>BTHU01000002.1:111345428-112660428 GCA_036184795.1 Tokudaia tokunoshimensis | reverse complement strand
TTCATGAGTATATGTATACATGCTCTCTCTCTCTCTCTCTCTCTCTCTCTCTCTCTCTCTCTCTCTGTGTGTGTGTGTGTGTGTGTGTGTGTACTCAGAGGATGAAGAGGGCATTGGATTCCCTGGAGCTAGAAAAGGCCCTTGCCTGGTTGTGCTGGGCAGCACTGCAAAGTGCCTGGGCTGTCCTAGACTTACTTTTCTTTTCTTTTATTTCTTTTGAAACTCTTTAGGTTTCCTGTCTGATAGAACCAAAATGCAAACAGCCTATAGCAAAGTTCTTCAGAGACTGTAGATGCAGAAAACTAATTGCACATTGTCCCTAGAAAAGATAAAAAAAAAAAAACAAAATGAACTAACAGTCATCTCCTTGCACATGCCAGGAGAGAAAACAAATTCCTCAACAACCCTTATGATCAATCATAAAAAATGTGATTGATACCTGTGTGTGGCACTTTCTGCAGTCTTATTCTGACAGATTAAAAAAGAATAGATTCACCCTCTCACCCTCTTCTCTTTCTCTCTCTCTCTCTCTCTCTCTCTCTCTCTCTCTCTCTCTCTCTCTCTCTCTCTGTCCTAGTTTTGTTTTGTTTTTGAGACAGGGTCTTGCCTCAAATTCATGGCAGCCTCTTGCCTCAGCAGCCTCCTGAATGCTGTAATTACAGATGTTACCACACCCAGATCGACATCCTCAGAGTCTATCACTGTGCTCACCCTCTCTTATACTGAGTTCATCCACCATACATCTGCCATGAGGCCCCTATGGCTGAAAGCTATAGCCAGAATGATCTCATTGGCCACTGGAACTCCTTTCAGATTTCAGAGTCATTGGTACACACAGCCCTGCCTGATGAGAGGTGTTTGCTCAAAAGCATAGAGGGTACCCACCCTTCTGCTGTGATCTGAATGCCTATTGAAAACGCACTCATTTACTAGTCACCATAAGAGGACTGAGAACCGGGACCTTTAAAAGTTGTCAGGAATTGATGATGAAGTAATGGGAGTAGGTTAATTCTCACAGGATGGACCTGCCAGAGGTGAGTTCTCTTCTTCCATCTCAGGCATGCTCACTGTCAGTCCACCTTGTGCCCTTGCCAGATGGTGCCTCCATCATTTGGAATTTTCCAGTTTGGAATCTGGAGACAAACTTTTGGGTTATAAATTACCCAGTCTGGCATTCTGTAATAGTAGCAGAAACTGGACTTGAATCTCTGTGATCCTCATGCCTCTGTGTGTGTGTGTGTGTGTGTGTGTGTGTGTGTGTGTGTGTGTGTGTGAGAGAGAGAGAGAGAGAGAGAGAGAGAGAGAGAGAGAGAGTCTGTGACTTTCCCATGCCCCAAATCCTTTGTCCTCATGCCCTGCGGCAAGGAGGCATGGTGTCCTTTAGTAGTGTGTGTGGCATCAAGAGATTAGCATCTCTGAGCCAAGATTAGAGGATCTCACCTATTTGAACTACATAGCATCTCCTGCCAGTTTGCTCCTTCACCGTCTGAGGTCAAGAGACTCCATGGAAGGGGGATCTTCCTGGCAGCCACTATCCTGGCTCACTTGGAAAACACTGGCATGTGACATCACCAGAAAAGCTGCTCCTCTGGGGAGCCATCAGTGAGCTGTGCTTCCAACAGTAATGCTGTGTTCTTCTCTCCCCACCCCCCACCCCCTACCCCCGACCCCGCCTCAGCTATGAACTTTGTGGCCATTAAAAATAAAGGAGCTGTGACATTTCTTTTCTCTAGAATAACAAAACTTTGTTAATGTGTCTCTTTTATTCACACACTCTCCACCACACATTCCTGTAAAGAAAGACCGTCCTTCAGATGCCCACAGAGAATGCATTTTCAATCCTTAACATAATTAGCTGGCTTCCTGAAGGAGGGAGAGAAGCATTTATGGGCATAGATAAATCATACCCTTGGCCAAGTACCCTTTTTGGGAACTCAGAGCAATCTCAGGACATGGCTCCTTGTGTAGTCTCAGACACCCCTGCACAGAGAGCCGAAGGTCACCCAGCAAGTCCAAGGCAAGGCACGCACTAAACCCCAGGAATCTCAGACCTCCCAGTGCGGTAATTGATCTTCCAAGACAAACATTTGTCTTGCTAACTGTAGTCCTTGCTTTGGAGGCTGAAGATTATAGAGGGGGTGGGGGGGCTGGTAATGAGTGTAGAGATTAATTGGCAGAGGAAGCTTTCAAACTTCCAGGGAGGGACAGGATCAATGAGCTGAAGAGAAATAAAACATCTTTTAAAGAAACGTCCTGTTCTCTTACATTGTTTCCATTCTTCATGCTCAGTTTCTTCAGGAGACATTTTTTTGAAGTGGGTTTTTGTTTTGTTACTTTGTTTTTCCTTTTTGTTGTTGTTGGTGGTCCCCGCCCCCGCCCCCCTGCTGCCAAGGTTACTTGATTGCATCTACCACTTAGATTACTTCTTGACTTGAACTTGACCTTTGCCCACTGAAGCAGAGCAGTCTCTGGCTTATCTAAAGAAAATGGGACCTGAAGGCTGTGGAATAATGAGAAACACAACCAGAAAGGGCCAAGATCCGGCAAGTTTCCTCTCTGCCAGAAGGGTACGATGGAGGATGAAGGCTGAGGTCGGGGGACACTGGTGGGTGTGTAAGCTCTGAAGGGAGCCACCTGCGACTGGAGCAGCACACTGCTCCACACCTTCCAGTCTTTGGAGTACCATGTCACCTGCAGGGTAGAGAGCTGAGGAGCTTCCCAGTACAGCTGTATGACACTGGCCAGGTAGGCAACTAAGTCCCAGTTTTTCTCAGCCAAGCTCCTCAGGGGCCAGGCCCTGGGTTCTCAGTGCCCAATAGGTGCTCAGTACCTATCAACTCATCGAATGAACTGAATTCAATGTTGTTGGCAGGGTTGTAGGATCAGGGAGAGTTAAAGCTAAGACCCAAGCGGGGCATGGTGGCACATGACTATATGTACTTGGAGGCTAAGGCAAGACAATCTACTGAACTTGACTTTTGCCCAGGCAGCGTAGAGAGATCCCTGTGACTCCACTGAAGCGCTCACATCCTCAGATTCTTCATTTCATCATCAGACCAGGAAGGAGCCTGGCTGTTGGATTCTGAGCTGTTTGTCCTGCAGTCATCGTTCCACATGTATCCACGAGGCGCCTGTGGTCTGAAGGACGCATCAGATGGAAACATTCTCCACGCTTAGGAAGTTTACATTCTGGCGGGAGACAGATATATATAAACAGAAATGGTTTACAACACAGAGTGCTGGGGGAAGACGAAAACAGGTGATATGGGCTGGCAACATGGTTCAGCAGTAAAGGTGATTGCCGCTTACGCCTGAGGACCTAGCCTCGATCGCTGGAACACACATGGTGGAAAAAGACTGACTCCTACGAGTTGTTCCCCCCCTCCCCACAGACAGATAGACAGACAGACAGACACACACACACACACACACAGACAGAGAAAGAGAGACAGAGATGGAGTCAGAGAGTCAGAAACAGAAACAGAGAATTAATTACATGTGAAAAGAAAAATACATGATGGGGCCTGGGAATGGTGGGAGTGGGATGACAGGCTGGAGGAGTGACCGAGTAGGACCTCTCTCTGAAAAAGACTGACTCCTATGAGTTGTTCCCCTCCTCCCCACAGACAGATAGACAGACAGACACACACACACACACACACACACAGACAGAGAAAGAGAGACAGAGATGGAGTCAGAGAGTCAGAGACAGAAACAGAGAATTAATTACATGTGAAAAGAAAAATACATGATGGGGCCTGGGAATGGTGGGAGTGGGGTGACAGGCTGGAGGAGTGACCGAGTAGGACCTCTCTGTGGAAGTGACATAGGGTAGAGACCCAAGTGGTTGAAAACAGAGTCACCCAGAAGTTGAAAGCTAGCACTCTAAGCCTCTGCTTCTCCAAGGTCTCTCTTTGATTTTTCTCTCATCTATCTATCTATCTATCTATCTATCTATCTATCTATCTAATGTACATTGGTGGGTTTTTTGACTGCATATATTTTGAGGTTCAGACCCCCTAGAACTGGAATAACCGTTATGAGCTGCCATGTGGGTGCTGGGAATTGAACCCAGGCCCTACGGAAGAACAGTCAACGCTCCTAACCACAGAGCCGTTTCTCAGCCCCCTCTCTTTTGTTTCGGCAAGGAGAAGAGAATGCATTTTGATATAAAGGTGATGGTTCTTCTCAATTGTCAGTTTGAGATCTAGAATCGCCTGGGAGCCAGGTCTCTGGGCATGCTGCAGATTATCTTGAGTAGGATTCATCATCGTGGGAAGAGCTAATCACTGTGGGTGGCCACACACCCCGGGCTGAGATCCTAGGCTGTATAAAATGGAGAAGCGAGCTGAGCACATAGTTAGTTCTGTGTTTCCTGACTGGATGCGATGTGCCCAGCTGCCTCCTGTGCTCTGACTTCCCCACAGTGACTGACTGGGACTCGATACTGTGAATCTGAATCAATCACAGCAACAGGGAAAGTAAGCCAGCCTCTTCTAGCTTCACCTGTGTGAACCCTGTGTTTTGTCCCGTTCTTGTTCCTCTTAGGTACACCCCTTTTCTCAGAACGCCTTTAAGTGCTTAGTGCAAACATACTACCCTCCCTGCCACCATACTTCAGTGTGTGTCCTAGGAACAACAGCCTTCCCTCCCATAGCCACAGGCCATATCTAGATAACAACCTATGCTCACCTTTTGTCAACTGCCTCAACAATGGCCTTTCAAAGTTACCTCATTTTCCAGGTTCTGGATAGCATGGCACACGCGTCCCTCTCATGTGAAATCTTCCCACTTGGGTTTGATTGACAGCTCTGGATGATTCAGTTGAGATTATACCTGTTTTGGAAGGAGGCCCACCAGAGTGACATGGAGTCTTCCTAGTGCAGTGGCAGGAGGCACGTGACGCTGCTTTGTGCTGCTAGCTTTGTGTGGTTATGGGGGGACTCCTCTAGCTGATCCACTGCCGTCAGTTTCCTCTCAGGAATGACTATGCTGTTTGTTGGGAGAAGAGGTGGTGGTCTTACCATCCACCTATTTGGGCCCTACTTCCTTTTATCATTCATGGGCAATTACCTTTATCTTTGCTTCTCCTTGCTAGTTGTGGGTTAGCCAGCTTTCTGTCTTGTCACCTGACAAAATATCTGAGAAGAAAGGATAATTTTAGCTCATGGCATCAGAAGTGAAAAATCTTTGATCACTTGGCCCCTACTGCTTTGGACCCATTGTAAGATATGATGTCATGGAGGGAGCATGTGGCAAGGACAACCCGTTTGCCTGCTCCACAGTGGAAGAGAAGCAGAGAGATGGGCCAGGTCCCAACATCATACCCTCAATTCACTGGGTTCTTTCCACTGGGCCTTGCTTCCCAGAGGTCCCACTGCCACCCAATGGCACCACAATCTGAGGACCAAGCCCATTACCCACGTGAGTTTCAGGTGCTCTAAGACTCACTGAATCAAATCTACACTCTAGAAGTTGGTGTTTTACTGTGAGAAGGAGTTTTTCTTCTCTTCACACTTATTTCTATAATCATCATATAACTATAAAATCACAGATTTATACCGTATTAATAGTTCATATCACTACAATCAGACTTATCTCAGACCAATGAGAACTCTTAAAACTGGCTTCTGGGGCTGGGGAGATGGCTCAGTAGTTCAGAGCACTGGCTGCTTTTCTGGAGGACCAGAGCTTAGTTCCTAGTATCTCTACAGGCAACTCACAAACATCTGTAACTCCGGTTCTGGGGTACCTGATGTCCTCTCCTGCTTCTGTGGACACCATACATACACATGCATACACAATACACACAAAACTAAAAATAAAATAAAGATTTTAACTGGCTTCTGTGTTTCTGACATCATTTTCATTCATTCCTTGCTTTGTGTGTTTGTAGATATGCACATATGTGTGGGCATGTGTACAGATACACATGTGGGTGGGTGTGGAGAGGCCAGAGGACAACTTCACTTGATATCCTCAGGCACAGCCTGCCCGCCTATTTTGGAGACATTCCCTCAGACGCCAGGAACTCCCCAAGTTGGTTATGCTGATTCAACAGTGAGCCCTAGGGACCCAGCTGTCTCCGTTTACCCATCACTAGGATTACAAGCACATGCCACCATGCCCTGCATTTTTGCTGACTGAGCTACATCTGCAGGTTTTCTCCTGCTCTCTGACACAGTAAGATGTTTCAAGATTGTCTAGTTCTTTCTTCACCTCAGCCCTGGCCTGAGCCTTTTCTCTAGCAAGCCTGAGTCTTTCAGTGTGCAAAGATAACTAAGATGTGAAACCCAGGCAGGCCAGGCTCTGCTCCGAGAGAGCTTTTGAGTCCCTCAAGACAGGTCTGAGAGACATCTCAATTCCTAACATGTATGAGTCACCAAGAACAGTTGATCCAATAGGTCTTGTTTGCTAGCTGGGATGGCACTGGGAATCTGAACTCTTGACAGCTTCAAGGAATTCTGGTGCTCCCGACCCCCAAGACAGGCTGAACGTGAAGGATGGAAGCCAGTACTTCTCAGACCCTGATGGGCATGTCACCTTAGGGCTTTTGTAAATGTGTACTCCTGACTCTACACTCACAGTTGCTCATTTGGTATCTTTGGAACAGAAAAGGAAGACTTGCTTTGCTATTGTTCTACAGCCTTTCTAAAGCATCTCATAATGCATTTCTAGTGCATCTTTAGCTGCTGCTGCTGCTGCTGCTGCTGACGATGAGGACCTGGGATTGCATTTTGAGAAACACTCATCCAGACACTGGCTCTGAAAGCAGCCACACACTAGACTTCTTAGAGGAGATGTTTTACATTGTGTGTGTGTGTGTGTGTTTAAATATCAACCCAGAAGGCTCCAGAAACTATGACTTAGTTGGTATAGGATATTTTGATCATTAAGAGATTTATGAGCTTGGCAAGTGGGGCTGTTGCTCAGCACAACTGGAGATGATTCTAAGAGGAGGTAGGGCCCAGTGGAAAGGGACTTAGGAGGCACGGAGCCTGGCCTTTGTGAGGAATAGCAAAGCAGCCAGTGCATTTGGTTTGAAGGAAGAGAGTGAGATAGGCAGGTGGGGTAAGAGGTGGTTTGAGATGGGCCATGGGTTGGGGAGCCTGGGGGTAGGCTCTGAGCTGGACCTTCTGTCTGGAGTGTCTTCCCTTCAGTCAATCCAAGACCAGCCTTCTTTTTACATACCAATCTTGAGTTCTCCCTTACAGTTTGTGGCTGTAATGAAGATACTCCACTATTGCAGGATATTTGATCACACTGTGAACTAAGATTGTTTTGTTTACTGGAAAAAACTTGTTTCTAGTTGTAGTGTGGCTTGACCTTAGTACACACCTTTAATTCTAAACAGTGAAGGTAAAGTTAGTTTATAGAAGGAAGCACCCATATTTGAAAGTGATGTCTAATTGTGTGGCAAAGTGATGAATTAGACAGAATCGGATATGCTCAACTCTTACAGAATAATCAGGAAAGAGAGGCTATTTAAGAGAGCATGGGGGGGGGGAAGGAGGTAGTTTTACCAGACAGTTTTACAGAGACAGGTAAAGACAGAATGAGCCGGAGAATGAGAAGGAACCAGAAGATTAAAACCGATTGCTAGAGTTAGTTTGAGGCTAAGCAATTCAGTTAGAGGCCAAGGAAGAAGTCAGATTCAATCAGTCAGCTTGGAGAGGAGTTTGAGCCAGAACAGCTGAGTTGAACCAGCCAGCCAGAGACCAGAAAGAGACAGAAAGGGTGAATTTATTCAGCAGTAAGTTTCAGAAGCTAAAACATTCTAGGCCTAGCTAAGATTGTATGGAGGCTAGAAGCATCCAGGACCAGGCCTAGGTTAGCAGACTGAGGCAGTAAGCCTCCAAGACAACAGTTAGTACAGGCAAATAAAAGTTCCTTTTACACTCCACAGCTTTCCTCTCATATTTTGAGTGCCGCCCATGGATTTGAAACCTTTGAAAAAGAAGTCTAGACAGAGTAATAAAGTACTGTGTTATGGAACAGGAACTTGGCAGGTAGGGGACATCTTCAGTCATTCACAACAGTGTGAATGCTTACTATGACCAAACTCTTATACATTGATAAGATGGTACATTTTATCTTATATGGTGTGTGTGTATGTATATATGTGTGTGCAAGTATTACACAATTGTGGGTGCATGCTACCAGAGCACATGAAATAAATAAATAAATGGACAACCATTTACTTTAACAGAATGATTCCTTACATGAAGTTCTACACGTGGCTTGCCTACAAAGCAGGGCGTCTGGGCTCTAAAGACATGATTGTTTGACATGGAGCATGGCAGAAACATCAGCCCAGAGAGCAAAGCCGGCTGGTTTGATGCCTTCTGCAATGGCAGCTCCAACAGCTCTGCCCTCCACAGGACATCATCGTGCAATCGAGTGTACTTGAATTAAACATGAGTCTTGCCACACAATTCTTTCTATTCACATCTATTTTGATTCTGGCAGTTGCTAACCTTTCTTCTAGGAAAAGGTGGGGGTGGGGATCCCTGTTGGTGAGCCTCTACTGTTATGAGCTTGTGAGAGCGCTGGCTGAGTGCAGGCAGGTATGAATTGCTCCTGGGTAACTTTCAGCAACACTCCCAGGCCCTGATAGTTGGCAGAGGCCTGGCACCAGCTCCGTCACCCTGCCATGAGGATGACCTGCCCTTCCCCTCGGTTATTTGAGCTCTGGGTTTTGCTGGGCCAGAGCTGATGGTGATGTCATCGTCTTGTGATGTTGTTGGGTGACCTTGTTCGTGAGGCTCGTTCTGCTCGTTTCTCTTACACTTGACAACTGAGAGGAGAAAAGCATTGCTGTGAACCAAAGAGGGAAGGGCAGAGGACCCTGCCCACCCACTCAGTCAATCCCCAAACCCTAAGCACAACTGCCTTGGATCCAACCTAGTTTCTAGCAGTTCTCAGCCTGGAAAAGTTGTAAAGGAAAAAGAGAAGACATCAGTGAGGGCTGGGGTGCAATTCAGTGGCAGAGCATTTGGCTAGCTAAGGTTTCTTGTCTCCTCATCTGTATCCTTATCTTGTAACACACAAATGATGGCTCTCACGTACCTTTCAATCTCTCTAAATCTGTTGAATCAATAACAGGGTGCTCTTAGGCTGGAAGGACAGCACAAATGAGGACGTTAAGGCTGAGAGCAGGAACAAAAATCCACTCAGTGAGGTGGCAGAGTCTGGCCTTGAGCTCCTGCCCCCCAAAGCTCAGCTCAACCACCAAGATACACCCAGGACCAGCGTGCTGATGACAACCATCCTACCTAGACTGTGTGTGCTCTTGTGGATGGTGACAGTTCTAGCTCAGCGTCATAGGAGCTGCCACTGATAGAAGGATGCTTTGCCTGAAAACTGTCTCCTGGGGCTGTGGTGCACGTGATGTTGTTTGTCCTGTGCTTCTGGAAGTGCAGTTGGATTTTAACATAGTTTGGATTTAAGGAGTTAAATGGCACAGTTTGCCATTTAATATGTTGACAGTGAACCAAGACAAACTGAACGGAATAGGGAAGAGTGTAGCACCCTCTAGTGTCAAAACACGCTCTTGGCTGATCCTGGAAACTTGCAGTTGAATAAGAGCGACAGACCTGGTGTGCTACACAGTAGGTTGTGGTGATGGCTGTGTATTTCACAAGCAGTAAGAAAAGATTTTAAGTTTTCACCTAAATTTAATTATTTTAAAATACATGTTTGGAGATAAACATTTATATTCATTAAGATCCCACCCAATGTGCACCTATTTACTTACATGTGCCTATTTAATGTTCTTGTGTGTTGAGATAAGATATTGATTTACATTGCCCTTGGCTGGCCTAGAACTTGTAATCCTCCTGCCTCAGCCCCTTGAGTGCTGAGATTACAGGTATGCATCACAATGCCAAGCTTCAATGTTTAGTTTTTATGTATAGACTACAAATACATTTAATAGAGGAAAGAAAGAAAAAAAACCATGCAAGTTTAGGTAAATTCTCTTAGAAGTTCTCTGTGTTTCCCCTTGTGTGAGCAAGTGAAACCCAGGAATGGGGAGTAGTTTGCCAAAATCCACAGAGCCAAGACTAGCAGGTTTGTTACCCACCTCTGCTTCCTCCAGGAGGCATTTACTCCACAGTGAGAATGGATGGAAGACCAGGTCTCGTTGAGCCCAACAGCAGCCGCTCACTCAGAAGGAAGGATCCTACCAAAGGGGAACAGGAGGGGAGGTGGGTGGCATGAGGTTGAAGGGACCACAGCCCTCAGACTGTACACTCTATTCAGGGGCTGCGGAGCTGTGTGAACAGCGCTGCTGGAGCTGAGTCCCACAGTGCCCTGATTCCATTTCAGAGTTCCATTTGTTGGGTGCTGTGACCTAGGCAGGTCTCTTCCACTCCCTAGGTCTTTGTATTCCCCTTGTGAGATCCCCTTGAGTGATGCCGCACTTTTTCACTTCATTGAATGCCCAACTTGACGCAGAATTCTCTAGCACTGGCCTCTTTGCTGACCTTCAGTCAGGGTAGTAGTGGTGGTGAGGGATGCTCACTGCTCTGCCAAATCCTCACAGAGCCTACCATCCTGAGAGACAGACTCCCTTAAGATGCTCTGTCTTCTCCCTCCTCTGTCCTCCCTTTCTTCATAGCACTTGTTTCAGGCCCTTAGTTGATACTGTTGCAGATCCTGGCACATGGTAAACATCTTTGTTCCTCTCTGGTGTGGAGTATGTGTTCACGTATGCGTGTGTGTGTGTGTGTATGTGTGCTTGGAGAGGCCAGAGGGGTGTGTGTGTGTGTGTGTGTGTGTGTGTGTGTGTGCGCCTGGAGAGGCCAGAGGGGTGTGTGTGTGTGTGTGTGTGTGTGTGTGCGCCTGGAGAGGCCAGAGGGGTGTGTGTGTGTGTGTGTGTGTGTATGTGTGCTTGGAGAGGCCAGAGGTTTATATTTTATCATTCTCCACTTTAGTTTTTGAGACAGGGTCTCTCATTGATCCTGGGGCTTACTGATTCAGCAAAACTAGCTAGCCAGCAAGCTCTGGTGATTTTCCAGGGCTGGCTTTGCAGGTTCGTTCCAGCACACCTTCCTTTTCACATGGGTACTAGGATCTGGTCCTAGATCCTCATGCATGCTTGACAAACACTGAGCCATTTTCTCAGCCCTTGCAAAGTACATTTTAATTGGACAAATCAAAATATTTCAAAGCCAGGTTGTCCTGAAAACAACTCAGGGAGACAGAGCGGAGAGCAGCTGGATTAGGGCAGCTTAAAGGAGTGACTTCTGCCCACTGTGCATGACCTCTCTGTGCTGCTTCCAACCTGGGGACAATTCCCGGGCTGTCCTGTGCTGCTCATGTAGACACTCTTTAGTCCTTACAGCTGACCTTAGGGCACTCCATCTGCTTAGCTGGCACATGGCACAGCCGTGCTTTGAAGCTTGGTTATCTGGCTCCATGACACTGCAAGATCCTCTTGCAGTATGGGAACTTTCCCAACCCACAAAGGACAACTGGGGGGCTCCTGTCAACACCTCACCCTGGATCTCTATGGTACAGGAAGTGGATGGGAAGAATACCAAGAATCCCTCAGGGGTAATCAATATCAGAAGCCACAGTGGGGCATGCGGTATCCACACCCATGAAACTTAAGCTTCAGCCAAGAAAATAAGTATCGACATGCTCTGTGAGACTGGAGCAACAGGTCTGCAAGAGTTGAAAACATCGTGCCTTGTAGTCCTCATTTCTTGGTGTTTTCCATGTAAACTGATGCCTGGCTAGGTGCCCACAGTTGGCGCCTGCTGGTAGTCTCAGGCACATGTGGCAGATGATGGCTGAGGGGTGAAAGGGAAGTAAACCTTGCTGAGTTGTGGGAACCTCAGTATTGGAGAATGATGTGCACAGCTTGCCTCTCCCAAGTACCATTGGCCCCTTCCGCCTGCAACGCATCACATAGCACTGCAGGCCTGGTGTCATTTAATCTTCACCCATTCAGCATTGCTGGAGGACAAGCTGTTGGCCAGGCCTCAGCCTGGGGTTGTGAATACAAGCAGTCACTTGTCTACGGGACTGTGTTCAGCTCCAAGTTCCCAGAAGTAGAGGAGCCAATACCTACCCCCAGCTTAGGAACCCGCCCAGTGCTGCAGCAGGACTCTACAGGTACCCCCAAGCCGCCCCCAGGGTCCTGCTGCCACCATGCTGTCCAGTCTGTTACTGAACAAGCCTCAGCTTTGTCCACCTTGATTTCTTGAGAGGCTCCAGAGCTTCTGATGAGATTCCACAGCAACAGCCTGAGATGTGTCCCAAGAAAGTGCCTGTCACTACTAATTTCAGCAACTTACGACTGACTTTCCTATAAAACAGGCCCTTGCCTGTGGCAGTGTCTCCTCTTTTTGGCTGCCAATGACAGAGGTGGGGGGGGGGAGCATCCTGGCTCACTGACGCCTCCATTCTCACAGCTGGATGAACAGCCTACAGTTGAGCACAAGATACCTGAATCTGCCATAGAGAAGCACTTGCCCTGAGCTCAAAAGAGAGCTAAGTGACAGGGGTATCCACTGCTATCTTTCCTTAAACAGAAAATCTGTGCGTCTGGGGCAAGCCAGAGTGGCTCCCCAGTTTCCTGGTTTTTTTTTTTTTTTTTGTTTGTTTGTTTTTTGACGCAAGCACGTGTATGTGTGTGCGTGTGTGCGCTCATCACAGGTGAGCTTTGCTTACCGCTGGTAGCTGCTCACAGGATGGGGCAGCAATGACTGAGTATTACCCCTGAAGAGTAAATTAAAGATCACAGAAGCATTTGTTCAGATGGATGATACCTCATGTATTGGGGAAGATCTTTGAAATTTACAACTTAAAACTGCCACTTGTAGCTAATGGTTACAGATTAACTTTAGTCAAGTTACTTGGATTTCAAATAAAGCACACTGAAAAGATAGCTTGGTATTTTCTGTCTTTGAGAAAAAGCAACCACCATTCTTAACTATCTCTTTCATGAAATGACCAACCCAGGAATGGAGGTGTGGCATCTGCTATGCCCACATATTTGACAAGAAGCAACTTATAGGAGGGATTACTTTGGCTTACACTTTGAGGGTACATTACCCAGGTAGGGAAGGCATTGTGGTGAAAGGCTCAGCTGTGATGGCAGGAACATGGTGTGCTTGTTTATATCTGGGCGATTCAGAAAGCAGACAGAACAGGATGCAGGGTTGGATGATAAAACCTTAAGGCCACTCCTCAATCAATTACCCCATAAAGGTCTCATTGCTTCCCCAAACAGTAGCACCAGCTGGAGACCAAGTATTGAAATACCCAAGGCTATGGAGAACAGTCCATATTGTAACTATCACAGATGCTGTGTTACAGAAACCACTCTTACTAATTCCAGCAAGCGTGGGATGTCTAGCTGAGTGCTCTCTGGCCATAAGTCTAAGGCATAGTTGCTAGGAACCCTTTGCCACAAGGCCTAGACAGTACCACTTCAAACCAATAGTGGTAGCCCTGGTATGGGGGTCAGCGGCAGGGGGTCTGCTTGAATTGTTAAGAGGACTGAGTCCCAAACCTGAAGGAACTGCCAACCTTACAAACCCCATTTTGCTCCCTTTAAGACTGTGGGACTTGTGAGGACTATGATAGAGAGGCTTTGCTGGATGCATGCTAGTCGGCAAATTAGTTAGGCCCATTGCTGCTAGAATTTGCTTAAGCGGTCTACTCAGGAAGGGGATCTCAAGGAATGACCACTTGACACAGCTAAAATCCCAAGTCCTAGGTTTCCCACAGTGACCAGGACATCACCCGGCACAGCTAAAGCCTAAGGACAGTGTGGGGTGGTCAGGGCAAAGGGAGGGTTCTGTCCCGCCTACTCACTGGAGACCAAACTTCTATCAGCTCAGCCACACTTGTTTTTCTCTTCTCTAACTTGTAGGAACAGGTACAATAATGAAAACAAAGCCTCTTCAACATGACGTTGGCTCAGAGCACATGAGCAAACTGCACTTAACAGTGGATTAGCGAACTCAGTGAGCACATTTATAGACACAAGCCCCACAGTGTGGACTGTCTACACTTTTCTTCTTTTTGTGGTGCTGGGACCATTTTCTATATTTCACAACAGGGTAACTACTAAACAGAAGGTGTTGGCCCCGAGTGTTCTTGTGAGTCTATGTGAAGCGTAGGCTGGCTGAAGGCAGAATGGAAGTAGCTCTGCTTCCAGCTCCTTCCTGCTCAGACTCTCCATGCCCTTGTCACTGAAGGCCTATGAGCCAGGACTGGAAGACAATTTCTTCAGAGTCACAGAAGTCAGGCTTTGCATTTTCCTAGTAGGTTGACAGTTGGGGTCACTTGCCTCCCCTCTTGTCGAGTTCTCACTGGGTGCTACCTGAGCTTCTGGTGCTACCTTACCCTAAGTCAGGTAAGGCTATCAACAATGGTCTCCCTACCCCAGAACTGCTGGAACACTGCTACCTCAGATAAGCGCAGGAGCAGACTGGCTACTCTCCTTCCTCACACCCAACCTGGTGCCCTAGACATGGGAGACACACTGCACACACAAGGTAAAAACTTGAGAATCCACAAGATGCATTAAAAAAAAAAAAGTAATAAAAAAGGAAACATCAAATTTAATTTAAAGAAAAACAACCTGAAAGTAACTACAAGAACAACGGGCAAACCAACTCCTGAAAAGAGCAAGGCGGTCACACTGACTGGAGGGCTGGAGAAAGGGACAGGTTATTTAGCTGGAGAGCTTGTGAGTTACTTGCAAATGAACTTCTTTGAGGTTAGAAGGATCCTCGAGTCATTCCTGACTATCAGAATGTGTGTGAGCTTCTCTCTCTGGGAGTGTCCTGTACATCTCAAGAGGCAAAGGCTCCACTTTCCTATACAGGATCCATCTTTTGTCTCAGCCAACTCTCAACGGAGGGGCGACTAGAACAACGCCGTCTCCCCGGACGAAGAGCATGGGGATGTTTCGTTTTGTGGACTGGAAGAGAACAACAAGAGGGAAAAGGGTTAAACAGTCTGAGTGCCGTTTCCTGGGTGACTGTAGCAGTGACACTGCTGTGCACCCAGATCCACTCTCCTCTTCCTGTGTACATTTCCAAGGCTTCTTTGTGGGCAGACCCGGACACAAGGTAGAGGGGTTTTGTGTTTTGTTTTGTTTTGTTTTTGAGATGGGGTCTGTCTTGCTGTGTTGCCCATGTTAGTTTGAAATTTCTTTCTTTTTTTTTTTTTTTTTTTTTTTTTTTTTGGTTTTTCGAGACAGGGTTTCTCTGTGTAGTCCTGGCTGTCCTGGAACTCACTTTGTAGACCAGGCTGGCCTCGAACTCAGAAATCCTCCTGCCTCTGCCTCCCAAGTGCTGGGATTAAAGGCGTGCGCCACCACCGCCCGGCTAGTTTGAAATTTCTAATCCCTCTACCTCCCATACCTCAACCACGAGTGCTGGGATTATTATTTTCTTTTTTAAGATTTATTTTCACTGTGTGTGTGTATGTAAGTGCCTTTTCTTTTTTGGCATCCTTGGGTTCTTGTTTGTACATGATACACATGAACTCAGATGCACACGTACATATAAAAATTAGATAAATATAAAATAAAAACAAGGCATACACTGTGCCTCATGACTACAAGGCTAGCATGGAGAAGGCTGAGGCAGGCAGGTCACCATGAGTTCAAGTACAACTCAGCTGCATGGCACGTTCCAAAACTGCCTGTGTTGTAAGTAGACTGTGTCAAAATACATATTAAAGGGGAAAAGAAGAAGCAAGTGCTCTTGGCCTCTGAGCCGCCTCTCCAGCCTAGGTACTGGGATTGCAGGATTAGGTCACTATGTCTGGTTTTGAACTGACTGGGGGAGAGGGTGCTGGGGATTGAACTCTTTCACATTCTAAGCAAATGCTTTATTACTGAGTTATATCCCCAGCTATGGCTGAATTTTAGCCATGGATTTCAAGAGTGACTTCCTGAGTGTCAATGGGTAGTCACTGTTTTAGCAATGGATGGACCCTGTACACTGAGATCTTAAGGAACAGGAGGGTAGAAATCTAACATCCCCAACTTAGCACTGTGACGACTGTAGGCGGGGTCTCAGCCTCCAGTGAGCCCAGTCATCACACCTGTTACTCTGTACCCCTGGGAGCACAATGGGAAACACAACTTCCAAGGCTTGAGCTTAGAGGTCAGGCTTTGGGCAGTCGGCAAACATGGTGCATCTGGAGTTACCACTAAGCCTTGGCAAAATGTTAGCAGAACCTGGGAGCCATAGACCTCCCAAACCCACAGACTGTGGAGACAAAGGCTGAAAAAGCCAAATGTTAGTAAGTGCTCTGGTGTAACAGATACATTCAGCAGGGAAGTACAAGAATGAGATCAGGCAAGAACTGACTAGTTATCAGGAAAGCAAAAAGAAACGCCAGATGCTTTTAAGCCGAAGTATAAAAAAAGCTGTGATGAACAAGATTTTCAGTTAAAAACACTCTGTCCTCAGGCAAAGGTCATGCCGCTGCTGAAGGGTACAGTTAATCAGGGTGGTCTGATAGAGATGGTTTCTTTGGTTTCCAAAAGATCTGTAATCATGGAGACTGGTGTTTTAGGATGAGGGTCAAGATGGTTCTGCTACAAAGAGCAGAGCATCACCAAGAGCAACCTGGCAGTTAACCACACTGTGGGCTGTACAGTGAAGGACATGACGGGCAGCAGGAAAAGTGGGCTAGAGCCAAAGCACTTTAGCAATCAACAAGAGCAACGCTCTACCTGTGGCAGACCGAGAACCAAAAGAACAGGCCAACCACTTTCTGACTTTCTATTAGCCAGTTGGTATCAATCCAGTCACTGAGGAGTTAATTATAAACGCTGTGGGGGAAAACTCTGGAAATCCTAGAGGTCTGTGGGCCCCTTCCTGTTTTGGGAATGTTCCTTTTCATTAGTTATGTCAGCTGAGAGAGTGCAAAACATATAACGGGCCAAGGGGAGGCTGCTGTTTGGTTTCCCCATCTCAAAGGTAATGAGAGATACAAGACAGCAATGTACTGTTCTCCACAGTGCTGCATGATAAGGATGGACACATTCCCTACACCACCAGTCTGTCCTGCCTTTGTCTGCAGTAAAGATACATGACACCTTCGTAGAGATGATGAAGAGAGATGCTCAGCAGTTAGAGCATTAGCCACTCCTCCTGAGAGTCCAGGTTCAATTCCCAGCATTCACAGGGTGGCTCATGACTGTTTATAACTCTAATTCCAAGGAATCTGATGACCTCTTCTGGCCTCCTTGGACACCACGCATGCACACAGTACACAGTCATATACAGATACCCATACTCATAAAAAATTTTTAAATTTGAAAAAGAAACTATTGTATTTGTGGGCTTGGTGTGGTGGCACAAGCTTTTAATCCCATTACTCATATGGCAAAGGCTCAGACCAACTCCGCTGACTGGAAGGGGCACACTCAAACTGCTGAGCTGCCTCTCGGCTGTGCAGTGTGTGCCAGGTTCCCAGCTTTGTGAGCTGTCACCCATGTTGGGGCAGGCTTTAGCAATACAGCTGTCTTTAAGATCAGTGTTAAAAACATGTTACGTGACTCCAAAACCCTTGCATTTAGTTATAGACTCTTTTTTTTAATTTATTCACTTTATGTATATGAGTACACTGTAGCTGTACAGATGGTTGTGAGCCGCCATGTGGTTGCTGGGATCTGAACCCAGGACCTTCGGAAAAGCAGTCAGTGCTCTTAACCGCTAAGCCATCTCTCCAGCCCTTAGTTATACACTCTATCAATAGATCCTAAGTAGGTGCCAGACATAATGGCTTTCCACAAATATGTATTAAGCTGTTGCATTTTGAGAACTGACACTGTCAAAGAGAAGACTTGAAGAACTTACTTTATATATCTCTTCATATGTCTCCTCATCAATCTCTATCGTCGTCACAGTTTCTTCTACATCTCCCAGGATCATATTTAAATGTTGATCATAAGCCTGAAGTGGGAGGGGGAGATTTGAGAAACACTGAACAGGGCTCAAAAGATACATGTGGATTATAAGTAACAGGTTCAATACTTACACCCACAATTTTACATGCAAATAACAAACACTCCCTCTGTGCTAACCTATCATGTCTTTACAAGCTATTCCCAGTGACAATACTGATAAACTCATGATAAAGAGTTCACTCAAAGTAACCCGAGAATACTTAAGTAAGGCAGTCCCACCATTCACAACAATTTATTATGAATAACCAGCAAATTCTGTCAGACGTCTTTCAGAGATACTAAGCAGCATAAAGTCCTCTCACTTGCTGTGTGATAGCACTGTGGTTCTCAAGCAAGGACACTGTCATTTGATGCTCACAAAAACAGAACAAGTGTAGCAAAATTTGACTCATTTTTGTGGACATGGGTATGTGTGTGTAGTGTACATGTGTATTGCATGTTTACATGTGTGTGGATGCCAGAAGCTGAACTGAATGCCTCCCTCAGTTGCTCCCCACCTTATGTATTAAGGTAGTGTCTCCCATTTGAACACAAGAGCTTGCTGACTGTCTAGCTAGCCAGCTTGCTCTGGTGTTTCCACAGGTGTTGGGGATCTAAACTCCAGTCCTCGCACTTTGCCCACCAACCGTCTGTCCCACCCCCACTTTGCCCATTTATAACTTGTCCAGACTTAACGTGCTTTGGCATCTGTGGGCTCAGTCAGGAAGGATTGCAACCACAGTGTTCAGTGCAATCTCCCAAGTTCATTCCTTTTACCAAATGGCAAATCTCCTGGGGCTTGTTCCGAATCCACTTACATGTTCTTCTAACACAGTGCTAAGTGCTTCTGCCTGCTCATATCAAGATTAAAAATAGCCTAACAGCCACGTTGGGAAGGAACTGCTTGGCAGCTACACAAATGAGCAAAATGTCCATCTGGAGAGCAGGGAGGAAACAGAAGGCTGGGCCCTTACTCCAGAGGTGAGAGCTGCAGACACCTCCAAGTTAAAGGCGGCAGTCTAGCCCGGTATCATTCCAGCGCCAAAGAGCCATGCAATTTAGTATCGTCCCACACTTCTCACCAAACTGACATTGCTGTTTCCTCAAGGCTGGCTTGGAGATCAATGGCCCAATCTCCTTCCCAGCCCCAGAGGTTCTTTATCCTCAGGTTTCATGAAAGAACTATGAAGTTCTAAGACTGGGACTGAAGTACAATGTCCTGGTCCCCTCCCCCCCCCCCCCCCCCCCGTGGCTCTGTCACTGTCAGCACAGGACTGTTTCTAAGCCTTAAAAAGACTTATTTCAATTCCTGAGGAAAGTAACAAGAGACAAAACCTTAAGTACATAATGACGTTACTTCAAGAGACCAATTCCACAGACATCATAGATGTGCACAAGCAATATATGTAAAAGTGCCTATCGCAGTTTTATAGCTGGGAAAACAAACAAACAAAAAAGTGACTGAAGCCTTATACAGCATCCCATGCAGTTGTGTCAACTGCATAATCATTCCACATAAAAACCATGTAAAAAAAGTGTGTACATACGAGACAAGGTTTCACTATGTAGTCCAGACTGGCCGCAAATATATGATCTTCCTGCCTCAGTCATTTAAGTACTGGAATTATGGGCACATGCCACCCACCATACCTCACTAGAATTTCCCTTCAAACCCAGACAGTATATACACACGCAGAAAAGATGTGGACGACTACGTAGCCAATTTTGAACAGTGGTCAGACATAGAGAAAATGGAACTTAGCTTTTAATTCTACAGATTTCTATGCCGTTTAATTTTTTTTTTTTTTTGGTAGTGCTAGGGTAGGGGCTTTGTCACATGCTAGGTAAGCTATCTCTAGCCTGCTATTTAATTTTTTCATAACAAAGCAGAGTTTTTAAGTCAAAAACTAAAACACCCTGTCCAATAACTTAAAAATCTAGGACAATGCCAAGGATGGTAGTGCATGCCTATAATCCCAGCTCTAAGGAGAGAGGCAGGAGGATCTTGAGTCTGAAGCTAGCCAGGCTGCATAGTATGACCTTGTCTAAAACAAAGAGAACAAACAAGTTCATTCATAAATACAAAGAAGACAAAACTGAAGGAAACAAAAGTGTTCTATATGGTTGGAGAGATACTCAAGTTAAGAGGACTGGATTCCTGCAGAGGGCCTGAGTTTGGCTCCCAGCAACCGTAGTATCAGGCAGCACACAACTGTCTGTAACTCCAGCTCCAGGGGATCAGATGCCTTGTTCTGGTCTCACAGGAGTCCCATCCCTCTCTAAACAAACATTCTGGTTAAGGAGAACATATTTTAAAAGCAAATAAAGGATTTTCCACCTCTCAAAAGAAATTCAAAAACCTAAGTTTATGTTGCAGTTTTTATTTGTAAGGAGGTAGGAAGGAATGACAGGGAAGCATGTGGTTCTGAGATAATTTAACAGACTTACATGCAATCGGCCTCGAAGCTCTCTGTCATTTCTCATTTTCACATATATTCTCTCATCCAAGCTGAGCCTGATAAGATCCAGGGGCTCCTCTACGGTATTGGTGGTCTGTTGCTGATGAAAGAAGAAGGCTTAGTAATGGAATACGGAGGCAGTGTGGTGTTTCAATCACTGTTAAGCAGTGAAAGCAGCATGTGGGTGCTGGTACACAACCAGGGGTGTCTACAAGAGCAACAAATGCTCTTAACCACTTAGCCATCTCTCCAGCCCCAATAAATCCCTATTAAGGAACTTATATTCTAGTTGTGGAAGAAACACTTTAAATAAAAAAACATATTTAAAACAACACGCTCTGAAGAGAAACGCAGTAGGGTAGTACGTGAGTGTGTGTGTGTGTGTGTGTGTGTGTGTGTGTGTGTGTGTGTAGGGGGGATGTGCATGTGAGGGGGTGTAAGTCATTTCGGCCAGCTACCTAAGAAATAGAGAAGGGTAGGTGAAGAGGCCTGTAGGCCCTTCTGTTATCCTGTGTACCAGATCTTTGCTTATTTTTTCATACTACATCTCTAGCAGTTTCTCTATCTCATATAACTGCACCTTTTCTCTGACCTCCCCTCCTAATACACTCCAAGTGAGCCACTGCCCGTGCCCCAGGTGCTTACACGTATTACTAAGCTGGTGTCCTACGACATCACGCTTTCTGTCGGAATCCCGACAGCTATCTCCCAGAGATGGGCATCTATAGCCGTCTGCCTTCTACAGAGAAAGGGCGACGACGAGCGTGATGGGTAGATGGGCGGGTTGAGAAACTCTGGGCCTACGGAAGTTTCAGGAACAGGCCCGGCTACGGAAGGCCGTGGTAACTCGGAAAAAAGAAAAGGGCCATCCCAGGGGAAGCGTGGAAAAAGCGAGTCGGGCCGGGAAGCGAAAGCACTTCCTCTTCGAACGCCTCAGGACAAACTTACCTGATCTACGTCGTCCGCCATGTTTCAAACGCTGCGCCCTTTCCACCTCTCGCGAGAGCAGGCTTTCAGAAACGTTAGCCCTCTACGCACTGGAAGGCGAACTATATTATTTTTGTCCCTTCGCGCCCTTGTAGTTTGCATGGGGGCGGGGCTTCCTCGGGGGGCGTGGTCCTACCCTGGGCTGGGGGCGCGGCCATGCATGGCCCGCCTCGGGGCGGAGCGGGCACGCGGAGATTTGCGGCGCCCTGCGCGGTAGTCCGGAGGAACGCCTCTGGCTATCCTGGCTAGGATGGCCCGAAAGCGCACCGTAGACAGAAGGCGGCGGCAGCGCGGTCAGGAAGCCGAGGACAACAAAGTAGCCCGGCACGAGGAGAGCGATGCGGGTGAGAGGCCAAGTCTGCGATATGCCAGGCAATGGTGGCGGAGGCTGGGGCGGGCGGCGGAGCGGATCTGTGTCTGCGGCAAGGTCTCCACGACCGGATGCACGGCGCCCCCAAAGGCCTCTGCTATCAGCCTTAACCCCTCTGTTAACCATTACAACCAAGTTCAGCCTCTTAGCAAGTGTTGAAGGCCGAGCGGCAGAAAGCTTTGCAGTTACCTGGTGTTTCGAAGAGACCCCAAAACCAAGACGGAGGGAGACTCTGTAGTGTGAGATCTCTCTCTAAGTTCCCGACTGCCACCAGTGTGACTCCAGCTCCGAGTTTGCTTTGTTGTTGTTGTTTTTTTTTTTTTTTTTTGCTTTGTTTTTCCAGATAGGGTTTCTCTGTGTAGCCTTGGCTATCCTGGAACTTGCTTTGTTGACCAGGTTGGCCTCAAATTCAGAGATCCGCCTGTCTCTTCCTCCCTGGTGCTAGGATTAACCGGTGCGCGCCACTACACGCTGGCTGGAATGCGCTTCTTACCTAAATCTTGAACAAAGCAAAAGTTCCATCTTCCTCCCTTAAACATATCCATCCTCCAGTTGTTCCATTTCAACAAATCACCCCTTTTAAAACATACCTATTAAAACACACCTTTTCTTAACTGCCAGTTCGGCAGCAAGCCCAGTTCAGCCTCGGAACCACCGAAATCTGTACCTAATTCTAGTAATTTTATAGCTGGAAATCCTGTCCATATCGTGTTTTATTTAGTTGAGTAAGTGAACTTCTCATTGCTTCTTTTCTGGATTCTCCTCATCTGTCTGCCTCGGATCATCATCAAACAGTCAAATGAATGTAGAACAACAATAAAACCTCATGCCTCTGTCTTCTTACCTAAAACCTCCTCAGACTTATGCTCTCCAACTATAGCTTCTACCTCACTTAGCTTGTTTCCCACAGGATTCTACTCTGTCTCCTTTCCAGATATTCTTATTTTGATTTCTTCCTGTTTATTTTAAACAGCAGGCTGGCCTAGAAATCTGGATCTTTCGGTTTCAGATACTCTTATTTTGTATTTTTCCTGTTTATTTAAACAGCAGGCTGGCCTAGAAGTCAGTCTTCCAGTCTAATCCTCCTGATCACAGGGATTGCAGATGCCACCATGTCTGCTCGTTAGATTTGCTGCTTACTTATCTGGTGTTTCTTTGCCTTAGAATGGTCCTCATGGCTTTTGCTGGGGCTAATTTCTTCTCTTCTTCAGGTCTGAGACACTCCATGATCGTCTTAAGGTAGTCATTCCTCGGAACCCACTGCCACAGAATCCCAGTTACTGCCCTGTCAACCTCTCATCCTTCAGTTATCTTGTCTGATTGCCTGAGGAAAATGTAACCTTCATAAAAACAGGTCTCATTTTCCTCAATGCCCTGTTTTGTTCTTCCTCTTGTTTCTATCCCTGAAAAGACATTCCACTTTATTTATTTATTTATTTATTTATTTATTTTTTTTTTTTGGTTTTTCGAGACAGGGTTTCTCTGTGTAGCCCTGGCTGTCCTGGAACTCACTTTGTAGACCAGGCTGGCCTTGAACTCAGAAATCCTCCTGCCTCTGCCTCCCAAGTGCTGGGATTAAAGGCGTGCGCCACCACCGCCCGGCTCACTTTATTATTTTTTATTTTATAGGGATGGGTGTTTGCTTGTGTGCATGGGGGTGCACCATGTGTGAGTTGCACCTGCAGAGGCTAGATGAGGATGTTAGATGCCCCAGAACTGGATTTGTGAGCTGTAACGTGGGTGCTAGGAATTGAACCTGGGTTCTCTTGAGGAGGCAGCAAGTGCTCTTAACTGCTGAGCCATCTCTTTTGCCCTGCCAAAGCATTTTAAAATGTGTGCTTCTAGAGAAGGTCTAGCTAGACCTTCTAAAATAGCTAGATAGAAAACTTGGCTAGTTTAGTGACCCCCTCATCCCACCCACCCAGTGTCTCCTACCACACTGGAATCTGATTACATATAGGTCATAAATTCATTGTTCACTAGGAGATGCTAATATTTGCTAAACTTCAGAGGAGTTAACTCCACACTTCAGCTTCCCCTTACGCATTTACTTCTTGAGTATCTCCTAGGAGATGTCCACCAGCTAGGTAGCTTCTACACAGCAGATTTGAAGAGCACTTCTGTGCATGCAAATGAAGATGAGGCTGGCACCTTTTGGTCCTTGGCAACAAGGAACATCATACTCACCTTGTTGCTGAGTAGCCGACTTCTCTTCATTTTTTTTCTCTCTGTGTTATCTTCATTGGGAAATTCATTAGTTTCTCTATTTACTCAATAATTTCCAGCTACTGTCCTAAGTATTGGAATTATACTAGTAAATGAAACAAAGTTCCTGCTATTAGGATTCTGGGATTCTTTGGGGAGGCAAGTCAGGTGAACATGGCAAGATCTTAAAAAGAGAGAAAAGCAAATTCACATGGTGATGGGTAAATCTGGTTGCTCTAATCAAACTGCCACCAGTATGGGGAAGAGGCTATCAGTGCTATACCAGGTATTATAACCAGTTACTATGTGTAATTTTGAGCTCTTCATAAGAAGTTCGGTGGCATGGGGGTGGGGTAGGTAAGTATTCCTATGCAAAGGAAACAGAATGCTCAAAGACTCGTGGCTAGACTCAGTATGAAGAGGTGAGTGGTGGGAATCGAGGTGGCCGAAGGGCAGGGACCTCAGCCTGGAGATCATGCTAAGGAATTTGAATTCATCCTAAGTGTCTTGGGGGAAGGTGCTTGCACTTTTCCTTAAGTCTCAGTAGCTAGATGACCAAGCCACAGTGGTAATTCTTGAACTGTTGAAATGACATTGAGCTCAAGGAGACTAGTTAGATATGTTAGATAGCTCTCAAGTTTGGAAACAAATCTGGATATTGTTTGAAAGGCTTTCTTCCCCCTTTGTGTCCTGCAGAAAATAAACACAGCAAAGAATACTGAAAAGCCACCTGTTTCTGTCATCTAGAGCTTACCACTGCAGAGTGACGGTTGATTTCCTTGCTACTCAGGAAAAACAACATGTTGAACATCATATTATGTCATTTTCCTTATTTTAATAATGATTTAATTAAATCAGGCATGGAGGTGCACCCCTAATACCAGCACTGAGAAGGTTGAGGCAGGTGGATCTCTGTGAATTCAAAACCAGGCTGGTCTCCATAGTGAGTGAGTTCCAGGCCAGTCAGGGCTACACAGTGAGACTCAACCTTAATAACAACAAGATGTTGTATATCATAGGGTGATTTAATCATTTCATGACAGGCTATTCAAGGCTGTTTGGTTTGACTTAGGCATAGTTTATTTTTTGAGACAGAATCTTGCTCTGTAGCCCAGGCTGGCCTATAACTTGGCAGTCATTTTTCCTCATTCTCCTAGTGCTTGACTCACAGATAAATACCACCATGCTCCGCTGGCAGAATTTGGGGGGAAATTGATACTTTAAGTGTGCCGGATAGTTTTATATCAAATTGACACAAGCTAAAGTCATGGGAGAGGAGGGAACCTCAATTAAGTGTCTCCATAAGGTCCAGTTGTAGGCAGACCTATAAGGCATTTTTGTAATTAGTGATTGGTGTGGGAGGGCCTAGCATTATGGGTGGGGTTATCCTGGGTTAGTGGTCCTGACATCTACAGGACTGAGCAGAACATGGGGAGCAATCCCGTAAACAGCACCCCTCCATGACCTTTGCATCAGCTCCCACCTCCAGCTTCCTGCCGTGGCTTCCTTCAGTGATGAACGGTGCTGTGGAAGTGCAAGGCAAATAAACCCTTTCCTCCCCAAGTTGCTTTGGTCATAGTGTTTCATCGCATCAGTAGAGACCCTAAGGACAGTAAGCATAACATAGTTCTTCTCCGTTACATCCTTCACCTTTTCAAACACAGTACCAAACTCTGTGCCTTTCAAATGACAGATTTGCTACTTCCTAGGAACTATTTTCTCAGTGTTTTGTTTGCCATTGTATCTAAGTGTTTAAAACTTGGAAATTGCTGAGGCAGGAGAATCACCATAAGTTCTAGACTCTGTCTTTGAAATTTAAAAAAAAAAAAAAAGACAAGAATTAGTGATTTACCTAACATAAAAACAAATGTTTGTCTAATGTGAATTTTAGTCTAATTAAATTACTGTTTCAATTAGATCTAACTGAAGAGTCTTTGCCTCCCCCACACACAAAAATATATTTTCCGAGAATACAAATACATACCCACAGAGTAAGCAAGACTAACAGTGAATGGCAGGAATGGGTTGATTTGATAATTCAGCACTCCCTTTTGCAGTCTCCCCCGGCTCTGGAACTCACTCTGTAGACCAGACTGTGAACTCAGCAGTGATCCACCTGCCTGCTTCCCTAGTGCTGGGATTAAAGATGTATGCTACCCTCACCCAGCCCTCTTTGGAGTCTGAAAGCTAATCTACCTTCCCAACGTCACCTGAAGCAGAGTTTCTCCTTTGGATTTGTTGATAATTTGAATCTGTAAAGTTGCTGCAGATGTTTCAAAAATTGAAAACCTTTGAGCCCTGGAATTGATGCCAAGTAGTTGAGCAACATCCCCAGTCCTCTTCTGACTCCGGAGTCTGCCGAGGCTGTTGGCTTGCAAGCACCATCTAGGCTAGATTGGCAGTGTGCTTCGCTAGAGTTTGGTCTAAAATATAGCAGAAACACAACAGTAAGAGTAAGGTGCAAAGAGGTTTGTGAACCGGAAGAGTAGTAGATAGATTCTAAGAGGCCTTGGCAGGTAGGTGACGGGCAAGGTGTCGATGAGTGGATTCAAGCATTCTCCTTTAAGGTTGGAATTGAGAGTTTTAGTCATAGGGTGTTTTTAGTTTAAGAAGTACAATAAGAAAGGGGAGTGATCTGGTGGTGTAGCTTGATGATAGTGCTCCCCTACCACACAGATCAAGGCTTTGTGTTTGATCTGTAAGTTTCATTCTGACATGGAGAAGGCTTCATGGGAAAGGCCGAGCACTGGGTGCTGCCTAGGCACAGGCTGGTGAACGAGTGATGGGTGACTGAGCAGTGGTTGTGAGGAGATTATGAGCCTTTTCCTGACCCTTGCCCATAAGTCACACCGCCTCTAGCTTCCCAACTGCCCTTTACATTCTTGCCCTGTGTTGCTACCTAGATGACTTTGAAGATGAGAAACAGAAACCCCCAAGGAAGTGCTTTCTTCCAAAAGTTTCTCAAGGAAAGAGGAAGAGAGGCTGCAGTGATCCAGGGGACCCCACAAATGGTGCTGCAAAAAAGAAAGTGGCCAAAGCCACTGCTAAATCCAAGAATCTTAAGGCTCTGAAGGAGGAAGCTTTCAGCGACGATGACGGAGACAATTGCAGGTGAGACGCCTAAGCACGGAGCCCAGTGATGTCAGAGGTGCGGGGATAGTGGAAGTGACTTCTTGCTCTCTGGGGGGATATGGGAAGAAGGTGGGTTGTTAAGTATTTCTAGTTAGAGCCAGGCCCGCAGGAGCTAGAGGCTTCAGTTTTCAGATGAGTTCAGTGGCAGCTCACAACTATTTATTCATGGTTACACAGCTAGTTAGAAGCACACTCAGGAGCAGAATTCAGGGTTCCTGATCTAGGTCTGGTGTTGTATCAACTTCACAGATACTTAGTAGAAAGGCAGGAGACTTCTGCCATCTGGAAATTTGGCACTGGCACCCCGTGCCCAGCTGGACTTTGAGCATTTCCTGTGACTGTGCACATTCTTGTCCCCTATTGCCCTTCTTATTCTCAGTTTTATGTTTTTGTTTTCTCATAGTTTAGTGGATCAAAGCAAAAGCTTCCTGCATTGTGAGTGAGCACTGAGCCCAAACCCCGCCTTCAGCTCCCGCCCCCCTTTTTCCTTCCATCTGGAGTACTTTCTTCCCCTCTGATATGTGTCTGAAGCCATCTGCTCTAGTATTTTGTTTTGCTTTTTTTTTTTTTTTAACAAATTGTCTTTTTTGCTCCTGTTTCCTTCTGCTGCTGCTGCAGAGTGTGATAATGTCCGCCTGGATGATAGTTTATATATAACAATGCAAGCTACTCAGGTTTTGCCACCCTCTAGTGTGATCACACCTCTTGAGTCTCAGCTACAACTGTGAGCTTCCTTCATGTTCATCTAGGGCTGGGCCTTTAGTTTGCCTTTGTAGCAGCTGAATATTCTTATTTCAGTGTGAGGGACAGTGAACACGAGACTAGTTCATTACCCAGCCTAAGCAAGCTGGAGGGTAGGCGAATAGAGGAAGACAGGTGAGAGAGAGTTCTTTTGCTTCTAAATAAGCCAGACTTGTTGTTGATGATGGGAGGGCAGTCCAGCAGAGGGCAGTAGTGAGCCAGGGAGCACAGCCTGGTTCTCCACCATGGTTCCTATGCTTCCTGCTTGCAAGTAGCAAGGGTTTTTGGAGCTTTATTCAAGCTCAGGACTGAGACGGCCCCAAATGTCTGTGCTAAAATCTTGGCTGTTTCCTCTAGATACCAAGTATCCTAATGTTTACAAAGCCCCAAGTAACCCAGAACTGTAGACAGGGTTTGGGGTTTATATATGAAATATGTCAGAACTATGTCAGCGTCCTGGCAGCCGCTTACCTTGCCTCTCACTGTCTGTCCCGCTGTTTGTCTGCATGGGTTTCCCCTCCTAGCAGCCGCCCAGCCTGGACCTGGTTACACGCTCTTGTGTGACCGACCACACCTTACTCGCCCCATTTGAGGTTTGCCGGCTTCAGTGTCCTTGGGCTACATTTTCTAAAGGGAGAAAGGCATTCTCTGAGTTGGCTCACAGGCAGCTCCGGCTCTGCTGGTGTGAGCCTTTTATCTCCCTGGCCTCCAGCTACACGCTAGTGTGCCCCGTTACCTCAGCATTCCAAGACTCCTGGGACCACCTGGCTACTTTAATTTTGCCCTCATCTTTTCAAGGCACAGCAGGGTTGTTTTTTTATTTTTGTTTGCTTTTTGTTTTTCACATGGATTGTGAGTTAATAGGTTCTGGGTTTGTTTTGAGAAACAAAGGTCTAGCTTAGTAGTACACTGGAGCTCTTCCTACCGCACATCTTGAGACTTTTGAGAGCCAGCTATCCATCATTTTCATGGATGTGATTGCAACAGTCAGCAGGAGAAGGGCTCCTGTAGGTTTGCTTAGCCTGAGTGTGACCCCAGGATATGTATGTGAGTGAGCCTTCTGTGTCTTTGATCCGTATACAGGGACTCACCAGCTGACTGCAAGACGGCAAAGAAACATCCAAAAAGAGAGGTGGAGGACCAAGGCACTGATGAAGAAGACAGCGAGGAGAACTGGGAGGAGGTGGAAGGTGAAGTGCCTCTTGTTTTCTAAACTTTGGTTCCTGCTGTTTGGAGCCAAGTCACATGTTGCAATCTTGTTTTTCTTTGTAACAAAGACCATCTTGAGATACAGTTACAGAAGGGATTGACAGAAGCAGTGCTGAGGAAGAGTGCACCTAGAAGAGCTGTGTAGTCCTGACTCCAGCACAGCGCCGCCCCACATAGCTGTAGAGCAAGTTCTTTGCTTGCCTGAGGCAGGTTTCTTCACTGGCAGCATTCTGCAAATCGAATGCAACTCTGAGTTGTGCCTAGTCAGGCTGCAGGATCTGCGGATGAAGTGTTGTAGGCCTGAGCCTCAAACCACAGCGTGAGAGTGGTGCTCATGTTAATCCTGGTTCCTTCCTTCTGTGGGGCATGCTTCCACAGCCTTTTATTTGACAGGGTTCAAATCTGAGAAATGAGAGTAGTCTGGATACCTGGTCCTTTATATTGAATGTTTCTTTCTCTATGTGGTCCCAAAGCTTAGCTTTTGACTACTTGAGCAAGCCTTTACTAAGAAGGTAGTGATGTCTTATCTGACAAAGCAACCTCATCACACCCCAAACATGAAAACCAACCCTCAGTTATTAAAAAAAAAAGTTTTTATAGCTCTCTTGCTTTCTTTCTAATCCAGGTCCAGTGGTTGTTATGAGTTTGTAAATGTCTTTTAATCTAAAGCCCCCACCATGTACTACCCTTATTAGTTACTGTGGTACAGATGATTATAGCCTAGTGCTAGGAAGGGACTCTGCCACAGAACTACAACTCCTATTCCTTGCTTTTTTGGTTTTGTTTTTAAAGTGTGTGTGTGTGTGTGTGTGTGTGTCTGTGTATGATGTGTGTTTGGTCAGAGGACACTCTCAAGAGTTCTTTTTTTGTCACCTTGTGGGATCCAGCCCCAAAAGATCCTCAGGTTGTATACAGTCTTGCCAGCCTCCAGACCTTGGTTATTTTTTAGATGAGGTCTCTATTATTGAACTTGCTATGTAGACCAGGCTGACCTGGGATGTAGACCCTCTGGTCTCTCACTGCTGGGTGCTTGGATTATAGAGGGCGCCATTATAGAAGGCTCTGCCTTTTTCTTCTATGACTTCGTAGAGCAATGCCTGCTCTGAAAAGTCCCCGCCTCTTGCTCTTTAGAATATCTGATTTTGTCAGTTAAACAAGCAGGAATCTCAGGGACTTCGTTGTCTATTCCTGATTTTCTTTCCCCAGAAGAACCCTGATTTTGCTCCATATACTAACTATCATTATTGTTAACTTTAACTTATGTGTGTATAAGTGTTTTGCTTGCATGTATGTCTGTACCATGTGCCTGGTACCCATGAGGCCAGAAGAGGATGCTGAATCCTCTGGGACTAGAGTTACAAGTAGCTGTGAGTTACTATGTGAATGCTGGGAATTGAACCTAGGTCCTCTGTAGTCAAGGCTCTAAACTACTGAGTCATCTCTCCAGCCCCAGTTATTACTAATCACCTTTAAAATTATTGTTGATAGAGCTTACTGAGCCTGTGCTGGACATGGGAGAGAATTCTGCCACCTTACCGTCTGGCCTGCCTGTGAAGGCAGTGGAGATAGAAATTGAAACACCAGAGCAGGCGAAGGCTCGGAAAAGAAGGTAGGCTGGGCTCTGTTTCTGGGCTCCTGTCCTGAAAATAGGCAGCAGATACACCAAGAAAGTCTTTGCATGTCAGCGTGCTCCGGAGCCACAGAGGCGAGCCTGCATTTGCAGTAGGACTGAGCAGAGACTCCTGTGTGTCCCGACTGGCTGGGAGATGGGGTGCGTGACAAGGACTGAGCAACTTGTTTAGTCTCTTACTACCTGACCCTTAGAGCGGGAGTATAAATGAGAGGCTCAGAGAGCATGTGTGACAGTCTAGGAGCCACTTAGCCTGTGAGTGGAGGACCCAAGACCTGAATTCCCATTGGCTGATGTGGCACTTACGCTTTCCCTACCACATATCACTGCAAGACTTGAGATAGTGCCACTGTGAAAGGAGCACCCACCCTTCCCAGGGTGCCTAGCTCCACTGTAGCCTCCCAACGGCCTAGGAAAATGGAGAAAACAAGATCACTAATGGGTTCGCTTCAGTGGGCAGGGTGGAAGGAGACATTGTGTCTTTCAGGAAGTGCAAGGTTTTCCTGGAGGTTGATGACCAGGATGAAAGATTTTGAAGAACAGTCATGTAAATGTCTTCTTTAATTTAGCATCAGTGTGAGGGTTTGAGGAAATCTGTAGTTAGGATTCTGAAGGAAGGGAATTTGAGGCCTGTGGGTGAGGCGTGGCCTGCTGGGAGGCATTAGCAGATGTATTGCACAGTGTCCAAGAGCAGATTACTGATGGGAGCTCCTGCATCCAGGAGCTGCACAGAGACCTGTGAGCGAGTTTGCAGATGAGAAGTGCTGCCTCTGTCATGGCTGCAGGGATGAGCAAAGACAGAAGGCTGCTTGGGGGATCTTAGAGAAACCTCAACCCTCCAGACTCGGTGTGTTTACTATATAGAGGTGGTCAGGGAGGCAGGGCTACGTACTACACAGAGATAAATGAGGAGGAAGGGTTTATGGTGTATGGCTGGATCAAGGGAACAGGTTTAGGTCATCTCAGTCAGAGCAGTCTCTGTAGGGGAGCAATCTAGAGACTGTGACATGGTGCAGAGCTATGGTGGACATCTTCTGCATACACTTTTAACATTCATCCTTGGGCCCCCAAGGAAAGTGAAGCCTTTCCCATTTCTTTGAGTCTCATGGGCAAGGGGAGGCTTTGCAATTTTCCCTTGAGTCTGAGGCTGTGGGACCCTTGGCATGGCCATGCCTCTGTCAACAACACACATGTCACTCAGACGTCACTCTTCTCCCCACAGAGAAGGTGGTTGCTTGTTGCTTTGGCTGAGTAGCACAGCCTTGTGTAGGAACCCGGGGGAGTGCCTCCCGTGTCATGGTGAGGAGTGCGGTTTCCCACGTCAATCTTGGGTCTCTCACTGTGTGTTTCAGTGAGAAGATAAAGATGGAGTTTGAGACATACCTGCGGAGGATGATGAAGCGTTTCAATAAAGAAGTGCAGGAGAACATGCACAAGGTGAAGGCTGGTAGGGCCATGAAGAGCAGGGCCAGGTGGGACAGGCAGGCCTACGTGAGGTTAGGTGCCATCCTCATGGCTGGCCTTACAGGCAGTGCTTAAGTGGAGCCCCTTTGACCTGGGTATGGAGAAGGCAGATGTGCCGAGGGAAGGAGGTGGAAAGCTTTCTGTGGAGATGAGAGAGTGGACAGCCTCACTGTTGTTGCAGTAGGTTGAAGGGTGGAGGACAGGACAGGAGTTAAGGTGGTGTGCCCAGCAGAGCAGGGTGGGTTCAGATGAGCAGGGCGAGAGGAGAGCAGTCAGGGAGGTTCATGCTTAGCCTCCAGCTGGTGCCCTGAGCAGCCTGCGTCTCCCCTCCCTTTCCCTGCTGGACTCACTACAGCAGACCCAGGTGATGTGATGCTTCCTCTGAAAATCCTGCAGTTTGTAAAGGGGAGGCTGGCAGAGGAAACGTTCTTATTTGAACTGATGGATTCTTTGAGGGAGAACATGGAGAGAAGAGAGTGAGGCAAAGCCTTGGAACATGGCCAGTGCCAGCCTTTGTACTTTGTACTTGCTGTGTGTAGAAGCACAGTCAATGTTTTCTGTCCACAAAACATCTGAACTTGGCAGCAGGATCCCTGCTATCCTCAGCTTTCTCTCTGTTTCTGGCTTCTTCCTCCCTTCTTTACAGGTTCACCTGCTGTGCCTGCTGGCCAGTGGCTTCTATCGAAATAGCATCTGCCGACAGCCAGATCTGTTGGCCATTGGCCTCTCCATCATCCCAGTTCGCTTTACCAAGGTGCCACTTCAAGACAGGGATGTCTACTACCTTTCAAACCTGGTAAAGTGGTAAGGCCGTCTACTGTCTTCCAGCACTGGGTTACAGGATTGGGTTTCTCTTGGGCTGGTTCAGGACAGTTCTATAGACCTCTCCTGAAGTGGTCAGTTGGCATCAGGAAGGGGCATGACATTGAGGAAAGGTACACATCAGGATGATCCCAGGTCTAGAAGAGTCCTGGCTGGCTCGAGTCCCATATGCACCGCATACTCAAGCTAGTATGAGGAGTTCTGGGGCAGAGAAACTCAGGGAACAGGGCGCTTCCCTCTGGTGGCAGTGGAAAGGTTGCCCAAGGATGTACCAGCTGAGTTGGGTCAGTGGTGGTCAGCATTAGCTAGCTGGGCTAAGAAGAGCCAGCGCAGGCAGGTGAGTTTAAGAGTCACTTCCTGTTGGTTTGCTTGGCTATAAAAGACTAGAACGTCTCCTTTGCTCGGTCTCCTTCGCTCTGACTGCTGTATATAGGAAAACCTGGTCTCTCCCCAGGTTCATCGGAACCTTCACTGTCAATGCTGACCTTTCGGTCAGTGAGCAGGACAGCCCGCAGACGACCTTGGAAAGGAGGATTGCCATCTACTCTGCAAGGGATAATGAAGAGTTGGTCAACGTAAGTGCTTCCACTGGTGACAGACACTGCTCATTAATGCGAATGGAATACCATGTTATCCTGGGAGGCGCCTGTTTTCTTAATCAGGATTTCTGTTGCTGTGACAAAACGCCATGACTGAAAAGCAAGCTGGGGAGGAAATGGTTTACTTGGCTTATGCTTCCGTATTGCTGTTCATCATTATGGAAGTCAGGAAAGGAACTCAAATTGGGCAGGAACCTGGTGGCAGGAACTGATGCAGAGGCCCTTTAGGGCTGCTGCTTACTGGTTTGCTTCTCATGACTTGCTCAACCTCCTTTCTTATAGAACCTAGGACTATTAGCCCAGGAATGGCACCACCCATAATGGGCTGGACCCTCCCCCATTAATTACTAATTAAGAAAATGCTTTACAGACAGATCTTTCTCTTTTTCTTTCTTTCTTTTTTTTTTTCTTTTACTCTCATATATTACACCCGAACACTGTTTTCCCTTCCTCTTTCTCTGTTTCTCTTCAGAAAAGGGCAGGCCTCCTAGGGACATCAGCCAGACATGGCTTAACAAGTTACAGTAAGACTAGGCACAAACCCTCATATCGAGGCAGGATAAGGCAACTTAGTAGGATGAAAAGGGTCCCAAAGGCAGGCAAAAGAGAGACAGCCCAGCTTCCACTGTTAGAGTCCCAAAAGAACACCGAGCTACACAACTGTAACATATGTGCAGAGGGCTTAGGTCAGACCCTGATTGTCTCTGATCAGTCTCTGTGAGCCCCTATGAGCCCTGGTTAGTTTGGTTCTGAGGGCCATATTCCTGTGGTATCTTTGATCACTCTGGCTTCTACAGTGTTTCCTCTGCTCTTTCGAGGGATTCCTGAGCTCGGCCAAATGTTTGGCTTGTAGCCAAACCTTATGGAGATATTTTCTCAGTCGAGGTTCCCTCTGTTCCAATAACTCTAGTTTGTGTCAAATTGACATAAGACTAGTCACACAACTGACCCCTTGTCAACTTGACACACAAACATAAGATTATTAAGCAATACCTTTCTTATTCTCTGCCAAGATCTCTCATTAGAAACATAAATAACTTAAGGTCCAACAGTCTTTTACAAATTCAAATACATTAAGATTTCAGTCTCTTTAAAATAACCAACATCTCTAAAAATTCAAAAACTCTTTTAGAAGTTTAAAGTCTTTTGACTATGGGCTCCTGTAAAAATCAAAATTAAATTAAATACTTTCTTCTAGAGGAAAGAACCAGGGCACAGTCACTATTTGAACCAGGCAATAGTAAAACTAACTTAGTGTTCAGTTATCTGGGATCACTCTTGATCTTCTGGGCTCCTCCAGTTCTGCCCTGTGCAGCACACACAGTTTATCTTTGGGGCTCTGGCTGGTTCCACCTCACCTCTCTTGCTGTTCTTGATGGTCATCCCATGGTACTGGCATCTCTACAATGCTGGGGTCTTCTGCTGCAACTGGGCTGCACTTTCACCAATAACCTCTCAAAGGCTCTCTTCGTGGTGCCCAGCCTCAAGGTCTTTGCATGACCTAAGTCCTGGCCCTTCAAAATGTGACTGAGGCTGCACCTTCACCAATGCCTCTCCTGGCCTCTCACAGTGCCAAGCCTCAGCTGCTCTCTGTTACCCCTGCATGCCTTCAAACCCAGTACCAATTGGGTGACTTTTTCATTACCAAGTTCAGCTGCCAGCATGAGGTACAACCTTGACCATCTCTGAAACACAGCTTGTGTGTGCTCACCCTGAGGAAACACTTTCAGATTTTACCTCGGGGATGCCAGTCTCTTCTCAATCATTGCCAATTTCTTAGCTTATAGCCAGCATCAATTGTCCCCGCAAAGCAAAGGTTTCACTTTAGTAGTTCTTGTATCTTGTTAATCAGAGCTGATTCTTCAGTCCCAGCTAACCAGAACCACAGGATCTTAATTCAAAATAATGAATAGCCCTGAAAGAGTCTTTAAACCTCCCTTTGAAATCTCACCGGTCAGGCCTCTGTCTTTTTGTATTACCCTCAATATTGTCACCATCCAAGCTCCTACAGAAGAGTTCACTAAGCACTGAACATTCATGGCTCTTCCTGCACAGAGTTGTAAAGTCCTCCCTCAGACAGCGCCCGCCCTGCCTCTGCCTGTCGGGGACACCATGCTGAACTCAATTGTGGAGTCTCTTTGCTTCCTCCAGATTGTTGCATCTTTGGTCATCTTCACAATTTTGCAGGGAGCTGCCAGGGATCAGAGCCAGGGACTTGAGTGTGGTAAGCATGCTCCACCATTGAGCATTGAGCTGCTTCCTTCAGCCCTTTTGTTCAGACAGGGTCTTTTATGTATCTCAAGATGGCCCAGAATCATGACTTCTGCCTCAGCCTTCTGGGTGCTGGGAGTGGACGTGTGTGCCAGTACTACATGACTGCTGTTTTACATGCTGCTTTTGTTTGTTTGTTTGTTTTATTTAACTTTTATTGATTCTTCGTGAATTTCACATCATGTACCCCAATCACACTCATCTCCCCATCCCTTCGTATCCGCCCTCTACCCTTGTAACCTCCCCAGCAAAAGAAAAAAGAAAAGCATCTTGTCATGGAAGCTGTAGTGTGTCACAGTGTACTCTTTTGTACATACTTCTTGCAAATTTTAATTGCAGTGAGTCATTCACTGGTCATCTTATTTTCTTTTAATTGCACATATGACACTTGTCTACAGGGCAATCAAAAGGAGTATAAGCAGGAAGAGACTGTGTGACAACCTGTAGCAGGGATAGGTTCTGTCAAGTATGTCAATATATTACATTATATTATATCACATTATATCATATGTCATCCTTCTCCTTTCCTATGAACTGAGTCTCTGCAGCATCATTTCCGACAGTATCCTGAGGGCTGGTGTCCTGTCTTGTGGTGGTTTTCATGCTCTCCCATCTCAGCAGCAGAGCACAATGGATGGCTTCCTCACACTCTTCAGTTAAATATGTTTTCTCTTATCATATGTAGATATTTCTCCTGATTCTTCGGGCTCTGCAGCTACTCACCCGGCTGGTCTTGTCTCTGCAGCCCATTCCACTGAAGTCAGCTGTGACAAAGGTGAGGTCCTTGGGGCGTCTAGAGGAACCGAGTTGCCACTAGGGAAGAGTGAGGAAGTCTATCACGTTTTATTATATTTACCTTACATTTGAGTGTGTATCATGGCACTTGTGCACATCAGAAGGCAACTTGCAGAAAGGTAGCTCTTTTCTTCCACAGCGTGAGTCCCAGGTATTGAACTCAGGTTGTCAGGCTTGGCAGCAGGTGCCTTTACCCACTGAACTATCTTGCCAGCTTACCAATGTTGTATTTTTAAGAATAGATATTCATGCAGCCTGAGCTCCTTTGAGCCTGCTTGCACATCTTCTGTATTAGAGATGAACACACAAGTAGGTAGGTGTCTAGCACCCTGAGCTCGGTGTGCAGTCATCTGAGAGAGGGCTGGTTCTGAGCTATTGTTTCTCGCCTGTGAACCAGGTAGAAAGTCACTCATCCTCATGAGCACTGTGAAAGACTGATGGATAAAGGACTCTGCATTTTTAAATATGGGAGGAGGGAGCTCAGTGCTGCCTCCCTGGGGCGTTGTGCCATTTCACACCTGGCAATAATAGAGGTTGATTGTCGTAGTTTAGCCACAGCTGTACTCATGGAACACATAAGACAGAGAACAGCAGATTAATATATCTCTCCCTCCCTCTTCTCTGTTTTTTTGAGAAAAAGTCTCATGTAGCCCAGATTTTTGCCTCAGACTCACTGTAGTTGAGGATGACCTTGAACTCCTGATCATCCTGCCTCTTCCTCCCAAGTAGAATTACAGGCATATAGCACCATACTCAGGTGTGCCAAAATTTCTTACTGTTCCAGGGGAGGAGATCTTCCAAGGAGACATCTCTAGAGGGTCCTGGAGGCTCTTCAGAACCTTCCAGTAACATTCCAGAAAGCCACAGCCAACCCAAGACCAGCAAGAGAATCAAACAAGAAGAAGCCTTGTCCGAGGGCAGTGGCAAGGCCACTGCCAGAGGGAAGAGAGGCAGCAGGGGCAGCAGGCAGCGGAGGAAGCCCTCCTGCAGCGAGGGAGAGGAGGCCAAGCCGGAAATCCAGGGCCGTCCACGTCCACATGCCCGGAAGCGGCGTGCAGCTGCCAAGGTGTCTTACAAAGAGGAGAGTGAGAGCGATGTGGCAGACAGTGGCTCTGACTTTGAACTGTCCAGTCGGGAGGGCCAGCATTCCTCTGATGAGGATTGTGAGCCTGGCCCTCGCAAGCAGAAGAGGACCTCAGCTCCTCAGAGGACAAAGGCTGGGTCTAAAAGTGCTTCCAAGACCCAACGTGGAAGCCAGTGTGATGCATCAAGTTCTCCAGCGGCATCTTCAAGCTCCCCAGGCTGTAAGAGAGGCAAGAAGGTTTCCAGTGGTGGTGAAGAGATGGAAGATAGGAAAGCTGCTGGTGTAGACCAGTGGCTGGAGGTGTACTGTGAGCTGCAGGCAAAGTGGGTGTGTGTGGACTGCGTGCATGGTGTGGTGGGCCAGCCTGTGACCTGTTACAAATATGCCACCAAACCCATGACCTATGTTGTAGGCATTGACAGTGATGGCTGGGTCCGAGATGTCACTCAGAGGTATGACCCAGCCTGGATGACAGCAACCCGCAAGTGCCGGGTTGACACTGAGTGGTGGGCTGAGACCTTGAGACCCTATCGGAGCCCACTTACGGAGAGGGAGAAGAAGGAAGACCAGGAGGTAAGACACTGGCTGCACAGATTCAATGCTGGGCAGGAATCAGACTCTCTCATTTTCTGCTCATAACTATGCCCAGCAATATGTAGAGATTTTAGTGTGGTTTAATTCTGTATTTCTGAATAGATTTATGTAAGCCATAGAGAGACATGCTTTTCTATTTATTCAATTGCGTTTAATTACCACACAAACATTTGGCTTACACATCCCCATCACAGTCCATCCTTGGCAGGAACTCAAGCAGGAGCAGAGACAGGAACATGGAGGAAAGATGCTTACGGACTTGGTCTCCACGTTCACATTCAGCTACCTTCCAGGATCACCTGCTAAGGGATGATGGCATTGCCTATGGTGGGCTGGGCCTCCTACATCAATCAGCAATCAAGAAAATGCCCCACAGACATGCCCATAGGCCAGTCTGATGGAGGCAGGTCCTCAGTTGAGATTTCCCTTCCTAGATATGTCTAGGTTTGTGTCAAGTTGGAAAAAAAACATAAAACAACAACAAAAACCAACCAACCCAGTGGTGCCAGTCTGTTCCCCTTGGTGTTTCGGAGGGATGCCAAGAGAAAATTAAGTCAGCTTGGGAAACAGGATTTGCTTCATAGCAGTGGGATTTACTACTGATAACTGATAACCCAAAGTTCTTACTGAAGTACAAGACTTGTGTGATCAGAAAAGCTGTAGTGTGGGTGCTTAAGCCTGTCAAGCCTGCTTTTGCTATAAGATGGCAGTGTCATTGAGGTCAGGCCTTACAGTAGACAAACTGATATTCTCTCCCATGAAGATCTTGAGAAGAGTGGGTCTGGCCTGTTAAGGTTTAGGATGTTTGAGATTGCAGACAGGTGCCTTTCTGATGTGGTGCACATTACAGTTACTAGTACTTCTTGGCTTTCCTCAGTGAACCTCATGGCCACAGTGACTGGCAATGTCACCAAGTTGCTGATTGGTCTGGGCTCCACATTCTGTTGTCAGAACATGTCATGTATAGCAGCCCATTCATACCCTCTTCCTTGTCTAGAAGCATGCTCACCACTGTCTGTCTGGCCTTTGCAGTTTCAGGCAAAGCACCTGGATCAGCCTCTGCCCACCTCCATCAGCACGTATAAGAATCACCCTCTGTATGCCCTGAAGCGCCATCTCTTGAAGTTCCAGGCTATCTACCCCGAGACAGCAGCGGTCCTTGGGTATTGTCGTGGAGAAGCTGTCTATTCCAGGTGCATGAAGCATCCTCCTTGTCTTCCTGGTAGCCTGGTACCGTACAGTAGAAAACATGGTATCCTCTCCCATGAAGATCTTTAATAGCGTGGGCTCGGTCTGCTAAGGCTTAGGATGCTGAAGGACTGGAGACAGGTGCCTTTCCGATGCTGGTGCACTTCACCATAGGTTTGGCTGTCAACAGTATCCTCAGGGGTGAACGGTGGTATGTGTGTACTGTGAAGAAGAGATGAGAGCGCACAGTCAAACATGTATTAAAAGACCAAGCGCAAAAAGCTATGGGGAAAATGGTGTAAATGCAGGACACTTAAAATACAAGACCGTAGAAGTGTTCCTCGAATCTAATGCACACCAAAGCAGAGAAGGAGAGTCAGGACTCACTCACAGGCGTGCCTCGCCCTGCCATGGTGAACAAGCTGTGAAGTGGACACTGGTGGTGGCCACACAACAATAAGTATGCCTGTGTACTTCAGGCACAAGAAGTCACCAAAAAAGTACTGTAAATAAAAACCAAATAGACAATATTTACAAAGTTAAAACTGAAGAAAGATGAATAGAATTTAGAGCTGAGGAGAAAAAAAAATAGAAGCAGAGATTTTGAGCAATAGCAGTAGAAAGCAAATGAAAGATATTGACGTGTAAGGACCAAAGCAAAGGGCTGCTTTAGATAAATGGAAAACACAGAAGCAAAACATAGGGACCCAGCCTGAGGGTGAGTCCTCTGATGGGGAACAGGTCCTGCTTCAAGCCATGTTGGAGAGTCACACCAGACCTTTACTTTTATCTTTGAGTCATCTTGCCTGCCTCTCCTTCCTTAAAATTGTGTATTCCCTGCCGGAGAGGCCGCAGTTTGTTTACTCGTGTAATGGGTGCTCCAGCCCCTCCTTTTGGCCGTTGGGAGTGATGTTGCTTTGTGTGTTGGTTGAGTCCATGCTTGGTATACTACAGAAACTTGGGGAGGATGGCTGAGCTGTTTCCTCAGTGGCCACGCCATTCACCCTCTCAGCACCACACAGTGGTACCAGCCACTCCACGTCCTCACAGAAGCTGCTGGCAGTAGCCATTCTGAAGAGAGTGAGGTTGGCATTCATTCTGAGCGCTGTGTGCACTTTCTGACTGTTTCTTAGGAGTTGCCTACCCATCAGCCTCTCTGCCTGCTGCCTTGTCTGCTCCTGTCTGAAGTCATTTGACAGTCAAAGATGATCTGGCTCCAGGGGGAGTGCAGGGTGGAGCCTCTGTCCTCACAGAGAAGTGTTACCTGTGAGGTAGCGGGGATGAGCTGGTTATCCTGGCTGATGGAGCTCGGGAAGGTGTAAGGGGTCTGGTGTGGGCCTACTGGCATTCTGTGAGCCCCTAGGCTGCGCCGCGGAAGCTGTACTGGGCTGCAGGTCTGACAAACAGCTGTAGAAAGCAAATGAACAAAGTTCATGCTGTGGAGCAGGTGCCTGATGTCTTAAACCTGATGCCACTGCTCGCCCCTGTCCTCAAACAGGTTAGGGGTGCGAGCTGAAGAGAGGCCGGGCATGTCTGCAGAAGAGGGCCTGGCCAGGGAGTGTCGAGGTTTACTGAAAGAACTGTAGGCTGGGGTATGGCTCTGAGCTCAGGGACAGTGAAACAAGAGCAACTCTGCCCCTCAGGACAGGCCTGAATCATTTGTTGCTGGTGTATAAGTGGGTGAAGGTCACGTGGGCACAGGCAGTCCAAAGGTGAGGCCATCTGCACTGTGTGGTGCAGGAAGGGCAAGGAGCAGGGCCTGGGAGAATTAGCGTCTGCTACATACAGGCTCAGGTGAGACCCAGAGGTCTTGCATTCCTACAGTGTGCACTGAGTTTTCCCTTTGTCTGTCTCCTCTTAGGGATTGTGTGCATACCTTGCACTCCAGGGACACATGGTTGAAACAAGCAAGAGTGGTGCGGCTTGGAGAAGTGCCCTACAAGGTAACAGCAAGGTGCTGCAGAGAGAGCTTGCCGGCAGCGAGAGCTGGGAGGAGAGGGGGTGAGGAAGCGCGGCTGGCGCATGCCCAGATAGAAGAAATAGCCTGTTCTTTGCCTCGAGCAGGGTTTGAGGAGATAAGCATTTAAATTACTTATTAATAAGGCATATATGGGAAATAAGTTTTCCAAATAAGAACTGTAGGCCAGAAAGTAGCCTCAAAGCTATAAGCTCAAAGGCCAGCAGCAGATTAGAGCTGGGTTGCTGGGATCCTGACGTTCAAGCCCTGCTTCATAGAGAAACCTACTAGGCTGGTTGCCCTGCACAGCAGTTCACCAAGCATTTGCTGTTGCATTTCAGTGGCCTTAGGACTCAATACCATAATGTCAGTTATACAGATGAGGTTAGTTTGAACAGGATATGTCTTGCCAGTAGGCTTTGCCATTTGTGACATCCTAGGCTCAGCAGGACTCACAGGCCCTGGTCTCTGCACTTGCCTCTGACTCTGACCTCTTTAGGTTAGTTGCCTGTGAGAGCCATGAACTCAGCAAGGTGTTCTAGATGTTTCTCTGGGCATTGGCTCAATCACGCTAGCAGAGCACAGTGGCCCTTACATACACTTATTGTTCTTTTGTCAGTTGGAGGTGGAGCCCTGGTGGGGCTGTAACTGTGGAGCTGGTGGTGGGCCCTCAACTAGTGGGAAGGGGCAGCAGCTTTCAATAGTGGTGGCTGCGAGCAATGGCCTGAGTGCATGGCGTGGCCTGCTGGACCCAGAGGCTTGCTGGAATCTGCCCTAGACCTTCTCCATCTCAGACCAGTGCTGTTCAGTGGGTTATAGTTAAGAGTCATACATTTATAACTTTTAGTAGCCATTTCATAAGTTAATAAAATTATTATAAATTTAATTAATTATAATAAATTTACAATTTATTATATAAAATTATTAAAGTCACAATGAAATTATTAATCAATAAAATGAATTTTGTTTAGTCTTTATTTGTAATTCTGTGTTTGACTTTCAGTATCTCAGTTCAGACTAGATCTGTGATTGGTCACATAACACTTTTTGAATGACTCCAGATTTCTCCTTTGTTCTGATTTCCGTCATCCTGCCTCCTGCCTCAGTGTCTCTTCCTTGAGTAACAGTCACAGCCTCCTTCCTTTGCATTCTCTGTATTACAGTTCTGTGGCTCTTTCTGGAACACAGCACTCTGTGCGTTTTACTGGCCCTAGCTGCCCATCCCTTAAGCCCTTGGCCTCACGTGATCATGGTTAATGCTGTAGAACCTGTCTCCTCCTGGGGCCCTAAATGCCCTTCTCTCCAGCCGTGTTCTGGTCGGCATTTCCCTGTCCTGTTGATGTCCCTGTGGCCTGCTCCCGTTGTACCCTGCATTCCTTACATCTCCCGCACAGCCTGAGCTCTGTCGGCGGGCACTGCCTCTTCCCCGTGTGTCCATGATTGCTGTCATGGCATGTGAGATGCTCAGTGCCTCACTGAGCACTGCTGGATGGACAGTGGCCTAGTGTGTTTTCTGGTGCTGTGGTAACCACCATGACCAAAGGCAAGTTGGCAGAGGAAAGGGCTTCTTTGGCCTACACTTTCATGTCACAGTCCATCATCGAGGGAATTCAAGGCAGGAGCCACGGAGGAACTATGCTTGCTTGCTTGCTTGCCCAGCTAGCTTTCAGGCAAACCCACCCAGGTATGGTGTCAGGAGCAGTCGGCTGGGCCCTCTCACATCGGTCTCTCTCAGATGGCCGCAGGCAAGGTTATCTCTAAAGTTGAGGCTCCCTCTTCCCAGGTGACTCTAGGTTGTGTCAAGTTACAATAGAAACCTAACCAGAGCAAACAGCTACTTTAGGAGACTGTCAGAACCAGAGGTCAGCCGAGTCCCACAGGGGTAGCTGAGGTTATGCCTAGAGGAGTAGACAGTGTGGACCATACCAAACCTGAGTCCCTTTGGTGGACTCTTCATCTAAAGAATAATTTTCCAAAAGTTTTTTAAAAGGAAAAGAGTGAAAAAGGTGAGAGAGGCCACATGTAGCCTTTACCAGCAGCCTTTGCTGCCCTGACCCCTGCACAGAGCAGCCTGTGTGCCCAGGCCCAGGAGACAATCCTTAACCTTGCCTGTGCTGCCCCTGTCTATGTGATGCAACCTCTGCTTGCCACTCCTCTCCTTCCACCCCTTAGCTACCCAGAAAAATTCTAGGTCTTGGCTCCCAGGCATTTGTGCCCTGGGGGTGCGGACTAGACAGTGCTTGCCACAGGTGACACTGGGCACTGATTGCTCTGCTCTACAGAGAGGTGGGGAGTTAGCAGGATCAAATCCTGGCTCTTCTCACAGACAAACCATGGTACCTTAAGTGAGTTACTTCATCTCTAAGGCCTCTTTCTCATTGTATTGGGAGTCAGAACTTAGGACAGAATTTAAAAGCCTTCATGAGCTGTGGCTTCAGGCACAGAATATCCCGTGGGCTGTACCTCTTGGGCTCACTGAGATAAGTGGTTATCTAAAGCGTGGAGGTCAGACATGATGGCACACCTGTTATCTCAGGCCGAGGCAGGAGGATCAGGAGTTAGAGACTAGCCTGGGTTACAGAGCAAAGTTCTGTTTCACCTCCCTCACTAAAAGAGAGAGAGAACCACGGAATGCCCTGCAGGAGCTGGCTAGTGAAGGCCCACCTGTGTCAGATTGACAGCACTCAATGCCTGGTGTGGGCTGAGTCCTAGAGCAGGATGCATTTCTTGTAACCCGCTGTTTCCTCTGGAGTAGATGGTGAAAGGCTTCTCTAACCGTGCCCGGAAGGCCCGACTTTCAGAGCCCCAGCTGCATGACTACAATGACTTGGCCCTCTATGGTCACTGGCAGACAGAGGAGTATCAGCCTCCTGTAGCTGTAGATGGGAAGGTAAGGGCAGCTCTGGGGGTGGGGGTCAAGAGTAGGCTACCCTGTTTTCCATACAGCTACTCTCTGGCATGCCCATCTCTGCAGGTACCTCGGAATGAGTTTGGGAACGTGTATCTCTTCCTGCCCAGCATGATGCCTATCGGCTGTGTCCAGATGAACCTACCCAACCTGCACCGGGTGGCCCGCAAACTGGGCATCGATTGTGTGCAGGCCATCACTGGCTTCGATTTCCATGGAGGCTATTGCCATCCAGTGTGCGTGAGGGGCCTTCGGCGGCAGTTGGGGAGGCTGACGCTGGTGGCATGCACTTTCCAGATTAGACTGGGTTTAAAGTCAGTTTTATCCCCTGATCAGTCCCAGCTTCTAGCAAGAAGCGGTAGACCCAGAGCACCGAGTGTCCTGGTACTGCTAAATCGAAGCACGTCCCCCTTGTTCTACTCACAGGCAGGGGACCAAGGCCTGAGCCGTGTCCTTGGTTCCTGAGTGCTCCTGGGTGAAGTGGGCACTAGGGTTGGGAATTCTCTAGCGCTCAGGCAGGGTCTGTGAGGAAAGAGGTACAGGTTCCCATAAGCCTGCCTCCTGCATGGCTGGCGTCTTGTCTCTGGCTGGCCAGGAATGTCCATCGTGGCTCCAAATACTCAGAAAAGGCCGCTGGCTTCTGAATAAGGGAGGAGGAGGGGACAGGTGGGTGGCCAGCTCAGGGAGCTCATCTGTATTGATGTTCCCACAGAACTGATGGCTACATTGTCTGTGAGGAATTCAAAGACGTGCTGCTGGCTGCTTGGGAGAATGAACAGGCCCTCATTGAAAAGAAGGAGAAGGAGGTGAGTTGTGTGGAACAGGGCCTTGCAGCAAGTTCCATCTGGGGTCCTCTGCTCCAGTCACTCAGTGAATCATGGAGGTGGGGGGCGGGGTGAATCATCATCCTAGGGGTGAATGCTGGGTAAAACAGCTCCCATCCACATTCCATGTCCATTGTCCTGTCCCCTACCTGCTTGCTGCATGTGTGTTCCAGGGGCTGTGGGCCCTGATTTGGAAGACCCAGATTCTAGGCCTGAATGCTGCCTTCCCATCAGTGATGATCACAAAAGACTTCATTGCTGGTGGCTTACCCTATCTTTTTTTTGGGGGGGGGGGGAAATTGTAATTTTTTTTTATTGGAAAACAAATATACAACTTGGAATGGATTTGAGGCAAATTGTGCCATAAGCAGATTTTCTTTAAGTGGCTAAACAAAGTTTAAAAAGCAAGTAACAATAAAAGAAAATGTTTCTGGTACAATACCAGCAGTACAAAAAAATAGTGTCCGAGTACTTGGATAAACACCCGTTTTGCAATAGTGCAACTTTTAAGTACATATTGTTGACTGTCCACAGTCCACGCAGAGTTACAACTCCACACTTCAACAACAACATGCTGACAGTTCCTAAAAGCTACTTTAAAAAAGGCATAACCCAGATGTTCCCTCATTTGACCAATTCCATCTAAGTTTAGATGTGCAGAAGGGCTTCGATATATCCAGAGTAAGCCACATGTAACAGGTTACTTGATCAATTTTCTAAAATAAGGTTTAAGGACAAATGACAGTAAGATAAGGGAAGAAAACATGGAGGAATGAGTCCTAATTACTATACATGCATTTTTTTTGACAGTAGGGGGAAACCTTTTACAGATAAGTTACAAAGAAAAGGCAAATAAACAATTCTGTACAAGAAATTTAGCACATTCTGTACAGTGTCTTCACTTCGCTGTCATCATTTGTACAAACTCTTCATAGTTTACTTTACCTTCATAGTTTTAACGTGGTGTGTGCCTGTGTGTATGTGCATGTTTATGGGGCACAGGGGAGGCACTCGTGCCTGTGGAGGCCTGAGGTTGATATCTGGAATCCTCAGTCATTCCACCACCTTACTCACTGAGGCAGGGTCTCTCAATCAAACCCAGAGTTAGTTTACTGATAGCTAGCCAGCTTGCTCTGGGGACCCTCTCTCCACTCTCTGAGGCTGGAATTACAGGCAGGTTGCCATGTGCACCCAGCATTTATGTGAGTTCTAGGGACCCAAACTCTCACACTTGTGCAGCAAATGCTTTAACCACTAAGTGTCTCCCCAGGCAGGGAGACTCTCCTAACCTGAATTGCATAGATACGGTCGTCAGAGTGTCAGGCTCCGCCTTAATATTTTTCTGATGATGCTGTTGCTTCACCTTTCCTCCCTTTACTTTTGTCTGCAGAAAAAGGAAAAGCGGGCGCTGGGGAACTGGAAGCTGCTGGTCAGAGGGCTGCTCATCAGAGAGAGGCTGAAACTCCGCTATGGGGCCAAGGTCAGCATGGGGCCTTTGTAGACAAAACAAGCCTGGGGTCAGATTCCACTCTCTGGCCCAGATTCTGTGACATCACGTTATAGGTGGTTTATATTAGGGAGCCTGCCTGTTGACTCTGTCCTGTTACCCACCCTAAGCTAGCCACTTACACTGAGTTCCAAATAGGCAGTTCAAGTGTGTTGGGCCTTTTGTGTCTGCATCTCTTGGCTTCCAGGACTCCCAGCACTGTGACCAGCTTCCAGCCTGCACACACTGTCCACAGTACTGGGTACGGCAGAGGGCTTTCATCCCTGGACAGCAGAACTTAGAACAGTTGAGTGATGGGTACTAAGTCAGCCCCAGCAGGCCATGCTCTGAATGTTCTTTTCCCTTTATGATCTCGCTTCCTGTTGCCTGTTTGCCTGCTAAAGACCTTTTAGTCATGTGTTCTCTTGAATCCAGTTAGGGACCCCTTCATCTGGCTTCTTCTCACTTGTTCTTGGGCTACCCATTTACTGTCTTACTGTCCATCAGGACCCCTCCCCAGCTAACCCAGCCAGCCTTCAGGGGTGCTGCCTCAGGTCATAAGCACTGAGCAGATGAAAATGACATGCATTTGTGTCAGAGTGAGGCGACAGGCACAGTAGCAGCTGTTTGCCCCGGACTTGGCTGAGCCGCCCGCCTGGGCATGCTCTTTCCACCAGCAGTTCTCACTTAAGTACCTGCTTGGACGAGCTCCTAGGCTGGGGAAGGCCAGCAAGTCAGCCTGGCTCCCAAAGCACCATCCGCACCTTTGCCTTCCAAGAGGCCCGGGCAGGCTCAAGACTGGGTTCTTCTGGCCCTTTTAAGTCTGCAGCTAACCATTAACTGTGGCCCCTCCACGTCTTTCCCCCAGAGCGAGGCAGCAGCTCCCCATGCAAATGCAGGAGGCGGACTCTCTTCTGATGAAGAGGAAGGGACCAGTTCACAAGCAGAAGCAGCCAGAGTACTGGCTGCCTCCTGGCCACAGAACCGAGAGGCTACAGAAGAACAGAAGCCCGAGTACACTAAGATGACTCGGAGGAGGCGGGCGGCAGAGGCTTCCCATCTCTTCCCATTTGAGAAGCGGTGAAGCCAGTGTTCGCTAGGCCAGAGAAGGCAGACAGCTGACGGGCCTGGGGACTACAGGCCAGATGGAAGCTGTGTAGCAGGTTAGTCTGACACCAGCCCAGCCGGGTCCCCATAGGGTGGTGCTGGTAAGCAAGCTGCCCAGGGCCCACTCTGCTGTTTGGAGCCTTTACTGGGACATACCTTCTGATCCCTGGACCTTGGTATTCCTATCTTTGGAAATGTGAGTTTGTTTTAGAGGGTCTCATTTGTTGCCCCAGCTGGCTTCAAATTCCTGTCTTATACTGAGGGTTGAGATTACAGGCATATACCACAATGCCTTATCTGTCCTTTATTTCTGTTTTTTAAATAGAAGTCACTGGGAAATTATGGGTATTGGAGCACTGAGACGAGTCCTCCTTTAGTGCAGTCCACACATGGAACGCTTGCTCTCCTCTCCTTCAGACCCAGGGCATTTGCTTTCCAGACTTGCCTTCCTGAGTCAGGTGTCCAGTACTGCCTGCCTGCTGTTCTTCTGTCAGAGAACACAGGTTATCTCTTGTCAAGGCACTTTTGGGATTTTACACTGACAGAAGACTAGAACAAAGAGCTAAAAATCAAGAAAGAAGAAAACAAATAGAGAATTATGAAAATGTTCATAAAAGATTAGTTTTTGGTTACATTTTATTCAATTCTGGATACATTTACTCTGTACTGATGATACATTTTCTAAGCTGCTGTATGTGCTCCTCAGGAAAGAGTCCTTTTATAGAACCTACAGTAAATAAAGCATTTACCTAAAAGCCTCTGGCTGCACATTTTCTTTCAGGTCTTAAGCCAGCTAAGAGGGTCCAGGTAACAGATTTCTGTGTGTTTGATGAGACTTGGAGAAAGCTCAGGTGTGTTTTCATGGAGACTGGGAACTCCTCACACACCAAGGAAGCTTTTTGTGTGACTATATTTGATATTGCTTCATCTTTGAGTCTTTAAAACGTTGAGTCACTCTTACCAAGGCAAACAAACAAAACACTTGGGATATGACTCATGTTGGACACTGGAAGAGAAACAGACTAGGGTCACCATGGAAACTGCACTCTCGTACTTTCTGCACCAGAGCCTGACAAGCTTCCTAAACGATTTCATTTCTGGGGTTTTGAGTAGGCATGACCGTTTCTCTCGAGAAGTAACCTCTTCTGGCGGGTGTCAGCTGTGAGGAGGCATGATGGGAATGACATGTTAGGCTTGGAAAGTTTGCCTGCTGGAGACCAGCATGGCAGTGCCTCAGATGGGAAGGGAACAATGAAGAACTGCCATGTACCAGGTACGTGGGCTTCAGTTGATTTACTCATCTCAGCCATGAATGGTGACAGGCTTGAACCCATTTTACTGATGCAGCAGGTTGGCCCAACAGCATGAGTCAGTAGGAGAGACTTGATCGACATGCCACTCAAAACCAGTGCTTTCAGCTGTGCATGAAGCTTCTAGCACATTCTCAAGGTTCGTGAAGCATGACTCATTTTCTTTAAATAAAGCCAAGACAAAGTAGATGTAGAGCGAATATCGAGCTGCCCTTTCAGAAACAACTGAAGCCCAAGTTCTTAACAGCAACGAGGAGCTGAGTGGGTTGGAATGAGTCTGATTCCTTAATGCAACAGCAAAAGACTACTGGCAAGATCCTATACCAAAAGATAAGTAGAAATTTATTTCAAATTTTAATACAAACAATACAAACGATGGTTTCTCAAAGACATCAAATTATTCTTCCATAATTTGCTCTTAACTTTTGAGCTGGCAGGTAAAAACCATAGAAGAAAATGTTATAGACTGAATCCCAAGCATTGCGTATTTAGCCATCACTAATTGTACTCTAACTTCCCAAACCATCTTTGGAGTTTCGAAGAGATTGTATCAGCATACCCTGAACAGTAGTGAATATTGTTTCCATCCTAAACTCATTAAGCCATTTCTAGCTGTACTTTTATCCAGCTGAAAGCACAGATACCACAGGACACGGAAGGAACTGTTACATATCACTAGGGGTTCTGACACCTTGGTCAACTACCAAACACTCTTGCTACAGCAACCAGTTTGCAAACAGAAATGAGGTACAGGATAAACCAAGGCTCTGTGATGACATCAGGGCTAAGCATCCATCCCTTCAAAGGGTGTCATAGTAGCAAGGAAACAGAAATGCTGCCCATTAGGATGGATGGATTTTATTTGGGATGAGGACAGGGATGGGCATTAAATGCAAAAAGAACCACTCTGCAGCAACTGCTTGAGGCTGGAGTGTCAAGCTCAGAAGCATTCCCACAGGAGAGGGCCAGACGTGGGCCTCCTGCAGCAAGCCCGAGTCCTGAATCTTGGCTTTAGTTGACTGGAGGTCACTGTGAACGAGCCTGCTTAGTAGGAAAGCTTTCAGCCTTTTCTTGTAACACTGACTACAAAATAAAAATCACCTTCAAGTGAACAGATCGTCTGTGATAACGGGATAAAGGGGTGCGTCCCTCCACAGTCCCAGCCCAGCATGACAGTAAACCCCCTCACACTGGTTCAAAAGCAGAGCAAAGCTAAAGCTTCCCCATGGACTGGGGAACTAAAACCAGTCGAGCCACACCCACTGAAACACCATTCCTTCAGTTAATTCCTTGAGTTAATTTCAGTAACAGCAACTGTCACGTGTGACCCATTCACACTCTCCTTTTTGGAATAGAACATGAGAAGTGAAGTCATAGAACCTAGAACCAGAGGCCTGAGGGCTTACACAGAAACACTCTGTCCCGCCACAGTGACAGTGACCTTCGGGATCTTCAGTGTTTCTTCAGACTACATCAGGTTCTACCCAGAGACTCGGTGTGGGGTGCACTCCTCCAAGCCTGGGTATGGGGTGCCCTACTGATGCGGTGTGGCGGTTTTCTGGGGCTGCAGTTGTAGCTGGTAGTTGTGCAGTCCTGGCACTTGGTTCCAACAATGAGGGATGGGCAGTGAGAAGGCTGAGCCCTTCACCAGCAGGTCAGCTGGCAGCTGGGTGGAATGAAGGCTGACAGGGGAAGACACTGACAGGACAGTACTCGCTGGCTTGCCATCCTCAGGCTGCTTCTGCCCACCAAAGCTGCATTTTGGCAAGAAGTGGAGTGGAGAAGACATGAGCTGGTAGCCAGCGAACCCCACATGCAGGTGTGGACACTGGCCCCTCAAAGAGTGGGGTGTAGAGATGCCTGCTTCAGCTGGAGCTGGCCAGAGGTGGCAGGGACCCTGGCCTCTCAGGCTTCACTCCAGCTTTTTGGCTGGCACCCTGGTCCGTGCAATGATAATGGGCACCAGAGCCAGGCAGCCGATTAGAGCAGCCCACAGCGGTCGGTAGAAGAGCCAGCCAGCAGCCACAGTCAACAGGGTCAGTGAGGTGGCCACACAGAAGGCAAAGGCTTTCAGGCCAATGTTGACTAGGTCTCGGAAGACAGGAAACCAGTCCACTGTGGGGAAAGGAAACACCGTGAGTCCCTAAGGAGATTGTGCTCCCTGCCCTAGACTGCTCCTCTCTGCCATCTGAGGGAGGAAAGAGTCAATAAGTAGAGCCAAACAGCCACACACATACCTAAGATACCACGGGGCAAGATTGGGGGTGCTCAGCAAGCTACTACAATACTATTCCTGGGCAGCCCAGTCCAAGTGAGAGTGCTTTGGACTTTCAAAGTCCATGCTGAGGCCACAGAAAAGACACCCATAAAGCCAGCTCTCCCAGAGCTAATACTGACTGTCAATCTACATTGTTCAGTCAGAGCCTGAGCTCTGAGCCACTGTGCCAAGTCTGCAGAGGACAGGCTTGTCTATCCTCACTGTTCCATGCCTTGCATAGGAAGGACCCAGTATTCAGCAGGTCATGTTTACTGATAGGGAGGGCTACATGGGTCCTGCTACAGCTCACATTATCCCTCCACATGACATCTGCAGGCCAGATGTCCTAGCAGGCCTCCAATGGAAGAACCAGGATCACAGATAGGGTATCTCAAACATGGTGGGGACTGAGACTCAGAGGGATTAGCTTGTCCTCAGTCTCATGGCCAAGATAGTTGGGTTTAAATTCTGATCCTTTTCTGACATGCCCACAATGTGGCTGGTATTTGTAAGCACATCTCAGATGACCAAGAAAAATCTGAGGGATGGATGACCTCAGTTTCCCATCTATAAATGGGGACGTCCTCAACTCCCAACAGTTACTGCAAATCTGGGATGTACTCCAGCCACACCTCTCAGCCCAAAGACATCAGTGGGGGAAGGGTTTCTGCTAGCACCACAAGAAGGCTGGATGGGGACATACGGGAGCAGAGGTCTTGGTACTGAGTCTCCCTGAGCAGGCTCTCCTCCTGCACGGACAAATGTCAGTCTGGCACACTCCATGTCCTAGGACTTGAACCAAGTTGGCTTAAACTTAGGCTCTCTGATGCAGACTCAGGACAAGTGAACATCCCCTCCCGATTCCAGATGTGCCAGCTGCTGCAAACCTGGTCTGGCTTTGGAGGGTGTTTCCATGAATGAAACTCCCAAATAGGGGCGAGAAAAGGAAGTCTAGGCAGGGATATCCATGACTCTGACTTGAGGGATTTCAGGTATAGATCCAGTTCATACCACAGGCTGGTAAGGCCCCTCCCCATAGCTGCTCAGTTATGGAATAAAGGATGAGCAGAGCACAGATCATGGAAACTGGACCAGTCGCCCACCCCTCGACAGGTGTGAGTGCCCTGTGACTCACACCTGCCTCTCTCTGCTCGTTCATCTTAAAGCTACCTGGGGGGAGGAGGGGACACAGACAGGCTAGATGTTTGCTGTCTTCTCAAGGATCCCATCAAGCTGAAAGGTTGACCGATGGCAGTGTGACTAGCACAGGGCTACAGGAGGAAAGGCTAGCTCCTGTACCTTCCACACCTACCTAGGGTGTAGAGGATCCGTGTCATGAGGTTGAGGCCCATAAACATGGCCATCCATCCAGCCGCCCGCAGGCCCCACGTCTTCATGGAATTGCTCTTCTGTTCTCTACGAAACACCTCCTGTAGGACAAGGTGGCACAGAGTCAGGACTCAGTCACCAAGCAGCAGTGTGGGTCCTGGTGGTGGTTTGAGGGTACTGTTGGCCATTTCCATACAGAGCACAGGGAGAAGGACAAACCTCTCACCTGTGTCTAAGTCTCTGCCTCTCTGGCTCAAGAACATGGAATAAGAGATCTTTGTGGCTTTAGGTGGTCTCATCTGGGAAAAGGTCACCATCCTTCCCATTGCATCTCTCCCATATGTGGATTCCTCCCATCCTTCTGAGTGGACAGTTTGGGAGTCCTAGGTGAAGCATTAGCCCTAACTCCAGGAGAGTGCTCACCGCTTCAGGAACACTGACCCAACTGACTCCCTCTACTCTGTAGGCTGTGCCTTCTGCTCCCATTGCTGTCCCTGGTTCTCTTCCTGGCCTGGAAATGCTGATATCCTTTAGCTGTTTCATCCACTCTACCCAGGACCTTCCATGCGCCCCATGAGCCTGTAATTGAAACATAATACTATATGCGCAGCGCTGCTTTTGGGCCACACTGCCTGGTTCCTACCGCCTCCTAGACACTGTCCCACCCTCCTGGCATGCTGAGCACTGACTCAGAGCCCCACCCCAACCTGACTGTCATCTCCATGGCAGCATATAACCCTACCACCTGGGGGCAGGTGTGGCGTGGTCCCCCTCACCACAGAAGCAAGCTGTCAGCTGTTTCCCTGCTTCTACCATGGTCCACATCATCACTGTTCTGTACCGGGCTCTTGCATTAGCCTCACTTGCCTCCCTATTTCCTCTCCTCACCTCATTCTCATACAGCAACCGCCATAGCTCCAACCCCCTCTGACCCTCACCAGGGCCTGGGCCACCTCTGGTACGGCCGGGCCAAGTGTTCTGTCCTGTGCAGACTGCCACTGCTCAGCAGCTCCGGAGGTTCCTCCAGTCTTGGCTTAGACGAGATTTCTCCTGAGCCTTTCCCAGCCCTGGACTGAACAGTAAGTACCCTGACTGACCAACTCTAAGACAACACATGGTGACAGACAAGACCTGTCTCAGCATTTAGCTGTCACTGCCCCACAGTTAACAAGCACACTGACCTGACTCTTAACCCAACTGGGATCTTCTTCCGTTTTACAGAGACAGGAAGCTGAGGCTCTGTGAGGTTGTCACCAAACCCCATGACCTCACCATAGGCAGTTAACTTGAAAACTGTTCAGATATGCCTGTGCTGCCCACGTGAGATGCGGATGATGATGGCGTTTTTAAAATGTTTTATTTCACAGAATGAGGATAAGACACTGGCTCATGGTTTGTAGTTGGTGGGAGGCTACAGGACTAGGTGGGGGTTTGACAGAGGCCTCTGAGCAGTGCAGTGGTCTGGACTCCTGAGCTCTCCAGACCCTGAGTTCCTGCATTATGACTTTGGGGCCCAGTTTATTTCCCAGTTCTGTGTGCCTGCCGGCTTGTCTACAGCCAAACCTTCCCTGTCCCGTCTCCTCAGCCACACACCCTACCTACCACTTTCTGGAGGATAGCTCTGAGACCTGGGACTCTGCCTGAGAAGGCTGGAAACCAGGGGCTGGGCAAAGAAAGTTCTGGGAGAGAGAAAAGGACTTTCTAATTTTAGAGCGGTCCCCAGGGTGACTCAGCCCAGGCTGGGAGGTAGTAGCCCCACCCTAAGCCTGGTAACCAGGCTCCCCAACAACAGACCAGCCACACCCTATCTTGGCCAGGTAAAGGAGCAGGTTGTGCCCAGACACTATGACACACTGGCTGTAGCTGGAAGGGAGGACAGAGAGTAGCTGAGCACCCAGTAATAGCAGCAGAAGGGCCACAGCCATGCTCTGAAGCCAGCTGTACCCTTGGCTTTTTCTGTCTCTCCTGGATCAAAACCCCCACGTTTGCTAAATATACACAGGAAGGGTAGCATGATCCTCTGGCTGTATCAGTAAGAGCGAGAATCAACACTGTCTCTCTGTTCTAAAGGCACAGAACTGAGAGTCAGCACCCCTCCATCTCAGCACTGGGTAACACGTGACCCTTCCCAAATACAGCTGGAAAAGATACACTCAGTGGACTGTGGGACCTGTGTGTAGGTGATCACCTCTCTCACATGGTCCTGATACTGCAGCTCCAAACCCTGCATTGGTGCCCCTGAAGGAGGAAGAGGTACCCCACAGTGGTCTCTTCTCCTCCTGGTGCCCACTGACAAAGTGAACCCTTTCCTGCCTGACTTGATTATTCTAGGGTGGACCTGGCCATTTTGAGGCCTCCGCAAAAATGGCTTGTCACAGAGGCCATGACCTCTCGTGGTGGGGCTTGTTAAACAGCACTGGGAAGAAGGGCAGGGTGTGCCTGTCCCCACACAGGCAGCAGCAACTCACCTCAGCTGAGAAGTCTCCATGGTGCAGGAGCAACAAGGTCTCCCCGGACTTGGTGGAATATGGGATTAGTTGGTCACCTCGCTGCCGGGCAATCACAGTAACCTGGTCAAAGAAGTCAGTATTAGAGCTGAGTGGAGTGACCTGAGGAACAGGGACACGGGGTGAGACCCACAGCCCACCTCCTCAGACTCCACACCAGCCAGAAGATAAAGAGACCTGGGGCCTGTCTCTCCTTGCTTCTGTGGGATGGCACTTAGGATGAAGCCCATGTTGGGGCAGATCTATTTACACAGGGGAAGGCCCTGCTGGCCTTCTGGACTGAGTTCATATAGACAGGACTGGTGGTCACAGCGGGCCCTGGATGAATAACGAGGCAGATGCACATCAAGCAACCAGGCCAGGCCTGGATTACTGTTCCTGTATGGCTGCCTGAGCCCCAAGGGTCTGTCTGCCTCCTAAGTCATGTCCTGGTGTAGAGCTCTCACTGTATGGACTATGAAGAACCAAGACCAAGTACTGTGCCTGGATACAGGAGCTGCGAAGATTGGACTAGGTTCACTAAGCCTGTGGCTCCCAGCCTGGGGTCTAGGAGGTGCTGTGGGGAACACAGGCCTCTGAAAATGCCCAAGAGCAGGCCTAATGCCTATGCAAATGAGTGAGGCACAGAGTGGTCAGGACACATCCCAAGGTATCTGGGCCCAGGGAGTCGAGACTGGGGTCAACTCTTGGGAAGCAGTTACCACATGAGCCGGGCCCAGGTCAGGGTCATCACTGCTCAGTCCCGCGTATGAAAAGGAGACTCGAACATCACCAACCTGAGGGTGGGAGAGAAGTGGGGAGAGTTAGTGACTGGTGAGCCCCTCCAGCGCCTGGCCACTGCTCACTCTTTCATCCTGACTGTCCCGTCCCCTGGCCTCCAGTCTCACTGGGCAAGCGTAGCCTGGGTCCAGCTGCTGCATACACTGCTACTCAAAAGCCACGGCCTCTGCTGTCTGAGCAGCCCGCATGCCCGCATACCTCCGGGTACTTAGGGTTTTCACTGTGGTAGAAGAAGTCTCCTCGGCGAATGATGTCCACATGGGGGTCCTCTAGCTTGGCCAGACTCAGGGCCTTGAAGTTGTCAATCTTGTCAATGAGGCCTGAGGGAAGCAGGATGCTCAGAAACCTGGACTGCACTCAGAACCCCTGATCTGCTAGCCCTGTAGCCCGGTACTCTGTCTTTGGTGCCCTCACAGAGCAGGGCCAAAAGCCTACACCCTCTAGCTTTTGCTTATTTGTCTCTCCCAGATGGAGTGAACTTTTTTTAGGTAGTGGGTCAAATGTAGCCCATGGTGGCCTCAAAGTCGTTACAAAGCCGAAGGTGACCTTGAACTCTTGACTTTACTGCCTTCACTCCTCAAGGGCTGGGACGACAAACCCATTCTGTCATGCACAGTTTTTGTTTTGTGACAGGCTTTCACTGTAGCCCAAGTTAGCCTCAAACTTGTGATCCTCCTGCCTCAGCTCCCTGAGTGCTGTATGATAGGCATGTGCCACCAGCTGCGAAGCCCTTTTCTCTAATTCTACCTCTTCCAGAACTACCTTGTGTCGGAGTCGGCCTAACTCAATCCTAACTCCTCCAGGACGGCTTCCCCATGCCCTCTCCTGCTTAGTTAGTTTGGCTACAGTTCTGAGAGTGGCTTGGTTTCAGCTACCCATCTTCAGAACATCCCCATCCACACCTAGGCTGGAGTTCCCTCCGCACAGGCACCAGCTGAGTGGCAGAGTTGTTGGGGCAGCCGGGCTAAGTTTGGCTATCTGGGTCTCAAGGGTCTGTCTGTCACCTTCCTAGGTTAGGCCCAGAGATGGACCCTCAGTGTTACTGTGACTCATGGTGCCACCTTAAACCTTGTGGGTTTCTCCTTACTGTCGCAACAGAGGGTGCGATGCACCTCTTTATGGCAAAGCTAGATGCCAGGCAGGGTTCACAGGTGGAGCCAACACTCAGAGGGAGGGAAGGCTTTGTCTGAACTCCTGGCTGAGAACTGCCTGAGGCAGGCCTCTGGTGCAATGTCTGCTCAGAATAGACATGCACAGAAATGTGACAAGGGTGTAATTCCAGGAGTAATTTCTAGAACAGTCTAGGCTTCAGAAGAACCTGCTGGAGTGGGGGTTCTACCCCCTGAGGACTCACCTCCCTCTGGCCCCAGCCACATCTGAAATGTGGGTCAGCTGGACCCTGATATCAACCACCATAGGCTGTGAACCTGCTCAGTGCTAGGACCCCGGCCCTGGAAGAAGCCGAGGGGATGGAAAGGCCTTTGGGTGGGCGCCTCCACAAGAGGCCTGAGACTCACCTGCTGAGAGGAAAAACCTGCCAATCTGGACAAAGGGGGCAGTCGCTGTGAAAGACTCCACTGCCATGGCACTGTGGGAGAGAGGGGACAATCAGTAAGAGGGCATCAGGGTGGGATCTGCTTACCTTTGTGTTGTAATGTACCCAGGAAGGGATCCAGCAAGTCTAGGCACAGTGTGGCCTCCAGGGCTCCCATTTCTCTCTCTGAACTGAGCACCTCTACTCTGTCTTATTACCATACTATCTTACCCAGACCCACCAGCCTGCCCTGCTCTATTAGCCACGGCCACATACCACTTCCAGCCTGGACAGCTTCCATCCGGACAGCTTTCCTGGACAATCTGGACCATCTTCCTGGCTCAACCTGGACCATGGCTGCATATGATGTAGCCAAGCCCAAGAGCTACATCATTGTCCTCACCCTATGCCATAGAGTGAGTTCTCCCTGAGGAATTTTAACAAGGTTCAAACAAATGCCACTACTCCCTAGAGCCCCAACCTGGGTTGAGAGTAACAAGGTACTTGAGTGCACAGAAGCCTCTCGGTCTGTCACCAGGCCTGGGTTAACTTGAGGGTCAGGAAAGACCAGGCCTTGATCTTTGTGGCGTCAACACAGAGCTTACTGTTAAAACTATGTCTCCTGTGTTTGCCAACCTGTGGGCAGTTAACTCAGCCCATCGCTCAGATTAACTGAGGCTGGAGCCTGCGAGGTAACCAAGGCTGGACTCGGACCCAACCCAAGTCCTCACCTGGGGTTTTTGTGGCCAATCTCCCGGTCAAAGTTTCTGCTGCTGACGATTTCTGACCTCCACTCTGTGTCTGCATGAAGAAGAGACAACGCAGACCAGTTAAGGTAGGCCTCAGCATCCGCTTACTAGCACCCATGGCCCTTGGGGATCAGGGTGGCGGCTCAGGCCTCCCTGGATGCTGGGCATGCAGGACTCTGAAGACAAGTACTGTGGCCATTCACACTTGCCCATAGCCCCCACTGTACCGCCCACCACTGCCAGCCTGGACTAGGATGGAGGTCACGTGTCCTGGGGATGTAGAGGCCTGAGGTTCGGGACTCACTGTAGGAGTACTTTGTCTCCTTCTTCACCTGTCCGTCCTCCGTGTACTCACTGCAGAAAAAGCACAGTTAGCAGGAATCAGCTCAGGTACTCAAGGCCATGTGCTCTCTAAGTGTCTCAGGGTAGAAGTGGCCTAAAGGCCTAACTCCCCACAGGAAGTGAAAGCCTGGTGGGCTCAGGAACAGAGTCCCCAGCCTCCACGGAGCAGGTATTGTCTCTAGAAGGCCTGCCTAAAGAGATACGCTTTCTCAGCTAGGCTGACACACTCCAGCTGGCTCACCCGAAGGCACCTACCTGGCCTTGGGCTCAAAGAGATATATCCAGCTGCAGCCTCTGGGAGAGCCTACAGTGGCAGGGGACCTTCTCCAGCATCCCTTGACCACTCTTTCCCACCCACAGGCCGTGTAGTTCAAGTGAGTCTAGTCCTGGCTCCAGGTGACCCCCTCTGGCTACTGAGAGCCTGCCCTGGGTCTTCTGATAGACTGTGAGTTAACTGGGGAGCAACCTGTACCCTCTGAGAAGACGGAGCAATGAAGGGAAAGCTGAGCAGGGACTGGGAGTGGGAGAGCCACACTGATCCCAGTGACACCATCTGAGCCTTGGGCTGTGCACCCTGGAATGTCCAGGTGAGCTCGCTCGCTCTCTCTCTCTCTCTCTCTCTCTCTCTGCTTTGGTCCACTCTGCACTAGATTACTACTACCTCTGAATAAAAGGTCACCATGCAAAAAGCTGGGGTTTGATACTTTTCTGATAGGCAGACCCTACACTTTGAATTTAGTTAAATAGTGCCGGCATGAAAGCCACCACCCTTTAGCTGGACACCTGAGTTCCTCACACCCTCCACGCCCTCTTGCCCGGCTCCTCACCTGGACTCTTCCGTCTCCACCCACTGGTACATCTCCACATGCCGACGCAGCTTCACAGCTGGTAGATGGACCCCATAATTTGGGTCAGACAAGAGCTTCAAAAAATAAACAAACAAACAAACAAATGTGTAAAGACCAGGCTCACGGCAGTCCAGAGTTCCCAGCCCAGAGCAACCTAACTGCAAGAGAGATAAAGATGGCAAGTCCAGAAGTGAGGGTGAGGGAGACCAGCACGAGGCTGCCAACCTCAGCTCTCAGCACAACACCTATGGCCCCGAGCTCAGACCATAGCAGAGCTACTATCATCAGACAGTCTGTATGCTACCTGTACTCTGAGATGCTCTCACCCTCATGGCTGTGTGACTGTTGTCATTAGCACAGGGGAAGTTGACTGAGAAGTGACTTGTCCACACAGCCACAGGGGGTCTGTGTCTGAGGCCCAGTCCTAAGCCACAGCAGTTAGCAACTGCCACCCAGTCACCCAGCCTACCTTGGAAGTCCGCAGGGCCCCGATTATGTGTACCAGTCTCCCTTCATTCTCCGGAGCTATGCTGTGGATGCTGTCAGGGGACACCACGAGTGACAACCCCTCTGCAAGCGAGGTGGCTGTCTTCAGTGCTCGGCCCTATCAGAGGAAGAAGAGGGGATTTCAACAGCTCAGGTGCTTCTTGGCTCCTTGCTGTGGGCACAGCGAAGGCTGGGCCTCAGTGAGCAGAGAGGTTGAGGTCTAGCCAACTACAGACTGGAGACTAGAACCCAGGATTCCTGCTTTCCCCAGAAGACCCCGCTAATCTCAGACTGCCTGAAGCTGGGGAAAAGCTCTGTGTCTCCCTGCCCTGTACTAGTCCTGCACCTCCACTTCCCTCTACCTTCCACTCCCCCAACTCCCAATCCATGTGGCTTTCAAAAGCCAGTCTGAACCACTGTCCAAATCATGTGATCCAGGCCTAACCAGCCAGATGTGTTCTCTGCTTAGCTGACACACTCCAGCTGCCTCACTCAAAGGGGCCTAGCCTTGGCTCAAGGAGATATCCAGCTGCAGCCGCTGGAGAACCTAGGGTGGCAGGGGACCTTCTCTAGCATTTCTTGATTGCTCCCCTCCCCTCACAGGCCATGTAGTTTAGGTGGGGCTGAGTCCTCTCCTGGTTCAAAAGACGAAGACCAAAGTCAAGAACCTGAGAGATGGTTGTTAAACCGATTTATAAATTCATGGTTCCCTTTTCTCTAAGTCTAAACTGCTTGGATGTGAAACTGGAAATGCTGGGTCCATATCTGCTCCCTCAGGGAAGGGGCTGCCCAAGAAAAGTGTCCCAATAAAGAGGCGGAGACTCCCAGTCACCCAGTGTGAGCACCTGAACGCAGCCAGGCCCAGAGCAGGTTTTCAGGGGTGTCAACTGACTCACTGGCCCTCTGGCTTACACTGAGGTGTTTCAGATTACCTGAGCACCCCTTTCCCTCCTATAAGACCTAGGCCCTTTGTTTCAGAGCCCAGCCACTGGACCCTCAGTCTGCATCTTACCTCGTTGGTGAAAATTAAGTAGAAGGAGAGTAAGAAGGTCATCAGCCCCACGAACATCCCGCCAGAAGTCTCACTCAGCCGCTCTAGGAAGCCTGGCTGGGGGTCGGATGTCACTTTGACATGTTCTTTCCTGTTGCTGGCACTGGAATACTGAGGGGGCGGAATTGACAGTTTGATGAGTTTCGAGAAATGATTTTGGTGTCCAAGGAGATTCCCAGAAGGGACTCTCTTCCCCACAGACCCTGGCAAACAACTATGCTTTGGCATAGAATTTCATAGTTAGCGTATGTTAAAGACACCAACAAGCTATTTTACAAAGCAGCTAGAAATGTATTTTTGATTAAATCTGAGAAGTAACGGCTGGGTTTCCTGAGCACCGTGCTGTGCTGTGAGAGTGCTAGGTGGCCTTTTGGGGCTAAGAACTACCAGGAGGCTGTGCTGAGTGTCCAGTGAAAGGTGGACTCAGTGTTGAGTGCACCTTCCAGCTAGGACATCAAGACAGGTTACTTGGGGCAGGGGGCATAGAGGCAGACCTCAGGGGGCACAGTCCCCTCAGCAGGGGACTGTGGAGCAACGGTGTGGAGCAGCAGCCTGTCTGGAGAGACAGAGCAGATGGGCATGCCCGGGCAGCTTTCCACAGGCCACAAGCCACAGGTCAGTGGAGCAGGCTTCACCCAACACTGAAGTATGTCACCAAGAACTAAGCCTGAATCCTGGCTCTGCCACCCACTAGCTGTGGGCCCTCCATTTCCTCATGGGTAAAGTGGGGGTGAAAATCCAGAGCTTGGGGTGGTGGCTCGGTGCTAGGGCCTCATAGGCACCTGTGGGAGTTACAGCTAATAGGAACATTACCAGATTTCTCCATAACTGAAACTGAGCTGCCACCCAGACTGTGGGTGTGGATGAAAGTCACAGAGATACAAAGTGGTCACCTGGCAGACACCTCAGAGACCCAGGCCCCTTCCTGCCCAGGATGAGAGGACGGATTTGAGACAGAATCCTTGAGTATAGCTAATGCCACTTCTGGCTACTCTCTACTGTTGGCTCAGGCCTGCTGAGGACACCCACTGTATCCAGAACAATACCATATAAAACTCAGTGGAGACAACTGCTGCAGACAAGAAGGTGACCATCAGCCAGCAGGATGCCCACAATAGCACACTCGTTTGTTACAGGCCAATCATGGGCTGGTTCAAGGGTAAAGAGGCTACCAACACCCATTTCACAGATGGAGAAATTGAGACTCACTGCTTAGGTTATCTGCCTGGATCAACAACTTGTAGGTGTTCAACCCAGGCAGGTCCCTCTACCCTAGACTGTCTTCTTCATCACTTAACTGAAATTCAAGCTGAACAACGGGAAAGAAGACTTGTGTTCCTGCTGGCTCCCCTTAAAGCCAGGAAGGAAGGGAGGCCAGGAAGATGTTCCTCCAGCTGGGAGAGAGGTGGGGTAGGAAATAGCACCTATATGTATATGCGTGTATATTGTACACTTACGTATCCTAAGTAACATGTTTCACTTCCAGCATACTGGGCTCAGAATCAACAATCGATGAAGCAATGGGTGGGAACACACTGGGCCTGGATATTGGCACATGAGGGCTGGAATCCCAGTTCTGTTGCTCTGAGAGCCTCTCTGGTCCTGGTTCCTCAATTGCTGGTGATAATACCTACCTGACAGGAGAGTTGTTATACTGAATTCAGGTGCTTTTGTTCCACTCACTGTCTTAAGATTTCCTTGCTTACCCTGCCTGGTAACTCAGCTACAGTACGGATGCTCTGGTACTGTCTCTAGGCACAACACAGCCACTGTCATATTGGAATCAGAATAGCGCAGATGAGCCCCTTGCATGATCAGACATGTTCCTTGGAAGAGTGGAAGAGTATCTTCATACCCTTACCTGAGATTCTAGCCTCTCACCCCTCCTATGCCCACCCTCAGCAGTGTGTAGTACTGCTAGAGGATACAGGGGACAGGGTTAATGGAAGGGAAGGCACACACCTCCATCTAGGCAGCCTTCCAGAGGTAGGCAGTCACCCATGCTGGCATGGGACTTTGGTGATACCCATACTCCTGCAAGTAAGCCTAATAAGCTCCTTGGTTCACCAAGATGGAGTTGGTGGAATTGCTCCTTTGGTCTACAGCTATCCTGTCTGACATGAATGAATGTTCAGTCTTCCCAGGAAAGTACTGTAACAATGGATGGACAAAGGCATCTGAAGATATCTCATTGTGTTTATGTTTGGTGATGTGAGAGTCAGACCCAAGATGGTCTCTACCTACCAGGACTGTGTGTACTAGCCTGTAAGAGTGATGTTTTTCAAGGATTAAGCACCTCCCATGTACCAAGCTCTGTGCCCAGCAACCTTCCTCAAATTTCAAAGTAACTGAACCCATGAGAGAGTAAACCCAGAGGAGTTAAGAGTGGAAGATTCTGGATTTGCCCTCATCAGGAGGCAATTGGATTTCTAAAGCCTGCCCTCATCAGCACCTTCCCAGGCTGATGATGTAGCATGCCAAGCTGGCTAAGAGCCCCGAGGCAGGTGTCTTCTGCTGGGGGTCTGTGAACTATGACGCTGATGATATGGATGAGAAGGGATCCGCCTGCTCCTGCCAGGCTGGCCTGCTGGTTGCCTTCTCCTCTGGCTCCAGTGCAGCATTCCTAACCTTTGGTTCTCCTCCCCTTCCAGATCCAGACAATATGCCAAGCAGATATTGCTTGGACAGTGGGTGAAACAAACTCTGGCCTCCCAGGAGGTGTAGGAGGCCAAGAAGTTTGCCGGACAGAGGAGGGGCTTGGGAAGAGGGTGTAACAGGCCCAAGGAGGGCTGCGATGACACTCTACCAAGGAGGGAGAGAGGGTGTGCCTGGGGCTGGCAGTGCTCCTGGGATGGCTTTCACCAGAGGCATTGGTGAGTCACCAGCTTCTCCCACACCCAGTCCCCTAGTAGGTTGTTGAATGAATGTTAAGATTCACTTGGAAAATTCTTAAGGACTAGTTGCAGTAGGAAGAGGCTAAAGGTCTGGGAGAACTATCCTCAGCCAGGGACTCTAACCAAATCAGTGCACCAGGAACCGGGCAGCAGAGAAAAGTCTCCCTCTCCAGGTCATCCAGCCAGGTTTGTCCAGCTACAGTAGCATCACACAGCCTAGGAGTGCACAACCCCTAGGGAGCGGAGACCAAAGCAGCATTTGCTGGACAGCTCCACCTGGGCAGGATCGCCTCATCAATCTGCTAACCGACGGACACTTTCCCCAAGTTCCCCGAGTTTCATATCCCCAGGGGCCCAGAGAGAAGATAAGAGTGGAAGAAGCAGCCGTGCACGAGCGGACTCGACTAAGCCGAGTTCTACAAACGCGCGGCCCGAGATGAACCAGCTCAGGGAGCTCAGGGCAGCCGCATCTACTAGGGTCGCACCGTCTAAGGACCCAGCGCAGACCCAGGGAAAAAGCGGCCCGGATGATGGTGTAACCCGGGGATCAGGAAACACTCACGTTCGCTGCCATGGTGGGCCTGGTTCGCTGCCGCCGTCGAGCTCTGTTCCGCTAAGAATTGGGCTGACGACCGGAACGCAGAATGAGGTGACCTCCTGTCTGTCACAGATCTGCAAGACTCTGCGTGGAATCCAGGACCTGGCGGGACTCAGGACAAGAGTTACCGCCCCGCCTAAACCTCAAGTTGTTTGCGCGTGCGCGTCTCAAGGGCTCCTGGGAAATGTAGTCCGACGTCTGACTTTCGCCTCAAAATTACAAAAAAGTATTTCACTGGTGCGCGTGCGCGATGCAAGATTTCTGGGAAATGTAGTATAAGCCTCTTTGGAGGACCGCAAGGGCTGCTGGTCAATGTAGTTTTCGACTGAGAAGCGGCGTTGGTGCTTAGGACGCGCGGAGGCAGGCGCGCGGCGGGCAGACCTGGAGGGGGCGGATCTGTGCGGGCCTCAGTGCCACCCGCCAGGCCTGAGAAGAGGCGAGGGAGGTCACGGCGTGAAGGTGTATCCGCTACAGCCGCGCCCGCTGCCTCTGCGAGCTGCGAGCGTCGGGAACAACCATGTCCTACTGCAGGCAGGAAGGTGAGTCGGGCGCTGCCATGGAGACCGGCCGGAACGGGCCTGCGAGAGACACGCGGTCAAGTGGTTGCCACAGAGCGGCTTTGGGCCCTTTAGTGGGCCTCACGCGGCGGTTTCCAGATGAGAAAGACAGAGGCTCCATGAGGAACGAGGCTGGTCCAAGGTCAAGGTGAAGCCCGAACCCGGGCCTCGGAGGGCCTCACGTGAGCCTTGGCAGTGTGGAGCACGTTGTATCTGGCTGGAAATCGGGGACTGTTAGGAATTAGTCACTAGCACTCCCCACGTGTTTCTATCCCGCTCTGGCTTTTTAGCTATCCTGGACTAGAGTGGGTGTGGGAGCACTTATTGAGCTCCTCCTGTTTATTAGGCACTCTTTATCACGTAGCGATATTTATATATCGGGTTCTGTTTCTGTCCACCTTTTATCAAACGGTAAATTAAGACAGGTTACTCGATCCAAGAGCCCTCATCAGGTCACGAAACTGGAGCCCTCGATGAAAGGACTTCCTTTCTTCCGTCATTTCTAGCCACGTTGAGGACCGACCACTGAGGACCGACTAGTGATTAATTCTTCTACCTGTGGTTACCCATAGGCAGGAACCCAGAAGAATCTAGACCAGTCTGCTCTAAAGCCTCCCAGCGCAAAATGGCTCCTTAGGTCTGAGCTGCCAAACCCTCCAGGCCCTAGTTTCCACTCTTGTAAATTGAGAGATCAGGCCTCATTTACTCTGGTATTCACAAAGCACGTGCCTAAGGCAGGAAAGAGTTGGAGGAATCTTGAGAATACAAGGCTACAGAGAAATTCTTGATTCACCCAGAATTCTAAGCCCTTTTGCTCTTAAGTCTAGGGAACCTGAAGTATAAAGGAGGAAGTAATCCACCCAAGGCCATATATTCAGTTAGAAAGCCCCAGTCTACATGGCATAGCCTTTTCCTCATACCCTAGTCCGCTGTAGAACTCCTTCCTTCTCAGCATCATAATTGACTGGTGCCTCCCCTGAGGACTGTTTCTGTTGGTTAGCATTTGGTGTTCCTCATACAAAAGTCTCCTTACCCAAGATTCTTGTCTTGATTTTTGTTTCTCCAAGTCTGGTTGGCAGGTTGATGGTGAGTCTTTGGATTAAGGAAGCTTTGCAGGTAAACATTACTACCCCTCTGGATGGATTTACATACCTCAAGTTTTTCAGGAAGGAGGATTGCAGCACGGAGCCTGTCCTCCTGGTTCAAATGATTTGTGTGTGTGTGTGTGTGTGTGTGTGTTTAGTGGTTTTTGGTTTTTGAGACAGTCTCACTATGTACCCCAAATTCAAATTCTTCTCTTCTAAATCCTGGGATTAAAGGCACGTGCTCCCGCCTATAATCTCTGATTGTAAATTGAGAGATCAGGCCTCATTTACTCTGGTATTCACAAAGCACGTGCCTAAGGCAGGAAAGAGTTGGAGGAATCTTGAGAATACAAGGCTACAGAGAAATTCTTGGTTCACCCAGAATTCTAAGCCCTTTTGCTCTTAAGTCTAGGGAACCTGAAGTATAAAGGAGGAAGTAATCCACCCAAGGCCATATATTCAGTTAGAAAGGCCCCAGTTCAAGGCCATTATAAAATAAACAGTACATTCCAAGGCTACATAGTGAGATCCTGTCTCAAAAACAAACAAATAACTACGTAAGGACTTAGGTGATCATACTGTGTTATTCTTCTAGTCTCATGGTTTTCTGTTTGCTCCTCAGTTCTTCTGGTTGTGCCGTTTGTCAGGTACTTTCTTCCTCCAGCTCTTCGAATTGCTAACTCATCCTTTAAGAAGCAGCCCAAGTGGGCATGGTGGTGCATGCCTCTCATCCCAGAACTTGGAAAGCAGAGGCATGTGGAGCCCTGTGAGTTCAAGGCCAGCCTGTGAGTTCCAGGACAGCTAGAGCTCGGTTTTTACAAGGGAAACTCTGTCTCAGAAAAACAAAAGGGAACAAACAACCCAGCCCAAATGCCACCATGTCTTCTCTAACACTTTGTGTCTCCATAAACACACTGAAATTGTCATCTCCCGCCAAGCTGAGAGATGGCAGAAGGCCTAGTGTACAGTGGGTGCTCAGGATTTAGTAGAATGACCCCAGGCTCATGCCCATCCTCTGTTCTAATTAGACAAACGGTTGCCTGGACACAGTTATGTCAACAGTCCATACATCTAGTCAGTCTCCAGGTTAAAGACCTCAGTTATCATTCAGGGAGTCCCACTGTGTGGATGAAGCCTCAGTCTGGCCTTGTGCTATTGGTGTTTCTGTCAGTGCCACATGTGGTTTTTTACTTTTCTCCTGTTCATTCAGCAAACATTTTTTATTGCAGTGTGGTGTGCAGTGAGCGAGGTGGCATTTTGAATCTTCACAGAATAAGAAGAGGTTGGCATTAGAGCACTCCCAGATGGATGGATAATTACAAACAGAAAATAGGAACTGTGATGAGACACTGAGGCTCTGCAGGGGTTGCCAGGGCTTGGAAGACCATTTCAAATGCTGGTTCCTCAAAACCTTCCCAGTTTTCAGACCAGGAGAGAATGAACACTGACTTCTTAGAGCTACCTTTTGCTTCAGGCTTCACTTGGTCTTGAGTTCCTGATCCTGCCTCTGCCTCTATTGGAACTGCAGGCATGCGCTACTGTGCCTCCTTTATTTAGTGCAGGGATCAAACTTGGGCTTTTGTGAACATACTCAGCCAGCAAACTACAGGCTGAGTGATGGCCCCAGTCTTTTTTAAACTATCCTAGCCCCAGATGGAATCCCAACCCTGGGATTCCTCCCCGCCCCCAGACAATCCCTACCCCAGTCAGTTCTTCCTCACTTACATGGTATCATAGTCAGCTCTGACTTGCTTCCCCCCTCAAATCCTGTTAGAAGTAGGAAGTATTGAAAATTTATGGGTATAATTGTTCTTTTCCTTTTTAAAAAAAGTTTATTTTGGATAGAGATGTTTTGCCTCACTGTATATATGTGCATCAATTGTGTGCCTGATATCTGAGGTGGCCACAAGAGGGCATGAGATCCCATAGAACTGCTCTAAATCACTGAGCCATCTCTCTAGCCGATGCCAAACCTTTCTATTTGGAGTCAGGTTCTCACTGTGTAGTCTTGTCTAGACTAGAACTCATCAGTGTAGACCAGGCTGTCCTTGAGTTCACAGAGACCCACCTACCCAGCTTCAGATATCAAACTCTTAATTCTTACTTCCTGAATTTGGGAGCTAGCACCCATGTCAGGAGCTGCACCCTCACTCACAGCATACACATAAATCACATAAATAAAAATCTTTAAAAACAAAAACCCTTACTTCAAGCCTGTTGTGGTGGTTCACACCTATAATCCCATCAATTCAAGAGGCCAAGGCAAGATCATAGCCTGGGTTACACAGGAAACCCTGTCTCAACCAATAAATCAGCATTGATTTTGTGTCTCTTTTTGTATCTGCTCTTATTTCTCATTTTATCATGCTGGATGAGGTGCCCTGGGGTCAGGGTGAGCTCTCAGAAGGCTCAGGAAAGACTGACCTTTCCCTCTTCCTCCTCAGCTTGGGCTGGGATTGGAGGGTCTCTCTTTCCTTTATTGTTATGCTCAGGTCAGATGTCAGTCATTTTCTGTGCTAGGGAGGACAGTGTGGGTACTGAGGAACTTTGGAGGTTCCAGTCCCTGTGAGTCACCACTGTGTACAGAGGGCATTGTTGTTCTTCTCAGGAGTGGTGGGTGGAGGGAGTGGCTGCCACAGGGAATCTAGAATTGAATCAGTCCAAGTCTTCCCCAAGTGACCACCATGGAAACAATGAGCCCCTGTGCATTGTGGGTGCTGAGGATAGGCTGGGTGCCAAATATAGCTGTATAAATAATAACATGGAGGCTTCTAAAATAGTTTAAAGCTTAGGCAGTCCCCCATGCTAGCTCATCTAACTTAACTCGACTAGCTTGCCCACTACTATACCTTTCTCTGCTCTGTCTGTAGAATCTTCTTCTGCTTTCTTCCAGCATTCCTCTCTTTCTCAGAAGCTCCACCCCCTGCTCCTTGCCCAGCTGTTGGCCCTCAACTTATTACAACCAGTCAGCGTTGAGACAACCTCTGATACTATGCTAGATTGCCTCTAGGCATAGAGGGATGTCTGACCTTCAGGTATCTGAGCAGTTGTGAAAGGACACGTTTTTCACAAATATAAGGCCGGTGGTGGGCCATAGAAAGGGCAATACCAACAGTATGCCAGTAGAGCAAAAACAAGAAAACAAACAAAAGAACTTGGATACCTCAACACCTGAGTGCTGTTCTCATTCTAGCTGCCTCTCATCAGTGGCCACTGGACCGGTTAGTCAGTGATTGGACATGGAACCATCTTCAGATTGGCTGTTTTTTACTTCCTCCCAATGAATCTGTTTTCCTTTGCTCCAAACCCTAGGGAAGGATCGGATCATATTTGTGACCAAAGAAGACCATGAAACGCCTAGCAGTGCCGAGCTGGTGGCTGACGACCCCAATGATCCCTATGAGGAGCACGGTGAGAGATAAGGGACCCACAGACGCACCCTGGGGAGGCGTGGTACTGGACACTGCTTTCCCACTTTGTTTATCTCCCTTGGCCATGGACAACTGTCCCATCTCTGTGGTTGCTTTCTCTCCCGACTAAGGGATGTGATTGTGCTAAGCTAGCAGGCAGCAGTTTCCTCTTACTAAAATATTGTTTCTTTTCTTGTATGCATTTGTACTGAAGTGACTAAGAGTGACTGGGAGGCTGTCTGGATTCCTGAAGTGAGGACTGGCAGGGATCTCTGCTCTGTCAGGTTATTGGGGTGAGCCCTGCCAGGTGTACCAGCTGATTTGCATGCAAGAGAGCAGCAGTCAGGCTGCTGGCCCTGCTCTCATGAGCACATAGTGTGGTGAAGTGTCTTAACAGATCCCAGTTGCCAAGAACAGGACTCAGCAAAGCTACTCCTAACTGTCACATACTTCTAGGCTCACTGCCAAATGTAACAGTAGCCTCTTGGACACAGGATGCTACTCTATAAGCTTTGAGATGGGCTTATTGATACTACTCCAGTCTGTGTGGGGTAGCTGTATGTGGTATTCCCAGTCCAGTGTCAACAAGACTCAATTCAGGACTGGAATAAGTGCCTTGGGTGAAAATTGCTGGTGAGTGAAATTGAGGAGCTTAAAGCAGGCAGCCCTGGAGGACCAGCTTGTGGTTTGAGCTTTTCAGACCTGATCTAAAGCAGACACATGTTCCTAGGTGGGACTCTTCATCTGTTTAACTACTGCTAAGCTAAGGGTGAATACATCTATCATCTAGTTGGGAATATGGCAAGTCAGATGTCACAGTGCTAGTGTTCTAAAAGTGACAGCTATAGCTGATCTCAAGTCAGCCTTTCTTAATGAAGAAGAATAAACTCATGTCAGTTATAGTCCTTAAGTCTGCATTAGCTGCACATATGTTACATTTGTTCTGGAGGTATGAGCAGATAGAGTATGTCTGCTTGTGTTTAGGTGCACTTCTGCACCATAACTGCTAAAGCTGCCATCTTGTAGATGTGTGTTGTATATCCTGATTCACATTGTCCTCTACCAGCCTCTGTAGACCTGAGTTGTCTTTGGTGGTGGTAGTGGTGGATGTTGTTGTTGTTGCTGTTATTAAATGTGTATGAATAGTTTGCTTGCACATGCATGAAGTGCCTGCAGGGTCAGAAAAGGGGGTTAGATTCCCCTGGGACTGGAGTTACAGATGATTGTGAGTCACCATATCAGTACTGGAAATGGAACCTGGGTCCTCTGCAAGAGCACTTGGGGGTTCAAGGCCAGCCAGTCAGGACTACCAAGCAGGTTCCAGGACAGCCAGGACTCAGGCTGAGGTCACAGTGTATTCCACCACAGCTACCATCTGGGCTTTTTACATATTAATCTTACTTCTTTGAAAGCTGTTTTGTGGGTTAGCATACTGGAACCTACAGTGCTAGCATTTTATTGAGTCTCTGAGAGGTTGCAAGTAGCGGGGTAGTGTTGGGGCTCTGGGGATTTCCTGGGTTCTGCTGCTGTCCTGACCTGGCCTGTGAACTAGAAAACTGCAGACACTGCCGGAAGGACCACTTCAGTTGCCACACAGCTTTGTGTACAGGAACTTACTCTGGAGCTATGGTGTTGGTGATGAACTTCCTGCTCAGGGGCACCAGCCACAGTACATTTGTAAAATAAGGAACAGATTTGCTGATCAGTGCAGCTTTCAGAGTTGGAGTTGAGAGGCAGGATTAAGACTAGGACTTTGGACACTAGCTCTGCAGCCTCTCCCATACATGCTCCTGGAGTAAAGGATCATGCGGCATTTCAGTGGGCTTTGTATAGACTTTTTCCCTTTTTTGTAGTGCTGACACTCCATAACACTGGAGGCAGGTGCTCGATGGAACAGAAGTCAGTATAGTGTTTACTCAAAACCTATCTATAGCTTGACTTGCCAGCTCATTCATAATAAATCACTTAACTTAAAATTTTGATTTATTTTTTACAGGTTGGGGACAGAGCCGAGAGTCTCGTGAATGTCAGCTCTGCTCTACCTCTCTCTAGCTCTGCTGTGCCCTAATGTCTGATTTTTTATAGGAAGAATACAGCCCCACTAGTCTAACAGCACTAGCTTTGCACTGTGCAGCAGCCTTTAAGATCTTTTCACATCCCTATGTTTGCACTAGTCTAACTTTGTACTAACAGAAGTATGGTGAGGGACTCGGGGATGGAGCAGGGCCTGGGGGATTAGTACTTGTCTTAGGAGGTTCCTGGTATCTAAGTCTCAGAGTTCAGATTCTAGGTCTGGGAGGTGGTTTAGAAAATAGACCAGAATACACATAGAGGTCACAGGGGATGCCTCCACACAGTAAGGACCAAACAGGTTTTGCATGTTTGAGATCATAGAGAATACCTCTCATCTTTCCCCGTCCATCTTTCTGTTCCAGGGTTGATACTGCCTAATGGAGATATTAACTGGAACTGCCCGTGTCTTGGGGGAATGGCCAGCGGCCCCTGTGGGGAGCAGTTCAAGTCTGCCTTTTCCTGTTTCCACTACAGCACAGAGGATATCAAGGGATCAGACTGTATAGACCAGTTCCGGGCCATGCAAGAGTGCATGCAGAAATACCCGGACCTCTATCCCCAAGACGAGGAGGAGGAAGAGGAGGCAAAGCCAGTGGAGCCGGTGGAGGAGACAGCCGACACTAAGGTCTCTGCAGCCAAAGAGCAGGGGTCAAGCTCCTGAAGGCCACATGGCTGCCACTCGCCATGGGACTTTCTATACAATGCCTTTTGGTCACCTCTGTGAAAGTTCTTTCCCTCTGTGCACTGTAATATACAAGATAACTTATTTTAATGATTAGGAGTCTTGGCCGTATACACTGAAGAAAAGGCGGGGGATGTGCACCCGTGTCCTGCATAAACCTGTCCTTAAACGTTAGGCCACTCCTGGATGTACTACTCTGTGATTGCCCTGGATTTTGCCACTTTGAAATAATGTGCTGAGACTTCTCAGCGTCCAAAAGTTGTTACTCAGGAAAGTTTATCGTGAGAAAACTGATCTATTCTGATCCATTGTATCCCTTTTGGTAGATTTTACACCTCTTTGGGAAATTAAGTAGATGTCAAAACTCCTTTAAGAGTGGGTCCATTCTTACTGGAAGAGGCTCGTGGTCAGGTGCTTGCTGGAGTGCATGGGGCTGCTGCCTCATTCCTGACTGCTAAGTGTCTGTGTTGGCAGTCCAGGCTCCAGTGCCTAGAGTTGCAGGGTGGGATTGGACCCTGTGACTCCCAGTCCTTCCTAAGTGAAAGCAGAGACTGGGTTTGCAGTTTCTTGTTTTGCTGTTCTGAGACCCCTGGTTTGGGACCCATGTTCACTCAGTTGTGATATTGAGGTGGGGACCTAGCTGCTTCCAGAGCAGAAGCCAACAGAAGAATGTCTGAATGAAGTAAATTAAAAAGAAACAATTTCTATCTGATTTTGAATGACTTTTTTTCCCATTAACTGGTTAGAAAGTTGTTAGCTTTCTTGTGATGGCAGAGACTGAACATGTATGAGGACTTGAGTGCCATGCAGGAAGTTGGCCATGAAGCCATATCCCAGCCGTTTGTAATTTTGAGACAAGGTTGGCCTTGATCTTCCTGCATTAGCTTTCCAAATACCATGCCAAGCTATGAGGTTTGGTTTTGTTTGTTTATTTTAATTTTTAAGATTTATTTGTTTTTTATGTATGTGAGTACAGTCACTCTCTTCAGACATACCAGAAGAGGGGATCAGGTCCCATTCATTACAGCTGGTTGTGAGCCACCATGTGGTTGCTGGGGTTGGACAGCCAGTGCTCTTAACTGCAGAGTCATCTCTCCAGTCCAGAATATTTTTACATAAATTTAAAAAAAAAGGAAAATTTTAATTCTATTGAAAGCACTCTTCAGAGATAACAGTAAAATCATTTTGGCTGGGCAGTGGTGGCACACGCCTTTAATCCCAGCACTTGGGAGGCAGAGGCAGGTGGATTTCTGAGTTCAAGGCCAGCCTGGTCTGCAGAGTGAGTTCCAGGACAGCCAGGGCTACACAGAGAAACCCTGTCTCCAAAAACAAACGGAAAAAAAAATTTCATTTTGATGTTGGCAAATGCCTCAGTCTCAGAGGAGTCAGGTAGGTGGATCTCTGAGACTACAAGGCTGGGCAGCTTGATCATCTGTATAGTGAGTTTCAAGACAGCCAAGGCTACACAGTGATACCAGTTCTCTTTAAAGGTGCTGAGTGCATGGCAAGCTCCTCTTTCTTCTGAACACTTTTACAGATAAGGCAATTGAATACGGGCAGGGTAGACTGTTCTCTAAGAGGAGCGGTCTACAGATCCCTTGGCTTGAAGTAACTGGCTGTGCTGCAGCCTGAGCGCATTAGTTGCTGTTATGTAAAGGTAACCTTGAAGCAATAAAGATGTCCTTGAAGATCTGCTGCTGGGGGCTCCCAGGCATGACTTTCCCAGGCCCTCCCTTCAATGGAGTCATCTCCAGGTGTGGCCTGGATTTTTATGCAAATGGGTGTTTTTGTCTGTATGTATAACTCTTGTACCATGTGTATACCTGGTGCCTACAGAGGCCAGAAAAGGGTGTCAAATAGCCTGGAACTAGGGTTAGACAGTTGTGAGCTGCCATGGGGGTTCTAGAAATCAAACCCAGGTCCTCTTAACTAATGAACTATTTCTCCAGCTTCCAAAACAAAGATAATTTTAAATTATGTGTTTAAAGAGCTCAAACCATGGATGGAGCTGACCAAATTTTGAGAGTTGTGACAATGTAGATTTCACTGGATGCAACTTCATACATGGAACAATAAAAGAGAAAGAAAGAAGCATACTTTTAGGTAAAATTTTGGTCATAAGGCATTATTGATGTATAGACTTGCCTGGTATTATTCATTTATGGGTTCAAGAAACCTGAACGCCCATATACAGTGTGACACATGGCATCTGCCAGGGTAGCTAAGCAGGAGTGGGGCTCACACATCTGAAAGCAAAGAGAAATAATGGATATCACACTGTACTGATGGACTATATATAAATAATTATTGTTATCTGTAATTACTCCTGCGAGCGTTCGTGTGCACATTACCTGTGGAAACCAGAAGAGGGTTTTGGATCCCCTGGAGCTGAAGTTATTAACCAGTGATTGTAAACCATTTGACATAGGTTCCAGGAATGAAACTCTAGTCCACTGGAAAAGCAGTTCATGTAGTACATGATTTTAACCACTAAGACAACTCTCCAGCCCCAATAGTTCACATTTAAACTGCCATCTGTCCTCGTAAGCAAAAACAATAGATGAGAACAAATGGCAGATAAGTGTAGAGTCGATTTAAGGAGAGTTGAATCAAAGGCAACTCAGTGTGAGCACAGCTGCTTACAGTAATGTCCTGTCATTTAGTGATGATGGCCAGCACCCAATGTCCACTTGGGTATGACTTTTTGTTGTTTTAAAATGGGGTCTTTCTATGGAGCCCAGGCTGGCCTGAACTCAGTATGTAGCCCACAGGACGTCCTCAAACTTGCCACAATTCTGCCTCAAGGGCTGGGATTATAGTATGCACAACTATGCCTAGAAAAGCTTCTCAACAGCGCACTGGAGGCAGGGAAGGATTGTTTTTGGTTTACAGTTTGAAGGGAAACAGTCAGTCACGTCAAAGAAGGTATTATGGCAGACACATAAGACAGCGGGTCACACTTCAAGCCGGTGAGACTCCACCTCCTACAGCCTTCCATAATAGTACCATTGGCTGGTAACCAAAGTTTGAACCAAAGTTCAAACACACACACACATACAAAATAGGTTGTCCTGGAAAACTAGCCATGTTCCTTATATCAAGTTTCTTGGTCTTGTAAGTAAAGAATGCCAAAGCCCAGCAGCCCTCAGGAATTTTCTATCATGAGGTCCTCAGAAAACTCATCCGAGTTTCTACAAGTCAATTTGGATAGGAGTCTTCCCTTGAGAGCCTTGTAACTTCCATCAAGGCTGTTTTGTTTTTGTTGTTTGTTTTGTTTTGTTTTAAAGCCTGGGTAGGGGCTGGAGAAATGCTCAGTGGTTAAAATGTATACTGCTCTTGCAGAGGACTTGGGTTCTGAGTTTGGGTCCCAGCACCCATGCCACACAGCTGGGAATCACTTGTAACTCTAGTGCCAGTTCCAGATCTAACATCCTCCTCTGGCCTCAGTGAGCAACTGCATACATGTGCATATACTCACACACATGCACATAATTAAAAATAAGTCATAAGCCCTTTTTTATTTTTTTAATGTTATTTATTTATTTATTTATTTATTTTTGAGATAGGGTCTCAGTAGTCTGTCTTGGAACTCTCTATGTAGACCTGGCTGGTTTGGAACTTACAGAGAACTGCCTCTGCCTCATGGTAGTGATGGGAGCAACTTTTTATTATTATTATTATTAAGTTATTTATTTACATCCTGAGTGAAGCTTCTTCTCCCTCCTATCCTCCCAGTCCCTCCCTCTTCCCTCCGCTCCCCCACATCTATCCCTCCTCCCCTTCTATTCAGAAAAGGGGAGACCTCCCATGAATATCAACTAGCCTTGGTAGATCAAGTTGCAGTAAGAGACTAGCACATCTGTTGAGGCTAGAAAAGGCAGTCCAGTTAGGGGAAGGGAATCCAAAGGCAGGCAATGTAGTCAGAGATGGCTCCTGCTCCCTGCTACCTATGTGCAGAGGACCTCATCCCATGCTCTCTGGTTGGCAGTTCAGTCTCTGCAAGCCCCTACTGGCCCAAGTCAGTTGATTGTGTAGGTTTTCTTGTGGTGTCCTTGGCCCCTCTGGCTCCTTCAATCCTTTCTCCATCTCTTCCACAGGATTCCCCAAGTTCCACTTAATGTTTGGCTGTGGGTCTCTGCATCTATTTCCATCAGTTGCTGGGTGAAGCTTCTCTGATGATAGTTATGCTAGGCTCCTGTCTGCAAATATAGCAAAATATCAATAGTGTCATAGGTGGGCTCCCTTTCATGGCATGGATTTCAAGATGGGACAGTCATTGATTGGCTCTTCCTTATTCCTGCATATTTTGTAGGCGGGACAAATTATGGGCCTTGGGCTTTGCAGCTGGTTTAATGTCCCAATCCCTCCATTGGAAAGTCTTGCCTGGTTATAGGAGAGCTGATTAGGGCTCCATGTCCCCCATTGCTAGGTGTCTTAGCTAGAGTCACCCTCATAGATTCCTGGGAGTTCCCATTGTCCTAGATTTATAGCTTGTTCCATAAATTTCTCCACCCTCATCCCCAATCCAGTTGTCTCTCCCAGTACTTGTTACAGGATATTTGATTGCTGTACATAGAAAACCTAATTGTTAGCAAAATATAAAAGCTTAGATAGATGTCAGGTGCAGTTAAGTATGTCCTATAGAGTGAGTTTGGGTGTTCCTCCAAAAGCCTCCATAAATGGGAATATGAAGAATGGAAAGTTTCTGCCTATCTTAAGGCAAATTCCTTGGGAGAAGTCTTGTGGTCTTTGCTCTGTGACCAGAGGCAAAATCAGCTGGATGGCCTTGAGCTGCCCCACTGAAAAGATGAAATGGTTCAGCCCCTACTGACTTGGCTTGGAGCCACCCACTATGGTGGTGTTGCGGTTTAGCCTGCCAAGGGTGTAGGGGAGGAGCTAGAGACTTCTTTTAGCAATTGGACCTTTGAACTCTCTCTCTCTCTCTCTCTCTCTCTCTCTCTCTCTCTCTCTCTCTCTCTCTCTCAAGAAGCCCTCTTGGGTTTGGAGGTGCTCAAGAGAAAGGCAGACTAGCTCTGTAGAATGTTACAGATAGAAGATTTCTAAAGAGCTAGCAGTTTGTTTGTAGAATCAGCCTTATAAATAGGTATTTTGAATATAGTTAATAAAATTACCTTGCTGAGCTAGCAAATTTCTACCTCAGTTTCTGCCTCCCATGTCTTTATTGGCATAAATATTAGATAATTAAAACTGTTAAATATTACAGGAGATTACAGATTACAGATCTGCTCTCTGGTGGAAGGAGATCTTAAAAAAAAATTAAAGTTTCTGTGGCCAGTGACCATTCTTAGTATACTCAAGATTCTACTTATTTTACAAATAAATCTGGGACAGTGGAGAGAGAAGAAAACTACAGAGCGTGAAGCTTCTAGCTTTCAAGGTTTTTTTTTTGTTTTTTTTTAAAATTATTTATTTTATTTTATTTAATTTACATTCCAAATCATTTCCCCTTTCCCGTTTCCTCCCTCCCCGAAAGTCCCATAAGCCCCCTTCCCTCCCTCTTTTCTCCATTCAACCCCCTCTCGTTACTCTGTCCTGGCGTTCCCCTACATCCAGTCTTTCCAGGACCAGGGGTCTCTCCTTCCATCTTCTTAGAAATCTATTGATATGCGGATTGTGTCTAGGGTATTCTGAGATTCTGGGTCAATATCCCCTTATCAGTGACTTCATACCATGTGTGTTCTTTTGTGATTGGGTTACCTCACTAAGGATGATATTTTCAAGATCTGACCATTTGCCTAGGAATTTCGTGAATTCATTGTTTTTAATTGCAGAGTAGTATTCCATTGTGTAGATATACCACATCTTCTGAATCCATTCCTCCGTTGAGGGACATCTGGGTTCTTTCCAGCTTCTGGCTATTATAAATAAGGCTGCTATGAACATAGTGGAGCATGTGTCCTTATTGCATGCAGGTAAAGCCTCTGGGTATATGCCCAGGAGTGGTATAGCTGGATCCTCCAGGAGTGTCATGCCCAGTTTTCTGAGGAACCACCAGACTGCTTTCCAGAGTGGTTGTACCAGCTTGCAATTCCACCAGCAGTGGAGGAGTGTTCCTCTTTCTCCACATCCTCGCCAACAACTGCTGTCTCCTGTGTTTTTGATCTTAGCCATCCTGACTGGTGTGAGATGGAATCTCAGGGTTGTTTTGATTTGCATTTCCCTAATGACTAAGGATGATGAACATCTCTTTAGGTGCTTCTCAGCCATTAGATATTCTTCAGGTGAGAACACTTTGTTTAGCTCTGTACCCCATTTTTTAATAGGGTTACTTGCCTCTCTGGAGTTTAACTTCTTGAGTTCTTTGTATATATTGGATATTAGCCCTCTGTCGGATGTAAGGTTGGTAAAGATCATTTCCCAGTTAGTTGGTTGCCACTTTGTCTTTTTGACAGTGTCTTTTGCCTTGCAAAAACTTTGTAATTTAATGAGGTCCCATTTGTCTATTCTTGATCTTAGAGCATAAGCTATTGGAGTTCTGTTCAGGAAATTCTCCCCTGTGCCCATATGTTCAAGGTTCTTCCCTAGTTTCCCTTCTATTAGTTTCAGTGTGTCTGGTTTTATGTGGAGATCTTTGATCCACTTAGAATTGAGCTTAGTGCAAGGAGATAAGAATGGGTCAATTTGCATTCTTCTGCATGTTGACCTCCAGCTGAGCCAGCACCATTTGTTGAAAAGGCTATCTTTTTTCCACTGGATGGTTTTAGCTCCTTTGTCAAAGATCAAGTGACCATAGGAGTGTGGATTCATTTCTGGGTCTTCAATTCTGTTCCATTGATCTACATGTCTGTCACTGTACCAATACCATGCGGTTTTTAACACTATTGCTCTGTAGTACAGCTTGAGGTCCGGGATACTGATTCCTCCAGAGGTTCTTTTACTCTTGAGAATAGTTTTAGCTATTCTGGGTTTTCTGTTATTCCAGATGAATTTTTGAATTGCTCTTTCTAACTCTATGAAGAATTGAGTTGGGATTTTGATGGGGATTGCATTGAATCTCTGTATTACTTTTGGTACGATGCTCATTTTTACTATATTAATCCTGCCAATCCATGAGCATGGCAGATTTTTCCATCTTCTGAGGTCTTCTTCAATTTCTCTCTTCAGAGACTTGAAGTTCTTGTCATACAGATCTTTCACTTGTTTGGTTAGCGTCACGCCAAGATACTTAATATGGTTTGTGGCTATTGTGAAGGGTATTATTTCTCTTACTTCTTTCTCAGCCTGCTTATCCTTTGAGTATAGGAAGGCTTCTGACTTGCTTGAGTTGATTTTATATCCGGCCACTTTGCTGAAGTCGTTTATCAGCTGTAGGAGTTCTCTGGTGGAGTTCTTTGGGTCGCTTAAGTATACTATCATATCGTCTGCAAATAGTGATAGTTTGACTTCTTCCTTTCCAATTTGTATCCCTTTGACCTCTTTTTGTTGTCTAATTGCTCTAGCTAGAACTTCAAGTACTATATTGAAAAGATATGGAGAGAGAGGGCAGCCTTGTCTAGTCCCTGATTTTAGTGGGATTGCTTCAAGTTTCTCTCCATTTAGATTGATGCTGGCTACCGGTTTGCTGTAAATTGCTTTTACTATGTTTAGATATGGGCCTTGAATTCCTGATCTTTCCAAGACCTTTAGCATGAAAGGATGCTGAATTTTGTCAAATGCTTTCTCAGCATCTAATGAGATGACCATGTGGTTTTTTTCTTTGAGATTGTTTATGTAGTGGATTACATTGATGGATTTCCTTATATTGAACCATCCCTGCATCCCTGGGATGAAGCCTACTTGATCGTGGTGAATGATCGTTTTGATGTGTTCTTGGATTCGGTTGGCAAGAATTTTATTGAGTATTTTTGCATCGATATTCATAAGAGAGATTGGCCTGAGATTCTCTTTCTTTGTCGGATCTTTGTGTGCTTTTGGTATTAGTGTAATTGTGGCTTCATAGAACGAGTTGGGTAGTGTTCCTTCTGTTTCTATTTTGTGGAACAGTTTGAAGAGTATTGGTGTTAGGTCTTCTTTGAAGGTCTGATAGAATTCTGCACTAAAACCATCTGGACCTGTGCTTTTTTTGGTTGGAAGACTTCCAATGACAACTTCTATTTCTTCAGGGCTTATAGGACGGTTTAGATGGTCTATTTGATCCTGATTTAATTTTGGTACTTGGTATCTGTCAAGGAAATTGTCCATTTCCTCAAGATTTTCTAGTTGTGTTGAATACAGGTTTTTGTAGTAGGATCTGATGATTTTTTGAATTTCCTCAGTTTCTGTTATTATCTCTCCCTTTTTGTTTCTGATTTTATTAATTTGGATACTATCTCTGTGCCCTCTGGTTAGTCTGGCTAAGGACTTATCTATCTTGTTGATTTTCTCAAAGAACCAACTCCTCGTTTTGTTGATTCTTTGTATGGTTTTATTTGTTTCTACTTGATTGATTTCAGCCCTGAGTTTGATGATTTCCTGCCTTCTACTCCTCTTTGGTGTATTTGCTTCTTTTTGTTCCAGGGCTTTCAGGTGTGCCATTAAGCTGTTAGTGTATGCTGTCTCCCGTTTCTTTTTGGCGGCACTCAGGGCTATGAATTTTCCTCTTAGCACTGCTTTCATTGTGTCCCATAAATTAGGGTATGTTGTGCCTTCATTTTCATTAACTTTCAAAAAGTCTTTGATTTCTTTCTTTATTTCCACCTTGACCAAGTTATCATTGAGTAGAGCATTGTTCAGCCTCCATGTGTACGTGGGTTTTCTTTTGTTTTTGTTGCCATTGAAGACCACCCTTATTCCATAGTGATCTGATAGGAGGCATGGGATTATTTCTATCTTCTTATATCTGTTGAGGTCTGATTTGTGACCAATTATATGGTCAATTTTGGAGAAGGTACCATGAGGAGCTGAGAAGAAGGTGTATTCTTTAGTTCTAGGATGAAATGTTCTATATATATCTGTTAGTTCCAGTTGGTCCAAGGCTTCAATTAGATTCACTGTGTCCCTGTTTAGTTTCTGCTTTCCTGAACGATCCATTTCAGAGAGCGGGGTGTTGAAGTCACCCACTATTATTGTGTGCGGTGCGATGTGTGCTTTGAGTTTTAGTAAAGTTTCTTTTACGAAGGAGGGTGCCCTTGCATTTGGAGCATAGATATTCAGAATTGAGAGTTCTTGATGGTGGATTTTTCCCTTGATCAGTATGTAGTGTCCTTCTGTGTCTTTTTTGATGACTTTAGGTTGAAAATCAATTTTATCTGATATTAGGATGGCTACTCCACCTCGTTTCTTGGGGCTATTTGCTTGTAAAATTGTTTTCCAGCCTTTTACTCTGAGGTAGTGTTTGTCTTTGACACTGAGGTGCGTTTCCTGCATACAGCAAAATGCTGGGTCCTGTTTACGTATCCAGTCTGCTAGTCTATGTCTTTTAATTGGGGAATTGAGACCATTGATATTAAGAGAGATTAAGGCATAGTGATTATTGCCATCTGCCATTCTTGACGCTATCTTTATGTTTGAGTGGTTATATACTTTTGGGTTTGATTCAAGAAGGTTATTATCTCATTTTTTCCAGGGTGTTGTTTCTCTCCCTGTATTGGAGGTTTCCACCTATTATCCGTTGCAGGGCTGGATTTGTGGAAAGATATTGTGAAAATTTGGTTTTATCATGGAATATCTTGGTCTCTCCATCTATGGTGATTGAGAGTTTTGCTGGGTATAGTAGTCTAGGCTGGCATTTGTGCTCTCTTAGTGTCTGCATGAGATCTGCCCAGGATCTTCTGGCTTTCATAGTCTCTGGTGAGAAGTCTGATGTGATTCGGATAGATCTTCCTTTGTATGTTACTTGGCCCTTTTCTCTTACTGCTTTTAGTATTCTTTCTTTGTTTAGAACATTCGGTGTTTTGATTATTATGTGACGGGAGGTATTTCTGTTCTGGTCCAGTCTGTTTGGAGTTCTGTAGGCTTCTTGTACGTTCATCGGCATCTCTCTCTTTAAGTTAGGGAAGTTTTCCTCCATAATTTTGTTGAAGATGTTTACTGGCCCTTTAAGTTGCAAATCTTCACTCTCATCTATACCTATAATCCTTAGGTTTGGTCTTCTCATTGTGTCCTGGATTTCCTGGATGTTTTGGGTTACACGTTTTTTGCATTTTGCATTTTCTTTGACTGTTGAGTCGATGCTTTCTATGGAATCTTCAGCACCTGAGATTCTTTCTTCCATCTCTTGTATTCTATTGTTGATGTTTGCATCTATGACTCCTGATTTCTTCCCAAGGTTTTCTATCTCCAAAGTTGTCTCCCTTTGTGATTTCTTAGTTGTTTCTACTTCCTTTTTTAGTTCCTGGATGGATTTGCTGAGATCCTTCACTTGTTTGTTTGTATTTTCCTGTATTTCTTTAAGGTATTTTTGCATTACCTCTTTCAGGATTTCTTCCTGATGACCCACATTCTCCTGCATTTCTCTGAGCGATTTTTGTGTTTCCTCCTCATGGGATTCCATCTGTTGATCCAACGTCTCCTGCATTTCTTTAAGCAGTTCTCGTGTTTCCTTTGTAAGGGCATCTAACCGTTGATTCATTTCTTTAAGCAATTTTTGTGTTGCCTCCTTATGGGCATCCGTCTGTTGACCCATATTCTTCTGCATTTCTTTATGCAAATTTTGTGATTCCTTTGTGAGTGCATCTACCCGTTGATTCATCTCGTTAAGCGATTTTTGTGTTGTCTCCTTGTGCGCCTCCATCTTTTGATCCATGTTCTCCCGCATTTCTCTAAGCGATTTTTGTGTTTCCTTTGTAAGGGCTTCTAACCGTTGATTCATGGTCTCCTGTAACTCTTTATGAGATTTATTTGTGTCCTTCTTGTGATCCTCTAATAGCATCATGAGAAGTGATTTTAAATCCAGATCTTGTCTTTCGGGTGTGGTGGGGTATCCAGGATTTGCTGCTGTTGGAGAGTTGGGTTCGGATGGTCCCACATTACTTTGATTTCTGTTAGTAACATTCCTACGTTTGCCTTTTGCCATCTGGATACCTCTGATGTTAGTTGGTCCTGTTGCCACTGGCTGTTGGTTGGACCTCCTGTGAGCCTGCAAAGCTATTTCTGCCCCCCCTGGATTGCCAGGATTCCCCTGGCACCGATTTCTGGGGCCTGCCTGCTCCTGAGTGACTTTGGAGCCCTAATGTGCCTTGCCCCAAGTGATCTTATATTGGGGAGGCCTTGCACATCCAAAGGCTCAGCCTAGTGGATTCCCGGAGCAGAGGTCGCCAAAGGGAGGCTGGTAGGCTCCTGCCCTGTGCAGGGGTGTGTGATCTCTCCTGGGGGGAGGAGGGGGCGTCCCTCTGCCAGGCAGAAGTCCCACAGCAGAGCTGGCGCGCTGGTTACTGCAGATCAGCCCAGCATTTGGGAGCCGCACACACACAAGCCGCCCAAGACCCGAGCGATATTAAGCCTGTCTGTCTCAGAACCTGGCTGTCCCAACTTCCCAGTCACTGGAGCAAAGATGGCGGAGTGCAATCTGCACACTCTCCGTGGCGCCGCTCACCCTGCAGACGCGATGGCCTGCCGATCTGGCACCCAGACGACCACAGCGCTGACCCGTTCTCGGGCGCAGACGGAAGCCCCAACAGGCCGTGTCCCAAGTGATGTTATAATGGGGAGAGAGTGCCTGGGGTACCTGTCTCTTCAGTGCAGTCTGCGGGAACAGAGGTCGCGGAAGGAAAGCTGGTAGGCTCCCGCCCAGTGCGGGGTCCCTCTGCCAGGCAGAAGTCCCACAGCAGAGCTGGCGCGCTGGTTACTGCAGATTAGCCCAGCACTTGGGAGCCGCACACACACAAGCCGCCCGAGACCCAAGCGATATTAAGCCTGTCTGTCTCAGAACCTGGCTGTCCCAACTTCCCAGTCACTGGAGCAAAGATCGCTTTCAAGGTTTTTTAAAAATTTTTATTTATTTTGTTTATATGAGTACACTGTAGCTGTCTTCAGACACACTAGAAAAAGGCATTGGATCCCATAACAGATGGATGTGAGCCACCGTGTGGTTACCGGGAATTGAACTCAGGACCTCTGGAAGAGCAGTTAGTGCTCTTTACCACTGAACCATCTCTCCACTTCCAAGTTTTATTATTTACCTACAATTTCTACTTAATCCTGTATTCTTAGGATTTCCTACATTATTCATCTACAAGAATATAAGCCATGTTCTCTAGATCTTCCCAGTTTTATGATTGTAAACCTTAGATATGAGCTGCCTTTCCCTGCAGCTTCAGTTGCTAAAACTGTAGGGTGTGGCATCATCTTAAGAGAAACCACCTGGCAGCCTCAACTACTAACTGGGAAAATCTGCCAGATGGCGTCTGCCGGCCTCCACTTCAACCTGAAGACACCTAGTACCCAAATCAAAGAGTCGGCCAACTGTTGTCCGGACTGTAGGGACTGCAGGCCACTCCAGACATTAGCCTATGCTTTGCTTCTGAGTCCAGAGATAACTTGAAGTCTTTGTACATGGACCAGAACTCTGGTCATTCATCCTAGTGACTTTTTTTTCCTGTTGCCTGCTGCCTAGTAAGAGTCGTGAAGGGGAAGGTGTATGGGATTGGAGAGAATTGCTTGGAAAGTGGGAAATGAAGCAGGGAAGATATGACCAGAAAAATAAGTCTCAGAGGTGGCAGTTTGGGATGGCCCCAAAAGGCAGGTAAAGTTTTATATGGTTCTTAGCAAAGTCAGGGCAACAGGAAGGAAGTGGTGGATGGTCTGAGTGTAGTTAGTTCCATTTGAGCCTAACTGAGAACTGAACCCTGGTCCTTTGGAAGAACAGCAAGAGTTTCTAGCCTCTGCGACATCTCTCCAGTCCTCAGTGATATTTTGTTTATTTTGTTTTTAAACATAATACATTTTTGAACTAAAAATATTTTTAGGGGCCAGAGGGTGACTTAGGAACTAAAAGCAGGTGTTACTTGTTGCAGAGGACCCAAGTTTGGTTCCCATACTGTGTCCTGGGACTCACAACTGTCTGTAACTCCAGCTCCACAGAATCTAATGTGTCTGTCTTCCATGGGTACCCGCTCATATGTGGCATACACTTTAATTAAAAATAAATCTAAAGACAAGTGAGTTATGCTCCGTGGGGAGAAGGAGTCAGGGGTGCCTAGGGAGGTCAGATGACAACCGTCTGGGAATTGGTTCCAGAACTATGTAGTCAGACTTGGCAGCAGGTGCCTTTTCTGATCTACTTTCCTTACTGAGCCAGTTCATTGGCCCATGTGTAGGTGTATTTTAACCTAGCCACGTGGGTACTCTGACTCGACTACAGACACGCCCTTAGTGAAGGTAAAAGTTAGTTTGTAGTGGAAGCACTCATGTTTGAAAATGATGTCTAATTGAGAGGCAGGCAAAGCCTCTCAAATTTATCCAATGACAAAATAGGATATGCCCAACTCTCACAAATACAGATTAAAGAGAGGCTACTTAAGAGAGAGAAGTGCGGGAAGAGGAAAAGAGAGGGAACAGTTTTTGTTGAGACCTGCCCCTCCCTAGCATAGCTGGAATCATTTTGTTCCATCCCCACTAGCTGTTTCATATAGTTGCTGTAATATGCCTGCCAGTCATTGACACAAAAAAATTACTTGGAGCAGGGTCATGCTGACCATATACCCTGTTATGTTCTGTATGTTATGAGGGTTTTTTAATCTTAAATTCCACAACTATAAGCTTCACATAGGATAGGGTTAGGGTTAGACCTAGGGTTAGGTCATGTTAACTGTTATGTCTATAATGGCTTAAGTCAGGGCTGACCTCCAGGCAGCACTTCCAGCACCTATGTATGAGCTCATTGTGGTTTTTGTGGTTTTAACCCTTATAAGATGGCCCTGGGAAATGTCCAGAGCACAAGTTTCAGCTGTTGCCCTGGTCAATCAGTCTTTAAGTGTGTGTTCAATAAACCATCCCAGTTGACTGAGATTGGTGTTTGTGTTGTGTGGTGATTCCTGAATCCCAACAGTTTTACTGGGACAGTTGCACAGAGACAGGTTACAAAGACAAAACAAGCTAGACCCAGGTGAAGAAAGACAACCCAGAGAATGAGAAGACAGAAGATTAGAATGTATTACCAAAGTTAGTATGAGGCCAAGCAGAGCAATTCAGTCAGAAGCTAAAAAGAAGCCAGTTTGACTCAGTCAGCATGGAGAAGGGTTTTGAGCCAGAACAGCTGAGTTGAACTAGCTAGCCTGAGTTCAGAAAGAACTAGAAAGGGTGATATTGGTTAGTCAGTATTAAGTCTCAGAGTCTGAAAATATTCTAGGCCTAGATTAGATTGTATGGAGGCTAGAAGCTTCCAGGATTAGGCCTAGGTTAGCAGACGAAGGGAGTAAGCCTCCAAGGTGACAATTACTAATAAAAGATACTTTTATACCCATGGGTGGGAGTGTTAATTGGAATTAGATCTCCAGATAATGCCAAGGCAGAGACCCACCTCTCTGGAGATCATGCTGCTGGGATGCTCAGGTCTATGATTCACACTGTAGGAATGTGGTGTGGGAATGCATTTAGGGACTCTTTAAAACCGTTCCTGTACTTTGATGTCAGGAAGTCATCAAAGTAGAGAGACTCATGAGTGAAAGCACATTGTGGTATAATTTATAGTTGGTGTCTAACAAGTAGGAGAGAATGAAGCCTGGAAGGCTTGCCCAATAAGTGTGGTTTAAAGGGATTTTTCAGGAAATATAGTGACAGTGTTACCAGGGAAGTGGAGGTCTCTGTAAATGAGAATTTTAATTTTAATTCTGTAAACTATCTTCACATGATAATTTTAACATAAATGTATGTAGTAAATTAATACAGCAACTGTATTTCTTTACCCTAGCTAGTTCCCAATAATGGCACTTATTTTATTTTCAAGCTTCACTTCAATACTTGGGCATTCTATCTTACTCCCCTAAACTAATCTGGCTACCTCTTAGCCAAAATTTCCATAATACTTGATTTAGGGCCTTCTGTTCTCCAGCTGAACTCTATAAACTCCTTCCTCATTCCTCCTTTCTCTTCCTCCCCTTATTCCTCCTCCTCTTCCTCCCTCCCTCTCTCTCTCCCTCTCTCCCTCTCTTTCTCTCTCTCCCTCTTCTCTTTCTTTCTCTCTCTCCCCTCTCTCTCTCTCTCTCTCTCTCTCTCTCTCTCTCTCTCTCTCCCCCCTTGCTCTAGCTCTAGCTCTATTCTCTCTTCTGCTCAGCCATTGGTGGTCAGCTTTTATTGACAAGGCAGAGAATAAATGGTAAGAATTGTTTACACAAACTTGAGACAGGAGATTCTTGACATAAGCATTACAATGCCATGTCTGGCTAAAATGATATGATATGAGGCCAGATAAATCAGTATTTGAATAACACAAGGTTAACCTTTGCACAGTGCACAATAACTCTCTTTCTCTTGCTCTGTGGGGTGTGTGTGTGTGTGTGTGTGTGTGTGTGTTATTAATTCTTGTGTGTTGCAACATCCTTATTCTTGGATTAGTTGGTGAACTTATCTTGATCATACACTATGGCCCATTTAATGTGTTATTGAATTTGGTGTAAGTATTAAGTATTATTATAAAGGATTTTCACATCTACATTTGTCCTGGAAATTGGCTTATAATTTCCCCTTTGTGTCTCTATCTGACTTTGATGTGAGGTTATCCTGGCTGTGTGGAATGAGCTCTTTTCATTTATGCTTTAAGGAATAGTTGGGTGTTGGTATGGTTCTACTGTAAAAGGTCTTCAGATTCCTCAGTGAATTCATCTGGACCTGGGGTTTTCTTTGTTGGGAGATTATTTAATCACTATTGATCTTGTTGCTTGTACATGATATGGTATTTTCTTTTGGTTTGATGTTGGTGGGCCATGTGTGCCTAGAAACTTAGCCTTTTCTTTCAGACTTCCAGCTCGCTGGAATGTAGGTTTTCAGAATAGTCCCACATATGCTGTGGTTGTCCACAGTACTGAGTATGACGCTGTAGCCTTTCTTGTCTCTCACTTTACTCACATTCTTTGTGAGCTGCGGTCAGGCTTTCAGCTCTGCTCTCAGTTAACTCTCCAGCTTGCCAATCCTTCCCTTCTTTCTGCTCTGTGTCATTCATTCCTCCTGCTCTGCTCTTTTTTTCCTTTTTCCTATTTCACTCTATTGCTTTGGCGCTTGATTTACTTAGGTTTTCTCTGGCTCTCAGAAGCATCATTAAGTGGTCTCTTTGAGATGTGTTTCCTTTAGGATAACTTGTTTGCCAGGCACACAGCATGTACAGCAGGCTGGGTGGTAGCAAGAGCACTGTCCACTCTGCCTTCCTGAGTTGGGAATTAGAGTCACATTTCTCCCTTAGAACTGATTTCAATTATTTTAATTTTTAACCTAGCACTGTTAATTGCTGAGATAATGGTGGCGTTGGACCTCAAGGTTATGGCTCCTAAAGAGGCACTTCTCAGAAATAGTTACAGGATCTTAAAACACCATTTACCAGAGCAGCTTTGACAAAATAAAGCTCACCTGCAACTTCCTTACCCAGACCCAGGTGGCCTTGAAAGTCCTTCCAAGGAACTCCTACATTTTCATGTCAGAAATTGACATCATGAAATCCCTCAGTTATCCCAATATCATCCCACTGTATCAGATAATCAACACTACTGTCAACACCTACCTTGTAATGGAGCATATGATTGGGGAGGGGCTGTTGGACAGGATCCAAGAGGATGGCCATTTTCATAAGGAGTAAGCCTGCCAACTTTTTCAGCAGATTGGGAGTGCTGTGCATTAAAGTCATTCAAAAGATAATAGTGCACAGTGACCCAAGGCCAGAATATGTCCTGGCAGATGGGGAGGGCAACATCAAACTCAGTGACTTTGAGTTTGGCGCTCCAGTGAGCCCTGGGAAGAAGCTGCACTCTTTCTTTGCAGCCTCTCATTTTGTGTCCCAGAGCTCCTATAGGGGAAAGACTATGCTGGGCCCACAGCTGCCATGTGGAGCTGGGCGTCCTCCAGTACCTTGTGACCACTGACTGCTCCCCTTTTCAAGCACATACCAATCTTGGTATAAAGTAGAAGATCCTGTGTGGGAAATACTACAGCCCATTTAATCTTACTACAAATGTGCTAAGCGTAATCGGCCAGTTACTCTGGACCCCAGCAAGAGGGCCATTATGTACTGCATCATGCACTGCCCATGGCTCTTGCAAAGTGAGGAGCCATCCCTTGAGTTTTCCTTGGAGACATTCCCTGGTCTCCCAAACCTCATCGTCACGATCATCATGGCTGATTTAGGGTATGGCCCATATGAAGTCCTGGAATCTTTAAAAGCACAAACTTTCAATGAAACAATGGCTACCTATTTGATATTACAACACAAGAGCCTCTGGGAGAATAACCAGGAGAACCAGGTGAAGCCTGTGCAGCCAGGTGTTACACCTTGTACGACCTCTGCAGATCTTCTACCTTCCCACTCCCCCCTGAAGAGGAGAGGCAGTGAGCCTGCCCTTCACACTTTCCCCCCAAATATTAGCTTCTTGATGATAAACAGTTAAGGATGGGCAGGAGGACTATCATGTCTTCTGCTCCCCAGTGCTCCCTGCCAAAGAGGACCATATCTTATTTCAGGGTAGCCTGCTGTCATGGTGATGAGGTTACCCTCTGCACTCACTCCAAGGGTAGATGTGACGCTGAGCCAGAGAGCCATCTGGGCTCTCAGGACACACAACCAGAAAACAACTCACTTCCCAGGGAGGAACTTTGAGCTCTGACCACCAAATGTTCTTGTACAACAGACAACAGCTCATGCTGTGGGGATCCATCACCAGAACCAGTGTTCCTGTCCAGGGCAGCCCAGGAGTGTGATGATGATGCCTGGACTCACAGACACTGCCCAGCCTGGAAGAGGGTGAGGATGGTGGTGAACTGTGTAACAAAATGGTGCTGCTGTGTATTTGTCTAGAGGAAATTCAGGTGTCTAGCATCAAAGTGGTTCCAGTCAAAGGGGAGGAGAGTGGTGATAAAGGGGACAAAGGTCCAGACCCAAGGACACAGTGAGGAATAAATCTCTGGGTCTCAGAGTCACTAAGGGATTCTCTCTCATGTTTCTCTGTTTTTAAGTGGTGAGGGGGCAGCTTCAAGGATGATGAACTGTACGGTGAGTTCAGCCTGGCAAGGATTGAGATCGCTGCAGCAGTGTGCCAGGCTGGGAGTGCAGGCTGCTGTATACAACCCTGACCCCAGCCTTTCACAGCACTCAGTGTGGGACGATGAGCTTCTTGGGACCAAGAAGGCTGGGCCCTCCTCGGGGAAGGTCAGATTGCCCTGCCCTGCCCCCTCCTTCTTGTCTATCCTTCCATTCAAGTTTCTGGGCTTAGGGTGGGTGGTCTTCAGTAAACAATGTCTATCAACTGAAGTACAAATTTCTGGTTTCTTAACAACTCATTTGTGTCATGTGATGGTTTTCTAGAAGCAGTCTTGTGTGAAGGCATGTGATGTTTAGAAAGAATATAACTAGAACCTCACAGTGAGTGCAATGCTTTGCTTCGACGTTGGTCTTTACTTGTCTTCACTTCGTAGAGAAAACTGCACCAAAGAACTTCTTGTGGTATTCCAGCTAATTGTGGCTGCTTCTGTTGACTCATTCCAATTTAGTAGGGCCTTGCTGTTTCTGCTGGATTGTGTTGCTGCTACTGATTCGTGTTTGGTGTTTGTTATTGAACTGGACTGCTGACAATGAAGAGTAGAATCTCCCCAAAGAACTACTTTTAAACAGGTCCACAACACCCTTCTCCTATTAACCTTTTCCCCCTACTGCTGGTTGGTGGGTTAGAAGAGAGATTAAAGAATTTAAGAACCCTAAATAAAGTAGGTTTTGAAAAAAATCTAAGCCTATAGTCACTCCAGATAACTACACGTCAGGCTAATCCGATTGTATCAAGGCTGCGTTCACAAGAATGAAAATTGCAAGGCCCCAGCAGCAGACCTGTGGGATTCCTTTGTAGGGCAGCGAACTGCCATCCTGTCTACAAAGTGGAATGCATGTGTGTGAGTCCTGGGAACCAATGTAGCACAAAGCTTGGGAAAGACTCATCTGAACACTGGAGTACCTGTGTTCCCTCTCCCAATGCTGCCCCCCCCCATCTGCCTCCTGTGTCTCTGTTTTTGCTCCATTTGGATCCTTCCATCGACTTGGTCACACCAGAATCCCAGCTCCCAGCGCTAGAACCAACAGCTGCAGCATCTCACAGTGACCAAGAGACAGAAGTTTGAGGCTCTGGGGGCAGAGCAGCAGCACATGGCAGCAGAAGGAGGATAGATGGATGGCCTCGTCCTAGTGTGGAGTCTCTGTGTTTCCTCTAGCTCCTGCCTGAGACTCCTCAGGCAGCTCTGCCTACGTTTCTTTGTATCCCACAGCCTGCTTCCTCCAGACCTGAGTGGTGTCCTCTCTTCCCATCCTGTGCTCCTGTCATTGCTCAGAGGTCACAGGTAGATTCCTGTCCTTGATGTTTTAGTCACACCAGCAGTTCCATTTCCAGAACATCTACTAAGGTTCTGGAAAAGTGAAATTGGAGTAAAAATCAAGCATGGCCTCAGCTATCTGCTCAAAGGCTGGGAACAGTCTGGAAGAATGTAGGATTTGGAGAGAGGGTGGTGGTTGGGGAATATCTGACTTTGGCAACTTAACACTCAGGTGACATGCTCTGAATGACATTCCTTTCTTCAGTCCATCTTCTGTCACATTTTCCAAGCCTCTTTCAGCTCTGGCCCAAGTTCTTCCCACACAAAGTGTGGAGGTCATTGATATGTTACAACAGTGGCAGGTGAGGCTGGAAGGGACTGGGGAATGGAGTGGGGCTGAGAATGGCTTTGTGCAGGTGGTGATCTCTGATGAGATGAATCTACGGGGATCCATGTTTTACCTTTCAGGATCTGGTGCTGGGCAGGGAATGAATATATGAACACAAACCAGGGAAATGAACTTGTGAACACACATCTCAGAAGTGGAGGGGACACCACCCAGGCTGAGGCATAGGAACTGAGGCACACAGGGGGAGTGTAGAGACTCCTCCTAAGAGTCTCTGTAACTTTCACATTCATACTCACCTACACTTGTGTTGGGGGAGAAGGAGGGGTGGTATGTGTGACTGGGGATTTGACTCCAGGGCCTGGTCTATGGGAGGCAAAGCTCTACCACTGGGCTGCATCATTAGCTCTTGAGGGGTTTTTGAGACAATGTCTCAGTCTAGCCCAGGCTACAAGAGAACTTGTAACCTGTCAGCTCCCAGGGCCTCCTGATGGTCTGCATCACTGCCCCCAGGCTGTGAGGATTGAGAGATGTCTAGGAACTTTAGAAACACACACCTGACTGTGTCCGGTACAATATGTTATTTTTCCAGGGGTGTCCATTCACATTTTGACATTATGATTGACAGTATCTACGAATGTGTTGGATAATACTCATAGCTCTGTTATGTCTGTGGGTCCTGAGTTACGCTAGATACACCTGTTTAGGGTGATATTATCAATGGTGATTGTCAAATGGCAGAACTATTAAAAGTAGGTCTCCTTGCTAAAGTAAGTTAATGGGGTGTGACTTGTATGCATATGTTTTGGTCCTGGTCCCTTCCTTCTCTCTGCTTTCTGTCCACCTTAAGATGAGTCACTCTGCTCACCAGCCACCATGATGTTCTGCTTCATCACAGGCCCAGACATAAGGGATCTGGAGCCCTTGGACAGAAACCTGAAGCATGAGTCCAGATGTGATTGTGGGGGCTTTGGGAAGAGGGATGGTGGATGTACATCCTGAGGCAGTGAGGTCGCAGATGCCACCTCTGTATTGAGGGCGTCATGCAGAAGAGACAGGGTTCTCGGATCTGACAGATTGTGAGCTGTCCTTGCTCAGCAGTCATGAGCACATCTCTATGCCAAGAATTGAAGGGGTTTTGGAGCCCATCAGGCCACAGGGACTCAGGACACATGTGACTCCTGACAGTTGACCACTAACGTGGGACAGACTGGAAGCCACATCATTCTCCGGGCCATGAGTGCAGACAAGTATCCAAACAGTAGTTTCATGATCCAGGACCTTCCTGACCCTTTTAGCTGCTTCCTTAGATGAACAAGAATCGCAGGGTAGAGAAGACACAGCACACTTCACGGGATATTAAGGACAGAGGAGAGGTGTGGAGAGTCAACCCGGGTGAACTCAAGTTGGTCTGGTGTCCCCTGGGTCTGCTCCCCCCCATGCAAGACAGGAAGCCTATGTGTGTGACAGGAGAAACAGCTGCTGCACGGGCGGTTGTGGCGATCAGGGAGACACATTTCTCCAATGACTGACAGTTTTCTGTTTAGCACAGTCCTCGCGCACTTCCTCTCAACTTCCGTTGAGAAAACGGAAGAGATGATGGATATGAGGATAGTCTCGGGATTAGTAAGAAGCAGCAACCACTAGACCTGGCAGTGTACACGCGAATCCCATCACATGCTACTGATAAAGAAACTGAAGAGCACCTGGAGTCAAGCCTCCGGCACCAGGAGGAAAATGAACCCGGGGGCGGGGAGGAGCCTATTTCTGAAGCCTATCAGGACTGTTTCTGCCACGGCGGAAATATGCCTGCTCGCTTTCCCTTTCCATATGATACTTATTACCATGATGTAAGTTTCTTGGAAGTTATGTTTCACACATATTGGGCCGTTTTCCTTCTCCAGATCTCAGGCAGAAGTCAGTGAAGCATCCAAGTGTGAAGAGCCGCGGAAACCGTCCGCACCTAAGGTGGAAGGGTCGGAAGATGGCCCTCAGGGACCACTGCAAGGAAGGGGCGCAAACTGATGACACTACTGGACAGCGCCGCCTGATGACGCCATGTAACTGCGCCGTCGCCGCTACAGCACTGAAGGCTCCGCCCAGTCAGGCTTGTAGCCTTCTGCTCTGTGCACGCTCCAGCCTAGCAGGAAGTTCTGGTGCTTCTCACTTGTCGCTCTAGCTGGAGTTTCATATTCGGGTGAAACCGGCCGTTTGAACACTATCTCTTGAGAATTGTATTCTCATATGCGTAGCCCATCGTTTGACTTCTAGTTATTCATTTTTTGAGTCTTTGATATTCTAGACATTAACCCTGCCGTGTTCAGCTAGCAAGGTTCTGTACTGTAGTGCACCACTGCACGGTCCAAACTCGCCCTCCCAGGGACCCCAGCCGGTAATGATCTCCAGCCCTCAGTCTTCTCCCTCAGATTTTGCAGGTTGAGTGAGGAGGCCATGTAGCACCAACTCCGGGAACCAGAGTATGTAGAACCACATGAGTGTGAACTCAAAACCAGATTAGTTGGTTTTACATCTATGGTACATCTTTTAGTATATTTAAGGGCAAATCCCATTCAATTGTAATTTTGATAGTAAACTTTGGGTAAGAGTTTTTTTTTTTTTTCTGAAGAAACACTGTCATATGCTTTGTGATTGAGTGATTGTCTGCCAAGAGAGCAGGTATTCAGCATGAACTCCATTTTTTTCCCTCAAGCATTTAATATTCTTTCAAGTTCGTCAAGATCTTTAAGATATATCCACAACTGCCCTATTTTATATATAAAGATAAAAGAGGAAAGCAGTGTAATTAATGGGAAATTAAAACGTAACTTCTCTGATTTTATATATATATATACACATATATGTGAACATGTACTATTTCAAATCAGTAATAAAGATGAGTACCACTCTTGCCTATTAAGTAAAGTCATCTTATTAAAAAACAAACAGCTGAAACGAATTTTTCTCATGACACGAATGGACTAATTATATAGGTCTCAAAAATGTTTTAAAAAGTACCCTAAGAAGAAAGTTTTTCTCATTGGACTACACAGAAGCCATCATGGGGGTGTGTGTACATGGAGGGATGGGGGGCAGCTGCTAGGGCTGGTAGCCTCTCCTGAAAATCTCACCTAGAGTTTAATCTGTCTCCTTTCATAACTTGCCCAGGACTGTGCCACTCCTGAAGAAATATAAATTCCTGTACAGCACTTGTCAAGTCATGGACTCAGTGTGGGTGCCCCTCAATGGATGAATGGAAAAACAGCACAAAGACACAGACCCTAACTCCCCGAGGCACACACCCAACCATTCTTTCAGTCTGATCCTAGTATCCTGTCCCTCACATCCATTCTCCAAGACTGATCCCTAGTTTAAGTCAACTGAAATCTGTTTTATGGTAGTGATGCCTCTCCTGTCTAGTGAGACTCCTGGTACCTTCTGTGAGTTCGCAGAAGGCTCAAAAATTCTCTCCCTATACATGACAGGAGCCCCCACCCCTTAATCCATTCTCACATGTAGATTTGGTTTATAGGTATTATTGGTTATGTTTCCCATGATTTCCAAGTTGTGAATTGTGCAGTTTCCAAGCTGAAAGTCAGATCTAAATGTGAGCTTAAAAGAATTCAAAATAAATTTGGAAAAGGGGGCTGGGCATGGAGTTCAGCAGTGGAGTGTTTGTCTAGTGCATAGTGAGGCCCTGGATTCTATTCCTGAAAATAAACAGGACAAAGAAGGAAGTGGGGAGGAAGAAATGGAACCAAGTCACCAACTTTGTTATCTGCAGCAAAAACAAGGTCCACATGTAGATTTGTGACACTGGGTGTGTACCCTGGAAAGAAGAAAGATCTGGTGTCAGTAATTTAAACTTCTGCCTGAGAATATTAGAAAGCAAACAGTGAAGTAATAGAAAGAAACAGGAAAATCATTTAAAAACTGGAAACAATATCAACAGGGAAGAAATGGGAATCAATTTTAGTTTCCTAAAAGGACAACACATCAAAAGGTTGCAAGAGGGATTACCACTGTTGATAACATGACTTTCTAGGAATATGAAAAGGGGCACAGAGACACTTCTAAGACTACTAATCATGTGCCAGCACAGGCTGTCCCTTCCAGTATTTTATATGTAAACAATAAAAATATATGTGTTCCTTCAAAAATAGCATTTGTTTCAATGTATTGTCTTTTTGTATAGACTAGGACATTTCCTTAAAACACTGTACAAACTCTAACATTTAAACTGGGGAAAAAGTGCTTTCTTTTAGAAAGTTTTGGGAGAAAATTGTCTTAGCTGTTTAATTCTATATTGTTAAGAGGCAGGCCGTGGTGGCGCATGGCTTTAATCCCAGCACCTGGGAGGTAGAGGCAGGCGAATTTCTGAGTTTGAGGCCAGCCTGATCTTCAGAGTGAGTTCCGGGACAGCCAGGGCTATAGGGAGAAACCCTGTCTCGAAAAACAAAAACAAACAAACAAAAGTTTTCTACGTAATGATTAGATGGCAAATGCAAATAAATATTTAATTAGAGTCCATTAAACAATCATTAATCAAGTAATATCAGAGGATATTTGTCATAATGTTTTAACAAAAAGTGTCAGTGGGGCAGTATTATTCTCTGGAAGACTTTCAATGAGATTGGATTGATTTTTGTTTTAGAATAGGCAGAGAAAATATTTGTAAATTAACTGCCTTGTATTTTTGCTCTTTGTAAACATTTAATTAAAAGTTAATTTGTTAGTATAAAAAAAAGACTGTTGGGCTGGAAAGATGGCTCAGCTGTTAAAGGCTAGACTCACAACCCCCCCCCCCAAAAAAAAAACCAAACCAAACCAAACAAAAAAAAAAGACTGTTAATCAAAGGTTTAGATGAAGCTGATCAATTTCTCAGACACTAAAATTACCAGGGGAGAAATAGAGAATATAACAGTATCATATCACTGGAAAAATTGAATGAATAAGGTAAAAAAAAAACCTATCACAAAATGGTTTCTCTGATGAATTTTGCCAAACATTTAAAGAAGCAGTACTGTCAGTTTGCTACCAACTTTTTCAGAAGATAAAGGCAGAGAGAAACCCTGCTCATTTTGGGAAAGAATCACCCTGACAGTGAAACCAGAGAAGACATTACAAGAAGGGAAGACTGTAGAACAAGATGGATCCAGAAGGCTTCAGTAGATATTAGCAAGGTGAATTAGCAGTGCGTTGACGGACTCCAAACCTTAAGCAAGTGTGAGTCACTGGAGGTGTTTAAGCTGGCTGGAAGGTGGAAATCAGTTAATAGAATCCATCTCAGCAGCTGAAGGAAAAGACACAGCATTTGGTAAAATCCAGGACCCATTGATGAGAAAACAAGCGATAGAGGAAAACTACCTCAGCCTGCTAAAGAACACTTAGGAAACTACGGAGAGCCAATGCCACGGTAAACAGCTAGAAGCCAGGAGCCTTTGCCGAAGGAAGGTCATGAATGTGGTAAGTTGTTCCTCCTTACAGGCTTTATTCAGTGCCAAACTAGAATCTTGCCTAGTGTAATAACTAATTTTCTTTCTTTTTCCTTCCTTCCTTCCTTCCTTCCTTCCTTCAGTTCTTTCATTATTTTTTTCTAAACACATGCCACAACAGAAACATGGAAATCAGAGGACAAGTCATAAGAACTTCCCTTCTACTCTTTCTTGGGATCAAACCCAGGTCATCGGGCTTTACCTGCTGGGCCATCTCATGACCCTATAATAACATTAAATAGAAGAAACACTGAAAAGAAATGAAAGGAATGTTTGTGGAAAAGGAAGAGATAAAACTACCCATTTGCAAGTAACTTTTTCATAAAGAGAACTCCAGATGATTAATAAGCTTCTCCCATTTACAACCAATTGAAACAAGGCTGTTATATCGAGGCCGACAGAGAAAAGCCAGCTGCTTCTCTACACTTCAGCAGAACACTGGTATTGGAGATGCAAACTGAAAAACATCTTTATCAACACAAAGACACACTTAGGTCATGCTCTGAGAAACATGTACACAGCATCAGACTGAAGACATAGGCAACACACTGATGGGAAGAGATGGAAAGAAATTCAAGTTCTTTGACATCACTTCTCCGACTTGGTCATTCCAAAGTTCACCCAAAATGCAAAAGAACCTCTGCAGTCACACTCGGTGCAGGGGAGGGGTCCAGGCTGAACCATCCTGGGCTCCACCATCACTGTAGTCCACAGTAACCACTGACACCATGTTTTGGAGAGAGAACAAGCCAGTGGGACAGAACAGGGAGCCCAGAAAGTGACCTGTACCCAGCCAGGGCTGGTCTTTGCTAAAGGAGCAGAGACAATTAAAGGAGAAAGGAGTTTTTCAGATTTCAGAGCTGGAAGAATCAACATTCTTAACCTAAAAAATGAATATAGACGCGCTGACCTGAAAACTTTCACAAAAACTAATTATAACTGTTAACATTTGCAGGCCTGAATGTCAAAAACTACAGGATTTCTAAAATGATGACATGAGGGAAAATCTAGGTGACCTTGGCCTTACAAGGGGGCTGTAAATTCAACCACAAAACCACAATCTTGAAAGAAAAAAAATACATTATACTGTATTAAAAATTAAAAGTTCCTGAATGATACTGCAAATCACAGCAGACTGGGAGAGACTATTTGCAAACAATTCATGTCTCCTTTCTTGTTTTTTTTTAATAGTTATTAATAGTCTCTGTTTTGGTCAGTTTAATTGTCATGTTGACATAACCTAGAGTCATCTAGGAAGTGGGGACCTCAGTTTAAGAGTTGTCTTGATCTGACTGGTCAAGTCTGTGAGAGATTCTCTTGACTGATGATGGTTGATGTGGCCCAACTCAGCTCTCCACGGGTGGCATCATCCCTAGGCACATGTGCCTGGTCAGTATAGCAGAACAAGGGGAGCATGAGCCTGAGACCAAGCCAGTCAACAGTGTTCCTCCATAGCTTCTGCTTCGGTTCTTGCTGCGTTCACATCCTGACCTACCTCAATAATGAATTGTGACCCCTAAGATGAAATAAATCCTTTCCCTCTCCAAGTTGCTTTTGGTTGTAATAAAACACTTTCTTAGAATAGAAAAGCGAACTAGACAAGTCCAGAATGTGCTACCTATCTGGGCATATGTGTGTCCATATACTGAGGAATGAGCAGCCTACCAGTCAGTGGCCAGGTCCACATATAAAGTGATTCTCCTTCAGCAGACATCACTGAAAATATCTCCTTTGATAGGGGTGATGCTTTAAGAGTTCCTCTCCAATCCATGGGATTTTGGCTAGCTTGATCTGGTACAGGTAACCACAAATGCTGGGAGTTAATGCATACACCCACCATGCCATATCCAGAGGTCAGCATTTCCCAGCACACACACACACACACACACACACACACAGAGAGAGAGAGAGAGAGAGAGAGAGAGAGAGAGAGAGAGAGAGAGAGAGAGAGAGAGAGAGTATTACAGGGTGGGAAGACAAGGAGAACTATATGTAGGAAACCACACAGCACATTCTTTTGTACAATAGTGCTTATAATATGAGGGCTTAAAATACTCAAATGGAGATGCCAGGTGGTGGTCCACGCCCTTAATCCTAGCACTTGGGAGGCAGGGATATCTCTGTGAGTTTGAGGGCATCTGATCCATAGAGTGAGTGCCAGGACAGTCAGACCTATACAGAGAAACTGTCTTAAAAAAACCAACCAATGAACAAACCAAACAATCAAACAAACAAATAAATTCAAGTGTGGAAGGAATCTACTCCCTGGAACTTTCAGAATACATGAACAGAACAGAAGACAGTTCCAGCACATGGTGCAACTTATGCAACTTAAGACAAACCTTGAAGCTGTGACTTTAAGTACAGTAAGTCAGTGACAGAAAAGTATTACATGAATCACTTTATAGAAAGCCAAACATACTGTAGTTAGATTCATGGAGACAAAATCTATCATCTAGAGACCTGAGAGAGAGAGGGCAATGGAGATTCTTTTGCTCGATGGACAAAGGTTTGGTTCACAAATAAGATGAAGAGGGGTGGTGTTATGATCTCACAAAACAAGACTGTGTTTTGCTACCCCACTGCAGTTAGAATGTTCGGAATGGCAATCATGTATGTTTTGAGAGCTTTGTTATAATAAAAGTATATAGCTACCTTGACTCAGTTGTCAAAACATTCACCCTAGGACCTGTGTGCGACTCTGTGGGTAAAGCACCTGCTGTACTTACAGGAGGACCTGAGTTCAGATTCCCAAGACCCGTGCAAACAGCAGCACACATCTATGACCCCATCAGTCCTACAGTGAGATGGAAGGTGGAGACAGGAGAACTCCCAGCTTTCTGGCCAGCTACCCTGGTACACAAAGTGGAGAGCAACAAGTGATCCTGTCCCAAACAAGGTGGTAGACAAAGGCTGACATCTAAAGTTGTCCCTGCTCTCCCCAGGTACTCCTCGGCGCACACACACACACACACACACACACACACACACACACGCACACACACACACACACACAGATTAAACATTTACCCTAAAGTTAAAAAATGACAAGAATATAAATACGCCAGAATGTAATTTTTCAATAATAAAAGCTAGTGACAAACATGTCCTAACACGGACTTGAAGACTGCGCTCTGCTGCTCTGAATCTTGTTGTCAGTTTCTCCTGGTAAAGCGAAGCTCCTGCTGGGGTCCTGCCAGTGCCATGCTCAGCTCTGGACCTCAGCTGCAAAAGCAGCCCCAGTGTTGGGTCTCCTGATGAAGTTTTCTGTGAATGCAAAACTCCAAGTGTAAATAGCAGATCAGACATGTGAATCTTTGATATTAGCCAATGACATAAAGACATGAGCTTGAAATATGCTCTCATATTAGAAGTGAAATATCAAATTCTGTCACATATATCTCACATAGGTGACACTACTGTGTGTCAGTCAATGTTTTGAAAGACCAATTCACAGAAATGTGTCAGTGCTAACCATACATTCCAGACCTGGTAAAGTCACTTTTTTTTACTTGAATATTATCAGCTTTTAGGGTTTTTTTTTTTCACAGAAGGAAATAACTCAAACATTGGGTGATGGGAGGAGACAAGCTGGCAAAAGAATAGGTTACATGTACGTTCTTCATTTTTAATAAGTCACACTGCATGACAAAGGGTCACATGTCAACAAAATGGGATGGGATTTAACCACTACAAGTACTTAAATGTCAAGAGTGATTCTAGGAACAGGGAAATAAAGAGGCCCTAAGGTCCAGTGGCTTCAGCCTAGGTAGCAATGCCTCCTCTGACCTGCAAAGGATATTGGGAAATGTAGTTTTTATGCTCAGCAGCTCTCTCATCACAGTAGCTGATATTTCTCATCACAGCTTTGTCTACAGTGTCAACAGCCACAGTACTCTCTCAGAGATAGCATTTACAGTGCCTACCATGGGCCAGTCACACAGATAGTGTCCTCTGGTGAGGCTACACAGGGTCAGACCTCCTCAGGATTACTTAGGGCTCACTCCCTGGGCACAAAGTCCTTACTATCTACTATTTCCTTAATCCCACGACATCCTGGGAAATAAGTACTGCCCTCCCCAGCTGACAGATGAGTAATGGGTCTCTGACAGGCTGCAGATCTATTCCTGGCTCCATCATTATATAACAGAGGAGACTTGGAATCCATGCTGACAGACTCCAGAGCTCTCTGTTAACAGGTACTAATGGTTACATTCTAGGACCTCTATGAAAGCTTCAATGAAACCAAACATCTGTGAACTACTTACTTTCTACAGCATCTTATATAGTCCAGAGGAGGTAGGGTCCAGGACCAGTGTACTGTGTAATCCATCTTACTTAATCTTCACTGTTAGTAGACATGGAGTGATTTTCATGTATTAACCTTTGGGGTCCAGTTGGGAGATGGCTCACTGGATAAAATGGTTGCTGAACATGCATGAGATTCAGAGGTAAGACACACAACACTCAAATAAAAGTCAGGGATGTATGCACATGCCAATAATTCAAGTAATGAGAACTTACTGCCTCGCCAGTGTGGTTGAAATAGTGCCCTTCAGGTTCAGTGAGAGACTCTGCCTCAACAACTGAGATGGAGAGAAAGAAATAGATGACATCTGAATATGGCCTCTGTTTTATATGCACACAAGAGGGAATCCCTGTGCACATGAGCACACATATGCCTCTCTCTCTCTCTCTCTCTCTCTCTGTCACACACACACACACACACACACACAGAGAGAGAGAGAGAGAGAGAGAGAGAGAGAGAGAGAGAGAGAGAGAGAGAGAGAGAGAGAGAGAGAGAGAATGAGGACCTGGAGAGGTGGATTCTTCCGCCTGCAATCACAGCAAGTCACAGTAGAACCGGCACATGCACTCAGACCTCTCCAGCTTCTCCAAAGAACAATTCTTGGCTCCTCCAAACAGCATTCCCACCTGCATGCCCCCATCTCCACAACTTCCCAGGGACTGTGTGTGGGGACAGAGTACCAGATGTAAATGGATGGTCAATGTGACACGCCATGCACAGAGTGTAAAGCAGAAGTGTGGTCTGTGACAGGCTGAGGAGGGCAGGATCCAGGATGAGGCTGGACTGTTGAGACCCTCTTTTCCCAGTAATAACAGACTGTTGGCTTCCTCCTCCCTGGATGAGCCCCACCTGGTTACAAGTGTTCAAAGGCTTCATCAATGACTTACTTTCTCATATTCAAACCCTGCTTTTATTTCTCCTTTCCTGAAAATGGGTACTTGCCACTTTGTTTTAAAGTTCTCTGTAAGCTCACCTGAAGAATATCTAATGGCTGAGAAGCACCTAAAGAGATGTTCATCATCCTTAGTCATTAGGGAAATGCAAATCAAAACAACCCTGAGATTCCACCTCACACCAGTCAGATTGGCTAAGATCAAAAACACAGGAGACAGCAGTTGTTGGCGAGGATGTGGAGAAAGAGGAACACTACTCCACTGCTGGTGGAATTGCAAGCTGGTACAACCACTCTGGAAAGCAGTCTGGCGGTTCCTCAGAAAACTGGGCATGACACTCCCGGAGGATCTGACTATACCACTCCTGGGCATATACCCAGAGGCTTTACCTGCATGCAATAAGGACACATGCTCCACTATGTTCATAGCAGCCTTATTTATAATAGCCAGAAGCTGGAAAGAGCCCAGATGTCCCTCAACGGAGGAATGGATTCAGAAGATGTGGTATATCTACACAATGAAATACTACTCTGCAATTAAAAACAATGAATTCACGAAATTCCTAGGCAAATGGTCAGAACTTGAAAATATTATCCTTAGTGAGGTAACCCAATCACAAAAGAACACACATGGTATGCAGTCACTGATAAGGGGATATTAACCCAGAATCTCGGAATACCCTAGACACAATTCGCATAGCAATAGATTTCTAAGAAGATAGAAGGAGAGACCCCTGGTCCTGGAAAGACTGGATGTAGGGGAACGCCAGGACAGAGAAATGAGAGGGGGTTGAATGGAGAAAAGAGGGGGGGAAGGGGGCTTATGGGACTTTCGGGGAGGGAGGAAACAGGAAAGGGGAAATGATTTGGAATGTAAATAAAAAAAACTTAGAAAAAAAATAAAGTTCTCTGTAGCTGTCTTCTAGTTTCCATCTGTCCTAGGTGCATCCCTGGGCAACTTTAAACTGTAAATGAACAGTCTTTGGTCTTCCTATTTTCCCTTGTTTCTTCTAGATTTGAAATTCTCTGAAAGCTACTAATTTTTCACTCATTGTATATGCATTAATTCAAACACTGAAAATAGTTGTATTAAAGTATTGTTTTTGAATTCTAGTACCTATTTGAGGGTCTCCCTAAAATGACTGCTTTTCTTGACAAGTTCTCTGTGAGTCACCCATGCTGCTCTTAAATGAAATATGTCCTCCCTCCCTCTCCTGAGTCCTGGGTGCAGGCGTGTGCACCACGCCTGCGCAGGAGATTGAAGCACAGCGCATATAGTCCCTTTCAGACAAAGCACAGCCTCTTCCTGACGTCATCAGTGAGGATGAGGTGGCCATTCCTGCTCCTCAGAGGCTGGGGTCCAGTCAGACATGATCTCAACCTCAGATAAGTTCCATTTACCTGTGACCACCTCAGTTCTGGTCTTTGCCTTCTTTTTAGATTCTTTTTTTCCCTAAAGAATTGCACTTCTTTTCAGATTCACTTTTAAAATTTACTCATGTCTTGAATTCTGAAACAGATTTCGGAAACCAAGGAACACAGAATCAACACTGATTTGAAACCACATGATCTACGTACGGACAGCGGGTTGGGGATGTGTTGCCTATCACACAGTGTAAGGAAAAACACCCTTGGAAGTCATGGGGAAGCCCATGAATCTTCATCCCAGAATAGAAGCATCAGAGTGGATAAAGTTGGTTTGAATTAAGTCTCAGGAGTAAAGTGAGAAAAGTTAGAGTGTCTATATGATGCAAACTTTCTGATCTCTCCCATGGGTATGGCAAGGCAACTCAAAGTTGTCCCTAGTGCTCTGCAGATGACTGTCATCCAGGACAGAGTGAGTGAGATCAATAGGGAGATAGGATGTTCTACTGGGATGCCATTCTTCCATGCTCCCCAGCGGGAACTTGTCATCCTCCACAGACATGAAAGCTGAAAGCTATAGAGGTGCATTAAAAACTCTCTTCTCCTAAGCAGGATCTCCTCAGTCACAGAGTCCCCCGTGCCACGTCCATCTGGGTGAGTGCCCTGCAACCAAGTACAGGATCAGAAGGTGGTCAGGTCCTGGACAGGACGGGGGAGGAAGAGCTGGGGGGCTGCAGGGGTTTTCAGCTTCTGTAGAAGATACCCTGAGCTCTGATGGCCTCTCAGCATAGGGGACTATGCTCTGCATAGCAACAAGGGTGTTTTCTTAGGATATTTCCCAAAACTCCTAAAAATAGTTTTTTTAAAGTTGGAAAGATCAATGTTTGCATTTATCTTTGTGAAAATTAAGTGGCTGACAATGGGCACTATGTCCAATGCTCTTTATATGTAGTATATTTTAGTGATCTAAACTTATTGATATACCTAATAGAAAAGTTGGTAAGGTTTCCATTTCATATTTTCATTAAAAATCCTTACTATTACTTCTGTTATATTGTTACAGAAATGTTTATGATGTGACTCCTATAATTCGAGTAATTAGGAGTGATTCCATTGTGTTTGGAAGGAAATGTCCTCGACGTAACAGCATAATCTACTAGGGGACAACTTCACATTACTTCAAGGTTCCCACCAATATTTTCTCCTGAAGTGATTTTATCCCAACTCAGTTCCAGAAATTACACACTAATGCTCACTGCCTGAGCACTACCCATGTTCTGTGAGAAGACCTTCATGAGCAGGTTGCTAGATATTAACCACACAGTGAACACAGTGATAGTTTCCCCTCATGGTGTCTAAAGAATTAGGATCCAAATTCCAAGAGCTTAAGAGAAACCAAGTCTGTGTCTGTCAATCTATCTGTTGCCCTAGTCAGAGAAAGTCGGTCAAGCTGCATCCTACCCTGCTCTGTGCTTAGCTTTCAGATTTTCTCCGTCTATATCTTTTCATAAACACATCAGAACAGGCAAACGCGATTACACGTCTCACTTCCTGCTGACATGCAGTGACTAAAACTAGGAGGGAGGGCGAGAGCTGTGCAGAGAGCCAGACTTGGCTGATGTTTCCTCACTGAGCTGAAAAGACAAGCGGAGTCTGCTGCAGGCTGTGGTCTCCCAAGCTGACAGCTGGGTCAGAGCTGAGGCTTCGCTGCAGCCTCCTGTGAGGCTTACCTCTGCTGCTGTTTCTGCATATGTGTTAAGATATTGGTCCACATCCTAGCTGCAAGACTGAACCCAAAGCGGTACCCACAAAGGTTTTATGTCAAAAAAGATGATGGGGATCAATTCTCAAGATACTTTTCAGAAGTAGCCATCATTTCCTAGCCTGGATGTTCCCAGGCCTCTGACATGGCATTCCTGCAGTTCCTGTGTCATGGGTTTCCTGGAAGCAGCACTGACACCTGCCTGCTGGTCACCTTCTTTCCTGATGCGCCAGCATCTCTCCAAGTAATCCTAGGTTTCCAGATAGAATTGTGCAACAAAGAGAGCATGCTGATCAGTTCCACCCCATCCCAATCCCACATGCAGATGAAAGAGTCTGCTCCCCATCCAACTCCCTGTGTCCATCTCACATTAGCACAGAGGGGATGAGTACATGGTAAAGGTGAGCTGTGTGATGGTGAGAACACAATTCACTGATCTAAGATTGTGAGAGCAGACAGGTTCCCAGCTGCCCTGACATAAACCATGAGCTTCACACACTCTCTGCGCACCAGAACACGGCAGGCTGACTTCATGTTGAGAGAAGGAAATATGTGTCTGTCCTTCCTACTTCTCCTGGATCAGTGCACACACAGGGACATAAGTGCAATTCTACAGGGCATCTGCAGAGGGGTTCCCCGCCCCCATTCCACTCTCTATCTCCTTCCAGATCACAAGTTCAGGTCACTGTCCTGAGCACTTGTGACCTTATGTGAAGCTCATGTGATGATGCCAGGTACTGCAGGGTGGCACTGCGTCTACAGTCCTGGCTTCCTTGAACAATGCAGTGCAGGACAAGCTAACGCTGTCATCTTTCAGGCAGACAGCTTATGGCTGGCTTTAACAAAGCAAGCCTCAGGTCTCTCTGGGTTGTTTCTCCCATCATGAGCATTCTGTCTTCCTAGTATGTTCACTAAACCATTTCTTTTCTACATGCTTCACGCGGGACCAATTTCCATAACTCATCACCTGCTCTGTGACTTATTTCTTTACAGAATGTCAAGAGTTTCTGAACCAATCTGTGTTTTCAACTGAGCAAAAGGTGATTTGGGTTCACAACACAACAGGTTATCCTAGGACAGCCATAGGGCAGACACCCTTAACTTTTCTGATTGAGAGATGTGTCTTAAATGACATTGTTGATGATGGACAGCTTTTGTCCCTGACTTCTGAGGCTGTGCTCTGCTGGGCTGGTGTGAGCACAGAAGACTCAGCTGAGAGGGGACAAGCCAGGGGATTCCTATGGTTTCTGAGGGGTTCATCTTCACCAGACTGCTCCCCATGAAATGACCAGTCTAGAAGTTATCATTTACATTTCTTCCCATCATAGATCATTTAAAGATGTTTATACCACATATGTTTGATTTGCATGTCTGATTGACAAAAGTGTGGTGCAATATTAGCAGATAGCAGGATGACTGCAGAAATGACATCTGTGTCTCTCCTGGCTAGGTGGCACTAGCGATGGCAAGATGGCATGTCCCCTTCTAGGTCAGTCTTCTGGATCAAGGAGGCGTCTGTGATGTTCACCTCCAGAAGAGCAACATTTTCCAATGGTTTAAATGTACATATGGGCACAGGGGAAAATTTCCTGAACAGAACACCAATAGTTTATGCTCTAAGATCAAGAACTGACAAATGGGACCTCATAAAATTACAAAGTTTCTGTAAGGCAAAGGACACTGTCAAAAGGACAAAGCAGCAACCAACAAACTGGGAAAAGATCTTTACCAACCCTACATCCGACAGAGTGCTAATATCCAATATATACAAAGAACTCAAGAAGTTAGACTCCAGAGAGCCAAATAACCCTATTAAAAATGGGGTACAGAGTTAAATAAAGAGTTCTCACCTGAAAATATCTAATGGCTGAGAAGCACCTAAAGAAATGTTCAACATCCTTAGTCATTAGGGAAATGCAAATCAAAACAACCCTGAGATTCCACCTCACACCAGTCAGATTGGCTAAGATCAAAAACACAGGAGACAGCAGTTGTTGGCGAGGATGTGGAGAAAGAGGAACACTCCTCCACTGCTGGTGGGATTGCAAGCTGGTACAACCACTCTGGAAAGCAGTCTGGCAGTTCCTCAGAAAACTGGGCATGACACTCCCGGAGGATCCTGCTATACCACTCCTGGGCATATACCCAGAGGCTTTACCTGCATGCAATAAGGATACATGGTCCACTATGTTCATAGCAGCCTTATTTATAATAGCCAGAAGCTGGAAAGAACCCAGATGTCCCTCAATGGAGGAATGGATTCAGAATATGTGGTATATTTACACAATGGAATACTACTCTGCAATTAAAAACAATGAATTCACGAAATTCTTAGGCAAATGGTAACCCAATCACAAAAGAACACACATGGTATGCAATCACTGATAAGGGGATATTAACCCAGAATCCCGGAATACCCAAGACGCAATTCACATATCAATAGATTTCCAAGAAGATGGAAGGAGAGACCTCTGGTCCTGGAAAGACAGGATGTAGGGGAATACCAGGACAGAGAAGCGAGAGGGGGTTGAATGGGGAACAGAGGGAGGGAAGGGAGTTTATGGGACTTTCGGGGAGGGAGGAAACAGGAAATCATTTGGAATGTAAATAAAAAAATATAGAAAATAATTAAAAAAATTGTCTCATCCCCTAAAGTCATGGTTTTATGAGATTGTCCCCCATTTTCCTAAATCAGAGTTTGTAGCTGTAGCTTGTAAACTACACTGCAGAATTCCTTATCCTGGTTAAAGATAGTGAAATGCAGAGTGTTGCAATGAGCTCTGTGTGTGGAGGGGAGGGGGCGGGGGGAGTTGAAGCTCTTTTTCTGTCTCTGTTTCTTTTTTTTTAATTATTGAATATATTCTTCTTTTACACTTCAAATGTTATACTCCTTCTCAGTTTCCCCCCTCCCCCAAAACCCCCAACCCATCTTCCCACCTCCTGCCTCCAAGAATATGCTCCTCCACCCAACCCACTCCCATGACCCCCACTCGATTTCCCCACACTGGGGCCTCTATTAAGCCTTTACAGGACCAAAGACCTCTCCTCCCACTGATGCCCAACAATGCATTCCTCTGCCAATCTTTTGGCTGGAACCACATGTACCCCTTGGTTGATGACTTAGTCCCTGGGAGCCCTGGGGCATCGGGTTGACCGACATTGTCGTTCTTCCCATGGGACTGCAAACCCCCCTACCCCCCGCTTGCCCTCCAGCTTGCCCTCCAACTCCTCCATAATGAACCCCATACTCAGATCAATGGTTGACTGCTAGTATTTGCCTCTGTATCTGTAGGGCTCTGGCAGGGCCCCTCAAAAAGACAACCATAAATGACTCCTTTTAGTACACACTTGTCATTCATAGTAATTTCGGGGTTTGGTGACTGTTTATAGGATGAATCCCCAGGTAGGACAGTCTCTGGGTGGCCTTTCCTTCAGTCTCTCCTCTGCTCTTTGTCTCCATAGTTGTTCCTGCGATTATTTTGTTCCCTTTCTCAAAGGAAGCAAATCACCCCCACTTTAGTCTACCTTCTTCATGATCTTCCTGTGGTCTGTGAATTGTAACATGTTTATTTTGTGCTTTTGGGTGAATATACACTTATCAGTGAGTGCATACCATGTGTGTTCTTTTGGGATTGGGTTACTTCACTCAGGATGATACTTTCTAGTTCCATCCATTTGCCTAAGAATTTCATGAATTCATTATTTTTAATAGCTGAATAGTACTCCATCATGTCATGTATATATACCACAATTTCTGTATCCATTCCTCTGTTGAGCGACATCTGGGTTCTTTCCAGCTTCTGGCTATTATAAATAAGGCTGCTATGAACATACTGGAGCTTATGTCCTTATTGCATGTTGGAGCATCTTCTGGGTATTTGTCCAGGAGTGGTATAGCTGGGTCCTCAGGTAGTGCTATGTCCAATATTCTAAGGAACTACCAAACTGATTTCCAGAGTGATTTTACCAGCTTGCAGTCCCACCAACAATGGAGAAGTGTTCCTCTTTCCCCACATCCTCTCCAGCATCTGCTGTTCCCTGAGTTTTTCATCTTAGCCATTCTGTCCGGTGTGAGGTGGAATCTCAGGGTTGTTTTGATTTGCATTTCCCTGATGACTAAGGATGATGAACATTTCTTCAGGTGCTTCAGAGCCATTCGAGTTTCCTCAGTTGAAAATTCCGTTTAGCTCTGTACCCCATTTTTTTTAATTTAATTTAATTTTATTTTTTTAATTTACATTCCAAATCACTTCCCCTTTCCCGTTTCCTCCCTCCCCGAAAGTCCCATAAGCCCCCTTCCCTCCCTCTTTTCTCCGTTCAACCCCCTCTCGTTACTCTGTCCTGGCGTTCCCCTACATCCAGTCTTTCCAGGACCAGGGGTCTCTCCTTCCATCTTTTTAGAAATCTATTGATATGCTGATTGTGTCTAGGGTATTCTGAGATTCTGGGTCAATATCCCCTTATCAGTGACTTCATACCATGTGTGATCTTTTGTGATTGGGTTACCTCACTAAGGATGATATTTTCAAGTTCTGACCATTTGCCTAGGAATTTCGTGAATTCATTGTTTTTAATTGCAGAGTAGTATTCCATTGTGTAAATATACCACATCTTCTGAATCCATTCCTCCATTGAGGGACATCTGGGTTCTTTCCAGCTTCTGGCTATTATAAATAAGGCTGCTATGAATATAGTGGAGCATGTGTCCTTATTGCATGCAGGTAAAGTCTCTGGGTATATGCCCAGGAGTGGTATAGCCGGATCCTCCGGAAGTGTCATGCCCAGTTTTCTGAGGAGCCGCCAGACTGCTTTCCAGAGTGGTTGTACCAGCCTGCAATTCCACCAGCAGTGGAGGAGTGTTCCTCTTTCTCCACATCCTCGCCAACAACTGCTGTCTCCTGTGTTTTTGATCTTAGCCATCCTGACTGGTGTGAGATGGAATCTCAGGGTTGTTTTGATTTGCATTTCCCTAATGACTAAGGATGATGAACATCTCTTTAGGTACTTCTCAGCCATTAGATATTCTTCAGGTGAGAACTCTTTGTGGAGCTCTGTACCCCATTTTTTAATAGGGTTACTTGCCTCTCTGGAGTTTAACTTCTTGAGTTCTTTGTATATCTTGGATATTAGCCCTCTGTCGGATGTAAGGTTGGTAAAGATCATTTCCCAGTTAGTTGGTTGCCGCTTTGTCTTTTTGACGGTGTCTTTTGCCTTGCAAAAACTTTGTAATTTAATGAGGTCCCATTTGTCTATTCTTGATCTTAGAGTATAAGCTATTGGAGTTCTGTTCAGGAAATTCTCCCCTGTGCCCATATGTTCAAGGTTCTTCCCTAGTTTCCCTTCTATTAGTTTCAGTGTGTCTGGTTTTATGTGGAGATCTTTGATCCACTTAGAATTGAGCTTAGTGCAAGGAGATAAGGATGGGTCAATTTGCATTCTTCTGCATGTTGACCTCCAGCTGAGCCAGCACCATTTGTTGAAAAGGCTATCTTTTTTCCACTGGATGGTTTTAGCTCCTTTGTCAAAGATCAAGTGACCATAGGAGTGTGGATTCATTTCTGGGTCTTCAATTCTATTCCATTGATCTACATGTCTGTTACTGTACCAATACCATGCAGTTTTTAACACTATTGCTCTGTAGTACAGCTTGAGGTCCGGGATACTGATTCCTCCAGAGGTTCTTTTACTCTTGAGAATAGTTTTAGCTATTCTGGGTTTTCTGTTATTCCAGATGAATTTTTGAATTGCTCTTTCTAACTCTATGAAGAATTGAGTTGGGATTTTGATGGGGATTGCATTGAATCTGTGTATTACTTTTGGTAAGATGCTCATTTTTACTATATTAATCCTGCCAATCCATGAGCATGGCAGATTTTTCCATCTTCCGAGGTCTTCTTCAATTTCTTTCTTCAGAGACTTGAAGTTCTTGTCATACAGATCTTTCACTTGTTTGGTTAGCGTCACGCCAAGATACTTAATATGGTTTGTGGCTATCGTAAAGGGTATTATTTCTCTTACTTCTTTCTCAGCCTGCTTATCCTTTGAGTATAGGAAGGCTTCTGACTTGCTTGAGTTGATTTTATATCCGGCCACTTTGCTGAAGTCGTTTATCAGCTGTAGGAGTTCTCTAATAGACCATCTAAACCGTCCTATAACCCCTGAAGAAATAGAAGTTGTCATTGGAAGTCTTCCAACCAAAAAAAGCACAGGTCCAGATGGTTTTAGTGCAGAATTCTATCAGACCTTCAAAGAAGACCTAACACCAATACTCTTCAAACTGTTCCACAAAATAGAAACAGAAGGAACACTACCCAACTCGTTCTATGAAGCCACAATTACACTAATACCAAAAGCACACAAAGATCCGACAAAGAAAGAGAATCTCAGGCCAATCTCTCTTATGAATATCGATGCAAAAATACTCAATAAAATTCTTGCCAACCGAATCCAAGAACACATCAAAACGATCATTCACCACGATCAAGTAGGCTTCATCCCAGGGATGCAGGGATGGTTCAATATAAGGAAATCCATCAATGTAATCCACTACATAAACAATCTCAAAGAAAAAAACCACATGGTCATCTCATTAGATGCTGAGAAAGCATTTGACAAAATTCAGCATCCTTTCATGCTAAAGGTCTTGGAAAGATCAGGAATTCAAGGCCCATATCTAAACATAGTAAAAGCAATTTACAGCAAACCAGTAGCCAGCATCAATCTAAACGGAGAGAAACTTGAAGCAATCCCACTAAAATCAGGGACTAGACAAGGCTGCCCTCTCTCTCCATATCTTTTCAATATAGTACTTGAAGTTCTAGCTAGAGCAATTAGACAAGAAAAAGAGGTCAAAGGGATACAAATTGGAAAGGAAGAAGTCAAACTATCACTATTTGCAGACGATATGATAGTATACATAAGCGACCCAAAGAACTGTACCCCATTTTTTAATAGGGTTATTTGACACTCTGGAGTCTAACTTCTTGAGTTCTTTGTATACATTGGATATTAGCCCTCTATCGGATGTAGGATTGGTAAAGATATTTTCCCAATCTGTTGGTTGCTATTTTGTCCTATTGACAGTGTCCTTTGCCTTACAGAAGCTTTGCAGTTTTATGAGGTCCCATTTGTCGATCTGTCTCCGTTTCTGTCTGTGTTTCTGTCTCCGTTTCTGTCTGTGTCTCTCTCTCCTGTAGATTTTGTTTGGCTTTGTTTCTGACCTCTTCTTACTGAGAGTGAGATTAGGCAATCAAACCCATGTGTTACATAAGGAAAATGAGAAATAAATGATGATTCAAGGGGAATTATTCAGTAAAACTTATTTAAAGCTCTATTATTACCTTGATTCTTACATTATTACTACTATGAATCTCACAAAAGTTTAACTTTTCTTAATGATGCTATAGAATTTTACTTAGAAAATCTCCATTTTTAAACATTTTATTTTATTTTATGTGTCTGAATGTTTTCCACACATATATGTATTTTCACCACACATGTGCCTGTGGACCTCGGAAGTAGTTTTTGGATCCCCTGGAACTGGTGCTTCAGGTGATCTGGAGATGCTGTGTGGGCGCTGTAAAGGAGCCTGGGTCCTCTGCAAGAGTCGCAAGAGCTCTTAACCATGAACCTGTCTCTCCAGACACTATTTCTAATTATTTAAACTGGCCATCTACCTTAGCTCTGATTTCTTTCTTTTCATTTTTTTATTTTGTGTGTGTGTGTGGGGTGTGTGCAGAGGTATGCATATCACAGCATACTTCTTGGGGTCCTCAGAGTTGGTTCTTCCCTTCCAGAATGTAAATCCCAGGAATCAAACTCACATCATTGACCAGTTCATCTGCACCGAGCACACCTGGAGGCCTCCTGCTCTGAGCGTTTAGCTGGCGCTGCAGGGTCTGGAACATGGACACTTCTGCTTTCCCTTCATAGCTTATAAGTTCCATGATCAAAACAAGATGAAATCGAATACAATCCTGAATTTCAGATGATAATTATTTTTTACTACATGACAGGAATTTTTTATATTATTACATAATTCAGGAATATGATACTTGAATTAAAGTAAATGCTCGCATTGCATAAGAAAAAAATCTTCCAGAAGATCCTTCACCAAATATTCTGGTGTACATCTGAGGCTTGGGTTGCCTGAGTCTGAGAAATGTCAATGCTTCCTCAAGGAGATATGGAATCCTTGACACCTGTGCAGCCCGCATTTCAGGAAGGGTTGGATACTTTTTCTTTCATCAAAACCTTATAATGAGCATGACCTTGAATCTATTGCAATTATAATTCCATTTTTATTTATTCATTTCACATGTTCCCATCAGTCTCTGATAACTGGTTGCTTCCCACAGAGGCCATTGTTGTACTGTGATATCAGCACACATTTCAGATACAGTTACAAGGTGGGATTCACAGAAAACACCTGAAATGCTCCCAGAAAGGAATTGGAAAAGGATTGCTCAGGTATTCTACTGCCTTTATATTTAATCTTTTCTGTTTCAGGCTGGGACAAAGCTGATATGTTGTTGTTAAAACTGTATTTACTCTCCCAAGTCATAAACATAAGGAATCTCACAGGAATAAAGCCAGCAGCAGACACTTCCACAGAGTTCACCCTGTGCAGGAAGCACCTCAGGTTTGGTATGTGGAGTTCATCTTCTTTTACACAGAGAGTCTTCCTGACACAGACCACGACTGTCCATATGTTCTAGAGAAAGTGACGGCAGCTCAGCCTCAGAGTGCTCTGTGTCACACACAGAAGTGGCCCATTGTGGTAGGATGTGAAGCAGTCTGGATTCAGAGTTCCTACTTATCGGTGCTCCCTACAGAGCCACACAAAGGGCACCAGGTTTGCAGTGAATGAGCAAAATAAAGACAGACTGGAATAAACTGACTCTGGGCCTGTTTAAGCCAGGGACAGTGTTTCATGTGTAGGTCTCATTTCTACTTTTTTTGCAATCCTTATTGAACTTCACCAAAAACTGTAGAGCTGTTCCTTGCCTGGCAATCAAGATCATACAGATGAAAGACAACTAAGATGTTGCTTTTGCCTCAGGAAACCTCACATGTGAATTAATAGGAAAAGAAATATTTCCATGACACATGACAGTTTCAATATGTGAGAAAGCTTATATATGGATGGGGCACATAACTGTTGGAACAGCAGAGCAAGTGAGAGTGGCTTCTGGACACCTTGAGGTGGAGGCGATATTAAGTGGAATAAGGCTAAACTGAAGAACACTGACATGTCTTCCTGAGAGTAGTGGAGCTGTCATCGTCTGAAGTTGGTGAGCGAGGCCAGATCTAGGGATAAGGAATCTTCTTGCTGTTCCCCCTGCACAGTTCCCACCTGCTTCTTTCAGCCTTAAAATGAATAAAACCAATAGACTGTCCCATAACAGTAAGATAAGAAACACTATTTACTCTGGAGCTGGCATTGGGATCTCAGGAAACAGCTTCCTTCTCCTCTTCCACATCTTCAGGTTCATTCGTGGGCAGAGGTCCAGACCCACTGACCTGCCCATTGGTCTCTTGTCCCTGATCCACCTGCTGATATTGATCGTCATGAGCTCAGTAGCTGCAGACATTTTTATGCCATGGAGGAGATGGGGTGACATCACATGCAAGTGTGTTATATCCTTGTACAGGTTTTTTAGGAGTCTCTCTCTTTGTGCCACCAGCCTGCTCAGCATCCTCCAGGCTGTGACCCTCAGTCCCAGAAGCTCCTGCCTAACAAAGTTCAAGTGTAAATCTCCACACCACATGCTAGGATGCCTTCTTTTCCTCAGTGTCATCTATACGTTCATTTGCAGTCCCCTTTTAACATACATAACTGCGAAGCCTAATTTGACCTCACCTAGCTTTATACATATCACTACATCTTGCTCTCTGGCACCCATGAGTTACTCTGCCTGTCACACATTTTTATACTGTTGACCTCCAGGGATGTCAATTTTGTAGGTCTCATGCTCCTCTCCAGTGGGTACATGGTGACTTTCCTAGGCAGACATAGGAAACAGTCCCAGTTTCTCCACAGCACCAGCCTTTCCCTCAAGCCATCTGCAGAACAAAGAGCCATGAGGACTATTCTATGTCTCATGAGTTTCTTTGTGATGACATACACCCTGGACAGCATCATCTCCTACTCAAGAAAACCAAGTGATGACTCCATGCTTTGCTGAATATTGATTCTCATAGGCCATGACTATGCCACCAAAGTCATATTTTGGTCCTCAAAAAATTTTCAGTACCATTTTTTTTGGTACCGAAAAAATATATCATTAATATTTTGAAATCCATGTATGGGAGGACAGTAAACATATGATTGTTCAAGGCTGGATAGGTTCCCTCAACATGAGCTGCTGCACTGGCGTCAGAGCTATGCATCGTGGTGTAGCTCACATTGGTTTCAGTTTAAATGGAAAAAACCCTGAATTATTCTTTTTTGTTGGTGTTAAGCCTATTTATTGTGATGTTTGTGGGTGGCAGACATAAATGAAAAGCCATATACCAATCACATAAGTGTTTTATACTCTCCCGTGTGACTTCAAAGAAGACATGGTAAATGTGTCTTACAGTCTGTATTATCCATAATACTCACGAATATCTGACAGCTTGTGATAGGTTTCAATCGTTCAATTTCTTCAGCTATCTCTCTAGGTTTGTAAACATTTATTATTACAATCAAAATACAATCAGAAAACACAGGCAGAGAGATAGACAGACAGACAGACAGACAGACAGAGGGAGACAAAAGTAGAGTCTATGGATAAAGCATTCCTAAGGATGGATAAACAAAGCGCAGGCCCCCCTACACTGAATTGTTACTCTGCTCTAAAAGAGAAGGGGATTCTGCACACGGTACCACACGGATGAGCATGAAGCTGCCACACTGACTGACATGAGAGTCATGCAGAACGGGGTCTGTGTAGACGACTGGAGGATGAAGAGCTAAGAGACTCACATGGGAAGAAACAAAAGCAGGCTGCAGTGCTCAGCTCAGGTGGGAAGACCATGGTGGTGTGGGGTGGGGAGGCCGGATGTTGTGCAGAAGGAGGAAGTGGTGGTGCAGATGGTGGCAAAAATGTAAATGACCCCAAGCAGCATGCTTAAGATGGGAAATGTGTGTGTGTGTGTGTGTGTGTGTGTGTGTGTGTGTGTGTGTGTGTGTGTGTGCGCGCACTTCATCATAATAAAAATGTGTTCAGTCACTGCAACCCAGTGGTGAAGAATATTCTCCCTGAAATAAGAAAGCAGAAAGGAGCCTGGAGAGATGGCTTAGAGGGGCTGGAGAAATGGCTCAGAGGTGAAGAGAACTGGCTGCCCTTGCAGAGGACCCATGTTCAATTCCCAGCACCCACACAAAGGCTCACAGCTGTCTGTAACTCCAACTCAAGGGGATTTGACAGTTTCTGATTTATGTAGGCACCAGATGTGCATTCATACACACAAAATAAAAATAAGTAAAAACATTAAAATAAGTTTTTTAAATGTGAAAAAGATTCAAAGTTTCAAAACATAAATTTTCAAGTTTTAAACATAACAGGTTTTTCTCGAACATTGACTATTTTCTTTTTTACCATGTTCTTTTTTTTTTGTGAGAATGTTTTTTATTATTTTTATACACTCCGTATTTTATTCCCCACCCCACCAACCCCTGTCCACCCTCCCCAACTGTTCCACATCCCATACCTCCTCCCCTCCCCTGTCTCCATGTGGATGTTCCTACCCACCACCCCGCCTGACTTCTAAACTCCCTGGGACCTCCAGTCTCTTGAGGGTTAGGTGCATCATCTCTGGATGAACACAGACCCAGCAGTCCTCTATTGTATGTGTGTTGGGGGCCTCATATCAGCTGATGTGTGCTGTCTGTTTGCTGGTCCAGTGTTTGAGAGATTCTGGGAGTCCAGATTAATTGAGACTGCAGGTCCTCCTACAGGGTTGCCCTCCTCCTCAGCTTCTTTCAACCTTTCCCTAATTCAACCATGGGGGTCAGCTGCTTCTGTTCATTGGTTGAATGCAAATATCTGCATCTGACTCTTTCAGCTGCTTGTTGGATCTTCCAGAGTGCGGTCATGCTAGGTCCCTTTTTGTGAGCCCTCCATAGCTTCAGTAATAGTGTCAGGCCTTGGGACCGCCCCTTGCACTGGATCCCACTTTGGGCCTGTCACTGGACCTTCTTTTCCTCAGGCTCCTCTCCACTTCCATCCATGTAATTCTTTCAGATAGAAACAATTATGGGTCAGAGTTGTAACTATGGGATGGCGCCCCTCTACCTCATTTGAAGCCCTGTCTTCCTGCTGGAGGTAGGCTCTATAAGTTCCCTCTCTGCACTGTCAGGCATTTCATCCAAAGTCCCTCCCTTTTAATCCTGTGAGTCTCACCTCCCAGGTTTCTGGTGCATTCTGGAGAGTCCCCCCAACCTCCTATTTCTTGAGGTTGCCTGTTTCCGTTCTTTCTGCTGGGTCTCAGGGCTTCAGTCCTTTTCCCTCCCCCAATGTCAGATCAGGTTCCCCTCTCCCCCTTTTCCCCCCTCTCCAGCCCACCATCTACTTTTGTCCTTCCCTCTGAGGGTTAGTGACTGATGGCAGACAAGTATCTCCTTGTGACTCTAACATTATGCACTTCATTAGTGAAATCTTATTTGCTACCCAACCAAAAAAGAGAACTTCAGACCAATCTTACTTATGAATATAGATACAAAAATACTCAATAAAATTCTTGCAAATGGAATCCAAGAACACAACAAAACCATCATTCACCATGATCAAGTAGGCTTCATCCCAGGGATGCAAGGTTGGTTTAATATACGAAAATCCATTAATGTAGTCCACTATATAAACAAGCTCAAAGAAAACGAATCACATGATCATCTCCTTAGATGTAGAAAAAGCATTTGACAAAATACAACACCCCTTCATGTTAAAAGTATTGGAGAGATCGGGAATTCAAGGCCCATACCTACACACAATATGAGCAATTTACTGCAAATCAACAGCCAATATCAAATTAAATGGAGACATACTTGAGGCAATCCCACTGAAATCGGGGTCAAGACAAGGATGCCCACTCTCCCCATATCTATTCAAAATAGTACTCGAAGTGCTAGCTAGAACAATAAGACAACAAAAAAGAGATCAAGGGGATACAAATTAGCAAAGAAGAAATAAAGGTACCATGATTTACAGATGATATGGTAGTATACATAAGCAATCTCAAAAATTCTACCAGAGAACGTCTCCAGATGATAAACAACTTCAGCAAAGTGGCCGGATATAAAATTAACTCAAATAAACCAGTAGCCTTCCTTTATACAAATGACAAACAGGCTGAGAAAGAAATTAGGGAAACAACTCCCTTCACAATAGACACAAATAATAAAAAATATCTTGGGGTAACTCTAATCAAACAAGTGAAAGATCTGTATGACAATAACTTCAAGTCTCTCAAGAAAGAAATCGAAGATCTCAGAAAATGGAGAGATTTCCCTTGTTCATGAATTGGCAGAATTAACATAGTAAAATAAAAATGGCCATCCTACCAATGGCAATCTACAAATTCAATGCAATTCCCACCAAAATCCCAACACAATTCTTCATAGACATGTAAAGAGCAGTTCTCAAATTCATCTGGAAAGGCAAAAAATCCAGAATAGTAAAAACAATTCTTAACAATAAAAGAACTTCTGGGGGAATCACCATCCCTGACCTCAAGCTTTACTACAGAGCAATAGTGATAAAGATTGCATGATACTGGTTGATCAATGGAATAGAATTGAAGACCCAGAAATAAAACCACACACTTTCGGACATTTAATCTTTGACAAAGAAGTCAAAAATATGCAATGGAAAAAAGAAAGCATCTTCAATAAATGGTGCTTGTCTAACTGGCTGTCTGTATGTAGAAAAATGAAAATAGACCCGTATTTGTCATCTTGCAGATAGCTCACGTCCAAGTGGATCAAGGACCTCAACATAAAACCAGATACACTGAATCTAATGGAAGAGAAAGTGGGAAAGAGCCTCGAACTCATTGGCACAGGGGGAAACTTCCTAAACAGAACTCCAGTGGCTCATGCTCTATGATCAAGAATTGATAAATGGGATCTCATGAAACTGGAAAGCTTCTGTAAGGCAAAGGATATAGTCAATAAGACAAATCGGCAACCTACAGAATGGGAAAAAAAATCTTCACTAACCCCACATCAGATAGAGGGCTAATATCCAAAATTTATAAAGAACTCAAGAAGCTAATCACCAAAAAGCCAAACAACCCAATTAAAAAATGGGGTATAGAACCAAACCGAGATTTCACAACTGAGGAATCTCGAATGGCTGAGAAGCACCTAAAAAATGTTGAAAGTCCTTAGTGATCAGAGAAATGCAAATCAAAACAACCCTGAGATTCCACCTAACACCAATCAGAATGGCTAAGATCAAAACCTCAGGTGACAGCACACGTTGAAGAGGATGTGGAAAAAAAGGAACACTTCTCTATGGCTGGTGGGATTGCAAACTGGTACAACCACTCTGAAAATCAATCTGGAGATTCCTCAGAAAATTGGAAATAGATCTTCCTAAGACCCAGCTGTACCACTCTTGGGAATATATTCCCAAAAATGCCCCACCAGGCCACAGGGGCAAGTGTTCCATTATGTTCATAGCAGCCTTATTTGTGATAGCCAGAAGCTGGAAACAACCCAGATGTCCCACGACAGAAGAATGGACACAAAAAATGTGTAATACTACTCAGCTATTAAGAATGAGGACATCCTGAGTTTTGTAGGCAAATGGATGGAACTAGAACATATCATCTTGAGTGGATGATAACGCAGACCTAAAAGGACATGCACGGTATGTACTCACTAATAAATGGATATTAGCCAAAAACAAAACAAAAGAAACAAACAAAAAAAAACCACCCCACAAGTACAGAGTACCCGAGGGAAAGTAGACAACGAGTATTTTCTAATAGTACTAGTCTTAGTCTTTTTCTAATAGTCTTAGTCTGCACATAAACTGCGCTCTCAGCAGCAAGGTCTTGGCTGTCGGCTTGCTTGCTTTGTTTGTTTTTAGACAGTGTTTCAAGTAGCCCAGTTGGCATTGGACTTCCTGTGTAGTCAAGGATTGCCTTGAACTCTGGATCTTCCTGTCTCTACCTCTGAGTGCTCAGATTACAGGCTTGGGCCAGTATACCTGGGTAGCAAATTAGTTATTATTAGAATTAATAATCTAAAATGGCTTCTCTGGCTAAACAATAAATACACAGACGGTCTAGGTTGCACCTAAACTCTCTGAAAACATGTCCCCACACACCACCTGCAAGCACGCACCGCCAGCAGCTTTCTTCACAGTCACTGTCAAGTGTGAGGAATAAGGGCGCTCCAGTACAGGACTGTGCAAGCAGAGGGAGCTGACACTGAATACCTGCAAAGCAAAGTGCATCCCCTCACACTCGGGGAGAGGAGACAAATGGCACAGGCTGTGGGTTAATTGTCTCAGTCGCAGAACATTCTTTATGAGGAGCATTGTAGAGCAGACAATGAATGATGGGAGGGTCAGGGAGGGATGGGCGGGTTGATCAAAGGAGGAGCAGTCAGGAGATCTCAAGGTAATGGGCTGTTCTATATTTGATAGAGATACGGGAACATGACTATATGTTTTTTAAAATACATACAATTTTATATGACAAAGAGTGATTCTCTAGATTTTTATCTTCAATTTAAAAAGCAGGTATAAAAACTTCGATAATACTTTTTTCCTGAAATTATAAATTTATAATTAATATAAGCTGTGAGTCTCCATATCAACATAGATTTTTAACAGTCAATGAGTTTCTTACAAAGGTAGGCGTTAATGTCCTCAGATTGCCACTGTGACTGAATAATAGCTAGGTTGTGGATGGCAAGGATGTGAGAACTCATTGTTGGGGGGGGGAATGGGAAGTTTAAAATCTCATTGTACTGCAGTATAATCCTAGATATAAATATGAATTCAGCTTGGCTTGATAAAGATATAGATGGATAAATAGGGAAATCATTTAGACATGCATGCATTAGTGTTGTGTAACAAAATATCAACTGTTAAACCAGTTTTCCTGATGAAGACTCAGAAGCCAGACGCCGGGGCGAGAGCCTGCTTGCTCAGAGGCAGAGAAAGCACCCGCTGACCTTCCTCCTCAGCCTACATCCCAGATGAATCTCTCTTTCACCCAAACCCCAAAAACCCTCCTTCAAACTGAATGTTCTTCCCTTCTACTTCCTGTTCCTCTCTATCCATCCTCCTGACTCCCTCTTACTCTCTATGGTTTTTTTCTTAATGATCCTATGTTCACTTCTTGTCAACTGGCTGCTTGCTTTGCCTCTTGACTTATGTTGACTTTATTTATTCTTGTTTACAATACAGGATTTACAAGCAGAAAAATCTTGGATTAAAGGTGTGTGCTAGGGCCGAGTCACACCACAACTACAAGCAAGTTTTTTTCCAGTAAATAACACAATCTCGGGTTCACAGCATGATCAAACATCAGAACTGGGTGTGGGCAGTATGCCTATAAACATTATCTTGGTCTATTTGCTGACACACACTAGAGAAACAGTAGTTAGTAATATCCATATCTCAATCTCTAAATCCTGCAAGATGGACTTCAGAGAAGTCCCAGAGCTCCTTCCCTCACAGAAAAGCTTATGTAGATAGAGTATGGTGGCTCATGTCTATAAATCTTAGCAATTAAGCCGAGACAGGAGAATGGATTCCAAGTTCAAGACCAGGGCTGGCTACATAGTGAGTTCAGAACAGCCTGGACTACAGACAGACTCTGCAGAACTCAATCAGTGAAACGACGTGTCCACCCATCCTAGGGTTTTGTTGTCTAGATAATCTAAACTAACTGGTGAATTCCAGGTCAATGAGAGGCCATGGCTCAAAGGAAGTGAACAGAGTTCCTGAGGGTGATATCTAGGGTTGTCCTCTAGCTTACATATACATGTGCACATGCACATGAACACACACACACACACACACACACACACACACACAGAGAGAGAGAGAGAGAGAGAGAGAGAGAGAGAGAGAGAGAGAGAGAGAGACAGAGAGACAGAGAGAGAGACAGAGAGACAGAGGAGAGAAATGGAGGGAGGGAGGGAGGAAGGGAGGGAGAGAGGGAGAAAGAGAGGAAGAGAGAGAGGAGAGAGAGATGGAGGGAGAGATACAGGAATCGCTAGACTTCAAGAAACATGTTTGACTGGGTGGGAAAGATAGCTCAGTGGTTAGAAGCGGTTGTTGCCCTCCCACAGAATTCTAGTTCAGTTCCCAGACCACACATGAAATGGCTCACAGCCCCCCATACACATACACAAACATACATTCACACACACATAAATAGTAATACATCTTGACTGGGAAAGACATCCAGGGACCAAGAGTTGGATGACAGAAGCCAATCTTTCAAAAGCAGAAGATAAAAAAAAAAGCTGGTACCATTATTCTAGAATTTGATAAAGTAGACCTCAAAATTAGAAGATATAAAGAAGGCCATTGCATATTAAAGTGGTGACTAATTCATCAGGAGGATATAACAGTTGTAAACGTATGTGCAATGAATATTAGGGCTCCCAGTTTCATAGAACAAACACTAACCAACATTAGAGGTAGTTAGATCCTACTACCTCTAATGAGGTAATAGAGAGAGATCTCAACACACTCTTATTTAGACAGGCCATCCAAATTAAAATGAATCAAGAATGTCAGAGTTAAACTACACCACAGATTAAGTGAACTTAATATTAGGGAACATTCCATCCAAGAGATACAGAATAGAAGCACACTTCAGAGGCACATGGATATTCTTTAAAATAGGTCATGCTCTAGCTTGCAATGATCGCTTAGAAAAGAACGAAGAAACTGAAATATTCTCTTGAGTATTAGTAGATGACAGAACATAGATCTTATCTTAGATCATAGATCACAGATCACTGTAGATCATAGGAATCTCTAGCAAGAGAAACTACTGAAGTACTTGAGGGCTGAACAATATACCCTGAGTGAAGAATGGACCATGGAAGACACCACAGGGTAATTCTAAAGTTTCTAGAATCAAATGAAACTGAGGACACCTTCCTTACCAGAACTTTTGAAGTATAGCAAAAGTAACTCTTAAAAAAGAAATTTTATGGCTTTGAGTACTTAGCTTAAATAAGCAGAGAAATTATAAACAAGTAACACATTGATACTCCTCAGGTGACTATGACCCTATGATATCATCAGCCCCTTCTCTCAGGGGCTTTACCTTAAAGTGGCCTCCCATCTCCGCTGTTGCCCGTGTGATATCAGCGTGACCAGTGGTCACAACTGTTCCCTCAGGTCATCACAACCGCCTATCCTAGTTGCTCCCTCAGGCGACTTAGTAGCTTAGACCTCTGTGTGCCCTGCACTTTCCCTGGCCTACCCTACTTGAGGTCTGCCAGTGCCAGCCAGCCCCGCCCACTCTTTTGCCTCTGACTTCCCCCTGGCTCTGTCCACCCCTTCAGTTCAGCCTATTTAATTACTCTGCTCAAGAGGCCCCGCCCATCTTCATCTTGGCTACGCCTGTCTTCATCTTGGTCACGCCCGTTTTAGCTGGGCCCAACTTGCTTCTTCCAGGCCATTCTCTCCTTTTCCAAGCTCTTCCATGCTGCCAATTCCTCACTTCTTAGCCCCTCCCTTTCCTCAAGCCTGCCCATCCTTCAGCTTTGCTTACTGCCCCTTCCCATACCTCCCATCACGCCAATCGGCACTCCAGCGCCACCCATCCCTTAATATCTCACCTTAAACCACCATCAGGTCATTCTTCCCCATCCCTTCTGCTGTACAGCATAAGACAGGGCTCTGCCTAACCTCTTCTGCTCAGCTCCCTGTCACTGGCTCTGCCTACTCACTAATCCTGCGGAGTATTCATTTCGGAATCTCTTGTTGGCCTTTGCACAGTGTTGCTGGGCCCAGTTAGAATCACACTGGGCTCAGCTCAGCCAGGATTGATTCTGTCTCCTCTTATGTCAACCAACAAGCTCACCTGTACATCTGACGCCCCTGGGCCACCAGCCTCCTTGGGAGCTCCTTCCAGAAAGAAGATAAAGGACAGGTGCCTTGGCTGAGAGAACCTGGATTTTAGGGAATTCTGGGCTCCCACATCGAAACTTGGGACTGCCCTCAGCTCTGACCAGTCTGTCCCATCTGCAAAACACACCTGCTGACAGAACTGCATTAGCAACCTGCAAGCATCTGTTGAGTGCTTTTGGTGTACCAGACAGTGAGAAGGTGTACCAGACAGTGAGAAGGTGTACCAGACAGTGAGAAGGTGTACCAGACAGTGAGAAGGTGTACCAGACAGTGAGAAGGTGTACCAGACAGTGAGAAGGTGTACCAGACAGTGAGAAGGTGTACCAGACAGTGAGAAGGTGTACCAGACAGTGAGAAGGTGTACCAGACAGTGAGAAGGTGTACCAGACAGCAAGGTCTGTCGCCTGAAGGGAGTCCTTCAAAGTAATAGAAGAAGCAGATGTTGGAAAAAGTCCAGGCCTCTGCTTTTGCTGGTCATATGACTTTGCACTTCTCCCTTAGCCTCTTATCCTTCCCCTCTCCTCTACAGGGTGGGCACACTCCTTAGCAAGTAAGAACTTCTCTTCCCACCTTAGAAGGAGGCTGTTCAGATATGCACTGGCCATGCCCCATCTTTCCCAAGGTTGACTCTCAGGGCGAACAGCCTCTTACAATAATCTTTGGGTAATCTCAATACATTCTGCAATCCTCTTGCAGTACAGACTCAATACTTGGGAGTCGGGCAGCAGATGGGCACTCAAGCAAATGCAGAAAACTGACCTGAGGTTCAGGGATAAGGGAAGCCCTAGGGCTGAGTTCAATAAACAGATGCTGGGGTGTATCATATGGACTTGATACCAACCCCCTGCCTGAACAGTCTTCCCTGGACTCTGTGTCCAGTGAGTGCACACTAAGTCTTCTGCTGTGCCTCTGTCACTGCTCAGATTCTCAGTCTCCAGAGAGCGCCTGATTGGCTGTGTGTGGGTCAGGAAATGCTTCACATTGAGCTGGGTCTAAAAAGAGCAGAAATTTGGTAAAAACAAAGAGGGAGGGCATCCCAGGGAGAAGGAGCAGCATGTGCATCCAGGAAATATCCCAGGCTGTCTCAGAACTGCGTGTGCCATCCTACCCCAGGTGCCTGTCAGATCCAACAATTCAATGTCCCGTCCTGCTAGAGTGAATGTTACAGAATTTCTGGAAATTTTATTGAGTTACTTTATTAAAATTCCAAATGCAATTATGAAGAATTCAAATTATGTATAGAATCATATTTTCAAATGAGGATATTCTGACTTCTTCTTTCATACTTGTGTCACCTTGCTCTCCTTCCCTTAGGATATTGCTTTAGTTAAGACTTCAAGTCCTTTTTTGAACAGGAGAGGGCAGAATGGACATCCTTGCTTATTCCTGATTTGAGTAGAAATGCTTTGAGTTTTTCCTCTATTTAGCAAGATGTGGTCTGTGAAATGTGTCCTCTGCATACTTAAATTTTTGAGGACTTTTATCATGAAGGGACGTTGGATTTTGTCAAAGGCCTTTTGCATTTGATGAGATGATTTCGTGGTTTCCTTTCCTTGAGTCAAGTTATGTGGTGGATTATGTTTATTGACTTACATATGTTGAGGCACTCCTGGGATGAAGACGATGTGGTCATGGTGGATAATCTTTTTAATGTGTTTTTTAATTCAATTTGCAAGCATTTTATCAAGAACTTTTGGGTCCATGTTCATGATATATATTGGTCTATAATTTTTTTGTTGGGCTGTTATCCGGTTTTGGTATCAGGGTTCTATTGCTTTGTAAAAATATTTTGGAAATGTTCCTTTTTTTAATTTTTGGAATAATTTGAGGTCTGTTGGTGTGAGTTCTTTGAAGATCAAGTACAATTTTACTTTGAATCCATCTGGCCCTAAGCTTTGTTTAGCCAGGAGATTTTTAGTTACTGCTTCTGTTTCACTGGATGTTGTGGGTTAAGTGGTCTGGAGGATGGGAGGAGAGAGTAGAAGAGGAAAGATGGCAAAGGATAATTAACATCAAAGGCTTTTTAAAAAAGACATGGAAACTTATTACTCTAGAAGCTTACACACACACACACACACACACACACACACACACACGATTTAAATGGACTTTTACTCTAACAGGGCAACAATGTTCCTACTAGATACCACAAAATAAAACAAAACAAAACAAAACAAAAAAACCTGCCCCAGGAATGGATGATCTCTTTTGGAGTTGTTGACCAGTGGGGTCCTATAGACTCTCAGACATTACAAGCTGTTACCAATGCTCTTGGTTACCCCACTAAACTTGGTGGTAAGACCCCACTGCTGAGGACACCACATACTTAAGTCATAGAATGTGGAGAGATCGATCTAGTACTCACTGGAAGTTGCACTATTACTGACAAGTCTTTATAGTGCTGCAAAGGACTATGCACATTATTGGAGGAGAAAAGTAATCACTAATATTACCCAGCTGTGAACCTTGTTAACTACAACATTGGCGGGCCTGGTAAGACATGCTTACCAGTGCAGTGGTGCAGAGATATCATAGGAGTAACCAACCACTATCTGATTGAATTTAAGACACACTCCACTAGTTGAAAACTATATCTGCCACCATTATCAGAACAAGAACCTGTGGCCAGATAAGTCATAGGCTTTAGAGAAGAACCTACTATTACTTCTCTAAAGGGGCATAGGATTAAGCATACTCTTAAAGACATCTTACTCTGCTCATAGATTGGGGCATCTCTCAACTCTCATCATTCTTTTTGCACTAGAGAGAGATTAACACAGACACACAGCTGGTAAAGGCGCGCAGAGAACCAGGGAGTGGTGAATGCTCACTCCTAAGCAGGACATCTATATCACACCCCTTCCTGCTAGAGTTCAGGGATCATTATGGAAGAGGGTGCAGATAGACTGTAAGAGCCAGAGACAGCAGATGAGTACAAGTTTTCTGGGCACAGCTGTGCATTTGCATATATGAGCCTACTACAGTTGTAAAAGCATGCACATGGCCTGCGCAAACTCAGGTCACAGGAATTCCCAGCATGGTCAGGAAAGGTGGGGAAGTCCCACCTCTAATTAAGAAGACATGGGCTAGCTGCTGGGAGAGGGTGTGGCCTCTGGTAGACTGACCACGCTCTAGTGAAAGGTCATCTATCCAAGAGTGTATGGGCATCATAAATAGGCTTCACAATAAAAGAAAAGAGCACAAAGTTGGGTGTGGAGTTGGAGGGGCTGGATCTAAGAGGAATTGGAGAGGTAGTGAATATGATCAAAACAAGTTCTTAAAGACAATAAACTATGAGAAAACTAGTAAGATAAAAAAGTAAAACTGGGAAAAAGAATTCAAGATTACTGCAAAATTGATGAGGGAAGGGAAACCATTATAAAACCTAGTGCCCCATGCCACAAATTGGTATTTGGCAACATCATTCTAGATATGTTTATAGACATAGATATGGAAGGAAGGGAGGGTGAGAAAAGGAGGAGGGTGAGGGTAGGGGGAAGGCAGAAAGGCAGGTGGGAGGGAGGAAGGAAAAGAAAAAGCACCCAAAGGTCACAGTGAGTGTGTGGACTTTAAATTAAATGTGTGGAACTTTCTCTCACTCAAACCTAGTATGAGATAAACAAATGAGTGGACTGAACAGTTACTAGCTTTACACAGGGTTTGTTACCCAACCACATGCCTGTCACAGATCTCAAGGTGATGGACACTAAGACAGCCAATCCTTTCTTCTTGAGTTCCTTGTTCTGATGGATCTTAGCACTTTCTCTCTGTTCAGGAGGATTTGGAGACCAGTCCCTCGAGCTTCTTCCACGGCTCCAACACACTGCTACTGGACTGCGGCAGTGCCCAGCTCCGCCATGATTCCCCTGGACGAACATCTCGGTCCTGGCTTATTTGGTTACGCTGTCACCAGCCTGACCTTGACCTTTCCCTGTCTGAGCTCTTTGCTTGGGTCTCTCTCAGTTGCACAGCTCTGCCTCACAGACGGGAAGCACAAAGCCTGCTCCATGTCCTGCGGCCCCTGGCAAGTCAGAGCAGCATTTGATGGATCTAGAGAGTGCTCAGGAGAGTTCAGGAGCCCAGGGTCCTGGACTCGGGCATTGGCACCTCGAGGAGAGACTCTGCATATGAACCTTCTGAGGTCAGAGCAGCCTGGGCAGGGCTCAGGAGAGGGTAGGTCAGGTGTAGTGCCTGCATCCTTGCCTCAGGATGGGATTAGTGAGACAGGCTGCTCCGGCTTCTAGGGCTGCTGTTTCTTCTAGGGACTAAGAAACAGACACCAGTGCTCAGTGTCTTTTCACTAAGAAACAGACAAAACCAAACTGAAAGATTTCCCTTTCCCCTGGAAACAGCGGCCCAACGTGAGCAGTGTGGACTGCGATGTGCTCACTAGGCCATCACAGACCAGAATCTTCCTGTTTCCATTTCACTGAGAAGCTCACAAGAGCAAAGGAAGAGGGTTAACCCCAAAGTTGTCCTTTATCTGATCTGCCACCAGAAGGTGACACCCACATTTCAGGTAGGTCTTCCCTACCCTAAATAATAATCTGATAATTTCTAAATAATCTGATGAAGAAAAACTCCTCACAGGAGTGCTCAGTGCTTGCATTTTCGTTACTTCCAAATGCAGTCAAGGTGACACTAGAATTAGCCATCATGGCGTCTTGTGCTACTCTCAAGTCAGAAGAAGGTGCGATCGATCGTGCTACAAAACCCAGCTTTGAAGTGGCTGATACTGACAGACGGCAGCATTGACCCGCTCAGACCAAAGGTATCTCATTCCTGTACAGCCCCATGTGCTGATGGGAATCAGCGTTCCTAGCCCTCTCCACTTGCCTGACTCCACAGCAGGGGTGACGGTGTGTAACTCACAGGCTTTCAATTTGCTTTCTTCCCAAGAACTGCAGACTACAAAGTGGGTTTAGCACAAACAGACTCATCCAAGGAAGCACTTGGAGCGGGTGCTGGGTTTGTGTCCATCTGAAAGCAAGAATGCTTTAAAGTCTCACTTCCGGGGACTTGAGCATTTCTTTTCCAAAACACAGAACTTTGGGGGAGAGCCAGACTGATTCTGCACCAGCATGCCAGGCTCTGTTTTTTGAGTTGGAGAGATGAGGACCAGCAAGGGACTGAGGGCCTGCTCTCCATCATCTTCTGATGTCACCTGTATGAGGAGAAACTGTGCCCAGGCCACTTCTGTAACAGGCTACTCTCCCCAACAACCCTGAATGGAAGTGGGAGCCCTTTCCTCTCTTAACCAAAGGGAGAGTCCTAGTTTGGATTTTAGCTGTTCCCAAAGGCCCATATAAAGGCTTGGTCCCCAGCTTGAGGTGCTCCTGGGAGGTAACTGGATCTTCCAGAGGTAAAGCTCAGTGGAAGGATGTTAAGTCATTAGAGGCAAGGCCTTGAAGAAGAGAAGAGAACCTCAGCTCCTTCATGTCTCTCTCTTGCTTCCTGGGTGTCATGAGAGGAGTGTGTTTTTCTCCAACTGCCTCTTGCTGTGATGAGCTGCCTAGCAACAGGGCTAAGCAACCACGGACCTAAACCTCTGATACCGAACAAAACCCTCCTCCTTTAAACTAAAGGCTGGGAGGGTAATTTGTCACATGACTCTGGGTTTCTGCTGTTCGCAGCTATGTGAATGGGGTCTTCAGGCCTCATCATGCTGTCCTACCTGCTCTCGCCCTGGGAGACAGGACCTGCAGGCAAGAGCTCCAGGGCAGGAGACCCAAAGCTTTCATGAGAGAGGCCTGGGCCCTCCCAGCAGATAGGCAGTAGGGCTGTCCACGTGGAGGTGATCACAATGCAGAGATTCACCTCACCTATACAGTCCCGTATAAGGCCATTGCCACAGTCCTGCTCAGAACCCTTGGGTGTCCCCTGCAGGAGGAAGCCCTCAGCACCTCACAGGAGAGCTCAGGGTGACTCCTGTCACTTCTGACTCCTTTCCAACTGTCACTGTCCATGAGCTGGGTGCTCAGGCTCTTGAGAGTATCACCTGGGTGTCACATCCATCTCTTGGGTGGATGCTTGTGACGCAGGCCAAGTTAGTGCAGCATAAAAGTCACTGTGATGGGAAGAAGTGTCCTGGTCAGGGTCTTCAGGGTGGCCCACGGGTGCTTTCATCACCTTGTACCAGCACAGATCTCCTTGTCAGAGGCCTTTTTTTCTTCTAGTTGAGGTTCTCCACAAGCCACTCAGTCACATAAGCTGTGCTTTCCCTCTGAGCACCAGCATACTTCATTTATTCTTTATCAGTAGTCTGCCTAGCACAAGGCCCCAGCAGCTCATTACTTCATTAATCAAAGGGTTTCTGCAGCCTATGATTTTTTTTTTTTTTGCTTTATGCCTCTTCTTTTCCGTGTGTGTGTGTGTGTGTGTGTGTGTGTGTGTTGTGAGGGGCTGTGTGTGCATGAGTGTGTATTAGTGTGTTCACCTGTGTGTGAGTCTACAGAGGCTAGAGGAGGATGTTGGGTGTCCTATTATGTTGTGCTCCGCCTTATTCCCTTGAGACCAGGCACCTCTTAGTAGCAACTGTTACTGTGGTTCTGGGACTGGGCTGGTTATTTCTTCTGCCTCCAATAGGTGGCGACAAAGCACAGAGTGTGCGCCTGCCCAGGTATGCTTGGTTTGCCTGAAGAACAAGAAACCCACGGGGACAGCTCTTTCAATGATCCAAGTAGTGGTTGCAAATGGGAAGAGAGACCCTGGGCTAGCAGTAATTTGAAAAAAAAAAAGAACTTCTGCAGTCAGTCCAAGAAAGTTCATCTGGGGCTCAGAACTTTGGGATGCTTTAAATAAAGTTTCTCCTTCAGAACTCTCAACCCCCTCTAGTAAGTGACCTAGAAGTTACTAGTTGCAGAGCACAGCCAACAAACAAGCGAATAAAAACTGTCTTGGACCATGAATTTAATAAGTGGTAGAGCTGGTACCAAACCCTAGGCTTAGCTGACCCCAAAATGTGTGATCTCTTCAGCAAGCCATGGTTTTGGTTTGACATAAGCACTGTGCAGTTGTGTAATCAGAGCAGAAGGGCATTCGTTATGAGGAGATTGTACTCTAATGAGAGGCCTCTGGTGTGAGTCTGGATATCCTTTAGGATGGGAAGGGCTCTGCCAAGACAAGCCCATGGGCACTGGAAGTCCAAGGAAGAATTACGATAAAAATATGCTATCTTCAGATACAAACCTAATCCTATGTAGGGATATGTGTCTGACTTGTTCAAAGATCTGCAGAGAATATCTGGCCCTCTATATCTCTAACTGCCATAGAGCCTGGAACACTTAAATCCTTGATGAATATTTGACAAAGGGATGAAGAAGAAACCAAGAGCCATGGGTAGAAACCAAGTGGGTCAAGGCAAGCTTTTCAGGTGACTGGGGATGTGGGTGGCCCTTGGAGGGTGGGTGAGTTACAAATTCACAAGGTGGAAAGAGAGCTAAAGGCATTCGAGTCACACAAAGAGGAAGGAGGGGTGCATCTTTGAGTAAATCACAGCCCATGTTCAATGTGCATCTAATACCTCTAAGACACACACACACACACACACACACACATATACACACACACACCACACACCATATGAGGATAGGGGAGAAAGAGAGACGACCGGAGGGAGGGAGGGAAGGAGAAGGGGATGTGAGGTCCACCTTTACTGGCTTCCTTCCTCAGCAATTATCAAACAGACTAAGGCATCAAGGCTCTGGGCAGCATGTTCCCCATTGATCTTAGGTACTGAGACGTCCTACCCATATTTGGTTTGATTTATGTCACTGAGACCTCAGTTGCTCTTAATAACTTAGATACTATGCCACAGTTGGGATCCCGAAACGTACCCTGTGACACCATTGAGGGATTGTAGAACTGTTTCCATTTTTTGTTTTGTTTTTTTTTTGTTGTTGTTGTTTTTTGAGACAGGGTCTCACTATGTAGATCAGGCTGACCTTGAACTCATGGAGATCACCTTCCTCTGCCTCCCAAGTGCTGAAAGGTTGTATATCCTTTTAGAGATGGTATCTAATGGGAGGAAATTAAGTTATCACGGGATGTCCAGTCTCTTCCTGTCTCCCTCTGCACCTCGGCTTCCCAGCTGCCACACTCCCTGCATTCCCCTACGCTCAGTGGGCTCCTCATGACATGCACAGCCACCACCAGTCCAAAGGTAGTAGAAGCAAATGACCATGGGCTGAGACATTGGAAGCTAAACTAAACAAAAACCTTGTATCTGAGATATTTATCTGAGATTAACTAACACAGCCATCTTAGTTCCCAATACAGTACCTTTTATTGTGGTGGCCTTGGTCTTTCTTCTTCTGTAAGTTAATGCCACAAAGGAAAAGTAAGAGTTAGCCTAGTCCTTGAGAAGTAGAGGTAGGAGGATTAGTTCAAGTCATCTTTGGCTACACAGTGAGTTCAGGCCATCTTAGACTACATGAGACCCTGCCTTTAAGTGTATGTGCACACACACACACACACACACACACACACACACACACACACACAGGTGTAGCATAGGAGTGAAGACTAGAGCCAGCGCTTCAAGTTCAAATCTCAACACTACCATATACAACTGGCTGTGAGGATACGGGGATGTTTAACCCTCCACAATCACATTCCTCATATACACAGGGATGTGATAATGAGAACAGGGGCTCACAGCACTGTCAGAGGACTCTGAGGAAACATGGTGCAGCTCTGAGGGCAGTGCAGGCACAGGGCAGTGCTGCCTCTGGGCTTGACCAGTCTGTCATCCTACCTCCTAGCTTCTACCATAATAGATGCCCAAATCCTGTGACCTGCTGGTGACAGCCCAGCCACCTCCTCAGAGCTAAAATGAACATTTCAGCACGCAGAACCCTCTCTCCCATCACCCTGTCCTGTGACCTTCTCACCAGCCTGTGCCATCTGAAGCTATGCACGTGCTTACTGGAGAGGGCTCCTATGCATCCATTTACCATCACCTGCACCTGTCATTGAGGAAGCTATCACAGGCCTGCAATGGAGAATGGCTGAATGAATAATGTAGTGGCCATGATCTGAAAGTAGTTCTTCCCCAGATCAAGGTCTCCAGTGTTCCTTGAATCCACTGTTATCACCATGGCTGGTGCCAGTAGCCGGTGGATGCATGCGTGAACCGCAGCTTTCACAGAAGGCTGTACGTGAACATACATGAATGTGCGCATGAAGAACTGCAGTCTGGAAGACTAAGAAGGCCCGGAGTGGAGAGAAGAGTAGGATTCACTAGAGTTGGGGCCACCTTGTTCCATTCTGGCTATTCACCAGTTAGTGACTTTGAGTTTGACTTCACCTCCACGAACCTCAGTTTCTCCAACTGAAACTTGGGGTCAGTGTCTCTGATCAGAAAGCCAGAATGCACCACCTGCCGCACCCAGCAGGTGTCGCCGTGAGAGCGCACTGAGCTTTCACCTGCGCGCGCGCGATCTCAGGTTCTGCTACCGGTCATTGGGCTTCAGTCCAATTCCACTCTCCACCGGTAGCAAGATTCCGGAGGATCCTGTCACGTATCGCCCTCGGTGCAGTCAGCCCCTCACACAGAAGAGGGTGGGGAGAGAATGTGTGGGGTAGTAGTTCTGCAAGAGTCGCCACCCCAATTCCCTGTTTCTGGACGGTGTGACAGAGCTCTAACAAGGCTCGAGGGTTCTGGAATGAGCCTATATCCTCTACACCCAGAGGATGGCCCTTGGGCACCTGCTGGTCTCAACCTGCGAGTTAGCGAAGGATGCTAGGCAGGCAGGTTTCCACCGCCCTCCACCCCCAACTCCGCTCCACGCCACCGCCTCCCACCGCCGCGAGCTCGGAGGAGCGCCGCGGGAGCGCGCTCGGGGCAGACATCCTCGACCCGCGGGCGCTTGGGCGCGGGGCGGGCGCTCCGGGAGGCGGGCGGGGGAAGGGCGGAGAGGGAGGGGCGGGGGCGGGAGGCAGCAGCGCCCCGCAGTCCCCGCGCCTCAAACACTTGCCGCGATCGCTGGCGCGCAGCGTCGCCCCGCGTTGCGCTCTCGGTTCCCCCTCCTCCGGCTCCGCGCCTCCCGCGCTCTGGGACAGTCTCCAGTGCCCAGAGCGGACCGACGCACCGACGGACCGCCCAGGGAGCCTCGGCCCGCGCCCCCTGCGCAGGCTATGTGGATTGCCCCGCCGGGCCCGGCTGGCGGGATCAGCACAGCCCGGCCCGCGGCACCCGCCACCAGCGGGGACTATGACCCGGAAAGCGCGGCGCTGCCTGGGCCACCTCTTTCTCAGCCTGGGCATAGTCTACCTCCGGATCGGGTAAGCGCCGCGCGCGTTCTTTCCGCGCGTGCCGCCAAGGCAAAGTTGGCTGGGCCCGGGAGGGAGGCGCGCTGCCCAACTTAGCTTAGGAGAGGCAGTGGGCGGTGCAGGAGCCCTGAGGGCACAAAGGCTCCCCGCGAGCGGAAAACCCAGGGGCGCACACAGTTCCACAGACTCGGGCAGGGGATCGGCCATCTCGTGGATCAGAGTCAGAGATACCCCCAGAAACAGATAGTTCAGGGATTCTAAAGGCGAATAGCTGCTCCATAGGGTCCCCAGGGACCACCCCTACCCCCACCACCCGCCCCTGAGCGCAAGCCACAAGCACAGTAGATCCGGCAGGACCACAGCCACCCCTAAAAAGCTCAATTCCCAACAGGAATTCTACGCGCGATATTGTGGGCGCAGCCCTTTTTCAGACAGGACTTCCCAGGTAGCAAACGGGGGCCCAGGAGTGGGGATGATCCCTGGCAAAAGCATAAACCACCTCTCAGAGCCCTGGCACCGCCTCATTTTCAGCGACCCTCGGACCCCCTTCCCAAGCTAGGAGGGCAGCACCTTTAACACTCAGAACCAAATAGTAAGACCAGAGATAGTTAATGAGTGGTCGGAGACACCAGGGAGAGATGCTCTCTAGCCGCCACCCAAGGAAAGCAAGACAGTCCGACCCTGGGGTCTCTGGGGTGGGAGCCAAAGAACCCAGGCGTGTCAGGAGGTGGGGCAGGCGACACTCTTACTGGAAAACTGAGGCAGGTGGCTCCAGGCGGTTCTTGCGCTGCGTTGCGCGGTCCCTCTCTTTGTACTTAGGAAGTGACTTGTGTGCAGCGCGGTTTGGGGGACGTAGAGGGCTTTAATCACAGGCAGAGGTCCTAGCGCCAAAGGGCCATCTTGGTAGGCTTCACACCTGCTTCTCTACACACCCCCATTACCTGTGAACCTCCTGTCACTGCTTTGGGAAGGACTGGACCCAAGGCCAGGGGGCGTGTGTGGCAGACCCTTTGTGTTTCTCCGCCGCCACCCTCAGGGTTCCCACTTTCCCAACCCAACCTCTCTGAAACGGGATTTCAAAACCAAGTGTGTTCTGAGTAGACTAGGCGGCCTCCAGCCCAACCGCGGATCGAGAAGCGGCTTCTGGGCTCGCGCGCTGCCTGCCTGCGGGTGTGTTTTAAGTGTTATTGATTCGCCCGCGTCTGGATGGCTTTTCTTTTTTCTCCCCCCCCCGCCCCCTTGCTTTAATCTTCATCTTGGCCCGCGCACTACCGCCCTGCGCTCATCCACTCATCCAGCATCCAGGAAGCGAGGTCGGGCCCATTGGCTCTGGCCGCGTTAGGTATTATCCTCTTTTTAATTAGAAACGAGGGGCGGAGACACTGAAGACTGGAGAAGGAGAAAACGGCAGAGAATAGAACTCCCTGATTTCTCCCGGACCCGGACACCTCATTGGCTCACTAGGGGCCCAGCTACCCTAGGGGAGGAGGCGGAGGTCAGGGGGCGTGGCCTTCTCTCCAGGGCAGTTGGAGGGAGGTCCCAGTTAAGAGTTGCAGTGACTTTGAACGGCTCTGCTGGGTCCGAGGGTTAAGGTCCCCAGGTCCCTTGAGGTTTCTCAGTCTGGTAGGTAAGACTGGCTCCTGTGTCACCTACTCTGTGTGACATATTTGTAGTATTCTAATTTTACCTGGGTTGTTCAGATGACTCCAGCACTAGCCCTGGGAACCGTAAGTTCCCAAAACAATAAAAATGGCACCTCAATATGTGCTTTTTATCGATCCTCCAAGGTACAGACTGCCTCTCAGAAGCTCTTGCTTAAGCAGTGCAGGCTCTGTGATACATAGAGGGGGTGTGAACTTGCTCTAGGTTAGAAAGTGAAGGAAGGCTTTGATGGAGAAGGGGTCTGCCCCCTTGGGCACTAGAAAATTGCTTCTCTAAAATTCAGGTCTCATGGTGTCACAGCTCACTGCAGGGACAGGCATTTCCTGGTCATCAGCTAGGTGTTTAGAGGACTTGTAGCCAAAATCTTGCCCTTCCTTACCTCAGACTTCTTCCCTACTGTGGCTCGGTGGGAGGTCCTCTGTAGTAACTGAGAGGGCATCACCCCCCTCCAGCACCTGCCAGCCAGGGCCTTCCTCCAGATCTCACCCCCTGTTTCTCTGTCCCCTCCAGTGGCTTCTCGTCGGTGGTAGCTCTGGGTGCGAGCATCATCTGTAACAAGATTCCAGGCCTGGCTCCCAGACAGCGGGCAATCTGCCAGAGCCGCCCGGACGCCATCATCGTCATAGGAGAAGGCTCCCAAATGGGCCTGGACGAGTGTCAGTTTCAGTTCCGCAATGGCCGTTGGAACTGCTCAGCGCTGGGAGAGCGCACTGTCTTCGGGAAGGAGCTCAAAGTGGGTATGTGATTGTCAGACACCTTGCACAGGGTCTTCTGAGCTATGGAGAGTCAATACTCTTGGGAGCCCTCTGTGATCCCTTCACTTGCACTAGTTCCAGTGCCCTTGCTGATTGTATCTTGTGCATGGTTAGCTCAGATTAAGGTCTCCCACTGACATCCAGGATTGCAGCTGGAAGCCGTGACACTTTGTTGGTTACAGGCAAAGCTCCGAGCACCAACTAATGGCTTTAAAATTCGCTGGCAGATCTAACGTGTTTTCAAAAGAATTTAAATATGGGGTGTTATACCCACTGTAGAGAGTTGCAGTCTCTTTTGGGAAATGGGCAGATCTAATGGTTACTTAATGTGCCTAGGGCATCATTGTGATGGTTAGAGCTGAGAATTCAGCCCCCTGAGGGTAGGGTAGGAGTGACCTATTCTCTGCCACAATCCCCACCACTCCCTACTGCAGTCCAGCATGTACATTCCTGTGACACAATCCACCTGATTCTTACAGCAGTGCTTGGTGGGAGGGTTGGCATGTGTAGACATGTATGTATGCCTGAGCACATACACACATGCATTCAGCATGTAAGGCCATCGTGATATTTGTTATAGAACGGGTGTGGAGGAAATCACTAATCTTCAGGAGATTCTGGACTGTAGGAAGGGATGTGGAGACATCTTCTTACTTCTAGGTGTCCAGACTTGGGGTCCAAAACGTCAACAGACTCACTTTCGCACTGTGACCTTCCTTGAGACACAGGTCCCTCTGTGCTGTGCTTAGCCACACAGCTCTGCTGCAAAGGCCCCTTTGAATGCTTTCCTCAGCCCTAGCACTAGCATCTCAGTGACATCCTCCACATTCCAGTGGCTTCCCCAGCCTCCCTGCTGTCATCTGGGTTCCCAGGCTAGCCTATCTCCCCATTGCTCCCAGCAAGAAGGAACAATTTTAAAGTAGAAACCAGATCACAGTGTTACTCTAGGAAAGATCTATTAAAGGGCTACTCATTCCAGCTAGCAGGAAAACCATTGCCCACCTGCTGTTGGGACCTTGGGCTCTTCATGACCACCCAGCCTCATCCTCTTTTCTAAACACCTTCCTGGCTTCTCTAAGGACCCCAGTGCTTCTCTAGAGATCGATACCACAGTCCAAAGCCTCGGTGTGCACTCAAGTCTCTTGAGGCTCTCCCTCCCTGCTTCCCTTGGTTCTGCATCAGCCAACACCTCACACTATCTCAGTGCATCCTGCCTATTCTAGGAGGGCAGGGACTCCGCCCACCTCACAGTGACTACAGCCTTCCCTGCCTCCAGACAGTCTTGCCACAGCTCTACTTTGGTCACCAGATTGTACTGACTCCAGAACTGGGCCCTGTGGCCAATATGACAGGAACAGGCAGGGCCCCTCCTGCAGAGCCCCTTTCTCAACACTGCCTGTCTGGATCTTGGCTACATAAATTCCTTCTCCCCTGTCCTCTCCTTCTCCTCAACAGCAGAATCAGTTTTTTGTTTGTTTGTTTGTTTGTTTTTGTTTTTGTTTTATGAGAGAGGAGTGGATCAACCTAGCTCGGGCAACAGGATGGTTTTGACACCAAGATTGCCATTGAGGTCTCTGAAAATCAGTCTCCTGAGCCTTCTGTTTGTCCCCTTTCAGCTTTGAGCTTCTCAAATATCCTATCCCTCTTCAAATTCCAGCACCTGGGATGGCACCGACATTGTTTTAAACCTAATGGCTTTGCTGGGACATAATGAGTAAAGGTGCTACAGATGAGTAAACTGAGGCTCAGAAGGGACTTTGCCAAAGTGAGTGACAGCATCTCTCAGAACAGAGTTCATCACCTATATCTTGCTGTTTTAGAATGGGTATAGTCACCCCATGGCCACACTGTGATGATGCCCATTGGGCTGTGGCAGAGGGGATCAGGATGGAGGCACCCCTGAATCATAGCACCCCACACATCTGGCTGCATACTGTGGGATTAGTCTCAACACAGTCTAAAGAGGAGGATGACTTAGCATCCTGGGAAACAACAAAGGACTGGGTTAGAGGCATGCCAATTGGGACAGTAAAGCTAACTATGAGGAAACGTATGACATAGCAATGTTGGGGTACCCTGGGAGGAAGTAGGAGCTGGAGCCTGAAGATAAGGAAGCCCAGACTAAGGAGCTTGAATTTCTAGGGCTTGTGGTTTGTTGGAGGACTCTGACCATAGCCACAACTACCAAAGTGTGGGCTGAGCCTTAATTAAGTGTGAGCATTGTCACTCTTCGATGGCTATTGACTTACCATTGACTTCACATGAGCCAAATCTTTCTCTTACAGTAACAGGTATCCTGTTCTCTCTCAAGTTCGGGATTTTTGAGCCCCTCAACCAAAACCCCTCCCCCCCACCAACTTATTGCCTCAGATGACTAGAGCTGTCTTATAGGGGTGAGGATCAGGGGTGAAGTCTCCGACATATGGAGTCCCTCCCTCTGGCACTCTAAACCATAGGGCACACACGTTGCCCTTGTAGGGACTTCTCAGAAGCCCCACCCTCGGTATCTTTATAGATACCATTGGCTAGAACTTAGTCACATGGCTTCACCTAGCTGCAAGTGAAGCTGTGAAGGGAAGTCTTGCATGGAGAGCAGCCACGTCCTCAACTCAGGATGTTAGGAATTTGCATGTAAATTGTGAGGTAGAGCAGCTAGCTTCTACTTCCCTGTGTTGAGATCTGAAGACTTTCTCCCACCTGCTCACGCCCATCCCAACCGTGGTTCTCCATTCTGCCTGAGCTTCCTGGCTCTGCCTTCCCTTCTGGGTGTCTGGATTTTCATATAGAGATCTGAGAAGGCTGTGAGCATGTCCAGACAAGGCTTATTGGAAGTAGAAATTGAAACTAAGTCCAACACACCCAGGTGAAAAGGGGACTGTTGAAATGCCTAAGGAACTGGAAAACTAGGGATGATGCTGGCTTCAGAACAGCTGACAGAGGTTGTGCTGTTTTCTAACAACATCAGGGGGACAGACAGGTGGCCATTTTAGTCTCAGGACCACAACAAATTCAAGACCTCAGGAAAGATCCTTGGGCTATCTCCAGCCACGCTGTGAAAGTCCCGATACTTCCTCTGATTACATAGTCTAACAAGGCTGGACTTCCAGTCATGTCCATCTCAAGGGCAAGATGCTTTGCTGGCCAGCATGAGACCTCCACTCTGTCTCTCATGGAGAAGAAGCAAAATGCCGAATCTGGGGCTTAAACAGATGAGGTTATTCCTATAAGAGGCTGAGGTTCAAGATCAGGCTGGGCAGGGCTGCTTCCTCCTGAGGCCTCTCTCTTGGACTTGCATAAGGCTTTCCCTCCCAGGTTTCCTCCCCTGGTTCTGGAGATCCAATCCGGGGCCCTGAACTTATTAGGAAAGTACCCTACCATCCAAAGTAAAGGTGCTTTGTTGATGTGTCCTTGCATGGTCGCTCCTTTCCTTCATGTAAACGCTCGTGGTTCTTTTTAAAAAGATACCAGTCTCGTGGGATTCGGTTCACAATTGACCTTATTTTAACCTTACCACCTCTTTAAAGACCTCTCCAATTGCAAACACATTCTGGAGAGCTAGGGGTCAGAGCTTCAGTGTGAGTTAGGGAGGACGAGACTGAGCCTGTAGCAGCAAGCAATGGCATGCCTTTGCTTGGTCTTTGACTTGATACAGGTGCTGGAGGGCTTGAGGGGGCTCAGAAGTGGGACTCCCAGGGTGGGAAGAACAGTCTGGGTCTAAGAGCAAGGGGAGAGACTGGCTGTGACTGGGGAAAATCCAAGGGAACTGTGAATAGAGTTCTAGGAAACAGGGCGAGGGCCCAGGTAAGAGACTTCTAGATAGTGAGTCTCTCTTGAGAGTATGGTGTATGGCATGATATGAGACCAACTCCAGGAAGACCCCCCTGGGGACTAAGGAGGCCTTTAGCCCTACCCATCCCCATCTCTTTCTTCTGTGCTGGGGATTGAACTCAGAGCCTTTATCAAGCTAGGGAAGTACTCTGCCACTGAACTACATCTCCAACCCCGATCTTCTTAAAAAAGTGTGTCTCTTCCTCAAATCCAGTGGACAAGTGATGGTCCTTCATCATGGGACCTGACCCTCCTGTGAGTGCAGAGGGTGGGAGGTTGTCCCTTCTGGCATATATTTTATTCATCATAGCACATATACCTCCTCATGACGTTACTTCATTTCAGTTGTAGTTTAATGATGATGGTGACAGATTCCACCTCTGTCATTCCATAGTGCCACTCACAGCCTCCCCAACAGGACTTCTCAGACCTCCACATCTCTGCCAGGTTGAGTGGGTCCCTGCCACCTGCCACTGTCATTCATGGTTCCTACTGAAGGGATAGGGTTGTATTTACTTACCCACGGGCTGCCTCTTCCTGCCTTTTGCCCAGTTCCCCATTGTCCTGCAGGTTTCCCCATTGGGCCAGGATGAATTGGTACAGGGATCCAGGGCTTGCCTTAGCAGTACCTAGTGGGGAGCTTCACTCTCTGCTCTTCTACACTGAGATTCAAATGTGACCCAGAACTGAGACAGCCCTTTCTCATGCCCTGTCCTTCCAGTGTAATAGTGAGTCAAGAGTCAGCTGCATCCTGTAGCTGCTTTGTGGCAGGACTGAGACTTGATAGTGAGTTTCTCATTGCTGGAGGGATTTGAGACTTTCATCCTCAAGCTGTGTGTTTTAAGAGGTTTTGGTGCTAAGCTGGGCAGGGCAGCTAGATGTGCTCTAGAATTGGAGTCACATATCCAGGTTTCCATTTTGCTCCACCCATGATTTTGGGAGGTCATGCAACATTTCCCCTCTCACTATGCCTATCCAACATGGTCCACCATGCCAGGTAGCAGAAGCACCACATGATACAGGATGTAAAACCCTGGTTCCTGGCAGGTTGGATCTCAGAGGATCTCCTTTTCCTCTTCAAGGAGTCTGTGCCAGTCTGATAGGGACACAGCTCAGGATTTGGGGACTTATGCCTCAGGTTCTGTTCTTCGTGTGGCAGAAACTGTTGGTATTGTGACTCATACAGGATCCTGTATTCTAGAGAGGACGGGCCAGCAGGATGCTGGGGTGATGGACAGGGCTACTGATCTGAATTTTTTACATTGACTTCAAATTGTGTCCCCAAATTTGCCTGCCTCTCATCACCTCCTGGTTCAAACCATCTTCACACAGTCACTGCCTGGACATCACTTTCCTGATATCCCCTACTCTGGTTGGATCTCTAGTCCATGTGGTAGGGGTTTGATTTCATGGCTAGTGATTGGGGGAACTCAGTATGTAACACTCTTTGCTCTGAGAGGGCCAGTGTGTCCACCAGTATACTAAAGGCACTAGAAACAACTTGAGCAGGCTCCACATAGAGGTCTCAGCTCTTCCAAGATATAGTGCTGCAGAGACTCGCATCCCGGGAATGGCCACTCTTCAATACCCTCACAAGCAAGTGAACTCAGAGTGTGATTTGGGGCCAACTGTCTCTCAGGTCCAACATCTTTTCTATGGGTCCAGAACAGGGGCCTTCCTATCATCTGACGTGATTGGGGGTTAATGAGATCTGTTTCAGTCTGCATTCCTCAGCAATTCCCAGAAGGCACCCAGGAAACTCAGATGCCAGATGTCTCACACAAGGGGAATAAAAACTCACAGGCATGTCTGACATATATCTAGGAATGCATGGCACATAATGAAGAGCTCAGATCCAAAGCCTAAGTCCAGGACATTTTACTGCTTCTGAGGAGTGTTTGGTTAAATGCTTATGGGCTAAGGTCCCCTCCTAGCTCTTTACACACCCTACACTCACACACCTGTCCCACAGATAGAATCTCTGTGCCGTAAAAGCTGGTGAGCAACACACTAGTCAGCCACAGGCTCTGACCTGGTACTCTCACCATCTGATGGGAACAGATACAGACAGGATTGAAATACACTGTGAGTGGAGGGCCACATGGACTGTAACACAGAGCTGCCTGCAAGGTCACCTGAAGTAGGGACTGGTCTTACAGGACAGGATGTAAAGAGGTGGCAGGGATGGCTGAGCAGTAGTATTGTGATTCGTATAGGATCCTGGATTCTAGAGATGATGAGCCAGCAGGATGCTGGGGTGAGGCACAGGAATGGCAAGGAAGCTTCAGAAAGAACGGGAGGACCAGGAATCCCTGGTGGTCCTTTGTTTTGTTTTGTTTTCCTTTATTTTTTGAGACATGGTCTCATTTAGCCCAGGCTGGCTTCAAACACACTATTTAGCTGAGAGTGGTGTTAAGACTTCTCCCCACTCCCAAGGGATATGGTTACAGGTATGTTCTGTCATTCCCAGCCTTCCCATGGAAAGTTTCTGCACATCACATCCAAAGGTTTTGCTCTGGCAGGGAGCTGTCCAAGAGATTCGATCAGGATGTTGGATGGTAATCACATTCTTTGTACACACAGAAATTTGCTATGTCGCCAGCATTATCAACAAAGAATTGGTGGTTTCCCATCATGTGCTCAGGGGTTGCTACATTCCTTTCCAAATGCTCACGGCCTCCAATTTGATACCCTCCTGCAGAATTTTTCCAGGGATGGGCACACATGACCTAGGATTCAGCCTCAGGTCCGCCCGCCTCTGTCTAGCGCTTGGGAAACTCTGATGCATTTCTACCAAGTGTGTGTCATCCTTTCTCCCTGGGGCCGTTGTTTGAGCCATGTACTCCTTTACTTGAGGGGACTATCTGGGTCCGCATCCCTCGCCTGAGAACCCTGACAGGTCCCCAAAAGGCTCTGTCTTTTTACCCACAGCCTGTGAAAGTGGAGCAGTGTTCGGCTGCTTGGCAGGATGGATGGGAAGTCCTTTCCAGGGAGGGAGATAGAGCGAGGGGTGGCCAGCTCCACTTTCTCTCTGCCTTTCTTAACAATGCGCCATCTTGCCCAAGCAAAAGCCCTTTTCTTTCCCCATTCTCGCTTAGAACACAGCCAACAAAGGGCTTTTTGTCTCGTTTGCTTTTTTTTTTTTTGCAAGCCTCAGTTCATCCTGGATTTTCGCTCTCCTGACACTATTCTTTGAGATGAGCTTTTTGTTACATAGTCTTTCCAGCTTCCCTATGGTAGACAGTCCAACACACACACACACACACACACACACACACACACATGCACACTCACACAATCACTTTCACACAGTCATTCATTCAACCTGGAGATTTCATAGGTCAGTAATCTAGGTCCCCACAACCTCATGGGGAGAGAAAGAAAACTCAAGTCAGTAAAAAATATGTAGATGGATAAAGTGATGGCCACAAATGGAGGGAGAGGGCCTCAGAAGTGGGGACATTGCAGCCATGTCATGGCAGATACTAAGCTAACCAACACTGCTTCTGCTTTAAGGCATTTACAGACTCCTGCCAGGTGTGGTTCGGGCTCCTAACAACCTTTTCTGAAGGATTTTTCATAATTCCCAGTACAGAAATGAGAATTGAACTTTCCCAGGGTCTTGCCATGCTGGAAAGCAAAGCCAAACTATGACCCCAGGTTATGTAGCCTCTGGGTCCTGCTTTGAAACCACCTGGATGGATTTCTGAGTTCGAGGCCAGCCTGGTCTACAAAGTGAGTTCCAGGACAGCCAGGGCTATACAGAGAAACCCTGTCTCGAAAAACCAAAAAAAAAAAAATCTTGAAACCACCTGGATACATTTATGGTATGCCCCATAGAGTAGCAGAAAGGGCATTTCTAAATTTAGGGAAGAGTCATAATGAGTGGATGGTGACCATTGGGGGACAGTTAGCAGTGTGCTGTGGCCTTTTGTGGAAGAGGAACCCACAGACAGCATCTCCTTCCCTGGATTGGGGATTGGAACAGCAGGTTAGACCAGGGTGAATGGTACATCCTTTCCCCATTTCTGTCTCCTGTCTTCACCTGGCTCAGCCCCCACCACCACCACCCCTACCCCCAATCCTAACCCTTAAATCTCTTGGCCATGCACAGAGCCTCTCCTAACTACCGTGTGGCAGAATACTGGGCTGTGAACAGCTACCACAGCAGTCTGGCGAGAGCAACCTTTTTCCATCTGTCTGTTTTCCCAATCACCGGACATTTCTGCTGGTGTCACTGTAGACCGCTCATTCTCTGACCCATTGGCTTTAAATAGCAAAAGAGAAAAAAAAAGTCTACAATGCACTCTGTGGTTTCCAGTGAGATACCGTAAATACACCCAGATAATATTCCGGTGCAAACCACGGGCAGTAATCGCAAAGGGCGGAGGATGGAATCTTTGGGGCCAGCTCGGACAGGGCTCATTTCCTCTGTCCTCATGGGACTGTTATGGAGCCGAACCCAGAGGGCGTCAACCAGGCTCTGGCTTTACCTCAGCACGAACACTTACCCCCTGCCCCCATCCCCTTGCTGATATTCCCCTAGAGGCTCCTGAGGAGACTCACTGGTCCTCAGGGTAGCCTGCCAGTGGCCTCCTGGGTTCTAAGTTTGCAGATGGTAACGTGAAGGCTCGGAGTCACCCAGCTAAGTGAGGGGTAGTGGGAGTGGATGGCAAGCACCCTGTCACCCAGACTGAGCTGAAGGCACTTAGGGCTGGTTCCCCAGGTTTCTGTGTAGAAACCCCAGTGAGATTTGAGGGTAAGGTGATTGAGATTTGATTCCTCACTGGGGGCCTGGGGACTGATTCTAGTCTAGTCTCTGGAGTCACAGGTGATCTCAGGCAGGTCTTCCTTCTGTCTGTGACTCTGGGAATCACTTCTTTGACTCTAGGGACAGGAGAAGGCTCTGACCAAGACAGGATCTTGATACCCAGCAAGATTCTCTGTGTTACCTACTCAGTCTCTCTTCTCCGCATCTCTGGCTTACCTGGCCCACACCAGCCAAAGACATGGTCTGGGTGCCCCTGTCTAGGAGACTCTTCTCCTCACAGAACCTTCCAAATCTTGACACCCCCAGTTCTTATCACCGAGGGTTTTGTTTTCTCGGAGTCCTCAGCTGAACAGAGTGATGTAATCTGCTTTCTGTCTCCTTGCAAAGGCAGAGCCACACCCGAATCCCACATCTTAGTCCATCCAGCCTGAAGCACAGTGCCTAGCACACAGTAGGTGCTCAGAAAATGTTCACTGAGGGCAGGGGCTGGGCACATGCTTGGCTGAGGTGACAGAGGTCAAGGTTTGGATAAAGACCTCTCTTCTGCCCCTGGTACTTCAGGGCAGACTCCTCGTCACTATAGGGGACAGCTTCAGCTGTCACTGAGTGTGTGGAAGGTCTGATGGAGAGGTGGGCTGTGAATTGGTGGACTGGAATAAGAACCGTCAACTACAGGAGAGTAGGTGGTACCCTGGAGCCCAGCTTGCAGGGCTTGTGTCTGGGCCTCGTGATCTGCCTTTTGTGAAAGGGGTGACAAAGGTCAGTCAGTCTGCCCCTCAGAGGCTGGTTGCCTCAGTTTGTCTCTTTCAGCAAGGTGCTCAGACACAGCCTCTCCAGCAACCCGTTTTCTGAAGACTTGGCACACTCTGTATGAATGAGGTGCTATCCAGCCCCATCCACCACTGTTGCAGGAGCTGAAGGAACCTCTCAGAACTTCTTTGCAGATATTTTACAAGCGCAATGAGATGCGCTCAGTAAGTGTCCCAGTGAGGGTTTCTCCAGGCATGCTGGGAAGAATGTGAACCATCAGGATTTGGGAATGGCTCAAATTATGAATAGGGACACCCTGTGATCTCTCAATGCCTCTGGCTGTACCTGTGCCTGTGACATCTTCCTGTGAGTCCCACTCCCCCAGCCCCAATCCAGGGAAGGCGGCCTCAGAGTACTGGGTGGCTTCTTGAGAATGGGACTTGGGGATCTAGGACCCTTCCCTACTGGATCTGCCATCACCCTATCTCCTTCCCAGGGTGCCAGGGTCTGACCTTATTGACAAGTATTGACTGATAACTAGATGTCATGTTTTGATAGAAATGATGCATTCTGGGATAGAGCTCTAACCATGAGTTTCACACCATAAGTGACAAGGCAGGTGGAGAGGCAGGACTAAGGGACAATGCTGTCCAACAAAGGCTTTGATTCACAGCTCTAGTCTGTTTAGGTAGGAAGCCTTCATTACCTATAAATTTGGGTATTGTCTTACATTGGGGGCTGTTGCAAAAATATCGCGCAGAGACCCAGGTGTGAGTCTGGCACCTTGTAGGTGCACAACAAATGTTCCTTCATGTCCACCTTTGTTCCTCCAAGTCTGCAGAGCCCAGGGATTACTGTGCTGGCTCTCTGATTGTGGTAGACAGGATAGGCTAAGAGGCACATAGCCTATTCACCATAGTCTCCACCTCTGCCTGGTCAGACATCTCTGAGCCTCAGTCTTTTCATCTGCAAAGTGGGATGCTGTCACTAACTCACTTGACAGGCTTCTTATTTATTTATTTTACTTTATTCTATTTTATCTGTATGAATGTTTTACCTGCATGCATATATGGGCACCATGTGCATGTTTGATACCTGTGGAGGTCATGTGATCTGCTGGGACTAGAGTTACAGGCGGGTGTGAGTGCTGGGAACTGAACCAGGGTCCTCTGCAAGAGCAACAAGCACTCTTAACTCCTTCACCACCTCTCCAGCTGAGGGGCTCTTCTTGGGGGCAGCATCCTCTTTACATGAGCTGTGAGCAAGCAGCATCCTGTGCACCCCGTGGCTTCGGCTACTGTTGTAGCTGGTCTCCATTCCTCCTCCTCCTCCAGGCAGACATTTATGACAGAGTGCTACACTGAAGGAAATTATAGTCTTTAGGAACAGTGGGGATGAGTGACCTGGGACAAATAGAGTGAGAAGGAAACTAAGGTGGGAGTCGGGGAGGGGGTCTCGGCACCTTCCTAACAGCCCACGATTGCACCAGTTACAAGTCTGTTGTTACTCTTGATCCTCACTGAAGTGCGTGCTGTGAACTAGATGGTGCTACCTCTCATCCCCTGTTCGGGTTAGAGGTATGTACAGAGAGGGCGAAACAAGGCACAGCAAGGTTAAGTGAATTTCTTGAGGTCACACAGGCTCTGGCAGGTGGGAAGGAGCCCTCAGATCTGTCTTATTCTGTCAACAGCTGCTCTTCAGCATCCCAGAGGGCTGAACATGGGCACACCACAGCACCTACCCCTGGGCATGCCAGTGCTAAGGGAGGGTAGCTGTCCCACCTTGCTTCTCAGAGCAGGGGCACTAAGTGTTGACTTGTCAGGGAGGTAGACACCAGGCATGGCCCAGGATCAGACCCCATGATAGTCAGGTCCACCTTTAACTAGAAGCCTGGCTACCCTTACCTCACCTCAGGGAAGGTGAGGGACAGAAGCCATGGCTGTAGCTGTGGCCATCATCCTCAACGGCTGACTATCACTCACCACCGACATCACTTTGTGGCTCAGGAGACTCAAGAGAAATAGCTGGGTGGCAGGCAGTCCCACACGGTTACCACGGGAGCATAGGGCTCACAGAGAGAAGCCTGAAAAGGCTGAGGTCTTGGGACTCCTGGTCTCCCCTCAGTTTGCCTATTGGTCTGCTTAAGGGAGCATAGCTCCTTCTACCTGCTGGAGTCTGGCAGCAATGACATCCCCTATGCTGAAGTGATTTAATCCCAGGACAGCTTTCGTTCATGTGAGGTAGCCAGGGGCAGGCGTGAAGTTCTGCTCTGGGTGCCCTGAATGAGTCAGACTGCTCTACTGGCTTCATCACATGTAGGCAAAAGAGAATGAAGAGCCACCCTTCCTCCCGTTCTGTGAGGATCAGCTAGCGCTGTCCCCCGATAAATGCTGTGGTGGCTAGTGTTTGGCATGCTTTCTCCTGCTTTAACATTGGTAACTATTTTCTCTTCCTTACAACCCCGTTGGAAAGCAGTTATAACCCCTTTAATAGTGGAGGAGTTAGGCACAGAGACACAGTTGCCTCACCTGGGGTCACACAGCTGCAAAGTAGTGGAACAGTCACCCCTGATCGCCCCTTGCTCCAAAACCCTTGAGGGTTTGACGTTGATGTCAGCGCCTTTCCTAGAGTTTTGTTTCTTGTGTGTTTGGATTTCTGGCGTGAGCTGGTACCCAGGTTGGGAGGCTTCCTCTGCCTCTCTACGGTCCTGGGGAACTCAGAAGGTACTTTAAGTGTCTTCTGTAAGCCAGGGTGTTGAGCTACAGTTTTGGAGAAGGACAAGGGCTCCACTCTGAGGACCCCAGTTGTTAAAGCCAGGCTCTGGGTTAAGCATTTTTCATAGGACTCAGATCCCCTCTTGGCTAGGCACTGGCCTAGGTGCACAGAAAGACCAGGGTCTTGAAGCAGAGAGACTATCTTATAGTAGTCAGTAAGTGACAGAAATGAAACCTGACATAAGCCTGTCTTGACAGGAATGCTGTGGGTTTCGTGAAAGGCAGCGCAATACTGGCTCTGTCCAGTCAAGAGGGCATCAGAGCAGCAATGGTTGGGGGCGGGACAAGTGGTGTGTGAAGCAGGTTGGCGGGAGGCCCAGGGAGGCCAAGGTCTAGTTTGCTTGCAGGTCTGTCCCTACTTCCTTAGTTTCCCCAGCAGTCCCTTGCCAACTCTGTCCCAGCTCCCAGAACACATACTTCTGAGGAACGCTCCCCACCCTGCGCACCTGCTCCTGCTTCTTCCTTAGCGCCCCAGGCTGTAGGAGTTGTGGGCCCAGTGCTCATTCAGGGATCTCCATGGGCAAGTCCCACTCTCCTTCACCCCACAGTTCACACATGTCTCTTGAACCTAGTTGGCAGAGGGGAGACTGAGGCCCAGGGGAACTCAGTTGCACCCACCCAGCACTTTTCTTGGCCACATCCTGACGCTCAGACCCCTCTTCCCCTTACGGTGGAGCAGTGCCACTTGCTGAGCACTGGACAGAGCTTTGAAGACAAACTCTTAAGGCCACTAGTCATTGCCACAACTGAGGAGACCCAGGCACAGAGCAGGGGGTGGTCACTGGTCAAGTCACAGAGGCAGGGATTAATGGCCCCAGCTTCTGCCTTCAGCCTGAACACTCCACGGGTGTTCCGTAAATGTAGCTTTTCTGTGATCTGAACACTTACAAGTGACATGATCCTGTCAAGCTTGCTGAGAGAGGCAGTGGATGGACATGGGAGAGGAGCTCCCCACCCCCAAGTCCAGCTTCCCCGGGGTGGGGGCCAGGAATTGCAGGAGAGTGAGTGTCCACCTTATTACTGTCCCAGGCTTGTCACCATCCCAAGGAGCTCTCTGTGCAGGCAGCGACAGACTTCTGCTTGAGTTTTGGAAAGCCGCTGCACTGTGCGCATCCTCTGTCTCCCGAGCCGGACCTCACCTTCTCCCTAGCTGCCCTTACCGGAGGGTCTCCCAGGTCAGCTCTTACAAAGCTCTCTCCACTCTTCTGCCCCCAGGGAGTCGGGAGGCTGCTTTCACCTACGCAATTATTGCTGCGGGTGTGGCCCATGCCATCACAGCTGCCTGCACCCAGGGCAACCTGAGCGACTGTGGCTGCGACAAGGAGAAGCAAGGCCAGTACCACCGGGACGAGGGCTGGAAGTGGGGTGGCTGCTCTGCCGACATCCGCTACGGCATCGGCTTCGCCAAGGTCTTCGTGGATGCCCGGGAGATCAAGCAGAATGCCCGAACCCTCATGAACTTACACAATAACGAGGCGGGCCGGAAGGTAGGCTGCAGGGAGGACACTGCAGTGAGGTCCTTGGTGACAGGGGTGGGGTCTGGAAAAGCCCAGCGCTGCACTTAGCTTCCTTCTGCTCCACTCTGGTGCTATGGGAGTACCAGATGAAGCTTATTGGCTGAATACTAAATATTCACATAACCAAAATGGGTGCTTCTCAGCAAGGAGGGAGGCGGAAGGCTTGTGAGGTCTTTGGGGCTCCGGGGCCAGCTGTATAAACTGACTCTGGGGAAGAACTGAGGCAGCCGCTGGAGGCATCCACACGGGTCAGCTGTCAGAGCAGCTACCCGTTTCCTGTCTTCTCAACCAGGATCTGTGTCTAGCCTAGAAGAGTAGGTCAGGATTTCTTCTATTTCCAGCCGCCTGGCTGGAAAGAGAAGGGAGCTGAGTGGCCCGTTCCATGAGGAGAAGCGTATAGGACTGAAGGTCCAGAAAATAAAACTAAGGAGCCATGAGATAGGGACAGAGGGAGGCAGGTCCTGGCAGACATAAGGACCCACCATGGCTGTTGAAATGCTCGAAGGGACCAATACAATGCTTAGAACCCCATTCCAGAGGCATTCACACATCACCAGCCTGACCAGGCATTGAGAGACACCTAGGCCCATGCTCCCTGAGTGGGCAGTGCCCCTGGTTGAGGCTTGAGTCTGGGCTAGATCCCAGAAGGCCCATGAGGCATTCAAAGTGGGAGGGAGTCTGTGCTCTGCTCTATGAGGTATCAGTGAGTGTGGATAGGGAATTCACAGACACAGAGTGTGTTGAAGTGGGGATCGGGCCCATCCTCCGGTCTGACTGACTAGCTGGGAGCAGGACAGCCAGACCATGGGTTTAAGTCTCTGGTTTTCTTTGCCGTCACTTCATCTTTAGAGATGCTCTTGAAATCGGAAAAGCAAAAAACAAAAAGACAGTTCCCAGAAGGGCTCAAACCTGAGAGTCTGCTGTTTGGCCTGGTGACAGTGGCAATGCCTTGTTCTGGTGGAGGAGGTCCCACTGGGCTACACATCTTCTGGCCTGGATGTGTCAGCTCATGGAATTCCCACGAGTTGGTGTCACTTGAACCCTCCTTTACAGGTGAAGAAACTGAGGCACAGACAGGAAGTCATATGTTAAAGATCACTAATCACTGGGACCAGGCATGCTTGGCCGTAGTGTTCATATTCTCTGCACAGATGTGTACATGACTGCAGTGACTGAGAAGGTGGCGTGGTCACCTGAGCTCAGTCTGACTCTGTCATTCATTCCTGTACTGTCAGGGCTGAGGTGAGAAGGAAAGGCCACCCACCTAGGACCTGACCCACCATCCTCAGCACTCAGCCAGGTTGCGTGTGAGTCCATGTCACGACATATGCAACACCTAGAGGAAGCCAGTCAGGAGGGTGGCTGGGGTCTTACATACGGTGAGAGAATAAACAGGCTTGTATCCAGAAGGGTGAGAGGGAGGGCCCCCTTTCTAGTGCCCCTCCCCCATCATAGGCCTCTGAGCAGCGTTGGTGAGTAAAAGAGACCTTGTCTGCCCCAGAGTGATATCCAGGTAAATTGGGTGGCCTCAGGGACCATTTGTCCAGACGGGTCATGGGTGTGAGATGTCCTTAGGGCCTGAGATGTCATCGGGCATCTCAGCTGTTTGTTCCTAGTCACTGCTGTAGTACAAGTCCCAGGGTACATCGGTGGTTGCAGGGGCTACCCCTCCCTGAAGGTCTCACCCCTTGGAGGCTGGCATGAGGAAGCAACTTCTCTGCTTCATCCCTAGCTTCCGTACCACAGATGCTTGCTCAGCCTATAGTGAGTTAAAGTGTGAGGCTAGCCCATGGATCAAAGTGAGGCTGGCTAGCAGCTCTGGTAAGAGAACCTCGTAAGCTGCACAGTTGGTTCGAGGCACAAGGCTCGTGGCTGCTGCTCAGGCTACTCCGGGCCTGCGGACACTGCCTCCTCAAATCGACAGGATGTCTTGATGTAGCTTCTCCTTGTCCGTGTCTCAGCCATGATACCCCCTCTCAGACAGACTTCCTTCTTGTTCCTTTCTCACCTCTCCTGGGATGCAACTGTGTTCTGTAGCTTTCTCACCTAGGACAGGCGAGGGCGCCCCTTACGGCCGCACCCCAGGCCCTGCAGATGGCAATGCTGCAGGTGGAACATTGATCAGGGCCTATAGCCGCTAGGTGGAAGTGCTTTGGTTCCAGGGCAGAGATGGGTAGAGGTCGTAGAAATGGGCTGTGGAGACAGCAAGGTCCAGGTAGACATTGGGTATGGATGAAGCACAGGCTAGACCTGGGGGGGGGGTGCATGGAAGGGGAGATTTTCCATACTTGCTGGTGAGGACCTGTCTTAGTCACTGTACTGTTACTGTGAAGAGACACCATGCCCAAGGCAACTCTTATGAAAGAAAGCATTTAGTTGGGGCTGACTTACATTTTCAGAGGTGTAGTCCATTATCCTCATGATGCTGGAGCAGAAGCTGAAAGCTATATTGTGATCTGTAGGTAGAGAGAAAGAGAGAGAGAAACTGGGCCTGGCACGGGCTTTTGAAACCTCAAAGCCCATCCACAATGACTCCAACAAGGCCACATCTCTTAATCTTTCTAATCCTCTCAAATAGTGCTACTTCCTGATGACTAGGCATTCAAATATGTGAGCCTATGGGGTCACTCTCATTCAAATCACCACAGGACCCTCAGATGCAGTTCATCTAGGGACCATTTACTATCAGGAGTGTGAGGATAAGTTAGGGACCCTGTCCAAGGTCTGGATCCCAGAAAATACTACTAATTATAAAGCAAACCCCTTGTCAGGATGCACCAGGCTGCACTGGAGTCTGCAAGGCTGCCGGGGAAAGGCCTATAGCAGTTAGGCAGAGATGGGCAGTGAGGCTTTGGAAGGATCATGGTCTTGTTGATCACTCATTGCCTCACAGAGACAAGACACAACCTGACCATAGGCTCTGTGGCTTGTCAACAGTCAGTGTGAGAGAAAGGCAGGGCAGGAGAGTCAGGAGAAAGGCCACACATGCCTTCTGCAGGTCCCTGAGGGACCATTGCTACAGGAGTACCCTGAAAAGGGAGGGGACCAGTGTGATGCTTCTGCCTTCAGCAGACTCCAGAACCAGGCTATGATGGCCAGGGCATGGCGGCCAATGTGCCTCAGTGTCTGCCACGGTGGGGGTCGTCCCCAAAAGGCAGGCCAGAGACTGTAGATGTCTCTGGGGAAGGTGACTGGCAACTGAAGTCTCTCCTGTTGGTTTTATTTTGGAGTCACATTATTTCTAGAATGATGTCACAGACCACTCCGCTCAGGTTGTGTAGGATACTAAGCTCACTCATTCTGGTTGGTGAATCGAGTCACAGGACACTGGAGGGAAAGGGACGTCTGGAGCATCATCCTGAAATCCTCACAGTAACCCCTGTGTCGTTGAATGATCTCTTTCCTGTCTCTTGGGTAACAGGGAGAGAACTAACTTCTCCGTGGTCCATGTCCTCAAGGTACTCAAATTAGTATGAGGGCCAAACATTTGACATTGTACGAGAATCGTAGCTCTAAAACAGCAGCAGGCAGTTCCGTACAAGAGATGGCTGAGAGAAGAAGGGGATCTTTAGCTAGGCCTTGATGGATAAGCAGAAGCACCCCAGGAAGAAGGCAGTCAGCATAAGCAGGCCTGGGAATCTGGTGCAATGCTAGCATTCATAATTCCTGCACTCAATAAAAAACTTTAAAAAAAAGAGGGGAGGGGTTGTTAAATCCTAAAAGACCAGTAAGGGCTCCCTGTCTGAGGCTGGTAACAGGTAAGGAGGCTGGAGTCAAATATAGGCTTTCTGTGTCGGAAGTGGCCAGAAGCAGCTTCATGGAGTGAGCTTTGGGTGGGTCCCTCTCCCTCCCTAGCACAGAGTGGAGGGGGTGAAAGGTCTTAGAGGTAGCAGATGCTGACACCCAAGAATGTGGGAAGTATAATAAGCAGCCTTTCGGTTAAGTTTGGGGGTGTGCCCCTCTCTGGGTTAGACAGAGGAGACAGGTCTTAGAGAGCTCCTGGATGTGTGTGTGTGTGGGGGAAGTGATGAGGGGGTAGTGATGCCTAGGGTTCTGGTACCTTGCCCATGTGGAACAGGCCCAGGAACCACTAAGGGAGAGAACAGCAGGAACCCCTAAGACACTAGGCCTCTGTGGGGTACAGGGAAGGAGGGCAGGAGGCCTCTGGGGAGGGAGGGACTGGCAGGAAGGTGACCAGAACAGGGACAACCTGGGACCCCACTGGACTGCACAGGAAACATTCCCTGGTCCTCATGTTAAGGTGGCTCCTGCTATCTCTCTCGACTTGGTGACAGTATCTCCAAGTCCCCCAGGAAGACATTGCACCTTTCCACTGACTGTGGAGGCCTTGCTGTACCTGCAGGGTAAAGTGTGCTAGCTGCTCAGGAGGGTCCTAGGGAAGGATGTTCTGTCAGCAGCCCCTGTCTACAGTGAGGAGTGAGACCAGACCGGGACAGGACAGGCAGCCTGAGGACAGCCCCCCCACCCACCCTGGGACAGGCCAGCCTGGCTGGAATGTGACCAGCTCCAGGGAGGTGAGCTAAGGGGGATGGAATTCCACCTGAGCGTGGAGTCACCTCTTGCTCACAAGGGGTGTTGGTCTCGTCCCTTCCTGCCCTGCCCTGCCCTGTCTGGGTGCTCCTGGGGGCTGGCTTTCTATTCTGGGCATGGCTGCAGGGCGGCCAGCATATGGGGGACAACAGGGACCCAGCCCCAGGCAGCAAGGGTGAGGCCCAGATAAGACTTGCTCCCCTTAGTGGCTACTCAAGCCACTTACATACTTGACTAGAGAGAGTGGACAGTGTGGCACGTCAAGGGCCCCCAAGAGGCCAGGCCCCACCTTCCCGGAAGCCAGCTAGCAGTCCTCAGGCTACTGTGCTTGCAAGTCCTGCCCCATATTGAGGGTGGATGTGGGGCCTCACCTTCAAAATGCAGGAAAAGTCTGCATCCTGGGCTCAAGGGACCAGGAGGGATTTGGGCTTCAGAAGCTTTTCCAGGTCTGACATGTTAGGCAGGAGAAGATACAAACCTCCCAGGGACCTTGCCTTCCCCGGCTCATTAGCCACTAGTCCTGAACTCCTGGGACAGCCATCTTACCCCAACCAAGGGATTTTACACACGCTTTCCAAGAGAGTGGAGTCTAGCCCTTGCTCAGGAGGTCTCTCCTGTGTCCACCTAGCCTCAGTATACCACGCTGCTTTAATTTTCCCACCATTTGAGCACACTCTCTTTGCACAGCCCTTTGAGCCTTTACTGTCCACTAGCTCACACGACAAGGTCAGTGGCATGAGGGTCAGGACAGTTGGATCCCCTATGCCTAGAATGGCACAAAGGTTTGTAGAGAGCATGAATGAATGGCAAGTGTCTACTCTTTCCTGGGAGTGTCTTGGGAGTAGGATGCCAGATGGAATTTGAGATTCCCAGTTAAATTTGGCTTTGAGACAAGTAAGAAATCAATTTTATTTATGAGTGTCCCAAATGTTTTATGGGACACCTACTTAAATATCTTTGTTTATGTCAAATTCAAATTTAACCGTTTCGTGTATTCTGAATCAAGCTTACGCTGTGCTGACTATGAACTCACATGCAGTTGAAAGAACACTGAGACCCTGGGGACCTGTAGTCCAGCTCCCTCATGGTGAGAGCCTGTAGGATGCTGTCACCCCAGGACACTGACACTGATACTACAGAGATACAGAACATGAGGACCTCGTGACATCCTACCTTCCTTGGGGCTTCCAGTCACCACACACCACTCGTCCACTCCCTAAGTTTATAACTGTGTACTGTTAGAAGGTTGCATAAACCAAGTGGCGAAGTGTGCAACCTATAGAATCCCTTCTTGCTCGATGTAATCTCCTAAGACTCATTCAAGTTGCTGCATAGGACAACAGTTCTTTCCTCTCAGTGGTCACGTGACAGTCCACAGCTCAGAGGCAGCACACTTGGTTTAGCTATCCCCCTGCTGAAGGACAACTGGGTTGTTGGCAGGCTTGGCCCATCGTAAATAAAGTTGCGATGAATGTGCGTGTACAGATTTTCCTATAGATGTAAAAGTCTAGTTCTCCATGCTAAATGTCAGGAATGTGAGCATACCGTGGAAGAGAGTTTCGTGATAAAGGTTTGGCGATAAAGCCCTGAAACATCCTGTGCAGGTCGTGTCGGCTTTACATCACTATATGGCAACTGCCGAGACCACAGGGCTATAAAGGCAAAGGGCTGCTCCGGCTCACGGTTCGGGGGTCTAGCCCACAGAGGGGTGGTCCTGCTGCTTTGGCTCAGTAGCAGCTCATTACAACAGGACAATGGAGCATAGCTGCACACTACATGTCTGGATGGTGACAGACGGGGACAGGGTGGAGCATGTCCCACTTCCCCCTTTGATGGCACTTTCAGTGACTTGGAAACGTCCTACAGTCACCCCCTCAGGATTCCACTCTCTTGGGAACCAGTCCTTTACTACATGGGCCTTCGGGAGACATCCCAGCTTGAGCCTCAGCACTGGAGTTGCCCTCTTCCATTCCCACAAGCAATCTGTGAGTGACCCGGCTTCTCCTTCTGTGTCCACACTCTGACAAAACAGGTTCTTATTTCTGCCGTTGTGATGAGAATGCGCCCTGTCTCATGGGGGTTCTAGCCACATCTCTAGTGGCTGATAGGGTGAGTCTCTCTCCTTGTACATCTCTGTATACCCTGGTACCCAGGTATACCTGGTACACCCAGACAAGGTGGGGTTGTGTCTGTCCAGCCTCTGGCTTGCTTTTTTGGATTGATTACTATTTTTTTTTTTACTGTTGAGTTTATAATTTTTTTATTTGTCTATTCAGATGCTTTTGCCATGTATATGGGTTGCAAGTCTTTCTCCAGCTTACAACTTGTCTTTTATCCTCATCAGAGCTTCACAGAACAAAGGTGGACCTGTTGTTGCGGCTGGTGTGGTGCCACTGTGGCTCAGCTGGTCTTGAACTTGTGGGAGAAAGTGCTTTCGGGTTAGCTGAGAACCCTTTGCTACCCTGTGCCCCTGGGTGCTTTCTTTTTGACAGCTTTTCATTTAAATCCCTGGTGTGGTGGCAGATGCCTGTAAGCCAGGACTCCAAGAGCCAGAGCTAAGGCAGAGGCAGGGGGAGTATCAGTTTGAGGTCACCCTGATGTGTACAGCAAAAACTAAGCATTGAAGCCCGTGATCTATTTTGTAACTGCTTGTTTTAAGCCTACAAGTTATTGTTTTTACAATTAATTTATTTTAAAATCACCTAACCTAAGGCTTTCCACTTCAATCAAGCTTATGTATTTGATTAAGCAGCTCAAGGCCCATTAGTACTGTGAAACATCACCACATCTGAGCTCAGGCTCCATCATACTTGTCCAGAGGCCCCAACCCATCACACCTGTGCATGAGACATCCTCACACCTGCACCAGGCCCTCCATCCCACACCTGCACCAGGGCCTCCATCCCACACCTGCACCAGGCCCTGCATCCCACACCTGCACCAGGCCCTCCATCCCACACCTGCACCAGGCCCTCCATCCCACACCTGCACCAGGCCCTGCATCCCACACCTGCACCAGGCCCTGCATCCCACACCTGCACCAGGCCCTGCATCCCACACCTGCACCAGGCCCTCCATCCCACACCTGCACCAGGCCCTCCATCCCACACCTGCACCAGGCCCTGCATCCCACACCTGCACCACCTGCACCAGGCCCTGCATCCCACACCTGCACCAGGCCCTCCATCCCACACCTGCACCAGGCCCTCCATCCCACACCTGCACCAGGCCCTGCATCCCACACCTGCACCAGGCCCTCCATCCCACACCTGCACCAGGCCCTCCATCCCACACCTGCACCAGGCCCTCCATCCCACACCTGCACCACCTGCACCAGGCCCTCCATCCCACACCTGCACCAGACCCTCCATCCCACACCTGCACCAGGTCCTCCATCCCACACCTGCACCAGGGCCTCCATCCCACACCTGCACCAGGCCCTCCATCCCACACCTGCACCAGGCCCTCCATCCCACACCTGCACCAGGTCCTCCATCCCACACCTGAACCAGGGCCTCCATCCCACACCTGCACCAGGGCCTCCATCCCACACCTGCACCAGACCCTCCATCCCACACCTGCACCAGGGCCTCCATCCCACACCTGCACCAGGGCCTCCATCCCACACCTGCACCAGACCCTCCATCCCACACCTGCACCAGGGCCTCCATCCCACACCTGCACCAGGCCCTGCATCCCACACCTGCACCAGGCCCTCCATCCCACACCTGCACCAGGCCCTCCATCCCACACCTGCACCAGGCCCTCCATCCCACACCTGCACCAGGCCCTCCATCCCACACCTGCACCAGGCCCTCCATCCCGCACCTGCACCAGGCCCTCCATCCCACACCTGCACCACCTGCACCAGGCCCTCCATCCCCACACCTGCACCAGGGCCTCCATCCCCACACCTGCACCAGGGCCTCCATCCCACACCTGCACCAGGTCCTCCATCCCACACCTGCACCAGGTCCTGCATCCCACACCTGCACCAGGGCCTCCATCCCACACCTGCACCAGGGCCTCCATCCCACACCTGCACCAGGGCCTCCATCCCACACCTGCACCAGGGCCTCCATCCCACACCTGCACCAGGGCCTCCATCCCACACCTGCACCAGGGCCTCCATCCCACACCTGCACCAGAGCATCTGTCCCACACCTGTACCAGAGCATCTGTCCCACATCTGCACCAGAGCCTCTCCCACATCTATGCTATAACCTCCATCAAATTCTCTGATGTCAGCAACTTGCAAGCCTCAGCCTCAGGCTCAGCCTTAGCCCTAACATCCCAACCCAACCTTCAGTCACCACACTGAAGCTAAAGCCACAGCACAGACTCTCCACTTCCTATCACAGCCAATGACAATTTTCCTCTCTACTTCTACAAGCTTGACCACTCTGGGTACTTCATATAAGCTAGACTGAAGTGTTTTCCTTCCGTGTCTGTCTCGAACTGGCCTCATGTCGTATGGATTCTCGGGCTGTAGGTGTGACTTGTATGTCAGCATCCCTATTTCAACCTGGTCCTCATGGTGGCTCAGTCTAGTTCCTCTGCCTTGCCCAAGTGCCCAGACAAGGAGTGCAGTCTCTGGGCTGGGCCAGGAGAAGGATCTAGGCCTATTCTGGATTTAGAGACTCTTCTTCTGAGGGCCCATGGGTAGAGAAGCAGGGAAGGATTGGCCCCCAGGCCCAGCTTAGACCCCATCTGTAGAGCCTGTAGAGCAGGCTGTGTGAGAGACTAGGAGGCAGGATTATGATGAAGATGAGAGTCTAGGAAGAGAACAAGGCTGCTGATACCGAGGGAGCTGAGGACATGCCAGAAGGGACTGACCATGGTCAGAGTGGAGGGTGCTCATGCCATGGGATCTGGCCATGGTGAGGGTGGAGGGTGCTCGTGCCATGGGACTGGCCATGGTCAGGGTGAGAGTGCTCATGCCATGGGGACTGGCCATGGTCAGGGTGGAGGGTGCTCATGCCATGGGATCTGGCCATGGTCAGGGTGGCGGGTGCTCATGCCATGGGATCTGGCCATGGTCAGGGTGGAGGGTGGTCATGCCATGGGATCTGGCCATGGTCAGGGTGGAGGGTGCTCATGCCATGGGACTGGCCATGGTCAGGGTGGAGGGTGCTCGTGCATTGGGGACTGGCCGTGCTCAGGGTGGAGGGTGCTCATGCCATGGGACTGGCCATGGTCAGGGTGGAGGGTGTTCGTGCTATGATTTTTCCCCTTCATTGAATGACATAGCTGGGGCTGTGCCCAGCCAACTCCTGTCACTGATGCCGTAGTGATAACCATGACCAGCATCCAGGGAAAGAGGGATAAGATAAGAGAGGAGTGGAAAACAGTGACAGGACAGGGCAGCTCTTCCTGGAAGAGACTAGCAATGCCTGAGGGTCCTCAGCCTCCACACTGCTCTGGGCTGCCAAGACCACCTCCACTTAATCCCATGCATACATGACAGCCTACACTTAGCTCAGAGAATTTCTGGACACTGTGGCTTGGAAGGAGCTTGGGCTGTTCATCCAGGATGAAGGTGACTTTAGTGAGCTGCTGCTGTCCCTCAGGCCCCCAGGTTCAAGCTCAGGTGAAGCAGGACCCTTGTCAGGGGAGTTGATACGGGCAGATGCAAGGTCCTCTGTTGGGGGACACAGGCAAGCTGAATGTCAGCACCAAAAGTACAATCCTGATTTGATCCCCACAACTGCTAGCCTCCCGCCTGGTCACAGGTCTGCCTTACCTACTTTATGCATAGGAAAATGGAGGCGAAGAGAGGTAATGTAGCCCAAGGCTGCCCAGCTCGCAGGCTACCCCGGAAGCTGAACTCAAGCCAGACCCAGACTCATTCAATCCTGACATCCCATGAATGATTCCACAATATTATCCAAAAGTCCTGGAACCTTCTAAAGTGCCTTAGAAGCTTTGGTTCTCAGCCCCCAAGACCCCGCTCTCTAATCACCTGGAGACTGAGGGTCATTTGGGCACTGCGTCCTGTCTTGTTCTGTTCATGGGGCCCTGGACATTGTCTGCTGCCTAGAAGAGGATGCTTGGGGGGCAGAGGAAATAGCTGTTTTAGAGGTTTTATGCATTGTCTCCTGAAGCAGAGTCCTGTTGCTTCACAGCTCAGGGCTTGTGCTGGACAGAAGGCAGGCCGGGAGCCATGAGCCCTCACCTGCAGTGTCCTTATTCTCCTAGGCAAGCATGAGCTCCAACCTAGCCTTGGCCAGAGCCCAGCCTGGCATACTTTTGATGCAGTGGGGTGGCACAATCCAAGGGCTACTGCGGGCTGCAGGGTTGGGATTGCTGGTCTCATTCCTAGTCACAGTGTGTGCTGTGTTGCATTCATCTGGACCTGGCCTTCTGCTTCTGGCCAGGGTACCCTTGAGGCTCTCACTTCGATTCTCTGCACCGTCTCTTTCCATCTGTGAACCTAAGAGTTCGTCTCATAGAGTGACATTAATGAAATAATCAAATGAACTGAAAGTGTTTACGGTCACGCTGTTAAGTAGTCTCTGAAAGTCGCAGGTGACTATTTGAACAGACCGCAATTAAGTATGATGAAAATTCAGTTCTTTGGCCCAGGTTTCTAGTATGTGATGGCTGCATGTGGCTCATGGTTAGCATATGACTTCCCTGGTACAGGAGGTCACCTAGACAGCTGGTGGTCATGGGGCATTCAGAACTTAGCATTATTAGAGAAACTTGGGAAGGGCTGGGTAGCAGGCCACCTTCCTGGCCTCCAGGACCAGCCATGTGATTTCCACCAGAAAGAATCCCCCATGTGGCTGGTCCTGGCAGGAGCTTACTGGAAAGTAACCAGGGGAGGGGAGGGGCAGCATGGGGAGGCTCAGTTAGGCCACTGTGAGACCAAGTCAAAATGTGCTCATTGGGCACACAATTGCCTTCTTTGTCCTCAGGAGAGGGACTTGAACCCAGGGTGTTATCAAATAAGTGAAAGGGGGGGGGCATTCAGCAGAAGAGGATTTGAGAGAGCTAAAAAGCATGACATGGCCTGGGGGTGGGGTGGGGTGTAGAAAAGGCTCCTAGGAGCCCAGCTGCCTCCTCTCCTGATCCTGGACACTTGTGTCATTTGCAGAAAAATTCAAGTGTCATAATATCATTGAAGAGGACTTTCTGCCTAGTCCAGGGAGACTCACCTGAACCAAGAGAGATGGCTCAGGGAGTGTCTACCATGCAGAGGGAAGGCTTTCCCTGTTCCCCATGGGATGATATGTCACCTGCCTACTTTGTGGATGCAGGGCAGATCCAGGCAGCAGACAGAGGAGCATAGCAGGCCCCCCCAGGGCAGCATGACCCGGGCATTAACAGTGAACAGTGTCAACCTCAGCTGCTCACTGCATGGTGCCATGTGTCCCTCTCAAGACTGCTTGTCCCAATCTGCGTGTGCCTCACAGCTACTCTCTCATCACAAGAGAGGGCCTGTTGTCATCCTGCCACAGGAGGTATTGAATGACTGAGTGGCAAGCTCAGTATCTACCTTGGTAGCTCAGTTATCTACCTTGGCAAGCCACATTCTGCCCAACTCCCCGTATACCCGTTTCTTAGCCCTCAACTCTGTGTGCATGTGTGGTGTTTAGGTGGTGGGGTTGGTATATTGCAGTCACAATGACTAACAAGTTGTGCACACCTTATTCCTGCAAGACTTTCATTGTTTACAACACCATTTCCTGGCCAAGCTTTGCAACTCCTCATGGGTGAATAGTGTCACTGGGCCCCTGTTGTAAGCAGGGACAGCCACTGAGGCTCTGGTGGGCCTCTGTGCCCACCAGAGGATTGCGGGTGCTGCTGGGATCTGTTCTCCTCTGGGCAGGTGGGGTTGCGGGCCACACCCAACACTAACTCTCAAGAATTCCAGTTGGGTTTTTGTTCTGAGCTGGCAGTAGAAAATAGCCTGGGTGTGGGAAGAGCTTCCTCCCAGCCCTGATAATGCTGCTTGTTTGCTGTATAATCTTGACATACAACCTGTCTCCGAGGCTCAATGTCCCCCCCCACCCCCCAAGGGGTAAGGCACCAATAATAGACTTCTTAGACCCACAGTGCAAGTTCAATGCCTGCAAAGTCCTAGATGGCTAGTCTTCCACTGTGGAACTTCTGGATCCCTGAGCACCTGCTCTGAGACTGCGTGGGTCTTAGCATCAGGGGTTCCAGACAAAACATAAGAGCCAGAGTCGTGTTCCAGACTCTAAGTTGTTTAGGTGGGGATGTAGGTTAATCAGGGTCTCACTCTGTAGCCCTGGAAGATGTGGAACTCAGATCCACCTGCCTCCATCTCCAAGTGCTGGGATCAAGGGCCTCATGCACTGCTATACCTGGCTAGACTCTGTTCTGCTTCTAAGGCTCTGGCTAGCTCTGAGATCCACCTTCTTTGAAGCCGTGTCCATACAACAGGTTGGAATTATCTGGGGAGAAGGAGCTGTCTGAAAGCCCTTGAGATTTGTAACTTCTGAACAGGGAGAACCACAGGGGACCAAACCATCGTATGACACTGTGAATTTCCTGGGATGGATCTCTAGATCAGTCAGTCATATTTGAGCAGCATCTCAGTAGAGAGCCCCTGCTCTTGTCCTCTCCTGCTGCCCCTGTTCACATACATCCTATGCTCCAGGACCTGCAAACTTGCCCACAAAGCCCTGTCTACACCCAAACCTTCTGTCTAGGCCCCTGACTGTTGCCTCCTGGCTATAGAATGACTAAACATCCCCTCCTGTTTCATCTCTCTGCATCATCTTCAGGATGCATCAGTGCTACCCTAGGACAGAGCCTCGGCTCTGCCTCTGGCTATCCATTCCTTTCATGCCCCACAGGAGGGACTTCACCTACTGCCCTACTTCTGCCCTACAGCTACCCAGGATTCACCTGGGGTCAGGTCATCAGACCCTGAGTTCAAATCTTCTGCAAACAGAATCTGCCCCTGCCAGGTGTTCATCAGCGTCTCTTCCTGGCAGCAGTATGGCAGCCCTGGCTTGGGGCTATACTCTTTCCAAATGTGACTTGTATCCTTCCTCCTGTGTCCAAAGTCCACACGGTTCCCTTCCATCTCAGTATAGATGGTGAAATCTTCAAAATAGTCAACAAGACTCACCATGATCTCCGTCCTCCTCTGTTTCCACCCACCTCCTGCTCTCCCTTTGTTGATTCCCTTCCTTCTCTGCTGCTCTCCTCTCTGCTCTCAAACATGCTGGGTATTCCTCTGCCTCAGGTCCTTTGCACTTGCCAATTTCTAGGCTGCAGCAGGGAGAGCCTGCTGCACCCCCAAAACTCACCCCACCTCACCTCCTCAAGTCTCTGCTCAAATATCACCTAAGGAGGGTTTTCCTGACCACCCTGCTGGAAACTGCTCCCATCTGTCTCCCCACTTCCTGTTCCCGCCCATGTTTTGTTTTCCCACATAGTGCTTCTGACCACCTGACATAATATTGGGAATTTGCCAGAGATCCCAACATGACTGGGAAAAGTCAGAATGCTTGCTGTGGAAGGCCTTCTGCGGGAGGGCTCGAGCCCAAAGCTTCCCCAACACATTCAAGAGTCTGTGCCTTCCATTTCTTGTCCCATTGAGCCAGTGAGAAGGGTTTGTTCCAATACAGCACTCCTCATATGGCAAGCATTATCCTAAATTTTCTGTACATATTGTCTCACAGAGCTCTCATAAGAACCCAGGAGGTGACCACTCTCATGATCTTCTTTTATAAATACAGAAAGTGACTTGCTCAAAATCACAAGGCCAACAAATCAAGAGCCTGTATCCAGGAATAACATGGCCAGAACCTATATTCACTACACCTACTTCTCGCTGGACCTGCTCGCTCCTTCATTTGTTAAATATGTGTCTACTTATGTTAGAGATGCACTTTGGAGATGAACATAAAAAAGATGACTAAAAAAATGATGCCCTTCATCAAGGAGTTCACAGTCCAGTAAGAAATACTGAACGAGCCAAGACACATGGGAGAATGTTCCAATTCAGTAAATGTGTGGACACTGCACAGTGTCAGCTCTGGACTCCAGAGATAGAGCATGGCTGCTGGTTTTGAGGACTGCTCATTGTGACGATATAGGGGGGAGGTGAATTATTGCATAGAGAGCAACTGACAGCAGAAACTGAATCTGACACAGAGGAATGTAGGGCATTGTAGGAACCCAGAAGAGGAGGTCTCTCTTGGGGACTGGTTGAAATGAACAGATGGCTAAGCAGTAGCATAGCTGCCTAGGAGTGTGGTGGGTAGATGGTTGTGTAAGTGAATGGAAGGATGGAAAGATGGATAGATATGTGGGTGGTGGGGATGGATGGATGGATAGAAGAATGGTTGGATGAATAATGAGGGGGTGGATAGAAAAGTAGGTGAAGGGAGAGATATAGGGATATTTTACTATATAGATAGAAAAGGATTTGGAAAGGTTGGATGGATATGTGAATGGATGGATGGATACATAGATAAAAATGTGAATGAATAGGTGGGAAAGTTGGTGGATGGATGAATAAGGTATGAAGGCAAATGGGTAGATGTATAGGTATGTGGCTGCATGTATATATATAAATATTTGAAATATGGACACCTAAGATTTGAAAGGATGGCTGGATGCATGGATGGGTGGGTGGATGGAGAGTCATTTGGAAGGATAGTTAGTTGACTGAATGAATGAGTAAAAAGCTGAGCTCATTGCTAGGAAGTTGGACACTTTCCCAGTGAGATCACCCGACCAACTGAAAGAAAGGGTTGCAAATCCACACATTCATTCACTCAACAAATACCAGTAAGCACCTATTTGTGTGTCCGGTACTGTGTTAGGCTCTGGGATTAGGTGTGGCACTTGCTTTTATAGAGCTGGCATTCCAGGGGGAAGTCAGACAAACAGTCAGATGGAGAGAGACCCATTGTCAAAGAGTAATGAATGCTAGGACAGAAAACTAAAGCAGAGAGAGAGAGAGAGAGAGAGAGAGAGAGAGAGAGAGAGAGAGAGAGAGAGAGAGAGAGAGAGAGAGAGAGAGAGAGAGAGAGAGAGAGAGGAGATGCTGCTACTGGGGGTAGGTGGAAGAGACCTTTCTGAGAGGGTGAGGTGTAAGCCGAAAGTGAGTCAGAGCATTCAATAGCCCAGAGGTCAGTATGGCCCCACCAGTGAACCGTGAGGACAGAGGTGACGAGGTCACAGTAGGAGTGTTGGGAGCAGGGGTGCACTGGGGGACCGTGTGAGGGGTCTCCTTGGCATAGGAACACCTGGGAGATGAGCAGTACCTCTTGGACCTGGATGCTTTCAAGGGTAGTGGTGTCTGGCAGTCCCGGAAGCCAGTGGAGACCACTGAATCTGGACTGGTTTGCCTAGAGAGGCCCCCCTCACTGCTCCCCTGGAAACGTTCCCAGTTGGGAGGCCAGCAGCATTTTAATTACAGCTCCCAGTTCTCAATGGTTTGCAGTCCAACCGTGAAACAGGCCCTGGGCAACATGTGGCACTTTGGTGATTTATTCCCTCACGATGTCTATATTTAGTGGCCCTGGGTGCTGTTGGACAAGTTTACAGAGAGCAAAAGAAAGTAGAATGGGGTGGGATGGGGGTTAAGTCTGGGATTTTAAGCACATTCATCCATTTTTCAGTTGTTCTCCAGGATAAGATTCCCCAGCCTGCCGGGAGTTACTAGTATCCAGTGACATGGGGCCCAACTGCCCACTGTCTTGATTCTCTTCTCTCTGAGAGTATACATGCTTTCTGCCAAATGGTGGCCTTGGAGGCCACCACACATCGAGTGTATCTACAAGCATGGGCTCCCACTCTCTGTCTGAGGCTTTAACCTCCCACCCAAGCAAGCCCCATCAACCCAAAGCCCAGGACCCTGCAGGGCTCCTCAGACTTCACATGCCCACAAACCACCTGGGGAGTGGAAATGCCCTCTGACTCCATGACAGGTCTGGGCGGGGCCTCAGGCTCTATATCTCCAGCCACCACCCCCCAAGGACCCCTGTAGCTAATGCTGTGGCTGGAATATGTGTCCCAAAATTTCAGGTGCTGGAAACTTAGTCCCCAAACCAAATGGAGATCTGGAGGTAAAGCCTTTGGAAGGTGATTAGGGATAGATAGTCTTGAGGCCAGCACTCAGGGTGGCATCAGTGGCTTTATAAGAAGAGGAGGAGAGACCTGAGCTCCCACACTTTTCTGTTTCCCGTGTGATACCCTCTGCCATGCCGTGACATGGCACAAGGTCCTTCTAGAGGTGAGTGCCATGCATTTAGGATTTCAGTCTCCAGAGCTAAGCTGGATAATTCTGTATTCTTTAGAAGCTACCTACTCTCTAATATTCTGTTATAGTCATGGAAAACAGGCTGGGACATTGGCTTTTGGACTATGACTGGGTAGCAAGGATCTTAACCTGTGCCCTCCAGTAGAAATCTATTATAAGCCACATGGCTTATAATATAGTGACCACATCAAAAACAGCCCGGGGATATGGGTCAGGGATAGGGAACACTTGTCTAGCTTGGGTTTGATCCCTAGAACTGAAGGAAAAAAAAGATTCTCCTATATGGAATAATGTATTTTTTAAATCTATTATCAGCGTTCAACATCGAGATCGTATGTGCTGGTTTTCCATTATAATTGTCTGTAATCTAGTGTTTATACTCATAGCATATTTCGATTCAGAACATCATATTGCTTCCAGGATGCCTGCTCTACCCCTATAAACTCTGAATGTGACTTAGGAATGATGAAGGAGATGCGGCTTCACTCTTTGGGTCCCCAAGGCAGCTGTAAATCTCTGCTGAGGACAATCCTGGAGGAACGAGGAAGCCTTACTAGGTCTCTGCATCCTCTTCCCCACCTTGACAGGCCAGCAGGTCTGTTCACTACCTCACTTAGCTCACATAACCCAGAGGTAGGTCCTCTTACTAGTCCCCGATTTTGTGGTTAAAGCACCACGTTCAGAGAGGCTAAACATCCTCAGAGTGACTGACTCAGTTGGTGATAGACCTGGAACTTGAATAAAAAACACTGAAGGCTCTTTCTCCTCAGCAATAAGAGACTCTAAGTCTTTTAGCATGACACTGTCTCAAGGAAACTTGCAGGCCCATCCACTTCTGCAGATCTGTGGGGGTGGCCTGGACCTTGAAGCCAGGGAGCCTCTGGAGTGGCAAAGAAGGCACAGCACCTTTGGTTGGCAGGGCTAGGACAGCCCAGGTCCTTGGGAGTTCTGGGACCCGGCTCCTGAAGCAGATCCAGACACTTAGAGCAGCACCGAGAATCCAGTGTTCCATCAGCCATGCCCACCGTCTGTGCCTGAGTTGAGGGAGATTCATTGTATTCAACTGGAAACTTCCATGGAATCAAGACCAGACAATCAGAAGAACCTGAGTTCCATTCAATAGAAATCTAATATAATGCCAAGCTAGAAAAGGGTATCTCAGAGGAGATGCCCAGTCTATTCCCAGCTACTTGCGGCCAGCCATTCCTAATTCTCAGATACCTGCTGAGGATCTCCCAGGAGAAGGCTTCTACATGTCTCATGGACCACACAGCAGAGGGCTCTGCACAGGCAAACTAGCAAGTTCTCTAAAAAACTGAGTTATGGAGGATGCAAGCGAGGATGGTGTGAGAGAGCCTCACAGAGGAAAGTGCCAAAGCAGAGGACCCAGGGGGAAAGCTGCCACAGCAAGACAGTGGCAGATGTAAGGGTCTTTAGTGGGAATAAACATGGCTTCCCAAGAAGGCCTGGTACCAACCGTTTACTGAGGGGATTTGGCAGAGCTGAGAGGCAACAGGTGTCCTGGGCACCAGAGCGTAGGATGAGTATGTTTTCTTAAGAGGTGGCCACTTGGCCTCTTATGACTGACCCCTATCCCTGCCACACCGAAGCCCAGCTATGCCCAGATGTGTATTGGCTTCAGGAGGAGGTTTGACGTAGTACACAATCTCCCAGCAAATCCATCCAGAGTACTGTAGTCTCTCCGCATCCTTCCTGGCCATTGCTAAGGCACACAAAGCTTCTCTCCTGGATCTCCCTGACCCTCTGGTTGTTGCAGCTTCTGCCCAGTTACTTCTGCTACTAGCAATGCCCTGGCCTTGCTTCTTTGCACGCTTCAAAACTCACAAGTCCCTTCTTCCGGGAAGTCTCGCAGGCACATCATTTGCTTAGCACATGCAGAATGCAAAGGCTTCTGTGTGGGCCAGATCTAAGGAAGAAAGATTCACTGGCTTGTTTGTCTCCTTCACTATGCAGAATCTCCTGAGAAGAGAGACCTTGCTTGACCAGCCTCATGTCACCAGTACCTGACACGGGTCTTAGCAGAGGGTAGCTCTCAAATGACCCTGGAAGGACAGACTGGGGTTCTCTCCCCTGCACGTGTATTAAAAGCACCTGAAGAGCTTTGAAGGCTTTCCCACACCTTTCCAGAGCTGAGATCAAGTCAGAACTTATGAGAGCCTGGGTCAGGCTTCTGGACATCCCGCTCCCATTGACTCTGCATGGCTGGAAAGCCCAACCTGGGAGGAGAAGCAGGTGCCAGACATATACCAGGCCAGAGCCATACTTTGCACACCTATTGCATTAGCAGCTATGCTCAGGGCTTCAGGCCCCACAGGATTTTTGTAGCAGCTTTATTGAACCATCCATGTGTCAAACAATCACACAATCACCCAATGTCAGTGGTCCCTAACAGGATATACACCCACCATCCGAACAAAGTTAAAACCTTCAACACCCAAAAGAAACTTTTTGGTAACCACTGATAGTTCTAGGCCAAAAGGCAAGCAAACCAGCTGGTATCCTGGTACAGAGGAGGTATAAGCAGAAGGATCAGGGGTTCAAGGCTAGCCTGAGCTACATGAGACCCTGTCTCAGATAAACAAAAGCCAACCAACCAGCCACCATCCTGATTGTCAATCTCAATCCCCTCTGGTAACTATCTGAAAGTGAAGTATCTTCTGTGTCTGTGGATTTGCCTTTCTAGACGTTTTGTGTAAATGGGATCACACTATGTGTGGTTCTATGACAGGCTTTGTTCATTACTAGCATGTGCGTAGAGCACATCCATGTTGTAGCATGCTGCCCAGACCTGGAGCATCTCCTAAAGCACATCTGCTAAAGGCTTAGTTGCCAGCTTATTGAGGGGTCACTAGGTGTCTGGGAGCACATCTTTGAAGGAGAGAGCAGGGCCTCTATCTATCCGGTCTCTAGCCCTGCCCCTGCCTCCTGGTTGCCAGGAGGTGAGCAGCTTTCCACCGAGCACTTCTACCACGATGAACTGTGTGTGACATCACAGCCCCAAAGCAGTAGGGCCAAGCAGGCGTGGAAAGAAGAAAGAACCATGGTCAAAGTAAGCATCGACGGGCTTAGGAATTCTGCCACGGTGACAGAAGTCTGAGTAGCAACTCTTCTTCCCTTTCATGGCAGAAGACTATCCCATTATATGGAGAGTTTGTAGTGTCAATGCCAAACAAAATGCAGAAACAAATCTCCAGTTCAGATCTTATTAGGAAAAATAAACTAAGGATAGGGATAGAATCTGGAACACATAGGCACATGCCGTAGAGGCCTCTGATGTTGGAAAAAAACAAAAGAAAGTTGGGAACTTCAGGAGAGCAAAATCTACAGGGCTTGTTTTGAGGTCAGGTCTAATGGCACACTGGGTGCCAGCAGGAGCTCTGACCTAGGTAGTAGCATTGCCTACAGAAAGCTAGTCTTTAGGTCACAGTGGCTATTCTGTGGTTGACTGCTTAGTGAAGATAGCTCTAAGGACTGATGGGCTCTGGTGGAATATCCCCCATTTTCATGGCCCCTGGACCGTGTGTTAGTGGAATATGACAAGATGCTCCCATTTTCAAGAAGTTATCAAAACCTATTTGCCCATTAAGGCCCTTGGGAGTTGTTCCATTTGAACTTGCATGACTGTTGCTGCAAAGAACACATGTAGACTTGGGCTTCTGGCTTGACCCCCTGTGCTGTCAATGTGCCTAGGCCTTAGAGCTGTTTCCAAAAGTGCATAAGTCTAGGGTCAAAAGGGGAAGAGGAACTGATAGACTTCAGGCCTTAGAAGGGCTGCATAGGCCAGCCATATCCTAGATCTCTAAGGGCTGTCAGAGCATCAGGTTGGTAGGTGTTGGCAATGCTAACTATCTTACCTTTTTGCATTAGTCCTCACCCCCTAACTGAAGGGTTGAGGAGAAATTCATTGTTCTACCCACAATCCCTTTGTGATAGTAAGGACTTTTGAGAGCTCAACCCCAGCACTATTAACAGCCTGAGTGAGGTGAGCCATGGCCTAAGGCTGCTACCACCTCATTCTTCTAGATTGGTGTGTGTGTGTGTGTGTGTGTGTGTGTGTGTGTGTGTGAGAAAGAGAGAGGGAGAGAGAGAGAGAGAGAGAGAGAGAGAGAGAGAGAGAGAGAGAGAGAGAGAGAGAGAGGGAGAGGGAGAGGGAGAGGGAGAGGGAGGGAGAGGGAGAGGGAGAGGGAGAGGGAGAGAGAGAGAGAGAGAGAGAGAGAGAGAGAGAGAGAGAGAGAGAGAGAGAGAGAGAGAGAGAGAACAAGTGTGCTCTGCTACTGGAGATTGCACCTAGAACCTCATGTATGCTGGTCAAGAGCTCTGCCACTGAGAGACAACCCCAGAAGCAGATTATTCCACTCTTACAAATATCATCCAGATTGTTATAGGAGGAGAGTCTATTTCCTTCAGAGCTACCACTGCTAGAAGCTGGCATCTGCCTATTGCCGGTGTGACAGTTGATCTGCGACAACTTCTCAGTCCAGAGTGTAAGACTCTCGCTGCGCACCTGGCCGCCTACCACTAATCCTGGCCTAAGAAATAAATCATCATGTGCTGCAAAGATGAAGAAGAATGGACAAAAGAGGAGATGAGGCAAAAGTCCACTCACGGGCGCCTCACAGACGGCTGGAAGCACATAAGTTTGTTGACTCCACATCCTTCTGTCACAGGCAGGAGCACCCAACTGTCTCACTCAAGGCCACAGTCCATAGCCTCCACTCAGCTTGGACCATGGAACAGCCCTGAAGCCACCTTGGTCTATTTATCATCTCAGGAGAGATGGCAGGCAGGAGTCTGTACTGTGAGCAGCTACTGCCTCTGGAGCTTAGCCACTGCCCTGTGGAAATGGCTCCAAGTGTCCATGAAAGCTCTATGAAGGGATCACAGCAGCCTCAGCTTACAATGAGAGAACCTGAGGCTTGCCCAGACTCACAATTTTGCAGGAGCCTATGTGCTGTCACCTGGGCTCACACCATGTCGGAGGGTGTGCATATGTACATGCATGTAGGGGAAGATGAACGTGTGTGTGTGTGTGTGTGTGTGATTATATGTGTAAAACTACATAAATGTGGCTGGGCAGTGGTGGTGATGCCTTTAATCTCAGCACTCCAGAGAGGTAGAGGTAGACAGAACACTATGAATTCAAGGCCAGTCTTGTCTACAGAGTGAGTTCCAGGACAGCCAAAGTTACACAGAGAAACCCAAGAGAGAGAGAGAGAGAGAGAGAGAGAGAGAGAGAGAGAGAGAGAGAGAGGGAGAGAGAGAGAGAGAGAGAGAGAGAGAGAGAGAGAGAGAGAGAGAGAGAGAGAGGGAACGTACGTGTGTCTTGTGTGGTGTACTAAGGTGTGTGACCATGTGGGTCTTGTGATATTGAGGGAGGGTGTGAATGTATGTGCAGATGAGACCTGATACGACTTGTATGGTAATGAGTGCAAGGGTGTGTAGACTGTGGAGCTGTGTTGGGGCACCCATAGGAGGGGGTGCTGTGGGTTTGTAAGCATTCATTGCTTCTGGCTCTTTGACCACAGCAGACCCACTCCAGGCATACAGGAATCGGTACCGGAGGAGCATGAACCTAAGAGGAGACGAGACTGGGGCCATTTATGAAGGGCAAGTTCCTATAAGACCTCAGAGTTAGAGGACAGGTTCCAGAGAAGTCCGTAACTCAAGGACAACAGGGAGTCACTGTGTCCAAGCCTCTGTGACCCAATAGACAATGATTTCTAGAGGTCTCTAGTTTACACTAGAGAGCCTCTCTGGCTGGGCCCCAAACCCCTTTTCCTGGCCTTGTCTTCTGTGCTCAGGTCTGTAACTCTTGTACTGCAGTGTGGCCCCAGTCTGTGGAATGCAGCTGTGCCTGCACCCACCTGAGCCAGGTAGGGACACTGGCTTCAAGTAAGTGCACTCAGTATGGCTTAAAGAATGCGACCAAAGAGAAAATACCCCAAGTATTTACAGAAAAAGCTGTTTCCCTCTTTCATCTGTGTTGCCCAGAGGAATACAGCTGCGGTTAAGTGCAGGCAGCTTTTGGCTCATGATGGATGGGCCCAAGGACGAGGGGAGGGGAGCAGAAGGGGAGGAGTGAGATGAAGAGGAGCTGTGGAGGAGGAGGATCAAGATGAGGAGGAGGAGGAGGAGCAGGGGGAGGAGCAGCAGGGAGAGAAACAGTGGGAGGAGGAGCAGTAGGAGGAGGAACAGCAGGGGGAACAGGAGCAGCAGAGGGAGGAGCAGCAGGGGGGAGAGACAGTGGGAGGAGCAGCAGGGGGAGGAGCAGCAGGAGGAGGAGGAGGAGAAGGAGTGATGGAGAAAAGCAAGTGCTCCCTGCCTCAGGATGTTTTGTTACAGCATGTTGTCACATAGAATCTAATCACCTGGATCCTTGCCCACTACCTGAGGTACAAATGGCCCAGGACTGATGCCTCAGAAGGGACCAGGGAAGGAAGCATCAATGTCAACTTACTCAGATTCTCAGCCTTCAGCCCCCAGGGTCCTGACCTCCTGATGCCCTTTGAACTTATAGTTTAGGGTGGTGATGGAGGTGGTGGTGGTGGTGGTTCTCTCTCTCTCTCTCTCTCTCTCTCTCTCTCTCTCTCTCTCTCTCTCTCTTGTACATATGTGTACCTGATGCATACAAGAGTGTGTACGGGTGCACACGTGCCATGGAGTGCTGTGTGAAGGTCAGAAGATCTTCCACTGCCTTTGAAACAGGGTCTCTTTGCTCTTCATTGTCATGTACACCAGGCTGGTGGCCTGCTAGCTTCTGGGGACTCTCTTTTTTCTACTTCCTACCTCACTAAAGGAGCGTGCAGACTCGGATGCACATGTGACTTTGCTCAGTGGGTTCCTGGAATCCCTACATGTCCTCTCCTACAGCAAGGGCTTTACCCACTGGTGTCTCACCTGCCCCAAGTCCTTTTTAATATGCAAACCAGTCCTCAGCAACCCAGGCCATGTTGCTTGTGCTCTCAGACCTATCAACTAGGAACTTTCTCTCTCTCTCTCTCTCTCTCTCTCTCTCTCTCTCTCTCTCTCTCTCTCTCTCACACACACACACACACACACACACACGCACGCACACACACACCCTCGCACAGATGGAAGGATTTCTGTAGCAGTTAGGGTCCTTTACAATGTATTAACACAACTCAAACTGGCTCAAGGACAGAGAACTCACTGGTTCTTGGAACTGGGGTCCTATGGCAATGAATGCCAGCCCATCCTGATCCTGGGCACAAACACTATTCCCAGGAGCCAGCATCACACATCCCCACTTCTTAGCTCACTTTCTCAGCCAGTATCAGACTCAGTTTTCCAAGCTGACAAGTTGTCTGCCCACAACTGTGGGACACTTCACTTTCCCCTTTGTTCCTCTCTGCTGAGAAATGTCCAATACATCTTCAGTTCACACCTAATTCCTAAGACTTGCTCTGGTTGGCTGTGATGGGCTTAAGTCACCAGGCGCTTCTTACCAGTGATTGGTGGGAACTGGGAGAGGTGATGGGGGGGACTGGGGGTGGGGTGGTGACTTTGGGAACTAGGAGGGATGACTGGTGGGAACTGGAGAGGTCACTGTGGGAACTAGGAGCAATGCCAGGTGGGAACAGGAAAAGGGGGCTGGCCAGTGGAGAACTGAAGAAATGGCTGTTGGCAGCTGGAATCAGCAACTAGTGGGCTGACTTCCATTTTGGTGACTGGGGCAAACCATGCTGAGGAGACAGCATCAGCCATATCAGTCTTGCTAGAAAACGAAGTACCAAAAAAACCAGTGTCCTGACAGGGTAAGCCAGACCTGTGCAGGAGATGAATAGACCCAGGATCCTGGAGGGGGTACATTCCTAGACTGAGGCGCATTCCTGAGGAGGGCTCAGCAGAGGTGACCCATCCCAGGAATCAGGAAGTCCTGATCATGCTGAGAAGCTCAGATAGCTTCAGTGGGGCTCCGGGCTGAGGGTCATGGACAGAACAGTGATGTTCAGCATAGGGAAACAAGGTAGACTGAGATGGCCCTCTGCATGCTGTGGAGTGTGACCCATACTTTGGTGACAGGTGCCCTGTGGGAGCGGGAGCTAGAGGTCATGTCCAAACTCTCCTCTCAAATCCCCTCCTGTCCTCCGGGTCCTCTGTGTCACTGCCACTGTGAGAGCTCGGGGCAGGCCCAGCAGTCAGACTCTGATGGTATCTACTTGGCATTATGTATGAGTCAAGGAACTTTCTGGAGCCAAATTTCTCCCCAGACCTTCCCAGACCTGAGCACCCCACCCTGAGGAGTTCTGGGCTCTGGGCAGCACCTGGTACATTGTCTGCACTTCCTGGAGGACTTGTCAGAAAGAGATTGATGTCTCTCCCTCCGGCGGTGCGGAAAAGCCTTGCTGCTGCTTTAGACAGATTTGGGGCACTGCTGGGAGACACAGAAGGATCTCAGCTGTAGCCCCACCCCTCCAAAGAGCTAGTTGCCAGTTGTATACACTCCAAGACAGGGAGCTCACTCTTTCACAAGAGCCTCCCCGCAGCAGGGGTGAGCTTGGTAGGGAAGGCTAGCCTTTCAAGGAGCAGTATTCTGCCCAGGAAGACCTCTCTTAGTAGGGCCCAAGTTCTGTCCTTCAGTCATATCTTCCTTCCTGCTTACCCTAGCCCAGACAAGAGTGCAGAGCCTGTGAGGCAGCATTCAAGGGCCCTGGGCATTGCTTTCTCTAGGCTGGGTTGGGCTGACCCCCTCTTCTAGCTGTGTTATGCCCCATTCTCATTTCCTTTGAACAGATAGGACCCCCGCTATGTAGCAATTCTTTTAACCCAGCTTCCCAATCGCTGGTGTTACAGGTGTGTGCTACGAGGCTTGGCTGCCCTTCTTCCGTTCTAGCAATCACAAAGGACAACCATTCTCTTGTGTGTGTGTGTGTGTGTGTGTGTGTGTGTGTGTGTGTGCATTAGGCATCCATCAGCATGACCTCAGACCACTGGCTTTTTAGCAGTTTCTTATCAAATCCTGGGTTTGTGGCCACCAAAGTGCTCAGTCTTTCTCAGTCTCCCATTCTGCGGTTTTGCGACCAATTTTAATATAAAAATTCTTGAGCGTTTGCCTCTCTTCTGACTGTACTTACTAATGTGCTAGTCTGCAGAAGGAACAGCGTTCTTCCTGGGGCTCCACATGACCCCCACTAGGCATGCCAGGTGATGGGAGCCAGGGTCCGGGGGCACCACAAGACCCCCCTGCTCCGCAGAGGCTCTGGGTCCTGCCCCCAGGCTCAGCTTCAATGTGCTCCCTATGTTCTGCACACATCCCCTTCCTCAATCGCAACTTCCAACCTCCTGCCTCAGCGCACAGATTCCCCACCCACCGGTCTCCATGGCTGGCTCACTCACAATCACTATGAATTGTGCCGCTTCCTTCCTCCCATGGCTGCTGTGTGCATTAGAGCTACACCGCCTGTGGTCCGGGCACTGAGGACAATGTCCCTCCAGGCTTCTCTCCTGCCATTCTCATCTGCAGCCTAATTTCTACTTCATCTAGAATGAGCTCTGGCTGCCTGCAGTGTATCCAGACGCTTCCCTGCCTTGAAGAGTCAGTCAGCCCTGATGACTCCTCAGCTCTGTCACCTGAGCCTCTGCCCTCCAAACACAGGGCCTCTTTCCGTTTCTTCCAGGGGCTGCATCCCACCCACGCAGGCACAGGCAGTACTGCTATAGTCAGTCCTCACTATTCCCTGGCTCCTGTGAGGCTCTTGCCTCCCTGGAGCCCACTCCAACCCTTCTCCCAGGGTCCCTTGCTACTCCTGTAGCACACAATGCTCGCCAGTTTCTGTGAGCTCTGTGGTTACCTTGGGTCTAGAACCATAAATGCAGAGATGCAAGAGGGTGCACCTCAGAGTAGGCAGGACCGGTGTCTGCTGTCAGCAGGCCTTCTGGAGGACCCCCCACCCCCACCCCAGCCCCTGGCCATAACACAGGCAATACAGTAGCACAGAGCATGCGTTCTTTGCAAAATGCACAAGTGAATCAAAGAACACACCTGGGGCCAAACAGCCCTCCATTCTCCTTACAAACAGAAGTGAGCACGTTTGCTACACTAGGCCAGTTGTCATAGACTGATGACTGTCCCAGTTGGAGTTTTCTGGGAAAGGAGGTAGAGTAAGATTCAGATCTGAGCTCTGTAGGAGACAGGGAGACTCTAAGCCTTGGAGTGGGTGCTACCCACCTGTGTCACTGCCTCAGTTGGAGTAGCCAGGCACTTGTGGCTGTAAGTGGCCCTGAGACAGGCCACTAGGGCAGAGCTTCTCTGTGTCCCAAAGAGCTCTGCCTTACTGGAGAACACCAACATATGAATGGCTCAGAACTTCCCAGGAGACAGATGAAGTAGGAGACTGACAGGTGGAAGACCCTACCTTGATAATCAGAGGAAGCTTCCTGGAGGAGGCAGCATTTTTTTTTGGCATGTGAGCTGTATCAGGAAGGAACTATTCAAACAGGTTTCTTAATCCATAGGATGAAATCAGTGTGTTTAAAAGGTGGCGTACTTCCTGGGACTGGAGGACTGATGGAATCCAGATAGGATGCCCAGCAGGAGCTGGGACTTTTGATAGTGGGGACACAACCTCCCATGGGGTCCAATGGGAATTTGGCAGGGACAGTGACTCCTCAGCTTCTTCCAGAGGCCATTCTGCTGAGGCTAAACCCAGATGTGTATTTATTTCCTCCTGGGTTTCCCTTTGGCCCTGTGAAGTGTTGCTGTGAGTAGCAGTCCTTAGCATGCCCTTATAACCCTCCTTTAACCTGGGACCCAGAGGTGGAACCTGATAGGGAGTGGTTCAGATGTCCCTCTGATGAACTCCCTGTGGGTATGCTCTGAGCACCTGCTGGGGACTAGCCCTCAGAAGGTGCTGGAGACTGGTCACTACAGGGGCTTCAAAGCCTCAACTTGTCTGACCTGCAGCATCGAAGAGGGTCAGGAATCCTGACAGCTCAGACACCAGGATGTGACCTGGCCTCAAGGTGGATGAAAGGATCTGTTTCTTCTGTTGCAGTCGGTGCCTGGGGGAGGCTGCTGGCTGCCCAATGGGTGACCAGCCCTGGCCAGGGCAGTTGCGACTGGGCTGAATACAGTGAGATCTCTGAGACTTTCATTCAGAGTGCAGAGTTAGCAGAGCTAGGCTGGATGTCACCTGATTAAGGGCCCATTCAAGGTCACCATGGCTCCAGGCCAACAGGCTGCAGAGGGAGGAGAGGCTTAGAGGGAGAGGTTGCATGAGGTAGGGGTAGCCATTATACCCCTAGAGCTTTGAAGCCTGGTTCAGTCCAGAACCCACTGCCATAGGCTCTTGGTCAGTATCTAAGCCACAGTTGCTATGTCTACACCATAGATAGCTCTGCTAACTTTGGGCCAGCTTCTACACCAGCCCAGCTGAATCGGGACTTGGGTCCTCATCCAGTGTTCACAGATGCCACAAAGTTTGGCAAACAATCCAAAAAGTCCATCTTCCGAGCTCAACCCACCTGCGTTGTAAGCACGGTCCAAAACTGATCTTAGACCCACTCAGACCAAAGAGAATGAACGTGCATTTGGACTAAGTTGGGCTGGTCTCACCACACTTGGAGAGCAGAGCAGAAAGGGGTTGAGAGTAAACAGAGTACACTCATTAAGAGAGGGCACTGCATCGAGGCTGTAGAGACAGAGGGACTAGATTTCAGGCCCACGTTGTTTGGACTAAAGAGGTGAATGAAAGCCATCGCTGGCTAACAGGGCCTAGAGGATAGTGCCGGGCCTGCACTTGGCCATGAGTCACAATGACAGTTTCCGTGCCTTTCTGTCTTCCCTGCAGATCCTGGAGGAGAACATGAAACTAGAGTGTAAGTGCCACGGCGTTTCCGGCTCCTGTACCACTAAGACATGCTGGACCACGCTGCCACAGTTCAGAGAGTTAGGCTACGTGCTCAAGGACAAGTACAATGAGGCCGTCCACGTGGAACCTGTGCGTGCCAGTCGAAACAAGCGGCCCACCTTTCTGAAGATCAAGAAACCCCTGTCCTACCGCAAGCCCATGGACACCGATCTGGTGTACATCGAGAAGTCACCCAATTACTGTGAAGAGGACCCAGTGACAGGCAGCGTGGGTACCCAGGGCCGGGCCTGCAATAAGACAGCCCCTCAGGCTAGCGGCTGTGACCTCATGTGCTGCGGCCGTGGCTACAACACACACCAGTACGCCCGGGTGTGGCAGTGCAACTGCAAATTCCACTGGTGCTGCTACGTCAAGTGTAACACGTGCAGCGAGCGCACGGAGATGTACACGTGCAAGTGAGTGAGGTCACAGGTCGGATCACGGGCAGGATACAGTCTCCCTGCAGGCCACTGCTGGATGCTCACAGGGAATCACAGAAGCACTGTCCTTGTCTTTTCTGCTGAGGGGGAGGGGTACTCGGGGCTTCCTGCAGACTCCTGTGGGAAGCATCTCTCAGAGGCCCGCCCATTCTACTCCACACGGATGCTGCTCGGCCACCCTCCCCACCCCCAGACACCGCCCAAGCCCCTCCACGTCTGGAACCAAGTTTTCTACGGCAGGAGCTCTGGAGCCTCGGGCCTCGTCATAGCAATATTTAACAGTTTATTCTGATAAGAAATAATATTAATTTATTTAATTAAAGAGAATTCTTCCACTTCGTCGGGATCCGTTTTCTGCAATCAAAGTGGACGGCTTGAGGTCCTGGTGGGATGACTTGCTAGGACTGGGAGCTGAGAACAACTGTACATAATTATTCTTTATGCAGATGTTTCTACTAGTTGATTTCGCAAGTACCCTTTCTGCAGCCCTAGGTGTTAAGTACAAAGAGAAGACGGTCTTTATACACATATAGATATATATGCATACACATTTGTAATTTCTTTTTTGTTTTGTTTTTGCTGTTTGCTGCTACCTATCCAGAATCTAAACTGGTCCAGATCTGGAATTGTTTTTCTCCAGGACATGCCCCTATTGTTTTACCCTTTACAGCTCAAACCTCGCCGTTGGAAAAGTTCCACAGGGAATGGTGTGTGTGAGGAGACGTGAATCACAAACTCCCAGCAGTTTCCATCCTGAAGAGTGAACCACTGGATAAGAGGCTTTCTAAGAGACTATTTTTCTATGAATATTTTATTTATATGGAGTCTGCCTGTGTTGCCCCATGGCCCATGCCTCTTCTTCTGGTACTCACTCAGGGGCAGGAGGACAAGGCCAGGTGTGTGGGCGGGTCCCCTGGGGACCCTCACACAGCTGGAGTCTGGAGTTCTATTTGCCAAGGGGGCCACGGCAGTTACCAGGTGCCTGGGCTGTGGTGTCTGTCTGTGTTAAACGAGAGGGAATCATCCCCTGGCTTTAGCCTGCTAAGCTCAGGTCTTGGAATGGGGTCACTGGATGGTTATCTTGGGAGGTGACCTCAGGATGAGCTACAGTGGTGGATCAGTCAGTGTTTTACATACTTTGAGACGTGTGAGACCTGGCATTCATCATCAGGCAGAGGCCAGCTCAGGGATGCCGATATCCTATCAGGACAGCCCAGGCACTGCCTATAGGTGAGGTGTAGTCCTAAGAGAAGGGGTCAGAAAGGAGGGGGAAGGAGGAAGCCAAGGACTGTTGGCCATCCTCAGTAAAAGTGATGGGTGTGTTCCCTCTGCAGCGGAGACCCAGCTGCACCTGTAGCTTTCCAACAGGAAACCCCTCCAGAAGGCTGGGGATATTTTTGTGTGTTTCCACATGCATTTCCACCTGTGCGCATGTGCTTACATGCACACACTCCTGTGCCAGCACTTTGAGGTACCTCCAGAGTGCTCACGGGTACATGTGCTTGCATGTATCTCTCTGTGCCTGGGAGATCAGACCATGTGTCTGGAGCTGTATGCCTGAGCATTTGTGGTCCCAGGGGTTATTTCCAGGTATCTGCATTTGTGGGTGGGGTGCAAGGTAGACAGCAGGGAACTAATTTGATTGTGTTGAGCCACAAAGAGACTGCAAATCTGAACTCTGTCTCCACAGCTGCTGATGAAACTCAGATGCCTGTGAGACCACAGCCCTGAGCCTCGTGGCCTGTGTGCTAGGAGCCCCTCAGTGCCTAGGTCATGTCCAGTTCCCCACCTGGGTTACATCACGACAAATAAACATGGCTGTATGGCTGATTTCTTCCCTTGAATGTATTTTTAATTTCTTCTTTTGTGTAGGTGTTTGGATGTATGGGCATGGAACTGGAAAGATGGAATGGATGAACAGATGTGTGGATAAATAGAAGAAAGTGTGGATAGATAGATGGGTGGGGGCGGAGGTGGGTAGATGGATGGACAGACAGATAACAGGTAAGTGAGCTTTGGCAAGTGGGTGAGTAGATGTGTACGTGGATGTGTAGGAGCATAGCCAGAAGTGCCTAGATAAATGTGTGAATGGACAAATATGTATTTGGTAAGGAGAAAACTCTCCAGCATTTCTCAGATTCCCATGTCACATCCCCCCCCCCCCACACACACACACATACACATCTATAGGATCTCCATTGAGCATGGGCTTTCCCAAATCAGTCTTCCTGTTTCTGGCCTCACTTGTATCTGGAAATGGGGAAGCTTCAATTAGCCTCGCCAGATGACTATTTAATTAATAATAGCAACATAAAAACAATGCAAATGATGCTCTGTTTCAGCATCCAAATGAGCAGAGGGTCTGCATGAGGGCAGTTGGTCCTGTCAGAACAACATAGGGCTTGCTGCTAACCTGTCAGCCGATCCCATAATGCACTGCAGACATCCAGCCTTGGGGCCTGTCCTCTCTTTGAATGCCAAGTGTGACTGTGCTCTGAGCCTCAGTTTCTCCATCTGTAAAATCAAGGAACTAACAGACTACTGGAGGACCCTCCCAGGAATGACCACGTGGCATTCAGAGTGTCGAGACAGCAAATGAAGGCTAGAGCTTGCTACTGTCAGTCATAATCAGGATGTCCACTGAGGGTCCTGTGGCAAAAGGAGTCTTCTAGCCCAGCTTAACGGGATACACACTTGGCTCTGTGCTGGCAAAGCCACCCCTGTCCCATCTGTTGTACCTCACAGTGGCTTTTCAGCAAAGCGGATGCTTAAAAGACTGGAGTCTTATGTCACGCCATCAAAATATCAGCCAGATGGCTGAGGGCAGTGGGCACACATCAGGTAAGCAGTTCCACACAGGTTGTTGCTGTCACATGACAAGGTGGACTTGTGAGGCTAAATCCACAGCTCTGACTCACCAAGCAAAGCTGGTTGTCTGGGTTTCTAAATACAACCTCCCATTGGAGACACCCTGGCACATGCCATGCTCAGTGTAAAGCAAGATAGGACTGTGGACGAACTTGGTCTTGGCATGTGAGAGTATCTTTTGGACAAGAAGTCTCACATCAGGAAGGGAGAACAAAGGCTGCAGCCTATGTGACCTCACATCAGCACCCAGGTCCTCGCCTTCTGCTGCTTCCAATGGAGGCTTGAGGGAGATGAAAACAAAGAACCACACAGGCTTTTGGGACCCATGTAGGCTGTTAATGCTAGTTCCTCCTCTCCATTTGAACACATCCCACAGCCACGGAACTCTGTCACAGCCTCCCAGGGCAATGCGTGGGTCCCCTGACCGGCCTCTCCACTGGCCTTTGTTTCTTTTCCTGCTACTGGGAAAAGCAACTTGTGGGAGAAAGGACTTATTTCCGTGCACAGTTCAACGTACAGTCCATGTGGCGGGGAACGCAAGACAGCAGAAGCTTAAAGCAACTGGTCACGTTAGGTCCTCAGTCAGAAGACGAGAGCAGTGGTCACATGCCTGTCAATACTCACAATGCTTGCTCCACCTACACAGCCAAGGTCCTGCCACACTTAAGATGGCTTTCCCCACATCAGTTACATAATCAAGACAACTCCCTACATGCATGCATGGATAGCTGTCTAATAGGTGATTCTACACAAGTTGGTGATTTACACAAGCCATCAGATCACCTCACTGTCAACGTCCAGATAACCTTGCTTCTCTGCATCACATTAGGCCGCCAAGCTCCAGGACACACCTAGCTCACCACTGACCAAAGCAGATAAAGATGGGAACCCTTCTCACTCTCCACACACCCAGCACAAGGTTTTGTGCAGAGCAGGTACAGCAAGGCCGTTTACAAAGCACTCTGTGCTGGGTGAGGTTCTGACAATCTGCATGTCTCCCCACTACCACACCAGTTTGCAGCATGATGGCTACTGTGTCTTCACAGGTCTCTGCTCACCCTAGACATGGCTGTTCCGTCTACCTGGAGTACATGCCTGCCTTTCTCCATCTGGCCCTTCTCTTCCTCAGAGGAGTCTCTCCAAGATGCTTCAGGGAGAATGAGACCAGAGCCATTCCCATGCAGTACTGACCTTTGCCTCTTCCCAGGTCACTGCCATAGAGCGTGCTCTCTGGTGGACTCCAGAGCCAGCTAGAAGCAGAGAAGAGAGTAAAGCTCATGACAAGTCATGGACGGACACAGACTTGGAACCCGTCTCTTAGGCTCCAAGGCCAGGGCTTTCCTCTTACTTGGAGAAGTGTATTAGTCAGATAATGCTGAGTAATAAATCATCCCCACGGCTCAATGTCTTGACATAGTAAAGACAATCACATGCCCCTCCACAATAGGAACCCATTCTGGATACAATATCCGTGAGCTCGTCAGTACATGGACATCACAGAGTGCACAGATGCAGGCCACATGGTACAGTACACTGTCCATGGACTCAATGGGTCAACACCTATTTTAGGCTATAGATCTGTACAGCAAGTCACTGCCTGCTAACTACAGGGGATGCATGAATAACAAACAGGTGCTAGGCACCTACCTGTAACATGATAGGAAGTTTCATATCTATAATCAGAAAACATTAACAAGCTAGTGGTAATGACACACACCTATAATCCTGGTACTCAGGAGGCTGAGAACAGAAAAGCAAGAGATCTAAGACCAACCTAGGCTACACAGTGAATTTGGGGCTATCCTGTATTATATAGTGTGCACCCGTCTTAAAGGAACACACACACACACACACACACACACACAATGAAGTAAAAGCACAGTAAAAATACTAGGCAAAAGTAATTTTGAGTTCCATTATAATTTTATGAAACCGCCATGGTGCAGAGCCAGATGCTGACCAAAACATCATGGTGTGGCACCTGACAGCAGGCGGTTGCTCATGAGTTCCCTGGGTGTGACAGGCAATTTGGGGCTTGGAGTGGCTGGGAGGGTTTCCTCATGTGTCCATGTCAGCAAGGAGTCATGCAGGTATACACTGATCTGGACAGAACTCTTCCATACTTGGGGTCAGCTCACCATGAGTGAGTTTACCAAGCTTCTCCTAATAGGCCAGCTTGTCTTCTACTCTCACCCTCCAGTGCTGCCTCCCATCTAAGGCCAATGACCCCACAGTTCTCAGAGCCTCTGAATGGCCACATAGAGAAGCACACAGGAAGAGATCTGTGACTATCACAGAATTGACAAGGCCCACTGGGCTCTGCCCACCATGGCCAGCCTTCTTCTCCCCTTCAGTAAGATCACCTCCACCCTGCCCCAGGCTCCCAAGCACACTGTTCCTCCATCCTTCAGGCTGCTCTTTCCTAACTTGATTCAAACACCAGCTCTTTGCTCTCTGTCCTGGCTCCCCATGCCTCTCACTCGCTATCTCTTGTTTCCTCATGCAGCCACCACTAGCTGAGATGGAAGCTCCTCTATCTTAGGGGCTGTAAAGAACAGTCATCAGGAGCACAGAGTCCAGGGATTGGTGGCACATATAGCACTTGGGAGGTGAAAGCAGGGGTTAAAGGTTATCCTTGACTACACTGTGAGTTCAAAACCAGCCTGAGAGACACGAGACCTTGTCTCCAAACAACCAAACAAGTAAATAAAGTAACAAGTAAACAAAATAAGTAAACAAATAAAGTGAGAGCGTGGGCCATGCAACTGAATTTCCTGGGTTCAAAACTGACTGTGTGCTCTAGAGCAGCCCACCTAACCTCTCTGTGCCCATCTTTCTCTATCGGTCAAGCAGGAGCTGCAACACAATGACAGTGACCTAGTGTAACCCATGCAGTGCAGGCCACACTAGGAGCTGAAAACAGGAGGCTGTGGAGCAGAGACCTGTGAGGATGATGCTGGGTCCCCAGTGCCCAGCACATGGTTAGGATAATAAACACTTGGTGACTAAGAATGAATGCTTGGAGGACTCAGGAGGGCATCGGAGGTGAGGACCTGGAGACAAGAGGATGTTTTAAGGGTTGCAGCATGCTGGAGCTGGCTGGTGCCTATGGATACAACCACAGACACAGCTTCTCCACCAACAGATAGTACTGGTTACCACAGCAACGCTCATGGACCCAGAAGAATGAACTGAAGACAACAGGAGAGCTTGATTGCCACTCCAGCTCAGTACTGAGACAGCAGAGAAAGAATCTGCAATGCATGCGCAACACTGTCCCACAAAGACAATGACTGAGTTGGAGATCCAGAGAGCCCCCACAGTCAAGGGAGAGGACAGACAGACGCTCGAGAGCCGTGTAGCTTGAGGCAGACCTTCACAAGCAATTACAACACACACACACACACACACACACACACACACACACACACACAGAGAGAGAGAGAGAGACAGAGACAGAGACAGAGACGCGGGCGCTGACCATTTTAGCCATACTTGGTGCCTGCCAAGATAGCAGAGGCTCAGAATCCCAGTGTTGAGGAAGCAAAGGCAAGAAGATGATGAGTTCCTCTCTCTAAAAGATGAGTGGGCAGAGCTGTATTCATAAGACTACAAGATGCACACACCCAAGCACAGGCCACAGACAGGACAGAGAAAATGCTGCAAACCCATTTTTGGGAGCCATGCCTTGGATTTTACTCTCTCACTGTGGCCTCTGGTGCCTACTTAGACACAGACCCTCAGGGCTTATGCACGTGTACATAGGTAAGTGAAGGTCCTCGTGTGGGGCTAGAGAGAACCTGTGCTACTTGCCTCAGGAGGGTACACCCAGGCGGGAGGCACCTGGGTCTGGGGGGCCAAGAGTACTTCTGAAGCTTAGCATCTGTGCTTCCCAGGGCTCAGATCACAGCCCAAGCGTGAGCTCCAATCATAGGTCTTCCTTTTCTTGGTCGGGAAAGGTTGACGTTGCAAGTCAGCTCTCCACTACTGTGATGGAGCAGCCAAGATCAGGGCTAGAAAGGAGGACGATGCCACTTGGTTTTGGAGCCTATGGTGAGGCAATGCATCACTGTAGGAGCGGGTGGAGGAATACGGGGTGAAGCACATGGTGGGAGGATGAGATAGGAGCACATGGGACAGCACATGATGGAGTATGTCATAGAGCATGTGGTGGGAACACACATGTTGGGAACATGTGCTAGAGCACATACACGATGGAGCAAAGCTGCCCACAGCACTGGCTTTCATTCACATAAAAGGATTTAACAGCTTTCAGCCAAGTGGCCAGAGGCCTTCAGAGGGTATGGCCCTGCTTAGCATCTCTGGGACCTTGCTTAGCTTGCCCGAGCTTCTTGGCTCAATGGTTCAATGCTCATCTACCCTCCATTATTCCAGGCAGGCACCCTCTAGCATCACTACCTGAAATACCAGCTCACTGCCTACTCCCATGTGACACCCCGATTCTTGTCCAATTCCATCTGTCTCCCTGGCTCTTACGAAGCTGATTGGCAGATCGTATGTGCTTGTTGACTAGCTTTTAGAGGTGGGGAAGCTGATCAATGCCAAACACCCAGATGGGATCCCAGAAGAGAGAACAGAGACCATATGCTGCCTTTCCAACCCCTCCTATAAGAAATTCCAAGGTACTTAACTCTGGGCTATCCTGGCATTTCTGAGAGTTCATCTTATTGGCTGCTCATAAGCAGGAGAAAAGACATAGGAAGCAGAGGAAGAAAGAACACTATGCATGGGCCTTTTCAGATCAGAGCCATTTCTTACGGGTCTTAGCACCCATTTCCTGTGCAGGTGAGAGATGGTTCAGTAGAAGTGACTCCCAAAAGGAATGATGGGTAGGAGCAGAAACCTGTCATATCCACACCTGGGTGAGGAGAAGCAAGCACCTTCCTCTCTCTGACATGCTGCCCTGGGAGAGGGATGCCAGGTGGCAGAAGCCTGGGTCTGCAGAGCCCTGGGGGTCTCCTCACTCTGTCCCTCGCTAGTGCTGACATGCAAGGAGCTAGTGGTATCAAATTATCAAGAGCTAAGTTTTAGCTACCCAAGCAACTGGCATGGCCAACTAAAACAGGGGCAAAGCCATTTCATTAGCTAGGAGAAAGGCGGGAGCAGAGGTAACTAATGCTAAGTCAGCATCTCAGGGAAGGAAGGGACTGTGGGGCAGGTTACAGCAGCCTCCCCTCTCTATGCTCTCAAGGATCTCGGGGAGCAGACATCCTTTACACTTGTCAATGGCAGATGCTCCCTAGTTTAAAAATGCACAGAAGTGTCTAAAGTAAAAGATGAAAATACACACGATCCCTGAGTCTCTTATGTCCAAAGATGGCTACTGTTTCCAGACTTGACTGTGGGAATAGAAACCTATTCATGTTACAGAAGAGTTCAATGTGCCCCAGGCTGCTTTCTGCTCTCCTTGGCTAACACAAGTCATAGCACCTCATGCTCCTGTTGGTTTTAGTGGGATATGTGACTGCTGGGGAGAGTCTTGTCTAGCTATCATCGGAAGCAATGTCTTTCTGTGCAAGCATGCAGATCAGCACAGTGCTATGACCATGTCTCAGAAGTGGGGCTTCTGGGTCAATCGATGCTGGCCCTTTTTGTTAATTCCCCCACTAAACTCTGTCTGATGGGAACCCAGGGCAGAGCCCTTGGAGGGTGAGTTTGCCTCTGCAGGAGTTTGCAGTTGTCATCCACCAGGGTACCACAGACAGGTTCTCTTTTCCAGTTCTGAATTGTCCGTATGACCTTTTTGCCTGTCCCCACCAGCAGATCTCGTTTTCATACAAGCCTTCTGGCAGCTGAGTCCAGTCCCGTCTTCGCTCTCACAGCTACTAACTGAAGTCTCCAAATAATCAGTAAGCAGATGATGGCCCCATCCTGCCCAGGGACTCCAACGAAATACACACAAGATAAACAACTTTTGAGAATCCGTGCCACTGTTTGTCACCACAGATCAGGGGCGGAGGTGCTAACGTGTGCAAGCTAGCAGGGAGGCAGAGGAGTGTGGAGGGATCAAGACAAAGGGCAGCTGGAACCAGCTGCAGGGGACAGTTCCAGCCAGGACGCAGCCACAGCACCATACCAGAGAGGCAACGTGACACGTCTGGAGCTGAAGGCTACAGAGATCACAGGTGGAGGGCACTGCCACCAAGGCTCTCTTCTGATCACAGGTGGAGGGCACTGCCACCAAGGCTCTCTTCTGATCACAGGTGGAGGGCACTGTCACCAAGGCTCTCTTCTGATCACAGGTGGAGGGCACTGCCCACCAAGGCTCTCTTCTGATATGGATGTGTGGTGAGCGTAAGAGCATGAGGGGCAGAACGTGTTGTCAGCACCTATGACACAGGTATGACTCAATCGTCCTGTGCTGGTTGGTCCTCACATCTCTGCTCTGAGATGTTCAGCAGGGAAGCTGCCAGTTTAAGGCTGCTTTAGGACCAGGCTGTTCCCTTGGGGAAATGGACTAGGGCCAGCATGTTTTGTGCCTCCATTTTCACAGTAGTACGTGGAGCTAGCACAGTGGTCTTGGGTGTATGTGATTCAAGGAACAGTGCTGCATAGATTCTCAGCTTGGCATGCAATGACTCACCAGAAGGCACCTGGCATGCAATGAGCCACCACCTATGATGGTTTTGGTGGCTCTACCCTTGGCTTTAGCATTGGTGAGTCCAAGAGCAGATTCTGGGGTTGGGATGTCCCAGATGCTTCTTCAGGTCTGGATCCAGAGCCACCCAGGCCTCCGGGGCTCAGGGCCACCAGGTGGCCAACCCTCCGCAGCAGGCAGCAGCTAGAAAGCAAAGCAAACACACGGAGGGCAGGAAGCTCCCAGGCCGCAGGAAAGCAAACACACTACTTCCTCCTGCCACATGCTGCCGTCGCCAACCTTTCCCAGGGCCCATCCTTGGGAGACCTCCTCAGGCTCCTGGCCTGTGTTTGGACAGCTTGTTGGAGAGTCTGGGTGGAGAAAGGGGAGAGGCAGATCCAGGCCCATGCTTGCTGAGACCCCATCTTGTGCCCTAGCCTCCCAGCTGCTGCTCAGGGCACTGCATAGAATCACTCCCCTACCCCCATCCATGGCCTATGCCCTGTGCAGACCACAGGCCTTGTCTGTGTGTGGTGTCAATGAGAGCCATGGAAATAAAAAGTAGTCATAGCTGATTGGCCAAGTGCTCCCTGGAGGCCCAGCACAAGTCTCCATGCCACCTGCAGACTGCCTAAGACCAGCAGTCCCCGCTGGGTCTCTTGGTGACCCTGCAAGGCTGAGTCTTTTCTTTTGGTGCTGAAGATAAAACCCAGGGCCACAAACAGGTTAGGCTTATGCCAGCCTCTACTACTAAACTGTACTCCGGCTCTCTTAGCCCACTTCTCAGATAAGTAAAGGAAGCAAAGAGAAATGAGGCCATTTGCCCAAGGCTATCCAGTTGGAAAAAGACATTTCTATCCAGTGCCCAAATTAGTAATTTTAGCATCTTTGCAAATGTATAAGTTTCCTCTTGCTGCTGAAACAAACTTACCAACTTGGTAGCTTGGCACAGCAGACACCTGCTTGCCTGGCAGTGAGAAGTCTGTAATCAGACTCCCCACAGTGAAGTGAAGTGGAAACGTAAGGGGTCTTTGGAAAGTCAGTTGTGTTGGATGGTGCTTTGCTGGGGCAAACACATGAAGGAGTGTTTTCCTGAAGCCGACACAGGTGAAAGGATGTTCTGTTAAAGCAAGCACATAAAAGGACACATGATGGATTCTTTGTTAATCACACACATATATTGGTCCACCTTACATTGTGTAGTTGAACTCCATTTATCGAGACTCCATAGAAAGAAATTCACCAAAAATCTTCTGGTGGTGTGCTGCAGTTTCTCATTGCTTTCATGGACTAGGGCTGATTAACACAGTGATGGCAGCTGGGACAGATAGATATGCATGCTGAGGTAAGACCCACGGAGGACACATGGTGTTTGGAGGGTATAAAAAGGCCCAACGGACAGTGACAGAGGCTGAGCTGGGCTTGGTATAGAACTAGCTGTGCAATGCTTGTGGGTCCCGAGTCTGCTGTGCTGAGAGAGGAACAGGCAGCCGAGAACTTCTGCTGGCATTCCCGCGGGTCCTTCCTGCTGACTCGTGCTGAGGCTGAGGCCTGCCTGTCTCTGCTAGGTAGAGCCACCTCTGCTGATATGTGTGTGCTCTCCTGACTACCGAACTGGACTGCTGGTGTATCCGTGAAGTGTTTGCGAGTGGATGGAGCTGCCTGCTAACCTGTGAAAGGAACTGCCGTTTTCCAGACAACACAGACAGGAGTTGCTCCAAAGAACCATTTCTAAACTGGTCCACTTCCCCCATATCCTTTCTTTTCCACTACCTGGGTGGTGGGCTAAAAGGGAGGTTAAAGTGTTTAAGAACCATCATTAAAAATAGGCTTAAAAACATTAAAGTTACACTGAAGCGTGGGTAAGAGCAGTGGCTTGTTCCAGAGGCACTGAGAGGAGAAACCCTTTCCTGCCTTGTTTGGCTCCCAGAGGCCACCTGCATCCCTTGGCTGGTGGTCCCTCCTTCCCTCCAGATGCAGAGCACCGCGCTCCAGCCTCTGCCTCTGGGTCCCTCAACAAGGACCCTCATGACGAATTGGTTCACATGGCCAATCCAGGACAGCTGACTTGTTTTCTTCTGTGCATGCATACGTGATTTTATGTGCCTGTACATTCTAGGAACTGCAAATGAGAGAAAACATGGTTTTTCTGAGACTGTCCTGGTTCACACGCTGTGGTTGGCTCCATTTGCATCCGTGTTCTGGCAAATGACATAATTCTCTTACTGCATCGTATGCACATGCTCATGTTTTCTCTCATCGATCCCTCTGCTATAGGCTGCATGCATTATCTACTGTGGCCAGGGCTTCGATGAACATGACTGCACAGTGTCTCTGAGGTGCTAACTCGAAGTCCCTCAGGTAAATACCCATGGGGACACACTGTGACACAGGGTAGACCATGCCGACTTCTATCATGACTGGACTGGTTCACACTCCGACCAGCAGTGAATAGGCCTCCTCCCTTTTGCACATGACTTCACCAGCATTTGTTGTTTTCTTAATGACTATCACTATTGTAGGTTCTCTATCCACATAGCCAAAGACCCCTTTGTCAGTACAACAGTATAATCACAGGTGGCAGTGGTCAGGACATGGACATACCAGGCGGGCTGTGACCCAGCATGTGAGCACATGGTCAGCAGTCAGGATACAGACACACTGGGTAGGCTATTAACCCAGTGTGTGAGCACATGGCCACCCGCTGAACACCCTGCCTCATCACTCTGAGTTCTTACCTTGAAGACTTGGGATTTGCTCTCAGCTCATCTTGCACCTTTCCAGGTGAAGAGAAAGGAACCTCCCCTTCCCCATGGGAGTTTGTTCTCACCAGGTTCTAGTACGTACACCTCAGAGACCCAGGATTGGTGTGTTGTGTTGTGTACCATGCCTCACTGTTGTCTTGAGCTGAGGGAAAAGTCCCACCTCCCTCCGGCATTGACTCACAGTCATGCCTCATACAGGTGCTTGCAAAGAGCGAGTGGTGGAAGCAGACTGTGGCTGTCACATCCATAAGCACTGCAGACAGGACACAGTGCGGGTGCTCAACAGCTAGTCCCCACCAGGCTCTCAAGAACTTTCTGAGGGGACACCTCACAGCCAAGCTGCTATCATGGTTTGAGAGAGGGCTTAGTGAGACCTCCAAGGTTTATGTGCTGGAGGCTTGGTCTCCCCTGTGGTGGGTAGAGGGATGGGATGCTGGAGTGGTTAGATCACTGGAGAAGGCAGTAGGTCACTGGTGGGGTGGGGTTGGGGGTAGTTAGGTCTCTGGAGAGAGGTGGTTAAGTCACTAGGGGGAAGGGAGAAGTCATTGGAGGGAAGTAGGTAGGTTATTGCCTTTGGAAGGGCTTAGTTTTCAGAGGACTTAGTTCCTGGGGAATTATTACAAAAAGGCACACCTAGCCTCAAATTCCTTTGGCCTTCTCTGTTAAGTATGCACCATCTCCTGCCATTATAATGCCAACTACCTGGGCCCCAAGCAGAGTCTGAGATGCCAGAGCTCCATGTCTTGCCCGTTTAGCCTTTAAAACCACAAACCTATTTAATTTCTTCTCTCTCTCTCTTTCTTTCTTCCTTTATTCTTTCTTCCTTTCTTCCTCCCTCCCTCCCTTTCTTTCTTTCTTTTTTTCTTTCTTTCTTTTGCTATTTCTCTCTGTATGTACTAGTTAGGGTTGCTATTGCTGTGCTAAAACACATGACCAAGCAACTTGTGAAGGAAAGGGTTTATTTGGCTTATATATACACCTCCAAATTACTATTCATCATTGAAAGAAGTCAGGACAGGAACTCAAACAGGGAAGAAACATGGAGGCAGGAGCTGATACAGAATAGAAGAGTGTTGCTTACTCCCCATGGCTTGTTCAGCCTGTTTTCTTATAGAACCTAGGGCCACCATCCCAGCGTGGTACCACCCACAATGGGCTGGGACCTCTCTCTGCCTTACAACCAGATCTTATGTAGTCATTTTATTAACTGAAGTTCCTTCTTTCAGATGACTCCATCTTGTATCAAGTTGACATAAAACTAGTCAGGATGACTCCGAACTTCTTATCTTCTTCCTGCCTTCACCTCCTGGGTGCTTGTAATTCATGCATGCACCACCACACTTGGTTTAAGCCTATTTTTTACTTTCCAGCCTCAGATATTTTGCTAAGCAACACAAAACAGACTAACACAGCTTTGTTCTGTGTGATAGCCTGCAGACACATGTGGTTGCTGAGCACTTGGAAAGTGGCTCATCAAGGGAAAGACTTGCATGATAAAAGCCTCAAGTCTTTGAAAAGAGAAACCAAAGAAGCTATCAGAAGATGGAGAGATCTCACATGCTCATGGATCAATAGGATTAACAGTAAAAATGGCCATTCTACCAAAAGCAATCTACAGAGTCAGTGTAATCCCCATCAAAATTTCAACACAATTCTTCACAGATATTGAAAGGACAATTCTCAAGTTCATATGGTCAAACAAAAAACTTGGGATGTCTAAAATAATCCTGACAATAAAAGAACTGACTGAGGTCTCACCATTCCCAATTTCTAGTTTTACTACAGAACTGTAGTAATAAAGAAAAAATGTATGGTATTGGCATAAAAACAAACACATTGATCAATGGAATCAAATTGAAGACCCAGACATAAATCTAAACACATATGAACACCTGATTTTTAATAAAGAAGCCAGAAATACACAGTGGAAAAAAGACAACATCTCCAACAAATGGTGCTGGTCAAATTGGATGTCAACATGTAGAAGATTCTGAATAGAATCATACTTACCACATTGCACAAAACTCAACTCCAAATGGAACAAAGACCTCAACATTAAGCTAGATACACTGAACCTGTCAGAAGATAAAGTGAAGAATAGCTTTATACTCATTGGCACAAGAGACAACTTCCTGAACAGAACACTGATAGCACAGGCACTAAGACTGATGATTATAAATGGGACCTCATAAAACCAAAAAGCACTGTTAAGACAAAGGACATTGTCATTTGGACAAAATTGCAGCCTACAGAATGAGAAAAGTTTTTTTTTACCAACTCCACATCCAATAGAGGACTAATATCCAAAATATATAAAGAACTCAAGAAACTAGATATAAAAAAAACCACTCAATAAAGGAGCTTCAAATTGCTGAGAAACACTGAAAGAAATGTTCAATATCCTTAGTCATCAGGGAAATGCAAATCAAAACTACTTTGAGATTCCATCTTACACCTGTCAGAATGGCTACGATCAACAACACAAGGGACCTCTCATGCTTGTGAGGATGTGGAGCAAAGGGAACACTCCTCCACTGTTGGTGGGAGTGCAAACTTTTACAGTCGCTATGAAAAGCAATATGTCAGTTCCTCAGAAAGCTGGGAATCGATCTACTTCAAGATCCAGCTGTTCCACTCTTGGGCACACACCCAAAGGATGCTTCATCCTACCACAAGGACACTTGCTCAACCATGTTCATTGCTGCTCTACTCCTAATAGCCAGAAGTTAAAAACAACCTAGGTATTCCTCAACAGAAGAATAGATAAAGAAAATATGGTATATTTACACAATGGAGGATTACTTAGCTGTTTAAAAATATGACATCATAAAATTTGCAGGCAAATGGATAGAACTAGAAAAAAATCATCCCGCATGAGCATCCAGCAAGATAAATATGGTATGCATTCACTTATATGTGAATATTAACTATTGAATAAGTGATAACCAAACTATAATCTGTAAATTCAGAGAGGTTAGGTATAGAGGAAGGGACAAGGGAGGACACATGGATCTCCTTGGGAGGGGAAAATAGAATAGATTTTACAGGTGGACTGGAGGCAGGGAATGGGAATGAGGTTGGGAATGGGAGGTGTGGAGGGGGAGGAAGTTGAGGGAGGGGATCGTTTAAGCGATGATATGGAAACCTAGTGCAGTGGAAACTTCCTACAATATATGAAGTTGATCCTAATGAGGTCTCCTAATGATGGAGGAATGTAGAGCCCCAGCTGGTCACCTCTTGTCACCAAATGAGGCCTCCAGTAGCAGAACTGAGATGTTGACCAAGGGTGTTCCGTGGAAATTCCTCAAACAATCCAGGCTGCTGCTAAGACAGTGGGATGCCCTCCACAAACTGACAGTAGGGCCCCCACCCCATTGTGAGGACAATGCCCGCACAACTTACTCAACATGGAAAAGTCAAGTGGGTGCCCACATGGCACTTTCATTCCCACAGTCCAGCCAGCGTCTTCAGTGCAGGAAGATACCCTGGAGGCTACCAAAGGCGAAACACAAACACCAGCACAGCCACAGTCTGTCCTACAATCTGTCCTCCCTGAAAGAGATTAGGTAGCCCAGGGGCTTAGGGTAAAAACCAAACACTGCTGGTTTTATATATCTATGTATGTGTGTGTGTGTGTGTGTGTGTGTGTGTGTGTGTATTCAATGATATTCTTCTATACTCATAGGTCAGTGTCATCATGAGAGAAGCTTTCCTCCTGCAGCAGACAAGAACAGATACAGAGACCCATAGAAAGACATTGTACGGAGAGAGAGTCCTTGGAACACACGGCTCTAAATGGGGTGTCTCCATCAAATCCCTCCCCTCAGAATTCAGGGAACCTCATGGAAGAGAGGAGCCAAAGGAGATGGAAGACATCAGAACAAGTTCCCCTGAATCAACTAAGAAAGACATCTAAGCACTCATGGAAACCGAAGTAGCACGCACGGAGCCTACATAGGGCTATACCAGATCCTCTGTGTACATATTATAGCTTTTAACTCAGAATTTTTATGGCACTTCTAAGTTTGTGAGCTAGTGGGCCTCTCTACTCTTGGGACTCTTTCTCTTCTGGTGGGTTGTCTTGTCCAGCCTCCATGAGATGACTTTTGTTTTACCTTACTATATCTTATTTTGTCATGGTTTGTTATTGTCTCTTAGACGCCTGTTCTTTTCTAATGAGAGACAAAAAGGGAGTGGATCCAGAGGTGATGGGAAGTGGGGAGGAACTGGGAGGAGTAAAGAGACAGGAAACTGTAAATAGGATGTGTGGTATGAGAAAAGAATCTATTTTCCATAAAAGAATCAAAATGAAGAAGGAGAAATAAAAAGAAAAAGAAAGGTGGTTTGTACAACTGAGAGAGTATCTTTATATTTCTTTTTTATAGGTAAAATTAAATAAACACAATCTCCAGTATCTCAGACATGTAGTCCCTGTCTCAGTAGTGTGGTGGTTTGAATGAAAATAGCCCCCATAGGCTTGTGAGGAGTGACAGTCTTTCAAAGGATTAGGATATAAGGCCTTCTTGGAGTAGGTGTGGTTTTATTGGAGGAAGTGTGTTACTGGGGGTGAGCTTTGAGGTTTCAGAAGTTCAAGACAAGCATAGTGCCACTCTTCCGACTACTGCTGCTACAAATGTAGAACTCTCAGCTAGTTCCCCAGCATCATGTCTGCCTGTGTGCCTCCATGTTTCCTGCCATGATGATAATAGACGTTGAACCCATGAGCAAGTCAGTAAGCAACATCCCTCCACAGCCTCTGCATCAGCTCCTGCCTCCAGGTTCCTTCCCTGATTGAGTTTCTGTCCTGATACTGTTCAATGATGAACAACAATATGGAAGCAAAAGCCAAATTAACCCTTTCCTCCCCAGCTTGCTTTTTTGGTCATGGTATTTCATCACAGCAATAGAAACCCTAACTAAGATAAGCGGTTAGCCCAGAATCATCTCTCAAGCTTCCTGGATCCCCATCTGAAATGGGTACTTGTTGGCCTCTCCCATCTGTCCCTTCTGTTAGCCGTGTCTATAATGGTCTCTACCCCAAGTTTTGAAGCTGTGTCCCATCTGTCTCACCGTCCAGCTCTGCTAGATCTGCCACCACCAAGATCTGCATTCATGGGGCTACTATGTGGGAGAGCCTGGTGTTGCCATCATCTTACAAATGGGGAAGAGCATCAGCAAGGGAAAACTCTAGTCATAAACTAATAAAGCCTCTTCGGGTCTGCTGCAAAGAAATTTCTAGAGCAAGACAGCCGAGCATTTGGAGACAAAAGGCAACTCTCAGGATTCCCTGCCTTGACAGTGGCATGCCCATTCCTTCAGCCACTATGTCACCTAACACCTGGATCAGCACTGGTTCCTGAGAGTGGCCCAGGGTCTGAGCAACTAGCCAATGGCAGATGGCTACTTTGGCAGAAGCTGGGCAGCCAGGGAACAAAGGGCTTTCATGGGGTGTAATCCAGGCTGAGAGAGGAAAAATGGTCAGGTGCTTGGAGATGCAGGTTCACACACAGGGAAAAGGCAAGTCTCGCAGGACTGGCTGGCACGGGGGCCCAGGTTCCGGCCCACATTCCCAGGGCAGCAGACGGTCCCTGGCAATGGCTGAAGGCCCCATTTGTGTGATATGTCAGCAGGGAGGGTAGGCCTTTTAAGGGGTGAGATCCTGAGCCCTGATAGCATGCTGGGGCCTCTCCCTGGGGGAGCCTGGCCCTTGTGAGGACTGTCAGACATTGTTAACTGTGTCCCAGTGTGGAGGAAAAAGGGGCAGTGGCAGTCACTGATACCTGTGCGATCTGGCCACCAGAACTCAGCCACACCGCCACAGCTCCAGTTACAGGCCGGATGGGCAAAGGGGCCTGCAGCCCTCTAGCATACCCATGGCAGGCAAAAGGCAGTGGAAAGGTGAGCAGCGTGAGGCCACAGAGATGGTGGCAAGTCACAGGGTCCTGTGTATGAAGTCACACACTGTCAAGAGTTGTCTGTGTCTCTCTGCCAGAAAGGGGGTGATGAGAAGAATTGGGGGGGGGATGAGGCTGTGAGAGAGCAGAGGATGGAGATACCCTCAGCCTTGTGCTGGTACCCAGTGCTTTGGGCTAAAAGGCTTGCCAGTCTCTATGGATGGAATGTCAGAGTTGCCTATCACTTCCCCCAAGGCACACAGCTCAAGAACTTGGTAAGGGTGAATGCCTGTGAAGCACTGAGTACTTATTTGACATTTGTTACTTACTAGTACTCACTGTTCCTGTGTTCAGTGGTGCTGAGAGACTTAGTCCTCAAGGCAACCCCCTGTGATATCATTGTAGTTACTACAAGTGAGCCACAGAGAGGCAAAACAATTTCCAAAGGTCATATAGCTTTGAAAGGGCAGATCAGGATCCGTTAGGGCTGGGATTGTAACCCAGTCATCTAGCTCCAGAATCCCTACCTCTGGGAACCACTGAAAACTGACAGAAACTGAGGCCAGCCTCAGGTCTCAGATGGACAGGAGACAAAGTAATGAAGACCACCAAAGCAAGAGGTACATGGAGGTGTGACAGCAGGGAGCCCACAGGACTGAGAGACAGCTACACACAGCCCTTGCCACTCTGGGAGACAGGACAGAGGAGAATGAGGGTCACCAAGCTCAGATCTGGAGCCATAAGAAGGGACTCAGGGCAAAATAAAAATCAAGGACTATGGATAGAAGAGGGAGGGGAGGCAGGAGGTGGGCTCAGTTCCCTGATGCTCTACCAAGGGAGAAGCCCTGTGTGGATGAGTGGCAACTCCTGAGTAGAGGGTAAGGTAGGGACTGGATGGGAGGGAGGTGCTGTGAAAACCTGCTGTTCCAGGGCATAACTGAACAGCTCTGCAAAGCCATTTACACCAGGCCTGGGTCAGGGCAGGTCCATCCTTCAGAGGGCTGTGTCCTGCTGCTTCTTCCCGGGTGCATGTGGCTTCTGAGATGTTGGGACAATAGTGATCACAGCTACCAGGAAGCTGGGTACCTGTGGGACCGAGTTGCCACTATCACAGTAGAATAGCGGGGGTGGGGGATAGAGGGTAGGGGAGGCGGGGGGACCTGCTTCTTAGAGCTACCAAAGGATGGGATGAAGTTGGAGGCCTGAGGTCATGTGACTGAGGGGGATTGGCTTGGTTGTCACATCAAGGGACATATCTGACATTCTGAATGTTTGGTTAGTCACTGGCCATCGTTCCCAATCTGAGGACTGCCAGGAGCTGTTGAAGTGAGGGGATGATGGGGGAGAAAAGGGGGGGGGGATTATGAATGAATGAATGAATGAACAAATGAATGAAGAGAGGCTGTGTGCGGAAGAAATGAATGAATGAATGAATGAAAGGATGGAGGAGGGAATGAATGAGTGGAGCATAAACAGGAAAGAAGACAGGGAAGACAAAGGAGGAGAGGGTTCCTGCAGAGCCCTGGACTTAAAAGATCCAGCTGCATTCTACTGCTGCTTAAAATGCTAGGCCTGCCGTCACCATGGTAATGGGAGAAAATCACATAGCAATTTGTAATCAGCAGGAGGTGGGGGACTCCCACTAGAGCACTCTGGGAAGGAAGGGCCCCGTGGGTCCCAGAACTGAGCTCCCACTCCAGCCTGAGGTCCTTTAAACCTCCTTCACTAGGGTCCCTCCCCCAGCTTCTGAGGCTGGCTGAATTCTGCCTCAACACCCAGCCTGCTCAGATCTGAAGTGCCTGCTGGGAGACAGCATCCCTTCACCAGTCTGTAGCCTGTCTCTTTGGGCACTGCATGCTGGGGCCCAGTTCTACTTTTGGGGCCACAACCCCGCTTTCTCCTCCTGCCTCAGGGAAGCCTTCAGAAACTGCCATGCTCTCCAGATGGGAGAACATTGCCCCCACTTATCATGTGGCTGCACAAACTCCGGGCTCTGGTGAGCTCCTTTCCACCAGCCCCAGGGACAAGATTCAGGAATCACCTGGGCTGTAGAAACCACAGACCTTCCACCGTCGTTCTAGGCACAGACCTGAATCTTAGTTGACCCAGGATCTACTTACTGTCCACTGAACATCTCACAGGCTTTTCCAACAGTAAGAGGTAGAGAAGGAACTTGTGATCTAAAAAGCCACATGTTCAAAGACATACACGCACATAAGCACATTAGCCTCCTAATATAGCAGACTTGATCCTGGATCTTCCGGCTGCTGAGAGGGCTCCCAAGATCTCCTGGTCTTGGGAAGAATGGATGGACCCTGCAGAGTTCACTTATCATATGATCTTAAATGAGCCATCTTTGTCCTTTGAGTTTCAGTCACCGACTCTGGAATGTTTAGGAGAGTCTACGGGGCAGGACAGGTATCCCACAGCTCAGCGGCACTGGGGTCCATCCTCCACTGTGTCTGCCCTTTCCTCCATGACTCCATAACTCAGTCTGTGGTCCATTACTGCCTTCCCCAAATCCGGCCCTGGAAGCTGTCCAGCTGCAAATGGAGAGGAGCTGGGGCTGCAGAGCAGGCCGGCCTATGGTTTAGGGGCAAGGAGACTGCTTTGATCAATGGAGTCTGGTTTGGTCTGGGCAGGACGGCATAGAAGGAAGGAAGGAGCCACAGCCAGACCCTGCCTGTGCTTTCTCCCTCTGTCCTGAACTACCCTCTGTAGCTCAGGAGTGTGGACTCTGCCTTGCTGTGAGGATCATGCTGTGCCGTGTACACACTAAGGTACGGAGGCAAGGGAGTGGCTTCATGCATGGATACATGCACACCCACACACCATGCATGTGGCTTCTCAGCTTCCAGAGCTAGTGGCCTTATCTGGAAGCTAGAGCAAGCAATTCCCTTCCCCAGGGGCTGTAAAAAGAGCCGGCGGCAGCATCTATACAGCTCAAGGCAAACAGTCAGGACCTCCCTTCCATGGGGTTACTGACAGCCAAGGCCCCTGAGGGGAAAGCACCCATCCAGGACACATGGCAGGCACCGGCACCTTTGCCCAGGCTGGGTCTAAACACTGGTGGAAGGGGGTGAGGGAAGGAGAAAGGCAGTTAAACCTTGTGCAAGCGCCTCACACAATGGGGTCACTGGCCAGGCCAAAGAAGGTGGCTGAGGCGGGCTTGGCCCTACTTAGCATATGAGCTGGAGGCCCCGCCCCTTCCTGAGAGGTTCCAGGAGCAACTATAATGTCCCAGTTGTCGCACAATACCTTGATGGAGGGCCCTGTCACATTTTTGCCACCGTTACTGGGGTCCCCATTCATGGCCACTGTCACCATGCTCAGAACAAGCTGGCTAGGCAGGCTCCTTTGCATTAAAATGGGTGAGAACTAAGCCTTCCTACTGCTCAGCTGGGCAGAAAACAGGATTAGGCCAAGGACGGCTGAAGGCCCCTGGTGGGGGCGGCCCCAGAAGGCCAGTGTCAGCCACTGCCCTCTGGCCCAAGCCATGCATCAGTTCCCCCGTAGCCCTTAGTGAGGGCGAACAGCCCCTCCCTGTATCTCAGTGTCTCTACCTCTCAGTGTGAGGTTAGGGGCATGAGTGCTCTGGGTTTCATCCTGAAGGGAAGAAACGCCACATTTATAGGGAGAGTGATGTAGAGCAGGAAAGAATGGGCAAATGAGGACGAGTGTCCATCCTGGTGGCACTTCTGTTAGCTCTCAGTCACAATAGCAAAATACCTGAGAGGAGCCACTTAAAATGAGAAACGTTTTCTTTGAGGTCAGTGTTTCAGAGGTCAGGGGCCATGACTGTCTGTGGGCCCCTGCTTTCAGGCCCCTGGTTGGGCAGTGTACCATAGTAGTGACAGATGTCAAAACGCAGCTGCTTTACTCACAGTCGAGGGTAGAAGAAACCAGTGAGAAGAGCCTGGGGTTCCAAACACCCCTCAAAGACATGCCCCAGTGACTCCGAAACACCTCTCTATAGTGTCACTTGGGAACCAAGTCACGACCATTAGAGGACAGTCAGCACCCACAGGTCAGCAGCATCTGAGCTTGCCTGGAGCTCCTGGTACACAGGGAGAAGCCACAGCCTGAAGGCAGCTGAGAACCAGGTTTCCAGGTGAGGGTCTGCTGACATGAGAGGATGCTGTGTCGAAGGCTCAGCACCCAAACACGCCACCCTACAGATGCACACACAGAGGAATGTGGCAGCTCACATACAAGAACTCAGAACCATCCCACATTTCCACAGATGGGGGAGGGGCACTAAATACATCATCCACACCTCAGAGCCCATGTCACTCAAAATGAAGACCTGGTGTGACATTAGAAGTGGCAGAATGTCCGAGAGTACCAGCAAATGGATGGGACAGCTGTGGATAGGCGTGTCCGGGGTCATTCCCAGAGAATGGTGTGTTGCCTGTGGAAGAGGCCACGGTGAAGAACAAGGAACTAAGGGAGCTGCCTCTGGAAAACTCAAGGGGCTGAAGAGGAAACCTTGGCTTTGTGCCTTATGTATTTCTTTAACCACTGTGTGTTCCCAACTTGTGATGGTTCACTTTGGTTTTTTGTCTTTATAAACACACAAAGTCACATGCTTTCAGAAAAAGCAAACAAACAAAACCCTCCCAGCACTTAGGATGTGCATATGTGTGCAGTGCTAAGGATGTACATATGTGTGCAATGCTAAGGCTGTGCATATGTGTGCAGTGCTAAGGCTGTACATATGTGTGCAGTGCTAAGGCTGTGCATATGTATACAGTGCTAAGGCTGTGCATATGTGTGCAGTGCTAAGGCTATGCATATGTGTGCAGTGCTAAGGCTGTGCATATGTGTGCAGTACTAAGGCTGTGCATATGTGTGCAGTACTAAGGCTGTGCATATGTGTGCAGTGCTAAGGATGGGGTCTGAGCTTCTGGCATTCTAGGCAAGGCTCTACAGGAGCCAGTCCACCCCCAAAACTTTATCCTGACTTCCATTCTGAAACCTGCAGTGCCCGTTGCTCAGCACTGACACTGAGTACCCCTGCTTGCAGGCACTCCTTTGACATGCCTCCACAGGCTTTTTGCCCAGCCCTCTGAGGGGGACACTCCACTATTATGTAAGAAGACATCCTGGCAGATGCAAATGCAGGATGCCCCAGGAGGCCACTGGACAGAGACCTGCAGTCTGTACCACAGCTCTACTGAGCACTGGCCACAGCCCTCTGGCCTGGGTACCCCACCTGGGCATCTTCTCTCATGTACACACAGGAGATATGCACAGATATCCCTTCCTTGCCCACATCAGGACAAAGAGAGAATGTACACATCCACAGGATTGTCCTGCTCCAAAGCCCTTGTCCCTCTGACCAGAGACTCTGTCTTTAAACCACACTGACAAATCAGATCATGACAAACAATAACAGGGGTGACATGGAAGGTTGTGGTACAGGATGAGAGAGCAGAGGGGTAAGAAAGTATACAGCCTCCCCTAGGGCTTCCATTGTGATCTTTGAGAGCTTGGTAAAGGGACAGGCACTGGTAAGACACCACCCCCCCTTGCAGGGACAGAAGAAGCAGTCAGATTATCAATGCCCCTGCCTCTGGGATCCCCTGACCCCAACTGAACAGGCTCAGGCTGCATGACCCAATTCAAATCCTTCTTGCTGTAGTCCAGCCTAGAGACTTGAGAACACCATACACACACATTTCACAGTTGGTAGGAAGTGCATGCCCCCCAGATTCATACCATTTATCTTGCTATAGAATTTAAGAGTGCCCTGGAGAGTATACTGTGCCCTGACATCACCTGAGCCTCAGATGCTAGCTGGAAAGTTCCACATTGCAGGAAACTGAGCACCATTTGGGGTGGGTGGGTGGGAGGAGTACCTGTAATTTGTATGCAGTTGCAGGTCATTACCAAAACAACAATGAAATGCAGGTTCCTTGTAATTAGATGCTTTTATGAATTGAGTTCTAAGGTATTAATGGCCAAGCTATAAGATCTGCTCCTTCCTCCATTCCAATGCCCTTTCTCAGGCAGACAGAGCCCCAAGGGCCATGGATGAACACCTTGGCTGGCTCTAGCTTGAGGATCTGTCATGTTCTGGATGGCAGGTTGTGACTCCCAGGAGCAAGCCTCAGAACCAACCCAATTCTCTATGAATTGGAAGGTATGCCTCTAAGTAAATCATGACCCATGCAGATCTTGGAACATGTTCCATCTATAATCACTAGAGAAGCAACCGACAAAGTAAAATGGAAGGATGCCCAAGACAATCCATCATGGGAACAGTCCTGAGATGAGCACTCCTGCAGAACTCAGTGGAAGTTTCTTTGCCTGCTCAGGCTATTGTACCTGGCCGTGCCACACAAGATCTCACACACACCTTACCTTCCTTTCTCATATGAACACTGCACCATGGGAAACCCATCAATAGATCAAGAGGAGAAAGAAGATCCCGAGAAACCTACCTGCCACCTTGGTACCATGCCTAGCTGAGCAGACAAGCTGGCACAGCCATGCTTTGCCCAGACTCATGCTACCCGCCTGCTTTAGACACACTTCTGAATAGACAGGACGCAGCATTGTACCCAACCTAATGTGATTTCTCCTCTCCACACAAGGCACACCAAGCACAGTCCCTTCTGGGAATGAGACATGGCCCATGTCAGCTCATCACCTCTGTATCACATGCCCTCCTAGTATCTACAGCAGGAATCGCAAGGTTCTCACGTCTACTGCCACATTTAGTAGACTGGAAGCAAAACAGGGATAAGAGATAATGGAGTAATGCGCAACTGCTTCTCCACATAAAATGAGCATTGAGCCAACACCCTTCTCAACACCCCCCAACTTGAAAATATCCTAATATGCATACAACCCACCCTACCTCACAGCTTAGCAGCAGTCCACCAGAGAGACCACTTAACTGCCCAGTGTTTAGAAGAATGTCATACTGAATGTTACCAGGCTGGGAAAGAAAACCAAATATTAAAAATCACAGGTATGATTTCTATGAGATGTATACTGACCTTTGCACAGTTGTAAAGTTGGGGAAACATCCTTAGGCTGGGAACTGTCTACAGACAAGGATTTCCCTGTGAGAAAGTAAAGCATGAGCGTCAGCCTTGCGGCTACTCCTGCAGTCAGCCTGTGAAGCTCTCTGGATAAGCAATGCCCCATAGGCCTGCATGCTTGGGTGTCCAGCTGGGGATGCGGCTACTTCAGAATGCTGTGGTCCACCCTATGCTGCTCTTTCTCACTGTATTGCTGGCTAAGAGAGATGAGCACTAACCAAGCCACAGCCCGATGCTGTGGCGTCTTGACATTTCCTTCACTCTTCACTTCAATCTCACTCTGCGAGTTTCGTCATGGTAGATGCTTTAGTGGGATGTAACACAAATGGCCTTTTGCCTGGTTTCCAATACAGTCCTGTTCACCATCTTTGTGGCTGACAGAAGCACCTTTAGGGAGGAAGGATTTTATATGGGCTTATGGTTTAAAGGGATACAGCCCATCAGAGTGGGGAAGGCATGGCAGCGTGGCCCCGTGGTAAGTGGAACAATACTTTTGCAGAGACTGAGCCAGAGGCAAGCTGCCAGCTGTGCTCCTAGTGACAAGCCTTCTCCAGGAAGCACACAGGAGAGACACAAGGTGAACACAGAATGTAGTCCTGAAAGAAATGAGCACCATTACAGAGAACACTGGGACAACTGGAAATGTGCCTTGAGGGAAAGACCTGTACCCATCAAGAGCTCCAGACAGTAACAATGCAGATTCATCTGAAAGGTGGGTACCTGAGAGTGAAGAGCCTCTGGGGCACCCTGTGCAAGTGCAGTCTTTTAGGGAATTATTTTCCTAGACTCAGCTATGAATGCACACTAATGCCACTGTGGCCATGGTCTAAGGGGGCAGACTACAGTTTGAGTTGCTAGTGGAAGTGTCATCAGGAGTGCTGGTTTTTCAGGACACAAGAATTAATGGGACCATAGAGGCTGATACCAAGGCTTCAAAAAGTTGCTGAGGCCAGACAATGTGCACCAGGGCTGGGCTCTCTACATGGAGTCCCGTCAAGAGTGAGGTTGTGAAGATACGGCCTAAGCTACAGTCCAGGCCTCAGGACTTTGGATATGATCGGAACACCGGCTGAGAAAGAGAAGTCACGTGTGCCACAGGCAAAATGGCTGCAGGGGAAAGCTGTCCAAACCCACCAGAGCCCACAGATGATACCACTGCAAGCCCCAGATGTTGGACATAGAACTGTAGGGTTTGGTATCTTCCCTGCTGGACTTCAGTGCTGCCATGACCTGATCTTTCCTCTTTGTGCCCTTACTCCTCCCTATTGAAATGAGAAATGTCTACTCAATGCATTGTACACCAGAAGTATGTACCTTTAAAACAATGTCTACATGGGCTCACATTTAAGAGAGTATTGGAGTGCCTTGAGACTCAGAAGAGACCTTAGGCTTTGAGCAGTGCTGGAACAGTATAATGTTTCAGGAACTTTTGACGTTAGACAGAATGAATTTTGCATTAGGATGAACACGAGCCTATGGGGGTCAGGGTGGAATATTGTGGCTTGGGTGGGAGATGCCTCTTGGGCTCCAGGCTGGTGGAACTGTTCGGGAGATTGCATGACTGTTGGGAGGTGGGGACATGATGGAAAACTGAGTGTCTGGGAAGGACGGGCCTTGAGGTTTAAAGCCCAGCCCAGCTCAGAAGTGCCTAACACAAGCACGCATATTGTCAGGTGTTGAGTATCGTATACAGTGCATAAAATAGGTACTGAGAGTGACAGAGTGGCCACAGAGAACATCACATTAAAGTATGGCTTCTACTAGAAACTTGAGTGCCTTTTACACCATCCTGAAGTCAGGACATCAGAAGTTAGGAGTGACAGGCACCTGTGTGGTGTGTAGAAAGGTTCTTTCTCAGGGGCTGTGGTCCTCTCCACTTAAGGGGTTCCGAACTCTTGTATCAGCTCAGGTTAGGCTCCGGACCTACCCTTGTTAGGCACCCAGCTCTACACCTAATTCATTAAGCCACCTGCCCAGTCTCTTGTAAAGTCCCAAGGATCATAGAGCCATCTGCATATCACCCACGCGTTACACACGCACACATACTCCCAGATCACACCATATACACATGTTCAAATACTCAGTCATTCATGGAGAGCTCATGCCCTATGGCCCTGCAAGCAAACAGCTGCCCACTCTGCTTCCTGCTGACTCAGCACCATATTGCACTCGTAAGTCCTCATGGGACACTCACTCCTTTACTCAACCCCTTTCACTGTCCCTAATATTCACCTAGTGCAGGCAGATCTCATCATCTGGTACCTCACACACTTCCCCAGTGGACTGGCCCCTCCCAGAACACACTGCACCGAGGCTGAGCAAACCTCTTCAAGACCTACTCAAAACATACTCTGTCCTACTGAACTCTCTCCCTCACAGTCACATGGCCTGGTCACAGACCACCTGGCAGCCTGGTGCTCTACAACTCTCTCACCCTCCCTCCTGGGGACAGCAGGTTGCTATGGCCTCAGACAGGGGTCCCAACCTTCCATTGGAGCTGTAAGACCCAATGAGTAGCTGGATTGGGAAAACTCCAGTACCAGGTGCCCTGCTGGGGTAGCAGCGAGAGCCAGAGCCCCCACTACCCACTTTCCAGGCCTTCCTGGTCTGGCTCGATTTATTTGGAACCCAATAAAAGACTAAGATAAAAATAACTCCCAGGAAGTGATCACTAATTACATGCAGGTGCTAATGACTCCTGGCTCACTGGCTGCCCCAATCCTGAGAGAGGGAGAGGGAGAGAGGGAGAGAGAGATTCCAGTCTAGCTGCCCCCCAGATCTGCATAACGGTCCAGGCCTGCCCACCCACCTGCCTCCCTGATGGACCTACACTCAGATTCTGCGCCCCAGACAGAAGGACACACATCCAATAAGCCAAGGCCGGCTGGGCACTAAGGCATCATCTGCAGGGCAGTCCTCATGGCCCATAGAGGGAAACTCTGAGTGACTCAAACTCCACTTCCTGGAGCAGGACACTGAGGCTGAATACAGGGTGTCACATGCCCAGAGATGGTCCAAGGACACTCCTCCCTCTGGTCCTTCAGGGCAGACTTTTGTCTCCCTTTGCATTTCCTGATGTGAAGGGCAGAGATAGGCAGGGTTAGACATCGACACAACCAGACCAGGGTGGGACTGTGAACTAAGCAGCCAGGCAGCTTAGCTCATGGGGTCTAGTCCAAGATAATGGGGATTCTGTAACTGAGTCCAGGAAGGCAGAGCTGAGGTCTGAGTGGTCAAGGAGGTCACAGGAAGCCACCTTCAGCATCCACACAAACCCAGGCTCCCTGGAGGAAGGATGGGAGGGATGGCTGTCCTCATACTGAGTCTCTTGTCCACTGCAGCAGGCCAGCCACTCTCTGAGCAACAAGGTGAGTTGTGGCTAGCTGTCCTGGACCCTGTCGGCAGAGATGTGTGTATCCTCCATGCCTCATAATCTGCTAGATAGTGGTTCCTTCTGACCACACTCCAGCAAGGACCCTTTCTCTCCTCTATCCCAGATACAGCATGCCAAGTCCTTCTCAACACAGCCAGATCCTCAACAAGGCTTGTGCCAGTTGCCCCCACTGCCCAGGCCCCAGTGTTATAGCCTAGTGTCTTCTCAGCACATTGGAGTCCTCTGAGCCTCTGCCAACTCTCTTTCCCACCATTTCTGAGGACTGTGTACCACTTCTGTATCATCTTAAAGCCCCTCTGGGATAGGTTTTCTGGAGCTATAGCAGAGAGCTGGCAAATCATATGCCCACTGTGGGGAGCCAGCATCTCTGGGAAGACAGACACCAAGCAGAGAGACATCTGGATGTGGTAGTGACTGAAAGTCTGTACAACAAAGGTGACGGTTCAGTGAGAGAGAAGCAGAATGGGACAGATGGAAGCAGCTTGGCCAATGAGGCATCTCGTCAACTCAAATGTCGCTGTGTCAGCCTCACTCTACAGAGAAGACTGCCGCTGAGCTGGTGTGTGTCCTGATCTTCGAAGCTGTTTCCCACTTGAGATCCAGATCACTGGGTCTCAAGTGTTCTGGAGGCACACGTGTCTGGAGGATGTCTTAGGACAGTGGGAGCAATGGGAAGTGGGTGTTACTAATATGAGAGGAGTCAGGGAAGGTCCCCAGAGTAGGCGACTTCTGAGCAGCATCCTAAAGACAAGGGAGAAACTGGAACAGCTAACTAGGGGAAGAGTTCCCAGACAGAGGGAACAGCCTGAGTCAGCGGCTGAGGCACCATGACCAAGAGGAGAAGAGGTCAGAGACACACTGACCAGTCAGCTCTGCAGCCATTGGAGAAACTGGCTCTTCCTCTGAGAGGATGCTGACAGGAAGCAGGGCTCCAAACTGGCTTGGCTTTTAAGGAAGTGCACATTGTCATGGTGTAGACCTTTATTCTAGACTGTTGGATGTGTAGCCTTGATTTTGCTATTCACCTGGGTTGTAACTTTAGGGACAACAGTTACAGCCATGTCTTGTCTGCCACAGAACACATGGTTGGACAGTCCTCTCAAAATGAAAGTTAACCAATGGAAACTGGGCAGCACCTAAGGGGCCAAGACAGGCTAGTCAAGGACTGCATAGGGTGTCCAAGGCCAGTCAGAGAAGAAAGAGAGGCCACAGAGGGAGGGGTAGGGATGGAGGGGACTCACATGTCGCAGCCCAGTGCCAAGTCCTGGTTTCTCTGTTGTAGAGAAGAGCTTGCTGCCTTCTGATGCTGATGGTCCCTTACTACCCTCTAGCTTGGACCTCTCTCTCACATTCCACAGATAGCTGCAGGTGATGGATAGCCCCATAGAAAGGCTGCCTTCAGGCATTTTACTTGACAGTGTCCACTTCCCTTGACCATGAAAGAAGAGTTGCTGGGAGCGGCCTTCTGACCCTACTAAGAAGCCCTCTGCTAGCCACCCTGCCCCCACCTGAGCACTCCCTACCTTCCCCCTCCACCTAGCCTGGCCTCTCATATGGGACCATGTGCAAGGCCTTCTGCTCCCTACCCATAATTCTCCTTCTCCCTCTGAATCTCCTCACTCAGCCATTCAGTAAACACATAGACAAAGTCATCTTCCTGAAGGCAAGCATTTCCATTTGGTGACACAGGAAACGTAGTATCCCCCGAGGCCTTATTTTGTGGGTTATCCAGAACCCTGTCTTCTGAGAGGATGCCAGGAAAGAACCTGTTTCCTACCCTCGGGATGGCAGTTGCTCAGGACTTCTACCCACTTTGGAGGGCCTGGCCTATCGTGAACCCCATTACAAAAAAGGAATTTGTGCTACATGCAGGGAGAACTTATTGATCTCTTGTGAAAGATAAACGCTGAAACTGGATAAGATAAAAAGATACTTTGAAAATGCTGTTATTAAGAAAAAGAAAGGGGGAACAGCGGAAGGAAATCGACGTGATAGGTAGCCCCATTTGTGAACAGCCTTACATCTTGGGGAAAGGGTAAAACTGAGTAATGTTCTTGTTGTGCAGCCCATGTGTATGTACCATACACATAAGGTTTTGAAAAGGAAACGTCAGAAAGGGATTCTACACTCCCCCCTCCCCATTTTAAAACCTGGCCTCCCTCACAACTTCGTGGTGAATAAAGGCTGCCCTAAAGTTGGGATGGTGACCAGAGGAGGGAGTTGAGTTTATGGGCAGAGGAAGTCACACACACGATAGAGCAGTCTGCAGAGGGGACAAGGCCAGCAGCCCAGGGCTTCAGCTGGTCTTCAGGCCCTGAGGCACTGAGGTGCCACTGCTGGTGAGAACGGTGGGGTATGGCTTTGGGAATGACACTGAGGTATCTTCAGAGTCCTCTCTCACTTTCCTTTACAACAGGAGGACATTATGTCAGGACAGGTCTTTGCTACCTGGGAATCCTCAGTCTTCTCTGAAAGGTAGGATGGGTCAGTAGCCGTTAATGAGAGCCCACCAGTCCAGGTACAGGTCCAACTCTGAACCATGCCAGCGATACATGTATGCTCAGGCCCATCCTAAAACTGAACTTGGTCATAAAAGATTGCCTCGGGTGGCTGAGAGCATCATCTGGGTTAACTGTCGAGGGTCTGAAATATAGCAAGTGCTCAGCACATGGTAGCTTTGCCTCCACCCCTGCCAGCATGTTTAATGTCCTGGATTAACTTCACACCTCCTCGAGAGTATAGACAGCTTGAGCCATGCCTGCCGAACAGATGCTGCCAGTCTGTGAACCCAAGTAAGCAGTTAGCCATTTCGGCTCCCTAGAGGGGCAGATCCATAGCACCCCACCACCTTGCTTCAAGCCTTGCACAGAGTCATAAGAGACCCCACGGCGGAGCTACATCATGGCTGCTTCTGCTTGTCCTTTCTCCACCTCAGCAACCCGGGCAGCAGCCACGGCTTCCATTTCACAGAGGCAAGAGCCTGGCCCAGACCAAGCTAGCCATCTGAGCTAGCTCAAACCTAGCACAGCCATTCTGTCAAAGGACCCTACAGTGTCCCTCAAGGCCCGGTACCTGCCAGGCACTTAGAATCAATCTTCCTAGGCCAAAGAGACCCAACTGGGGAGTGCGGGGCCCAGGTTGGAATGAGAGAGAGTTCTGGTTTCCCAGGACGCTGCAGCTGGGGAACAGTAGGTATGGGGCACCCTGGCTGAAGCCCAGCCTCCTCCCCCTCCCCCCTCAGTGGGGGGCCCATGAGTGCTCACCTGGAGCTGTAAACAAGATGGTTCTGAGCCCCACCTGTTGCCTGGCATGTATGCCAAGACCTGCGGGGGTGGGGTCCCCAAAAAGGAAGCATCATCCCTCCTGATGTGCCTATGCCAAACTTTTGAAGCCCTATGAAAGCTTCCAGACCATTGCTCTGCCAAACCTCACCTGCGTGCCAGGCAGCCGCCCTCCTCCAGCCCAGCTGGGGCTGGAGCAGAAACCCCAGCTAACTCTCAGTAAGCCAAAGCCAGCCTCTGCAGCTTCAGTTTCTGCCTTAGGCAAGGGCAGGCGGGCATTGCGATGCATCTCAAAGGATAGCCTAGGGGTCTGAGGAGAAGCCCCTGAGCCACCATGTGGTCTCCCTGGGGCCTGGTGGAAAGCATAAGGACTTTCTTAGGGTGCGGGAAGTTGGCATGCACTCCACCCAGGGCTCTCAGCTGTTCTGCGGCTCTGAGCAGGAGTTTGCCCTGAAGCAGCAGGCAGCCTGATTGGGTGGTCCCTAGGGAGGCTGCTGAGTTCCCAGACCCAGACTACAGGCCTGCCTCCACCTGAGCTGAGAGGTCTGTCTACCCGGTCCGTGGTGGAAGCTTTGCTTGTGGAGAACCTCTTCCATGCCAATCCATACATCCTGCTGAGACACTGTCTGCATGACCAGGCTGTAGCCAAGAGTTTCTAGGCAGACCCTCAGGTAGATCTGAGACCCAAGGCCAGTACAAGAGGAGTCCCTTTTCTGCAAGAGACCAACAGACAGGACGCAGATACCCTTTTCCTGAACAGTAGACAGAGGGCCTGGCTTCCAGCAGTTGGGTTTTTTGTAGGAAACAGATTTGAGGTGGAATAGGAGCAGACTGTGCCCTGGCAGGGAGAGAAGGGAAGGCTTGGATATTGACCTTCCCAAGAAAGGGTAAGTGAGCACTTTTTCTTCTCTACTTCCCTTCTCACAACCACTCCCTCCCTTTTTTATTTTTAAATCTTCAAAGTGATTTGCAGAACCGAGCTAATTAATTTCCCAAAGTGGTGGGGCCATCACCTGTCTCCCTCCCGAGTCCCGCCCCAGCCCCCAAGCATCTGGGGAAGGAGATGGCAGAGGGGATAACTCAGCTGGCAGAGGCAGAGGAGAAGGGAGGGCGGGTCGGCCTGCAGCAGCCCAGATGCAGGGAGAGGAGATTAGAGAAGGCAGGAGGCCAGTGGGCAGGCCTCCACCTGCTCTTCCAGGAGCAAGCTGCAGCCCAGCTCTGCAGTCAGCTCTGTCCCCGCAACAGCCACTGTGCCAGCATCACCAGGTCCACACTCTCCATGGAGAGAGCCTCCCGGCCTCCTCTGCCCTGGGTGAACATTTCTTCATCCGCCCACTCATCCACACCCCCCCTCTCATTTAACTATCCAAGACCAATGTTAACCTTGCTCTCAGCCCTTCTATCCCTGGATTAGGAACAGGAGTCACATAGAAATGAGACACAGCCTTGGATTAAAGAACCTGATAGATGACAAGACAGACTACCAGACAATGGGATGAGTCGTGGGCAGGACCAGAGATGCACAGACGTACGCCGGAACTTCACTGCACAGGCATTTGGTCTCACACTGTGGTTTGATGGTGAAAAGGTGTTTGCCAGGTAGGAATGAGTTAGCAGACAAGACATTTAGGCAGAGAGGATATCAGTCACAGAACAAGTAGGCAGAGGAGTCTGGGAAATTGAGTTCCTGATGACTGGGGAAGGCAATGAAGATGCAAGACTGTCCACAGGAAGACATGGGCTTGCAGAGTCTCAGGCAATGCCCTGGACTTTACTCACCCCTCCCTGGTGTACAGAGATGACAGTGGAGTGGGCTTCTGTGGGAAACAGAAGGTCTGAGTGAGCAAGAGGCTACCTACCAGGGGCCCAGTCACCTGACCCTTCCAGTTGTCTGAGGATCTGGGAGGATCAATGCTCAGGACCTGGAACCTGGGTTTCATTGACAGATAGGAGGTTTTGCCTAAAACATTAGGGTGGTTTCTCTGTTGCCATGATAAAACACCCTAACTAACATCAGCTCTGGGGAGGAAAGAGTTTATTTAAGTCTACAGGTCAGGAAACCATACAGGAACCTGAAGCAGAAATCATAGAGGAATGTTGCTACTGGCCCACTTCAGGCTCACACTTAGTTTTTTTATATCTGCCTAGGGAATGGTGATACCCACAGTGGACTGGGCTATCATACATCCATTAGCAATCAAGATAATTCACTACAGGCGTGTCTACCGGCCAATCTGATTTAGGCAATCCCTCAATTGAGACTCCTTTCTCAGGTGTCTCAGGCTATTGTCACATTGACAATCAAAGCTAACTAGCCATGGAACAAAAAGTTCGGAGGTCATGTAGGTAACACTTTGAGTCACCTGAAGGGCTCACTCTTTGCAGCCTTAACCTCTCCCTTCACAGTCACAGACAGCTGCCCTCACTCCAGTACCACACCCAGTCATGGTAACAGTCAAGCAAAAAGAAAAGGAAGGTCTTGCTCCATGCATATCCCTTTCTGGGGAGAACCACACCCAGGAGCCCCCAGAAGTCTTTCCTTTAAATTCTCTAGGCCAAATGAAGTCACACATCCTTCCCTGGGCCAGGCCTGGTCAAGGAGAGTAAGGCTACTCAAATTAGCCGAGCTCAATCTGAACCTCTCTCCTGAATTAAACACCACACTGTTACACTGAGGAGTCTGGGTTCTTTAAATAGGAAAGAGCAAACAGAATCTATCTACTGTTAACATTCTAAATGCATTGAGAGAGAGAGAGAGAGAGAGAGAGAGATCAACCCTCCTTCCTCACATTGTGTCGTTGACCTTGAGGCATTTTTCTTAGCAGCTCTGAACTGCAGCAGTCAGCTTGTTTTCAAGAGAATTAACTTCATGGGACCACGCCATTCCACTCAGGCATGTGTGTATAAGCCCCGCCTGCACAGCTGGGTACCTGACAGGTGACCCGAAGGAGGGATGGATGGGAACTGTCATCTCCCTGAACCCATAGTTGGTGGTTCCAAGTCACCAAAGGCCAGAGTCCCATCACCCATTGTAGGCTCCACAGAAACTGGACCAGTGAGGCTGAGGAAGAGCTGGGGGGCCATTTTCTCTTGGCAAATGAGAGAAAGTTGCTTTGGAAAGTAACTTGTAGCAGTGGGCCTCAGAGGGGCCAGACCCTGCTTCAGACAGCATCACGAAGAAGGGCCAGACAATGGGAACTGGTCTAGACAAGGAGCAGCAGCACTCGGAACCAGCATGAGCAGAGAGGACACCTGGAGTGAGAAGTGAGGCAGGCGGTGCTGTGCTAGACAACTCCTTGCAGACTCTCAAATCTGAGATGACGATGAAGCAAGAAAGCCATGGTACACGTGTGCCCACGCGCAGAGGTTGAGAGGCCGGCTTTGGAGTACACACTCAAGTTCAATTCTGGCTCAGCCACCCGCTGCCTGTGCCACCACCTGAAACAAGGAAACAGACTGTCTACCCCTTAGTACCTGGTCTCTGGGTTGGGAGTCGTAGAAGCAGTCAGCACAAGGTTCGTGGTGAGACTTATATGTTGTGGCATTTTACACACAAGGACTCTCTGATGCAGGGCAACAGGCATCAAATGGTCTTTGATTCTAGTAAATGTTCTCAGTTGCATCAATGTGCCAAGTCCAGTGCCGGGGCTGGGAGGATGGAGAGAAATCTCCCTCTGCCCTTAAGCCTCTACACATCACATCTTTGTTCAGGTACTAGGAACTCCTTGGTATGAGCCTGGGCCAAACAAATGTAATGAAGTGATTTGTTGGAAAAATCGAGAAGTACTAAAAAGCTAGAAGGAACCAGGACCTGGACATTTTGAGGGAACGCAAGCAGAATACTTTCCCTCTTTCTTAGTCTTGCTTGGAGCAGAGGCACTTAGGGCTTAAGTTCTGGGATCTGCCCTGGTTCTGCCGCTGGCTGCTGGTGACTGAAGGGCTCATCTGTCTCTCCAGGCTTCAGAGTCCTAAGCACCCAATGGGACCACGGTGAGAATGCAAAGACTACAGAAGAATGGAATGAGCCCTGGGGTGGTGTAAGAATGATGGGGTCGAGTGGAGGACCAGGAGTTCTGCAAGGCGTAGCTCTGCCCTCCCCCTGTCAGGCCCTAGCTCCTGATTGGGAGTTTTGGCTCTTGCCTAGAAAGCTAGAAGGTCATGTCTCCTTACTCAGTCTAGAAGGCCTGTGGATCTGCAGCCCCCGAAATCTCTGCATCAAGTGTTTCAAAATCCTCAGGGAGGAGTCTCCGGCTCAAGTGAAAACTCCAACTGTGCATGGTAGCAGCTCACCGTAGTAGTAAGTGTTCCCCAAAACTGTTACTGGGAGAAGCGAGGGTCTTGTAGCATGCCTGCTGCCTAGCGCTCTACAGTCCCCTCTGCCCCAGCGAAGACAAGCTTTGGTAGCCACTAAATTCCATCCTGCTGATGAAGGTCATCAGACACAGAAGAGGTGCTGCAGGCCACAGCGAGGACTGTGGATCAGAGGGCAGGATGATCTCACAGGCAGGCAAGCATCTTACTTAACTGGTATTTCCTTTGGCCCTCTTCCTTCTCCCTGCCTTCAAATTCACAGAATCAGAAGAATTTTAACCCTTGGTTGTATCCCCTCTGGGTACACAAATAAAATAAAATAAAATAAAATAAAATAAAATACCTACAGATACATCACTAAACTCAACACAATAAATGAGAAAAATTACTGACAACATGCTGAATACAGATACTAGCATTATACTATATGTGAACAAAAACCATCCCGTAAGATTATCTTCTAAGATCATCATAAAGCCAAGAAAATATGAAAATTCAGACTACTGAGAAATTCACAGACAATGTCAGTCCCATAAGTGTACTGTAAGATATCAGAAACGTTGACAACGGCCCAGTGTGGAAATAGTTCATAGTCATTTAATGTTGCAAAAGAATTCATCCAACCCTAAATACAGTTTGAAACAAAATCCCAACAAATTGACCTGGTGATTTTGGCAGATTAATTTTAAATTTTATTTGGTTTTAAAAAAAAGAATAAGAAAATTAGAGCTAATGTAATTAAGAAAAGTTATTTTAAAAAAAAAGATCGGCACATAAAATTCAGTTGTGTTTTTACACAGCAGCAGCGAGCTGCAGGAGCTGTGGGCTCCAGCACAGGACACTGACCACACTTCCCTAGACCACTCCAGGGTTGGGTTCCAGGCCCCAACTTTCCCCTTCCCTTCCAAAACACAGGAAGTTTAGAGACAATTCCTCTTATAAAGAAACAAAAAGAGTAAGCCACACAGGGATGCCACGAGCAGAAGGTGTTGAAGCTTACATCTGGGAACTGCAAACCACTGTAGAACAGGACTAGGAAAAGATAGCCTGTGGCCATAGTGCAGAAGTGGTTGGTGCTGTCACCATGGCAACAAAGCCAGCTGCTCTATACTTTCAATGCAATCCAGATAAAAATATCTAGTTGTACCTCTTGCAGAAATTGACAAGCTGATTCTAAAATGTGTCGGGAAATGCAAGGGACCGAGTGCCTAGTGTGATCATGAAATGGAGCTAGTCTGGAAAGTTTCAAGACATATCCCCAGTGGTAGGTGCACGTGGGCCAGCACAGTAGTGCAGGGCAGGATAGACAAGCTCTGTATCCATCATCAATAGGCTTCAAACAAGGACGCTGAGACAGTCTGGTGACAAAGGAGCATGCTTACCAACAGCCGCTTATAGAACAACTGCTATCCACACAGCAAATGGACAGATGTGGAGCCAACTTCATATCACATTTGAAAATGAACTCGGAATGGACCAAAGCCGTAAATGTGCAAGTTAAATTAAAACCCCAAGAAGAACATTCAAAAGAAAGGTTGTAATTTTGGCTTAGGCAACAGTTCCTTTTGCACAGGTTACCCAAGGGAAACACCAATGAATTAGACTTGATCAAAATTACACACTCGTGCCTCAAAGGAGATTTGAGTCACAGCATTTACCTGATGGAGGACTACTATCCAAAAACAGAACTCTCACAATTCCACAGCAAAACAAAATGAAACAAAACAAAAACAAGCAAAAATAAAATGTAAAAACAATTTGAACAGAAACTTCTCCAAAAATAGACCCCATAAACAAAAGATGTAAAACATCAGTCATAAGAAAAGCATTAATCCAAACCACAATGGAACACAACACACTCACAAGGCTGAGTGTCATCACTGGACAGACAGCAGTATGTGCCGGTAAGAATACAGGAATTAGAACCTCACACGATCCTTGTAGCAACATGAAGTATCGCAGCCCACATGGAAAGGCCAGGCAGTTCTTCAAAGCATAAAAGTTAAAGTTGTCACATGACCCATGCGTACCACTCCTTGGTGTTTACTCAGGAGAACTGAAGACCCATGTGCATAGAAAATCTTGTACATACGTGTTCAGCACACCAGTATCCTCAGTACCCAAAACATACAAGTAAGTCAAATGTCCGTCCACTAAAGAATGGTTGAGTCACACAATGAAATATCATGCAGGCATGAAAAGGCATGAAGTATGGCACATGCCAAAACAAAGAACCTTGAGAAAACTAAGCTACATCAAAGCGTGGCACAAAGGCCACATGTATATATGTGTGTATGTGTGTATGTGATTTCATATGCATGAAATGCTGGCAACAGACAAATTTATCAACACACAAAACAGATCAGTGGTTGCTAGGGGCAATGAGGAGTACTGCTAATAGCAGGGTTGCTTCCAGAGAGAAAGTTCTCTGCCATGGCAGAACGGTACAGAAATGGAACAGTACAATTTAAAATAAGTTGAATGGAATGTGGAGTGACTCACAATTAAAAAAAAACAGAGAAAAAGATACAAACTATCTATGAATGAAGGAAGCCAAGGGCCAAGACATGCCAGAAGAGAAGCCAGGCTTGCCTTGCCAGCTGCCAACATGCCCTCTCTCACTCTAATCTCAAGATGGGAACACCTGGCTCCTTGCTGGCTTGGTGTTGCTACAATGCTACTGTGTATATCTACTTAGTTAGTGAGGGGGCCCCCTTAAAAACACCACTGGTAACATTCCGAAGATGTTTGCAGGCATCTCCATCCCCTGACCTACAAGGTGATAAATCATTCTGTCAGAGGCACAGCAACATTAAAGCCCTGCCCCCAGACATTTAAGAGGCTAAGGACACCCAACATTCAAGGAAATAGGCCGGAGCTAGCTGGTCCCAGGTCTGTCTCTCAGACTGTGGTCCCTGGACTCTTTGGGAGATGTCAGGCACACAGCAGCATCCTGGCCCACTCTAAGTCCCTGTGTCTTGGATTCCTCATATGAGCTTCTGCAAAGTGCTAAGAAGCATTGCTGCAAAAGTTACCACAGACAATTGCACAGTCAGGGACACCTAGAGAATAGAGTTGACTCTTTTAGGTGGACCACTCAAGAAGAGGGGTGTACCTGGATGTCTTTAAGATGCAGAGCTGGGGTCTGCATCTGCTAACATGCTGAAGTCATGAGGGTTTACTCAACCCTCACAATTCTGAGAAGTTCTACTAGGTGCTGACAGCCATGGGATGCGCACCCAGATAAGAGGGCCACTGGGGTTCTGCTAGAGTTGGGGACTGGCCCTAAGGGATGCCACCTTCCTGTCCCGGGGGAGTAAGAGAAATGCTGTTTGAACTCATTTCTCAGTCACACCTGGCCAAATGGTCCTGAGCTCGGTAACATCGCAGAAGGTTCTTGAGTCATCAGATTCTGTCTGTCAACTGGGAATTCTGGGATGAACTTCCCGTGGTTGATTTCCAGGACACTTTGCACTGTTCGTGTTGTCACAGAGACAACAGTGAGAACACAAGTGTTGTACTTTTGCCCAATTATATTCACTCTGATGGCCCAATGGACCTTATAGAGCAATTAAAACCCAGAGTTGCTCTGGCCAGCAGTCCACTAGTGTCAGAGAGTTTAGGCCTGCTCTGCTCCCGATAAGTAGAACCCATGAAGAGCCTTGTGACTGTGGGGCTCTGCTGCACGGCTTCATGACCTTTGGCTGTTTGTGGAGTCATTCTTTCACTGTCCAGAAAGCCAGACAGTCATGGGTTCTGACACCCATGTGTTAAGGCAGAGGCCACACAACTCCACTTCACGTCAAGGCCTAGGCACATATTTAGCAAGCTGCCTGGTGTCATTTTGTTCTGGTGAAGCAAATCTTTCCCTTCTGATCCGAATTTAAGGTCATAGAAGAAATAATATCATGCATATTTAAACCCCCAACACACAAAATGGTGTTGACGACAACCACTCTGCCAGCCAGACCTCACTGGAGCTAGACCTCAGTGTTCAGCTTCTGGCATCCCCCACCTGTCACCGTGCCCTGCACACCATGGGGATGACTCTGGGCACAGGAATCATCTGCTCACTTTCCTTATACTGTCTACCCAGTGAGGCCTCAGCCCCTTGCATATATCAGCACTGGTGGGTGGCAGAGGGGACTGCCTGGTGACAAGCTTGCCAGACTGACTTCCTCAGTGACCACTTCAGCCTCACGTTGAGGATGAAGCAACAATGAAGGTCCCAGGCTCTGCTCTCACTGGCTCTTCCACAGAGCCCTGAGCACTCAGGGTGACTACTACAGCAGGTGAAACTCACTGTATCGCTCTGGCTTACTGGCCTGAAATGATTCTACCACTTCAGCGGCTGGGGTACAGCCTGGTGGCAGAACATGTACCTGGCATGCATAAGAGCCTCTGTTCAGGGGGCTGGAGAGATGGCTCAGAGGTTAAGAGCACTGACTTCTCTCTCAGAGGTCAAATCCCAGCAACCACATGCTGGCTCACAACCATCTGTAATGAGATCTGATGTCCTCTTCTGGTCTGAAGACAGCTACAGTGTACTTACATATAATAAATAAATAAACCTTAAAAAAAGAAAAGATCCTTGAGAAATTTAAAAAAAAAAGGCTCTGTTCAGGCCCTAGTACCACACAAAAAGAAAGAAAAGGGGAAAGAGAAAGAGAATGGCCCCTTCGCCCATTTTAGATGTGTTGATAACACCTTGGTCATGTAGATTGTCTCATCACATCTGGTGACACTTGATTACAGGCAGATCACTGATGACTTCTTACCCCATGCCCGAGCCATAAATATCCCCCAAACCCTGCCACCCTCGGGGGGTGGGGGGGGCTCTGAGACCTGCTCTCCTGTCTTCACACTCAGCCTTGTGACTACATTTTCCTTTACATCCTCACCCACACTTCACAAATGAGAAAACTATAACTCAGAGAGATGTAGCAACTTCCCCAAGGACACACAGTGAAGACAAGGCAGCCTGGGTGCTGAATCCATGCCTCCGGCCACCCTCTCAGGACCTAGAACATCAGTTCACTGAGCACTGGGGCTCAGGAAGGGACGGATATCAGTCCCAGAGTCCGTCCAGAGACGTCACTGTGTGAAGGACCAACACGTATGAATGCCCGTCTTTCTCTTCTCTGTATATTCCATATACCCTACAAAGATAGATCTTCAGTATTTATCACTTAAGAAGTAAATACAAATACATTTTACAAATATAAAGCTAGTAGATGCTTTAAAAATGAATAGATTTCAGGAAGTGAGATCTAGAACTTTTTTTTGCTAAGGGCAATTACGTCTTAGCCCATCTTCTGTTGCTATGACAAAGCATGAGAAACTGGATAATTTATAAAGGAGCTCACAGTTTGGAAGGCTGTGAGTCCTAGATGCGCAGCCACACCTGGTGGTGACCCTGTGCTGTGTTACAACACAGCAGAAAGCAGAAAAACAAACACCCTGAAAAGGACAAAGCCCATAGCCCCCTTTTAACACAATCCACAAATGCAGGCACTAACCCAGTCCTATGAGAATATCATTAATCTCTCCTAAGTACCACCTCTCAAAGTCCCGCCACCTCTCAATCCCTTTACGTATGACTTCAAAGGGATAGATCATATTCAAATCAGAATATGCTACCAAATTTTGGATCTCACTGGTTAAAGGAACTGCTCTGTGGAGTACAACAGGGAAGTGGAGAGCAGTGCCTTCTGGGCAGCCTCATGGGTCATTTGCAGATAGGCAGATGGGTGCCTGGGAGCTCAACACATGGCCTGACCACCAGGCGCTCTGGATTAAATCCAGGGCCTACTGTTTATTGTCTTCCTGCATTGCTCCTCAACACGCCTAGCCCTTTACTCCCCACCTCATTCCTTCCTGGACCCCAGGCTCAGGCAGTTCTTAGAGACCCAGAGGAGGATCACCCAGTCCCAGAGGAGTCCATGGTGACAGATTCAGATATAGGTAGTATCTAGAGAAAGAAACTGCCTCCAACGGAGCCTGTCAGATGCACTGGAGTCCTGATTGGCTTCCTGGAGGAAAGAGCCTGGCAAGAGCCTTCTTGACAGCAACAGTTCCAGCTTCAGTCGAAGCAGGGAACCAGCAAGCAGTGAGGCAAGCACCTACTGTGTGACGAGCACTGTCTGAGGTAGTAGGGATACAGCAGTGAACCAGCCAGAAGGCAGCCTCTGAACTCTTGAAGCTGACAGCATCGTAGGGTGGGGGAGACAGTAATTAGTAAAATATATGGTGGTTGAGAAGATGATGAGCTAACAAGAAAAACAAGATAAAGCAGGACAGGTGGGCAGTGAGTGCTGGGGACTTTGGAGTGCATTCCCGAGAAGGGAGCGTCCACCACAGGACTTACGAGGCCAGGAAGTGGTGGAGATGCAGGCAGAGTCCCGGGCAGGCGGAACAGCACTTGTGCAAAGGCCCTGGGTGAGAATAGGGCATTGGGTACTCTGTAAACAGGGAGGCCAGCAGGCTGGAGGACACTTACAGGCCGAGGCTGATGACGCCAGCCTGCTGGCCATCCTGAGGGCTTTGACTTGTCTCTCACAGAAGTGGGAGCGGTGGGGACATGATTTCAGTCCAACTGCATGTTTTCTGACTGTAAGGGACAGAGCAGGGAAAATGGACCAAGAAGCCATGTCAAAGCTCAGGCAGAGCTGTGGGCTCGGACCAGGATGAGGGAGGCTCCTGTAGCTTGCCTCACCCTTCTCCAACCTTTCCTGCACCCGGGCCCAAGCAGCGTTAACTCAGAAAGCCCTGCCAACTCCCCCCAGGAAAGGCCCAGGCTAGCGGAAAGAGACATTCAGAGCCCGCCAACCCTGCAATTAGTGATAAGATGGATTCTTCCCCCTGACAGGCATAGGAGATACAGGACCTGTTATTACCCAGCATAATTACAGCGTCTAGGCTGAGGAGCACCCTGCAAGAGGAACAACCTCGGCCTGTACAGTGAGCGTTCATGTCCTCCTCCTCCCTGCTCTTCTGCAGAGGCAGAAGCATTCAATGGGCCTGGGGTCAGTACTCAGACTCTTTCAAGGTCTCCAAGCCAGGCTTAGCTTTCTCCAGGGCTGGAGTCAGTTTCCTGCATCTGAAATGGCACCATGGGAAGGCTGAGTGGCTCTGGTTGTCCTTGCTGGGCCTCTGTCTCCCTGTTCCAAGCCAGACCTGAGTCCCAGTGACACCTAACGCCAGTGAAAAGCTGCCAGTTTATTGGCTGTCCTAAGCACATCTTGGCGTTTGAGTGGATGCCATATATTCAGCCTCAGTTTCCCTGAGCTAAATAAGTATTCCCCAGGCAGGCAAATGAAGCACCTGCCACCTACTGTGCATTGGTGCTGAGAAAACACTAATGCATGGCTCTTTTTACACCACAGAGGCCCTCTTTAGAAGCAAAAGAGAACCCATGAGCTGAGCGCCTACTGTGCATTTCATTCATGATAGGTTCACGAATATCTTCTTATAACCCACTTGGGAAAGAGAGCGGTGCTTGCCCAAGAGTCACCACCGTGTGTGTGTGTGTGTGTGTGTGTGTGTGTGTGTGTGTGTGTGTGTGTTAGTAAAACCTTATGGACTGCTGCTAACAGAGTCAACTGCGTGAGTGTTGTGCAGGTGGTTATTGGTGGGTCTTTGGGCCCAGGAACTCATGAAACAGGGCTTGGAGTTAAATAATTTTGACACAACAGATAATCCTCTCTTCTGTCCTGATCATTACAAAGAAAATCACCCTTTGGTATTTGTCTGTCTCTGGCACTCTCCATATTGGTCTTGCCACCTACTAACCAAGAAGACAGAGGTAAGGCCCAGAGACAGAGGAACTGAGATCTCTTAATATTACCTCTCACTCACTGTACAGGTAGATGGGAGTTTGTGCAATTTCTCTGGGTATGTTTTAAGATAGTTTATCACATTTCCATTTGCTAAGAAGCAAATGTGCTTAGAAGAAGGATAATTCCAAGGCAAGGAAGGGTCAGTGCAGGCCAAGGACACGAGTGGTGACACTGTCATTGAGGCTCGTCGTGTTCCCTGGAGCCCCTCTCCTCCTGCAAAGAGGGAAGCACTGGCCATGGGGGAATGGCCACAGACCTGGGTCCCTGCCAGGTGTCATGCTGAGTGAGATGTCAGTGTGCTGTGGCTTCTGGGAGGCTGAGGGGCTAATGAGGGGGCACCTGACAGCCCTGAAGACCTGACATGTCTATTCTCAGGAAGCACAACATCTGGTTTTAGCCCGGCCTTCTCCACACCATCTGCCCGCCCCCTTGATGGCCTAGCAGGGTCTACCTGACAGATCTCCCTCCTGATATCTTTATTATGGCTTTGAAAAGTCTCCATGGGGGCTCCTGACCCCATCCCCTCCTAGAGAAATGCTCCCCGAGGCATCATGATGTGGGTCGGCTTAGGGACAAGATACCACCTATGCTTCCTGGCCAGACTGCTCCCCTGTCACTGGGACTGCTCTGTAAATAATAGAGCCTCCCTCCCGCAGAGGTCCCACTGGGTCAGGGAGGTGCAGATGCTCACAGGACATGCTCAAGGCGGCATTTCTACACTTCCTGACAGAGGTCAGCCTGAGATGAGCTGCAGGAAGCAACGATTTCCGAAAACAAGTCCTAAGTGGATTCGTGCCGCCAGGGCTGGGCATACAGTGGTCTTCGGTAGTCTCTGACTCGCTGTGCTCACGTGCTCAGAATGACCACATACTAGCTACCATGCACTAGCTCCCTCATTCCCTGAGCGTGCATTGGTTTCTGGAACAAATGATCCTGTTTGTTCAAGAAAACCATGTCATGAAAACAAGAGTGGAGAGGTGTGTGTTAGAGAAAGAGCAAGTGTTAGTTCTATACCTGGGTCAGGACAGCAGCTGTCTTCAGCGAGAGCCACCCTTGCTACACAGGCTCACCTGAGCACAGGATGGAGCAAGGACTGGAATTTCTGTCACATTTTGAATGGCCTCATCTATAAAGTCCAGAATTACCCTGGCAAGATTCCAGCCTCTCCCCGGCTCCACACATCCTCAAAAGGATGAGTGCTCAAATGTTATCGCTAGTAGAGAGATGTAGAGCATCATGGGTTGGAGCGGCTGCACCAGCCCTGACTATACCCCACATACTCCAGGGTTTCCTGAGCAGCCATGGATGGAAAAGAAGCCTGAGAGAGCTCGCACTGCGTATGCTTTATAAGCCTGCACTGAGCATGCGCGGACCTTTCTCCATGTCATTATCCACACAATGCGGCATAACAGCTACTTAGCAGCATTTCTCTGTGTCATTATCGCTACACAATACAGGAGCAGCATTTACCCTAGCTTGCATGCTGCTGTGGCATTGTGTGCACTCTAGGCATTGTGAACAAAGGGGTGTGAGGGTTACAAGCACAAACCACACTATTTCACAGAAGTTGCACGGTGGTAACTGGGCTTCGTGGTATGATGGTAAAAGTCCAGTGACACCCAAAGGGTTCTCATTAACTGTCACTTCCTCAGCCCTTTGCATGCAGTCACCCCAGAGCTTGTCTCTCCTTTGTGCAGATGAGGAGCAGAGTCCCACAGGCACAGTGATGGTCTCAGGACGGGAGCCAGACATAAGCTTCATTCATCTTATTCTTAGCAGTCATAGACACGTCTCATATACCACAGGAGGTTGGTATTCACCTGCCTACTAAAGGTTAGAAGTTCATGGGAGTGGCAGCCTGGGCATATGCCACAACATGCTGCAGGTGGCTTGCTACAGGTAGCTGCTATTCCCCTCACACTGTTTGTAATCATAGGCTAGACTTACAGATTGTCATCCAATGGCACATCAAGCACGCTGCGTGCATGGTAAGTTATATGATGCTATGCAACCCCAGTTCTGTATTTGCAACTCACCCGACAGCAGATGAAACACTGTTTTAAAAACTGGCATCAGGCCGGGTGGTGGTGGCGCACGCCTTTGATCCTAGCACTTGGGAGGCAGAGGCAGGCAGATTTCTTAGTTCCAGGCTAGCCTGGTCTACAGAGCGAGTTCCAGGACAGCCAGAGCTACACAGAGAAACCCTGTCTTGAAAAAACAAACAAATAAACAAACAAACAAACAAAAACTGGCATCAGCTCTGAGCATGTGAACTTCTTGTTAGCACTCCCTGAACGATACAGCAGAGCCACAATCTGCAAGCCCCTTTACCTCACAGTTTGTGCTCCAAGCCACCTATGGGTGCTTACAAGTGTGTGGGAGAACATTTGGAGTTTCTGTGCAACTATCTTACATTAAATGAGGGACTTGAGCAGCTGTGGGGTTTGGAATCCATGGAGGATCCTGAAACCAACACCCACAGATAGGGAGGAACAATTATGTAATTAAAAAATGTAGAGGGGGAGCTGGAGAGGGTCTCAGCAGCTAAGAGTGCTCGCTGTTCTTCTGGAGGACCTGAGTTCAGTTCCTTATTGAGTAATTCACAACTGCCTGTGACTCCAGCTCCAGGGAATCAGATGCCCTCTTCTGGGCTCTGAGGTTACACACATACGTGCACACACACGCGCACACGCACACACAAAACACACACATGCACAGAGAGAGAGAGAGAGAGAGAGAGAGAGAGAGAGAGAGAGAGAGAGAGAGAGAGAGAGAGGAACAAAAACAAGGAATAGAGAAATGGCTCAGCAGTTAAAAACACTTGCTGTTCTTACAGATGACAAGATGACAACTTCAGTTCCCAGCACCTACATGGTAGCTTTTATCTGACTATAATTCCAATTCCAGGGTCTCTGACATCCTCTCCTGACCTCTACAAGTATCAGGCTACATGCACCTGTGGTATACTTACACACATGCAGGCAAAACATTCATACATATTTTTAAAAAACTTAAAAAAAACTATTAAATAAAGAAATCTTTTAAAAATGAAGCATGCTGTTATTTCTATAGTGTCAGAATGGATGGATGGATGGATGGATGAATGAATGAATATGATGTACACCATGTTATATTCTAGTTGTACTTTACATTTTTTCCTCAGGAGACACACCATTATTTTAAGTAACAGTTGCTGCTCCCAGAGTTTTTAGCCTGCCCCTGTGCTGTTCCTGCCTGGAAGGATCTGTTAGATTATATAAGATATTCAATAATATCCTATAGTAGATCTGATAGAATCTAACTGAATATCCTATGTAATCCAACAGGTATATATAGTTTGTTGTACTAATTATTGAATCTCAATCAGGAGTTTCTGCCCTTCCCTAGATCAATCAGTTACCAGATAAAAGACACAAAACCTTTATGTTTATGATAAATCTTTAAAACACTGTAGCTGGGCAGATAGCTACCCTCTAGGTTATTAATAACCCTAAAATATGACGTCATGATTCTTCCGGGTCATGCTGACTCCCACTGGACAGACCTCACGGCCAATTCTCACGATAGTTTACCCCATGATGTCTTCTCTCTCCACCTTCTCTTCTTCTCTCCCTCCTTGCCCTCCTCAGATCCCAAGTCCAGGAGCCAAAACTCTGCCCACCTCTCTTCTGCCCAACAGCAAGTTGTCAACACCTTTATTCAACTAATAGTTTTAAGTTAAGGAGCAAGGTCACATAGCATCCCATGTACATGAAGATTCTCATCCCTGAGGCAACCAGGGCCAGTATTTAGCACAGCAATACATAGCAACAGACCAAGCCTCAGCAACAGTTTGTCCAAACAGTATGGAATTCAGTCAGTTTTGCTCACGTCTGACTCATAAAACAAAGTAGACAGACAGACAGGAGTTAGACAGGTCTGAATCTGTCCACACAATGTCCCTATCTGTCCTGTTCTAGTCCTCAAGCTTCCATAAAGGCACTATATGAAGGTGCTCTGAGGTGGTAGGTCTCCACACTTGCTCATGGCTTCATCTGTGCTGTGTGTTGTGCTGTGTCCCTGTGCTGTGACATCATGGTGCCTGCCCTGCATGTCCCATGAGACGAGAACACACTGTTCCTACACTGGCAGTTTGCTCTCGTGGAGAGTCAAACATCACCAACAATCCCAGAGGTAGGTGTGATACAGAGACAGGGAGAGTCCTCTTAGACAGGGTGATGGGAAGACATCCCAAACAGGCAGCAGTTGGGGTAGGATCGGCTGTGGTTTGCATCTGGAGTGTTCACAAAGGCTTTGTGTTGAAGGCTTCATCCCAGGTTGGCACCACAGGAAGGTGGTGAGAATGTGAGAGGTGGACCCCAATAGGAGAAGGTGAGGTCATATGATGCGCCCTTGGCAGGGAATAGAAGAACCCTGATATCTTCCTTTCCTCTCCCCTCATCCTAACCATCAGAAAAATAGGCTTCCCCATCATGAACTGTCACTACACTGTTAGATTAAAAGCAACTGGACCAACTGTCCAGAAACTGGAAACTCTAAAATTGCCAACTAAAAGCAGCCTTTCATCTTTTAATATTGATTGCTTCAGGTATTGTTTATATTAATGGAGAGCTAATTAATACAAGATTGTGACAGCCTATTAGAAAAGCATCCCAGGGGAAAGTGCTCTAGAAAAACCTATGCAATTGCTGGACAAGAGGCCTTATTTCCTACTTATCCATTTATTTTTGAGACTGTCTTGCTATGTAGCACAGGCTGGCCTCAAACTCATAACTTTCCTGTCTCAGTCTCCCAAATGCTGAGGTCACAGGCCTGTGACCTCATACTTGGCTTTGCTGGCTGAGTTTTAAGTCAATGGGAGACAGGGATGATACCACCACCATGACAAAGTGAGCTGCTTCGCCCACCGTGGGTCCCACTGTGATGTGCTACCAAAAGTGAAGCACCGGTGACTGAGGCTGCAACGTTCAAAGCCTGCATTGTAAGGTGATATGCTCAGGACTCCTCTCCAGTGACCTAAGCTGAATGGCTACACAGAGTTACTACATTATTTAAAATGTTTAGCAAACTATAGGACATGAAAAAAATGATAACATACAATCCATGTTCAGGAAGAAAAACAACAACACAATAAAAATTGCTGGGTGCCCCTTGAATTTGCTTAGCTTAAAAAAACCCTTCAAAGACAATAAAGTATGTTTAAAGAACTAAAAAGGCTATGACAGTAATGGAGCAATACAAATGGATATTGATAAAAAATAAAAAAAATAAAACATAGAGCGAAGCCAGGTGAGCACTCTAGCTGAGGAACTGAACATGTATAGACTGAGGAGAAAGAGAAGAAATGAGCAGTATCTCAAAGGCCTGCTAGTGTGTAACAAGAGTTCCAAACAGCACAGACAAAAGAACAGAGAAAAGGAGGACAAATGACCCAAACACCCCAAATAACAGACACATTGTATATCCAAAGAGCTCAGCATCCACTGGAAACATCCAAAGCAACACACAGAGAAATTTCATCAAACTCTGTGACATAGAGAAAAAAAAAGAAGAAAATCTCAATGCAGACAGAGGGGAAGAGAATAGTCCTATTCTGTAGTCTGACAATGGCTGGCTTCTCCTCAGAAACAGGCCATGAGGAGAGGAGCCAGAGTCAAGTGACGAAAGCAGAATCTCTCCAATGAAGACTTCTATATCCAGCAAAACTATCCTCCTAATTTCAAGTCAAAATAGAAACATTTCCAGGTAGACAAAAACTCGGAGTGCATTGTGGACTGTTTTGCCTTTAAAAAAAGTTCTGTAAGGAGTCTTTCAGGCTAAAAGGAAATGACTCCAGAAGTTACTAAAAACCTCCAGGAAGCAATAAGAAAACAGCAAAATGAAAAACAAAGACTTTACTCTAAAAATGTATTTCTCATTTCTTTTTTCATTTTTTTCAGTGCTGAGAGTAGGTCCTGGGGCTACTAGAAGAGAAGAACTAGGGGAGTGCTGCGCCTGTGCTAGTACCCGTCTCCTCTTTTCCCACTGTCACACAAGCCTGATGGCTTAAAACAGTGGAAAGAGAGAACCATCTTTACAAAGTTGTTCTCTGACCTCCACACATGGTGCTTATGTTCACATGAGTGTAACACATACACACACACACACACACACACACAAAACATTGATGGTGGTGGTGATAATAATAATAATAATAATAGTAATAATAATTACTACAATATCATAACACTGTATTATATTATTTGGTTTAGAGCAGACACTAAATTGTGAGTATAAAATATAAAATATAGTGAAATTTTTACACAAATTATATGGAAATAATAATACAAAGGAGAGAGGAAGAAACAAGCTTCCACTGGAACAAAGTTCATGTTTTACTCATTTTAAGTCAGTCAATTATATTGATGTGAATTGTAGTTGTTTAAGGTGCATACTGAAATACACTGAGCAACAATTAGAAAAATAACTTAAAAAAAAGAAAAATAACTTAAAGGGACTGGGCTGAGTGGTGAAGAGCACTTGTTCCTCTTGCAGAGGCTTGTGGCTTGAACTCTCAGCTCTCACGAGGTGGCTCCCAACCACTGGTCAACTCCACTTCCAGGGGCTCCAATGCCCTCTTCTGGCCTCTGCAGCCACAGTGTGTATGTGGTACAGAGACACACATGCAGACAAAATATTTGTACATTTTTTAAAAGTGGCAAACTTAACCGCAAATACATTGGTAATTACACAGAACGAGTGGTCTGAACACCCAGATACAAAGACTATTGGGTTGACAGCAAAGGAGAACTCCAACAAAAGACAAACAGGCTTTGGGAAACATGGAAAAACCTACACTATAACAACTGGAGTTACAGAGCAGAGAAGTTCCATCACTGTATCTGAAATAAATAAACTCTATGACAAGAAATATTGCAAGAGACAATGATAGATATTATCAGGATAATATAATGTTCAACTACAGAAAGAAATATAATTATTACAAATGTATAGACACTAAGCAAGCACTTCAAGATAAAAGAAGTAAAAACTACAGTCAGAAGAACAATAGACAATTTTACTATAATAGTTGGAGAGGAGAACTTAGCTTTAGAAGAAAATAAGAACATGTTGTAGAGACAAATGAGTCAATCTATCAGGAAGATGTAATAATTATAAACATAGTTGCCTCTAAGAGCCTAAATATGAAATGGATACAATTCAATGATGGCATGGGGGAATAACAGAATAACACTATAAACTGAGGGATGTACGATGGCAGAAGACTCATCCAAACAGCTATGGAAGATTCATCTCAAGCTCAGAGGGAACATTCCTTAGGACAGAATTCCACCAGGCCATACACCAAATCTCAAACATTCAGAAAACTGAAATCTTACAACTTTTCTTCTTTACCTGTGAAGAAATTAAATTGGAAATTAACAACAGAGAATTCATTTGGGGAATCTCCAACCAGTTGGAAATTAAGCAACACACTTCTCTAGCATAGGAAGACACATCTTTATATCTGTATAGGAAAAGCCCAGAAGAGCAACCATCACAACTGCCAGCAACATATGTCAATGAAATATGTGATTTAGAGAAATGAGACAAATTACCATCAGGCAACAGTTACCAAAGGAAATTGCAGTAGCATACAACAAGTGGCATCTGGGTCAGTATCACTAATGGTTTAAGCAGGCATGTCCAGCCTTTGACTCAGCAAAGTGCTATTGTTGTCTATGTCTGTCTACACAGCTTAGCCTCAGGAACCCAGAAATTGAGTTACAGAAAAACCAAACAAACAAACTTCACAATGTTTTAAGTCCTTTGCTGTGTTTCATTGAGATGAGTTTATAGCTACCCCGGGGCATGTGTAGCCCACAACCCATAGCTCATAGAAGCTGTGGCTGTCCTGGTTTGCATACACACACACTATTATGTCTGCATAATGAAATTGAATATATCTCTCAGCCATGCTCCACCCTCTGCAAGGTTCCATCCTTACAGGACAGAAAGGAACAGCAAGCAAAGGAACTAAGGAAGAGTAAAACTACTCACACAGGGCAAAACGGAGAAAAACGATGGCCCAGTCTACCCTCAAAATACAGGTGGCCTGCTGCTTCGTATATAAAACAGCATTAGGACAGTGAAAGGTGAGAGAAAACACCCCAGCTACAAACTTTAAGACCCAAGAGACAGCATATCCCTGTGCTCTGTGGGTTTTCTCGTTGTTTCACCCATCTCAGGCTGGGTAGTCGTTCTGTTTTCTGTTGCTATGTTAAAACATTCTGACAAAAACAACTTGGGGAGGAAACGGTTCATTTCAGTTTAAAGTTTACAGTTTATCATAGAGGAGAGACAAGGCAAGAACTCAATGTCAGAGCCTAAAGCAGAAACACAGAAGATCACTACTTGTTGGTTTATTCTTTGGCTCATTCAGCAAGCTTTCTTATATGTCTCAGGACCACATGCCCATCAATAGTGCTACCCATAGTGGCAGTATAGAATAGTATAGAAGTATAGAAGAAAATCTATAATATTGTAAGATGACAGTTCTCAGTGAATGGGGATATTTAAGACAATTATTAGATAAATGATAGAGAATAAAAGAATTTTAAGAGGGACTAGAGAGTTGTCTCAGCAGTTAAGAACATTTGATGCTCTTGTAGAGAACCTGAGTTCAGTTCCCAGAACTCACATGATGCCTACAACTGTCTGCAATTCCAGGTCCAGGGGATCTGATATGCTCCTCTTACCTTCTCAGGCACAAGACACACAGGTGATGCACAGACATAAATACATAGAGGCAAAACATTCACACACATATAAATAAATAAATAAATAAATAAATAAATTTAAAAGAGATAAGGTTTCTACACTACTAAAAATGGGAAACATAAATACTAGCAGACTGTTAAGTTGTGTATGTACTTACTAGTACTACACTTCCTAGAACAACCACACACATAAAGATTGTGTGTGTGTGTGTGTGTGTGTATGTGTGTGTGTGTGTGTGTATGTGTGTGTGTGTGTGTGTGTGTGATGTACATATTAGGTACAGAAAAATAAACTGCAAAGAAATAAAAATAGAATTCCAATAATTGTTCAATTGACCCAAGGGATATAGGTTAAAAGAAATGAAAAACAATTACACAAGCAAAAAGAACAAAGAAGTAGACAGAAAATGAGATGGCAGATTGGGCCCTTACCTCTCAGTAATAAATTAACTTTAAAGCATTGCATTAGATGTAAATTAAAAGACAGATTCCCACAATAGTTGTAAACACAGCACAACTGTATGCTTTCTACAAGAAACTCACTTCAACAGTAAGAGCACAGGTTGGCTTAATGTAAGAGAATGAGGAAAGTCCAGCACACAAACACTGATGAAATGAAAAGAAAGTGTCAGGTAAAGACACAGTCTGCTAATGATGAGTGTGGAACACTGGTGACACACAGCATGCAGAACAAAGGAAGGAACAGACCAGAGAACTCCAAAATAGCCCTGATTATGGATAACTGATTTTTGAGGAAAATGCAGATGCATCCCCTCCCAACTAAACTGCTAGACAGAGCAACTAAAACTAATTGTACATCTTATACAAAACTCAATGCAAAGCAGACTTAGGGTACAGCTTAATAGTAAAGTTCCAACTACCATAAGACCCTAGGTTTACAGCAATAGTGCCTGGATTTTTAAAAATCAAATAAGTAATAAAAGTTGCACCTCAAGCACTTAGAAAATCAAGAACAAATAAAATCCATAATTAACATGGATCAGAATGAAGTGAAAGTCTAAAAATAAAATAGGATAATGAAACTTCAAACAGTTCTTTGAAAAGATAAAGCAAACAAACTTTATCTAGACTAACCTAGAAAGGGAAAGTCCAGATAAAAAGAGATGAAAAGGGAGACATTACAACAGATACTCAAGAATTAAAGATTATCTTAGAAAACTATATTGTAATAAATCAGATAACCCAGAGTAAATGCACAAATTTATGGACACAAATGATCTCCTAAACTTGATATATTTTTTTTAAAAACCTGAGCAGATGAATAACAACGACATTGGACAATAAGAAAGTCTCCCAATGCACTGAAGCCAGGAGCTGGATAGCTTCTCTGATGAATTCTAGCAAACATCAGACACTCTCCACCTTACCCTTTAAGACAGGGTTTCTCACTGAGCCTGGAGTTCACCATTCAGCTAAACCATGTGCCCAGTGAGCTCCAGGGATCTCCTGTCTCTTCTTCCCCACCATGGGGATTACAGATGTGTGTCATCAAACCCAGTTTCTTATGTGAATGCTAGGGGTTCAAACTGAGCTCCTCATACTACTTTACTGTCAGAACCATAATCCAGACCCTCAACAAATCTTTAAAGAACTAACACGTGGCTTCTCAGGGTATTCTACAGAGTAAAAAGGGAGGAAACCCTTCCAATGCCCATTGTATGAGGACAGTTAACTCTATTACGAAAACCGGAGGGCACAAGAAAATTAGCTTAAAAAAAAAAAAAGCTATGAACCAATATCCCTGGTGAACAAAGACGCAGAAATCCCCAACAAAACACAAATGGGTTAAACTCAGTGGCTCTCCTAGAGGAAAACCAATGATCCAGTGGGTTTCTTCTCAGTGATGAAACAGTGTTTCAAAACAACACTTTATCTTAACAGGAGGAATGACAAAAATTACTTGATCATCTCAACAAATGCAGGAAAAGCATTTGGTGCATTCAGCATCTCTCAGTGATAAAAGCCCTGAGCAGAGTAGATGTAGGTGGAACAGGCCTCAGCATAGCAAGGGGACTGTAAGACAGACCCCCTGCCATTATGGTAAGGAAAATGTGCAAATGTTTCCTCCCACATCAGGAACAAGAGCAGAGCGGGCTTGCCCTGCTCTTCCATAGAGTACAACAGATCTGCCCAGGGCATTGAGACAAGGCTTACAAACCAGAGGGAGCAAACAAATCACCTGTGGCAGAAACCAGAGAGTACGACTCAGGTAGAAAGCCGTGCCTGGCTAGAACCTACAGGTCTGTTCTCCAGGAAACCACTTCCTCCAGCAAGGCCCTTCCTCCTAAGGGTTCCACATTCTATAACAGTGCCAGCAGCTGGGGACTAAGTGTTCAAACACATGAGACTATTATGAACCCAAGTCCTAACAATAGGATTTAAAAGAAGGGGTGGGGTGGGGGGAATAATGCTGTAGAGATGGCTCAGTAGTTAACATGGACCTGAGTTCAATTCCAAGTGCCCATATGAGACAACTTAAAACTGTTAGAGGGGAATCCCATGCCTCTGGCCTCCATGGGCACCAGGATTCATGTATACATACCCAGACACAAACACCAGACATACACATAACTACAAAATACAACACAAAAATTTAAAACAAAAAATATATGTGGAGGTTAAAAATTAAAAGGTGTGGTGGGTGGGGACTGGTCAATCCATTCAAACGATCCAATAATGTGTGCACACCTGAGTCCCAACTACATGGCTAAAAAGCTGACAGACTTGGAGATGAGAGTATGCAATTGAACCAAAACAACTGTAAATTACAACTTCCTGCTTTCGGTAATGTCTACAGCAACCAGGCAGGGGATCAAAAGGAAATCAATGGGGTGGAGAGGACTGTAAATCAAGTAGACCCCATAGCTCTACAGAGCCCCACCCGCTGGTGGAATGCACAGGGGACACTCTAGGAAAGGCTGTTTGTGGCAAGCCATGAGGTCCGCTTAAAACGTCTGAACAGAGAAACAATGGGATGTGTTCTTCAGGTGCCACGGAGTAAGCTTACATTTCAGTGATAGAAGCTTTGGAAAGTCACAAAGGCATGGCTATTAAACCACACTTGTTACTAGGCAGAGAATCAGAGAGGAAATTGGACAATGCTTTGAATGAGTGAAAATGGAGATGTAATAGCCCAAAACTTCCGGGATTCGGAAGAAAGAAAAAAAATACAAATTTGTTATACTCAGGAAACAGAAAACAGTGGAATACTATAAGCAACTATACAGCATCAAACTAGACAGGCTAGTGAAACAGGTCTAAGTGAGAATTTGGGCCAAAGAAGAATCTGATCAGGATTAGAGAAGAACATGCTTGAGAAATATTCTCAAACAAAGGCTGTCCTGCTGTCCCCTAGCTGCAGACAAAGGCCTGGGAAACAGGGTCTTATCCAGGACCTGCCACAGATAGATAATTTTAAGACCTCTCTCCCTTTGAGCCCCAGGCACCCCTTTAAAGACTGGGATGGATGGATGATGGCCAGCTGGTGGTGGCCGAGCTGTGAGGACAGAAGGTCCTTCTCTCCCCAAGTCTTTTCAGTCCTATGGTCTTTTCCCAACACTGCTTCCTGAGATGCTTAGCACCTCCTAACATCCAGAAGATCCCCAAATGGGGAAAGACGAGCCTTGAGCTCAGGGCCAAGAGACACCAGGGCAAGCTGGAAGCAGCAGCCATACCTTGACCTGGGTGCTATACCCTCCCCAACCCCCACCTCCATTGAAAGGAAATGGTGGTATATTGTTCTCAGTTACACTTAGATAGAAAGATGGCTTAAAATAAGGTTAAGTGATAGGAGCCTGCTATGCATGTCTTCCACTTTACCTGGAAAAAGATATCCCATACATGAAACTGTTACTTGTGGCTATCGAACAGTAAGTAGCCCTGGCTCCGGAAAGCAGCCAGGTGGCAGGACACCAGCTGGAAGCTGGCTTTACCCACACCTATTAAACTTTTGATTTCTGAACCATGTGATCATAGCTCAGATGCAAAAAAAAAATTAAATGAAAAAATAAATTGAAAATTAAGACAAGCATGAAATAAATTAGAGCTGTGCCCACTCCTCCAGTAGAAGTCTCAGTTGTGGCGCCTGACTGACGGAGGCTGAGCAGACACTGGCCGGCCACCGACCTGACGCACTGGCCGTGGCAATGGACTGGATTCCCGGGCACTCAGCCCACTCCCCACCCATTAGCCTGTTCCCAGCAGGTGCCAGGGACAGCTCACTTAGCCCATGGGGTTTCTATCAATGCATAAATTCTTTGCCTGTTCCCAGGGCCCAGCCAAGTTAAGTCTGCCCATTGTCAGATACACCTCCCAAACCCCAGAGTCCTTACCTGCTAGTTGACTACAGGTTTGGGCTAAGACTTAGGCCTGCTAGCTGGAGCAGTGCTGGAGAGCTCGCCTTGGTGATGAGGATAAGGGAGACAGGGGGGCTAACCAGCTCAGCTGCCACCAGGCTCAGATCCAGGGCTCTGAGTTTGTCCACCCCAAAATCTATATCATCATGATTGGGACACATTCTATTAATCCAAAAAATGCAGGATCTCCATGACACAAGGCAGCAACAGGATGACAGGGAGTCCCGGTGAGGATCCAATATTGATGGTGTCACAGAAGCCAGAGACCTCAAACCAGACCAATGATTCATTACAATGAACATTTGCAAGTGAAGATGGGTGGGCAAAGGGATGTATTATGAGACACATAGGACATAGTACAGCTTCCATGATGAGACGTTTTCTATGCTTTGTCTTTGTGTATGTGTGTGTGTGTGTGTGTGTGCATGTATCTGTGTGTGTGTGTGTGTTTTATTTTGGGAGGAAGGTTGTAAGAGCAAGAGGCAGATATGAGGGAACAGGGAGATGAGAAGAACAGGACTTGAGTGCGTGATGTGAAACACAAAAGAATCAATAATAATCAATAAAAAGTTAAAAAAAATAAAAAGAAAAAAAACCATTAGGCCTGAAGATACAGAGCTACCTGAAGTCAGTGTGTGATGTTCAGACCCCACCGAAGGCTGGCTGCCTCTCCTCTAGGAGTGTGTTTTCTCATAGTTACCCCTAGAAAGAATGGTGAATGCCCACCATCCTCCTCTTCCCTGCATAGCCACAAACCTCTGCACATACCACATCGGCTTCGTCTGCACAACAGCCCAGGAGGGGTTGAGTGCTTCCCCTCCCACTCTTCCTGGATGAGTGCACTCAGGGGCAGGCGAAACTGCTTGCCTCTAGGACACATGTGAGATGACTCCAGGCCCCACAGTGCTGAAGCCAGAGTTCCTCACTACACAGTCAGCTGCAGAGTCAGAGCTCCAAGAGGCCTCAGGTCTCAGCCCTAAAGCCCAGAGAGAGAAGACCTGTATAAATTCCCACAAGAGCCCCAGGTGATGGAGGGACTCAGAAAAGAACCTGCCTGCCATCTTAGCATGCTCCCTGCTGACGCTCTACCCCACCACAGCCACTGCCTCTGCCCCGACCACCACATCTGTCTCTACCCTGGCTATGGAGACAAGATGTTACCCAGCTCCTCCATCCAAGGACCTTTGGTTCCTTCTGTGCATCCCTAGAATACAACTCAGGATAACGCCTCTTTCTTTTTTCCTCTGCAGGCAGGGGTGGGGCAAATGCAGCTGTGGGCAGGAGGGCCTCCAGGAAGTACAGGGCTGGTACTCAAGACAGTCCCAGATGACTCTGTCACACACAAGCCAGCAGCAGCACTCAGTAGTTTCATTTGCTTGTCTTACCAATTGGAGAGTTCAGTCCTGGCCCAGAAGTGTCCTCTGCCTATTCCACTTGGCTCAGGACATCCTTGCCCCAGGCCGCGATCAGTAAAGACTCCAGAGGTACTGGCATGCCAGGAGAAACCAGAGCTTCACAGGAGCACAATGAGAAAACATAGAGGCATAAGCTAAGGAAGGGCCCAACTTCAGAACGGAAACCCACAGCTATGCAAAGAGACAAGGAAGCCAGACCTGAGGGGCCAGAACAGCACCAGGACACAGAGCCTAAGGACAGGAGCAAGGCCAGCGATATGATGGAAAGGCAGCCCAGGAGAAGGAGGGACAACCTGGCAAGAGTGGACTGTCCAGACACAGAGAAGGTACCTATGATCCGAAGGAGCTCTGTCCTGACCCCCACCAGACAGGCCATTTGAGAGCAAGTCAACACAGCAGCTCGGAACAACCATCACAGGCCCAGGAACTATCTCAGTTTCTTCATCCACAAAATGGAGCTAAAAGGAGGTAAAATACTAACGTGGCGCAGCACTGGGTCTGATACACACAGCTGGCTTCCAGAAAGTACATTACTTCTTATTTATGGAGTTCCATGTTCTAGGATTGAGTGAACAATGTGTGTGTGGGGGGGGGGGACTGGAGCTGGGCTGAGGCAAGCCCCTCAGGCAGATGGGGGCCAGGTCCCCAGGCTCTCCTCAGGAATGACCATTATAGCTGAATACTGAGCTCTCACCAATTCCCACAAGGCATTGAGCCCAGTCAAGCCCAGTGTAGATGATTTAGCTGGCGTTTAAATATGAAAGAGTTAAAAGAGAGTATGACATGTAGGCCAATGAGGCTAGGCCCTGTGCAGACACACACAGCGTGTAGACCCACATATACAGATATTACATGATCATGGAATGTGTGTGTGTGTGTGTGTGTGCGCGCGCACACACACACACACACACACACACACACCAATTCCATCTTGCCTCCAGGGTTGTAGAAACATATCCTTTAATATTTCAAGTTACATAAATTTTATCTGCCAGTTGGACACATGAAAACCTTTCCCCAAGCACTTTTGAGGCTAAGCTGCAAGGCATAGACTATAGCTTGTCTACAAGTCCTCACACCTTCCCTCACATTCCAGGAAGTGTTATCAGGGAACACTGCTGTCTGGCAAGCTCTAGAGACTACATTTCCCAGACTCTCTTGCAGCTAATTAAGTTGCCCCAGGAAGGTAGAGAGAGCTAATGGGAATGGAGTCAAAAATGAGTGCCACTTGCATTCCATGAAGGAATGGGCATTCTCCCCTCTTGGCAATCTTCATTCACAGCTGGCTGAGGGAAGATAAGCCTGAACTCACAGTGCATTTCTGAGGGTGCCAGGCTCACCTCCAAGTCCTAAAACACCATTGGACCATAAACTGGAAATACTGCCAATGTTCCCAAGTGCGCTCATTCTGTCTTGTTTAAGCTTCTGTATTTGGAGGGTTCTTACTCCTGGTTACCTATGCTGCCTCTGGTCTCTCTTGCTGCTCTCTGCCTGTCACATGATAGCTCTATTTTGCACACATTTCCATGATCTATGTGCAGTAATGTGACCCAGCCAGTGGTCCTTTCAACAGCTGGCACCAGGCTTTTTAAACTTAGCCTCCAAAAGTATGAACTTGATAAATCTCCTTTCTTTATAAAGTATCCAAACTTGGGTATTTTGTGATAGTAGCAGATAATAGACTGATAGTATAGGAGATTTTTCCAACAGAAGGAACAGAATTGGGGGAGAAAACAGGGTGGGATAGCTCAAGAACAAAAAGCAAGTCAGTGTGATGCACAAACAGAGACAGGAGACAAGAGAGAGGCAGACAGAAGGCAGCCATGTAGGTCCTAATAGAAGAGTTTAGGACAGTGTTGTGAGAGATGGGATTAGCTGCAAGTTTTCCTCAGAAGGCTAACAACCTTTCAAGTGCCATGATCCCTTGATGCTATAGCAAAGAGAACCCAGCAGTTTGTAAACTGTGGGTTTCAACCCACACCGGCTTGTGTAGCTGAACATGAGCGCTGACCGGTAACAACAGTAAAATCTTTCTGAACACACAACTGCCAAAATTCAATTCAAAATCCAAAGTATAATGAAGCCAAATGCCCTGCTAGTGCTCACTGGGCCGCGCAGCACAGCCTTCCCGCAGCCTTGGCTCTGAGCACACAAGCACACACTACACTGGGCATCTGTTACACGGACAACACTACCAGCACTACCTGGGACCAAGGACAGCACGGCTTCTCTGAACAAGGAAGCTCTCTGCTCTGACAGAAGCATAATGTCTGAATTATGGAAAACAAAGGCTCTGTATTTCCTACTGTCATTCTTCAGAATATAAGTGACAAACAATTTGGACTGTATCATGAAATATTCTAAAAGAATTCTTTGAGATGCTGACTTGGGTCCCCTTAAATTACTTTTTTGGATTGGAATTAGGGCAGAATTACCAACAACTCTGAAATGACCCTAAACACATTTCCATTGTGTTTTACTACATACTTATATGAAGTGGTGTTCTCAGCATTGATGACTGTAAAATCAAAATATTGATCAACTCTGAAGACACTGAAAAAGCCTTACATTTTTCCAGTATAAAGCATTCAGTCAATATTTAATCTTGATGCAAAAATTAAAAATCACAGCATCTCCTTAGTAGTCAAAACTGCTTTTTTCTTTAATATATGGTAACATTATATGTATCCCAAAGAAGCATTTAAATTATCTTTATGATTTACTATCAGTAGATACTTAATTTGTGTAACTTTCTTTTTTGGAGACAGGGTTTTTCTATGTATCCCTGATTGTCCTAGAACTCACTACATAGACGAGGCTGTACACTCATAGAGATCTGCCTGCCTCTGCCTCCCTAGTGCTGGGATTAAAGGTGTGTACCACCACCTCCCAGCTTGTATAACTATTTTTATATCTCTATACACCTGAGGTCACACATGCAGTATGTGGTGGCTCAGTTTCCATGCTACGCCACTGCACACCAAAGATTTCTTGGGCAAAAAGGATTACCAAGCAGAAAAGTTTATGCATCCCTGGGTTAAAGGAGCTAAGGGTTTTCTCTCTCCTGTCACTGCCCGGTGCCCGGTAAAGGTTGTATGAGGCAGCCACATGCAGCAGTTCAGGAGACCCAGGCTCCTCTAATCCTCCAACTTATGCATGTGGCCACCAAGGCTGCTTTGCCAACATCCAGCAAGAGAATATGGAGAGGAGAATACAAGACCCCAAGTCAAGCCTGGAGCACCCCTCTGTCCACACTCCTGTGGCCATGATTCATGCAGTGCCGACAAAGAACAATGGTGACACAGACATCACCATATACTAGTGTCTCCACAGTCCAACCCTCAAGCACCAAATATCTACAAGTGTCATCCATCCAGACACAGATAAAACAAAACCAAGCCTCTCTCTCTGAGAGAGAGAGGGGGAGGCAGACAGACAGAAAGACACAGAAACACACAGAGAGAGACACACAGAGAGACAGAGACATACAGAGAGACAGAGACTCACAGAGAAACAGAGACAGATACAGACACAGAGACACAAAGGAAGAGCCCAAAGTCCCATGTACACATGGCATGGTCTGATGTCCTAGGCTATAGAGGCTATATATTTGTTGCTCTCTCTCTCTCTCTCACACACACACACACACACACACACACACACACACACACAGAGGAGGTGATAGAGGGGCAGGAGCAAGAAGCTCAGAGAAACACCTACTCAAGAAAAGGAAACAATGACAGCCATCCAGAGCAGCAAGTGGTCCATAGTACAGGGTGACTCCATGGGTGTACCCTGGTAGCAAAGGCTAGCCCCAGGCTCTGCTCTCTTGGAAAACTACAAATGCTTTTGAACCTGCACCCACGGCTCTGTCTTTAAGGTTTTCCTTCTTATCCATCATTCCATGGCCAAGGCCAATGGAGTAGGGCATTCTGCTCTCTTGGGATTCTGTGGATTTCCAAGTGCCCATCTTGGAGAATTGGGGGGGCAACAGGATAGGTAGCTTAAACTTCGGTCAAAGATTCTCTTTAGAGCAAATTCACCATTTCTTTTCTGAAACAACTCACAACTCACCTAAGTTTCCTGGCTATTTGCCTCTGGTCCATTCTGTAAAACATAAATGTACTTACTAGTCTCTCCTTGACTGTCAAGGTTTCTTTCCCACTTCCTTGGCTCTTTATCTCTTCCTCTCAACTTCTTCATGACAGTCTTAAGGCCACATCGTGGAAGGAGATGTCACTTCTTCACTGCAGGCTGAGAGTCTTCAGGTTTTTCCATCCCTGAGAACCCCTTCTCTGCCTCTTCTGATTTGACTTCAGACCAGCTGTTAGCATCCCCGGTTCTGCTCTTCCCAGCACTGCTAATACATAGCTCACCTACTGCGCAGGCTCAGTGCCCTGGGCTCTGCCTCCAGCCCTCCCAGGCAACTCTCATCCCAGACTTGCCACCTCCGAACACAGGCCACAGCATTTCAAAGACTCTCAGTTTCCACACTGCCACTACATATCAAAGCTACCTCATAGAGAGGCTCATGGGAGCTCTCACTTCTGTATAAACGAGACGTAACAACAGCTCCACACCTTACACTCCTCACCACACAGGTCTATTTCTTAATCTTGTCAGTTGGCAGAGGGTTTGCCAAGGAGTACAACATCATCAGTTCCATGCAATTACCCTGGGCCTGAGTTCCTCTTGTTTAAGTCACCTTCAGCCAGGGATAGAGTCAGGCCAGAAATGTCTGGGAGGATACCTTTCCAGGATGGACCCAGGAGCAGCTGGCAGCTGCACTGCTGTCCATGGTCATGTGGCCAGAGCTGTCACTACCATGCAAGATCCCAAGGGATATGTCTCTCTAGGGAGGAGTTCAGATCTCAGGTTTGGGTCTATCTCTGTCCCTACTGTCTCTGTCATGAGGCTTCCACACAGGGGATGAGAATCCAGGCAACATCAGCCTCCAAGGCTCTCTAGCCCATGTTTGAGATTTCCTCAGCCAAGGCAGAAGTGACAAGTCCCTGTGCCTGTGCCTGCCTCTTCCCAACATTCCTCACCTGGGACCAAGAACATCAGACCGATGGTCACGTGCCCAGTATAACACAGCTCAGGGAAGTGTGGAAGAGGCTTTGACAGGAGTCTGTTCAGAGTGTGCACTGGCCAGAACCTGGAGTCCCTGAAGCTAGCAGCTGTTTTTACACTTCTTACCTGCTTGGAAGATGTCCCAGGATCCTCTTGTCTCCTATCTCTCATCCTCGCTTCAGCTTGTGGTTCTTACAACCAGCTCTATAACGGTAGAACCTGGAGTATCTCACATGCCACTCCAATGTTGCCTCGTGGCAACTAAGTTGTTCAGTCCATGAACACTTACCCCAAAAGAAACAGGGTCCCTTCTAATCTTGAGAAACAATCCTCAGGCATTTGCCACATTTCTCTAAGGGGACCCAGCATGCACAAATCCCCCACTACACACAGCAGTGACTGGCTCAGGAGTACTTTCTTGGATTAGCTTCTTCCCCAGCCCTGCCTCACCCTTATCTTCTTCTTCCGGTCCCTGGGATTGTACCTCAAATAGACAGGTCTTAAGCACGAGCTTCCGGTGACACTTTCCAGAGTGGAAACCTTGGGAGTCTCCTGTATTTGACCTGTTCATAAAGACTCACATGCAAGTCAAGCATCACTGCAAAGATCATGGGGCTGTGGATCCACAAAGTCCATGACCTGCTCCATCCCAACTTGATCCAAGGTTGTGGTTTGACATGTGACTACTAGATCCTTGTCACTCAATGCTTCAGACCCAGCTCAGTCTCTACTTCCTCCTCCCCTCAGAGTCCCCACCAACACTGTAAGACAAACTATGCTCTGATAGGCTGTGGAATTCTAGCCTTCAAAACTAAGACCAAGACTTATTTGGAGCCAGGGACTTAAAAGAGTGGCTAAGCTAAAACAAGGTCATAACATAGACCCTCATGTCATTCGGTTGGTGTCTGAAGACATGGGAAGACAGGAGCCTCAAGCCATAGGGAGGGGCCTCAGAAGAACCATCTTTGAGGGCATCTTGGTTTTCGACTCCTACCCTGTGGATCTGTGAGGAGTGGGTCTCTGTGCTGTGATGTCATGATGGCCTGAGGAAATATCGCACTCGTCTACACTTTGTCCCTACCTCTGGGCCAGGCATGCAGGCCCTGCTATGCTCAAAAACCCATCTCTCACTGCCCCCAACCTGTGTGCCAGCTATAGAGCAAGTGCCCACCTCCCGTCCTTAGATGAGAAGTTATCACACTTCACAGGAGAAGGTGAAATAACACAAAGCCCACAATGGGTCAAAAACAAAGGAATCCATCCTGACAACCCCGCATCCCAAAGAACATTCTGACTGATGGGTGGAACTGGAATCCACCCTCCCTGGCTGCCCAACCCCACATATCCAGACCTATGTGGGGCTCCTCAGAGATATCCCAGGCCAGCCTGCAAAGACGTGCTCAGCAACAGCTGTGCTGCCCATACCTCACCAGTGTGGTGCAACTCAGACCCTTTTTATCCTGTCCTGCAGATTAAGAGACAAGGCACTCACTGTGTCAGCAGGCCTATTCTGGGAGAATCCAGAGAAACTTAATGAATATGCAAATTGATGCAAATGAGCCAGTGTGAAGCGGAGAGCGGTTCCCTTGACGCCCTTTGAGAGCTGTGCTAGTGAATAGGGGGAAAATGCCTGTGAGTGGCAAGGCGATGGTCGGCATGGAAACAGGGCTGCTAAGGTGCCTAGGAGACTTCAGTCAACCCCAGAACCAACTATGTCAAGCATCCCCCTCAGCAATCCTGCTCACACTTGAGTCCCCACTTGAGCTGGAGAGTGCTCTGGACACTGGAGATAAACTTCAACCCTGATCCCTGAGAGCAGACTCAGGACATGTGAGCCCCAGAAAGCCAAGCTGGGAGCCCTGTAGGTTGCATCCTTCCAGCCTGTAGGATGCCTAAATTTCAGGGGCACCATCACAGGGATTCAGCCTGAAGTCACTGATTGTCCTACCCATCTCTGGACAGGGACCAGCAGGGCCAGAGACCTAGTCCAAAAGACTTACTCCACAGAGCCCAGGTTAAGGTCAATGCAGATTAAGTTCTCAACAAACATTCTGTCCTTCCTGAGGAAGGACTCCTCTCCCGACTCAACCCATATAAATAGCATGGTGGGCTATTTTTATTTGTGTTCCGGGTGAAATAAAACAAGTTAAAGCAGAACATGAAATTTGAAGATTCCACCTTAAGGGGAAAAAAATTCTCCCTTGCAATAACAAATCTCTAGAGCTGGTGCGCTGCGGAGTGGAGCCCTCCCCTCTCAGACAAGTCCAAACGCTTCAGCATTATGAAAACTTGGAGGACTGCTATGCCACCGAAAATTTATGACCCCCCAAATCATTCCCAAAAGACTGTGCATTCCCCACCGAGGGCCACCTTCTGGTACAACCAGCTCCTCTCTAGTGAGTCAAGAGGGCCACAGCTGCCTGAGGCAGCTGTTCTGTGGGGCCAGGAACATTTTGTCTGTGCGCAACTGCCTAGAAACAGCACTACAACATCCTGGAAGGTCCCCTTCCGGCCCCTAGAGAGAGCAGTCACCTCCACCCTCAAACACAGAAAATCTTAGTTCCAGCCTCAAGCCCAATGGCTCCCCACTGGAAGGTGGGGAGCCGAGGTGACCCTCACACTCTCCTTTGAGAACTGCTTTCACCTTCAAAGATGATGAACCCGGACACACGCAGGCTGAACTTCTGAGGCCTCTGGATCCTGAGCTTCGGGGATGTGGAAGGCAGGTGGGGGTGGCGGTGCAGGACAACTCCTTGGCCCACACAGGAGTGGGGCTGAGATGGACCCCTAGTTAAGGAATCCAGAGCCATGGCTCTCACATAGCAGGTAAAGTAAGGCAGACAGGAATTTGAATCTACAGACCCAGGTCCAACCTTCTCTAGCACCAGACTGCCCCTGGCCCAGGAACATATTTGAGATGACTTTTCTGTCAACTCAGCGCTATTACAGCAAGTGTGTCCTTTTGTGCCAAAGTAGCTTCAGAGACAGATTGCACAGTCGGTTCCAGTTTTCCTGCCCTCTGTCCCTAATACCCCGACCTCATCCCCCTCCCAAATCAGTAGTGGGCTGACAGAGCTCTTTGTCTCCCTTTGGAAGGGACCATGGCCACACTGCCCCTGTTCCTGGTCCCAACAGGCCCTCTTAGAGTCAAGTCCTCCCTCCATAGTTCCCCAAAGTAACAGCTACACACCAGACACTTCCCTGCAGGAGCTCCTGAGACCCTACAATCACCTGTCATGAGGTTTAAAGTAGTAACACCCGATAAAAACAGGGCCAGAGAGGTCACACAGCCCAATGGCAAAGTGCCAACCTTAGGGTTCGTCCCTGGCTCTGTCTGACTTCCAGCTTCAGCAGTAGCCCCTCCCCCTGTCCTCTGCTTCCATCTGGCAAGCATGAGGGTAGGTCCTGAGCTTACCAGGCTCAGATGCAGATAACCATGGCATTCCCTAACAGACGGTATACCAAGGCCTGTGCAAAGCCCTCTCCATTCACTCTCTAATCCACTCTAAGGCTCAGAGATGCTACATAACTTGCCCGAGGCCACACAGTAGGTATGAAAAGGATTCTGACAGCTGGTTAGTTCAGGTGAATTAGAGGTCACAATCTAGGCAACTCAGAGGCTGGCGGAGGGCTCTGGTAGGGGGAAGGGATGCACTGAACATGCCCTCTATGCAAGAGGACCACTCCTCCTTTAAGTCTACAGAGGGAGACATGAGATGATGGTGCTTTCTGATTCTTCGAGAGAAGGTAGAGAGGCTGGGCTGTGGCTCTGTGATGGAGTTCTTCCAGTAGCCAGGAAGTTTCAGGTTCCAGTACCAGCATCAAAAGAGAAAGTATAAAACAGACCTTTGTATGGAAAGCCACATACAGGAAAGAACAACAACAGCAAAAACTAAGTCGTCAGGTTGACTGGGCACCAAGGCTGCCTGCTACATGGATGGGGCTTAGAACTCTTCAGTTTGAGAAGGTGAGTGTGCAGCCCCCCTACAGATGAGGAAACTGAGGCCCAGATGGGAAGGCAGTAGTATTCATACCATTCCTGGCAAAGCCCGGGGCCAGCTGGTGCCTTATCAAAAACACAGGAAAACAGAAAATGCATGTGTCATTGTCCCTAACCCAGGTACACAGGCTGCGAGGCAGCGTCAGAGGGAGAGCAAAGGCTGAGGCCACAGACCTCTCTGGGTGGCTGAGAAACACTAATGTCTCAACGTCTCCATTTGCAAAATGGAGAAGAAGTGTTCCTTGTGAAGGCCATGAAGGATGGTGGGTGTAAAGAAATAAACAAAGCGTAAAAAAGACGGTCTCCCCTTCACTGAACAGAGCTGGCTGGGCTGCAAAGCTGGAAGGGACCCAATGTCACAGCCCTCAGCTCTAAAATGTGCCATGGTGCTTGATCCTGTGTGACCCTCTCAAGGGCTGGCACTGGGACCACTTGCTGCACATGAGAGGGTAGAGCTGAACAAGGCTTCACCAGTGGCCAGAGACCCAGGGCCAGGGGCATCTCAGACTGTGCACTGCCAGCCCCCAAGTCTCTGGGCTGTCACCACAGCACAAGCTCCCTCCCTGCCCCTTTGAAGTTCAAAGAATGGGCCTCACCCCTCCAAAGCAGGCAGTAAATCAGGCAGGAGAAAGGAACCTGTCCATCCCGACTGAGTTATGGCAGCCGTGGTGAGACAGCCCTCACCCTCTAGGCCGGGCAGCTCCACCCTTACCTGCCCCTTCTGCCCCCTTCCTGGGCCTGACCAAATTCTCCATCCCCTGCCAGCCTAGGACCCCAGAGCACCTGACTAAAGGCCCCACAGGACCCTTCCTCTGACCCCATCTTTTACCGAATGGGTTGCAGGGCCCCTTTATTCTCTATCAAGGAGTAAGTCAGTACTTGTTTGCACACCGCTGGTGTTGGGGGTTCACTCCTATACCCAGCTAATTCTGTGATAGGGACTCACAACAGACTTCCTGTGGCTTTCCCATTTCCCTCTGGATCATAGGCTCTCCATCCCAAGATGGCTGTGCCGAGATGGTGAGAGGGCAGGAATTGTGGCCTCTGGGCAGCTCTCTGTGACTCAGGGCTACCGAGGGAGGTAAAGAGCACCCTGCCACGGGGATGGGAGGGTTTGCTGGTATGGGGGCACACACATGGTTTATACATAGAAGCAATGAAAAGGTCTGGAACAAGAGTGCGCACACCTGGGGAGATGAGAAGTGAATTTGCCTGTGATCTCAGGGCAGAGGCAGAACTTTCAAACCGCCGGTGAGGTGGTGGAAGGAAGGAAGCAACTGGGGGTGCACACGCGTGTGGATGGGATCAGTGTGTGGGTGAATGGAGACTGCGATGGCTCAGGGTGTTGGGGGTATAGGTGTGCTACAGGAAAGAGGCAGAAATGCAAGAGAGTGGGAGGTGGGGAGATATTCAAAGCACTTGCTATACAATCTGTGGGACCTGAGTTCAGATCCCCAGTATCTACCCCAGGTATGGCAGGCACACCTGTGACCCTAGTGCTATGATGGGAGGGACAGGTCTCCAGAACTCACTGTCCACCAGTCTACCCAACTGGCGAGCTCTGAGTCCAGTAACAGACTTTTCCTCAAAAGATAGGAAGGTTAAAAAAAAAATCAATAGAAGTCACAGGACATCAACCTTTGGTCTTCACATGCAAACACACACACACACACACATATTGCATGTATACATGCTAACAGGACACACAAAAAACAAGAGATGAACTGAAGGTTGTGGGAGAGAGTGTGGGTGTGTCAAGAGCTGTAAGATAGTGTGACAGTATGTGAGGTTGTGTATGCAGGAGCTGTGTGAGGATGGGGGTCTCTTGAGACCCTGACTCAAGGTCATTGTGTGTCAGGGTGTGAATGCATGTGCATATGCATGTGATTGTGTGTGTGATTGTGTGTGTGTGTGTGTGTGTGTGTGTGTGTGTGTGTGTGTGGCAACAGTTGCCAAAGAATAGATAGGGAAGAATGGTAAAGGATGGGCTAGCAGCATGACCAGTGTCTAGTGTTCGTGTTTGAATGGGGCAACTGCCTAGGTGCTGTCTCTAGACCTCCATCCCAATGCCCAGAGCCCAGACCCTGGTGGTCAGTAAGTCATGGACTGGACTGGACGGCATGGGCTCCATGGGCAAAAGGCTCTGAACAGGCCAAATCGCTAGAGCGTCGGTCCTCATTCTCAGTCGAGTGGTTTCCAAGAGATGATGGGCAGGTGGATGGTTTCCCCGCCCTGCCTTGCCCTGACAACCCCTTCCCAAGGCAGTAATTGCATCTCTGGTGGTACACTCTCAAACGACCTCTCAGGCCAGGATGTGGCAAAGTCAGGTTCAGACATTTTGAAGCCATCAACCTGTCTGCTGCCCACTGCTTGCTGCCTGAGGCCCACCCCAGCTGTCCATAGCCAGGAGGTACTTAAATCGAAAACCAGTCCTTAGGACACTCACCAGATATCAACTGCTCAGTGGCCACTCTGCGGAGATCCAGTGGGACCTCCTGCAGGGCAGCTCCTCTCCATCTGCCCATCCCTGCCCTGAACCTATTTCTTACTCTATAAATGGGAATGATAGTCCTACCTTCAGACAGAGGGTGCGGACACAGATCAGTGGCTGCGAAATGCTGATCCAGGGCCCATGGTGACTACAACACGGTCTGGGGTCAGGCTCTGGCCCCTCTAGGGAGAGGATGTTCTAACAGATATCACACTGGTAATTTGGCTAGTGTCCATGCAATAGCCACACATCTCACCGCTACCAGGACTCTTGGATTTCAGCACCTAGTCCCAGGGGATGCCAGACATCATTGTGCACACAGATAATGATGCTCCTCTTGTAACCATCTGTCTATAGCTGGCCAAGGAGCGACCATAGGGATGCTGTTGGAGGCTTCTGGGAACAGGTGTCTACCTTGATAATGGAAGTGTGTGCTGAGCAACCCCCTTGCAGCTCCATTCCTACACTTTCTAGTTTGAGTCTAGGTGGGAGCTGCTACTTGGAAGTCTTCTCAAGAGCAAAAAGCACAACCCTGAAAAGGATCAGTGGACACACTGTGGAAACTCCATGGGAGGATGGGAGGAACTGGGCCACTGAAGTCTTAGTTGAACCCTCAAATCCTCACAGCCCATTCTTCTCCTGTCCTTCTAAGGGAAAAGTCAATGCCCTTGGTGAGTGGGTTCCCACAGCATTCTAAGTGACTCAAGGACACACCAGTATCCACCAGGTGGACACAGGACACAGAAATGCCTCCTAAGCAAAGAAACCAGTGTGCCAATAATGGAGACAAGGGTGGCACTGTACCCTGATGCAGGACAGAAGCAGGCAAGGCTGTGGGTGCCAAAGGGGGTGGAGCAGGAACCCAGCCAGTGTAGAGCCTGGATGCTGAGGAATGGCCGAAATGGAGGGAACATTTGAGTGAGAGACAGGTTATCAGGAGAGACTGGAGGTGAAGAGGCCAGGGAGACTAAGAGGCCAGATGGGGAGAAGAGCAGAGGAGCACAGAGACGTGGACCCATAGAGGAAGATGAACAGAGATGCCGGAAGAAGGCTGACAGAACAGAGAAGCACCATTGTCCCAGCCCTCCATGTCTACCTAGCCCCCATCCCCTTCCTGCAATCTGTTTTCTAGGAGGTCAGAGAAACGTCAACTAGATCCCACCATTCCCCCATCACTCTCTGAGCAAGATACAAACCTCCAAAGCTATCTTTGGTGTCTTGATGATCTGTCAGCTCCCTACTACCACCACCTCCTTCCCTGGTCAGTCCCTGCTGAGGCTCAGCCATTTGGCCTTCCTACACCAAGGTGCCTTTCCACCTGCTGATCCCACTGTTCAGAATACATCCATTCAGGAGTCCCCAGGTCCCGTTCCACACCCCTGCTGGTGACGTCTTCTTGACTACTTTCCAGGACACAGTCCCTGACACTACCATCTGCATCTCCTGCCCCACTGTTTCTCTCCACAATCCAGACATGAGGTGTACCAGGCACATGCATCCGCTGTATATGCCCAGCTACTCTGTGAAGGCAGAACTCTGACTGAACACCGGTGAGTCAAGCAGCCTAATGTAAGTGATCAGTGCCCAAGAATGAGTGAATGTCAGAATGCAAGTGTGCATGATGGCCCAAGGGCGGTAAGAACTGTTGACTGTCCTGCTGGGTCTCACAATGAAGCCAGACCATGGAAGATGCAGAGACAGAGGTAGCCATGTGTGCGGCTATGTTTTCAAGAAGTTTGTCAACAAATAGAGAAAAGAAACAGGAGGAAGTTTAAGCTGTGCTCTCAGGTGCAAGTCACCTAAGCATATTTGAGGTTCAAGACCCAGAAGAAGGAACTGATCGAGTGGTCCAGAAAAGATAGTGTCCAGAGGAGGCAGATGGAGAAAGGGGCCCAACCCTTGGAGGTGGGATGGATTGAAGAATTTACAAAAGGTGTCCCTGCCATGAATGACACACCCAAGCACAAGGGCAAAGTATCTGCATACAGATGTGGGTCATTCTGAAAGGACTAAGAGGCCATAGTCTTCACGAGCAGGAGCAACAACAGTGCGGCCTGCCAACATGCATCCAATGCCCACTCTATACCAAGAAACGGGGAAGATTCCTCTTGTGGCACAGTCAAAAGTCGGTGCTGTAAAACCTATGGCTGTCTCTGGAGTAATGGCAATTATGCCAGCTCTGGTTTCTCTTCTTTTATAATTGAAGGTCAAAGCCCAAACTGCAGATGGATTTCCAATGCTGTGCCCTACAGGGCTCTGTAACCGTGAGTGCGCATGCGCATGTTCACTTACACAGCTTTTTTTTTTTAAAAAAACTTGCTGTACCCCGGTTTTTGTTTGTATCCGCGGTTATTTGTGGGGCTAGCAGACTGCACAGAAAACCTAAACAGCAGTGGCTCAGAAGAAGAGGATGCTTTTTCTTTCTTTCTCACAATGAAAAGCCAGGATCGTTGGGCCGTGGTGGCGCACGCCTTTAATCCCAGCACTTGGGAGGCAGAGGCGGGTGGATTCCTGAGTTCAAGGCCAGCCTGGTCTACAGAGTGAGTTCCAGGACAGTCAGAGCTACACAGAGAAACCCTGCCTTGAAAAACCAAAAAAGCAAATAAGAAAAATGAAAGAAAAGAAAAGTCAGAATCCACATAAGCTGGACCTCCTCTGTTGCTCCAGCACAACACCGTCAGGGCCGTGGATTCCCCTCCCTTGGACTCTGCCTCTTCCAGATGTCCCATGTTCCAAGAAAGCTGCAGAGTTCCAGTCATCACATCTACATCCAAGCTAGAAAGAAGAGCAAATAAAGAAACAGGCAACAACAAAGGGGGTCTATGAGAAGCCCTTCTAGCTACTTCTGCCTAGAACTCACTGGGCAGCACTGGTCTGTCACAACTGCAAGGAAGGCTGACAAATGTAATCCTTTACCTGAGCATGTGGCAGCTCAGACCCAAATCTGAGTCCCAGTCCTGAGATGCAGGAACTAGGCAGGGACAGCCACGTTGTCCCCGCCTTTCTCCTTTCTCCTCTGCAAGGAACACAGATTTCAAAGTGCTGACGTATGTTGCAAGGCCAGGCAGCCTTACGGAGTGTCTGTTTGACCTGTGCTACTTGGTCTTCAGTTTCCAGACCAGGGCTGGGCACAGAGCTGCCTTGACAAATATTGATTGGCTCAAAAGGACCTATGCTCCTCTTGGATGGAATGGGTGTCGTCATCCCTATTTGTGTGAGAAAAAAATTAGCCACAGAGTCACCACGCTTATCATGTTCCCTCTCAGAGCAGTAAAGGGACCTGCCAAGGTCAAACTGAAGATCATGGCCAAGATGAGAACCTGGATGTTTAGAGGTACATTTCAGGGAAAACATGATGGGGCCCAAAGTTGCCTCTGGCAGGGCCACGATTTCCTAAGATGCTGAAATCCCACCAGTGACCATGGACTTGGTCATGAGTCACAGAGCTGCTGGAAAGCTGGGGAGGTGGAGAAAATAATTAATAGCTTTCGATCAGATTCAGGGCGAAACTAGCAAACAATGAACTTCAGGTGGGAGGGGTTTGTTTTCCCCTAACAGTCCGTCTCCGTGGGTCACAGCATTGTCAGCGGCGAGGTTTTCCAGTAGACCATGAAGACCTGCACATGCCCAAAATATGTAATCCCTTAATAAGTGCCCAAGAAACCCCGCGCTGGCGCCCTGACAAGTTGCCACCCGAATCCCAAGAAGTGTTCCAGCCCCCAGAGTGGAATCAAAGTCCCCGTTATTAAAATGGGTTATTTATGGCTTACGGCAAGTCCTCCAGACCCCTGACAGCTCCGGAATGAGCTCAGAAGTGAACGCTTTGATATTATCACGGCCAATCCATCTCCCGGGTTCCTTTACCGCTCGTGCATGGCTTCTGTGTTTTTATTCCCCCGAAAGGCATGTAGGGAAGAGGAATTTCATTCAAAGCACAAAAGAATAATGGAGACTGCATTGGCATCTTCCTCAAGCTGCCCTCTGATCACAGCTCTTTCATGAAGGCACAGGTGACTTCCTCTGGTGAGGGTGGCCAGGGGACAGAGCACTCAGGGACAGCTGTGCAGCTCCAGGAAACCCCCTCCTTTCACAGAGGCATGGCAAGACAGGATACCTGCCACTACTCAGCAGTCAGCCTGGGCTGATTCCCTCCCAGAAGCCTTTAGTCTCGGTGCCCCCCTCTGCAGAGGGCTGCATTAAGAACACAGTGTCTGACCCACTTCTTTTGGTGTCCAAACACTTATGTACTTCTTCTTGGTCTATTGATGACAAGTAACAAGGGACCCCAGAATCTTCTTGAAGCCAGAATGGGTTTGGAGAGCCTCAGCAGAGATATCCCAGGCTTAAGAGGTAAACTGAGGCCCTAAGCTACACTGAGGCCTTGCAAGTCCTCTTGGATGGGATGATGGTCACCTCTCTGCTCTCTGGCTGTTCCCCACAGGCTGTGAACAGTGACCAAGCCAAGCAAGAGATGTAAGCCAGTCACAGGGCCTCAGTTTCCCCACCAGACTGTTTGGGTAGCAAAGGGCTCCGACTTGAAGAATGGAAGTGTGCAGACACTCACGGCTCCCCAGCAGCCTGTGCCCTTAGCTGGTGTTGCCTCTGAGTCTCTTCAGTCTTCTCAACCCATGGAAAGCAAGATGGCCACTAGCAGCACTCCAGAAGGCCCCTCACTGGTCCGTTTTAGTCATGCAATCACTTCCAAGTATCCCATCGCTATGGCCAAGCATGCTCTTCTCTAATTGACCATGTTGATCCCGTGTGCCCTGGGGCATGGAGTGGTAATTCTCTTGTTTTCCCCTCACCTAAACAGCGATCTTCCTTCCAAAGGCAAAGTGGGAGGTCATGGCGGGCTGTAGGATCTCAGCGTGGGGGTGGGGATTCAGGAAGAGGTGTGTGACTTCCAGGCTAGCCCAGGTTAGAGAGAGACCCTTCTGTTGTTCAGAAAAACAAAAGGGAGGGAGGGAAGAGGAGAAGGAAGGAGTGGAGGAAAGGAGAGAGAGAGGAGAAAGAAGAGGGAGGAAAGAAGGAAAGAGGAAGGGAAGGGGAGAAGGGAGGGAAGACAGGAGGGAGAGGGAGGCAAAGTAGGTGTTGGTAAAATCCACTAGAGGCCCAGGGCTTTCACCATGTTAGCACACACACATGCCCACACCTGACATGAGGGACAGTCACCTACTTTGAGAGACTAAGGCAGACCAGCCCTACTCACTTGTTGCCTGTCCACTCTCTTACAGTGGCATGCTGGGATCTTTACTCAGGACTCCTGTCTGACCATGCTACCCCCAATGCCAGGAAGATGTCAAACCAATCTGACCCCATGTATGAGATGCTCTAGTCCTTAGCTTCCAAGGCTAGGGACTGGAGTCTGTGCCACCACCAACAGCCTGAAGTCAGGGCCTGCCCTGCCCTTTCCTGACCCACAGTCATCAAAGTCATCCTATCTGAGAGCTAGGTCCCATCTCCACCAGCAGGATGCCCACCTTGCTCTTCATCCTCCTCGGGGGGGGGGGATATTGATGCAAGCTCCCACTTGGTGGGTGATTCCTGAAAAAGCAATAGTGTCTGCTTCTACCACAGTCGCCAGCCTACTATTAAACGTCTGGATGCATGCATGCATACATACATATATGGGCAGATGAATGGGTGTATGGATGCATGACAAGCATGGGTGGGTTGAAGGTATGAATGCATGCATGAATACATGGGTGGGTGTGTATGTGGGTAAATGTGTGGCTGGGAGATTATATGGATGCGTGGGTGAACTCACTAGTAGATGCATGCATAGGTAGATGGGTGGGTGGAAAAAGTGACAGGGAAAGAGATAGGGATGGGTATGTGAAAGTAGAAATAAAAGATGGTCCAAGGTAGCCCACCCCTCTCCCAGAAACCAGAGCTTGGGAAAAGCTCTTACTAAGCCAGGGCTTCCTCCTTTCTTCAGTCAGACCGTGGGCAGAGAGGGTCCCAACCCACAGGCTTACCTGTCTCTCCCAGTCACAAGCCCTGCAAACATTTGTGGGAAGTAATGCCTGGACCTCTGAAGCCAAGAAGTCCAATTACTCCCATTGCTCCTCTTTCAGAAAGGTGTCTTTTACCTCGCTGATGCCTCTAAAAGCACACCAGACCACGCCTGTATTGTCTCAAGGGGCTTAGCTGCAGCATTTATGGGGTCTGCAGACTCAAGAATGGAGGTAACAATCTCCTCCCTCCCAGCAGGCTCTACACCTTGGGTAATGTAACTCAAGGACATGTTTGCTTCTTTGTACTACAAGATCTGAGCTCCTGAGTACCCAGTACCCAGTACTCAGTACTGAGCCATGTCTTCCCCCTCTAGCCATGTGCAACTTGCAATGTCATAATTGATTATATGTCCAGTTTCTTTCCCTTCACAGGTTTCCTGCCAGTGTGACAAGGCCACCCCATGGCTTCAGACCATCTCCATTTAGCTTGGCTGTCATCTTCCAGGCTTGAATAGTGAGGCAGTCCACCTTCCTGGGATGGGGGACAGCCCAGTGACAGCCTCAGTGCCAGAGTGGGCCCCAGATCTCTGCTTCCCCAAGGTTCCTTACCAGCCTCTACTTCTCCCCTCAGCCTGGGCTTCAGTCCCCCACCTACCAGAAGTTTCCAAAGACTCAGCCCCACGTCCCACGTCCCATTCCCAGTGAACCGCTGACAGATGCAGAGAACCACGTGTGTGCTGTGCTTTACAGTGGGAGTGAGGTCTGCAGAGTGGGCTTGCCACCGGCTCTCCCAGCACACCAAGCGAAGACTAACTGCAGCCATCAGTACACCCGAGTTCCTATGCAGAACATAGTAGATTCTATGTGAGGACTCTCCACTCTAACCCATGAGTCATGCGGCCTCTCAGGAGAGCTGAGTTTGCCTAGATGTAAACGGGAAAGGAAAAGGACTCGTAGTCATGCAAATATCATGAAAATGAAATGAAGTCACCCATGTGGGCATCAAAAGATAGCAGCACCCCAACCTCTGCTGAGCACTTGACCCTTATCCTCATCCCTCACCACACACACTTTAAATTTCTTCCCATTATACAGATGGGGAAACTGAGGCTCAGGGAGAGGCATGCTGCTCTCCTGCCCTCAAACTGTTATCATGAGTTCTGTTGAACAAGAGTGCCCACCCTTGGGTCCCCGCTGACCTTCTAAGTCCACAGTCATCCCCATCCTCCTTCCCAGGAACCAGTCCTGGCTGCAAGGAGCCACAGTGGAGGGGGTCTTCCCTGCTTTCTCTGTGTGACACCACTGTAATGCCCACTCTGATTTTTCCTTGTTACTTAGATTCTCAATGGTATTGTATCATGATGACTACCAGCAGGGTAAGAGCTGGGGGCAGGACAGGGACTCTAAAGCCAGGTCACCCAGAAGACCTGGGATGTCTAGGCTGAAAGGACCAAGTTGCCTGGCTTAGAGAGACGGGTAGGAAGCTGGATTTGGGCGAGGCTCTGTGCTCTACCTGAAGGGCTCCGGGCAGTAAACAGGGAAAGCTGGTATGCTGCGGATTTCCACGGACTCCTCGCTGAGCAGGAGCTGGCCTGCGGGTCGATGTGCCGGGATGTGGGGCAGGAAGACACGGGGACTCGGTTGCTGCCAAGAGGTATTGATTCCAGGCACTAGGCACTGTGCTGGGATTCAGCCAAGAGATGAGGTCATGAAGGACAGGACGGTGACTCCGGGGGCGGTGGTGTCCCAGTCGATGACGTGATTGCCAGCCATAAGGAGTCTGCCTGGAAGAAGGAGCCTCTCTCCTTCCTTCTCCTTGGCAGTCTCCTCATCCCAGCACGGGAGGAGGCCCATCGAGTCTGATCTGCCTTCCAATGTGTTGTGTGACCCTGGGCGGGTCATCACCCCTTTGGGTTTCTAGGGGTACCTCACAGCTCCAAAACTACCCCCCAGTATTGATTTTGAGCAGTTCCCACATATGGCTATTGACAGCGCCCAACTACCACACATAGCTGCCTCAGTTTCCCTACCATGTAACTAAGGTACTGGAGAAGCCTTCTTCCTATCTCCACCTAGATTGTCTCCGTGTAGATGGTGGAGTAGGCGGTGGCAGAGCCTGGCTGGGCCACAGAGGGCTGTGAGGTATGAGGTAAGTTGCCATTCTGTGGGCCTGGCTCCCCACCATGAGGCCAGTAAAGAACTTCTCTACACAGGGCCTGACACTGGGCAGAACCTGAGAGACAGGAGGGGGTGGTCGAGTACACTGGGATAGCATCCTGTCCTATGTCCTGTAGGCTCCACTTTGTCCTTCTGGATCCAAGCTTTCTGGCTCCATTTCCTGAGCCTCAGTTTCAAGTACGGACAGTATGGCCAGGAACCTGAAGGGAGGCTGCTCAGGGTGAAGTTTGACATTGGGGCTTGCCTCACTAGTCTCTTAGTTGCTGTGAGCATCCAGGCAGGCCCCACACATGTCCCTTGCTCTGTTAAATCCGGGGCAATGTGGTCTTCATCCTCAATAGTGTGGGTACGGAGTCAATACAGGAGAGCATTGGAGACCAATGCCAGGGTCACGTGACTAGAGCAATGGACCAGCAACCACGCACTCCAGGCCCTCTCTCAACTACAAAACCACAAAGCCACGAGTCTCCTTAACTCCCCATCTAACTTCACTCAGGGACAAAAGCTTAACATCTATCTGCAATGCAGGATTTGGTGTCTACTTTCCCAAGGCTTGGCATCTACAACCCAGAGTTTTGAGTCTACATTGCAGTGCCAGGCACCTACATTATGGGGATGGTGTCTACACTGTGTAGCCAGTATCTGCAATGATTTTTGGATATCTATAGTGCAGTACTGTATCTCTACAATCTAAGCCAATGAAGGGTTGGTCGTCTTTGAAGCAAGAACAAAATCAACTGGGAGAAGATGAGACCTGATGGAAAGTGTGGTTGTGGGGAAGCCAGTGGACCTCGGAAGACAGATTGGTGGCCTGGGGGGGGTCCATAGTGTCACTGCCCTGGCCTCAGGTCCCTAGACCTCTCCCTTCTACCAGTGTGTTCCACCTTCCCTGGTCTGCCTATAACTTCGACATACCAGGCACAGCTGCCACAGGGCCTTTGCACTGGCCGGGCTCTGAAATAGCTTGAGCCTGGTTGCCCCCTTTCATCTCACAGGTTTCTGCTCAGGTGGGTGCTTTCCCTGAAACCCTCTAGCCATGGCACAAGTGAGTCACTGACCAGCAACCTCTGCCATTACCCTACTTTGCTTCCTACCTGGGCTTGTGCCTAGAATCCACACCAGTGTCTTACATGGAACCTGAACATTAGGGTGAAAGCTGAGCTCCTAAGCAGATAACTATCCCTTCACATTCACCCTGGAGGCCCCAGGCTGCTTCCCAACAGCCCAGGTTCCAGGCGGAGCCTGCCCTCTGGAGTCCGTGTAGAGCAAGGCTCCATTCAAAGAGTAGGCATTCCCTGGTGCCCCTCCTGTGCCCCGGCAGACTGCACATCAGGTATGTGTGCAAGCAAGTGGATTCCATGAGCAGAAGGAACAGCCCGTGTCGAGGGAGCTTGCCATCCAAGGGGATTGCCACCCCCAAAGGGGGAGACTCAAGGTTGCACAGGGCTTTGTTCCTCAGTTTTAGGGAACCTGGGACGTGGCAGCTTGCATGGGTCCGCTCCTCGGGCCCTCAGACTGTACTCCAACACAGTCAGCTGCAGGCTCCGTCCCTGACCTCCACTTCAGATAGCATTAGACCTTCAGTCTTGCATCCTAGAGTGGTCTGTGATCAATCTTCCAAATCCTTGGATGTAAGCAAAAGCTGCACACCAGCTTCAGGAGTCTTTCTAAGGATATAACCGATACCTTCACTTGGCTCCTTTTCCTTCTGTCCTCCTTTGACCTGCTATATAGAATTAAGATATGACGGCCAGAAACCTGGCAGCCATATTGGCATTCCCCTTGGTTTGGTAGAACCAGGAGCTAGTAGGAAGTTGGTCCCTTTGTCCAGCCTACAATCACCAACTAGAAGATTTACATATGAAAAAAGATAGACCTCCCTGTCTTGTTTAAGTCAATGGGGGCTTTCTTTTAGAGCCTAGCCCTCCATTGCACAGAGGATTTCATGAGGTCCGAGTTAGATGTGTAAATGTGTGTTAGCCAGACAATGACTTGGGGCAGAGCCAGGTACAGCTGGAGCACCTACCTTATCCTGTTCTGTCAAGTCACAAGGACCTATTCCCCAAGGTTTCCTTGGCCAGTCCTCTCCTCCTTCCTGTTCATCATGTCCCTGTGGCCATCACAAGGCCTAGGGTCAGCCAAGAGAATGGTAAGCCTGAGCAAGGCTCTGCCTACTTCCCCACTCCACCCCCGCACACACACCTTGTCCCCTGTGTCTCATTGGCTGAGTCACTGACTCAGATTCCACCAAGACCGGACACTCTTGGCTCCTGATCTACCCTTCAATACAATTTCAGGGCAAAGACTGTCAGGGTGCCCTCTTCTTACCAAATGGTCATCCAGTTGCTGCTTGGACACCACAGGGGAAGGGTTGCCTGCTGTGGTCCAGCCAGTGCTGCTGAGCTGGGGCAAGGAAGCTGGTCTATAGTCCAGGGCTGACTTCAGCCTCCTGCCCTGGGCTCTGGGTCCAGCTCCGGCCGGACTCCATCACCATTCCAGACCAAGACCAGCATTCCCTAAGGCTGGACTGCTCTTCGCTAGGCTCTGGACACCTGCTGCTGTGACACGTGCATCCCAGCAGTGAGCTCCATCTCCATCTGAGGGGTTCTAAAACTGGGGGAGGGTTTCAGAGACTCGCTCCCCCAAGACAAGGATTAAGTCACTGAGACCAGGCTGTGCCCATGCACAACACTGCAGGCTTCTCCCCACTCGCCTGCTTTAATTCTTCACCAGGCTCTCATGGGGACAGCCTGGTTTACAGATGAGGACAGCAGACAGGGGCAGCTGCCCAGCCTGACTCTCCCTCCATACCACCCCTGTACTTCTACCTCGGCCCGCCCAGTGCTGTCCCGGTCGGGACAAGACTCCGACTTGCAGAAGAGATTAGGACTAAGGAGAAAGAACGCCGTCCTGGCCCCGCGCATGCCCTGAGTATTTAAATTCTTTTTCATAATTATCTCAGATAGTAATTACTGAAGAAGCAGATGCGCTTATCGCAGACAAGAAGCCACCTGCCTTCCCATTTTTGTCAAAAGTGGAAACTGACATTATTTTTTGCGATTTGCTTCAATGGCTGTTTTCACTGTAAATAGCACCTTCACCACAAGGAGAGCAACCCTGGAGAGGCAGGGGGTGTCCAAGCCTCGGGGTGATTACCCCAATCTGGCTGTGGGCATTGCTCAAGGGCTTGAGGGGAGAGGGTAACATACTTTCACAAAAAGTATGGCTGAGGTTCAGTCCCAGGGAGAGGTGGGCACCCCTCCCCCCCTGCACCTCCCCTCCCCCACCCTTGGGCTGCAACCCTCTGGACTCACCCGCCCACCACAAACATCAGTGTCTGGACCTTGAAAGAAATGGCTCCCATGAGAAGTTCCCACAACCCCCCAGGAGATTGCCCCTCCAAGGACTGGGTACTCAGAACTCTCTCCTCTCTCTTGGCCTAACTTAGGGGCCTTCAGTATCAAGAACAAGGGACAACCTGAAAACCCTCCATCAAGGAAAGGTCCTGCAACTGGGCAGGATAATTGACCTTCAGGAATCAGGTGGGAATCCCAGGCCTGGATCTGCCAGTCTCTCTGGTCCCAGTGCCCCCTCTGTCACAGAGGACCTTGACCTCCTCTTTCTTAATGAGAACCAGATGAATAAATCATTGCTACTGGAAAGCTTTTGGCGTGAACACCTGAACACTGGTCTCTTTCCACTCTCAGCCCCAAGTCACAAATGGCTTTGCTGTTGTAGTTGTCAAGAACTACATTTAGCGTGTTGGGTACCTGGCAGGCATTTGCTCATTGGGTCATTTATCTTGCCCCCAAACCCCACACTATGGGTCCATTCTCAGTCCTCCTTTTCACTTGGGGAAGCAGACTCAGGGTGCGTGAGTTGTCCAAAGCCTCACAGCAAATATGTTAAAGCACTCGATATTCTGTTCCCGAAGATGAAAATCCAATTGCTCCTATTTCCCAGGCGGAGGCCCCGGGGTTGGGAGAGATGTACCTCAAGTTGGAGGAAGCAGAGACCCAGGCTTGAGCACAGAGGAACTGGAAGGGAGCCCTGAGGAGTTCAGCCTGGCTTCTGGAAGAGACCCCTACTGGGTGTGCCACCTGTCCCTCCTTACAGCTGCGTTCTGCTGCCCCCATGTGGTCAGAAAGGTTGACGGGGCTTTGAGTTAAGAAACCTCCGAGGATTTGTTTGCAGGAGTGCTGGTGGAAGAGCCAGACATAGTCAGAGGCAGGAGTGTATGGGTAAAGAATGCAAGCACAGCGCCCCCCACCCCAGTTCTTCTCAGTTACCACAGACTTCCTGTAGGCAAGCCACTTCCTATCCTTTGTCCTAGCAGATCTGTCTGAGACAGTCTTCCCTGGCTTTATCCCTGTCCAACAGTGTCCCCCAGCCCTACCCACTGTTCCTTGTCATAGCTGTGTCACCATTTAAAGCCATGATGTGGATGCATTGATTGTCCTTGGGCAGAAATGAACCTGGCCCAGGTACCTCGCGGTAGAGGCTTGGATGGGGCTCTCTTCATCATCCTACTTGTGAACTCGAGCCGATTCAGCTTCAGGCCCTCTTTTGTAGGGTCAGGCAAAAAGTCACAAGCCTGCTGAGGGATGCTGCCCCGCTACTCGGTCTGAACTCCGGTGAGCAGCTTACGAGGGGCGTGGACTGTATGATGCAAGAGGACAACCAGGTGCACAAGGACCAAGGGTGACTGTCTCTGCTGGGACGAAGAGGATGGCCTGGCACTGAATTTGCCTCCAAAATCAACCTGGTAGAGCCTTTCATTGATCTTGTCTTCCCATAAGAAGAAAAATTTAGTTCAAATGCTTTCTGCACCTGCCAGGACACGGTGCCACCTGCTTAGCGACCTGCTTCTCTGTATCTCCACTGCTGAGGCCCGGCATCGCCCAACCCACTAGTCAACCGCGCTGTGTCGTGCAGGAACATGTGTACATCTGGGAGTGATCCAGGTTTCCCTGTCGCAACCTGGTGAACTCGCAGTAATCTCATCTCACAAGGCAGGAAACCCAGACACCGAGAAGTCAAGGGTCTAGGTCTTGCCTAAGTCTCCCAGTTGGGAAAGGACAGAACCGACATCTGACCACGCGGGGCGGGACAGGGCGGTGGGGGACAGGGTCTACGTCCTGCTCTCCACTGAAACCCTTTGCGCAGCAGCCCTGCGTTCTGGAGCGGAGATCTGCAGTCAGCAGGACTCAGAGTGTGTGACCTCCGGGTAGAAAGTTCTAGGGCTTGCACCTCCGCTCTCCGCGGACCAGAGCCTAGCGCCACCGGCGCCAGGGTGTCTTTTTGCCAGAGCCACCGCTCGGTTACACGCACTGACAGTCTGCGACGCTCGCAGCGCCTCCTGGTGGCGTCCCGCATCCTCGGCGGCGGTGGCTTTGGCGCACGCCCCAGCTACGCAGGCCAAAGGCAGCCAGCTGGCCACCTTAGGGACGGGCGCCCACCGGCTGAGCTTCGCCACCTGCCACTGGAAGCCGGGCTCTTCCTGAGAGTCCCGGCATGCCTGCTCCGTGGCTCCGAATCAGGCAAAATGTCAGAGCCGGGAGTCACCGGCGCGACTGCACCTCGGCTTCCCAGCTCACCGTGAGCAGCTATCCTGTCCTGGGTATATGGGCCCTGAGGAGGGACCTGGGGATGTCCACCTGTGGCCACGCTGACTGCATTGCGCACCAGCCAGGCCCACATCCTGCCGCTGTGGGCGCGAGCAGGCAGCGACGCCCACCCTGCTTATCACCGCAGAGCGGAACGCGGGAAATGCCAGGACCCGGGGCACGGAAAAGGGCGGAGAGCTGGTCCCTAAAGCCACGTGGGTTGGGAATATGCCTCTGGGTCAAGTGCCCAGGGACCCGATCTTCCGGCTACACTGCCCTGTCCTCCAGAGCTTCACAAGCTGGTGACGCAAACAGCATTTTGGGGAAGGCAGTGGAGAATACAGCCAAAATGATCAGAATGACGCCCCCCCCCCGCCCTGTGCGGCCCCGCCTTAACCACTGGTCTCTTCACAGCCAGACCTCAGGCTGCGGGGGGGGGGGGCGGCTGCGGGGGGAGGGGGTAGCCAAAGGCAGGCTCAAGTCTAACAAAGGACTGGATGCTCCCTAAGCCCGAGCCACGACTGTTTCCATGGTAACCCTCTTCAAGGATAAAGGAAAGGCTTGGTTCCCCCAACAAGATGCTACTGGCTGTGAGAAGGGGAGCTGAGCCTTAGAACACAGGTAGGGAAACGGAGTTTGGGGGAAGGATAGGAACATGTTGCAAGTTCCCCTACTACCCAAGACACCCAGGTTTCCCACTGAAAGCCCATCATGTTTCCTAGAGCACCTGCTTCCTAGAGCCCCGCTACTTCACACTGAGGACGGGAATAATATTTATAAGTGAACAAGTTCTGAGGAAGCTACACTTATCCAAGAAGATGAAGTGCACGGTGGTGGGTAGGGTCATCACAGAAGACCTGGTGGCCAGTGAGGGCATACCTGAGAAAACGCATGGGGAAGTGGGGCCTTCTGGAGAATAGGAAAGGAAAGGAAAGGGAAGGGAAGGAAAGGAAAGGAAAGAGGCCTTCTGAACATCAAGAAGCAGCATCTAGAGCAGAGGAAATGGTCCCAATCCAGGCAGCAACTTTAGCCTACCAAGCATCAGGGAGTTGTGGAGACAAAGGGAAAGTGAATCAGAGAGATGGGCTCCAGGGAACCATAGAACGCCTAGGAGAGCAGGGGTAGGTTGGCCCAAGTGGCCAGAGACTCTGCAGAGAAAGGTCTGTATCCACAGAATCAAGTCTCCTGCAGAGGCACAGTAGAAGTGCATGCTGGAGCACTGGAGGCTAGCAGCAAAAGAGGCAGGGCAGTGGTCAGGCCAGAGCAATCAGGTCTGCACACAAGAATGACCCACAGTTGGATGGTCTGGAATAGAGAAGCTTATGGAGGGAAGGGGTCAAGTTCTGGAATGTCCTGAGAGTTCATTCTGCAGGATTCACTCGTGGTGTGAATATTGGGAACAGAGAGGGAGGGGAGGTCAGGTTCTAGAATGTTCTGGGGTCCAATAGATAGACTATGGGAGAGTGAAAGAGGAGTCATATTTCTAGTCCAAGGCAACAGAGTTGCCAATGGGCTATCTCTCCTCCCTCCTGTTCCAGTTGGACTACCCTACACACACCTTTCTCATTCATCCTTCCCACAGTCACCCAGCCCACCCCTGCATTTTGCTCTGACCCTAGCCTGAACATTATGACAAATACAACTGTCTAACTAGCTGGAAAAGACCCACCTTTCGCCAGAGCTGTGCGTGCAAAGTTGTTTAACTTCTCTACAAACATTGATTTGCTTTATGCCACACCTGGTGCCACTAGTTTGCCATCAGATAGCCCCTACGCACCTCACTCCCCCTTCTTGTCCATGCAGAACCCCAGCTTACTCCTACCTGTTTAGAAGCCTCATCTCCAGCACCCATGCCTGGAGCCACAAATCGGATACTGTGCAAAGGCCATGTGGTCTGGAGGGGACTCCCCAAGAGGACTGGTTAGTCTTGACACAAGTCTCAGTGAGTATGCCAGGGTATGGCTACCAAGGCTGTGCTGTTCACAGTGGACAGCTGAGGCCTCCCAGCCTGAACCACAGAAAGAATGGCCTAGACCTGGGTCATGGCTTTACCTTCTCGGTGCTAGTGGGCTTCCCCCAGGAGTTCTTGTCCCCCAGTGGTGACAAGATGACCCTTATTCTCTTTGGGCCTGACCTTTGGAGGCAGAATGATACTCAAAAGGCCTCAATCCAAACTACCACCCCTCGGGCTCTGCCAGCCTCCACAGGGATGGCTCAGCTGGCCCAAGGGCGTTGGCCTGATGACTCCGCTATGGGCGGGAACTTCAGGCATAAACCCTGACCCTGATGCCCAAGCCCTGGAGTCAGCACAGAAGCACGACTGTCCCTTCCTGTTCCCACCCTTCCTGAGCTTCAAAGGGTCAAATTCCTAGAACAGGGAGGACAGAAACCTTAGCGTCAGCCGAGCAAAACCGGCCTTGAGCTTCCGATCTGATAAAATGGGCAGAAAGGAGGACGAGGCTGTCTCTGACTACCCTACCAGGACATAGGCAGTCTCAGAAGTTGAGCCCTGTACCTGGGGCCAGAGCTGAGTTATGAGCAGCCCCTGCCAAGGAGGAGCCAGGAGCATGTTCCTCTGGCTGTAGGGAGAGGATACCCAGGTAACTCCTATTCCAACTGCTCCACCAACCTGCCCCTTCCCCCGGTCCTGGCCCACTCCAGCTCTTCTGGCAAACTGAATAGTGGGAAAGAGCCGCCGCCTTCCTCCCAGCTAGTTTGTGTTCCGGCAAGAGCACACCTGCGCTGTTGGCTCACTCAGCATTTATCTGTGCCTGGTGCTGGGTGCTGGGGACTCAGAAGGGAGGCTCATTTGCACACACCCTGAGAAGTGCGACTAGCAGGCACCTAGAAGGCAGTTGAGGAAGCACCAACTCTGTGGAGGGTAGTCAGAGCTGGGCATTGCAGGATGAATAGGAGTTTCTAGGCTCTCCAAGTGAAAGGTCCAGAATGGGAAAGAAGAGTGGTCAAGGTGGCCGGTGCACAGGGGTCAGCGGGGAGTGATAGCTGTAAGACTGAAGAGGGTGGGGCCAGGATGGCGGGCTGCGAAATTCGAAATTTGTATTGCAAGCAGTGGGGAGCCATGATGAGGTTAACACAGGACACGTCAGGACAGCCCCCTCCTGAGGCAGCAGGCATGACCACATAGACTCAAGACCAGCCCCACCCCAGCCTCTCATCAGCCCTAGCTGAGGACCCTGTGTGGTTCTGAGAAGGATATGCAACGTCTCTGGGCCTATAAAGTGAAGACAGGCACAGAAGGGAGGTTGGCTCTGGTGAGGTGTAAGGACGCACATGCAGTCACCTGTTCCTCTCAGAGCAGGCAAGGTAAGTGGGCCAGGCCTGGATCTCTTCCTACCCCGGGAATGGCTGGGCAAAGGCCTGGATACCACAAAGACCAAACTGCACAGAGCTGCAGGTTGGGTGCCACCATCCAGGCTCCCCACGATCAGCATTTATCAAGACACACAGACACCAGGTCCTCCAGGCATCCAGTGTAGGACAGGCCCACTGTCCTGGCACAGCTGTCAGAATGGCTTGCTCTCACGTGGGTGGCCACACCGACTCAGCAAATGCTACGGCCAGCACCCCATACTGGCCACACACAGGAGTCACCTTTCCAGAGGGCCTCTCCCCCAGCATGTACACACCCGTGCCCATGGCTGTGCGTGTGGGCTGGCAGCTGGGCACACCTAGTATTTCTTAAATGCCAATTACATAGAAATTACAGTTATCAGAACACCAAGAAGGTCATGGTGGGGCTTCAGTGAGCCTCTTAACCCATATGGCGCTCTCCAGCTGCAGGTCTCAAACTAGTGAAATTTCCATATACAGAGAGAAAATTAGGGAATGGGGGCTCTGAAGATCCAGGCAACCACACCCAAAGCAACAGTGATTCCTTGCCTGTGGGAGGGGTGACAGGGAAGGTAGCATGTCCATTAGAGTTTTGAAACAGGTAAAAGATGTCATCTGGGCTCCGCACACCCTTGTTCATGTACCCCTGGGCTACTTCCCAGCCCTACACGGGCTAGAATGATGCTCACCCTATCTGCACCAACTGCTAGCAATCCCTCTCTTGGCCACCAGGTGTCACCACACACTGCCTATGGCCTGGAGAGGCCACAGTCCTGGAGCTATCAGGTTCCAAGTGACATGAGTGAGATTGTTGAAGCTCCGTGGTAGTACTCGGAATCTTGCTGTTTCTGGTCAGCCAATAGGGTCCTTCTTTACCCGACATGAGTCAGAGAAGACAAAGAGAAGTCTTCCAGTTTGAGGAGTCCCAGCCCTTGACTGCCCAGGCACTAGGAGCTGGAATGGTAGATGTCAAAGTCAGAGGCTGCAGCTACAGCCCTGGAATCCAGGACCCTGTTGCTCCTGGACTTAGGAGCTAGAAGCTCAGAGCTGTGGGTGCTCATGCTGGAGGTCCATCACCCTGGGCTTTAACCCCCAGTGACTCTGGCCTTGGGCTGCTATTGTAACACTAGGCAGCTACCTGGGTGTCACAGTTAACTGGGGCACCAAGCAGCTACCTTCTAGTGGCATAGCTCCTGGGTGGGCCCCTCAACTCCTATAGTGACTAATGTTACAGCTCTCAGGCACTGGGTAGCCCTGTGATAACCTCAGTAGGGGTGAATGTAAGGGTGTCTAAGACCCTTGGCCCTGGAGGCTCAGTGGTGCCCTGGACTCTCCCTGGGATGGAGGCCACAGGTTCTGCCTCAACCTGAGATCTCTGTCTTCTCCCCCCTTTTCTTTCCACTACACCTCATCTCTAGCTGTCTTAATCCCAGCTGTTCTTTGAACTCTTCAACAACCTGTATGGCCATTCTCCTTAGGGAAGTGACAGTCTCTCCTTGGTGAATTCACTCAGACCTCACTTCAAGATCCCCACTAGGCACCTAAAACTGCAGATGGCCCTGAGTCCTGTGGATCTTGTGTTTTTGTTTTATATGCATGCCTATGATCATTCATTTATTAATGGAGCATGGTAAGATATTATGACAGAAATAATACAAGGCAGTAGCAATACCATGGAACAAATGCTATGGGGTGCTGTAATAAAAGCGAGGTGACTGCCCTCTCCCCTTTCCTCCCTACCCTACTTCCCATCACTCAGAGAAAGCACTTCTTCCTTACATAAGGGAGCACTCGCAGTTCTTCATATGAAGGGAGCACTTATGGATTCTCTTTGCCAGAAGGGAGCACATTTGGCTCCTCTTCCCTTGAGGAGAACACTCCTGGGTCCTCTTCCCATGAAGAGTTCGATCAGTCACGATGCTGACTGATAAACGGATCAGTCACTGTTGCTGTGATAAAATACCATGACCAAGGCAACTTATGGAAGGAAGAGCGGTTTTGGCTTATGGTTCCAGAGTGATGAGAGTCCCTTAGGGTACGTATGGCAGCGCTCAACAGACGTGCTGACAGGAGCAGGAAGCTGAGTGATCTTATTTTCAAGCACAAGTACAAAGCAGAAAGGGTGTAGAAGCAGAGAAAGCCGTGTGCTCTCAAACCCCTCCCTCAGTGTAGCTCCTCCCACAAGGCCACACATAGAAACCTTCCCCAATCAGAGTTACCAACTAAGGACCAAGTGTTTAAATATTTGAGCCTATGGGGCATTTCCCATCAAACCACCACAGGGGAGCACCCCCAACCCCTCTTCACACTGAGGGGAGCACTCCTGGCTTCTCTTCAGCACATCTGGGTTCCCGGCATCACTACCCTTGCCCTCTGGAGCCATCTAAGAAAAAGAAAGGCCACTTTGCTGGGTATGGTGGCCGTGCCTGTAACCCTAGTGCTTTGGATGTGGAGACAGGAGTCTCTGCCAACCGCTGAGTTCAAGGTCAGTCTGAGCCACATGAGACTCTATCTTAAAACAATAAGAAATTGAAATTAAACAACAAGGACAACAAAAACACCAAGATTCATTTGAATGCCAGGACAGGGATGAGACAATAGATTCCACAACCAAGATGTCAAATGATACCTGCTTGGATGTCATGGCAACTCACATTCCAAACATGACCGAGTGTGGAAGAATGGCATTACGTCATTCTATTTGGAAGAGGTCTAAGCCAGAAAATTATGAATTACCTCTTTAAAATTTTTTATTTTTTCGAATTAATTTTCATTTTATGGGTATGGGTGTTTTGCGTACATGTATGTCTGTACACGATGTATGTGCCTGGTACCTCCTGGAACCAGAGTTGTGAGGTATTGTGTGGGTACTGGAAACTGAACCCTCTTCACTTGTGGGGAGCACTCCAAGGTCCTCTTCAAATGATGGCAGCACTTCCAGATTCTCTCCACCTGAAAGGCCTTTGCAAGTGCAGCAAGCGCTCTTACCCACTGAGCCATCTCAACATCTTATCATTCTTGTGTGTGTATGCATGCTGTGCATAAATGTGTGCCGCCTGTGTGGGCCAGAGGTTAACCTGATAAAGTCAGTTCTCTCCTTCTACCCACTGAGCCATCTCATCAACCCCTGGATTCTTTGTTTCTGGAACTTTCTCTCTAATGTTCTTGGCTGGCTGTTGATCAAGGAGAACTGGAAGGGAGGCAAGATCTCACCTGAGGGGACTGTGGCAGCTGGGTCTTGCTGGCAGTTCCCTGATGACAGAAACAGGATATCTTTTCACATGCATATCAGCCATCTGCATGCATGTTTGCTGAGGTGTCTGCTCAGCTTTTTGCCTGCGTTGTAATTGTGTTATTTTCTATTGTTACATTTTAAGAGTCCTTTGTATGCATTGGACAATAGTCCTTTATCAGCTATGTCATTTGCAATTATTTTCTGCCAGTCTGTGGCCTCTCTTATTCTTTCTCCTGGCTTTGGCCACCCTCATAGAATTTGAATCCTTATATGACCCTTGGTAAGCCAGTAGCCTCTCTGCCCATCCCTGGGAAATAGGGGCCGAACCCTCCAGTAGGTTGTGGGTGACATGAGACCTGATCCCCCAGCACAGAGCTTGAAGCATGGGACTGCTGGGAGCCCCTGGTGAATCTACGTCTCTTCGATTCTCTAGGTGGAGTGTGTTGCCCACAGACCAGGAAAACCCTGTGTCTTCACAAGGGGTTGTATACCAGGAAGACTCTCACATGTAGATATCTGCTAGTCCTAGGTAGAGTAGAGAAGTTGGCCTTAAGGTAACTATGGGTTCAGACATACCGTTTAAGTAAGGACTGTTTGTTTGACCCAAGACAGTACTGAGGGTTCCCTCGAGGACCACCACTCCCCTTCCCCACGAGCATCCCATTTAACCTCCACACAGACCTCTGTCCTCAACTCACACTAAACCCATCCCCTAGCCCCTCCAGGTCACAATGTGAGGTTTCAAAACCTCCCACACCACTGAAAACACCTTTCCCCCCAAACCTACCTGCCCCAAATCTGTCTTGGCTAGTAATCATTGGAGGATTGGCTGAGTTGGGATGCAGCCACAAGGGGGCGCTCTTGCTCCCCTGTGCACCAGACCTGTAAGACTAAAGAAGCAGCAGACTCAATTTCAGGCCCCAGACCTCCTGTGAGGCCCCCTCACCGCCCCCAGAGGAAGGGCTGCCCTGCCCACATCAGGACAGTTCCATGCACAAAGGGCTTTGTAATGGCTCCAGGCTATCCTGCAGAAACCATGTGACCTTAAGAGGCCACCAAATCAGAAACTCTCAAGAGAACAGCTTGACTTAAGAAACTCAGGAGAAAGAGGCCTGGGGCTTCCAGAGAAGTGCAAGGCCTAGAAACATAAATTTTCTTACTATTTACATGTTGCTCCAAACTTCTTTAAATGTCATGTCAAGAAACCAGGGTCCACCTGCTACCTCTGCTCCAGGAAGAACCCTGGTTATTAGCATATCCAAGTGGCTTAGGTAAAACACCCCAGGTATCCATGCTATGGACACCCCCCATCTGCTCACCACCGGCCAACAGCAAGTTAGCTCTGTGCCCCTCGGTCTGCCATTTTAGGAAACACATTTGCAAACTGCTATGTACCACTTTTTGCAGGGGTATCCTATACAAGGACAGGTCAGCCCTTAGACACCTACAGACAACATATGTCCTCTATGGAGGAACCCTCTCACAAGCCTATGCCCATGGTCATGCTGCCCAGGACCCCACAGCTCCAGTCCAATCCTGAGGCTGACCCCTGGCAAACCCAAATCCTATGATTCATTCCCAGTCCTCAAAGCTGCTGAGATCCAACCAAGATCGGCGGAGGATAGACTGTGGTACCTGGTAGGGGGTCTGTGATGTTCTGAAACAGGCTTGTGGTTTTCATCAATGTTCCTTAGCATAAGATCCAAGCTAGCCTTGAACTCACTCTAGCTGACAGTAACTTTGATCCTGAGCCTTCTGCCTTCATCTCCCAAGTACTGAGGTTATTGTGTGCATCACCCAGCCACCATTCCCAACAGAGTTAGGGACTAGTCCGGCTCTCAAGGACTTGGCTCCATGGAGTAGAAAAAAAAAAGCTGGAAGTAATTGAAAATGAAACTCAAAATCCTCTGATGGGTTGGGCCAGTGTGGGCCAAGCGCCCAGCCTCCAACTGCTTCCACTGAGGGAGAACAGTTCCTGTCCTTGGAGCTTCTTCCCTAGGGGGGCAGAAAAAGGCTTGCTGCCAGGAGGGCAGTGAGGGTGACCATCAGAGCAGACAAACCCATAGGTGAGAGAGAGAAGGGAAAGGGGTCACAATCCAATAGGGGACATTTCTAAATCAATGCAGAGGGGATGAACTGGGCAGTACAATACAGCGTTCTCTGAGACAAGTGAACCAATGGGGGTCCAGTTGCTCTCCAACGCAGAAGGACCCAAACAGTCCCACTTTACTCAAGTGTAGAGGGCAGCCAAGTCGGGCAAGGGAAGGCAAGCAGTGTGTGATCTGTCACGTAAGTGAAGCCCTTGTTGAAAGTTGATCTCAGGGCTGGAGAGACGGCTCAAAAGTTAAGAGCACTGACGGCTCTTCAAGAGGTCCTGAGTTCAATTCCCAGCAACCACATGGTGACTCACAAACGTCTGTAATGGGATCTGATGCCCTCTTCTGGTGTGTCTGAAGACAGCGGCTGTGTACTCATAATAAATAAATAAATAAATAAATCTTTAAAAGAAAGAAGGAAAGTTGATCTCACAGAAGCTGAGAGCAAGATCTGGGGAGGGCAGAGGAAGAGCATTCAGTGAGGGGTGCAGTGTGGTTGCGGGGAGACTATTCTGGTGTGCCATGGCACAGCACAAGGGAGTGGGGTGTAACTAATTTAGTGTCTCAAAGTAGCCAGAAGAGTTAGAATGTAGTCATCTTAGAGAAACAAGGAAAACCTAAGGTTGCATATACTGCAACAACCCTGTGTTGGTTACTCCTGAGGTGGTTTGAGTGAGATGTCCCCTAGTCTCAGCATTTGAACACTTGGTCCCCAGCTGGTGGCGCTGTTCAGGCAGGCTTAGGAGGTGTGGCCTTGCTGGAGGCAGTGTCGCTGGGAGCTTAAAGACAAGGTGCTGTTTTCTGGTTCCCTCTCTCTGCTTTGTGCTTGCAGGTCAAACTGTGGGCTCCAGCCTGCTGCTCCAGCCACTGTGCTTGCTGTTTACTGCCATCCTCCCTGCCACGACGATCTGCCACCTCTCTGGAACTGTCATCCCAAAGAAACCTTCCTTTTGTAAGTTGACTTCCTCATGTTTTATCACAGTAACAGAAAAGTAACAGGTACATAACACAATGGGCACACTAATAACGAAATGATCATTCTGTTATATAGGGACAGAGCTCAGAGGTGGAGGGCTGGCCAGCACCTACAGGGCTTCTCCAGTCCCAGCACTGAAAAGAATAACTCATATATATATGACAAATATTGTGTGTTAATCAAAATTTTCTTTTTAAGTCAGGTCTGGTAATACAGGCATCTAATCCTAGCTACTCAGGAGTCTGAGACAGAAGGATGTTAAGTTCAAAGCCCACCTAGGCAATTTAGACATGATCTGAGGTTTAAAAAGAAAAAAGGAAACAGCTTGATGGTGGAATACTTGCCTTGTATGCACAAGACCCTAGATTCAATCCCACTTCTGTTTAAGTAGAGAAAAAAATACACACACACACACACACACACAAGCTAGAGGCTTTATGATGACCATGAGTTCCCTAAAGCCATGGTCACACAGTTTCATAAAGATATGCCTGAGATAAAACCTGGGAACGCAAAGCCACATGTGCATGAGGATATGACGAGGGCTGGAAAAAACTCTCCTCAGACAACTTGTATGAAGGGCAAGACACCGTCATGAGGCTCTTCTGGACCAGGGGGACTCAGTCACACTGGGCAGATGGGAGTCAGGGGAGCAATTCAGTGGTAACTAGAGAGCTTGAACCACTATGAAGACTGAAACCCTTGCTTCTCCTGGAATGTAGTGGGGGAGGGATGGATGGCCAGTAAGATGGGGAATGCTTCAGCAGCTGCAGTCATGGAATGGGAGCCATGGAGACTGCTGACTTGAGACCAATTCCTGAGCAGCTTGTAGTCATGCACTCCTAGGGTGCGTGTTCCCCATCTGAAATACTTCTGGAGGCAGGTAACCGAGACAAAGCTCCAAAGGAATCCTGGGGGCCTAATGCAGAAGATGTAGGGGCAATACCATGATCCGGCAGGATAGCCTGGGAGGTGGGGGAACAGGGCAACTGCTATGACCTCTGATGAGTTTGTCAATGGAGCACCATCTAGTCCTGCAGATGGCTGTCACAACAGAACTGCTCGCACCCATCCCCAGCAGGCTGAATCACCAAGAATCTCCTTGGGTTCCGCCCACCATTTACAGCAAGAAAGAAAGAATATTCTGGTGGCACAGACACGTGTGCACAGACACCTACAACGCTGTTAACCATGCGTGAACCATGTGTGAAGCATTCGGCTGTGTCTACTCCGTTCCTATCCCTTGGTTTTCCTGGTGTGGTACTGGGTGTGATACTCACACATACCAACCAAATCCTCTACCACTAGGCTACATCCTCAGTCCCCCACCCCCTGTCTTTTGTAACTCTTTGGGACAGAGTACCATTAACTCTCAATCCTCCTGCCTCAGTGTCCCAAGTAGTTGGGATGGCAGACCTGCTCGATCCACTCCAGCTTCCTAGCACAGTTAACATACTGGCTGTTGCTTGCCACATGTAACTTTTCCTGACTGCTCATGGGAATCTGTCTCAGAGGACACAGGGAAGCTATGTGCACATGCCCACTCTGACCCTCACAGTGGGGTGTATCCCCTCTTCTCCCAGAACCTCAGGTTCCCACATTCTCGTAGCTGCCTTCTTAGCTGACATCAACAGAATTCACGCAGGCTCAAAGAAAACGTGTCTCCTTCAGTTCTGCCCACACCCATTCCAGGCCTGCCACCACCACACCCAAGGTGACCCCACCAAGCAGCTCTGAGTCCACATCTGGGAGAAGGAAGGGGTGGGGGGAGCGAGTGCGGGCGGGAGAAGAGGTGGGGACTGTAATAGAAAAGGCCAGCTAGCTGAACTGTGGGTCTCACTCTGAGCTCATCTGTTAGGCTGGGGCCCCTGTGACACTCCAGGTCTGATGTCACTCTTCAGTGTTTTACAAAAGAAAGAAGACAAAGAGGCTGAATCACTGCTCTGTGCTATTTGACCATTTTTAATAATGTGTATGTACTACTCTTATCATTAAACAACAACAAAAAAAACTTTTAAAATGATTTCTTTCTTTCTTTTTTTTTTCCTTTTTGAGACAGGGTCTCTCTATAGAGTTCTGGCTGGTTAGAACTCCCAGTGTAAACCAGGCTGGCCCAGAACTCACCGAGATCTGCCTCCCCTTGCTTCCCCAGTGCTGTGATTAAAGGCCTGTGCTACCACGCACAGCTGATTTTTTTTCTTTTTTAAGTTGAGGAACACAGTGGAAGCAGGAATGGCAGGTCAGCTTTAGCCATAGTTGAAGAGTGGAGTTCAGAAGCCCCCTATGGCTGTTTCCAGTTTGCAGGCCATCATCCAGCCTCGGGTGACCTTGGCCTGTACTCAGTGCCTGTTGGGGTGTATCTCCCTCCCTCTAGGGTAGAGACTCAAGACCAAGTAGGTCAGCACGATTAAGTTAAGTTACAGAGTCACAGCAAAAAGCCACTTAGGAGTGGCGCAGCTGCCCACCGCCCAGGCGCCACCTGGAGGGATTGCCTGGCATGTCACCTCATGGGGCAAAAGTGGTGAAGAAGATGTACATCTTGGCCAGGAAGGTAGTGACAGAGCCCTGGCGCCATAGCTTCATCTCTACATCCAGGGCAAAGTCCCTTGGCTCCAGAACAGACCGCTGCAGGGATACCACACCAGTGTAGGCGTTGAGTCTGCGTGTGACGAAGTAGCCCTCCTCATTACCCTTGGTGATGGTCAGGGAGATGGTGTCCCCAGCAAAGGCGGGAGCAGGGCCAATGCGGAAGATGTGCGCAGGTACCAGTAGGCCTGTCTGGAAGTTGAGCTGGTAGTGAGTGATGCGAGCTGGTGAGGTTTGACATTCCGCGATATCCTGGCATGTGGTGCGCTCGCACTTCCTGTGAGGGAAGGATGCTTGGTCAGTGGCTGAAGACCCTCACTCCCATCCCAGATGCGAGACAGACCCCCGCAGTTGGCTCAGGCGAGTGGACCAAGGAGCAAATGTGAGCTCTACCCAGAGGAATCCAGCAGCCACAAACAAGGAAGTTACTTTACCCCTCTGGACCTCATTCCCACAGCTGTGAGATGGTCTCCTGGGAGGGTGTGGCTGATGTGCCTGGCACAAAGTCCCAGCAGGCCTGTCGGCAGCTCTTTTCATCCATATTTGTTCCTTCCTTTCTTCCCCTCCCTCTTCCATCACATCCCCCTGTCCAGCACAGCCTGCTGGCTGCCACACCCAACCTGTCTCCTGTTGCAGCACTGGGTGCTCTCACTTCTGAGTTAAGTCCCTTTAAGTACTTCAGCTCATGCATCTGGTGTCCTGCACTAAGGAGGCCACAGTCCAGGCAGCCCTTGGAGAGGCTGAGGAGTGAGCTGGCCAAGGGGTGAGACACTAAGGCCTTGGTCTACAACCTGATGACTGGTTGCCTGGCAAGACCTTGCAAATGCAAGCCAGCAGCCAGATGGTCAGGCAGAGACAGGAATAATTTCATGGTGGGCTCAGGAGGCCCAGACTCGGCAGCTGTCCCATGCCACTGCACTGGTGAGGCTGCTGTGGTTGCCAGTCCCCCAAGACCCCCAGGAGGTAAGGAGCATATATGGTAATGCTGGGAGTTTGTTACACAGTATGTAATGCATGTGGGGTGTGCATATGTGTGTGTGTGTGTGTGTGTGTGTGTGTGTGTGTGTGTGTGTGTGTGTATGTGTGTGTAGGGAATTCCCAGCAAATACTATGTCTGTGCTGTCTGTGTTGTGTAAGAGTCTATAAGGCTGATTAACTGGTTACGACTCTGGAGAGTCCGAATGTTACGGGTCCTATAGACAGATTATCCTGAGCTATCTTCAGCTCCCTTAATAACCACCCAGTGCCCATCTCTATGTGTGACCTGCATGTGTCATTAGGAAATCCTTCGGGAATGCACAAATAGACTCCTAGCTTCCGCTAACCCAAAGGTTAAGAATGTTACCAAACGATAGCCAAGAGGTTTCCCCAGTTTGTATAACCTACATGTGTCCGCCAGTGGTTTTTTTTAAAGTGTGTTCATTTATAAATCTTTGTTTTGTTACCCTAGAAACTTCGTAAATTGTTTTCATGAACATGCTATTTGAGTCTGCTTGAATCCATGTTCCTGGGCCGTGATCATTCATACCTGGCTGTAGCTCAAACTTTCTCCCTTTGAGGTGACAGCCTTCTTTTTAGCATGGACGGTTCTCTATTTCTTTTCATAGCGTTTTATGGGAAAGGGTAGGAGGTGACCACGGCAGGGACCACCTGACTCTCAGCCTGTAGCTCAGAGGCAGTACAGGGCCCTGGATCACACCAGGGCTGAAGGCACTCACGTTTCTGAGACACGGACATAGTTTGGTGGACAATCAAAGCGCAGGCAGCGGAAACTCCCCTGGATGTTGTGGCAGGTCTCTGCCTCAGAGCAGTTGTGGGTGCCCAGTGCACACTCATCCAGGTCTGGGAGAGGAGAGTAGGGCTGTTAAGAGAATCCTCATGGCCTAGAGACCCAGCCTGAACCGCTCCCACCAACATGGGAAGCCCGGGTCCCGGGCAGCTGTGCAGGCTAGGAGCACAGCTCACTACTGTACAGAGCCCTCTGCCCCATCTCAGCATGGCACACAGCAGCAGGGTCCTGGCTCTGCTGGTTTCTCAGAATAAAGTTTACGATCGTCTGCTGCATATCAAGCTTTTCCACCATAGCCTGGGATGCTGGACTAACTGCCAGTAGCCACAGTCACCAACCTCAATGCAGAGCTGCCTTCTTGCCCTACCCAGTCCCTAAGTACTTTTCCTTCAAGACACACAGGGCCAGGGAGAGCTAGCCACCAAGACCCACAGATCTGCTCACTGGATAAGGCCACCCAGGCTCCAAGTCCCAAGCGTCTCCTGAGGGGGAGTCAAGGCCCCTCCCACACCCACCTTGCCTTACTGGCTGTCCAGGTCCCTTAGAATCATAGCTTAGAATCCAATTCAGAGGAACAGTCAAAGTTGCAGATCTGGTCCATCCTGGGACTGTCTCCTCTATAGCAAATCTGACAAGCTACTGAAGCTAGGGCTTGGGTCCCCAGTGCCAGGAGCCACCTCCCCCACTTCCTGACCTGCATAGCTGTGGCAGGGGACTAGCAACCTGTACCAGACTAGTGTTGGCCTCCCTAGGATTCCTTCCCTATACCCTGGCCTCTGGACAGCACACTTTCCTGTCTCAATAGGCCCCTGGACAGTTTGGCAGAGATTTGAGGACAGCAGCTCAGATTTCTGAGGCTGTCTAGTATGTTCATAAACAGTCCCCTGTCTCCTCACACCAGGATGGGGGTACAGATTCAAGGTCAAGCCTGGAAAATTCTGTGAAGGTCTGAATGGCAGGAAGCCCGTCACCTTCCACATCCCAGGCCTGGACACAGGGACTATTGCCCTGAGCACAGTTGTTTGGAACACGTGGACTTGTGCTAAGCTCGAAGCCTGAGGTGGTTCACAGCGCCTGACGTATACACAGAGCTGCCTGACTGCATCTGATGGAGTGGAGGCTGTCACTCACCCTTGCAGGACCTCCCGTTGGCCATCATTGCGTATCCCTGCTCTGGGCATGCACATTGGTAGCTCCCAGGTACATTGACGCAGCGGAAGGTACAGAGAATGCCAGCGCCCTGCGCACACTCATCAATGTCTGTCAGAAAGGGTCAGCTGGTGAGTCTCACCTAGCCACAAGCTCAGCCAGGACGCCCAGGGGCCATTAAAAAGGGAAGACAAGAAGGCTCCAGTGGTGGGAGCAGATTACTCAAAGCCACACAGAAGATGGGGAGCAGAACTGGAAAGTGTCTCACGGGACTGTGTACTACTAATAATGACAGCATCATCCAAGGGCTATTTAGGTGCCCACCCGACTTGGACGATGTACTCTTGTTGAGATCAGAGTATCATCTCATTTTACAGAGAAGGAACTTGAGGCCAGAGTGGAGAGACCCAAGGTCTCACAGCAGGAAAACCGTGAGCTGGGATATGAACTCAGACCCCATACTCAATCGCCTAGGATCCCGGCCTATGGGGAAGGGGCCCCTTCTTCATGTGAGTCCTGGGAGGGGCTCACCTGTGCAGGTGTGCCCATCCTCTGCCAGCTGGTAGCCCTGGCGGCAGTAGCACTGATAGGAGCCATAGATGTTGGCACACTCCTGGCTGCAGCGCCGAGTCTCACACTCATTCACATCTGTGGGGACAGGGTCATCATCCTAATGAGTCCTCCCAGACTGTATACTGCACTGGGCTAGCTCACCAGGATCCTTGTTTGGAGAGACATTCCTTTTGGCCACCCTTTGGGGAAGGTGGGGCCAGGCAGGACACTCAGCAAGGGCAAGTTTTCTGGCCCCAGGACAAGCCAAGGCAAAGCCTGGTGCTACCCAGCTGGGAACACGTAACTACTGGAACTCTTGAGTCACCTAGGTACAAAATAGGCCACCAAGAGCTGATACTGTGCGGGGGTGGGGGAGGGTGCAGGAGCTGGCGTAGGGCGAAGAAGGGAGAGCCAGTTCATGACTTCCTCAGAGCATGTGCCCGCTGAGCTGTTTCAGAGTAGACTGTGCCAGGCCTACACTGGGCTTAGGGAAACAGCCATGAAGAAGGCAGACACTATCTTCATCTGGAAGAGCTAGCTCACGTGTGGAGAGAAGAGGGGAGGAGAGGGACTAGGTAACAAGATGGTCAGCATGCCTAAGTATGTCAAGTGGCGTGAGGAAAGCACATTGGAACAATAGGAAGGGGTGTCTCACAGAGGTCTCATGTGGGCTGTGGTCAGGGAGGATGTAATCGGAGGGAGAGGGCCATGTGGCCATCTAGGAAAGAGGCTCTGCTTTCTTAGCACATGTGGGCACAGCATGTGCAAAGGTCCTGAGGTAGGAGGTCCACTCTGCTGTGCTATGCATCTGGCTGTCAGAATCCATGCTCAATTCACCTCCAGGTCTCCAACACACAGCCAGTGGGAGCACAGAGGTGAATATAAGAATCACGCCTACGCAGAATGCTGGGGACATAGAAGCCCTGTCTGCTCCGAGTTGCCCACACCCAATCTGGTATGAAGCATGCCCACATTTATAATGACACTAGTGGGTAACAGTGACAATCCCAGTGTCTTGCTATAGCCAACCCCCACCCTGACATCCACCCCAGGGCCAAAGGACTGGGAGTCCCACAGAGGTCTCAGCAGATTGGTCCCACATGGAGGAGAGTGAGGAAGACTGTGTTAAGAAAATGGGGCTAGAGATGCCACGGTCTCTCGGTTGAAGCTCAGCTTCTCACTGAGCCACCTCGTGGCTCTCTTTCCCAATGGACCTGAGTCAGCTGCACTAGGGAACTAACATCTGTGGGAACACTGTGATGTCACTTCCCCAGCTACAGGCTCATCGCAGACTTGAACCCCAGCCTGGGCCACACTTGGTTTATCTCAGTACCTACTCCAAAGCTTGCGCCACCAGCCATGTATACACAGCAGCAGATTTTACAAACACAGTGAAATTTCTGGTTTCTGAAAAGCCAGATACATTACACTGGCCGGGGCCTTACTGCCTGATGGCAGCATCCACGGGAACCACATGACCCTTGCTTCCTCACGGCTCCTGATCTCTCCTGGTCGCCCTGTGCCGTCTTGGCAACAAGCTCCCTGTGATCACAGCAGGAATCAGAGTCTGTCTGTCCAGGTGGGAGCTAGGTGCATGGGCTCAGAAGCCAGGGTGGTCAGTACCTTCACAATGCTTGCCGTCTGCGGCCAAAAGGAAGCCAGCAGCGCAGGAGCAGCGGTAGGAGCCCGGTGTGTTCTCGCATGTGTGCTGGCACAGGCGGCCCGGCGAGACCCAGCATTCGTTCACATCTGCAGGGGAGAAAGTGAGCAGTAGGCACAGAGTGGGCTTCCAGCAGGGACTGCATCAGAGGCTGCAGAGGCACAGGCAGACAGGGCGGTAAGCGAGCTACAGCATGGAATCTGAGCCGAGAGGAGAGGGGGTAGCTTGGAGACAGTCATCTGGGGGAGGTCCAGGCCAGAGAGTTGGAGGGGTACAGAGGGGTAGGCTCTTTGTTCCCAGGGGATCCCACACCCCAGTATCTCCTACCAATGCAGGTCCTGCCGAATGCATCCCTCTGGAAACCAGGCTTGCAGTCACAGCGGTAGGATCCAGGGAGGTTGTGGCACAGTTGGCCCTCGCCACAGCGATGCACACCTGTCTCACACTCATTCACATCTGTGGGGCAGGCAGGCATGTCACACTGAGGTCCGGACGGCCCCAATACAGGGTCTCTTGGGCAGAGAGGTAAATGGGGGGGACTGTGTGGACACAGGGAGGCTCCAACCTTACCCACACATTCAGAGCCCTCCTCATTAGCGTGGTAACCACGACTGCAGACCAGTGGGTTCCTCTGACAGGTGTAGGAGCCCACTGTGTTGATGCAGCTGAATCCGGGGCGGCAAGGCTCCAGTAATGATGTGCATTCGTTGATGTCTGCAGAAGCGACAAGGTGATGGGAAGCCTGGCTTGCCCCTCCTCCACTCATCTGGCCAGCTCTGGGCTGTAAGCCTAGACTATACCACCCCTGAACCTGGCACTTGAAAGTCCTACCTCCAGAAGCCACAGCCAGAGGGCTGACTACGGTCTGTATACATCTGTTTAATGGAACAGCTAAAGCAAGGGGAAGGCAAACCTGGGCATAGTTTTCATTATTATATTTATTGTTATTGTTATTATTATTATTATTATTATTAAATCAAAGTATAAATAAATTCCTGGTATTTTTATGAACATGGCTGCCTATCTGGTCTCCCCACTAAACAGTTCAGCAAACACTATGGCTGCCCCCGTCTAGAATCCTGGAGCATAGTAGGTACTCAGGAAATGCCGTCAGCCCTTTGCCTCTCTGTGCCACTGTCCCCTCTGCTCCCTGTGTTCTGGCAGAACACAAGTCAGAAGCTGTGGGGACATGGTATGCCCTGGCTGTTTGGAAGGAGTGAGTGACATCTCAGACATTCTCAGGACAATGAGGCCAGCATCTGTCACACTGCATGTCTCAGCCATGGCATGGAGCTAATCTAGAGAGCCTCACAGTGATCTTGGACAGTGAAGGCAACTGTGGGTTTCACTTTGGTCAGGAACCCTGTGACACTGTATCCCAGACAGTTCTTTCTGTCAGCTGTGTCAAAACACATGATCTGCATTCTTTTAGTTTGGTCCCACAAGTAGGTAAACTGAGGCTTTGTGAGAAACAACTCCAAGGTTGCACAATTCTGCACATACCCACTCAATGGGTAGAGATATTGAGGCTGGGAGAAGGGAGCAACCAGCTAGACCCACCAGAGCTCTAAAGCCCACAGGACCAGAGGAGTCACAGCCTGCAGCCTGCTTACCCACGCAGTTGCCCTCGGGGTCCTGCAAGAAGCCATCCATGCAGCGCTGCCGGGCCTGGCAGTAGAAGGAGCCCTTGGTGTTCTGGCATGAGAAGCCAGCCTGGCAGTTGTGTGTGCCCGTCACGCACTCGTCCACATCTGCCACACAGAGGCTGGGCGTTAGGGGCAAGAGGCAGGAGGCCCTGACCTCACAGCCAGCTGTGGGAGGCAGAAGGTCCCACCCTCACAGCCAGCAGTCCTGCTACACTTGCCAGCTTCACACCATTGTAATCTCAGCAGCCACTAAGGTCTGCATCCCAGTAAGGTAGCAAAGTAGAGTCACTGAGGAGGCCCATGTGCCAGGAGTAAAAATGACATTAACCACATGCTCCGCACTTCGCCATGGTCCCTGCCACTATTCAAAGCACGTGAAGTGATTAAATTTACCCCATTCTCACAACAACACAGAGTACATCCTGTGACTGGCCCATTTTATGGAGGAAGAAACTGAGGCACAGGCAAGCGTCCATTGCTACAGAATGCCAGGCAGTCTGGCTCTCTACCACCCATCACACCATACTGGTGAGGAGACAGAAACATGTGTGAGAGACTGTATCCCAAGGTCAAGTCACACTTGCCACTGGAGCACAGAGGCTCACACCTGGGGCCCTTGCCACGATCCTTCCTCCATGTCGTAGGCCTCTGTGCTTGCTGTTCCTCGTGCCTATGACACCTTTCCAGGTAGCCTCCCATTGTCCATGTCTCAACTACACTGTCACTTTCCTGAGAGCCTTTTTAAAGATTGCTTGATTGATTGATTTATATTAGTACGCTGTCTTCCGACACACCAGGAGAGGGAATCAGATCCCATTACAGATGGTTGTGAGCCACCATGTGGTTGCTGGGAATTGAACTCAGAACCTCTAGAATAGCAGTCAGTGCTCTTAACCTCTGAGCCTCCTCTCCAGCCCCTCCCTGGGAGCCTTTCTAGATGCACACTGGAGACACATCCTTCCACCGTCGCTTCACCATCTCTGTATTCCTCACATCCTCTACCACAAGGTCACAGAAAGATCACCTCAAACCAGTGCTGCTGGTACCCAGAACCCCAGCTGGCATTAAAGGAAGCTTAAGAAATACGTAAGACACTGAAAAAAAAAAGTCCCTCTTATTAGAAAGCTGGAATTTTCCAGTGAATGAGATATGAACACTCCTCTGTGGGGCTCCACTTCAGTGTGCAAATGGGGAAACTGAGGCCATGAAAATGATTTGCATAGAAATGATCAACAGGTGGTAGGAAGGCTAGGGGCAGGTGCTGCCCTTGTCCCAGTTTCAAACCCTAGCCTCGGACACCCCCACCCCAATGTAAGCCAAGTGCAGGAATGGGGGGGTGGGGAAGACAGGGCAGGGGTAAGGACATCCCTGGGGTGCAGTTAGCCTAGGGAGCAGATGTGAGGCTCAGCACTTTCTTACCTGTGCACTCGCCATCTGTAAGGGTGTAGCCTGGTTCACAGGTGAGTGCCTTGTAGCATTGGAAGGAGCCTGGTGTGTTCACACAGTGCTCGGCTCGTGTGCACGTGTGCAGGTCTGTCACACACTCATTGATGTCTGTGTAGAGATTGAGACAGCTGTCAGGGCATGCAGGGACTCCAGGCACATAGGCCTAGCACAACCAGGCACCGAGAGACAGGAAGTACCAGGCTCTGACCTCAGGTACTCACCATGCAGGGAGAAGCACGAAGCTGATGTCCCCTTATCCAAGTATCCCTTCATTCAACAAAGATTTATCACACCCCTCTATGTGCCAAGCAGGGTTCTTGGCAAGAGGGATGGGTGAGTGAATAAGACAGAAATGCCTGCCCTTGTGGCAGATGCTTGGAGATGCTTGCATATGCAGTGAGGTCGCTCAAAAGGGACTATGGGGACCACAGTGGGAAGAAGGCGGACTGAGGCGGAGACAGGGCAAGCAAGTGTAAGGCAGGGACGAGGAGCACTGTCAGAAGACGGACATCTGAGTAGGAAGGTGAAGAGGTGACAGCAGGAGCCTCTCTGACAGTCCAGGCAGAAGGAACAGTTATATAACAGGCCAGGCAGGTTCAGGACCAACCCAGAGGCAGCTGTGGCTGTAGGGGAGAGAAGAAAATGTGAACAGATGAGGTTACATCAAGGAGAGCAGGGAGCCATAGATGGGTCCTGGTATAGGAGTGAGGGCACCCTGGTTGGAGCTGGTGAACAGACTAGGAGGAGATGTAGTTTATCCACAGAAGGATGGCGGCTGGTACACTGGGAGACAGCAGAAGCAGCCAGACCCACTGATGGCAGAGGGGGAAGTGAGAGAACCAGGAGATCAGAAAAGCTTTAGGCTTAGCAGCTAAATAGATTCCTGGGATGGGCAGCCTGCAGGAGCAGGTGTGCTGAGGAAGGTCCCGGAGTTCTCAAGGGCTAAGAAGCAGCTAATGACCTACCTCTGGGCTCACAGGGCTAGTCCCCCTACCCCTGGGCTCATTGAAGGAGCTGAGGGGAGTAGTCAGGTGGCTTGAGGGGATGGGTGCATGAAGAAGAGGCCAAGGACAGGCATTGGGACACTCTAGGGATAAGCATCTGAGAATGGGGAGATTGAGGCAAAAGGAAGCAGAGGCTAGAACCCATAACTGCCTCCAGACCAGGGCTAAGGACCTTCGAGGCTCCACCCAGCACTCCCTCTCATGCTTGTTCCTGGCAGGTAATGGCACGAGGCACAGCCTACTTGCTCAGTGCTACACTGGCCAGTGCTTATTCTCTGCAATGTCCCTGTGCTACATCTTTCCTGGTCCTGCGATGCCAACTGCTTCTCAGGGGTAGTAACATTTGAGTTGAATCTATGAGAATAACTAGGGAACCAGGTAGAAAAGTTGGGATAGGGGAAGAGACCCTTCCAGGCAGAGATGGCATAGACAGGAATGCGGATAGGGAAGGGACAGTTTTGAGTCAAGCTTGCCATAGAGGTATGACCAGGCACCACAAAAACATCTGATGTACAGCTGGATAGGCACAGAGAGGCAGGCACCCAGGACCCTAGGAGTTTCCCATAGCTAAGAGGCCTTGGAGTATTGAATGACAAGACCCACCACTCACAGGGGATTCCTAGGGGTCAGGAAGCTACAAGAACTGATCCGACTCTCTGTCTTACAATACAGGGGCGGCCATTTCACAGATGAGGAGATCTCTCTCCCCAAAGGGATGTCACTGGACTGAGTTACAGCCAGCAAAGACTAAATCCAGGATGCTTGCTCCGAGCTACAGTCTTTTCTCACTGCCTACTTCCCACTGCAGAGTCTCTAGAGCCGAGGCTGTGTAGTCCCTACTCCCTGAAGTCCAGTTCAGATGCGGAACTTTCTGAAGAGTAAAGCACACGGGGGGTGGGGGCGATGACAGAGGCCACACCAAGCTGTCCCCAGCTTCTAGGCCTCAGGAGCTCAGGGAACCCTGCCAGAGTTCCTCCTAGGGACTAACACTTCTGACCTCCATGGTGACCTTCAGATACAGATGCCTCTTTTGTGGAGGGGAAACTAGAGCTCAGAGCGGTTATGGACTTCAGTGAAGCCGAACTTCATCCCAACATGATCCTGCTCCTCCCGTCAGAGTTAGTTACTGCACCTGAGCAGAGCAACTGGGGAACCCCCAGGCCCCCAGGTGATGTTTGCTTTGAGGCAGGAGGAGAGTGGCTGATAGCTTGTACAGAATAAAGAGAGAAGAAATGCAGAGGGTGCTCATAAATCTTGCTGAATGGAATGTCTCTTGGCTTTCTCATCCTCGGGCTCATCTTTCAGCTGCTAAGGACCTTGCAGCATAGGTCTTAGCTGCCAAGTCAGGGAGTGGCAAGTGGGGGGGGGGGAACATCCTGAGAAGGGGCTCACATGCCTCCCAACACACACACCCAGCCCACCCAGGAGGAGCTGCCACCACCGGCAAGCACATCAGGAGGGCCATGTTGTACCGTGGGTGCAGCTAGGCAAACATGTTGGCCAGCGCTGCTGCCCAGCAGTGCAGGGGAGGAAGAGGACATGTCCAGGTTGGACATGGTCCCCAAGCACAGGCAAGACAAACAGGACTCTGGCCGCAAGCCCTGAGCACTGTGTGCCCTGTTCCAACCTCCACACCTTTGTCCCAGCTGTCTCCTTCCTACGTTGTGCCTTTCCTCATCTCCAAGTCCTGCCCATCCTTGGGAAAAGAATATCCTTGGGATGTTCCTCCTCCCCTGGGTGCCCTTGGCGAGACCCTTTGCCTGTTTCCCTATCATTGTGTCAGCCACTCTGCCTGACTTCTCAGTGTTATCTCTGAGATGCAGAAAGCCAGGGCTTCCCCCCCCCCCCCAGTGAGAATACCGGTAACCAGACACAAGACAGTATGGAGTCCTTCCTTGTCTACAGAAGTCCAGAATCCCAGCCTCGGCCTATATAGGCATAGCTAGATAGACAAGAGGCCCAGCCACGTTCAGGTTGACACAGGGCTTACATCTTCCCTGTCCACTGAGGAAAGACTCACTGGGGAAAGTGCCATTCACTCAGGGTCATAGAGCAAATGGAGGCTGAACTGGGTCAGCTGGACCAGGACAATCTGCTTGCCTCTTGGGAGATTCCAGATAAATCTACAGGCAAGCTAAGTGGCTGAGGTAACAGGATGCATGACCCAGACCATGTGCACACTGCACATGCACCACAATCCTCATAGCTGTCAACAGCTTCCAACAGCTGAGAAAAGACAAGGTCCAGAGCCGCTGGGGTCCTGTCTCCCGCCCAGGCCTCCCTGCCTCCACACTGCTACAAGGCCCTGCTGCCCACATCTGCCCTTCTTATCTCTGATCCATCCCTGAGATATCCCATTAGCTTTCTGAGTCACGGGCATATCTGGGAACACAGCCACGGAGAACAAGCGGGACAAGACACCAGGACACAAGGGTGTGACACAGAGCACGGCAGGCTGCTGTGTGGGAGCTCACATGCAAAGGGTAGGCCCTTTAGCATGTGGCACTCTGTGGTGGGTTGGCGTGGAGCAGAGCAGACAGCCGTGACGTGGGCGGCGGCAGGCAGGGGCTCCAGCTTACCCACACACTTCCTATGTGCGTTGAGGATATAGCCCTCTGCACACAGCACTGTGTGGTTGACACAGTAGAAGGATCCCAGGGTGTTCACACAGAACTGTTTCCAGCTACAATCGTGAGTGCCCATCAAACACTCGTCTTGGTCTAATGACAGCCACAGAAGGAAAAACAGAAGGCTGTTAGAGAGGTGTGGCTGCCAGGGGCATCCGGGTGGGGGGAGAGGAGAGAGATAAAGAACCTGTGTATGCCTGTCAGGGGACGGCTGAACCTTGGACCTAAGTTGAGTTTGTAAAACTCAAAGATGTTAGAGCTGTCCCTATTGCCCAGTAAGGCCAGATGGAGAGAGACTCAGAGAGGGTAAGCAGCCAGCCCACAGTTAAAACCACGGGCTGCAAGCTGCCCCAACCCATGCTCTGTAATGCCCAAGTCTGCAGCAACCAAGGGAATCGCAACAGAAGGGTCTGAAGTTTCAAGGGCTCTGGGGTCTAGGCCAGTAGCATTCAGAGAAGGGGGTGGGGGGCTCCAGAGGCTGCCTGGCTAAGGGCAAAAGGGCCTCGGGTGAGAAGCTTTATGAAGTTTCTCCAGGAACTCAAATCTGGAGATACCTTTAAAATCCTGAGGCTGTCCCAGCAGGGAATTCCTGTGATTATTCCTGAGAACAAAGGGAGGCAGGCCTCCTCCTGTGTGGAGCTGAACACTGGCTCACAGGTGTGCCTTTGCAACCTCTGCCTTGCACCCTGCGCTCTTCCCCCTGGAGTGCTCCAGGGGTGGCCAGCAGAGGCAATATACTGGGCCTCAGGCAGCTGGTCCCAGAGAGGGGTTAGAGCTAAAGACTTCCAAACCAAGATACTTTTCTCAGTCCCCAGAGCCCTGGGGAGAATCAGAGCCCAGAGAACACATTATTCCTGGGCCTGTTGTCTCCGCCATCAGAGAGAAAGGCCAGTCAGTTGCCACCATGCTATATGTGCTTTAACTGCCTTCCCTGGACTCACTGGAAGGTGTCACTCACATACAGAGTCTCTGGAGTGATTGGACTTGGGATCTGAGCTTCAGAGAAGAATGTGGACATCCTTTTGGACAGACTTGATCATTATATGAAGATATTCAGACCATGTCTTCTGAGCCGTACTTATATCCTGGACTTGGTTCTCTATCCTGCTTCTGTCAAGTCAAGTCAGGAGGGGTAAGGTCCTAGGACCCTTCAAGCTGGTTCAAACAAAACTCACTGAGGAAGCCAACCAGTAGGTGTCAGAACCACTGTTCCCATTGTATACTGTGTACTGAGAGGTCCTAATCCACAGTGGCCCCGCTGCGACAGACCCTCACCTATGCCGGTCACTGGGGATGCATGGGATGGACTTGGTGACCATCACTCTTCATGTGTTTGTGAATGGCAGAGGAAGCTCACTGTCACCAATGTGAACTATCCCCTCCGTGACCAAGGCCCTTGTCTCCACTGCAGGCATGTGGGTTGGGAGTGGAGGAGGTAAGGTCACTTCTGGATGCTGCCCTCAATACAGCGACATATCACTCCCTTCTCTGTTTCTCCACCTCAGGCTGGAGCATGGGATGAATTCAGAGATCACAAAACAAGCTCAGTCTTGTAGACTACACCAGCCCTCAGGGAGCAGCGAGTTGAGAACGGTTTATATCTGGCATGGGTCCTGGTTAGAACACAAGTTCAAAGCTTATCCAGGCCCCTAATCAGGTTGTCTGGGGGGGCAGCAGAATTTCCAGGAATCTGTGTCCAATGGGCTTTCAGGTGACATGGGTACAAGTTCAGTTCTGAGAAGCATTAAGTCCTCAGAAAGCGGCAGAGCAGCCAGACAGGAGCCCAGAGCTCTGGAGCAGCATGAAGCCAACCCAAGGGCTCAGTGACACCAGAGGGAGCCACCTACACTGTCCTGCTGGGGTTCTCTGTCACAACAGCTGAGCCTCATGATCAGGGTGCGTTCGAAGTCCTAATCTCCCCTACTCTAAGCTCTCACCACAGGCCAACCAGATCTGCAAAGCTTAGAGGGTAACCCCAAAGTACTCACCTTCACAGGACACACCGTCCGCCATGATGGCATAGCCAGGGAAGCAGGAGCACATGGCTGTGTCCCCAACAACACGACACACCTGACGGCAGGGCCCATTGTCTGAGGAAAAGATCCCCGGAGTCAGAATATATAGGCCCTGGCCACATCGCTCAACCCCCAGCTCCGAGGTGTGGACTGGGGTTTCCACCGCAGGCCCAGGGAGGCAGAGATGTGAGAAGATGAGAGCCCCAGGCCTGATCCTTTTCACAGGGTCCTCAGTAAATGGTTCCGGTCCCAGCTGGCACAGGAGACAATATTTTGGGTACCTCCCACACACTACTCAGATGTCAATCCATCCCTTGAGTACCAGCAAGGACAGTGAGGGACAAAAGCAGAAGGCAGGAAGGGAAGACTTCCCAGCATTCCTGAATGAAGACTTGGCTTTACAGGAATGAGACAGAGCAGGTGATCCTCCTTGACTAGGGCCACCTAGAGACCCAGAATCCCCTGATGTCTCCTCCTCCTCCTCCTCCTCCTCCTCCTCCTCCTCAGTCATCACCAGACAGGCCCTTTCACAAAGCGGAGGCACCAGATAGCCTAGCCCAACCTGCACACACCCAGCCCCAGAGCCTACCACCAGACATGGCCCAGACCCCTGCAGCTTGGCCCCTGCAGTAGGGCCATCTTTCCACTCACCTTTGCAGGTGTTGGGCTGTGGCACTGGCAGTGGGATGGTGTTGGGAGATACCTGGGCAGACTCAGACCTCAGGGCAGACTCTCGTGCAGTGTCCAGCTGTGGGGCGCCTCCATCTATTACAGGTAGAGCATATGGCAGGGGGCAGGCTCACATCTTCTGCCAGGGCTTGGACACTCACGGAAAACCACACCAGGCACTGGCTGATGATGTCACTGACACTCCCCTTGCTCATTTACAAGGGAGAATACTGAGGCTCAAGGTACAGACAAACCTTGGACAAGGGCTGTCTCACAGCTACTAGGAAAAGGCAAAAGAGTGAAGGAAGAAATAGGGGGTGTCTAGACTAGAAAACAGCTCCACCCATACAGCTGGCATGGAGAAAACCCTGGTGTTGGAGACACAGCTAGGCCTGCCGAGGGTCTCTGAAGCCTGAACCTGCTCCGGGCCTATCTTCAAAGGGAGGTCCAGGCAGTCTTCAGAATTCCCAGAGCTAGGAGCCTCCTCTGGCTTCTGCCAGCATCAATACAGGGGCATCAGGAAGAGAGGTAGCCTAAGAAGGCTACACCTCCATTGGCAGGACAAGCCTGTCCCTGGGCTGCCTACAGACAGCTTACCTGGGCGGCAGGTGCGGCCATCACCCTGAAGCTCGAATCCCGGGAAGCAGGCACAGCGGTAGGAGCCGACAGTGTTGATGCAAAGATGCTGGCAAAGCTCCCCAGGGAGAAGCAGGCACTCATCCTGGTCATCTCCCGGCAGGCTATTGGGCATTTCAGCCTCTGTGCCCAGTGACAGGGCCTCCCGGCTTGCCATCTCTGTCTCTGAAACTGGGGTAGTTGGTCAGCACTTGGAACATAGCCAACATGGCCAATGGGTGGCTGAGCCCACAGGTTTCAGGAAAGCAACAGGGGCTCAAAAGATGATAAGGATGGAGAAGTAAAGGAGGGGAAGAGGGAGGAATGGATGGATGGTCAGATGGGTGGGGGTGGGGCAGATGAATGGATGAACAACAGTGAACCCAGAGCAGCTGGGTCTGAGTCCTCATCACCTGAGTCTCCTTCAATAGGACAGGACCGTGCCTAATTAGGGTTCTTACTAAAGTGCTAAACTGAAGCCACAGAAAGAGTACTAGCCTGGGTTGAGACAGATGAGAATGTGACGTCTGATTGCAGCGTCATTAGCTGTGTCAGCAGTAGGTCTCTGGGGCTCCAGACCCTGAGATGCACTGTGTACTCCCCAGAGGGCAGCAGGTGAGTGGAAGAGAGAGCTGCTCTGCATTGGTCAGATGCAACAAGAGAAGAGACTGTTGGCATGAAGCTGCAGTCAACATCATGTCATAGGGAAGGTGGGTCACTGAGCTCCATCCTGAGCCCTAGCTGGTAATCACAGCTCTGTCCTGAGGACCTGGAACCGGAAGCAGACAGAGGCAAGGCCCAATGCCAAAGACAAAAGGCTCAGGAATCCCTGAGCCCACCAGCATGTACCTCCATGGGCCAAGTCCAGCTCATTGTCATCTGCATGCCCTTCTGACCATCTTCCCAGAAAAAGAGAAAAGAGGATTGCCTGAGGTTATTTCAGTCTGCTCCCAGCACCTGCATCTCCCATACCCAAGCTACTCAGAAGTTCTACACAGAAGAGACACATGATGTTACTGTGGGTGGTTAAGTGAGGGGATGGATGGACCCTGACCAGCTGTGTGGTCCACGTGGTTCCCCCCCACACACACACACCCATGCCTTGTTCTGACCTCTGATGTTGGGTTTCTTCCTGAACTCTACCTTAAACCACTCTCTGGGTAATAAGTTGTTCTTCATAAATTATCATTTTCAACCAGCTTCTTGGATGAGCTGATGGATGGGTGTGTGGGTGGGTAGGAAAAAATAGGTGAATGAGTGATGAATGAGTGGAGGTGAATTATGGATGGACTGGGGGATGAATGAGGAAATGGAACAATGAATGGATGGACAGATAGGCATGTGGATGGATGAAGGTGTTTGGATGAATGGATAGACAGATGAATGGATAGATGGATGAGTGGGTGGGTGGTTGGTTGGATGGATAAATGGATGAGTGAGTGGGTGGATGGATAGTGGATGGATGGATGGATGAATGGGTAGGTAGGTGGATGGATGAATAGATGGATGGATAAATGGATGGATGGGTGGATAAATGGATGGATGGGTGGATAAATGGATGGATAAATGGATGGATGGATGGATGGATGGATGGATGGATGGATGGATGGATGGATGGATGGATAAATGGATGGATGGATAAATGGATGAATGGATAAATGGATGGATGGATAAATGGATGGATGGATAGACAGATGGATGCATGGGTGGGTGGGTGGATGGATGGATGAATGGATGGATGGATGGATGGATGGATGGATGGATGGATGGATGGATGGATAAATGGATGGATGGATGGATGGATGGATGGATGGATGGATGGATGGATGGATGGATGGATGGATGGGAAGGTGGGTGGATGGATGGATAGATGGATGGATGGGTAGATGGGTGGGTGGATGGATAGGTGGGAGGATGTGTGGGTGGATGGGTGGATGGATAGGTGGATGGATGATAGCCTGATGCACAGATAACCAGATGGAGAATGACATAAGCAGAACATGGTGACCAGCTAGGGAAACAGTGGAAGGGTGTGGAGATGGTCAGAGCAACCAGGCTGGTGAAGGGAGGGTAGAAGGGCAGATGGTCACTGGGGATTGGTGAGTGGTACAGAGAACTGTGGGACTGCCAGGCCAGCACAAACAGGGTTAGAGTCCAGTCAGCAGCCACAGAACTCTCTAGAGCAGAGAAACCTCAAACCACATATAGTAATGGACCAGGATCACTACTGTGGCCTGAGACCACCCAGCCCAACCACCCTAGGAGCCCATCTGTCCTTCTTCAATGGCCTCCACCTGGGAGAACAGCACCCACCTCTGCGAGGAGTGGCCTCAGTCTTTGGTGGCCGGCGGACCTCAGGCACTATGAGGGGCTCTTCACCTTCACAGCAGGAGAGCATGACATGGTTGCAGGGATAGCCCAGGTTGGGGTTGGATTCACATGACTGGCCCTCGGCCCGCACTCGGAGTCCCAGGCCACAGCAGTCACAGCATTGCTGAGGGAGACAAACCATCACGACCAGGCTCTCAGAGCGTGCTTGGCTTCCCACAGTCTATGTGCCTGTGATTCATTCAGGGTCCGTGGGCACAGCCTGGGGCAGGCTCTGTGGTGAATTAACATTGTCTGGTTCCTCTGTCTGCCTGTGTGCTCTCCCAGGGTGGAAGGTGGCCCACCGCTACATCCCAAGTCTGGAGAAGGGTAGAACTAATGTTCATTTTCTTTAATGAATGAATAAATGTCCCTTGGAAAGAACTACAAATGAAGACCAGGCATGCTCACCATGCCCCACCCTCAGAAGCAGACACTAACCCTTTCAGTTCATCAAAGACAGCATTTCCCAAGGGCCCTTGCAGTCTGGGTGACTTCATAAAGTGTTTGGGACAGGATCTACTTGGAAGTGTACCTATCTCGCTCCCCCTGGTCATCCTCCTTAGAGTGTATGTGTTGGAGTTCCTGGTGTCACATCAGGTTATGAAGGGACCTGAAGCTAACATGACACACTGACCTTTCAACAAAAAGACAGAGAGGTTGGGTCCCTAAGGATATGCAGATCTACCCAGTCCAGACTGCCAACTGCCACAGGGAAATCTGGTTTACATTGTCAAACTACAGTGGACTGGTGCAGCAAAAAAGCCCAGCTGACCAGCCTCCCGGGTATCCTCAGTCTGGAGCTGAACAGCTTAGAGACTCAGAGGGCGAGCATTCAGTTCTGGCTCAGTGACTTGCTTTGGTCACTAGGGTGAGACAAGAGTGATCATGTGCCCATTTGAACCTAGGTTTCTAACAGTCTTATATGTTGCTATTGCTTAAGTTTAGCATATGCCTACTCCAGGGCCCAGGGTAGGTCTAATGGCAGATCCTAGGTCACTAAGGACATGCCCTTGAAGGGGACTTGGGGACACTGGTCTCTTCTCTCTTACATAAGAAACTGGCTCTCCTATGCACACCATACCATGCCATGACACCTCACCAAAAGCCCAAAAGCAGCAGGGCCAAGTGAGAGTAAATGGAACCAAAGCCTTTCACTCACAAAAGAGATTGTCTCGGGCATGTTGTCAGAGTGAGGAAAGCTAAGCAACATATACGCTTTCAATCTCTTTCCTAGGGCCCTATCTGAGCCAGGCTCAGCCAGCCCACTGTGGGAGAAACTTCTTGGAACAGAGATAGTTCAGCTGGGCCACCTGACTCCAGAGCGGTCATCAGCCGATGACAGCTACACCGGCCCAGCCAAACAACCCAGCCACAGGCACAGCTACAGTGAGTGACACCCGCCACCTTATGCTTCAATACCCAATGCCAAAAGCCCCATGAACACAAGCTCTAGGTGTTGGCACTGGGCCAGACTGGGGATTCCTTGCCCATGTTTTATGCACAGGGAAACTGAAGCCAAGAGAAGGGGTCTGGACTCGAGGTAAAGGTAACCACAGGAGCAGGACTCTACACCTACCTGTAGCAAGGTCCTCTCCTAATACCAGGCCTTCTTCTCTTATTCCTGATATGTCCCCTGCCCCTGATGCAGCTTGGGCCTCTAGCCTCCAGCCTCCAGCACATGTGCAAAGAAAGCCAGCATCCTAGGACTTTCCATTGCTGGTCACCACACTGCTCCTAGAACCGTTGTGTGCTCCAGCACAGCCTCCACCCACAGACCACTTCGCTACCTCAGGCACACTACATCTTGCCACATTCAACCTACTCTACCCCAGGGAGAACAAGAAGTCACCTGGGTCACTGATGGGGTTCAATACATACTTTGTGGATTTGTTGACCAGTGCCATGACTGTTAACATTTTCTGGGCAAGTGGTGAGTCTGTCCCAATCCCCACCTCAGGATGTGGTGTCACACATCTTGGCCATGATTGTGGCCAGAGGGACTTGCCTTGTACAGGGAGACGCCGCACGTATCATTGTCCTCAGCTCCACAGGTCTCACCCTCCTTGGCCCCCATGACCCCGGCCACACAGCTCTTCTCTTTCAAGTAGGAGATGCAGCATTGCCTCTGGGCTATCCTGAAACAGGGGAATTCCTCAGTACCTAATTAGTGGCTCCCTCTAGAGGAGAGCAAATGACAGTCCCCACGTCACAGGAGGGAGATGGAGTGCAATGTGGACAAAGGAAGCCCCCACCTGAGGTCGACAGCAAGTGGGACCAGGGCTGGCAGCCAAGTAGGCACAACCCCCACCGAGTCACAAAAGGTTTGATTTGGGCCTGGGACCCACTGGCCTCAGAGCTGTGCCCTTGACCTCTGGAGGAAGGTGTTGGCATTCGGAGTTCCACTACCAATCCTCAGAGAGTGATAGAGACCCAACCACAGGAAAGATGGGGTAGATCTGCTGGGGAGAGTAGTCCCTGGGTCCCTGGTCACCACCTGAGGTGGCTGGTGAGTCAGCAAAGCATGGCCTTGAGAGGCAGGATGCAGCACTGCTTGGGAGGGACACGGGCAGGGGTCAGCTGTCCAGTGATGGAGTTGTGGTAGTGAGCACCATCTCAAGAGGGATTTCCGTATTTATAACGGCTGCAAAACTCAAAACCTACAGGTTCCGAATAGTGTGCATGCTCCAGTCATTCAGTGACCCCCAAACGGGAGTGGCAAAAAGGAAAGGGAGGAGACAAGGTTAGAATTTAAAGTTCTCTAAAGAAGGCAGAGTGAGACCAGGCCTGGCAGTGCACGCCTTTAACTCTAGCACATGGGAGGCAAAGGTAGGCAGATCTCTTTGAGTCTGACCTGGTCTGAATAGAGCATTTAGGGTTAGCAGGGCTATATAGAGAGACCCTGTCTCAGAACTAGAAGAGAAGAAGAAGAGGAGGAGGAGGAAGAGGAAGAAGATGAGGAGAGGGAACGAGAAAAGAAGGAAGAAAAGGAAGAAGAGAAAAGAAGGAAGAAGAAAAAGAAAGAAAAGGAAGAAAAAGAAGAAAGGAGGAGGAAGAAGAAGGGGTAGGGGAAGGGAGGAGGAAGAGAACAAGCAGGGACAGAACATGGTAGACATTAGAAAATATGGGTTCTAATTCTAGCCATACTGGCGAGCGGTGCAGTTCTAGGTGAATCACACTGCCTCTCTGAACCTCATGAGTAGGCCATGAAAGTTGAGAAAGGGAGATAACAGAAGACCAATCCTGGCAAGGGAAGCAGAACGCAGGTGTCTGAGCCACAGCAGAGGTGGCAGAGGAGGGTAGAAAGGGATTAACTCTGGGGCATTTGGGTGACTGAACTGAGGGAGGGAAGAAAACTGCTGTGAGTGGGGAGCCCCAGCAACCCCAAGGTGATGATGATCCTTTGAACTTGCTCTAAATGGAGCACCATTTACTCACCAAGCTGGCTACAGATCCACGTGGTCAGCCGACCCTCAGGACCGGCCAATCTCCCCACATCTGCCTGGCTGGATGACTCACTGCATTCACTTTTGGTCACCCTCACACATCTGGGGGCCAGGGAAGGCAATAGCAATTCTGCCCACCCCAGGCCACTTACCTGCAGACGTCGCTCTGGGCGCCATTCTCGGGAATCTCCTGGCACTCGTCATTGTCAATGGCCCACTGCTGGCCGGCTGCACAGCACGTCTCCATCAGGTCTTTGGTGGAGCCTGTGGATTGCAGTGAGGAGCTGTGGCCACCAAGTGCAGTACATACTGCAGGCTCTGTGCAGGGGAACCTCTCACCCAACCCCCACCCAGCCCTGACCTGTACTTCCAGCCCTTCCCTTGTAAGGAAGCACTGGGGAGCCGTGGTCTTTTTGCAGGGTGGATAGAGCAATGGGTAGCTCCAAGAGCGTGTGTGTGTGTGTGTGTGTGTGTGTGTGAGTGTGTGTGTGTGTGTGTGTGTGTGTGTGTGTGTGTGTGTGTGTGGTGTAGGGGGTGCTCTCTCCAGAGCCCACAGGACTAGACTACACAGGCAACAGCTGACAAGTGATTTGTCTAGCCCCTTCCCCAACCCCTAGACTGTTTCTGCCAAGACATGTCTCTAAATGAACCACTGCAGACACAGGAAGCCCTGAGTTGGGTTCTTTTGATCCAAGTAGCCCAGATCAGGCAGGAGACAGAAAAGAGCCTTGGGAGGCTTGTGGGATTCCATTAAGAGCCATCTTAAGGGGCTGGAGAGATGGCTCAGTGGTTAAGAACACCGACTGCTCTTCCAAAGGTCCTGAGTTCAAATCCCAGCAACCACATGGTGGTTCACAACCATCCATAATGAGATCTGATGCCCTCTTCTGGTGCGTCTGAAGACAGCTACAGTGTACTTAAATAAATAAATCTTTAAAAAAAAAAAAGAGCCATCTTAAGTTGCTTTTCTCAGAGATTTGGTTGTAATGATTAAGTCTGATAACAATTAATACTAATTAACAATTATTATAACACAATGACCAAAACCAAAATTGATGTATTCAAATAGTGGTTCTTAATACAGTAATAGAAAAATTAGTAGAAAAATATGATATTTAAAAGAGAAATCCAGAAATAAACCAGCAGTAAACATGCTGGCCAAAAAGAAGGACTCTGTCTGTCTGTCTATCTGTCTGTCTCCTCCTCCTTCCTTTAAGATTTATTTTATGTGTTACTTTGGTTGCACGTATGTACACGCACCATATGAGTGCAGAACCTAAGAAGCCCACAAGGTGGCATCAGATCCCCTGGAACTGTAGTTACTGGTAATTTTGAGCTGCTATGTGGATGCTGGGAATGAACCTGGGTTCTCTGCTAGAGCAGCAAGTGCTTTTAACCACTTTATTTGAAACACATACCACATATGCACACTCTAGAAGAGGGGAAATGTGCCCAAGATGTGAACTCTCCTGTTTGTGAGACACAACTTTAATACAATTGTAATCAAAGACCTAGTCTGCTTATGGGATTTCTCAAGGTGATTCTCCAATTCACATAAATAGCCAGGCCTGGTAGAAACAGCCTGTAATTCACTACTAAGAAGGCCATGCAGCAGGACTGTAGTTCAAGACCAGCAAGGGCAACCTTGTGGGACTCGTCTCAAAATGAAGACTTAAAAACAAAGAGGCAGAATTATGGTTCTCAAACAAGCTGACTTCTTCCTTTTCCCTTTTCAGGGATCAAATCTCCTCAGAGAAAGTCTCCTGGCACCTGTGTACCCCAACCCTATCTCATCACCCCACTCAGCCTCCATTAACAAAACTGACTATAAGAGCATACAAGCCAGGCATGGAGGTCATACTTGTAAAAGAAGCACTCTGCAAGCTGAGGCAGGAAGATTACACATTTGAGCCTGGGCTCCATAAAGAGAGTCTGTCACCAAAAGGAGGAAGAAGAAGAGGAGGAGGAGGAAGAGGAAGAGGGGGAGGAAGAGAAGGAAGAAGAGGAGGAGGAGGAGGAAGAAGAAGAGGGAGAGGAAGAGAAGGAAGAAGAGGAGGAGGAGGAGGACAAAGAGGAGGAAGAAGAAGACAAGGAGGAGGAGGAGGACAAGGGGGGAGAAGGAGGAGGAGGAGGAGGACGAGGAGGAGGACGAGGAGGACAAGGAGGAGGAGGAGGAGGTGTGTAATGTGGATGTGGCCAAGATGAAGAGATCCTCCACTGGCTGAGGACCCAGACTTTAAGACATAATGAGCCTTTGATGGGACACTTCATATCTAAACCCTAACACTTGATCTTCCTTTTACAGGCTGAAATCTTCCCTCCCTAAGACTTTTCTAAGAAAGCCTATGGGATTACCAGATTGCACCAGATCCTGGGGTCCTGGCCAGGCAATATATGATAGATGCCCTAAGAGATAACAATGACAGCCCCAATGTGCTGAGCGCCAGTAACAACTTAGGCACGAGGCCAAATGCTCCAACTGTTGTTATTCCCTCTGCCCAAGAGGAAGTGGAGGACTAAACAGTCCAGCCTCGCTTTCCCCCTTCCCTTTCCCTCTCCACAGGCAACTTGGTCCAGCCAGTCTGAGAGAGCTCTCTGTGAACGGAGCCTCCAGCAGTCAAGTGCCACCTTCACGTGGACTCAGTGGTCTCCTAGTCTCTTGATCTCAGGCCAGATTTCAGCCTGCACTTGGTAGACTTCCGCTATTCCCTGGCTTCTCCCACCCTAGCTCTCTCACTTCAACGGCATCTGGAGCTGTGACCTCATGCTGCAAGGTCAACCTACTTGGAACATGAGGGGGACTGGGTCTAATGTGAACTAGACATCCAAGATATGGGAGGCAAGGTCACAATGAGGTCTCTACCTCATAATTCCCAAGGTGCTCCTGGGGCAGCTCCAACAGGCCTGCCTGCATCCCTCTCTGACCCTAGACACCCCAGCCCCTCTCTCCGGTGATTTTTTGACCTCTGACTTCTGGCCTGTGTAGTGAACCCCAAGGCCTCTCATCCTCCTCACACTCTGACCGTAGTGATATGCTCCAGTCTCTGGGTCTCCTGTATCACTTTGCCTTGGCCACTCCTAACCTACCTAACCTACCTACCTAACCTGGTCACAGGAACTTGAACCCCACCAGTAGCAGACTTGCTTCAGGTTTTCCCCTCACTTCCCAAAGCTGGGGTGTTTGTCTCCTTCTGATCACTAAGCTGCTTCTTGTGCCAGTGAAGTCCTTTCCTGGCTATTCTGAGGACATACTTCCCAGGGCCACCTCCAAAGCACACTCGATTCATCCACCTGCCTCCTTACCTCCTAACCCTCTGCTCCATCTGTCCTCCAGTCACTTCCAGGATGGCACCCAGGTGACTCTCCACACACAGGAACCAGATGAGGACTCCTTCATGCCTGTGCAGCTCCACCAAATGTCTCTGCCTCCTCTTTTCCCACTTGTCCCTTCTCTGTGCGCTCTCTCTCTCTCTCTCTCTCTCTCTCTCTCTCTCTCTCTCTCTCTCTCTCTCTCTCTCTCTCCTCAGCGTTCCAGGCTCCAGGCTCATTTCCTGCTGCCCAGGGCTAATGCACTTGCTATGCTGTCTGCCCAGAATCTTCCACCCCTCTCCCTGTCATCTCTACCTCAACTCTCAACCAGGCCAACTCCTTTCCTCCTTGCAGGGATCACTTTTTCTCAGAGAGGGTCTCCCGACTTCTGTGCATCCTAACTACACCTCAGTTAGCCTTTCTCATACCACACTGGCCTTGGGTTGCTCTGAGTCATTTTGGGGAGCCTTGGTGTTGCATAAAAAGGACAAGTACCACTCCCTGGTATGACAATCAAGACCTTCAAAGCAGTTCTTGCCCCTCTACCCAGTCACTTGGGCCTCCACTTACTGCTGCCTTCGCTGGTGATGGTCTGTGCTTGGAGCATCCCTCCTCTCTGTCCACTTGGGCAATGTCCATCCATTAGGACTAAAGAAGTCCACCCAATATGGCTTCCCTGCCCATCCATCTGGCCAGCACCCACCTGCCTCTATGCAGGCCAGTCAGCTCCTGCTTCTAGCTACACACACACACACACACACACACACACACACACACACACACATTCTCTCTCTCTCTCTCTCTCTCTCTCTCACACACACACACACACACACACACATACACATTGTACCATGATATCCCTGCCATGTTGATATGCCAACACCATCCTTGGAAGGTCCTGTGTCCAAGAATGGGCCTGAGTCACCTCAGGTCTCTAGTGGACAGCACATGGCCCAGAACTGACTAGAACCTCCCAGATTCTGCTTCTAGGGGGGATCTAGTTCAGGATCTCAGTATCCATCATCGTTCAAAGTTCATACATGATGCCTGTATGTGTAGTATAGAGTTCGCCCTTGTCCTTCAGCACACATGGTGTGGTGCGTTGTACCTTTCTGAATGAACTAAACCATCGCAGGAACAGAAGCAATTCCTGGGTGGAAGTCTGGGCCACTGTCCACTGAGTGATGCCCATCTGCTCTTCTGCTCCCTCTGGGTCTCTATTCCTCCCAAGGACGACTGAGGTCCCTCGTCTTCTGCTGAGCAGTTACATGGCCTGGCATTGGCCTGGCTCTGGACCACTCTGCCATGGTCTTCAGAGTATCAGGCTTCAGGGTCCTTTCAGTCAGACAGTATGATAGATCCTTGACCTTCTCAGTCAAACCGCACCTCTCACACCCCTGGGTGGCAGAGAGAGACTGATAGTGTGGAAAACTTGCTCTGCCACCGCTGAACGGTAAGCTGTGCAAATTCATTTTGCAGAAATTTTGTCAACAGAAGAAAAAAAACAGAAATAGATGCCCCAGGGGCCCCAGGCCACTGAAAGGCCCATGCTAGAAATGTCTTACTAGGCATGGTCCCAATGCTTCAACAAGTTTTGCCAATGATGGCCACAATCACCATGCGACATGCTCATATCTTATAAGCATGACATGGAGAAGGACACTGGTCACAGGAAGAGACAAAAACAAGAATGGATAAGGTAACAGGACTAGAAAAATCTCATAATGAAGACAGGCAGGCCTAAGACAGAAATGATAGAGCAGCGAGCCCGACACTGACTGTGGGCAGCATGTGTTTCCACTCAGGTTCAGGGACAGTAGTGGAGCAGGCACCAGGGGCTGGGGCTTAGTGCTCCACAGGAACAGCTCTAGCTTGGGAAGATGGGAAGTCTCATTCCTCTGTGACTGCCTTTAATGCCGTTGAGCTGTAGACTCAATAGCTGTAAATTTCATGTCATTTTTTAAAAATGAATCGCAGTACAATATAAAGAACTGTGAGCTGACGCTTCCCCCACCAGGAATCTAATATACTGACACACACCCCCGTGAACCCAGACAGGAGGGTCCCAGAAGCGTGATGTATTTGTGACAGCAAAGATTCCAGAAATACCTAACGATCCAAGATGAAATAGTGAAGCTACCCCCAGCCAATCGCACACAGGTGTTAAGGAGCCAGGAGCGTATGTGTGCTTGAAATGAAATCATTCCCGGAGGTATTTCAGGCAGAGTTCAAGAGCCAAATAAACTGACATTTGTCTTTAAAAGAATTACAGGGATATACACGAGGCTTCTGAGTGCAGACCCAAGGCCCAGCCACAGATGGTATCTTGGGGAGGAGCCCAGCCTTTTGTATACTGCAGGCAGGTATTAGCCATTCCAGAGCCTGTCCCTCGTAAACAGATTTAGAGATCCGGAGACTATAGCCTCCTTTGATCACAGAACAATGGATGTCCCAAGCAATCCAGGTCAGACGTCAAGACCCCTAGAAACTGCTACAGAGCCTTTTCTCTCCCGGCAGGAGGGCAGCAGTGGGGGGGGGGGGTCTCTACCCAGGCCTGCTGAACAGAATGTTTGCTTTGCAGCCTAAGCACAAAGCCCAGAGGATGACAAGGCATTGCGGGTACCACCAGACTTGAGGAACAAGAAGGCATTTATAGCAGAACCCAGGGCGAGCCCTTCCGGGCCACCCAGAAGCCCTGAGCATCTTTCTGAGGCCTGTGAAGTAGGCAAACCAGCAAGGGTCCTGGGTCCACTCTGCCTTCTGCCCTCCGGGTTCATGGGAGGGGGCAGATGAGCGGCTGGGATGGGGGTCCACCTGGCCTTGCTTCTCTGTGTCTAGGTCTCCATCCCCTTGTTCTTTCCAAGCGTGCTAGCATACATGCTGTGAGCCTGCCTTCCATTAGGCTCACTTAAACCTAGTCAGTCCTACTGTGTGCTGAGCTGAGCCCAAGTCCAGCAGTGACTGCAGAACTGCAGCCTGCACTTGGGGCCCCATCCCCAGGCTCTCAGTAGAGGGTCCTGACCCTGCCATTTTTACAGATGGCTAAACAGAGGCCTGACCTATGGTATACCACACATACTCACAGGCAAATGAGAACAAAAAGGGTCAGGAAGTACAAGGAAAGGTACTTGCTGACACCTTTCTCAGGAATGTGACTTAAGACCAAGAAGAGATGCTGCTGTACACTCAAGTCTAGGATGAAAGGGGCTGTAATGGAACCCACCCACCATGCACACACACATGTAAACTTGGGACACGTAAACTTTGGGGTGCCCTGGAAAGCATTGAGAAACACCGATCAGTGCCACACACCCTCCAGTCAGCAGATCCCCGCCTATGTGTGCAGTAAATACTCAGGGGTGCCTCCCGCTCCCCAAAGACACAGAGGCATGCTGCCAGCAGCACAGCCCCCAACTGTCCATCAGCATCAGAGCAGATCAACAGCTATGACTCAGCCCCACAGCAGAATGCTGCTGAGACATTCCTGTTGCCATCACAAAGGGGGCTGCAATGAACTGTTCCATACAAGAACGTGGATAGGACCCAAAGTGTTTCCTTCCTCCAAAAGAGTCCAGCGCAAATCATTCCCATTCTACAAAATAAACTCAAGAATAGGCAAGGGCATTGGCAAGTCAGAACAATGACTTTAATGGGGCCAGGAGGGAGTAGGAGCTGACAAGCTGGAGGCAACCCCTGGGAACACTGGTGTCTATCTGCGTGGTGGAGCACAGGTGTTATCTCCCTGAGCTGTCCATCGAGACCCAAAGCACTGCTATCTGCAAATTAAGTTCTGACAGGAAATTTGGCAAAGACCCGTTTCATTACACTACATCAAAAGACACTTGAGAGTAGTGTGTGTATTCAGCGGAGTTTCAGAAAAACAAATCCAAGGGATATAACCACCAAGGTAAACCAAACACTGGCTAATCACCCTTGATTAGATATCGCCTTTACAAAACAAGCTTTACAGCACACCTGGGGAACAATTAGAGACAGCGCAGCATTATGTGGCATTAGGGAATTAACTGAGTTAGACAGAGTATCTATTTTTTAGAGTTTAACAGGGCCAAGACCGGAGATGTTTCCAGCATGAATGTGTCATAGGCTGGTCTTCCTATCCACTGACTCTGCAGCTGTGGACACAACCAACTCAATACAGGAAAATATTTCTAAAAGACCTGTATCTGTATTGAGCAAAGGTGCACAGACATCCTTTGCTTGCTCCCCCAGACAGTGCAGTATAGTAGCTATTAACACATCGTATTCACCCTGTCTATAAAAACCAGTGATCTCCAGGTGTTTGAAGTCGAATTCACACTGGTTCTATGCACAGGTTTTACATAAGAGACATAGCATCCTCCAACTTTGGTACCCAAGATAGAGAGGGGGGCTGTTCCTGGAATCAATTCCCAGAAGATACCAAATGGTGATTCTCTGTAAATCTGTAATGAAGCACCATGACCAACAGCAAGTTGGGGAGGAAAGGGTTTATTTGGCTTACACTTCCACATCACTGTTCATCATCGAAGGAGGTCAGGACAGAAACTCAAACAGGGTAAGAGCCTGGAGGAACAGCTGATGCAGAGACCATGGAGGGGTGACACTTGCTTTCCATGGCTTGCTCAGACTGCTGTCTTGTAGAACTCAGGACCACCAATCCAGGGATGGCACCACCCACAATGGGCTAGGCTCTCCCCCAACAATAACTAACAAAGAAAACATCCTACAGTCAGATCTTATGGAGGCATTTTCCTCAACTGAGACTTCTTCCTCTCTAATGACTCCACTTTGGGTCAAGTTGACATAAACTTAGCCAGGATGGTGACTCTCTGACTCTCTCTCTCTCTCTCTCTCTCTCTCTCTCTCTCTCTCTCTCTCTCTGTGTGTGTGTGTGTGTGTGTGTGTGTGTGTGTGTGTGTTGGGTAATGCTGTCTTCTATGTATGACAACACTATTGCTACCCTCAAAACTGCAGTAATTGTACACTCAGTGCATTCTGAAGGGTGGGTGGGCCTCCTAACATTCCTTTGTGGAAGTGAGGCATGAGCCTTGCCCATTCCCCAAGGATGTACCAGCAGTTACACACCCCCGTTAAGCTGTGCTTGTTCTTGTAACCCCAACTAAACCCAAGGTAGACTTGGGTGGAATCATTCAGTCAGTTGTGGTCTTAACTTGGGTGATTAGACATTTGTTCATGCCTCCCCAGGAAATGTTAGCACAAATGTAAGTATATGTGTACCCATGTATCTCCATGAGTATCAAACGAGTCTGTACTGGATGATGACAGCCCCACAAACAGCCCCAGTTGCCCACCATAGTTTGAGTGAGAGAAACCCTGCATCTCATGGTCAAGGGCACATGCCCAGTGACCCCAAGACACCCCACGAGGCTCCACTTCTTAAAAGTTCCATCTCTCACAGCACTGAACTGGGACCAAACCTCTCCTTGGGAGGCTCTGGACAATAGTCCAGATCCAAACTGTCGGGTACCCAGTTTCAGACTCCCACTGGTCACATGGCCTCTTTCCATGTGTCCATGTCTCCCACCATGAGCAGCTAGCACACAACCGAAGGGTATGTAGGTCAGGAAGTGTGCTGCTAGACCCATACCTGGGAAATGGCACAAGAGAGTCCCTTATCCCTTGCCAACTGTGCCTGCGTGACTATGGTCCCCAAAGCCTGTTGCTCTCTCCTCTGTCTTCCAAGCCAGCTTTCCACCCTGTTTAGCCCTGTTCCCTGCTCAGCAGGGAAGTGGCCTGGAGGGGTGAAGCCTGGCATGACCATGGCATGGGGGCTGGACTGCTTCTGTTCCTCAAGCCAGAGCTGATGCTCTAGTGAACTGCCACCAATCCCTATACCACAGGATCCTATTGGTCCCCTCAGACTCAATCAGGCTCCTTCATGAAACTGTTTCCCAGGGGGCTTTTTTATTTATTTATTTATTTAATTTATTTATTTTTTTGCATAGCTGGAAAGGGTCATCACAAGGAAAGGAGCGCTGGTTAAGTCAGGACTCCTGGTTCCACCTCAGAGCTTGCTGGCCTTTGGCAAGCTCCTTACTTATCCCTGGCCTCTTCAGAGTGCTGGTTGTGTGCCTGGGGATGGGAAGGAGTAAGGAAATCAACACTCACAACAGAAAGACTGGGCCCACTGCACACTTCCTTGCTGCTTTAAACTATTTGAAGGAACTGCCAATATTTACATGATGGGAGTTTTCCGATGAAATCCAGATCCCAGGCTTCTGAAGAAAACCCACAGCAATCATGCTCAGCCTATCTAGCCCAGAAACAACAGGCCTGGAAGTTTCCATACAATGAGATCTGACCTCCCACCAGAACATCATCCCTACTGCTTCCGGGTCAGGAGCCTCCCTAAGGTCTGCAGACCCCTAGCCCTGAGCCACAGCTGAGCCTATCCCAGCAGGGCAGGCCTTCACCTCTGCTCCCTGCAGACCCCCAGGCACCCAACACCATATCAGTGAATGAGTGGAGAAGATGGGGGCATAGGGGCTGAAAGCAATCCAGAGACCCATCCCCAGCTCAGAGGCTCTCTAAGCACGAGCAGACAGTCAGAACCTGTGCTCAGCATCCCACACTTTACCACATACACCCCAGAGAATCTGGATTTCTGAATCCTGGACTGCATGCTGTAACATTGCCCAGGCCAGAGGCTGGAGAAGAGGCCACAGAATGCCAGCTATGCATCAGCCCTGTCCTGCCCAATGCTGCCAGTGCCCTGTAATAGTTGCAGAGCCTCCATCTGGACAATAGGGGCACATTTGTTTGCACAGTATTGCTGGACACTCAGAAAGATGGCATACAGGGCTAGGAAATACCAGAGCAAATGGCCAAGTGGGTAGTCAACACATTTCTCTGCTTCATTGGCCTTGGGACCTTGGACAGTTCCCTTAGCTTCCCTAGGTCTCAGTCACCCATTTTTAAAATGGGTATAAAGATGGCAAACCCCTGAGAATGCCTTGTAAAATGAATAAATCCATACATCGCCACCGTCGAATCCAGTACCTGAGACATAATCTAGCCGCCTGCCCTTGCTAATGGAATGTCACCTTGCAGACAGGCAACACTATAGGTAGAACGGACTGGAAGCTGGGCATCTGCACATAGTTGCCAAAGTGATGTCAGGGGAGTATAGTGAGAGAGATAGGCAAGGAGGAGCACGCAGCTGTAAGGGGGAACACAGAATAGGAAGGGTCAGGCAGGGAGGAGCACTCAGCTGGAAGGTGGAGCACAGAATAAAAAGGGTCAGGCAGGGAGGAGCACTCAGTTACACATCTGGAAGCAGCTGGAATGACAAACACATGGGAAGGGCAGGAAGGGTTCAACTAAACACCCCAGCACAACCCCAGCAGGCCTGGCCCTCAGCTCTGTAGCCAGAGGAACAGGCTTCTGACCCCAGAAACAGACACAGATCGGTTCAAACAAAAGCACAAATCCATTCTCCTTGTACTCCCAGAGCATAGCAACCGTGCTGAAGAGACAGCAGAGAACACACCACACAGCTCTGGGCAGCCACTCTGAGCTGGTTGTTGTATCTGTAGCCCTAACAGGACTTCCTCCATCTTCCAGATACAGAACTGAGGACCAGAAAGGGTGAGTCCCTCACCTGAGGTCATACAGCCAGGAGGATTAGGGTCTGGAATCCACTCTCTGAGAGTCAAACTGGGCTCTTTCCCAGTGTAATGCAGCACCAAACTGGGAAGCATTGTATGGTCATGGGGGTAAGGGCCCTGCAGAGTTTAATCAATGCTCCCTTCCAGAGGCAGGTGAAGGACGCAGTTAAAGCCACTGTAAACCCCTTTAACAGGGCAGCTAAGTGATTTACCTGAAGATTATACAGTGAGAGAGTCGGATCATCCAAGTTAGAGAGACTCTCAGCAGGACCAGAGAGTAAGAGCTCTTGTGGGGATCACAAGGAAAAGGCTTTTGGTGTGGGAAGCGAATATGATGGGGGCCCCTAAAGCCTCTGCCACAGGGCTGAGGGCTGATACTCAGGTCTAGGGAGAGACTCCTCACCCAATCTCTCACCACTGCTCATCCCTCAGGGTCTGCTGAGGACTTTGAAGTACCTCTCATCCGGTCCCTGGGCCTGGCCAGCCTCCTTACAGGGCTGGCTATGGATAGCATCAAAGCAACAGTGTTGCTGGTGCTGAGTCTGCACACAGGGCCACCTTGCGCTCCTCACTCGCCCATTAGGATGGGTTGGAGCGAACCAATCAAGCATGAGAAGCCAAGGAACACAGATGAGTCAATGTGGGTCCAAGACAAGGCAACAGGGACCAGGGACAGGACAATAGAACAGAGAGGAGACCACAGAGCAGAGGCAAGACTGTGGGGATCAAAACCAAGATCAGGCAGAGCAGAAACAAGACCGTGTAGAGTGGAGACGAGGCCAGATGGGGCGGGCAGAGAGGACATCTGTGAAGAATGCCAGAAGAACCAGCAGTGCTACGGCTTGGTGGAGTGACAGGGAGGCAGCCCGCCCCACAGCCCTGGGGGTGGCACACGGCCTGGAGACTCTGGTAGAGAGGTTGCTGAGTATCCAGACCATCTGGAATCCACACTTCCAGTGGGCAAAAGGGAGGTGAGTAGCAGTCAGAGGCTGCGAACGCTGGGGCAGAACATGGTGTCTCTAGCATGATGGGACTATCCTGGAATTAGATTTAAATGATTTTGGCATAACTGGGAACATATTAAAAGCCACTGAACTGTGCCTTCAAATGCAGGGGACTTTATGGTTGTAAATATGATCTCAATAAATCTGCTTTTAAAGAAAGACATTAAAGAAACAGAAAATTTAGAGACACCTGGTCCGGGTGGAATGACAGCCCTGGGAAACAGCATGGGGACATCTCACTTATGGAAATGGCAGAAACTTTAGAGAAACTTTGACTCCCATGGTCTTGATCCCTCAGGCATGGTGGAGTGTGTCTGTGCTGGGTATAGTTTGTACTATCAGCCTATCATAACCTAGAGTCACCTAGGGAAGAGGGAATTTCAGCTGATCAGACTGGCCTGAGGCCATGTCTGGGAGAGATTATCTTGATCAATGATGTGGAAGGGCTCAGCCCACTGTGGGCAACACCATCCCTAGGCAGGTGGGTCTGGACTACATAAGAAAGCTACCTGAGCATATGTCTGAGTTTGAGTCAACAGACAGTGTTCCTTTATGGTTTCTACCTATATTCCTGCCCTGACTTCCCTCCATAATGTACTGTGATCAGGAAATGTAAGCCAAATAAACCCGTCCCTCTCCAAGGTGTTTTTGATCTTGGTATTTACCACAGAGAACAAATAGGATAATGCCTATAATCCCAGAACCTGAGAAACGGAGGCAGGAGAATGACAAAGTTTAGAGCCAGACTGGGTTACAAAGTGAAAAATTTGTCTCAAAACAAACCAAACCAATTAAAGAAACCCAAGCCTTGGCTTCAGACCCTCACCTAGGGACGACTATAAAATGTAACCAGTACCTGTGCCCTCCCCCACTCCGCTTTCTGCGCGGGAATTTCCAGACCTCAGTTTGCCATAGCCTCTTCCACCTCGTGGAGCTCTAGGACCAAGGTGAAGTCCATTGTTCTTCAAGGATTTGCAGCGTCCTGAGAGGAGCCAGCTGCCTGCATCCTTCTGAAAAAACACCTCAGCCTCCCCGCAGAGCAGCAGAGCCGTGGAACCGACATCCACCGAACAGTGGAGCCGAAGCCCCACTGAGCAGACTCTCAACTTTGGAGAAAGGGTCTCACCCCCAAACCTTGTCCAAGTAAACTACAGACTTTGAACAGCATTGTTGTCTTAGTTTCTGTCTCTTTCTGCCACCTCCCCATATATCCCCAGCTTCTTTTCCAGATAACCGGTTTGTATGTAGCCGCAGGTGGCTACGAGTAGCTATGAGGAGGATAGAGCCTAGGAAATCCAGATGAGTCCTCCATGGGATCTAGAACCCACTCTTCCCACATGGAGGCAGGGTCTACCTGCTACCATCTCTGCTATGACCTCCAGAAAAGCTCCCTGACCTGGGATGACAGTTTCCCGTTCTATAGGCGGGATATCCTCGTGGTGTCTTCCAGAGCTGTCTCTTCACACTTCAAACAGGCTCTCAGAGTAACAAGCCCGAGTCCAACTACCAACCACTGGTGGCAACACCAGAGCTGAGATAGAGGACCAGCAGCAAGCAATATGTCCAATGGGAAGGGCAGGCTCTCCTTGCCTGCCCAGGAGCTAGTCTATGGTATGTGGGTCCAATGTGGCCATACCTGCCTGTCAGTCAATAGTGCCAAGCAGAAGGGGATCTGCTGACATCCTGAATGTCATCTCATGTCCAGTGTCTGCAGTCCATGGTGATCACAAGGATGTTTGGTACAGAAGCTGACAGGTACACCAATGAGGATGGCAGGTCAGCAAACCAGAGGAGGGACACCAGGATCACACTGTCCAGTCGTCCCTCAGGATCCTAAGGGCAGTGGACCCAGAAAACCCCTGCAGAGCACCCAAAGAGCAGGTGCTCCAGTCCCATACATGAGCCCGCCTGGCCTCTACATGGCCATTGTATGCTCTGAATCATCTCTAGACTACTAACTATGCAGTATAAACAGCTGTCACATTGTTGTTTAGGGTATAAGGACCAAACTGTACGGTCCATAGAGTTCCAATTCTTTTTTCAAATGTCTTGTATCCAAAGCTGGTGGACGCACAGACCATGAGGTCCTCCGTGTCCCCAAAGCCTGGATGCAAAGCTCAGCACACTCACTGCAACTGGTGAGCTCCAGTCAGAGCCTTGCTGAGAACAGGAGAGGCTACAGAAGCTGGAGAAGCCCCCGACTGCTTCCAGCACACACACATATGCACACGCACACACACACACACACACACACACACACACCAGCAGCCCTGGCACTTCCAATGCTCAGGTCCAGTGAGCTGGCAGTAGGGAAAGCAGAGATTAGCAGAGTCCCAAGTTCTCCTTCCCCAACAATTCTTCCTCATATAAGCCACAGGATCTCCTCTTAACCAAATTTTATTTCAACTGGCTGCAGAGGCTTTATATAGACACTCCCCATGCCTGGAGCCCCCTCTCACAGCCTCCCAGTGGCCCCAAGACTAACATAGTCACTCTCTCCTCCTATCCACAGGAGAAGTCAGAGTCCCCCAGATGGGCACAGGGCACTGCCAACTCATCCCCAGCCTCTCCTCACTGAAGCCTTCACACTGGTGACTGCTAAGCCTGGGACAGCAATGGGGTCTCCCAGAGCTCTCCCAGGGCAGAGATGTGGATTTTGCTCTGCAATTTTTATCCAGCATCTCAGAAGCTGGGTCACAGGACAGAGCAATGTAGACTTCAAGATGACCCTGATTCTGCCATCTCCTGTCACCATGTCCACCGGTCAGAAGGCAGAGCTCTCTGGAACCCTCTGGGCCTTGGTGGGGATGAAAGGGCTTAATAATCACTGAGAGCCCAAAAGATGGTGCTTGTGACAGAGAGAAGTTGGGTGGGGATGAAAGGGCTTAATAATCACTGAGAGCCCAAAAGATGGTGCTTGTGACAGAGAGAAGTTGGCACCTGAACTTGAGCACCAGTGTATAGACACCTGCCCTGCAGAATGGGGCCCCCAAGGAAGGAACTCCTTCCTACCTGGCTTTCTGAGAGCATCTTCAAGGTCAGGGCCACCTCCTGCTGTTTCTGTGGCTCCCTCTGCTATATCAGCACAGCAGAGACAGTACCCTCCCAAAGCCTCTTGAGTGACAGCAGAAACAGACGTCAGAACTCCAGAGAGGCAAGTAACCCTATTAAAAAATGGGGTACAGAGCTCCACAAAGAGTTCTCACCTGAAGAATATCTAATGGCTGAGAAGCACCTAAAGAGATGTTCATCATCCTTAGTCATTAGGGAAATGCAAATCAAAACAACCCTGAGATTCCATCTCACACCAGTCAGGATGGCTAAGATCAAAAACACAGGAGACAGCAGTTGTTGGCGAGGATGTGGAGAAAGAGGAACACTCCTCCACTGCTGGTGGAATTGCAGGCTGGTACAACCACTCTGGAAAGCAGTCTGGCGGCTCCTCAGAAAACTGGGCATGACACTTCCGGAGGATCCGGCTATACCACTCCTGGGCATATACCCAGAGACTTTACCTGCATGCAATAAGGACACATGCTCCACTATATTCATAGCAGCCTTATTTATAATAGCCAGAAGCTGGAAAGAACCCAGATGTCCCTCAACGGAGGAATGGATTCAGAAGATGTGGTATATTTACACAATGGAATACTACTCTGCAATTAAAAACAATGAATTCACGAAATTCCTAGGCAAATGGTCAGAACTTGAAAATATCATCCTTAGTGAGGTAACCCAATCACAAAAGATCACACATGGTATGAAGTCACTGATAAGGGGATATTGACCCAGAATCTCAGAATACCCTAGACACAATCAGCATATCAATAGATTTCTAAAAAGATGGAAGGAGAGACCCCTGGTCCTGGAAAGACTGGATGTAGGGGAACGCCAGGACAGAGTAATGAGAGGGGGTTGAACGGAGAAAAGAGGGAGGGAAGGGGGCTTATGGGACTTTCGGGGAGGGAGGAAACGGGAAAGGGGAAGTGATTTGGAATGTAAATTAAAAAAATAAAATTAAATTAAATTAAAAAAAAAAAAAAAAAAAAAAAGAGAAGGGGGCGGGGCTACCTAAGGAAAGGAAACCAGCGAGAGTAGAGCAGGGGTGCAGGGATGCGGTGGAAGGGGCTGCAGTTGGGGAGGGGAATGGATAAGAACAAAGTATCAACTGGATGAAGATTTTTTGGCAAAACCAAATTCTTTGTATGCTAACCAGAAATATTAATAAAAAGTAAATGCAATTAAAAAAAAAAAAAAAAAAAAAAAGAACCCTTCTCCATGGCCCGGAGAGGCAAGCATGTGGCTTCCATTTAGGCCACATCTGGACATGCTCAGAGGCAGGGACAGCCCGGCTGAGGCAGCGGGATCCCTGGTACAATTCTGACTCCCAGTCAGGATCCCCACCCCAGTTGGGCCTGGATAGTGGATGGAAACCACCTTCTCCAGGCCCCAGGGCTGCCATGGCAACTGGGCTGGGGTCATTTCCGGCCTGCCTCTCAGTAAGCCCAGAGGGTCGTGCATGCAAAACTGTCTCTCTAGCCCCTCCCCCACACGCGGCCCCCAAACTCCCGTCCGAGAGCAGCCTGAAGACCCTATGTTCCAAACTTCACTTTCCTCAAACGCTTGGCAGGCCATCAAGCGCTCCACCCGCGTAAGGCCCGCTGTCATCCACGCTCACCAGCTGCATGCCCTGCTGGCTGCACTTATATCCATTTAATGCACTCCTCTCTGCTAGGCTTCTAAGGGAATGGCCGAGGCTGCCTTGTTCTCTAGCTCAGCCCCTGGCATAGTCAGGGCCCCACAAACGCCTGATTAAGGAGGGAGCTGTGGTGGAAGAACAGATGGGAATAAAATCAGTACCATATCTCGTAATCCTCGGTGAGCACTCAGCTCAGCTCATGCCAAGCACAGCCACAAATGAGCTCACTGCAGCCTCAAAACAGCCTCAAAGCAGGGCATCTTCGCCTCCTGCAGACGGAGAAACGGAGGTATAAAGGGCCAAGCCGTTCTCCCGTGGTCATGGAGTCAACACGTGAAGTGGTAGCGATGGTGAGCTCAACCAAAGGAGAGGACAGTGGCTGAGAACCCTCTCCAGCTGATGCTGCAACGCCAGCCTGGCCCTGCTCACTATAGTCTTCCCACCTTCGCATGAGCTGGGTGTCTGCTAGGATGGCCCTGCAGTTGATGAAGGTACTCTAGGCCTAGCTTCCGCCAGCCCTCATCAACACCATAACCCAAAGACATCTGAGAAAGTCAGGCACAAAGATTCCCTCAACTGAGCAAAGCTGGTCCCAGGTCCCACAGAGCCACCGAACAAAAGCAGCTAGAGAAGCCAGGGCTGTTTCTATTCTGGAAACCTAGAGGCTGCAGACCAAGAGCACTGAGCGCACACACACGCACGCACGCACGCACGCATGCACACGCACGCACGCACGCACGCATGCGCTCCATTAGTCCTTCCCTGCTCCCTGCACTTCCAGGCTCAGGGCTGGGTGGAGAACAACTGGGGTCTGGTCCCAGGCAATCACAGGCCTCCCCTATAGCCACGCCTCTCCAGCAGGCTGCAGGCAGGGAGTCACAGGAAGGAAAGCAGGCTGGAAGCAGATGTAAGGGTGGTATGAGGACCACAGGAGTCAACTGGTGTGAATAGGAAAGAGGAAGAGGGGAGGTAGACTGGGTCTCCCACCAGTTCCATCCATCATCCAACATTTATAGAGCACCAACTGTGTGCAAGTGTGCTGGAGCCCTTGGACTCAGCACAAAATCTGGCTTGTGTGATGCTAAATACCAGAAGACAATAACCAAGGACCCAAGTAATTCTGCCTGTAATGTAAGCTGTGACTGAGAGAGATCCAAGCTGCAGGAAGGAAGGAGGGTCGCAGAGGTGACCTGGCACAGATCGAAGCACCAGCCATCCAGACACCTCCAAGAGTATCTCAGGCCAAAGCAGGGGTCAGTGCAAAAGCCCCCGGGTCAGAGGCTGCCTGGTCAAGAACCCAGTGGCCTGGGCCGACTGTGGGAGCATGAGGGGCCAGAAGAGGAGGCGAGGAGGCCACTGGGCAGGTGAGAAGGGCATGTAGACACCACAGGGAACTTAGCGTCTACTTTGTATAAGGTGTGAGCCACTGTAGTAGCATTGAGAAGAGAGGACTGATGTGTTAACCAGATTCCTGCTAGAAGGAGCAGCAGAGTTAGAGCCACAATAGAACATGCCCCCTCTGCCACCAGCCCACAGCTGGGCTCCTGTAGGAGGGCCTTCATAGGCAGTTGACCATCACGATCTACAGAGCCCTGTGATTACTGCTAAAACACCCTTGGACTCCTGTAGGCAGGATTGGGCTCTTTCTGATGAAGAAAACCTTCTGTGCCTTCAGCCAGAGTCTACCAGAGGCCCTGTACCTCTTAGAACAAGGACCTCTCTATGCCCCTCTGTCTCAGATCTATGAGAGGGCAGCTGCTGAGACCTCCCCTGGCCCGTGCCACTCTGTTTTAGGCCTGCAAGAGAACAGCCATGGGAACCTCTACCAACTCATACCACTTTGTCTCAGGACTGAGAGATAGCAGCTGCAAGGAGCTAGCTGGGATAGTCAGCGACAGTTCCTTCCAGGTTCAGTGGCCCTGCAGGAACACAGGAAAGGGCCTTACCATCAAGATCACCTCTGGGGACAGAATGTACTGAGTTGGGGTCTGTGTCTTCTTCTGCCCGGGATCGAGGGAGCAACTGTGAATGCTGGGGTAATTCTTCAGGCATCTCTGGGGAGGATGAGACCTGGGCTCGGTCAGGAGGCAGTGTAGATAGAGTGGGGTGATTGCTGGACTTTACTGGGTCCTCTGAAGAGCTGTCAGTGGCCAGAGATGGACTGAGACCAGCCAGGCCTGACCTAGGCAGAGGTTCAGCACCCTCCTTCATGACATTTCCATGAGTGGCCTGGGCATCAGGAATAAGGTTTTCCTCAGGCCCTGCCTTAGCTTCAGCCTCCTTCTCCTGGACAGGTAGAGCAGGTCTGACTGGGGATGTTGTGGGCAAGCTGTCCAGCCTTCCAGGACTGCCTGCCACTGGTGGCTTAGTGGCTAGTATCTCCTCCACTTCTTCCTTCTCCTCTTCCTCTTCAGTGTCCAATGTCACTCTCCTGGCTTTGGCCTGCACAGGTGCTGGGGGACCCAGGGCAGTAGCTGCTGTGGGTCTGGGGAGGGCAACTGACCAGGGGGTTACTCGGATGGAGGATGGTGGCAGATTCCCACCTTCCAGAGCAGCTGGGGGGCCTTCTGCACCTGCCTGAACCTCGTTCACAATGGCCACAGTAGATTCTGCCTCGGCCACCTCCTGGTCATAGCTGTAGGGGTCTTCATACTGCCTCTCGGAGTCACCCTCCTCAGCATCTGAGAAGTTCCCATGGCAACCAGGAAGCTGGTAGCAAATGAGCTCACCACCAGCGTCAGGACAATGGCAGGCCCGGCAGGATGAGAGGTGGACAGTATGGCCAGCAGCGTACTTACGGCCACTGTGGACACAGCCCACCTGGCCGCACTGCGGGCAGCTGTCAGCTACTACCACAGCCTCAATGCAGTTGGGTGGTAGCTCAGGGCACAGCATGAACTGGCAGCTGATCTTGCCACCACCCGGCGGGCAGGAGCACTCGGTGCTGCCAAAGTCCACAAAGTAGGACTGACCAGCTGGTACACGGCCATCCACAAAACCTCCCTGTACGCAGTCGTAGTACTGGTAGCCTTCGCAGGCACAGCCCTGCTGCACACAGGTAGCACAGCAGGCTCCTGGCTCCAGCGCCTCCTCGATGCAGTTCTCCAGTGGGGGACAATCAGCACCTGTGCAGTCCTGCCACGGGACAGCCATGCTTGGGCTCAGAGTCAGAGCTGTGACCAGAGCCAAGGCCAGCCACACTCCTTCAGATTCCTGGAGCAGCGCCATGTCTCAAGAGACCCTAAAAGGATAGAGAGGAAGCCCGTCACACCAAGGACACACACAGAGAGGTGAGGTGCCCGCCCCAGCATGTCTACACACAGCACACAGCCATCTCCACCTCTAATGCACACTCATGCATCCCTCAGTCCTGCTCTCTCACACACAGACAAACACAGACAGGAAGATACAGGAACAGGAGCGCATGTCACTCAGGTGATGAAGCAACGTGGCTTCACACCTATGTGCTCAGTGTGACTTGGGCCTTCTGAATCATCTAGCCCCTAGTCTCACACAGCTAAAGCTAAGCGAGTATACAAGAGTGCATGCTCACTCAGTCTCTCTCCACCCAGTTGCCCAGTCCTCTTGCGCACACACTCCCAAGTCCATGTTTTCACACAGCTGCCAGAACAGTTTTCCTCCTCCAGACACTTGACTGCTAGTCAGGAGGTGAAATTAGGGATGCTGAGTAGGAACAGACCCCCTGCAGGTGGCACAGACATCCAACCTTATGTATACCGTACCCCCAGTCCTCAGACTCCAGAGCTCATCTATCCCATGAGACCCTGGGACTTCGAGGTCAACCTGCCACCTCCTCGTAGCGTCTCGCTGTCTCTGTCCTGGCCATTGCCAAGACAAACTCTCACTGCTCTGCTGCTCCACGCAACACCGCCCGCCTGCCCTGCCTGATGCCCAGCTCATCCATCTCCTCATCGTGCCTCCCTGGGACACCAGAGTGGTCTAGGAGCCACTTCCATACATACAGCCTGTCTGGCTTACAGGAGCCAGACACTTTCACTCCATGTTCTCCTCAAAGACCTTCACAACCACTCATATGCCATCTTTCCACCAAGCCTCCCTCCTGCAAAAGTTACAGGTCCCCACAGGCAGCGAGTGACTCAGCATCAGGGCAGCCCCTGGACAGCACAATCCCCTGAAATCAAAAATGGGGGCTCTCACACCATCAGTTCTTTCTGATGGTACCTGTCTGGGGTGTGTGTGTGTGTGTGTGTGGTGTATGTGTGTGCACATCTGCACATGCATACAAATATTCTAGAAGGGGACAGATGTGTGCACATGTGAATATGTGTAAGCATGCCTGTTGCGCATGTGTGTGATTACAAAGAACAACCTCAGATTTTGTCCTCAAAAACACTGTCTACCTCCGTTGAGGCAGGGTCCCTCACTGGCCAGGAGCTTAACAATTAGGTTAGCCTAGCTGGCCACTGAGGCCCAGGGCTACTCCTGTCTGGCTCCCCAGAGCTACAGTTACAGGGACATGGCACTGAGCCCAGGCCCTGGTGCCTGCCTTACTAACTGGGCAAGCCCAGTCCTGTTATTTATCTTTCAGAAAAAACAACAAAGTATAGTCCCTGAACCTCAATATTTATCCTTTTTCTTAATAAGGAAAGATATCTTTTCAATTTAGAGACAGATCTCACATTGTATTCACAGCTGTCCTTGACACCTTCCTCAGCCTCCCAAGTACTGCGGTAGTAACCGGTCTGCACCACCACACCCTACTCTCAGGTCCAACATTAAGATGCTAACTTCCTGAAGGTCTGAGGAGAGAAAGAGGAGCAGAAAGAGTGCTGAGCTTTCCAAAGAATGGATGTGCTTGAGTTGCCCAGCTCCCGCTGAGAACAGCCAGGGTAAGTATGGTCGGTCAGTATGGCCTGAGTCCTGAAGGCAGCAATGGAATAGTGCCAAGCTGGTCACCACCAGCTGCAGGCACCAGCTGCAGGCACCAGCGCAGGCACCAGGGATCTGTGCTAGGCACGTCCAGAGACTGGGTTTTTGTCAGCTAGTAAGATGGGCCACCTGGCTGACCTCCTGTGGGGCAAGTGGACCGTGCCACCAGACAGAAGAACTAGTAAGGTTGAGCAAGCTCAAACCCCGGAGAATCTCAGAATTGAGAATGGCAGGCATGGAGCCAGCTTCCTGCCAAACTCCATGATCTGCAACACGTAACCATGACACCCTACTAAGAAGGACATAACAATCAGTCATGTAGCATAAAAATCTGGAGTTCTCCGTGCTGTTAAGGTATCTAGATAGGCCCCCGAGCTTCCCTTTCTGGGCATTCCTTTCCACAAAAGATACTTAATCCCTGGTTCACCCTTAGTAAGGTATATGCATTTACATCCTCCATCTAATAAAACAGTTTGGATGAACAAGGACCATCTCTTTCATCAAGGATCACAGTGGGGGAGGGAGACTTCATTGTAAAGAGTCATACCTAAATCTGGAGAAAGCCTTCTCTCTCTTCTACCACTCAGAATCAAACCAGATTCTGCCCCCATACCAGGCTCAGCCATCCCCTTCTTGCCTGGCAGGTAGACCCCCTGAGGAGAAGCTCAGACAACAGGACTCCTCACACACACACTCCTGTTCCCAACTCCCAGAGGTACCCCAGCAGCATCTGGGCACACAGGAGACTGTGAACCGCAGCATCCAACTGACACTCTGCTGTTTCTCACCAGGGGGAACACCGACTGGGACCCCTCTTACGGACCGCCTCCCCTGAGTGGCTTACTGGTGGCACTCGGGCACTCCACCAGCAAGGCAGACACGCAGCCTGGCAACCTCCCATAGCGGATGGCCCTGAGGATAGATAGTATGCACCCACCTGTGCCAGGCACTGATGACTCTAAAACAGTAAATAAAGAGAGAAATGGGGAAGGGTCGGCTTGCGAAGCCTGCAGTCTCTGGGAGCCAGGGAAGGTTTCTGAAGGTCTCAGGAGGTGGCATCTGACTGAGGCTGGCTGGCTCGCTGGGGCAAAGTGCTTCAGGCTTTGAACAGCAAGTGCACAGGCTAGAGGCAGACGCAGAGGGAGGCAGATGGGGAACTTGGATGGGAGGGGGAGCCTTGGGGGGCCTGGTGACAGGTGAGCAAGGGAGAGAGTGGCAAAAGCAGGCCAGGCTTCTGCTGATGAGGGACATGTGGGGTGCCGGCAGCCCAGGGGCCTGACCATGACTATGCGACTGCTCTGTGCTGAGTGTAGCACAGATACAGACAGGGCAGCAAGTGTGGAAGGTCGGAGAGAACAAGACTGAGGGGGTGGGTATGGGAGGGGCGGGGTTGGGGTGGAGGGCTGCGAAGATCAAGCCCACAGAGTTTGTGGACAGACAGGATCTGGTCGGGCAGGGAAAGGATCAAGGGTTCTGGACGCCTAGAAGACAGAGCAACAGATGGAGGTCCACGGATATACTAAGGGATGTGAAGGATTGGGCTAGGCAGGATTTGGGAGTCAGGAAGCACACATACCATAAAGATAACACTGGAGGAAGGAGCCTGTGCCCAGGCCACATACAGAATCCGAAGGATCTTTGACGCCTTGAGGGTTCACCCCAACTGACGAAGTCCTCACACCTCCAGAAGGTGTCAGAGGAGGAAGGGGAAGGGAGATCCAAGCAGCCTCCAGTCTCCACAAACGTCCAATGAGCTCGACATGGATGAAGTGCTCCAGAGTAAGGTCTCAAGCACACATAGCCGGGTGTCCCAGAGTTTCCCCTGTGGGCCCCACCCTCCAGAGATGAAGTGCAGATAGGACAGATGCTAGCACAGCATCATACGAGAGCAACTCCATCCCGTGTGCCCTGAAGCCACCATGCTACATGGCACCACATGCAGTTGGCACACACTCCACACCCAGGGAGCACCAAGCTGGTCTGCAGGATGACGGCACCACTGTGTGAGATGAGTTACTATCTGGCTGTCTATCCCGAGCTGTGCTGCTCTGTGCCAGGAAGGCTGGACTCGGCTGCAACCCCATCTTGGTTCTCCAGCTTTCTGTCCAGTTATAGGAAGGAGCAGAGAGGCTGGATGTGTCCACTCCTCCCCTCTGGGGCCTTTCCCCATGGCCACAACTCCTGCTCCCCAACTCCCCCTCCTCCCTCATAGATTGTGTTGGTCCTTCCTGGGCGCCCCTTGTTCTCCAGACCCAGGTGGCCGCAGCTCCATTTTTGGCCTGCCTGCAGCCTGACAGTCACACCCCTTGATGAACCCCACAGCATGGAAAGCAGGGATCCAGTGTACCTTCAAAATGGACCGCTAAGCGGGAAGGGCAGGGAAAAAGGTCAGAAACCCAGTCACTGCAACAGCCCGACATGTACAAAGCAAGCATGTTCCTGAGACAGAAGGACACGCTCAGGGAGCTGGGGGCTGGGCCAGCCTCGCTTGTTTCCCAAGCACAAGGACCTCAGTTTGATCCCCAGGTCCCATCTAAAAATCTGGGTGCAGTCACTGATGCCTGTAATCCCAGCACTGGGGAAGAAGACACAGGAGGGTCCCTGCGACTCTCTGGCCAGCCATTCTAGCTGAATGGCAAACCTTACTCCTTTCCCATCAACAAGCACTCCATCCCTCTCTTTGGCATATCGATTACCACTGTCAGCTCTTATGTCAGCACTTCTGTGCTTTGGGGCTATGATTAAATGGCATGGGACCACTTAAAGTTCCAGGTTCAGTGGGAAATTGTCTCAAAAAGTAACGTGGAGAAAGAGGAAGACACCATCACTGACCTCTGACCTCCATACACGTGCACACTTACAAATGTGCACATTCATAGACTACGTGCACACACAACCTTTTTTAATTTTTAGACAATGCATGCCTTGACTTCACCATGCACAGGGACTTATGGGTAGGGGCCCATTCAGCAAAATTCTCTCTCCAAGGACACGCAATGGAGACCCTCTCTCCACACCCTTCTCACACAGGTCCCTGGGAGAGCCGGATGCTCAAGGGGAACAAGTCTCTGTGGTACCAATCACAGGCGCTCCAGGGCATTGCTTAGACTTCTGCTGGTCTCTGTAACTGGGCACAGCTCCTCCTTACATCTTCACTGTTCCCTGACCCTCTACAAACCACAGTCCTCCAATGAAGGGATTGACACGTTAACCAATGCACTGTTGTACAACTCTAAGCTGGCAAGGGCATTGGAAGGTCATGGTGTCCCCAGGAAGACATACTATTGCTGCCATTGTAAAAGTGGGATCTGCCCCCAAGGAGAGCAATGACCACTCTATGGCAGTCCCCAGCAATCCCCCTATCATCTGGGAGAGCATCCCTGGATCCCCAGGGGGTGCCTGAGACCTCAAACATCTGCATGTTTGTTGTGACTGCATGCTGTGACTTTAACAGGAAGCACTTTCAGCAGCAAGCAACCTTCCTCCTTTATTGCAAACCTTACTCCTTTCCTGAGAGCAAGCACTCCATCCCTCTCTTTGGCATATCGATTACCACTGTGTCAGCACTTCTGTGCTTTGGGGCTATGATTAAGTGGCATGGGACCACTTAAAGGCAAGCTCCATAACAATGCCACCGCCTGTTAAATGACTATCGAGAGGGTAGTGAACATGATGTGGATCCGCTGGACAGAGCGGCTCATGTCCCAGGCAGGAGGGCGCTAGACATCATTGCTTGCCCCAGGATCCACACCATTTCAAACCTGTGATGTTCACTGCTGAGACTTCCTACTTCATATTTTGGACCATGGTTGACTGAAGATAATTAAACTGTGGGAGTTGAAACTGTCAACAAGAGAGCACTCTGCATGTGACTTGGGTTACACAGTAAGACGAGTCCTTTGCTTCTCCAGTTCTGACAACTTCTGACTCTGACAAGAAGAGGCCTGTTAGAACTAGGAAATAAAAGCCCAGGGCATGAGGTCCTGCTGGGATTTCAGAACAGCAATGCGCACTAGCTTAGGGTAAGTAAGCCCCTGCGATATTTAGGACATATTCATCCGCTGTTTACCTGAAATCCTGCTTTAACTGGTAGCCTGCACTGGATGGGCAGCTCTGAATGAAAACCTCAGCCTCGCTCTGTAAGCCTTAAAACTTCTCAAGCATTTGGAGGGAATCTTCCTTAAATGACAGGCAGCTACAGAAAACCCTGGGGCTTGCAAACAGCTGGGCTGACAGCTGGGGAATAAATATACAAGCCCTTTTCATTGGCTACTCAGAACAAGAGAAATCAGTTCGACCTGGCCAGGGGGCCACCCCCAAGACTGCCAGACCCATCCCCACATCCAGCAAGAGGACAGCAAGTCAACACCCAAACCATTTGTGCACAGATCCACCCGTGGGACCTTGTATTATGACACCAAACTGTCCACACCGTCACTGCTGCTCTGGCCAAACTTAGCCTCATAGCTGTCTGTGAGTCTTGACTCCACAAAGACTTGGGCTTCTCTGTTTGTGATACAGTCTGCCATGTAGCTCTGGATAGCCTGAAACTCACCGTGTAGACCATGATGGCCTTAAACTTCAGGGTCATTCGTCCTCTCCTTTGCCTTCTACTCAATGGCCACTGTGTCCAGCCTCTCGTCACCCTCAATGTGTCAATCTCTTCAGATCCAACCAACAGCCTATAGTTCCTCAAGATCCTCAATGGTGAGAGGGTCCCAAGTCCCCATTGGCCTCAAGTCTGGAATATGTATGTATATACATTGTATGCCTCAGTAAGCCATAGCTCCTGGGGACCCAGGGTCCCAGCCTCAGTGTAGCACCATGCTATCAATGGATCCTGCAGGGTAAGGGCCCCAGAGCTCAGCCCTCACCCTACCAAAGACCAGGGAGAACTATGCCAAGATGGGGAGACACCTGGCAGCCAAGAGCAAGCAGCTGGAGAGGATACAGGTGTGAGTCATTAGTGCCAACACTTGGCAACTGGGCAAACAGCAGGTGGAAGGGACTGGAGCCGTGCAGAGTTATGTCTAACGTACACACAGACACATAAAGAGACAAAAGCAAACACATGCCCTGCACAGACCCACATATACAAAGACATACAAAGACACACAGAACACACACATGCACACATACAATCAAACACACATTCAGACTCAGACACACACACACACACACACACACAGAGAGAGATGCACACAGAGACACACAGAGACATGCAAATGCACATTTGCACACACAGACACACACAGAGACATACAAATGCACACACAGACACACAAACACACACACACAAAGCACTGACAATGACTTGGTTCTAACATTGTCCAGAACCTACCTTAAACGCACAGATTATCCTGGGTTCACCTAAGGTCCAGAAAGATAAGACCATGTCTTTTAACAAATCCCAAATGCCCACTCGCCACTGCATGCTGCCCACTGGCAGAGAGGCCAGTAAAGACAATGGACTACCACCAGCCTCAGCAAGGACATTCTGGCACAGGCCCCCATGCAGCTGCCCCTTGAGGACATGATGTCCAGTGACAAGCTGGTCAAAACGGACACTCACTAACGAGTCCACTTACAAAACTACACAGAGCAGTTGGACTCAGACAGAATGCAGAGTGGCGGGTGCCAGGACACGCAGAGGAAGCAGGTATTGGATGGCCAGAGTTTCTGTTCAGGATTAAAGAGTCTACAGACAGATATGGTGAAAGCTACACAACACTGTAGCTGCTCTTAGTGACACTGAACCACACACTCAGAAATGATAAAAATTGTGTGTATATTTTGCCAAAAAAAAAGCCCAACATACACATGCACTCCAAAGCCAAAAGCCAAAAGAGAGTGACTAAGTCACAGAGAGGAACAGGGAAGACCTGACAGGAAGCAACCACTGCTCCTGAAGCCTGACTTCAGTAGTAAGCTTCCTGGCAACCAGTGCCAAAAGGGAAATTAGAGGGTGACCCGGCACTCCTCATCTGATAAGAGGAAGTCATTAGTTCACTGAGAAAATAATCTTGTTCTTGGCACAAGCCATTAGTTGGGAGCTTCGAGGATAGTCAGATTCATACTCACAATGCCAAGACACCAGGCTTCGAGGGCCTGGGCATGTTTATCTCATTTAACTACATTCGCTGATGAGACCCACAATCAGAAAGGGTGATAAAGGGATATGAGCTCAGACCTGAATGTTGACAAGAGCCCAAGTTCTTCAGTTCAGCAGGCAGCTCTCCACCTCACCCCCATCAGCCCTGTGCCAGATGCCAAGATGGGACAGTGAACAAGAACAACGGGAGTCCTGCCTCTGGGGCATCACTGTCATCCCAGCACTTTGGAAACTGTGACAAAAGATCATGAGTTCAAAGCCAGCCTGGGCTACATATTTGGACCAACAATAGCAACCAGAAAGCAAACAAACAAACATAGAAAGAATGTGCATGAGATAGATAGATAGATAGACAGATAGATAGATAGATAGATAGATAGATAGATAGATAGATAGATAGATAGATAGATAGATAGATAGACAGATAGATAGGGAGAGAGGGGGAGAGGAGAGAGGAGAGGAGAAAAGGTGAGGAGAAAGGGAGAGAAAGAGGGAGAGGGAGGAGAGACTGACTCTGACTTTTATGAAACCAATAACCTAATGTAGAAAAAATTCAGGAAAGAAGTCAGTAAGATGATTGGGGCATTGTGACAGAGAACTAGACACACCCTTGGTAAAAGAAGACAGAGGAGGCTGAGGAGGTGACATTTCAACTGAGACCCAGACCCCTCCAAAATGTGCAGCCATCCAAAGGTCTGAGGGATGGCAGTGGGCAGAAGAAATGCACGTGCAATGGCCCCGGGGCGTGAATCAGTCTGGCTCACTGTGGGTGGCTGCAGGAGATGGGAAGTGGGCGACAAGAAAGCAGTGGGTCAGGGGTCAAGGGAGAAGCGGTGTGAACCGCCTTAGTCACACAGGTCAGTAACAACATGCTTGGAGTTCAAAGATAAGCTGCATCTCCTTCCAAGGTCTGAGGACAATCCCAGTTCTAGAAAGCAGGAAATCTAGAAAATCCCAGTCTGCCAAGTGGCCATGTCCAGCCTTCGGCCTGGAGGCCGTATGGTTCCAGCAGATCTGTGAATGTAGCCCACACACTGTAGGTGACAACGGCAAAAGGCTGGACACCCCTTTTATAGACTGCCATGCTTCCCTGTTGCCTAGTCTCCTGGAAGAAGGGCCCACAGAGCCGCAGTGCCTTCCAGGGACAGCTTCTTGATTCATGAAAGTGGTGCCACCCAAGGGTCTGCTCTCCTGCTCTACCCCAACACTGAAGCACATTCTGTACACATGCTTTTCCTCCGTAAGATGCTTTACAAAAGAAAAAAAAAGTCGTTAAGAAAAATGTATCGAAAGGGGACAGGGAGCTGGGGAATGGACAGATGACAGATGAGAAGAGATGTGAGCCACACAGGCCTGCCATTGCCATCGGGTCTGCCTTCTATCTGAAGCTCTACTTCCTTTCCTGTGACCCAGCGTCACAACACAGGATGGTGTGACTGGTCACAGACCAAGCCTGGCTGTGCTTGGAAGGAGTCAGCAGGGACTCAGGGAGGGGTCTGGGGTCTTCTAGGGCACAGAACTTGAGCAAATGGGTAGGCCAGGAAGTACTGTGGAAGCTGAAGATGGTGAGGGAAAGGTTATGGGACACCCAACCCCCCAACACCCTGGGAAGAGGAGGGAAATGCTGGGTACAAATGTTAGTCGTGGATTAAGTCATGACCCAGAGTCAGGCACGGTGGCACATGCGTATGATCCAAGCTACTTGAGAGGCTGAGGTGGAAGAAATGCTAGAATTCAGTTGTTTGGAGCCAGCCTGGGCTACATAATAATAAATTAAGTATTAAAAAAGAAAAGAAAGAAAAAGACAAAAACTGAATAAGCTTGCTTGGCCCCATGTGAGATTCAGGGTGCCAGGCAGCTCCTCACCCACTCTCCAGCCCCTGGGCTTTCCTTCAAAGGGGTGAGCTCATGAGAATGTTGGAAAAACAAACTCTCAATGGAACAGTCAGGCTTCGCCCTCCCTTCCCACTCCTCCCTAAGAAAGAAAAGAATAAAATTCTGCCAAGTGTCGGGTGAGGGCTGAGCCTTGGATTCATAGGTATGAACTGCTAATCTCATAACCAGGGCAAGCAGGTGAAAAATTACACAGCTTAACGCCCAGCGCTCTTCATTAACCTTCAAGAAAAGAAAATGTTGCTTTTGGCTCGAGGGTGCTCCATCCATGCCTTCCCCAGTTACTAAAGCCTACGGAGCGGAAGCAGTCCCAGGGTGGAGCAGTGAGAAGAGTTTGCCTGGGCCAAGACTGATCTCAGCATTCCTACCTGGGGCTCCATCCAGCCTATAACTGTGTACCCTTGACCTCCCTGTAGCTAGCTCCAGGTCTGCCTGCCTGGGCTGTCTCCACTGATCCCGCTCAGTGCCCTCTGTAAACGCTGAAGCTCTGTGGGGGCACAAAGGATGGATGTGACTATCTAGCACACCCCTTTGTAAGAACAGCCCTTAGATTACCCTCTGGGGCCCACTGCATGCAAGTGAGCACTTCTCACTTCCCATGCTACAGTGCTCAGTATGAGGCATCACGAATCTCTGAAGTCATCCTGTCCTCAGAAGGAAACTGAGGACACTGGAACCAGTTCAGCTGGAAGGAAGGAAGGAAGGAAGGAAGGAAGAAAGGAAGGAAGGAAGGAAGGAAGGAAGGAAGGGGGGCATGGTCACAGCTGCCTGACACCTGTACTAGCTACACCTAAAGTTAATTGAAAAGCCAAACCTTGCAATGAGCTAACCCAAGCTAACTCTGACCCAGCTGTCACTAGCTTGCAAGTCTTAATAGACATACAGGCTTATTCTGGAGACAGGGACTTGTGCTTGGCCTCCCAGTTGAAATGAAAAAGTCCAAAAATCACTCTCCAAGCCACTAATCTCTCCCAAGCTGTCTCCTCCCTCTGGAGCCCTCCAAAGAGCCAATTCTTAACAAACCAGAAGATTCTTCCTGGTTCTTAAACCCTCCTCTTATCATTACCCCAACCTGAGATACTTCTCTAAAGTTGCATCCCCTAGTCCTATCCCATGCTTAAAGCCAAGCCCAAAGGGTTAGGAAGTAGCTAAAGGGGGTATTAGTAGATAGTAGTGGTGGATGGATAGAAGGATGGATGCATGAATGGATGCATGGATGTGTGGATGGATGGATGCATGGATACATGGATGCATGGATGGATGTATGGATGTGTGGACAGATGGAAGCATGGATACATGGATGGATGCATGGATGGTTGGACGGATGCATGGATGGTTGGTTGGATGCATGGATGGATGGATGGGAAAGTGGGTGAGAGGCTAGGGAGGTGGGTAGATGAATGAATGCATATGTGGATGAACAAGAGGATCTATAGGGAGTAGGAGGGTGGGTGGGTAAATGGGTAAGCAGATGAGTGGACAGGTAGATAGTGAGTGGGTGGGCTGTTACATGGTATGGTGTGGAGTTGAGTGTGTATGTGGTTAGGTGAGTGTCTAGTTAGCTGAGAGGATCAGAAGAAGGATAGATGGGTGAAAAGGTGAGTTAATAAATGGACACATGAACTTATCCCCCAGAAAAGTGGATAATAAAATGGATGCTAGTGAACCTGGGGAGCCGGGTAGGTGGGCTGCTGATGAGTGGAGGACAGATTAACAGGAAGATAGATTCATGGGTGGCTCAGTACATTTGTGGGTGGTGGTTGGGTGGATGAGGAGATATGGAGGATGGAGGTAGGTGGTGGCCAGGTACATCAGCAAGGAATGAATAGAGTCATGGGCCAGTGGGCAACAGCTTTATACATGGGAGTAAAGAGCCAGGCTTGCCCAGTGATGTCACAGACCAAAGGAAGCCCTGAGTCAAAGTTCTTTACTTCCCCAACACAGCCTGAGGCTCCACCACTGGCCAGCACCTCAGACAGCTCCCTGCCCTGGGGACCAGCACCAGAGCTCAGGCCCCAGAGTCAGACAAGCCTTGTGGAGTTCCCCCCCCCTACCCCCCCCCCCCCGTGTGTCTGCAGGTGAAAGGCTGTGGCTCTCTGAGCTCCACCCCCAGCCCAGTGCAGAAGAACACCACTGTCCTCACGGAAGACCGGGAATGAAATGGAAAGCCTTTTGACAGAGGCCAGCATGAGACAGCACAGACAGGGCCCCTCAAAATTTCCATCCTATTAAAAGATTGTTTTAAAAATTGCTCCAGGCCTTGAAAATGGAATGTGCCTCCCCCTCCTCCCATTATAAAACCAGGAAAATCAAAGCAGACACAGACAGTACAAGAGAAGACCTCACTGCCCACTCCCTGCTAAGGCATCAGACGCCAGAAGCCACACAAGGCTGGAAGTCAGCATGGCTCTCCATACTGCCAGGCAAGAGCTGAAAGAAAATTCAACAGACATCCCTAGATGCTGAAATAGGAGCAATAAAACCCAACTCTGTGGAATCCAAGTCTCCGAGAAGGGCCAGCCCATCTCTTCCTAGAGAATGAGACAGATGGGGTTGGAGCCAGCATGGCCACTAATGACACAGACCCACAGTCTCTCACAGTCCAGTAAGAGCACACTATGTGACAAGCTACTCACACATTTGTGGGGGAGGGAGAGCCCCTCAGGAGCTGGGTCAGTCTCTCACCTGCCCTGGCTCTCTCTGAGTTGTCCTTCCTTTTTCCTCAAAGCCTTTTTGAGGGAAATATGAAGATTAATTCTAGGGTCATGTATGCGTATGTAGCTACACGTGTGATGGGCTCCCGTTCACCTGGCCACTCCCCACCTTTTCTGAGTAAGAGCCATATCTCCAATCCCGACTGTTGAGCAGAGCCACTCCCCTCTCCCCAGACCATACAACCTTCTGGGTCCGTCAGTGACTAACAGGCTCTCTGCACCCATCTTCCTCAGCGGCCAACATAGCTGGACAGAGATGCCAGCCAAGGGAGATGGCAGCTGGTTTCTCTACAACTCCCAAGGACCTTTGCCAAGTAACAATTATTGGCACAGACCTGGAATTTGGGTATTTCTCAAGATTGCCAGAGAAGCAAGTGGTATGCAAAACCCAACAAGATCTATACCCAGTCCTGGTACAACCATCAGGCTGAGGGACTGAGAAACCCTACCCTACCTCCCACCCTGCTAAGAGGCCACCACTGCTGAGGCAGAGACAAGGGATTAGGACCAAACTGGGTGCTCCTGAAGATGGGGCTCAAAATCAAACCCAAGGTTGCAAGGCAACTGAAAGCAGGTGACCCAGGACCCCAGAAATATTCTCCCCTTCAGCCTCTCTGTGGCCCCGTGAGGATTAGGAGGTAGTGTGGAGGCTGAAGAACCCAGTGACTCACTCCACAGGCAACTGCACTCACCCTGTATGCATACAGGGACATATATAAATAAAATTAAAATAAAAGGGAGTGTTTGTCTATGGGTACATGTGACGATGGGTGTGTGTTCCTGTGTGTTTTCTTATGTGCATATGTGTGTGTGAATGTCAGGGACTGAAATGTATTGGTAGATTGTGTTTAGAAGATATTCTATGTGTTAAGCCCACCTGTCTCGATGCCCTGATCCTTGGGTCTCAGGAGGGCTTCCTTTTTGGCTACCTACCTTTCCACATGCTCCACACCGTTCTCCCTCTCCCTCCCCCTCCCACTTTCCCTCTCCCTCTCCGTCTCCCTCTTCTATTTCTTCCCTACCCTCACCTCCCTAGCTCATCTCACTTTTTTTCATAATATAGGCCAGACCCAAGGGAAATAGCAGGGAGGGTGCTCAAGGCTCCCAAGGGATCCATACTGCAATGTTTTTCTTTTTTTTTTTTAAAGATTTATTTATTTATTATATGTGAGTACACTGTTGCTGTCTTCAGACACACCAGAAGAGGGCATCTGATCCCGTTACAGATGGTTGTGAGCCACCATGTGGTTGCTGGGAATTGAACTCAGGACCTCTGGAAGAGCAGTCAGTGCTCTTAACTGCTGAGCCATCTCTCCAGCCCCCTGCAATGTTTTTCTGATGTGCTTTTAGGTTGAGAGGACTCCTAAAGCCAGAAGTTTCTAGATTTCCTGAATGTTCCCTTGAATTAAAGTCAGGGCTGGACACTCATCCTGGGGGTCAGAGGTAGGGGACAATGAACTCTGGGGACACCAAGGACCATGAAGCCAAAGATCAACTTGACAATAACACCTCAGCAACCAGAGGAGTGAACGGTAACAAGAAAAAAAGCCACCATTCCCTGCGGCCCACCTGCCTAGAGTGTGTTGGGAGCAGGGCATGCAGATTATCATTACCATCCTTCCATCTCCATCAGCCTCTAAGAGGAGGCTGTCACTCAATTCATTCCCCAGATGGAGACTCTGAGGCTGGGAGAGGTACCCTGTGACTAAGGCCAAAGGCAAGTAGCCAGCCTTTTCCACACATCCCACACACTGCCCGGCCCTCCTCACACTTCAGAGCTTCTTTCTACATGCAAGCCATCCTTGAGTCCAAAGTCAGCAGAACCTAGAGTGTTATTCTCACCCCAGAGATGAGTCAGCTGAGGCCCAATGGGATGAGAGACCTTGGGAGATCAAGCCTGCCGCAAGCAATGTCCTCCTGCGAATACAGCACATGGTGCTCAGTGCCCCAGCCCCCAGCCCCTGAGGCTCCCACCATCCCCTTGGCCTCTGCCCAATAATGGTGGGTGGCACCATTTCCTTGCCAGCTGGAAGACGTGGGTGGGGACCCTGGCCAGGGACAATACAGTCAGGCTCCCACCCTGAGGAAGGAAGCAACCTTCCCGTAGACCTGCACTTTCTCTGCAACAATTAGTCCCCATGCAGAGGCATTTCTGTACCATTTCCAGGTTACAGTAACTTCGAAGACAATGGCTGTAAATGACGCACAGCCTGACCCTCAAGGGACCCTGGGAAAAGACAAGCCAAAGGAGGCTGGTAGCACCCACCACGGAGGACGTGGGGGCGAAGAGAGCTGGCTCTGGCTCTTTCCTCCCCTCTAGTGTGACTTCCAACAGTCATGTCCTCTCAGAGCCTTGGTCAACCTGCCCTGCCACCTTAGAGTTCTGGCCTTGTCCCTTCATGTTCAAAGTATTCTCAAATGCCTGCCACTGGCCCTTTGCCTAACATTGGGGGGTTCTCTGTCCCCAGGGTTCTATCTACCTCCCTTCTCATGATCAAACCACTCACCAAGAGAAGCCAGACTTTCTCAGGGACCCAGTCTCTCTCATTCTTTATTCCCATTGAAGTGGGGGTTGCACCCTGTCCAGGAAGCTCTCCAGCTCCCTGAGGCTTGTCTGGATGTGGCTGCCTCATGGGTCAGCCTCCAAGACCTCTGAACTCTCTGCACTCTCCTCCAGATTGGCTGTACCTAGGTTGAGTGTGCTGTAACCCCCAGCCCTCAAGACCTCCACAAGGGATACCTTGTCTTCCTCTCTTGGTGCACCTGGTTTGGCAAGGAAACTTGGGGAGCTAACACATGAGCCCCAACTCCATCAAGCACCTCCCTGGACATTTGCACAAAATGACCACTAGACTCTCAACCATCTCTAAATGTGGCCAATCAGTTTCCACTGCTCCCATTGAGGCCCTCATCCCACAGTCTCCATTTACCCCATCAGTATGCAGAGCCACCCTGGCAACAACTGTAGAAGGTAGGAGATAACCTGATGAGGGGAGGAGATAACCCAGATGTCACCTCCAGCCTGTTCTCCCCATCACAGCCATGGGGATCTTGCATTTCAGCCTTGACTTTCAGAATCCCCTAGCAGTGTGGTACCTCCAGTGGGCAGCCCTGCCCACTTCCATAACCCTCAGTCATGGAGTGGTCAGAGGTCTCATTCTGTAGCTGGTTCTGGTCACTTGTTCTTGGCAGGCCTTCTGTCTCCTGGCAGCAGTACCTAGGGTGGGGTCCCTAATGTTGAGTCTCTGTCCTAGGCATCCTCACCCACCCATCTGCTCACTAATTCCCATTGAAGTGGGGGTTGCACCCTGTCCATCTAATCTGCCTCCCATCTGTGTCTCCCACCAGATCAAGCTCTGTGATATGGAAGAAGTGGCCTGGGTCACTGGGATAGCCTTGGTACTCAGAAGCATTGTAAACACAGTAGGTGTTCCTGAAGCACCTGATGTGTGAAGGCAGCATGTCTTCTCTGACAAAACTTGAAAAGGACGGCAATGCCCAGTCTACAGTTAGGAAACCGGGCTCAGAAGCTGAGTGAGGTAATGAGCCTGAAGAAGCACCCTATTTGGGCAGCAGAGTTGTGAACCTCAAAAGAGGCCAAGCGGGATCTTTTTTCTGTACCAATCTCTCCCCGTGCAAGAGTTGGGTCTGAGCTGTCCCCCTGGGCTGGGCTATAAGCCTAGGACCAAGTGAGGACACAGGCTTCCAACCAAATGCCCATTCCAGACAGCCCTCAGGGATTAAACAGGAGTGCACACTCCAGGAAAGGAGGCAAGAGGAAAGGGGGAGGGAAAGAGGGGGGAATTTCCTTTGGCTCACTGGCTAGACTTTGCAAAGCGTGACTTGGGCACCATACAATGTAATCATCGTGGAAACGTTCACAGGTCGTGCCAGGGAGAAGTCCGTCTGTTCATGGGGTTACGAACACAGGGATGTGAATAGTGACCCTCACTCGTCACCGTCACCCAACACTTCACAAGCGAACACCCGCTCGCCAATAGCTTTCAGCTTTGTGTACTGTTTGGAGGTCTATTTTCTCTGTCACTAGGGGTGGCTCCCAGGGCCTTATGCACTCAACCCATAGGCTCTGCTACTGCTGATACCAACCAGCTTCTCCTGCATGTTCTGAGCCTACAACACTGACGAGGCCCCAAACCCCAAATGTAACAAGGCATACAGTGGGAAGTCTCACCTCCCTTGCACTGCCCCTCCCAGGTGGGCACAGGTCATACCTTTCCTCTGGGGTAGTGGCCACTGTTCATGCAGGCCTGTGTGAATGTGGGTTCTGTGATCTGACAAAAGGCAACATGGCTACACAAGTGGCAGCCCCTCGTTTTCTTCTTCCAGCAGACCTTCTAGATCTTTCCACATAGCCTACCTCCTAATTTTTACAGCTACATAATATGCCTCAATAGGCTATGCTGGCCTCTGACCAGTTGATGTCACAGGAAGCTTAGTGACCCCTGCCAGGCCTGACTCCCCATTTGTATGCATTTTCTCAAGATGAGGCCTGCCCTGATCCCAGGCCTGGCTCTAAAAAGGGCTCCGTGGCCACATGGTACCATTCTGCAGAGGCATGAAGCCTCTGGAACCTGCACGTATCCAGAGCATCTTTACATGGGCCTGCATCTTGGGGCTTCCTGGTTCAAAACTTCCAGGAGCTTCCAGGGCACGCTGGCACACTCCTTTAATTGGAACACTAAGAAAACAGAGGAAGGGGGATCTCTGGGAGTCCGAGGTCAACCTGATCTACATAGTGTGTTGAGGCCAGCCAGAGCTACATAGCAAGATCCTGTCTCGAGAAGCAAAATAAAGCAAACGAAAAACTTCCAGGAAACTTCAAACTCCCTGCTGTACACCCCGCACTTTCTCTGTCCCTACTGTCCCCTTCCCACCAAAGCTCTACCTCCTCCCTTTCTCTCCCACACAAGCACCAAGGAGAATCTTGTCCCAGGCCCTTGCACTAGCTGTCATTATTGTTCATCTCTCAGTTTAGAAATCCCTCCTCAAAGAGCTCCTTAAGCCCATCCCTAAGCCCAGGCTACAGGATAAGGTCTAGACCAGCCCTTTACATAGCAAGACTGTTTCAAAACAAAACAACCGAACACACAAAAAATTCACACACACACACACACACACACACACACACACTCCAAGTCCACCTGGGCATATGTCTGACTGCCTTTCCCTCTTTCCACAATATGTTCCCATCTGAATCCCACCCCACCCCGCCTCCTCCAGTTAGAAAATAAGTTGCATAGTAACATGTACAGCATCTGTTCCACCCACCCCCAGCACCCATGTGCCCCACCCACCCCCAGCTCCCATGAGTATCTGTACCTGACCAGGACAAAGTGCTAGACAGTCATCCACATATCTGCCTCCTCACTGTAAGCTCATGAGCACTGGAAAATGCCAGAAGTCTCTACTATACAAAAGAAAAGACTAAGGCCCAGGAAATGGGGTGGGGGGCAGAGCAGGGTCCCACCTCTAGACTACCTCCCTAACAGGAAATCCCCAAGAAGCACCAAGGAGAGGCCAGTGAGTGGCTGCACCCTCCTCGTGTCCCCTGAGCCATGGACAGGCAGGCACATGTCACAGGGGTGCTTAGCATACCTACAATCAGCCACATGTGGAAGATGAGCGTGGAAGACCACAGAAATTTCAGCTTAGAATAGCACAGTGGTCACCATACCCTGAACCACCTATCAAGCAGCTGCCTGCAGGAACATGAACTTGGCTTTCGTGGTATCCCGAGTCCCTCTCTGTGTGGCATCTCGTTTGCCAAGACCAGCAAGGGAAATAAGAACAACAACAACAACAAAAAAAATTATTCACAGCCTAGCTTCCAAATTTAAGGCACAAGGCCAGAAGATGTTCAAGAGGTCACACCTGAGTGGTGCCATGGATTTACCCTGACTTTGTGATCTCCACTTGAGGGCCACATGAGTCACAGCAAAGGGGACTGTACTCTCATCAGACATCAAAGGGCCACGTGGGCCAGGCTGTGTGTAATCTGACTCCTGAGCTCCACCATGATCCCAAGGAGCAATCTCCTTGCCTTAGCCATGCCAGGAGCATTTATTGAGCACCTACTGTGTGTCGGCTATGGACGAGACTCCAGAGTCACTGACACCCAGGTCTCCTTTCCTCAGGATTCAATGCTGCGAGGACAGAGAGCTTTGTTCTAGGGTTGTGAAAATGTTCTTTTGCTTGCTGAATTCTTTCTGATCCTCCCTTCTCCAGTCAGAATAACCAGTATGGTCTCACAGAGTGGCTCTCAGAACAAGAAAGAAAATGCTATGTGAGGCCTATCTCAGGTCCATCAGGAGAGGAGCTCTGACCTTCCTCCTATGGGGACACCAGGCCATCACCCCCACAGACCAGCACAAAATGTCTACCCTATCACTAGGATCCCCTGTAAACCTGAGTCCTGGACACTCTTACCTTTGTAGTGACCAAGGTCCTGAATGGTAGGAGGCTTACTTAAGGCATGACAGAGTCAAGCCTGGGCTCACCCTTGAGATAGCAATGGATTTAAAGGACCACAACCAGAAGAGGTCTCCAAAGGCCAGACAGGAGCCCAGAAGGAAGGCCTGGTAGAGGCTGCAACCAAAACTGCCCCTGGCCCAACTCTAAGGGAAGCAGCCAGCAGCACTGGTTGAAGCACTCCACAAAAGCACATGAATCCTGACCGCCGGAGCTTGCGTTTTTCAAGAAAAGACGGAAATCCGGACTTTTCTGTAAAAGCTGCCAGTTAGTAAATGCTGGCAGCTAATTAAATTTTTAAAAACAATAATAGCATACTGAGAGCCAAGCAAAACATGCAGAGCTAGTCACAGCCAGGGTTGGCGGGTCTGTGCCTCCAGTCAGACGCTTTCTACATACTAGACGGAGGGGTGGGCGGGAAGACAAGAGGATACCCGCCCTTGGTAACATCTCCCATCCTGCCTTTCCTCTTGGGGGTCCTGCACTTCTTCTTCCCCTCCACCACACACACACACACACACACACACACACACACACACACACACACACACACACTTGGCACTTCTGGAGGTGAGGCCCAGAGCTCCGATCATTCCATCACAAATATGCATTAGCTCCATTTAGTGCCAAGCCCAGGGAGCCCTCTGCTGCCACTCCCATGTCACCCGGGCTCTCCTGGGGAAAGCGGGGTTCAGCACCCTCTGAGCAACAAGCACCCCCACCACAAATTCTTTTTTGTCTCTCTGGGCTGTCATAGAACACCTGCTGGCTCAGACCGGCTTCTGACTGGCCCAAGTGCCCACCCATCACGGCAAAGCAGATGGGCAAGATCTCGGGACGGCTGAGGAAGAAAGGATGGACCTTTGCCTAGGAGACAGGGAGGTGGGGAGAAACAAGAGGTGGTGAGGAGCCAAGCCCACCCCTGAAGACTCAGCCCCTCCTGGGGCCCCCAGGCCACTGCAAAAGTGAGCCAAGACTAACACTAGCAGCCACCTCCTTCTCCCTAGGCTGAGGCTCCCACTCACCAGGAGAACCACAGATGCTAGGGACCATGACACTGTCTGTGCACCTGAGTGTGGGTCTCTCTGTGTCCAGCACAGGCCTGTGTGGGAGATGTGTGTGAAATAGCGGATGGAGATAAGCGTGGCGTTGAACCAACCGGCACTGAACCAAACTCTATGGATGTCGAACGCACACATGCTTAACACAGACACATTTGCATGTCTGAAGGGTGCCTAAAACAGGCAAGGATGTGTGAAAGCATGCACGTGGAGAGGGATGTGGGAGAGGTGAACGTGCACAACTCCCTCCTGCATGAGAGATTCTGGACTGGGAGTTGGGGTGGCCTGTGCCTCTGTAGAGCTTGCAGTAACTTCTGCTAGCGTGAGTGCATGTGTGGCAGTTTGTGACTGCGAGTGGGGTGGTACCAGACGAGAGGCCCAGTCTTCCCCGCTGGGGGCGGAGGGTGGGGGGCGGTTGGGAGGAGTGACCCTGGGAGACTCCTGAAGAACAAGGCTGGTGTATGGAGGACCAGAGAGACGCAGCCAACGATCAAGAGAAAATGACGGACCTAGAGGGAGCGCGGTGTGGAGACCTGGGGGCTCCGTACTCACCCGGTGCTCTGTGTTGAGCTGCGCCGCCGTCAGTCTGTCTGTGCACCCGCCGTCGGTGAATCCAGAGCCCGGGTAGCGCGCCGCGCGAGGTGGAGAAGAGCCGGACAAGCCAGGCCTTGAGGCCCCGCCCCACAGATCCCGCCTCAGGGCGGGGCCTCGATTTTGCTAAGACTTCTCCCCACCCAAGGCTCAACCCGCCCAAATAGGAGCCCATGAGCCGGCTGTCTCCTGTCCGGGTCTCTGAGCCCCACTTTCCACTCCCCCTCACCATGCTCTGGCTACACTAAGATTCAGATGTCTCAGTACTGAGCCACCCTTTAGCTTCTTCTCCCGGACCCAGCACCCTGTGATGGCCAGAGGTGCCCAGGCTCAAAGCTGCCCGGAGACAGGTCTGCAGAAACTAGGCGTGGGCACGCTCGCATCTCAGTCCTCCGCGGTCTAGATCACCCTGCCCCTTTTCCTTCTTTTGTTTTCTCCCCTTCATTTTTGTGTCGCTTGACCTCTGTGGGTAGGGAGCTGTGGAGAGCACTGTCATCCACAGCACAGTGCCCAAGAGGCAGTCAACAGTCTGTAAGATACAAGCTCAAACATATCATTACTGGGTCCTTGGCTCCCTGCCTCCCAAACAAGGCAGGTATCCTAGTGTCTGGTCACCACTGTCCCCTCTCAGCAGGCTCAGGGCCTGTGCATGGTAGAAAGCCAACAGTGAGCTTCCCTGCCTGAGATCCAAGACTACAAATCAGTTCCCAAACCTGCCAGAGATGGATGCCCCTACAGCCACTGCCGGCATCCTAGGAGCAGCTGTGGCCCAAGAGTAAGACCCTGTAGCCCAGAACAGGTGTGAGGCAGCCAAGAGCAAACAAAAACAGAGAAGGAAGGCTATCTGTCCAGGGTTACACAGCTGAACCCGGAAAGAGCCAGGGAATCGTAGAGGAACCAGGATGGGAGACCAGAGCTGAATGGAAAAGTCTGACCCAGCCTGCCTCCGTGGGCCCGTTCCAAACGACTCTCTCAGGGTCTTTGTGTGCGCTCTTAACCTCTACCTGAACACCTCTCCCCCAGGAGCCTAGTGCTGGCTCATCCTTGATTTGAAATACAGCTAAAATATCCCCTCTCTGAGACCACATCAGAGCCCCTCTATCCTGCCACTTGGCTGCATTCTCTCTCTGGCTACCTTTTTGAGATTGGTTTATACATGATTGTTTGTAGAATTACTTAGCAGCTAAAATTTTCTATCACCTGCAGTTGTGTGTCCTTGGGCAAGTCATTTCCCTCTGAGTTTTGGCTTACTTCCTCAGCTGCAAACTAAACAATAGACCATCAATGCCTACATCAGGGGTTGAGCTGAAATCCCAACGTCCCAGAGGGGTGTGTTCAGTAAATAGTGTATGAGAACAAAGAGAAGATGAGACCCTTCCCTCTATGGCCAAGAGCAGAGCTGCAGCAAGCACGGACCCTTTCCCCACTACAAGTCCCGGGTCGAGGGAGAGAAGGAAGGCAAGCAGCCAAAATTCAGACTCAGGCTACAGACAAGGAGTCTGGGCCTGGCTGTCTTTCCACCAGATAACACAGAGGCTGTTTCCCACCTCCGTCATTTGAGCCAGAGTCCTGGCTCGCCTAGAGCCTGCCAGGACTCTTATCAAGACAGGGTATGCATCACCCACCAGGAATTTGGGGCCGGGGCTTGGCTGACATCGAGTTAGAGGAAGTTATAGGCTGATAAGGTCCAGACACAGTGCCATAGGGGGCAGAGGTGTTATTCACACCCGTGCGGATCTCATGGCCTCTCTGGGCACGGAGGAGCCTGAGCCAGCAGGCGTGGGGCTCACCTACACCACCTGGCCAACTGGACTGGGAAGAAAGGCTCACAGCCTTTAGGGAAGGGAACTGCAGCTATACCTGGTATGTGAGCACTGCCCCTCTGTAATAGCACAAGACACCACCCAACGGCTTGGGAAGGCAGGCTCTGAGGCTCGACAGCGTTTCTGAGTCGCCTTCAGCCTCAGCTTCAGTGGCCCCACGGAGACTCTGGAGTTGTGCAGACCATGCTGGAAGTGGCGACTGGACATGCTAAGCCCTTGCTTTCACGTTTGTTGTTACTTTATCCATTGCAAACCTTCACACTGTATCATCTCTGGGAGAAGAGGTGTAGTAAATGTCCCTGGGACTCGAACTTGGAGAGAAAAGAGCAACCATAATAACTAAATCTTGCTGTCATACTGGTGTAGGTTTTATGGAGCCAGGACTCCTATTGAGAGCTGTCCTCCTGCCTCTGGCAGCGGATGTGGCTCCCAACCTCCAGTAGGCTCTTTGATACTCCCTCCCACTCTGCCTCTTTGTCTCTCCTGCCCTCCCTTTAACTTTGCAGCCAGTCTGCTGGCTCCCCTGCTGCAAGGAAGAAGAGGATGGTAGATTCCAGAGCCACCAAAGCTTTCCAGTGGAGAGTCTGCTGTCTCCCCAACCCAGAAGAGGCTGCTCTGGCTTGAATACCCTTTGAAAGCCCCTAGGCTCTTGAGCCCTGAGTGTCCCTGAGGTTCCTGGGGAGGGGTGATCTAGAGGGTAAAATGTTGCAGCGATAGAATCTCCAGGAAGTGGGCCTGGTGGAGCGTGGTTAGGTTGTGGGGGCTCCACCCTCAGATGGGATTAATGAGTCTCTCTCAGGCCCTGCTCAGTGAGTTGTTGTAAAGACCCAGCCTGCCTGCCCCCCACCCCCTCTGACTTCCCGTCTCGACATGTGATCTGTCCCTCTCACAGAGTTTCTGCCATGATGTGGTGCAGCCCAGGGGCCCTCCCCAGGATTCTGGCCCAGTAATAGCTCTCCTAGACTCTGAGCCACATAAGACTCTTTTCTTCATACAGCAGCAGAAACTGAATGAAAATAACTTTCAACAACGATGGCCAGAGACTTTCAGAGGCCACTCCACCCACCAGGGGTGGTATAACCCTCCCCCATCCTGTTGTCCCACAAAGATGGTTGGCAGCACTACCCCCAGACAGGAGTGTATAACAATGAACTGAGTACTCCAGTACTTTACATTTTTATCTGAAATACAAATGCATATTCTGCCTAAATCCGGTTTTCCAGTGGGTGGAGTGGAGCATCTGAATTCTTAGTAATCCCCAGGCACCTGACAGGTATAAGACACGCTGGGCAGAAGACCTTCCCAGCTTTGTCCCTTCCCAAAGAGAGAGTCTGCAGGAAAAAGGCCACCTGAAGCCCCTGAGGCTCTTCCTCCCTCCTCCAGCCTTCTAGACGACAACGGTTCACCAGCACCTGGAATTCCTGCCTGTACATGTCCTTCCTGTGCCCTGCCTCCTCCCCAGAGTGGCTGCCCTCCAGCCTACACAACTCAGGCCTCAGGGATACCTGGGCAGGAACTAGCATTTGACATGAGTAAGGTCTGGATACAGAGAAACACAGTCAACGGTTAGGGCCTGACTCAGGCCCTCTCTCATCTGGATCCCTACATCTCTAGACCTTCATCCACCCACACCCCATCCTCAAGGCTAGAGCTGTGGTCTTTGACAGTAAGAAGCTGTTTCGCCCTCCTGGGAACATCCCCACCTCTCTGCCTTTCAGCTCACCACAGATCTTGTCCACCCAATCTATCCTTTCCACCTGCGGCAGGACTTAGACGCCTCCCCACTGGAGCCTAGGTAAGGTCTGCATTTCCGGCTGCCAGAGCCACAAACACTCTGGACCACTGGAGAGGGGCAGGAATGATACGACCAGCTCCAAGAAAGGACAAGCCTGCCCTTTCCTTTCACTTCCGGGTAGCTTGACACAGGTCATGGCCCTGCTGGGTATCACAGGTGGCCTTACCTGCCCTGGCCCTTCACTTGAAAATGCACCAAAGCATAGGCCCCTTTGTTATAGCAGCCTGGCCTGTATAACTAACTTAAGATCTCTGCTAAGAAGCCTAGATGCACCATGATGTACACAGGAATCTCCCATGGGGTTAGAAGAAGCTAAGGGTGGGGCTTGTATAGCTTATAAGACCTATGCAGTCTGCATTTCAGTTTTCTGCCCAGGTACATCCCCAGGTACTGGGGCCTCTGCAGAACCCTCCCATCTCTATCCTGGGTCCACATAATGCATTTGGACTGGGAGAATCCCCCATTTCCTGGCTATGCCCCTGGCCCAGGTGTGGCCTTCGAGAGGAGTCTACCCCCGGCTTCAGTGGTTCAATCAGGGAAGGGAGGTAACTAAGAAGGACTCTAGCCAGGAGGCCTAAGAGGACACTGGTGCCTGGTGCTTTTTGGAGCCTGAGCTTGTGGCCACTGCCTAACTTGTGATGGGCCAGGAATAAGCAGAAAGCAGCTCTGGGCAGACAGGAACTCAGGAGTGCCTCCTGATGGTAGATGCTGAAGCTCTCAGTCTAGAGCCATCCAGTCTCAGGCTTCCGCTATAGGGACTCTGTACACACTTGCTTCTGGAAGCTTCGGCCAATCGGAGTTGCAGTTTTGAACTAGTTGCTTCACTTGAGACTTTGGTCATTGAGAACAGGAGTTTCTTGTTCACAAATTCTCCTACAAGAATTGGCTGATAAACTTGATTCGGTGAGACAAAATGGCCTACCATGTGCAGCCCCCATTCCCCCACCCCGTGCATGTCCCAGGATCCTCCCCACACTTCCCAGTGTCCAGATTTCCATCACCGTTCCTGCTTTACAGTTGGAGAGACTGAGGCTCAGCGGTACGGCAGGATCCCACACAATCAACTCTTTCCTTCCCCCTCTACTGCCCCACATTGTGAACGGGCACCAAGTGCCCCTTGGCAAGCCGCTCAGAGGGTCTGAAGTATATGGAACCCCTGGGGAGGTGAGGAGCCATTACTCTTCCATGAGTTTCCTACGTGTTCCAGGAAGCCAAAGGCCTGACGACTCTGTCTGGGAATGGTAGGCTTCCACCTCGGTGGCCCAACTCATTACTGATTCATCTGACCCTTCCCTCTGTCTGGTGTGATGAAATTTCTGGCACTTCTCAGAAGTTCTGGTCACACAGGACAAGACTTAGCCCAGCATGGCCATTCAGGCCAGCTTTCCTGGCTCAGGGGGTGGGGGTGGGGGTGGGGTGGGGGGGAGGGCCGGGTGAGGGGGGAGGGTGCTGAACTCAGAGTGAAGATCTTACTATGGGTTAAAAAGCAAGCTGGGGATACCCAGTGCCTCACCCCCCCCAAACACACACACGCACACACACACACACACACACACACACACACACACACACACACACCTTTCAGAAAAGCCCAGAGAGGGAAGAGACCTGACAAAGACCAAATAACACAACCCTCAGGGGCTAACTCAAGCAGTTGAGAGGCAGGCCTCTGGCTATTCCAAGCCTTGGCTTTTTCACCTGTGAAATGTTAAAGGGTAGCTCAAATTTTAATAAATACATTAGAGAATTTTCCAGCAGATGATATCTTCTCAGAATAATCTGTTTCAGTCACTTTTGTTTTACACAAATGTATCCAACCATTTCTAAACATTCTTATCATCTAAAAAATGATTTGGAGAGAATCTCTGGATTTAGATGTGGGCACCTGTTCAGCTCCAAGAAGTTTCTGTGGCACAGGGCACGTGCATCTCTGGATGCTTTTTGACGCTTGTGTCAATAGACCCCTAGAGCTTGTATCGACAGCCCCCTAAAGGTTGCATGATTTCCTCTGCCCCACCAAGAGTTGAACTCCTGGCACGGGGTGCCCAGCCTTCAGGCTACCTTTACTCTGGGAGAGTGCCTCTGCCGAAATTCTTTGCACAGAAGGGGGTTCACCCTTTCCTGCAGACCCCTCCTGTACTTTGGTCATGTGATTTTTACATAAAGTTTTTTTTGTTTTCAGTTGATGTAATGGAGCCACCAATACTTTTCCTTAAAGCTGTGGTTCTCAGCCTTCCTAATGCTGCAACCCTAAATATAGCTCTTCATGTTGTGGTGACCCCAAATCATAAAATTATTTGTGTTGCTACTTCATAACCATAATTTTTCTACTGTTATGATTCATAATGTAAGTATCTGATATGCTACTCTTGTGAGAAGGTCATTTGGCCTCCCAAATGTGTCTCAATGCACTGCTCTCAGGCATTAGGCCCTAATAGGCCCTAAGGTTCCGCTGGGAATGGCTTCCTCATTCTTACATCCACCCATCCATCAATGAATTGCTCTTAAGCCTGAGCCCAGTCCCTCCAGCCCCATTCAACACACTGGCGTTTGTCCTTTAGCACGGTGCCTGAGGATAAGGAGAGGAGTCTGCAGGAATATGAGAAAACAGAGATCCTTCTTCAAACAACCTCCATCTGCCTGACAGCTACCTCATCTACCTTTGGGAATTCATGAGTTTGGGGTTATAAGCGTCTAAGGTTTGTAGTGGCCACAGGAACACATCTCCTTGGAGGTGACAGGCCCACTCCACCACCACACTTGCAGCTGAACTGAGGCCCCTGCAAGCTGCTGCCAGCTAATGGCAGCACAGTGGCACAAACACAGGGACTCGAGCAAATGTCAGGAGAGTTCCTTGGGCCGGGTGGTCTAGCCAGAGCTTCTGGAACTGAGCTCCATTCCCGGGCCTTCCTCCTTGAGCCTCTGTCTCCCAGCCCAGCATGTGGTGTAGCTGGCAGCGCCTCTCCTGCTCCCCAAGGCTCACATGCTCTGAACCATCTGATTCACTTGGCCATATCTCTTCGGGCCACACAACAAGCCAAACTCCCTCAATGACAGGACCAGAAGCTTACAGAATCCATGTTGTAGCACAGGCATCTCGTGTCTCATTTTACTACACTGGAGCTTAAGCACTATGCCCCCACTTCACAGGTGACAAATTGAGGCTCTATGCCCCAGGACCCTCTGGAATCCCAGGCTCCTTGGTCTTAGGTCAACCCAGTAACATTTATCTCCTCAACTCTGACAACCCTTGGACCAGCGGAACATACAAATGCATGTCAGAGGTGCAAATCCCCTTCCTTGGGTGGGAGTGGGGCAGCTGGGCTTCCTACCCAACTAAGCCCAGAGGAAGGAGTCCGATGGAGCCAGGAGGGCCTCAGATTCATGTGCTTCAGAAACTCGAGCAATGGGAGATGGTTTCTTCACACAGCGAGGTGACTCTGTTTTGGAGTTCAGACCTGCCCTCTGGTCCTCTGCCAGCTCCTTCTCAGCCTGGGCTCTTATGACTGTTTTCTCCTGGATGAGCCACAATGACCCCAGTTTAGCCTGCCCTGACCCAGGGCTATGCCATGGACTGAGCAGAACGGGGCTCTGGTATGGCCTGCATAGCCATAAAAAAATCCTCCTTCTATACTGCAATCTTTAGGATTTAGGTGATAGGACCTAAGCTGGTAGTAGTTATTTGGGGGTGACCATGTTAAAGCGCCAGACATGCTAGCCTCCTTGACCTTCTAATAAGGGACTTGGCAACTCATATTGGTCCACATATCTGTCCTGGATGTTTGTATTAAGTTTCCTTCTGGTCTGTTCCCACTAGCTTCCTCCTGGAAGCTGCTTTAGCCTCTTCTTCCTCCTACTAAAGCCCAAATCAGGCACCAGGCAAAGACCCATACCCAGGGGATCACACTGAGCAGCTGGCTCTAGCTCCTGGAAGCCCAGGAGCCCCTGGTGTGGTTCTTCTGTCCTTCATCACCCTCAGTCCAGCATAGGCTCCTGCATGCTTGGATTCTGATCAGTCTGATACTCTGCTGACTGTTCCAGACCCCCTAAAGCAGCATAGCCTCAGCATCTGTCCACCATCCATCCCCACGGGGACGGGAGAGCATGGAGGGAACAGGCCAGGCGACCAGGCTGCCTGGCTGCAGGTCCAAGCCCACACTCTGCACTCATGACCCTGTGACCTGGAAACATTGTCTCTCCTTCACAGTGGAGAAACTTGGTTAGTTTTGAGGGGACCTGCTAGAGCTACTGGAGTCTTCCATAGAAAACACTCTGTATTCAGGAGAGACTGTGTGTGTGTGTGTGTGTGTGCGTGCGCGTGTGCGTGTGCGTGCGCGTGTGGGTGTGCGTGTGTGGGTGGGTGTGTGGGTGTGTGTGTGGGTGTGTGGGTGTGTGTGTGTGTGTGTGGGTGTGTGTGTGTGTGTGTGTGTGTGTGTGTGTGTGTGGGTGTGTGTGTGTGTGTGTGGGTGTGTGTGTGTGTGTGTGTGTGTGTGTGTGTGTGTTGCTCAGGACACAGCTTGTGCATAGTGAATGCTTGTTACAGTTTGTATATGCTTGGCACAGGGAGTGACACTATTAGAAGGTATGGTCCTGTAGAGTAGGTGTGTCACTGTGGGTGTGGGCTATAAGATCCTCATTCTAGCTGCCTAGAAGCCACTATTCTGCTAGCAGCCTTCAGATGAAGACGTAGAACTCTCAGTTCCTCCTGCACCGTGCCTGCCTGGATGCTGCAATGCTCCTACCTTGATAAGGGACTGAACCTCTCAACATGTAAGCCAGCCCCCATCAAATGTTGTCCTTACAAGAGATGCCTTGGTCATGGTGTCTGTTCACAGCAGTAAAACCCTAACTAAGAAAATGCTCAATATCAAGCAATATCTGGCCATTCTGTACCCGGCACTATGTAGCCCTGTGGGTGCCAGCAATAATCAGGACTCATCCCTCCCTGTCCATGTGGAGTTCAAGCTGCAATAGGAAGACATAGGCCATGAGAAGCACCAGGAAGCATCAAGGTAGGATAACCCAGAGGACCAAACAACTCTCCTTAGACAGGTCTGTCCTCTCCAGGCCCCCGTGTCCCCTCTAGGAAGTTGGGATGACCTCATGTTGGGATGATGAATGCATGAACCAGCTAGAAGAAGAGCTGCAGAAGATACCCTAGACAGTAGCTAGGTCCAGGGAAAGGGAGATGAAAGACAGTCATTTGGAGGGAGGATTGAGAAGAAAAGATGAAGGTAGAAAGAGTTTGTGTTTCTTCTGAGAACCAAGGGAACTGTGGCAAGAGGTTTGTTCAAAGGAACAGGTAGAGATAATCTATGAACTTCAGACCATGGCAGCTTCTGGGAAGAAGAAGGATGGGGAAGATGCTGATGACAGAGATGGCACACATGGAGGTGATATGGGAGCCGGAAAAGGGAGGTGCAGGGGTAGAGTCCTCAATTCAGGAACAGAGCCATCACTGGTGAGTTGGGAAGGGGTTGGTTGTATATGTGCGGGGCTTTTCTATGCCCTCCTTTGCTCTGAAATAATGACACAGGGACTGGTATATTTATTCTGAGCTTCTTGCCCTATAGCTGGGCAGGTGCTGAGCCATCTTAAGCCTGCTCTGGTTGCTCCTGCTCCATCTGTCCTCTCCTCATAGTGACTCTCTCGCTGCGACCTCACAGAGAACCCTTATGGCAAATTCCTCTCTGATCTCTACAGAGACTTTCTCACTGGGATCAGAAGTTCTGCCTTATTCTCTCCCAGCCAGCTGTTGGCTGATCAGCTTTTTATTAACCAATCAGAGATAATGGAAAACTTTTTGTTACACAACATTGAGACAGGAGATGCTTGACTGCAACCAGATCTCTGGGCTCAGTAATCAGCATCTAAACACACAGTTCACAAAACCATCCCCTAACAACTGGTTAGAACTTTCTACTTTAAATCACAGAGTACTTGACTCAAACAGAGCAGCTGGATCCAGGTGCTCAGACATGTCACTAGGGTATAAAGTTCTTTATTCTCATCTCTCATACTGGATCTTTACTCCACTTCCCCTAAGGCCATTCCTCCTGGTGACAAAAACCAGCCTGTGGCACCAAGCATAGTCCTAAGCTTAAGGTAGGTACCCAGGCCTGAGACAATTACTGCAGTGGGAATGGGCTGTGTTGATTATCTCAGTTCAAGATTATTGCTCTTCCAAAGACCTAAGGCAGGGAGGCTGAGTGGGGATGAGCCCCCTAATGCTAGCTGCTTCTCAGGATTCCATGAATGGCCTTGATGGTTCTGGCTTTGAAGTACCCTCTCTGATTCAGACCTAGCAGGACATTAATTACTTTAACACACATTTTAGAAGTACTTTCTTTGCAAAATTCCAGACAAACACAAAGGACTTCACCAGCTTCTCAGTGACTGGTTCCCATCAGGGGAATTTTACTCACTAGCAATCCAGCCAATCAGAACCTAGGGATCACCTCTCCCATGGTCTTCCATCAGCCACCTTAAGTTGAACCAGAGCAGAACTTGGTGGATCTGGTAGTAGAGCCAGTTGTCTGTGGTTGATGACTAATAGACAATCATGTTACACCCATCACAAAAATGTAGCCATCAGGAGAGAGAATAACTTGGGCTTTGGGGGCTGATGGAAGCTACATGATCATAAAGGAAGGGGGTCCTGTGGCAGGCAGGCACGCCTCACCCAACTCTCCTCTCCTGGGGCCTCTAGATGGCCTCCTGTTTCCTTAATGGAATTATTCTCTGAACACATTCACAATCTGATTTCAGGGTGTTCCTAAACTTAATACATGTACTGTAAATGTCCCTCACCGCACTGAAAACAGGGTGTGTCCATATGAACACCTGTGGCTTTTCTTTGTCTCTTTTCAATACCTAGTAATACTCCACAGTCCAGTTATAATACGCTGAATGAGTCTCTTGCTGAAAGCAATTAGGTTGTTTTGTTTTCTTGGTCCCCATTACAATCCTGCCTCAACCCTTTCTGTTGTTTCTTTCTATCTCCCTATGACATCCGTAGGAGTCTTTTTGGGCAACCATCCAGGACATCGGGGGCTGAGTCATGGAGTTTACACTTGATGGAATTCACTAGCCCCAGCCAGACTGCTGTTTCCGAATGTCCTTACCCATGTGTGACCTCGCTAGCCGCTGCCTCCCTTCCCGCCCCTTGCTGACATGCGCCCATGCAGTAGGTGTTAACTGGTGTCTCTGTGTGGCTTTCACTCACATGACCCTCTTAGATGAGCTCAGCCATCTGCTTTTCCTCTCTGTTGAAGTTTTTGCCCATGTCCTTTGCCTTAAAATGCTGTTTTCTTTTCTGTGATTGCTCTTTCCTAAGCACAACCTAGCCATGTGGCTCCTTGGCCTGAAGCCCTCCCATGGTTCCCTTGAGTCCAGAAGCAGAGCCCACGCCCGGCAGCCTGGCCGACAAGGCCTTGTGGTGGTTTGGCTCCAATTGTGTCTCCATTCTGAGGAGAAGATGCTTTCTGACTCTTTCCCCTCCCCTTCCCCTCCCCTTTCCAGGTTTCTAGGGTTCCTCCACGTGCCTGCCATATCCTGCTCTCTGCCACCCTCCAGGTTGGGGATCATGCTATACCACTGGCCAGGAACAGCCACCCCACCACCCCACTTGTCTACTCCCTCAGTCTTTGGGTCTCAGTTGGAACATCCTTTATTTTTTGGGAAGCCTTCTACTCTGTTCTCCTGTCCCCACTTCTCCAACTCACCCCAAACACCTGGCAGTCACACCTCAGGACACTGTCCCCAGGTTGCATTACCAACAGGTTCCTCAGACTTTTCCCATAAGCAGCAAACTTCCTGCAAGCCAAGGTCATGACTTTGGAGGACAAGTATCTGCACAGGGCCACCTCTACACCTTCCCAAAGCCCTCCAAAGATGGGCATGACAAAAGGAGGAACAGGAAAGCACGGTCAAGAGGGTTGGCTGTTTCCACAAAGGCCCCAAGAAGGACCTGGAAGCCACAAAGAGCCCAGAGGAGAGTACAGGAAGGGAAGGCTCTCGGTTTGGACTCAGTAAACTAGTGCTGGTCCTGTCTCTGCTGGTAACACACATCTTTCTGAACAGGCATTTTGTCCTTCCTGCCTCAGTTTCCCCTCTGACTCAGGAACTCTTGGCCTCTTTCCTATCACAGACAGTGCCTCTAATGGCCTGTTTGCGGCCCAACCCACAATTCTAGGCAGAGGGAACAGGCAGACCCTGGAGCAGACAAAGGGGCCTTGTTTCCCCGGCTCTTTGCCGGAACCTCCCCCACCCCCAAACCCTCCCGCCTGCCTCCCAGCTTGGCTCCAGCTGAACAAAACCAGATGCCAACATGTGGGAGGAGGCAGAGGGCGGGCAGCGTCCCAGGACCCCTCTCAAGGTCTGGGCCCCTGCCAGAAACTCCAGATGCCATGGACTCTAAAGAGAGTTCCCCTTCCCCACAGCCCCAGTGGCACCAGGCCCTTGTCTAAATCTCTGTCTGTCTTCCCTAGGCTAAGGGAGCCTGGCAAACCTGCTCCCTCTGGTCTTATGCAAGGCACGCCCAACCTCCAGAAAGGTAACATTAATCGGCAGATGAGAAGTTGGGAACCCTTAGAAGTCATGGTCCCCAGCCCATAAGCTCAGCTCCAAATGACTTGAGGCATCCAGATGGTATCACCTTATTGCCCACACCAGACCCATCCTAGACTTCCTCTGAGAGGACAGCACAAGTGAGCCTCATATCACAGGTCAGCTGGCTGGATTCCGCCTGCTGATTCCACCCCATGGATACAAATCCGAGGAGACAAGGAGACAATCCTCAGTGTTGGCAGTCCCTGTCAGAGGCCCAGAGACTAGATTGACACAGCCAGGGGCTGCAGCTCAAACCCAGACAGCCAGTGCCCTGTTGTTCCAGACCATAGAAGGCAGAGACTTGGTGCTCTAGTTGTTTGAGCTGGAGGCTCATTGCCTGGACCTGAAGCTCTGCAGCCCAGCACTGGGCTATTGTGGTATCCCTCAGCTCCTAAACAGGCAGGCTGTGAGCACTGGAACTCTCAGCCTATCACAGTGCTCTGGTCCTGAGTATCTGAGACCCTGAATCCTTAGGGCTCTGCAGTTTCCTGGAAGTTCTAGCTCAGACAGGCTCTATCCAGCAGTCCCCTTTTCTCATCCCTTGCTGTCTCTGCTGCCTCTCTTCCTGGCTGATTGTACACAGCACTCTCCGACATGCTTCATACTGTTCTCAGCCCTTCATGTCCCTCACCTGAGGCCCAGGTGAGCTTACAAAGCAAGAAAGGGACATGGCCAGGTCATCTGCACCTATCAGAGTACAATCCTTTATGCAAATGAAGGACTGTGTTTTTCACCAGTCACAGACCTCTTGCTGGGTACCAGGAGAAGTGTTACTTCTACCCCCAACCCAGGACACCAAGAGGGCAGTGCATCTTCCAAGGAAGTGTCAGAGTACCAAGGACGTGTCAGATATGGATGCAAATTGGCCCAGCCCACGTCTTTAGCTTATTTAAAGAAAAAATACACACTAAAAGGGGGTGCTCAGAGCAGAGGCCTGCTATCCACATTAGCAGCAGCGTCCACTATGGTTTTTTGTTTGTTTTCTTGATTGGTTGGTTGGTTGGTTGGTTGTGTTTTTCCAGACAGAGTTTGTGTAGCCCTGGCTGTCCTGGAACTCACTTTGTAGACTAAGCTAGCCACGAACTCACAGAGATCCACCTGCCTCTGCCTCCTGAGTGCTGGCTGGCATTAGAGATGGGTGCTACAACTGCCCAGCTTCACCTACTAGTATCTGACAAAAGAAAAAAGTAATGAATTAAGTTAGAAAAATGGTATCTACCAACTAAAGGAGGGGTGGTACCTCTGATTTGTCTCATAGGGACAGAGGCCACTTGACAGTTGTGGAGCAACTTCAAGGGAAAAGTGAGTTTAAGCTCCCATCTATCGGTCCCCAGGGATCAGCTAAGTGGCCAGCTGTGGCTCCCTTGGTCTAGAGCAAGCCAGCTGGCAGAAGACCTCCTGCAGAGTCCAGCTCATTGGCAGAAGTGCCACCCACTAGCTGCATAAAAGCAATGAGGGGCCCTCAGGGTTTGATTCCCTTAAAGCAAATGAGGGCAGCAGGGGGCATGGAACACATCGTGTGTGTGTGTGTGTGTGTGTGTGTGTGTGTGTGTGTGTGTGTGTGTGTGTGTGTGTAAGCTGAGGACGTGCCTGCTGGCTCGCAGGAGTGAGATGGAAACCAGAGAGTGGGCATTAAATGGAAGCAGTGGGGGTTCTTTCCCACCATTGTGGGAGCCAAACGGGACAGTCACTGGGGAAAATGGTTTGTCAGCGCTGCTGAGATGGCTCAGTGGGTGAGGGCACTTGCCACCAAGCCTGAAAATCTGAGTTCCATCCCAGAGACACACATGGAAAAAAAGCAGCACCAGGACCGGGCTATAAGGAGCCAGATGTAAATGATGGCACTGTCAAAATCTGTATTCTATAAAATCCTACAATAGGAAAATGTTCTGAGCTGTTAGGAGTCAGTGGAGCCCTTGCCTAGCATATTTGAAGTCTGGATTCCACAGCCAGGTGGGGGTATCACCAGAGCCACTTGGGTGGGCAGCAGGGTGTCAGGTACAGGAGGGTGTTTGGATCCTGAGGAAGCAGAAAATTGCAGACATGAGCCTAGAGAGTTAACAAGTACCAGGCTGCTGCACACTGTTGTACACTGCTGTACACTGCTGTACATGGCAGCACACTGTTACATTCTGCTGCACACTGGTGCACACTGCAACACACTGCTGTACATGGCTGCACACTGCTGAACATTTCTTCACACTACTGTACATGGCTGCACTCTGCTACACACTGCTGCATACTGCCTCACACTGGTGCACACTGCAGCACACGGCTGTACAGTGCTGTACATGGCTGCACACTGCTACACACTGCAGTACACTGCTGCACACTGCTGCATACTGCCTCCTGGCTCTATTTCCTTTATCCTCAATCCCAGAGTCAAAGCTCATCTACAGCCTCCTGTATGATCTACCCCTTGGTACAGATGGCTTCTTGCCTACCGGTCCATGGGCAGAACAACCTCAAAAGCCATTGGAACTGCTCCCAGCAAGGAGGTGGGCTGAGTGGGTTGATAGCTGCCTAAAACCTGGGCTTGCTGGGATGTGCCTGGGTGTACCCTGCAGAAACATTCAGTACCCAGCAGCGCTGAGCCCTTTGCTCTCAGCAGAGGTGGCATCTCCCTTATCCTGTCTCAGCTTCACCCTGCTCTCTGCCATCATCTCCCCATTAAACTGTTTCCATCCAACTCTGGCCACATCTTCTGTGCCCCCAGAGTTGGGACAGGAGGAAATGAGTATGGTCTGTGCCTGCATGTGGGTATCAGAAGGAGGATGCCTGCGCTGGGTCTAAGCAGGGTGCACCGTGAGGCTGTGGGCAAGTCCCCAGCCTTCACTGAGTCTCACTCAGCAGATCGGGATGTTGAGGGACAGACAGTTCATTCTGCAGTGTGGGCCTAAGCTCCACATATAGGACAGAGAACCATCCCAAAACTTTCTTTCTAAAGGGAGTCAGAGCCACAGAGGGACCAGGCACAGCCTGCAGGCCCCTGGAAATTAAGTGCCTGCAAAGAGGGGAGATGGGCCTCTGTCATGAGTGTCTTCCAAGCCATGCAAATGCTATCATTAGGGTTCAACTGAGCCCCCTTAATGAAAGATCATCCCAGCTGGATTTGTTGGTCTATACCCCCACATAGAGAGTGGAGCAAGGCTGGGGAGTCTTGCCTGAGTGGCCAGCTGTTCCCCACCACCTGGCACCCTGCAAGTGGCACATGGTCTTGGGGAGGAGCTAGAGTATTTACAGACAGGAAAAGACTGGGTGGGGGGTTCCATCTCTGGCTATTGGGAAACCCTCATCCCTGCTGGTAAGGCTTCCAGATACAAGCAGTTAACAGAGAAATGCTCACAACCTTACCTATGCTCTGTATGGAAGTACAATAAACACATTGCTTCCCTAGAGTAAGTGCCAAAATGGCAAAATAATGTCCTTGGGGGAAAGCTGTCTTTCCCTTGGGAAGGAATTTTAGCAGCAGTCTTCCTCTCTCTGGGATGTCATCCCATGCTGTGATCACAGTTCTGTGTCCTGACCTGAAGACTAGAGGAGGAATGGGAGGGCTGTCAGGCAAAAGTTTCTTCAGGTCAAATGGTTGCACTATAGGGAGTCTGACATGGGCTGCCTTGTCTGTTCCTGGACATGGGGACACAGAAACAGCAGGGGCTATGTTGAGGGTGGGATGGGTCCCTCTGGTGCCAGAAGTCCCAAGCCAGTCCCCAGGAAAGAATCCTCCTCCAATAGTAAGGGTTTCTGAAAGAATGTACTAGAGGGTTGCCTCTTCAAGGGTATTCACATCACTGATAGTCAGCCACTGCAGCTAGGGAAGTACAGGGAGGCCAGCAGAGTCAGTCTGACCTGGTGGCAATCTCCCCCCACAGAAAAAGACTGGCCATACCTTCTCCTCCACCCTCCCTGTTCTGGAACTGCAGGACTCAAGGTCCCAGGTTGGGGAGGAAGGGCAGGAGTGTCTCAATTAGCAGTGGCTAAGCTGGGCTTGTTATGTCTGAGCACTGGGAGTTCCCAGAAATGTAGATAAAAGCATGGGCCCAGGACACCACAAGACAGATGGAAAAGGAAAGTTTTTTTCCCCTTTGTTCCACAAAGTCCAGGCTGCTCAGTATACCCGTGACATATATGTTTGGACTTCTGCTACCTAGAGAAAGCCAGAAAGGACATTTGGGGACTTGGGGGATGAAAAGAAATCAAGACTGTGGCCCAGCCCCCACCTACTGTGAAAGGCTCTGCTCCCCTTCAGGCAGGGGTCAACTTCCCTCAGTGACACTGAGGCCACCAGCGTCTCACCATTCAAGTGAGCTGACTATCGCTTGCAGGCCCACTCGTGCCCATGAAGTTCTGTCCTGGTTTATGGACAGGCACCCAGGCTTGGGGACACATCCAACTGAGGTGACTGAGGTGGCTGAGAAATGGAGTCCAGTCAGGGGTGTGGGAGGCTGGGGACTGAGCAAATAAATGCTCCTAGCAAAAGCAAAGGACAGGCCACCCTCACCAGACAGATGGGAAAACTCCTAAACAAATACCAACTCACTCATCCAGTCACTTCTCAAAAGACAGCAAAGGCAGGTAGGTAGACAGCGCTTCTCTTGAGCCAGGCAGCCCAGAAGGTTTCTGACTCAGCAGTTAGGAATCGAGAAAGGAACCAGTTCTGTTCCTAGCACACAACTGACTGTTACTTCAGCTCTTGAGAGATTCAATACCCTCTTCTGGCTTCCTTGGCATCTGCACATGCAGGGCATAACACACACACACACACACACACACACACACACACACTTAAAATTTTTTTTTCCAAAACAGGGTTTCTCCATGTAGCCCTGACTGTCCTAGAACTCGCTCTGTAGATCTGCCTGCCTCCACTTCCCAAGGCTGGAACTAAAGCTGCACACCACCATAGCCCAGCCCCCACCCCCTTTTTTAGACAGATCCCACTATACCTCTGGCCAGCCTGGAACTCATTATGTACACCAGACTAGCCTCAAACTCAGATCCATCTAATTTTGCCTCTTCCTCCTGAGTGATGAGATTAAAGGCACCACCATGTCCAGTTAAATAAAATAAAATAACTCTTAAAGAGGGAGTGTGGGGAGAGATGGCTCTGCAGTTAAGAGCACTGGCTGCTCTTGCAGAGAACCTGGGTTAGATTTTGTAGTGGTCTGAATGAAAATGGTCCCCACAGGCTCTTATATTTCCCATAGGCTTTTGTATTTGAATGTTTGGTCCCCAGTTGGTGGAACTATTTGGGAAGAATTAGGAGGTGTGGATTTGTTGAAAGAAAAAAAATGTGCACTGAGGCTTTGAAGTCTCAAAAGCCTACATCATTCCTAGTTAGCTTTCCTGCCTCATGGTTGTTTTAAGAAGCAAGCCCTCAGCTACTGTTCCTCCCTATACCTACCTGCCTGCAGTCATGCTATCTGCCATGACACCCATGAACTTTAACCCTCACAAACTGCTGCCCCCAAACACAGTCACATTAGTCATGGCAATAGAGAAATAACCAACACAGATTCCCAGAACCCACATGGTAGCTTACAATCACTTATAACTCCAGTCTTAGGGGATCTGACACTCTCTTCTAGCCTCCATGGGTACTCTATGCATGTGGTGCACAGACATACATGCAGACAACATCTATACACATAAAGTAACAGAATATTAAAAAGAAGAAGGAGGAGAAGCAGAAGCCACAGCATCTTAATGCAGACTGGAAAGTGAGCTGGATGAAGCCAGCCGAACTCCTCTTACAAAGGAGGCATGGAAAGAGCCGGAAGCTGACCCTACCTAGACAAGCAGTCACTTCTCTAGACTCCACTGGCTCCAGAACCTCTGGGATGCCACAACCCATAGGTGCTGAAGCCCTGAACAGCTTTCTGCACCTGTCTGTTTCTCTGACATCTCTCACTTTTTAAAAACAGTTTTGTGCTATAGTGTTTATGCGACCTACTACGGCAGCTCAATAGAATGAGGCAGGATCACAGAGCCTTGTAGCCAATGAATGCCCCAGAGCTTTCCACCTTCCCAAATGGTAACTCTGTCCCCTCTAAAAAGCTAACTCCCCAGCCCCTGGCACACACTATGCTACCTTCTGACTTGAATTTAACTGGTTTAGGGATGTCATACAAGAAGAATTATCCAAAGTTTGCCTTTTTATGAGCAGTTTGTTCATTTAAATAACCAGAGGTCATCCAGGATTCCAAGCTGGTGCCCAGTCCCCTTCCTTTAAGACATGGGTGCCTATCGTATTGTCTGACTGACGTGCTGTGCTCGTTGGTTCATTGTGGACACTTAGGGCTGTTACAGCTACTGTGTGACGGGCATGGGTGTACAGGCTGCTCTTTGCATCTCCCCTATCACGTCGTTGGGGACATACATCTCTGCTTTCTCCTACACAGACTCTCAGCTCAATCCAGGGGCATCAAACCACCTATTTTCAAAAGAAGCAGGCATGCTATTTGCTAGGCGAGGAGCGTGGTGAGGTAGGAAAGTGGAGGAGAAACCTGTGCTGGTATATCATCTTCACAGCAACCCAGAGTTGGGCCACAAGTGCCTGTGCCTGTCCAGGATAGTTTTTAAAGTCAAGAGAGTCACAGAGTCTATATTCTGGCTTCTCTTGGAAAGCTAGTGGATGTGTCTGAGCAGGATGCCCACAGCCAGAACCAAGCTGTGGTCCTAATCTGGTCGACTGCTCTCTGACCTTATTCTCTGAGTTTCCTTTGCTGAGCTGAGAGCCTGAACCTCCATGTCCTGAGACACATCCCCCACTGCCCTTTGACACCATGCTGTTTAGCTGAGCTTTGGGGGACCAGGGCAGAGGCTAGATGGAAGAGCCTTAAAGCAACAGGCTTTAAGCCAGATGCTGACTGCAAGCTCCGCGTTGACCGAGTTCTGTATACCAAAACATCGATGTGCTGGCCCAGAACACAGTCCTCATCCTTGCCAATCAACTTGACATTCAACCTGATTCTGGACACAGGGAAAGTTCTTCCAGAAGTATACAGATGGCCGTGCCACACCCTCCCTGCCTGGAAGCTCTGATGCCCCTGATGTCATCAGGCGAGAGTCCGGGTGACTCATCCTGGTCTTCCCAGGCTTGAGAGCTGGCTCTGTGGTTTTCTCATACCCACACCATGCTCCTTCCTCTGCCTTGAGGCCCTTTCCTATCACTCTTTCTGAAAATGTCTATTCATCCTGTAGAACCCAGTTCAGGAGAGAGAGAGAGAGAGAGAGAGAGAGAGAGAGAGAGAGAGAGAGAGAGAGAGAGAGAGAGAGAGAGCAAATAGCATGGGGTCAGAGGGGCCAAGGATGGGCCACTGCTGCAGATTGGGCTGGCGGTGGTGGCAGAAGCAGCACCCTTGAGGGAACCAGAGCAGTGAAGAAGAGAAGGAGTATCCAGTAGAGAGATCGGGGTTGGGGCCCAGGGTTGGCTGTAGGGAGGATGGTCTAGCAGGGACAATTCTGGAGCCTGCCATGGGTTCTGAACAAGAGAGGTACCCCCATGAGACTGAGATCCACTGGGTCTCGGCAGGAAAAGGAAGAGGATGACAAGGCAAGATGGACGGGTCTAGAAAAGAATCAGAGGATACAAACCAGCTGAGAAAGCAGGGAGCAAGGTACCAGAGGGCCACAGAGGACATGCAGCCAATGCTAGGCTGTCCCTGAGGCCCAGGTCCATACTGCCCGACCTTAAGGTTCAGATGGAGGAGGGCAGAAAAGGTGTGAATGGAGTAGGGCAGGGGCCAATCAGTTACCACGTACAGCAGCGGGGCAGTGGGGCAGCGGGGCAGCGGGGCAGCGGGGCAGCGGGGCAGCGGGGCAGCAGGGCAGCGGGGCAGCAGCAGGGCAGCGGGGCAGCAGCAGGGCAGCAGCAGGGCAGCAGGGCAGCAGGGCAGCAGCAGGGCAGCAGGGCAGCAGGGCAGAGGGCAGCAGCAGGGCAGTGGGGCAGCAGGGCAGCATGGCAGCAGCAGGGCAGCAGGGCAGAGGGCAGCAGGGTAGCAGCAGGGCAGCAGGGCAGAGGGCAGCAGGGCAGCAGCAGGGCAGAGGGCAGCAGGGCAGCAGCAGGGCAGCAGCAGGGCAGTGGGGCAGCAGGGCAGCAGCACCCAGGTGTCACTTGAACAGAGATCTTGTCTATAAAAAGTGGGAGTAGTAGACAGCTTTGGCAAACTCCCTTCTTGTGATTACCTGGATCCTTACCTCAGCCTCTGCTTCATCCCTCATCCCCCCATTCAGCTCTGTGTTTAGGCCCCTCTAATCACCCCCATTGACTGTCCTGGGAAAGATGTCTGCCCACTCCCATTCCGTGCACTAGAGGCCTTTGGCCTTTCAGTTCCAAGGAGTGGTCTTTCCTGTTGCCCCTCCATAGAGATGTATCCCGGGAGCCAGAGACTCCAACTCCTCTTGGCCTTTACCTTGCCTGCATACAACCTGGGACACAGCCTAATCTGGAGTCTGAGTGGTAGTGGAGGTTAGAAGCCTCCCAGGACCAGCGTATCTCTGGGTGTGCCCTGTCATCCCAGGAAGACCATGTCTGCCATCTCATTTTCCCAGCTCAGATGTGTGAGCTCGACACTCCCACAGCGCAGCTCGCTGCTGGGCCCAGCAGGGACCCTGGATCAGCATGTGACTCACCACACTGGTGACCCTAATCCTACGTGCAGACAGGGTCAGTCCCAAAGCCTTCCTCTCACAAGAGGCCTTTGTCTGGCTGGTCTTCTGCCCACTCCCCCATCTTTCCTTGTCCTCGGCCAGGAAGGAAGTTTCCTGCAGAGCATCTCCTACTGCAGACCTCAGGTCAGCAGCCCCATCCTGCAGTAAGAAGAGACTAACTAGAAGGGCCAGATGTGGCCTCCCTCCTGTAGTCATGTCCTGATGCAGACCCTTGGGTTCATTCCTGCACTGTTCTAAGCCCAGTCCTTGAATCTCCAGATGCTTCCCTTCCCAGAACAGATTTAAGAAGAGTAGGTCATTCTTGATGGTCCTCAACATCGCAAGCCCATTGCAAACTCAAGGCCTAATGCTCATGTAGCCCCAAGCCTGACTCCTCCTGCCCATGTGACTTGCTGGGTTATTGCTGTAGCCATGAGCAGACATAATGGCAATCTCCTTTCATTCTTAAAGTGACTTAGTTACTATTCTATTCCCGTGTCACCAATGCTACTTAGAAAGAAAGTGTTTACTTTGGGTCTTACAGTTCCAGAGTCTTAGAGTCCATGGCCATCAGATTTGGCAGAAGCAGACACAGAACTGGAGCAATAGCTGAGACCTTACATCTGATCCACAAGCACAAGGCAGAGAGAGAGAGAGAGAGAGAGAGAGAGAGAGAGAGAGAGAGAGAGAGAGAGAGAGAGAGAGAGAGAATGGTGTCTGGTGTTTATAGAGGTTGAAAAATGGTGTTAGAGCCACTGGAACTGGAAGTACAGATGTTTTGAACCATCGTGGGCATGTTGGAAATCATATCCGGGTCTCCTGGAAGAGCAGCCAGTGCTTTTAAGTGCTTAGCCTTCTCTCCAGTCCCCCAAAAGTGCTTTTTAAAAAAATCAGTGACAGGCTAGGGAATGTAGCTCAGGTAGTAACATGTTTGCCTGGTGTGCACAAAGTACCCAGTTAGATTTCCAGCAGTGCATAAAAACTGGGGTGGTGGTACATGCCTGTAATCCCAGCACTTGGGGGTTGGAGGCAGAAGAATCAAGAGTTCAAGTCCATCCTTGGCTACAGATCAGGACTGAGGCCAGCCTGGGATACTAGAAACCCTGTCTCAAAAGAGAAAGAAAGAAAGGAAGGAAGGAAAGTTAATTAGAAGTGTGGTTATTTGGCATTTTTACAAATCTCTTCAGAGTCTAGCTTCATAAAGAACAGCTGGATTCTTACAGTTTCTTCTTCAGTCTGTCAAGAGATCTGATTTTTGCTGAACCTATGTGAAGAAAATCTGGTGTTTCACAAATGTGGGGTGAGAAAACGGTAAGTGTCCTCACTGCCTTCTCTGATAATCCTGCCTGCCTGCCTTCACTGCGGCATCCAAAGTCAGCGAGTGACGCTTTCTTCAGCCCCAGTGGCAGTATGCTGTGCCAGCCAGCTGGAGGGACATTTTCATGTACAGTCACTGAAAACTGGTAGACTGATCTCGCTCCCCAAATGGCTGTTACCCACACAGGATTGTCTCACAATAGGTCTGCGACATTCAGAAATTCCTCATTTGCTCAGCGTTCAAATGCTGACACACTCCAGTATCCTCTAAGCCTTGAATGTGACGACTTCACCAACAGACTAGTCTCTGCACATCACTGCCTGGAGCTGGTACACATTCTCCAATATTTTAATTTCACTCAAACACTGGTACCTTAACATTGGAACCCCGGGTCCAAGGGCAACAGAGACAGAAAGATCATGGGGGCTGGTTGGTTTTCAGCCTCACTAAGAAAAGATGAGTCCCGGGTTCTAAAAAGACCGTGCCTCAAATAGGCTGAGAGTGAGAGAGGAGGACTCACACATACACAGGCACACATATTCACTCCCAGACACACACACACACACACAAGTGCACAAAGTTACAGCCTGACTCACACTTTTCCTGTCTTTCTATCATCATTGCAAATGTCAGCAAGACAAAAAGAGTAAATGTTGGCTTTGGGAATCTTTATTTGGTTTGCTCTGAGAGTTTTGCTATGTAATCCTGACTGACCTAGAACTCACAGAGATGGGTCTGCCTCTGCCTCCTGAGGGCTAAGATCACAGATGTGAGTCACATCCTGCTCCCAGGGACTGCTCTGAGTCCTGGGGCATTGACAGAGTCCTGCAGATACCAGGGATAACATCAAGAGCAAAGGCTAAAGAAAGATGCTGTGGGAAACCAGCTGTGAGACAGGCTTTGGAGTTCCAGGGTGCTGCTGAGCCTTAAGCACCCAGCATCCAGACACTCAAAGCCCCAGAGCAGAAACACTTGTAGCTACTGAGTGTCCCCACATCCAAGGCCTAGGTAGGAACTTCAAAACTCGTAGGTGATGCCCACTTCCCTAAGCTGTGGGTTACAACAGTTGCCTTGACCCAATCATGGCTGGATAAAGCCCAGGGCAATAAGCCCCATGTTCAAGCACTAGGGCAGAAGCAGTGGGGCACATCCCCAGTTGATTCCTCTGTGGGCACAGGAGGACCATCATGAGAGGTGCCAGCTGAAAGCAATCTGGTGTCGGGGAGGGTGTGAGACTGGTCCTTTCAAACATCCTCTTTATGGTTCTTCTTAGTGATGTCTATTTTACAGATGGGTAAACTGAAGTTCAGAAAGAAAGCAGATTCCCTTTCAGATCACACAAGGAGGCTACAATAGAAAAGCCATCAGATTCCTGAAGTGTTGTGCACCAACCATGACTGGGGCTGGGATTGCTGGGGGACAAAGGCCCCCAAGAAGAAAGCTCACAATATTGCTTTTCTAGATTGCCCGTTTTCAGACTTTATTCCATATCAGGCCCAGAGAGGTGTTGCACTGAGCACAGACTATTCTTAACCCACAACAGCTATGGGAGGAAGGAGTCTCAAGCTAAGGAAACAGAGACTCAGAAAAGTTAACTAGTTTCAGCTAAATAACTAGTGACCGGCAGAACTAGGGAAGGACGTAGGTCTACTGACCCCCACACCACACCCCACCTGCTGCCCAAGAGGAGGTAGCTTTGAGATGGTAGGGATAGAAAGGCCACCATTGGAAGGGACTGAAGTAAGGAAAAAGACTTTAGAAAACCCCACCTTTCCTCCTGTCCTCAATCTCTGGTGCTTAACTGTAGATGTACTAAGCGTCTTTATGCCTGTAGAATTTTACATATGCTATTCCTTCTACCAGAATCAATGTCCCTAACACAGAAAAACTTTATTTACCCTTCAAGGCTTAGCTCATGTGCCTCTTCCTTAGGACTCCATGGGCACATTGATTCTGCTGAACTGCCACAATGGACGGAAGCTTGAGTTTCTTCAGCTAGGGACCCTTTCCAGAAGAAAGACAGCCACTGGCTTTGGCTCCACTGGGGCTGCCTGAGAGAGTTCCTGTGGGAGTGTGTTCTTCCCAGTTTTGACTTGGCTCCAATATTCCTGCAGCCAAGAGGACTGCAGTCCCATGGCGTTTAGCAGCTGAGCCAAGTTCTGGGTCCCCACCTCTCCTGTCATGTATTGAGTACTGCCAAGAAGTGGGCAGAGACCTAGAGACCTCAGCCTAGTTCCTGGGGATATCAAAGAGGAGGACTCTGTCTCAACTGAGCACTGCCCGGGGGCAGGGGGGAGGAGGTGGCAGATGTGGAGTGCCAGGAGGTCTAGGAAGAAGTGTGCCCAGAGCCCCATGATGTAGAAGGGTGGGCACCTGGGGAGAAGCAGGGCATGAATCTCAGAGGTAGCAGAGGGTGGTGGTGGAGGAGACAGGAGGGTGTTCCATAGGGAGCAGGGCCAGCAGCAGTCATTTCTTCCTCTCTCCTGCCTTTCTGTTTTCTTCCCCTTGGTCTTCACAAACTTTCTGAAGAGTCAACCCTAGGTGACACAGGAACAGGGGCAAGATGAGTCTGAAGTCATGGTTGAGGGAGTGGAGACAGAGACACTGCAAGCATGGGATCTACTTCCCAACCCAGGAGGCCACTGCTCCAAGACAAGCTTTTGGTACTCAGGATAACTCATGAGATAAACCTAGAGTCCTGGGCTAGGAGACCCTAGACAGTGCTTGCCCGGGTCTTGCCAGCTCTCCCAAGCCAGGAGGTTTAGCCCTAGAGCCAGATGCCTGGGCTCAGCTCCCTGGTTCTCAACTGTGACTCTCAGCCCACTGGGTAGCCCCTGACACTAAGCTGGTGCCACCAAACACTCTCAGCCACTTCTGGCACATCCCATGTTCAGCTACCACAGGGATCTGGCTAAGTTCATTTTGTTCATGACATCCTTTGGGGAAATAGGCTCCCAGTCTCCCATGACTAGCCCTTTGTGGGTAGCACCCACCCTGGAACTGGCTTCTACCCACTTGCCATCTCATGCAGATCCTTTAACAGAGCACTAGCCAAGCCTCTGGTCTGCCTTTTCTCCTTTCCACAGTCTGGCCTGCATCCCTGGGACAGATCCAAGTTCCCGTATGCACAGTCAACCCCTAGGCTATTGTTTTCCAGAGGTATCCAGGAGCAGCCTGGAGGAGGTGTCTAAGGACATGGAACCACTGAACAGTCCAACTTCCCAGGGACCTCTTCTGACGTCCTCTGTGAGAACCCTGGCTACATTCTGGCCTTCAGTCTGGCATCTGAGACTGGCATTCTATTGGGATTGTTAGTTTCCACTCAAGAAAGAAAATGGAAAAAGAGAGGAGAGTCATCTTGTTCACAGTCTTGTGGTCAAGAAGTGCCTTAAGGCAGGCTGCAAAACCAAGACCCAGACTCAACATCCCAAAGTCCTCCCTACCCAGAGACTGGTCTCATGTGAGCAGACCTCCTGCCTGCCAGAAGGAGCTAGAGGTAGATGCAGGGGCGGTGGAGCCACTCTCCGCAGTGACCAGGACTCCTTGGGTCTTGCATACCTTGCTCCTACATTGGTTTCCTTTGATGACTAGAAGCTTGAGTCTTGCTGTTCCTCCAGGCCCCAGAGGACAGTTTTCATACGGTCTCCTGCCTCTGCCCTGTTGCTTAGCCAGGCTCCACCTCAGCCAAGCCAACCTAGTAAACTTCTCTGTTCCCTTTCCCAAGGCCCTCTGCTTCTTTGTCCCTCTTTCTAGAGACCCACTGTCAGCCTAGGGACCAAATGAACTCTACCCCTCTCCCTCCAACCTGCTCTGGGTAAACATGAAGCTGGAGTGGAGCAGACGGGCTGCGCACCAATTTTGGGGAGATATCCTACTGTCAGGTAAGCCGTATGGTCAGGGCATCCGTCTTAGGGTTACTACTGCTGCAATGAAATACCATGACCAAAAAGTAACTTGAGGAGGAAAGGGTTTATTTGGCTTTCACTTCCACACTATAGTCCATCACTGAAGGAAGCAGGACAGGAACTCACACAGGGCAGGAACCTGCAGGCAGGAGCTGATGCAGAGGTCATGGAGAGGTGCTGCTTACTGGCTCGCTTTACATGGCTTTGCTCAGCCTGCTTTCTTATAGAACCCAGGACCACCAGCCCAGGCACAGCACCAGTCACTACAGTATCTGTTTCTACCCAACAGCGACAGCCATTTATCCCTCCCAGGTCATGAAAATCCTGAGGTGGCTCTAGTGGCTTCTAAGTCTATGTCACATCCTATCCCCACACTAGACCACTGTCCTCTCACCGACCTTGACATGTAAGGACCCAGAGCTCCAACTTTCTTGATGGAGGTAAAAGGTGGTAGCAGAGAGTCTCAGGGCTCATCCAGGTCGCCTCAGAGGGTGGGGTAGGAGCTCAGCAACAAATTGAGTGCTCAGACAAACAACAGCAAGGGCTGCTGTTGCAGAAGTCAGGACAGTTTGTTCCCATAGCAGAACCCCAGGGAGCCTGGCCTGGCCACACCTTAGCTACACTGTCCAGCTGCATCAGTGACTCCACTACCCTGGCCCAGCTGTTTTTCTCCTGTGTAATGGGAGATGGAACAAGGCCGTTCTTGCCACTGTTTGGTCCTATCCCCTACTCTGGGACTCTCTCAGGCTACAGGACAGGAAGAAACATCCCCCGCTCCCTGACTCCTTCTAAGTGGGGCCATCACATCTGTGCGCATGGAATAAGAAGGGTCCTGACCTAACCCTGCATCACTTAGCTGCTACCCTCAGGGGTCAGAACCAGCTCCCAGACTGGGATGACAAAGACCTCTGGTCCCTGGAACATCCACTATACCAGGCATATCCCCATGTTTCTTGTGGAACCACTGATTGAGAAATAGCCACAATATTCTTAAAGATGGAACCTTGAGACTAGGGGAGAGTAAATCCCTAGTTCAAGGCTGAAGGACAAGGGTCACAACCAGCCACTAGCCCAGTCACCCCAGCCCAGGTGCCATTGCATCACACACCTCCTGTCCCCGCTGGCGTCTCAGGCCAAGCCCTCTCCTGCCCGCCAGTGGTTCCTTGGACATTGTAGGTGGAAAAACAATTGTAGTGTTGGCTGAGCTGGGGTGGCTGGAAGAAGACCTGGGTCTTTTTCTCCAAGTCCTGCAGTGCCAGGCCTGGCTGATATACCTGGGATGGAAAGAGGGAGGTGGGAGGCTTGTTCAAGCGTGGGAGTAGCCACATGGATCTGAAGGAGATGCCTCCCCAAGAAGCAGGGTGAGACTTGAGCAAGTCTCCAGCCCTGGCTACGGCTGGCCTCTAGCTCCACAGCCAGGAAGGTAGGGAGCTCCAAAATGCACCAGCTAATTTCTCTCCCAACAAATGGATGACAGGCTGTTTACTAAGCACCTACTAAGTATCTGCCACTTTGTCTGGAATGGTGTTAAAGGCACAGGCTCCGGGCCTGGTGCTTACATCTGGCAGGAAGAAACAGTGAAGCCAGAAGTAATTGAAATGTGCTTGTTTCCAACACCCCAGAAATCCTCTCTGGACAGATGAAGCCAAGTCTCAGAGAGCATGTGCCACCACAGGAGCCCGGCAAGGTACCCAGAGTCAAAACCTGGCATTCAGCATCTCAGCATGCTCCGGGCTCTTAGGAGCCATGCTGGTGACAAATGGTCTTTTTAAGTACCTGCAGTGCGCCAAACTATTTCCATGTCTACCTGACCCTCCTATGGTCCCTCAAGTATGGTTAATGCCAGAGATATAGTATCTGAGGCTTCAGGCTGGGGACCAGCTGGCTGGGAAAGGCACTGCTGGACTCTGCTCCCAATCATCTGACCTCAGGACCCATAGCTAAGCACCAAATCTCCCCTGAAACCTACTACCATTTAGATCATGAGAAGTTGTTGTCTTGGCAGGGCACAGTAGGGTCAGGGCCCTGGCTGGGAGGGTGTATGGGGGAGGGGATGGACTCTGCCTGCACAGAGGACAGCTGGGAGCCGGACCTTGGCTGACACCATCTTCTCTTCTACAATGGTATGTTATTTATCTAGCTCAGCCACACATGTGAACTCCCTAGATAATTCTGACCCCTTCTTCTAAGCAACAACCCTGTTATAATTTAAGAATTGCAAGAGGAAACGAAGCCAATGCAGTGTCTCTCCTGTATTTCCAAAGAATTTGATCATAGCTGACACTTGTCAGGCCCCTGCATGGGACAGCAGTGGCAGAGACTCATGCACCTACATAGATGGCCCCGGCATTAGCTGGTTTGTGTTCTTATTGAGATGGTACATAGAGATCTTCGCTGAGTTCTTATCCCGTTCTACTCCCAGAATGCAGTGAGCAGACAGCATCGAGTAAGCACTTCATTACTGATTCAGGATCAATAACCTTAACTGAGGAAAAGGAACTTAAAACAGATTGTCTCCCAGAAAAAGTGTTTTAAGTCTTCTGGAAGCTGGAAACTGAAGCAAGGGGTTTCATAGGCCATGGAGGAATGTCCCTTTGCAGGCCCCGTTCTATGGATCTTTCTGCCCAAGGCAGAGGCCTCAGGTGTTTGTGTGCACCGTTGGGTGGAGAACTCTATCTCTTACGAGTCCATCTCAGGCAAATCCCCCTCTTCACTCTTGGTTGGATTCTGATGCCCTGATTGGCTGACTGTGGCCATGGAAAGAGAGTAAAAATGAAACCCATTTGGGGAAGAGCTGTCAGACCTGGTAGGGAAGAGGAAGAACACCCCTTCATCCCTGGAGCACAGGGGTCCTCCCTGGAGCATAAGTGGTGCTCCCATCCTGAAGCACACCAAAGGCTGCTAAATGCTCACAATCAGGCTCACCAGTCTGTCTGGATACTTATTAGAATGTTTCCCTCAGTTCCTGAGCCTGCCACTTCCTTGCTTTGTTCGGCCAGGGCTTTCTGTGGTTTGGACAGTGGAAGATGCACTAATAGTTATCCGCAGTATGCTTTCAGAGCTTGACCTGTTGGCTGTCAGCAGACTGACTCTGTTCTGGAGTCCTGCAAAACACCAAAAGCTAAGCAACTTTATGAAGAAAAAAGCTTTATTAGGGTCACAATCCTGAAGGATGACTGAGAACAAGATGGAGAGGTCTCACCACTTGCCAGACAGAGAGAGGGTGATTCAGGAGACAGGTTCTTGAAAGAACCATTTGGGGGTCCCATAAGCCCTACCCCAGTTGCTTCTGAGGACAGCATCTCCAGGAATCCCAACTTCCCCTGCTAAGACTCTACCTTACAAAGGTCCCACCACATCCATACAGCCAGTAAAGCACAGGGCCTCCTATACAGGAGCCCTTGGTTTCTCGACCTGTGGGTCACAACAACCCCTTACGGGTCAGATTGACCCTTTCATGGTGGTCACCTAAGACCATAGAAAAATAAAGATATGTTTACATTAAGATTCAAAACAGTAGCTAAATTACAGTTATGAAGTAGCAATGAAAATAATTTTATGGTTGGGGGTCACCATAACACGAGGAGCTGCTATTAAATGGTAACAATATTGGGTACGCTGAGAACCGCTGCCCTGGAGGATGAACACCACATCCAAACCAGAGCAGTCCTGTCTGCTATCCAGTCACTGAAACCCTAGGGTCTGAGAGGCTGCCCAGCATCCTTTGCTACTGTTGCACTGTTATTTCTTTGCCCTGGAAAACAGAGCACCAGCGGGAAGCACCTGAGGTGACTGGAGGGTCAACATCTCCACTGTGAGCAGAGTTAACAGCACAGGGTGTTTATCACGTGAATAAACCCTGGCAAGTACTTATCAAGCTAGGGAGCTCTGGGGCCATACAATGATTGAAACTGCAGGTTTCACAGGCATGGCTGTCAGCCTGCACAGCAATTTTGGGCCAGGTAGTGAGGGCTTCCTTAAGACACTTACCTAACCTCTCCTGGAACGCTGTGCTAGTCACGAATCTACTGTGCCTCCTGGGTAATAGTAGCTTCTAGAGTTGTGTAGTGTGTAACCCTGCAGCTGTTCACAGCCCCCATATCTTGACATCACCAGGATCCCTTTTCTCTTTGCATTTTACCTATCCATACCAAAGACAGACTTTCTCTTTATGGAAGGAAATATGGTTGCTCTAAATGTAATAACTCTATAGACAAGGCCCCTTCTCCCATCCCGAAATGAAGGACTCTGGTCCAGGCCGTGTATCTCTAAACTGTAATCAAGGAGCATGTATCAGTCACACTGGCAAGATTACACTCTGAAACAAGTCACCCCAAGGCCTCCTTAACTCAGACACAAAGGTTTGTCTCTTTACTGTCCCTGGATTCAAACTGGATTCAGTTGGAAGGTTTCCTCATCCTGGGATCGCAGAGACCCACAGTGCCCAGCACTGCTGCTTGAATTGTTTCCAGCCCTGTGCTGGGGAACATACAGGACTGGGCACCGGCTCTTAAAGTGTCCACAGGAAATTACTCAATCCACTGAGCTCACAATTCATAAAACAAGTGTACAGCCACATTAGACCAGTCTTGAACTACACCACGCTTCTGTGACAGCAGGGGTGGCTGGGGCTGGGACCAAACTGGGCCTCCAGAGAGAAACTTCCTCAAGGAAGGGACAAGGTGCCAGCTGGCCCCAGACAACTGCCCAGGCCAGCATCCAAGGGTCAATTAGCCTGGAGGAGAGACATGGAATAGCTCCCCAGCCTCTGGACCTTGTGGCCAGCTGGACCCCCAAGGGACCCAAAGGGACAAGAATTCCTAGGCAGGAACATACATACACCCCAGCCGAGGAGTAGTGTAGGCGTAGTCCACTGGCCCCGCCCGATGCTTTAGACATGGAGCCCAAGTTTGGCTCTCACCTCTGGTTCTTGGGTGGCTGTGGATGACAGCAGGGTTTGGGCATAAGGAATAATCATTAGCTTAGCGTCCCTCAGGTGGCTTTATCCTGATCCGGCTTGGAACAGCCAAGCAACCTGTTCAAGTTTGTGATACCCACTGAGAAACTGCGCAGAGATCTGGAGCACCCCAGAGCCAAAGGGGCCACCTTTGAAGCATCTGCCCTTCCTAGGTATTCTTGGGGTTCTGGGGCCTTGGGAGGAAAAGCAGAGTTCCTTTAAAACAATGATGGGCGTGACCACGATCAACCAACTGGGGAGCAGATTGGGCGGCTGCCGGCTTGTGTTTAAGTACATTCCTAAGCTACGAAGGAAGAAATAAAAGTGGTCCTTGTCTGAGAGCTGAAGAGACAGCAATTCTGTGGTGTAACTAGGACCAGATGGGCTCTGGGAATTTCCAAAGGCGTTTAGCATATTAGACAAAATAGCCTTGCAGACGCACACCATAACTGAGTCTGGCTGCCCACATATCAGTTACGGAGACAACAGATCAACAGGCTGTGTCTTGGCTGGAGAATGGAGGGGATCAGCCTCTGATTGGGCCCTGCCCATTCCCCTCTGCCCAGTGCGAACCCCCCTGGCCATGGCCCCCTCACCATAGCCTGAGAACAGCAGAGTCACAATTGTGAAGGGGCTGGAAAGGCTTTTGAAACTGCTTAGCCAGATTGGTCCAAACACCCAAACTTTCCACTGACATACTTATTATGGTCCGGGGGGGCCTATGCTCTCTGGGGGAAATCTGAGGTAGAGCTAGAGCAAGCAGAGAAGCTCTAAGACACCTGGGCTCTTCCACCCTGGCCAGAAACCCATCAGGGAGACAGAGCCCACCACTGAGCAGTCATAAAGTCGCCTCATATGCCCCCTGACATCCAGGGGTACCTCAAAACCAGACCACCCCATTTGTGATCATCTCCAGGAAGTACTAGCTATAAGGATGCCCCTCCCCCTCCAAACAGGATATTCTTGGTCAGCCTGGTAAGAGCTGATGTGCCCAGGCGGCCATGAGGGAAAGCCCAGACTCTGCTTCCCTGAATCAGACTCCTGTTGGTCTCTAGTGCCTGCTTGGGACAAGGCTCCCCACCTCTCTGGGTCTCAGGTCCCCATTTGCACTGTCCTCATTTGCTTTCTGTCACTATGATAAGACAGTGGCCTAAAACAATCTTAGGAAGAGAAGGTTGATCTCAGCTTATAGGCCACAGCCCATGCCCGAGGGAAGTCAGGACAGACACTCAGGCAAGAACTGAAGCAGAGACCACAGAGGAATGTTGCTGACTGGCTTTCTCAGCCTGCTTTCTCACACGGTGTAGACCCACCTGCCCAGAAGTGGCACCACACATAGTAAGCTGGGCCCTCCCACACATAGAGGCCCCATAGATTCGTCTACAGATCAATCTGATGTGGACGATTCCTCAGTTGAGCTCCGTCTCCCCAGGTGACTTTAGTTGGAATCAAGTTGACAAAAACTAACCAGCATAGAGGGTTAGGTTCTTGCCTGACCCTTGTCCTGTCCTCGGGTTGCTTTAGAAATGCAGTAGACAGATTTCTGCTCTCAAGAGATGCAGAGTATAGTGGGAAGACACATGGCATCTATGGCCCAGCACCCAGCACCCAGCACCCAGCACGGGGACTGGCATCTCTGCACTAAGAGAAGTGAAGGCCAGTGATTCACCTGTCAGTGACCTAGGCTGTTGGTGACAGTAAGAGCTGATGTCCGATGCAGTTTGGGTGCCTAACTGGGTTTGCTCACCTGTCAACCTAGCACTTACATGGCCCCATTTTACAAATGGGAAAACTGAGGCACCAAGCGCTTTCTCACTTGCCTGAAGGACTTGAGCCTGCTGCCCATCACGCTTATCCGCTGCTCACCTGCTTCTGAAAGGAAGCCTCTGTCTCAGGACAAGCAGCATGAACGGTGGACTCTGCGTGGGATGGCAGCGGCACCTGGGGTGAGGAACCTAGGCTGAAGCTTTGCCTGCCTGGTCTCTACCATCAAGGGACACCTGGAAATGAAGGTGCGAACACCTACCATTGGTGAGGTCTGGAGTGGGGATGGGGTGGGGACAGAGGCACAGACAGTGATGTCATTTGCTCACAGTGGTTAAAAACTGAGTTCAAATCCAGGTATGACTTCAGACTCTAATTCCCCTAGGACCACTGAGACCACGGTATCCGGTATCAGAAAACAGCTGCCTCTGGACCAGAGGCAGAGACTATTATTGTCACAACAGGTTTCAGAGAGGCTCCCCACTGCCCAGAGGCCAGAGGCCAGGTCCTTGTCCCCAGAGCTGACAGCTTTGCTAACTGCCCAGGTCTTACCCAATCCTAGGTGAGTATGAGGCAGGGGTCTTGGCCTGCTCTGTAGCTTGCTGGGGTGCCCAGGCTACCAACTGAGAAACAACTCTGCCAATTTCTACATTAAAGAAGTAGAGAGAAAGTGACCTTTCACACTCGTTGTAGTGAAAAGACACTTCTGGGCACTCTACAGCTGCTTCATTTCTGGAAGAACATCTGGCTGACAGACAGTTCACTCTTCAGAAACTGGTGTGTTTTCCACATGAGCCTTTCAAAAGTGGCAGCCCCCTGCACTCAGATTTGTAACTCTCATCTCTACCCAATGCCATCATGACTGACATTTTCCCAGGTCCCCCATCTGGTCTGGACTACAGGGGTGCCACCACCTGCCTCTCTCAGGATGTTTGATAAGCTGGGAGCTGGTGGGGTCAGAAGAGGGAGTATGAGGAGACTCTATTTCACTGAGACACATTTTGCCAGAGGACCAGCTGTGAGCAGGGCACTATATTAGGGTCAGATAACACAGGTCCAGTCCTCTTCCCATGACCTGACTGTGACCATGAACAAGTTACTTTATCTCTGTGTTCTTATCTGAAAATGGTGCAGATAAGGCTGGGGATATGGAAGAAGGGACGTGTGTTCATTCCTGTCTTTGAACTTTCTACTAGGGCTATGTTAGAATAGACTTGGGGTACCCTGTTGGGGCCCCAACAGCTAGGCACTATTGTTCCTACTCCATAGAAAGAAAGAGCTAACTCCAAAGAGGAGATTCCTTCTTCCAGTCTCACAGCCTGGTAGCCAGGCAAGACACTGTGCTGGGGTCTGTAGTGATGAGTCTAAGGAGGCCACATACAGGCAGCACATACTTAGTGCCAGGCCCTGCTTGCCACCTGCATCACCCTCCCAGACTCACACAGCTACTCCAACCATGCCAGCTTAGGGCAAAGACCCACCAAGTCGGCTGAAGAAGGAAGGCTTCAAGAGTCATGGCCCCACCACCAGGCCCAGGTCATCAGGACTTGGCAGATAGTGAGCAAGGCTCTGCCCAACCCCTGGACACAGAGGACTCCACCTCACAAGCTGGGGTGTGGTGTGGGGTTGGGGTCCCAGAATCTACAGTCACATGTAGGCAAGGCATCTGAGCTGCTGTGAGCTGAGGGTTCCAAGGACTGATGGCTTTCCAGGTTCTTTCTCTCCCAGGACCCTGGGCCTTCAGCCAGTTTTTGCTCTTGATCAGCCTCTGCAAAAGTCCACATTCTCCTAGGATTGTTTCCTTTTAAATCCTTATTGCCCCCCCCTCCCTCTCCCTCCCTCTCCCAGACCTATGTTAGCCATAATCACCCCCACCTACGGTGGAGCGCTCGGACCAAGATGAAGTTCATTGTTCCTCCAGATCTACAAATTCCTGAATTAAGCAGGTGACCTGCCCAGCCACCTGAGCAGTGGAGTCAATGCCCGCTGAACAGTCAGACCTGTTCTCCTGAACAGACCTTGGAATTTGAGGGAGGGGTCTCGCCTGAAACTTTAAATTCTGAGTCCTCCATTAAACCTTGGGACCTTGATCAGCAACTGTTGTCTTGGTTGAGTTCTTCTCTCGCAGCCTTCCCATACATCCCCAACTTCCCTTCCAGGTAACCCATTTGATGTAACTGCGGGCAGTTACAGATTGGTGCCCAAATGTGTGGCTAGACACAGGAAGGTCTCCTGAGGGAACTTGTCTTGGCGGAGCTTCACACAAAACAGAAAAAGACGGTGAGCAACTACAGCACTAAATACTAGCACTAGTCTTAAATTTCATCTTTTTGAAGCTGTTGTTGTAGGTGCAGAGGGATACGGGCTAGGTGGGACAGCATCAACCCAACACTGAGCTCACTTAGGGGTTGACAGTGGAAAATGGGACAGGAAACTTCTAAACAGGCATTTGTCCACAGCCTTCAAGAACTGCTTTAGGCAAGAGGAGTAGGGTTTGAAGAACAATATTTAGAAGACCTTTTAGATCAGATAGATTCTTGTTGCCCATGGTTCTGAGAAAAAAGAACTTTAGATAAGAGAACCTGGGGGGAAAAATTGGAAAAGTGCTAAGAGTCACCGAGGCAGATAATACTACCTTCTGCCTCTGGACACTTATAAAAGATGCTATTGTTGAAGAGACCTCACAGGCATCAGATAACACCCAGGGAGAACTTGAGGAATCTCAAGAAGGAAGCCTGCCAGAGAGAACTTTCTCAGAAAAGGGTCCTCTCAACCCTAAATTAGAAAGATATAGAGATACTACTGATGAGTTAACATTAGAGGAGGAAGCGCATTCAGACGAAGGAGCTGCCAAGTATTATGGTGAGGATTGGCCTCCTAGTGCACCTTCTGCTCTGCCTATGGCCTCTACTGTATGAGATGATACCCAGATGGATATGCAACTACATAAACTGGAGTTTGAAATTAAGTTGCAGAAATTGACTAATGAGCTACAGGAGCTAAAAAGGGTATCAAGTGCAGGAAGGAGCAGTGATTCTGAGATCGCTGCTAGAAAGAGCTGTGAGTCAGGCTCTCAGAAAAGGACAGGATATATCTGACATGCAGGCCTTCCCTGCCATTGAGATCATGGACCAGCAGAACAATAGAGTTAGACAATATCAGACCTTGGAGTTCAAAGTGATAAAAGAATTAAAAACAGCTGTGGTACAGTATGGCCCTATGGTTCCTTTTACACAAGCTTTGTTGGATACTGTGATGGAGTCAAATTTAACCCCACTAGATGGGAAGACTCTATGTAAGGCTACTTTGTCAGGAGGAGAGATTTCTTGCTTGGGAGTTCTGAATGGCATGAAGCTAGTAAGAGAACTGCCACAATGAACGCTCAGGCAGGTAATCCAGATTGGGAACTAACATGCTACTAGGAGAAGGTCAATATGAAGGCAATGCTAATCAGATTGGGTTTCCTGTTGGAGTGTATGCGCAGGTTGCAATGACTGCCCGCCTCGAGTGGAATCAATTACTGATTAAAGGGGATCTCAGTGGAAGTTTAGCTAGCATTAGACAGGTTCCTGATGAACTTTTTCAGGATTTTGTGGATAGGTTACTGAAATCAGCTAATAGAATTTTTGGAGATTCTCAAGCAGGAAATCCGTTTGTCACAAAATTGGTTTATGAGAATGCTAATGCAGCTTGTCATGCCGCCATTAGACCTTATAAAGGACAGACAGATTTAGCTGGGTATATTCGCCTTTGTGCAGAGATTGGGTCTTTGTACAATCAAGGTCTAGCCATGGCTGCAGCTTTTCAAGGAACCACTGTGCAAGTGATACTCTTACAGAGATGAGGGAATAAAGAGTGTTTTAAACGTGGAGGTTGGGGTCATTTTAAAAATGATTTTCCTAGGAACAGAGGCACCGTAAACAGGCAATCAGGTTATGCCCCAGGAGTTTGTCCTCAATGCAGGAAAGGTAATCACTGGGCCTGGGACGGTAAATCTAAGACAGATATTCAGGGCCGTCCTGTGTCGGGAAATGGGCAGAGGAGCCAGCCTCAGGCCCCCAGACACCCACAGCAAGCAACTTATGGGGCCATGAAGCTGCTGCCAGGCCAGGGAAATCCATTTTTGAACTTATCAGGGCAACACCAGGAAGCACAGGACTGGATCTCTATTCCACCTCCCATGCAGTATTAACCCCAGAAATGGAAGTTCAGACCCGGCCTACAGGAGTTTTTGGATCTTTGTAATAATTGAGGGGGAAAGCTTTGAAGGATTGATAGATACTGGAGCTGATGTGACAATTATTAGAGGACAAGATTGGCCTTCAACTTGGCCCTTGTCAGATATGCTCACTTACATCCAAGGGATTGGTTATGCCAAAAATCCAAAGCAAAGTGCTAAACTTATAACTTGGAAAAATGAAGAAGGCAATTCAGGACAAATTTAGCCTTATGTTATGCCAAATTTACCTATTATCCTTTGGGGAAGAGATCTCCTGTCACAGATGGGTTTTATAATGTGTAGTCCTAATGAGGTACTGGCTAAGCAAATGCTAGAACAAGAATTTTTGCCAGGTCAGGGGCTAGGAAAAGGACAAGGCGTTAAAAGGTTTGAAAGTCCTAAGCCTCACTCTAACACTAGAGGTTTAGGGCATTTTCCGTAATGGCCACTATCTTGCCTGCATCCCATGCTGATAAAATTCAATGGCTTAATGATAATCCAATGTGGGCTGATCAGTGGTCTTTAAAGAAAAAATAGAAGCAGCCTCTTCACTAATGCAAGAGCAACTAGAGGCAGGATATCTAAGAGAATCTCAGTCACCATGGAATGCTCCAATATTTGTTATCAAGAAAAAATCTGGTAAATGGGGATTGTTACAAGATCTAAGAAAGGTTAACGAAACCATGACACCGATGGGAGCTTTACAACCTGGGCTTCCATCTCCAGTGGCTATTCTTAGAGGATATTATAAAATAGTGGTAGATTTGAAAGATTGTTTCTTTACTATTCCTTTGCACCCTGAGGATTGTGAAAGATTCGTTTTCAGTGTTCCTTCCATTAACTTCATGGAACCTACGAAAGGATACTAATAGACAGTTCTTCCTCAGGGCATGGCCAACAGTCCTACCTTATGTCAAAAGTTTGTGGCACAGGCCATTCAGCCTGTAAGACAGCAATGGTCAGAGATATACCTTATTCATTACACAGACGACGTCCTAATAGCAGGATAAGATCCTCAGGACTTGCTTGTCTGATATAGAGATTTACAACAGGCTTCAGCTGATAAAGGACTGCAAATAGCTCCAGGAAAAGTGCAAACTCGGGATCCTTATAATTATTTGGGTTTCAGACTTACAGATCAAGCCGTTTTTCCCCAGAAGATAATTATTCACAGGGATAGTTTAAAAACTTTAAATGATTTTCAAAAGTTGTTAGGTGACATAAATTGGCTTCACCCCTATTTAAAGCTTACTATAGGAGAATTATGACCTTTATTTGATTTTTTTTGGGGGGGGGGTTTAGAGACAGGATTTCTCTGTGTAGCCCTGGCTGTCCTGGAACTCACTCTGTAGACCAGGCTGGCCTCAAACTCAGAAATCCGCCTGCCTCTGCCTCCCAAGTGCTGGGATTAAAGGCGTGCGCCACCACGCCTTTATTTGATATTCTAAAAGGGAGTGCTGATTCTACATCTCCTAGATCTTTAACCCCGGAAGGGCTGCTGGCCTTACAGCAAGTAGAAAGAGCTATTGAAAAACAATTTGTTACCTATATAGATTATTCTTTGCCTTTACATCTGTTGATTTTTAACACGACTCATACGCCTGCAGGATTATTGTGGCAAAGGGTTCCTCTTATGTGGATTCATTCGAGGGCGTCTCCTAAACATAATATCCTGCCATATTATGAGGCAGTATCCCAGATCTTTATACTTGGAAGGAAGCAGGTGCTGACTTATTTTGGCAAAGAACCAGATATCATTATTCAGCCTTTTAACGTAGATCAAGATACTTGACTGAAGCAGCATACTACAGATTGGTTGCTTGCTCAAATAGGATTTAAAGGAACTATAGATAATCATTATCCTCAAGATAGGTTGATAAAATTTTTAAATGTGCATAAGGTTGTATTTCCTAATATGGCATCTTTACAGCTGCTGCATAATGCTTTTTTTGATTTTCACGGACAGCTCCTCTAAAGGACAAGCTGGATATCTTATGAGTAATCAACAGGTGGTAATAGAGACCCCTGGGCTCTCAGCCCAGTTAGCAGAACTGACAGCAGTACTTAATGTTTTTCAGTCAAGTTTCAGATCCTGTTGCATTGGCTAGAAATGATCATAATAAGTTTCATCTTTCTAGCCACACCTTAAGGCTCCAACATAAGATCACTAAGGAGCAATAAAGAATGATTGTGAAACAATGGCCTAAGTGCCTTACATTATCTCCAGTTCCTTGTTTAGGGGTTAATCCATGAGGCCTTATGCCCAATCATATTTGGCAAATGGATGTAACTCACTATACCAAATTTGGAAAATTAAAATATATACATGTTCAGGATTCCTTTTTGCTTCTCTGCATATGGGAGAGGCCTCTAGAAATGTAATTGATCATTGTTTACAAGCCTTTAATACTATGGGATTACCTAAAGTCAATAAGACAGATAATGGGCCAGCTTATACTGGCAACAACTTTATATCATTTTGTAAAGAATTAGGTATTGAACATAAAACTGGAATTCTTCATAACCCAATGGGTCAAGGAATTGTTGAGCGTGCACATCGCACTCTGAAAAAATTGGCTTTTAAAGACAAAAAGGGGGTATTATACCCTCCAAGATCACCAAAAGCACATCTTGCTTTTGTCTTATTTGTTTTGAATTTTTTGCAAACTGATGCTAAAGGTCAGTCTGCAGCAGATCGCCACTGGCATCCAGTCACTTCCAATTCTTATGCCATGGTTAAATGACGGGACCCTCTAACTAATACATGGAATGGTCCAGACACTGTTTTAATATGGGGAAAAGGGTCTGTTTGTGTTTTTTTCACAAAAAGAAGACACAGCCCGATGGCTGCCGGAAAGATTGGTTCGTCGAATGGACATACATCCTGGATCTTCTAGAAAATATGATTCCAATCACTAAGGATGACAAAAAAAAAAAACAAAAAACAAAAAAACAAACCTTTATCAGCCGGTTTATATGGCACTTATCAGAGAAGAGAAAAGAAGATAGGAGAGAGGAAGGGAGTGGAGGGGAGCGGAGGGAAGGGAAGGGAAAGGAAGGGAAGGGAAGGGAAGGGAAGGGAAGGGAAGGGAAGGGAAGGGAAGGGAAGGGAAGGGAAGGGAAGAAAAGAAAAAGAGAAAAAAAAAACCTCTCTGTTGATTCTCAAAGTCACTTCCCCCACACTGGGAAACCAGGCTTTGTGTCTGATAGTTGCTAATTTGCAACTGAATTGGATATCTTGGGACATCTGCAGACAAGTTAATCCTGTTTTGTTTCTAACTTCTGATCTTGTATTTTAATCAGGTGGTTGTTTCCACCCAGGCTCACCTGGCTCAGTGACTCACCATGATAATTTTCCTGAGTGCATATATTTATGTCCATGTGGCTTTGGTCTGATATTGGGAAAAAGATGTGCTATGAAGACCTGCAAGTCAGAGATGGGTAAATGAAATTCTAAGACCTTTCATCAACCTAAGACAGGAATGTGTGCCTATAGGCTGCATTTATTTATAATAAATGCTAAAGGCTGTGTTTGTGCAAATAAACACAAACAAGTTGTACATGCTTTTCCAAAGATGGGTAAGAGAAAGACTCTAGAATTCTGACCTAAGACAGGCAGGACCACCAGCCACCATAATTCCCAGACAGGACTATGGAGCATAAGAAAATCTTTTGCCCCAGTCCAATTTTTAATAAATCAAAGGGAGGAATTGGGCCTTCCCCTCCCAGCCCTTAAGCAGGAATTCCAGACCTGTGTTAGCCATACCCCACCACCACCACCTAGTGTGTAGCACTCAGACCAAGGTGAAGTTCATTGTTCCTCCAGATCTACAAATTCCTGAATTAAGCAGGTGACCTGCCCAGCCACCTGAGCAGTGGAGCCAATGCCCTCTGAGCAGTCAGACCTGTTCTCCTGAACAGACCTTGGAATTTGGGGGAGGAGCCTCACCTGAAATTTTAAATTCTGAATCCTCCATTAAACCTTGGGACCTTGATCAGCAACTGTTGTCTTGGTCACGTTTCTCTCTCTCTCTCTCTCTCTCTCTCTCTTTCTCTCTCTCTCTCTCTCTTCCCCCCCCCCCAGTCTCCCTCAAAACTGGGCTGGGTTGGTCTGTAGCCCAGGATGATGTAGAACTCACTGAGAAGTTCAGGTTTACCTTGCACTGTCAAATAATCCTTCTTCAGTCTCCTGAGTGCTGGACCTGAGTGCCGGACCTGTAACCCCAATGATTTTGTATTTTGCTTACTTTGAGATAAGTTCTCCTGGAGCCAAGCCTGGCTTCACACAAGCTTGACTTGTAACCCAAATGATCTTGAACTTCTGGTTCTTCTATCTCCACCTTAAATTCTGAGATTACAGGTGTGTGCAACCATCCTTATTTTGTGCAATGCTGGGAATGGAGCCTAGGGGTTCATGGAAGTTAGGTAGGTACTCTACCAACGGAACTATACCCCAGCGTTCCCCTGGGATAATGATAAGATAGTTATGTACATGGACCTCATAACCAGAGCACTTGCCTCTGGTAGCCATGATGCTTCTGTCGGTACATGCTGCCGGGTGCGGGTGCGGTAGAACTCAGTGTCTTATGCAGAGGTATCTGGACAAGTCTTTGCATAGCTCTCATTATGAGAATGAAATAGCTTGCAAACTATGAGCTGAGACCTTGGTTCAGATCCTCACTCTTCTACTTTAGTGCTTTCATTAAAGAGCTAACTCACCCCTTCCTACTCCCTTTTGGTACACAATGGCTCTAACTCCCGAGTGCTAGGTGGCTGTTGTATTTTGGTCTGTTGCTATGTATTGTAATGTTAAATTCAGTATTCCAAGGTCTAGTCACCTCAATATGAGTGAATTCTCATGTATGTCAGCTTTTGTTGTGAAAACCTTGCTCCTTAATTTAAAGCCATTGGTTGAATAAAGATGCCTACAGCCTGTAGCTGAGCAGGACAGGTAGGTGGGGCTTCGGTTCCCAGGCTTGGGGTCTGAGGCAGAGATGAGGAGAGGATAGGAAGAAGGAAGAAGGTGCCATGGGTGGGTGAATCATGAGCGAATGGCCATGAGGACTGGCTTTTGGAGTAGGAGCATCCCAGGCAGAATATGGCAGGTGATATCTCGGGGTTACTGACAGAGAAGTAGACAAAACAGCACAGAGGGCTGATATCTGCCCAGCTCTGGTGCTTTTAAGGCTTATCATAAAGGTTTTGTGTCTTTTATTTGGGAACTAAATGATCTAGGGTTAGGTAGAAACCCCCTGTGGTGGTTTGAATGTGCTTGAGCCAGGGAGTGGCACTATTAGAAGGTGTGGCTTTGTTGGAGTGGCTGTGGCCTTGTTGGAAGAAGTGTGTCACTGTGGGGGTAGGTTTGAGACCCTCCTCCTTGCTGCCCTCGAGACAGCCTTCTCCTGGCTGCCTTGAGATCAAGATGCAGAAGTCTTCACTCCTTCTCCAGCACCATGTCTGCTGGACACAGCCATGCTTCCTGCCATGATGATAATGAACTGAACCCCTGAACCTATAAGCCAGCCCCAATTAAATGTTGTCCTTTATAAGAATTGCCTTGGTCATGGTGTCTCTTCACAGCAATGGAAACCCTAAGGCACCTCCAAATAATTTTTACCACAACAAGAGGCTATCAGGTAAATTCAGACACACCAGACTAGTGCCTGGCACCTTGTGCAGTTCTGTCAATGGCAGTCTCTGTCATGTGCTCACACCCTCTTGCCCTCTTGGCATTTCATCACAAATCACATCCAGCTGAGCCACTGGGACATATCTGGTCACTCTGCCAAGCTGACAAGTTTCTGTCATCCCAGCCTGCCTGGAGGCCCACCCTGGGACAACATATTCCCATGTTCCAACTGCTTCACAGAGCTGTATGATCCCACCTGCTGCCCTGGCAGGGCCCCACCCACCATATGGAGTAAGCCACGCCCACTGTGCCAACATCTCAGCCCAGATCTGCTGGCCTGTCACCCCTCACTTTCCCAGATCCCAACCCCAGGTGATCTTATTGCCATGGATACCATACCTCCTTTGACTGGTAAGCACCCCCAAGCCCTGCACCCCAGCAAAGAATGAGCCTCACACTTCCACAGCTGACAGAACAAGGTTGCAACCCTGCTCATTACTCAAGAGACATGTGTGACCAGGGGCAAACTCCTCACCCTCCTTCTGGGGCCTCAGTTTCCTTATCTGCTAAAATGGGAACTGTGCTAACCTCAGACCTTCAATGATGGAAAAAACAAACAAACAAACAACAACAAACAACCACTCATCTTGGGCAGCTGCCCTGGTTAAGTGTCTGGATTGGTGAATTTTGAATCTTTATTTCCAGTGGTTCTAAGGAGGCAGGTCTGTCTACCTTAGAACACACAGCAACAACCTGGAGCCTGTATGGCACTCAGACAAACTCTGCAACAACAAACTGTGCTGTCACCACTCCCCAGTGTCCTGGGAGGTACCTCCAGTCAGATGCAGAGAGGCCATGGCAGAGGGGTGTGGAGCTACATTCTTAGCACTGTGGGGTTTGGTCCAGGTCAGTGGTTTAGACAACTGGTGACTTTGGCATCCTCCCGACTCCGGCAGCGGGAGTATGAAGGACGCCATGAAGGCTGTGGGAACACCCCACATGGTAATGAATATGAGTGCTGTAGTTGGGGCAGATCCAGGGCAGGAGGAAACCCAGCTGGCCCACATCCTCTTACCCCTGTGCCTTTGGTTATGCCGCCAATCACTGGCTAGGGGTCAGTACTTTCCTGCCTACATCATGGAGGGCCCTGGCTATCCCTTCAGGGTAGAATGGCCAGAGGGCAGGTAGATCTTAGGGCCACAGAGATGAAAATTGGGCACTTTGGGTGAGCCCAGTAGAGACTCCAGCTCACCCAAGGTCTGTGCGGCTATGGTACCTATATGTTACCTTCGCTGCCCTCCCTCTAGCAAGCCCCCCTAGGGCTAGCTTGGCCACCAGCCTCCGTCTCATTCCTGTCTGCTGGACCTCACCTTCTCCTCTCCATCCTGGTCAGCAACCCCTTATAAACTCCAGTTTGGAGGGCCACTCCTGAGCTAAACACTCATCCCAACCTTGTTTCCATGCTGAACAGAGGAGATTACTGCCAAAGTTGGGGGCCTTGGGCATCCTCAATGTCCCACCCCATCACCATGGGGGTGCTTGGGAAAACAGGTCTAGACCTTGACTTATTGAGGGAACTTCAAACTGGAGAATCCCAGCTTCCTTCCTTAGGCCTCCAAATCCATATCAGGGACTACTATGTGTTCACTGAGAACCCAGTGCCCCCTGGAGGCTGGCTATGAAAACTTTCCTCAGACCCATGGGCACCACCATCCAGGAGGAGACCCTCCCCAGACTGAAGTGAGGAAGTAAGCCAGCCAGGTCAGCGAGGGCCCATCTTCTGGCTGATCTGGACAGCAAGCGACTCTACTCCAGAGGTCCTCCCTGGGGCTGGAGCTAAGCTGTCCTCCCTGACTCTCGATGGCCTGCCTGCATCCCGCATGGGCTCCTCCCCGGGACTCAGCTCTTCCACCCCAAGGCCCAGAGACCCTTGGGCACCTGGTGGAGAGTGGAGGAGCACTCTTCCTGCCCCTCCACGCTCACTGGCAGCTGTCTTCACAGCAACAAACACAGGCGGGTGGGCGGGTGGATGGGGGGGGCAGGTATGATAATGTTCTGTGAGTAGCCGTCAAGGCACAGCACAGGAAAGCAGGGGCATTCTTGAGTTCTGTGCCGAGACGCAGGGAAACTCAGGCCCGATGAGCCCCAGGTCATGCAAATTGAGGATGGAGTCAGCAATAATACGGGCTGTACGCTTCTGGTACCCACCCGAGGTCACCATGAGGATGGGTATATCGTGGGCTCGGACCACACGGAAAACCACTTCATCTCTCTTCACAATGCCCTGTGGGAAGACAGGGAGGATGAGTTCAGATAGGCCCAAGTTCCTGTGGTATCAAAAATTACTACTGCAAGTCTAGCCCTGATGTGGATTGCTGCTGCTTTTAGCATCTCCTCCAGACATAAGGCTGCCCATATTTTATAATTTTGTCAACCCTCAGAGCATGGCTTACCTGCTCCACCAGGGCCAGGACACAGAGCTTGGCAGATAGACAAATGCCCCAAAATGCCCCTCCCCACCGCGGGGCAACATGTGTGCCTGAGCTGATAGATGCATGTCCTAGGCAGCCCTAGGGTCTCTGGCTTGAACATGAAATGTCCCCCACAGGTTCGCACGTGTTTGAACACTTGCTCCCCAGTTGGTGGTGCTGTCTGGGAAGGTCCTAGACCTTTAGTTGGCAGAGCCTGCTTGAGAAAGTACATCACATTTTATACCTGGGCCCCACTTCCTGTTCTCTTTCTGCTTCCTTTGTGCACATAAAATGTGGCCTCTCTGCTTCCTGACTACCTACCAACCCCATGTTCCTGCTGCCATGAATAGTTCTACTCCTTCAGGGACTGTGAGTTAAAATGAGCCCTTTGTCCTGAGTTGCCCCATTTATCAGAGGATTGATTCTCTTGCAGCAACAGAAAAGTGACTGATATGTGGTCGGATTGTGGCCAGGCTACAGACAAATCCTCAGGAGACCCCATGCTAGGACGTACCGCTGGGCTGATGGACAGTCCCCCGAGGCGGTCCCCCTCCAGCACGTCTGTGCCCGCATTGTACACCACCACGTCAGGCAGGTGCTCCTGGAGGGACCGCCTCACATTCCTCTCCACCTTCTCCAGATATTCCTCATCTTCTGTGCCCCACTCCAACTCCACCTTCCGCCTGATGGCCTCTGGGAAGGAGACACAAACAGCCCCGAGTACAAAGCAGGGAAACTGAGGCAGAGGATGGCATTGATGCGGGGACTTATTGATACCCACAACAGGACTGACTCCATCTCCGTCTGACTTCTCACCGTACCAAAGCTGAGTGGTAAAGGGGCATCCGTGGGAGGATAGGTAATTAGAGCTGACACTGTCCCTGAGGGCCTAGAGACCCTATCCTTGAGCCCTACCAACCCTGAATACCCCACATATTCAAGCTCAGGCTCCTAATAGTCCAGAGTGATCTTAGGCAGAGTCAGCAGCGGCCTCGCCTCACCACCTGGGCATACATGGCCCTGCCATGTTCTCATCTTAAATGTGCCGAGAGGCCCAACTGTCGAAGGCTTGGCTCCCAGCCCATGGTGCTACTGTGTGATACTGATGACTGGACCTTTAAGAGATTGAGCCAAGAGGAGGAAGTGATGCAACTTGGCAGTGATATATCAGGACCACGCCCCTGAATGTGTCTCTGCCTCTGGTCATCACGAGATGAGCTTTTCCTACCACACATGCAGCCGTGGTACCCTGCAACATGATAAGTCCAAGGTAACAGGGCCTACTGAACAGAGACAGGGACCTGAAAGCCGTGGGCCAAGGCAAACTCTCCTCCTCTCATGCTGTCAGCCAGCTCCATTTCAAGGCTACTGCTGACCTCGGTAGTGGTCCCATGTTACTGGCTTCTTCAAAATCATCCTACATATTCTGTCACAGAGACAGAAAGCTCACTGAGACTCTACCTCCAGTGGGGCAGGCAGGTTGCTGATCTCCAACTTGGTCTCAGAGCCTCTGGGTTGTGCTTGAGCCCATTTCTGATGTTCTTTAAAAAACATTTTGTTATATCTTAATTTAATTTATATTTTATCTTATTTTAATTACATATATATGGGAGTGTGCTCACTAGTACAGTGCCTGCAGAGACCAGAAGAGGGCATCAGATCCCCTGGAGCTGGAATTATAGGTGGCTGTGAGCCACCTGATATGGGAGTTGGGACTTGAACTCAGCTCTTTTTAAACTGAGCATTTCCCCCAACCTTCATTTTTGGTACTAGGTTATGGAGTATTGCTGTGACAGATTTTCGGAATATTATGTTAACATTTGAATTTGGGGGTGGAAAAGCCATTGAGTGTGGGAAAGCAATGCAGACAATGGAGGCCTGGGTTGCGAAGTTTCATGGGGAATCGCAGGCTCCAAGGGCCATTCGTGTGCTGTTTTGTATTAAAAATCTGTGGTTCAGGCTGGAGAGATGGCTCAGGAGTTAAGAGCACTGACTGCTCTTCCAGAGGTCCTGAGTTCAATTCCCAGCAGCCACATGGTGGCTCACAACCATCTGTAATGGGATCTGACGCCTTCTTCTGGTGTACGTATATACATGAAATAAATAAATAAATCTTTTTTTTTTTTTTAAAAGACTCTGTGGTTCTGGTAAGCCAGAGGTGAAGAGTTAGCTGTGACTAGCAAGAGGCCAATGACACCAAAGTAAAACCTTTGCTTTTCTGGGACAATTGACACTAGTCAGGTGGGACTGACAATTAGTGATAATTAACAAAAGACAAGCATCATTAAGGCAAAATTCTGGGACGTGTTTCCTCAGGGTCAGCACACACAAGCAGGGATGCAGAGGAGGCCAAGGCTGTATACTGTGCTGGAAGCTGAGTTCTGTAATGTGTAAGAATCTCCTACATGGTACTGGTTAAAGGCATGAAGGGGATATGGAGAAAGTTGAGGCTTGGCACCCTGTGGTGGGATAAGAGACCTTAGAGAGGCCAGGGGAGGCTATTAGTGAAGGTGCACCAGTGTAGACTCCAGAAATTTGAAGATCCTAGTACCATGGGATGACCACCAAGGTCAGCAACAGCTGTGGAGTGGAACTGGCATGAACCCAGGACACAAGATGTGTGCACTGCAGAGGCTGGAACTAGAGAAATGACCAGGGGAGTGTGGGTGGGTCCCAGAGGTCAAGCACTGAACTTTTTACACTGATGTTTTGGTTTGATTATTCTGGTTCTTCCCTCAAAGAGTTTTTAAAAAGTGTTTATTTTGATCTTGTAAGAACCCAGTTATCAGACTGTGGCTATTTTAGAGAAACTTTGGAGTTTTAGAACAAGTCTGGAGTTTGAGAGACTCAGATATTTTAGAGAGACTTTGGATATTTTAGAGAAACTTTGAACTTTGAGAAAGATATTTTAAATGTTTTAAAGAGACTGGACTTTTAAAATGTTTGAATTTTTAAAAACTAGAACTTTTCAAAGTTGGAATGTTTGATATTGTGGCATTAATATAGTATAAAGTGTATAGGGTATAGTGGGAGCACTCATTCCATCCTGGGGACAAATGAGAGAGGAAGGCTGTGGTTGAATAGTGATGTTTGCCCGTCATATTGACGACAACGGGGCAATTGTGTTGTATTCTACGGGTGGTGCCACCCCTGGGCACATGGTCCTAGGGTTTAAGAAAAGAAACTGAGCATGTCAGGAGGAGCGAGCCAGTGATCAGCATTCCTCTATGGCTTCTGCTTCACTTCTTACCTGACTTCTCTCATAATGAACTATATATTGACGGTAAGCTGAAATAAACGTTTTCCTCCCCAGATTGCTTTTAGTCATGGTTTTATCACAGCAATAGAAATCTAACTAAGGCACAAATCCTCTGAGCTTCCTTCTGCCATCTTTATGGTTTCTATTGTGCTTGTGCTCGCTCTCTCCTCCCTTCCCTCCCTCCTTCTCATCATCTATGCTCACCCCTAATGTGAAGAGCCCTTGTGTGTGTTCTGTGGTCTTGGGATCAAGTGACTCCCTTAGATGCTTCCTCATGTGCTTGTGGGTATAGTGGGAGCACTCACTTCCTGGGAACACTACAGATAAAGGAGTGGCATAGTCGTACCCACCAGGTGCACACTGAGGACAGAGGTGGGGATAAACTTACCTTTCGCAAAGCGATCCCCAGGGTAGATGTGGCGGTTGTAAACATCCATGATGTATACACGCTTGTCACCCATGAAGTCTCGCTCGTGCCCATTGCCCTGTATGCAGACACAACTATCACTCAGGCAGCTGCTCTCAGGAAGGGGGGGACCCTAACCACCACAGGAACTGCCCCCCCTGCTTTGTCAGGAGGCTTGACCTTAGGGATCTAGTGTCAGGCGGCTGGTAGTCAGCAGAGCCAGACACACTCCAGACATGACCCCACAGCCTCCTTTGGAACCTGCAGTATGGCCAGGCCTGTCTCTCACCCTCTCTGTGAAACAGGGCAAGATCTGGCCTCGAGACCCTCTTGGCTCTGCAGGGGCATCAGTGGGATTGGGACACGGAGAACAAACTGCAAAGGACTGTATATGTGTGACTTGGTTTGCTTGGATCTGAGTAAGGGGGACAGAGTAGTGGAGGCTTATGAAGAGCCTCCTGCCTGGTATATGAGTGGTCAACGGGAGGCAGCGAGACCCCTTGGGTTCAAGGACAGAAGCTACCAGGGACATGGGAAGGGGACTCTCTCACCAATGGAAGGCGCTGGTGCCTGAGCTCCTGCAGAGTGCTCACCTGGTGGGCATCGAGATCAATGATGGTAGCTCTGGAAATGCCTTCCACACGTTCGAACAGGAACTGACAGGGAGAGAAGATGTGTGAGGACCTGACAGGCCAGAGGACCCAACCCTTTGGGGACTAAGGAAAGGGGTTGAGGAGGGAGGGAGGACAATGGGGAAGACATCACTTTCCCAGGAGGGCTGGGGTGCTAGGAGAAATGGGGAGGGCAGTGGACGGTGGGGAGGGATGGGGGAGGGGAGGGAGGGTTCAGAGATCAGGTCGTGGATCCCCTGGGGAATGTGGGGTTGAAAGATTAGCCCCACAGTCTTAGAATTTAACTCCCCAAATTTTACTTCATTCTATAATGCTAAATCCTGATGCCTCTTCCTCCACTAGGAGACCCCTTCCCTGTTCCCCTCCAAGTCCCAACAGCCAGGTCTGCTGATAGCCTATCTACATGCCTATAAGAACAGAGGCTCCATTAGCCTGGCGCCTACCATGAGGCTGGGCAGAGAGCACATCGGGGGCTCAGGGGTTTCACAGAACCACAGAGTGGGCAAGCTTCCTTCAGAGCTTGGAAGCTTCAGAGTGGGAAGCTCAGCTTTCTCAGTGATGCTCAAGGGTTCAGTGAGGGGAGGAGCAAGCGAAGGAGCTGGGTTCAGGTTAGTGTATGAAATCGACACCAGCTGTGCGGAGCTCTGATGTCACCAGGATCCTAACTTGTCCTTGCCTCACTCCTCCCCACTTCAGCCACACCCTTCTTCAACATCCTGAAACCTGCCTGTCCCTCCACCCAAACCTACTCCCAGCACTGGGGAGACTGTGATGACTCCCTCCTGCCACACACAGGTCTTCTAGTGGCTGGAATGTGCCAGGTCCAGTTTGAATCCTGGCCAGGTTGAGCAGCTAGAGAGGTCCTGCTCCACTGTGAGGAAGACCCTCCCCCACTGTGAGCCCACCTCTTTAGAGGTAAAGTATCACAGGTTCAGAGACACACCTTGATAGCCAGTGTGATGTCTGCATAGGCACAGAAGCCCCCACCACGGTCACTGGAGCAGTGGTGGAAGCCACCACCTGCAGAAAGCCAGACAGTGATATTGGTCAGAACCAGGTCTGGGTGCCCTCTACCTCCCTACCAGCCCTGCAGCCCCCTCCTGTTGGGATACCAGGTTGGCCAAGTGAACAGAACACCTGGGCATGTCATCACTCCAGGCCAAGAGGTAGCTCCATGTTGGCCAGCTGAGCTGCCCTGGGGTTCCCACACCAGGAAAGGGGCAGCATTAGCAGGCTTGCTTTGAACCCAGGTTTTCCTCCTAGTGGACAGAGATGACTGGGAAGGGCACCCTCTGCTGGCCACAGCTGTCCATGCCATCCCAAACCCTGAGACATAGTCTAGGAGTCCTTTTTGCTTTGGACCAGAGAGCTGCTGTTGCCTGCCTTCTGCTAAAATGACTAGTAAGCTGCTACAGCCCCTGTATCCCTGGAGACCCTGGGTTATAGGAACCTTCCGAAATGGAGGTCCAAAACTATCCCCACCTGACAGTGTGAGGCTGGGGCTGTGCACATTAAGAACTTGCCTCTTCTACTCGCTGGGGATTCCTAACAGGGCACCCAGCTTGCTGAAGCATCTCTATAGGCCAGAAGAGAGCTTCATCTTCACTAGTACCTTTTAAGATGAGCTGCCCTGAGCACATGGACCAACAACATGTCCAGAAAACATAATAAGCAAATAGCAGCACCATTAGTGAAATCCAGGCTTCATCAGGGTCTAGATGCTCAACTAACCAGGTCCTAGTTTCCATGATAGGGCTATCCCTGAGGTCCTCCATGGACTGGGAACTATGCTACGGACACACATGGCATAAATTACCCATGTGTCTATACAATTGGGCTTCCTAACACCATGGCTATGCCAGGTCTAATGCTGGGTACCTGGCAATGCAAGCAGGAAGAGCCACAGCCCCTGGCCATGTGGAGCTCACAAAAAGGGACCAGATCCTGCTACAGGGTCCTGCATAAGCCAGCAGCTTCCTCATGAAACAACTATGCAACAGCAAAGGAAAGGCTGCTAGGAAAAAGGTTCTTCAATTGTCAAGGTCTGTGAAGACAGAGTGCAGAGACCACACAGAACCAGAAAGCACTAGTCCCCAGAACCCCTGATGTGGCACTGAGCCTGGGCCTATCCACTCATCCCATGACCAAGCCCTGCCCACTGGCCTAGACCCCAGAAAGATGGACCCTTTCACTTGGAGGCAACTAATTCCACACAGACATGCCCAGGAACCTACCTGAGGGATGGCACAGGCTCTCTGGGTGGAAGAGAACTCCCTGTCATTGGAAATATGTAAATGTTGGGCGGGGGCATTCTCAGAACAATTATCTCACAGCAAATAGAGGTACCCCTGGGGCCTACACAGGAACAAAAAGGCTGTATACTACTCCAGGCTACTAAGCTGGCTCTGAGGGTTTTCCTGTCCCTCTGTCCCCACACCCTTGCCACCTCCACCAGGACAGCCAGACATTCTGAAGCTCCAGCACTCACCAACATTGATGGCCCAGCCTCGTTCCACAGCCAGCTTCCCCGCCTTTGGAGACAAGCAGAGGGTAGGAGTTCAGGCCTTATCCTGAAGCAGGTATGCATGCACTCAATATAAGCTCTGGGGCAGGAATAGGCCACAGGTAGAACGAGGCAGCACCTCATTCCTCAACAAACCAGTGGTGACCAGGGTAAAAACCCAAACTGCCCGAGTGGGGAAGGATTCGGAGTGGCCCTCCCAGTCTTACAGGGAAAGCATCAGAGACTCAAGTGAGGTGAGCTGAGGATTCCCACATGACTTTTCGAATGGAAAAAGAGACGGTCTGCTTGCAGAAACGCCACAAGCTGATGGGTCCAATCCTGCAGGCATTTGGGGTGAATGGCAATAAATACAAAATGTGGTAGTGCCAGAGTGCAGTGACCATGACTGGGTCAGACTTCATTAATTCTGACACAAAGTGTCCCTCAACCAGCTCCCCAGCAGCGAGTAGCACTACTGTAGAACACATGCTTGTTGGGTTACAAACACAGTAACTTAGATTATTACTGGATGGAACAAGTCCCTACAGGGCAACGTGGGGGAGGAGCCTGGAGCTGCACACCCCACCCAGCCTACCATGATGGTGCCTCCAGTCTGGGTCCGCAGGGGCCTCAGCACCTTCCTCTGCACAAGGAAGTTGGGGAGAAAAATGACAGGGGGGATCTCAGTGATGGTAGCCACCACGAAGGACCACTGTGGAAAGAGACATGGATGTTAAACTTGATGCCAGCCTGAGCATGGTGGCTCCCCTCTCTTTCTGGGGAAGTGACAGCTGAGAGTCACCTTTGAGTCCCAGCTTTGTGCTTGGCCACAGTGACGTCGATGGCAGCATTCTGAGGCACTCTTCTGCCCTCTTGTGTCTAGAATAAGGACTGCAGGCTGTGCTGAGACTGCATGGGACTCCTCTGCTCTCCGCAACCCAGTACTAACCAGAAGAGCCTAGTCTCTGAGGCCAAGTGTCAGTTAGCACTTTCTAAGTACTTGGGGCCTATGAGACAGCCAGGTGGGCTTTGGGGCCTGTCTTGTGCTGGGATACTTGTAGCCAAAGCTAACAAGACAGCAGGTGCTATGACAGAGAAATACCAGTCTTCATGGGATGGGAGAGGGCCTCGTGGAGAAGGTAATGACAACAAAAGGTAAACAGTGAACAAGAGTCCCCCAGATTCAGGCTTTAGGCCAAAGATGCAGTTAAGGGCACAAAGGATTGCGTTCAGAATGCCAGAGGCTGGACAGGGCAGGGCAAGGAAGCATCTTCTGTGGTTCAGGACCTGGTCTGCTAGCACAGGTTCACAGCATACTGTCAGAGCAGTACAGAGGCACAGGAGAGCCAGAACTAAAAGCTAAAGTTACAGGGACTCCCCGAGTCCCGTCTACAGTTCATGTGAGCTACCTTGCTATTTTTCCTGCGCTCCCAATCCTGACTCCATTCCTTTCTGCTCAGCTCTGCAGAGTCAGGTTTTGAAGTATCTGGCTCCCTCTGCTGCTCCTTGCTCTTTTGTTGGAGATGACAATCTCTCTTTATATCCCTGGATGTCCTGGCATCTGTGTCTATCCCCTTCAGAGCTACACTAGTACTATCGATCCTTAGTCTAAAATAAAACCGTGGGGTCTAGAGGCCAGTGCAGCTTAGGAGGCTGAGGATAAAGATCATGAGCTCACACCAACTTTGTCTCAAAATTAAAGGGTTTTTTAAAATTATATTTTAAAGAGGGAGAGACTGATGATGTAGTTTAGTAATTGAGTGCCTGCCTGAGATTAGACAAACAAACCTAAACTCCCAGGGATCCCTGGGCTCTGTTACTTTTTACTTACACCACCAATCAGGTGAATCCAATGCTTTGTGCTGGGTGCTACAGGCTCCTGATTTGATGTCCTCTTGGGCTCTCTCCTGCTTCTATCTGCTATTTGTTATTTAATTTTGCTTGCTATAAACTTAATAAACTCATTCATTCGAAATTCACATGGCTATGCTAGATATTTTCTTGGTACAGAACCGGTGTATACCGCCCCCATAAGTGAAATTAGGTATTGAGACAAACATGTATGGGGATATCCATAGCAACACTACTGCCGATCATTAAAATGGGAGAAATAGCCCACATGTGCACAAGCTAATAGATGGACAAACAAGATGTGGTACACCACATGGCAGAGTATTATGCATCAATGAGGAGGAATGAATACGGGGTGGTGTGTGGCTTCCTGGCAGAGCACCTGCCCTGCATACTTGAGCTCTCAATCCCAGCCACTGGGAAGAAAAATGCATGGTACCTGGTCAATATGCTGTGTGGTGAGTGAGGCAAGCCAGATGCAAAAGCTCACACACTGTTTGATTTTATCTGTACTAAGTCAAGTACAAAGTACATGAGTCTGTGGAGGCACAGTAAGTGGGAGGAGACTGGGCAGAGGGCGGGGAATACCAGGGAGCAAGTCCTCTGAGGGATCAGGTTTCCTTTCAGGGTGATAGGAACAGCTATAGATCGTGACATCACATGGATAAATGGTGGATTCACTGCTGAACCTTAAGACGGTGGACTGTGAAATATGTAATTAACCACATTTTTTAAAGGAGAGATGGGCCTCGTGGAAGATGGGAAGAACTAAGTCAAAGACCCAGGTTCCCATCCCCCACAGCCTCTCCCATCTTCAGCCTTCTGGGCGCCCTGAGGTCAGTCTCCTTTCATCCCACAGGGCCTTTGCACTTGTGGCTCATGCTTAGACTGTCCCTCCCTCACTCCCACCCTTTAAGTCTGGGGCCTCACTGGCCTCCACACCCTACTTTGCTGTCCCCCTTTCTGCAGGCACTTGGCACTGTTCAGCCAGTTACATTTCTTCCTTGCTTTCCACTGGAGAGGGACTTGGTCTCTGGTAGGACTCAAAACAGTACGCGCACGTTGGTTATGAACTTGCTGACAGTGCTCAGGGACAGACATTGGGAGCTGCCCAGCTCTGACCTGCTCACAGGGACAGGGCCCTAGAGTTCACAGCAAGTAAAGAACAGTGCTGATGTTGTCAAGATTCCAATCTTACTAGGTCCAGCCCTAGGCTGTACACACAGTAGGTGCTCCTACACCAATGTTGTCTTTCTCTTTTGGTGCCCTGGTCATAGGGATGGGAGGTCTCAGCACTGCAGGTTTCCCATCCCGGGCAGGTGTGTGGGAGAGAGCAGATGAGGTAGTGGGGACGGACGATGGCGCACAACACACACAGAAAGACCTAAGAACCACCACCCTGGGAACCCTAAAAAGACCTGCCAGACGCCACTTGGGATGTCTACAGTAGAGGAAAGGGACAGACAATGCAGACATGGGATGGGGGAGGTGTGCCTGGGCTGTGCATTAGACAGGCCTCACCTGAATGGCAACAGCACAGCACCCCTCACTCCCCCACTGCAAACCTGTTCATGGTACTCAGGATAAAACCCATGTTTCCTCAACAGCTTACCACACTCACTGTGGCCTGGCCACACAAGACCTGGTGTATTGTAAATGTTATGTTTCTCCCTTTGATCCGGATTCCACGGAGCTCTGAGCCAAGGGTCCTCTTGGTGAACAGGTATGTGTTATGCTAATATAGCTGAGCCCCCCACCCCCATCCCTGCTCTGCTCTTATTTTCTATTTGGGAATCACAGACTACACTGCTTCCGGATTTTGGGAACACTGCGCCCTGTTAGTTTTCTGTAAGGTTTTATAAATGGGTGGAATCCTAGTAACTATCCCCCAGCCTCTGCCTCATCCTGGCTCCATTATGTTTTGGTCTCTCCCCATGTCCAAACTCAGAGCATCCTACCCCTGCCTTCCCCTCCCCCTCTGACTCTTGGCCAGGCTTCTGGGCTGTGGACTAATCACGCATGTCTGGGCCCCAGGAAACCAGGGCAGCCAGGCACTGGGCTTCCAGCCAGCACCTCACACCTCTCTCCTGGGAGCCAGGACTCAGCGTCTTCCTGGCAATCTTTCCCAAGCTCACACTGCTATGGCCCATCTAGAATTCTCACAGTTCAGGCCATGGCTGGAGGGGACAGAAGCAGCAGCTGTGGCCCTGGTCCTGAATAGATGCCCACAAGGGCCCTCCCCATGCTTAACCTGCCCCCCCCCCAGTGATTTTGAGCAGGTACAGACTACTTCTGAGCCAAGGTCTTGCTAGACAGAGTGAAACAGCCTGTTGACTTCTGCCATCTGTGGAGTTCTGAACCATGGGCTCTGGTGGAAAACTTGGGGGCCAGAACTCCAGTTCTCTGAGGCAGAAAATCAACTGCACCCTGATGCAGTTCCAGCCAGGGCAGACTGGCAACCCTGCCCCAAACACCAACCTGTCACATAAAGGATGTACTAAAGACCTTGACTTCCAATAGGAGTTTGCAGTCTCCTGTGTAAAGAGGCCACGGGCAGACAGTGGCAGCCTAGTGTGGCCTACAGTTGGGATTTTAAAGCTTACAGTTAGCACATTCAGAATCAGGGCAGGGGCTAGAGCTGGGACTCAGTGGTAAGGTGCTTGCCTAACATGCTCAATCCCAGTAATCATAAAAACTGAAAACTAAAAACACCTCCTGAAAAGCCCAAAGGGGGAAAAAATAGAAAAAAGAAAGAAATCTGAGAATATCATTTAATAAGCAGCATTCTGGCTTCTCGTGAAAAGGCAGGTACTGCAGTCATGTTGGGCCCAGCAGTGCAGCAACGAACCACATGGTCCATATGGGAGGGGAAGATCTTCTGCAGCTCACCCCAGACACCTCCACCTGCCCCCCACCACCATCTTTATGTCCCCTTCCGAACCCTGGGGGCATTTCAAACCCACTTTAGCCCAAGAGTTTTCATTTACAGGGAGGCCTTGGAATAGCATCTCAGGTCACTTCAAAAACAGGACAGAATAAAGTGGCCTAGAGGACAGGACAAGGGCTAATGTCCCCCTCCCACTGAAGGTCAGTTCACTAATGTCCAGAGCATAGGCCGAAAGCCACTAATATGCCCAAAGCCTCTAAAGGGTTCTGTCTGCACACCCCTGTCTGCACATACCCTGAAAATGGGGAGCTAACTACCCACAGAGATATCTTCTTACTGCCTCCTCCTTATCTTAAGAACTTCCCCTGTGCTAGGGACAGAAGTAGGTACCCCTAGGGCTGAGTTTCTCCTCCTCCAGGCCACAGCCCGAAGATGCTGGTACTGTACCTTCAGCTCGTTGAGATAGCGCCTCGTGTGCACCACCAGCAGGTCCTCCTCCGACGCCTCCCGAGCCTCCACCAGCATGCCATCCGACAGCAGCTTCTCCTCTGGAACCACAGAGCAAGACCCTGCTTCCTTTCCAGCTCTCAAAGCAGTCCCAGCCCCCAGGCCCTCCCTCAGGCTGCCCGCTAGCCTCTGGCAGCCCCTCAGCACACAGTGAGCTTGTGGGTATTCTGAGAATGGCTGCCTCCCTAGGCCAGTGTGGCCAGTGGTTAGGCCCTCTGTCCAAGGGTGTTGAGCTCCAAACACACAGCAGTCTCCATATCTTCCGTGTTGCTGACAGCCACCAGGTGAACTCAGGTACAACTGGATGACTTCCAGAAGCAGACAGCACAAAGACCAGGAATGTTCTCCAGGTAGAAAAGGCTCTTCAGAGCAACTCTGCCTCCACAGGTGGCTCAGGATGGTGTGGCCTTTCCTCTGCCTGAGCCTTGCTCATCCCCCTTGCTAACCAAAGGAGGGCAGAGGCTCACAGGCGGCAGAAGCCAGAGCTGAGCAACTGCTGCTTTCAGAGCTCTATCTTCCTGCCACGACCTTCTATTTACGGCAAGTGAAACTGCCTTTTCCCATTTTGATGACATGGGTTTCCTTTTAAAACAAAGTTTTAAAAATTCCCAAAGCTCATTTAAAAATATGCAGTAAACATAGGAGTAGGTGGTATAGGGGGCATCGGGGTATCTGAGTGGCTTGTAGTGTCTGGTTTCGGTATATGGCTACCCACCTTCCTTTCATTTTGTAAAAGAAACTGAGGCTGAGAGCAGACACGTCCCCCACAGTACAGTGAGACTGGGCTATAATGGTCTGGTTCTAGAGAACTCACAGTTGAGGGTCTATTCTCAATGAGTCATGCTCAGAAACCAACCAGTCCCATCCACATCTACACACGGATCCAGGCCGGGGCTCCCTCCCACATGGCCTCAGACACCTCCAGACTCAGCCAGCTCCCTTCCTGCCAGGGCACCCAAGGAGCCTGCCCTGTGGCCCTGCCTCCCATCCTTCTTCATCCTCAGAGGAGTAAGAGGGACTGGCTGCTCACTCCCAGCTGAGGGGGACGAGGAGCCCTTCTGTTGTGCCACTGGAAGAGGCAGGCGCCCAGGTGGGGGCAGAGAGCACCAGCAGAAAACCATTTGTGCAGGCAACAGATGTGCAAGGCTAGCATCCCAGGCTTGCACCAACACCACCACGCGTCACCTGTGTGCTTTCTAGTCCATCATTTCCTTTGGATGTTCAGGCAGGTTCCCTACAGTGGAGGGGAAAGCTGTACCACTTGCCGTAGATAGGAGGTCACCAGAGGAACAGAAACAAACCCAACAGAAACAGCTGTGTTATTAATGTCTAATTTGATCCTATTTTCTGCACGATGCAGAGCTGGGAGTTTGCTCTAGATTTTTAGGAAGGGAGATAGGGATCTAACTGGAGGGAATATAAGACAGGGCCCATCTTGCTTAGCAGCCTGCCTGGAAAGACCCTCGAACAGCAGGGCAGAAGGCAGTCTGAAATCAGGTAAGGGATGGAGGAGGCAGATGAAGGTCTCAAGGGGGGAAAAGGATGGGAAGAAGGAAAAAAAATGGAGAAGGTAGATGCAAGTCTAAGGAGGTGGTGAGGACAGGGAATGGAAGAGACAGGTTCCAGTCTGGGGTGGGGGGGTGGGGCTCTTACCTTTCAGGAAGTTGATCACCTTGCCCCATTTCCCAGCATCAAAGGGGTGTAGCTTCTCCAGGCCCATGAAGGTGATGTTGTAACGTGGTGAGTACACGATGGGCCAGCGTTTCTCTGGTACATGCTGGTACAGCTGTGTTGCGTGAGGCCTTCAATGTGCAGAAGAGACACAGATATGGATGACAGCCTTCTTGTGGAAAGCAGTCTCCCCCTCCCCACGCACACCAGGTCACTTAACAATCAACGGGGAATAAAAACAGCTCCTTCCTGAGCCCTGGCTGGGTTTGACTAAATCAGCTTCCAACACAGTCCTCACAGCAGCTCTGGGGACCAGGTGTGCCCAAGGTCACATGCCAGTGCCAGGTGTACTCTGGAGTACTGGCGCCAAGGCCCAAGGCCTGCACGGGGGGGGGGGGGAAGGCGGGGTGTATGGTGTAGGGGGCTGGAATGTGGCCGTCTCACGAATTAGCTCACGCATCTGTGAAGCTGGGAACAAAATGCGCTTGGGGGGCGGGGGGTAGAGGGAAGTGCGTAAACCGCGATTGCAGGAGGCTGTGCCCTCCTCGCAGCCCTGCAGCCCACCGCGGTGCCCTGCAGAGGTAAGACCCACCGTTCATCCGCACGGCCACCCAGCCCGCCCCCAACTGTCCCGCCGTGCCCACGGGGATCCCCAGAACCCATGCTTGGCCCCACGCGCGACCCTGCACACTCACATCCCGCAGCCGGCCCTGCCTGCTCTGGACGCCACTCCGCACCGGGTAGGGTGGGAGGGGTGCAAAGGGCAGGGCCTACGCAGAACACGCCTCCATGGCGCTGGGAGCTGGGGGCGGAGTTCTGGCCTGCTGCTGCGTCACAGACGACCAGCCCAGCGCCGGTCAAGGAGAAGCGCCCAATGGAGTGCCGCCTGGAGGGCGTGGTTATGCGCAGCTCCGCCCGCATTCCCAGGGTAGAAATAAACAGACACTTGCTTAGGTGATGTGACCACAGGCTTCTCTGCACTTTGTGGTGGTGGAGCATCTGTTCCAGGCCCCGCTATATGTTCTTTCCTGGGGTTCAGCTCTCCATTCCTGTACCATCTGTGGCTATTTCACCATGGTATAAGCACTCCTCCACTTACCATAAATGCCCTGAACCTCTTTCCCTATTGTAGGACCCTGGTGATCTTAGGGTCGAGTCGTGAATATCTGAACATTTCCCCTGTCTCCGTTCCCCCTACACCCTGACCCTGGAAGCTGACTGACAGCTGGGGTTGTCTGTATGGCTGGAGCCTGGGAGGAGGCCCCAACAATGGAGGTCAGAAGAAGAGACAATGGGCCTCTGTTGGCCCCGCTGTTTTCATCAACCAAACAGGAACAGCTGACCAGAGGAACAGCCAGGAACTAACATGGCAGCTGGGAGCCCATGGGGCCACAGGGTCACGTAAAGGGAACCCGCAACATTTTTTTGTTGTTGTTTTATTTGTTTTTCTAGGGCACGAGGCAGCATGCCACAGTGTGTATGTGAAGATCAGAAGTCAGCTCTGGTCAGGCAAGTTTTTCCCTCCACCTTTGTGTAAGTTCCAAGGACTGAACTCAGGTTCTCTGGCATGAGCACCAACAGTATGTATTTGCCAGCCAAGTCCTATCGTGGGCTGACAGTTTGGAAGAATGCCTCTAACGTGCCTACTGTTCGATAATTTTCAGAAAACAGGACATCGATTCTGAAAGATGCTGAGAAAAATTGTCCGTAGGAGTGTGAGCTCAGTCAGGGGTTACTGTACCAGCCATGGGTAGTGGGGCTGAACCCGAGGAGACACTACCTTCAGTTCGGGGAACAAAGACAATTTCTTGTTCTTAGAGGTTTTGGGATGATTCCATATCGTGTGACCTAGCCTATGTGCTAGGAGTTACAGAGTTTGAACCGTAGTAGATAAGACAGTGGCATTATGATTCAAGGTTGCTATAGGCTTGGGTGGGAAGAAGGAATGACATTCACTTATTACAAACCGGGAGGGGAGTCTTGCTGACTCCTTTGGTATATGAGTCTTGAACCTGTATTCAGCCCAGCCTGGGCCATCTGCCAGCACCCTGGCCTTGGAAGGTTGAATCCATTTGCTAAGTGTTCAGTGCTACATCTAGAGATGAATGAGATGATATTGACTGTGCACCTTCTGGGGAAGCTGAGAGACTCCCAAGATAGCATCAGCTCTTACTGAGTGCCTGTCAGTAAGATAGTGCTAAGTCAGTCCCCAAAGCCTCATTCACACTGAACTCTAAACAACCCTAGAAGGCAAATTTTATACAAGAGAAACAGGCACAAATAATAATAATAATAATTAAAGGTGAAGTCACTTATCAGGGATGTGAATAAATGTGTGAAACTTAGGACAAACACACACAGAGAGACACAAACATATTAGCCTGCCAGAGAGGCTGCTCTCTTCTCAGGGGACTTGCTCTGGGGCTTGGAGAGCTGCACATGTGAGTGTCAGGTTAGGAGAATGAGTAGAGCACCCAGGAGCTGAGGCCCGAGAGAGCAGAGTTAGTCTAAGAGTATGAACTAAGTTTGGCTTTTGTGACTGAGGAGGGAGGTAGTCTGAGGAACGCTGGAGATTGTGAATCCCTTCAGACTCTCACAGCAGGCTGATGCGCCTGTCTGCATGGTCATAGGTGTGAGAACGAGCTGTGTGACTTGAGTGGTTCGATTTGGGGACCTCTTTGTTACAGTGTCCTAGCACATCTGTTAAGACCCAGCAATAGGGCCGCAGCTGTGCACACAGTAGACAGAGCAGAGAGCCTCAGCCAAGCTTGGGAGAAACCAAGCATTTACTTTGCAAAATACATATTGGTTTTTGCCTTCATGTTTGTCTATGTACCACGTGTATGCAATGTCCACTGAAGCCAGAAAAGAGCATCAGGTCCCCTGGAATTGTTAGTCACCAGGTGAATGCTAGGAATTGAACCCCAGGTCGTCTGCAATAGCAACAAGTGCTCTTAACCACCAAGTCATCTCCCCAGCTCTCAGGAGGGGCATATCTTTAAAAAGGATACAAAAGTCATAATTTCTAAATGTATTATTGCAAAGTGTATAAACTGAGCCTCTGAGGCCTGGGTTCACAGGAGTCACAGAAGGCTGCTTCAAGGTGGCTTTTCACTTTAAGCAATGTATTTTTACAATGTCATGATAAGACACTGACTTACTGAACACTTTGTGTTTATTATCCTTTCCCTTTCACACCACTCATATTATCTTTTAATTAAAAATGAACAAGAGATGCAGATGTAGCTCCGTGGTAGAGCACTGGGCTTAGCATAGCCCTGGGTTTGATACCATCAGCACCACAACCACCCCATTCAATCTGAGTACAGAATTTTCTGTGCCATATATAGGTGGTAGGGGTTGCAGGGGCTCCCGTGTGGAGCTCTCTTGACAGCTGTCAAGCTCAAGCAAGGCTAAGCTGGCGGCACCGCTAATTGACAGCCCGCCCACTCCAGACTGAACAGACAAGAGCCTCAGATACACCTGAGGCAGGGAAGCGTGTTGCAGATCCTCAAGGATCACACTGTTGCCCTAGCAACATCACCATAGCAACGGCAGCAACGATTGGCTCTTGGACGTTGCCGCAGTTTCTGGTGCAAAGGTGATCAGAGCATTTCTATAGCAACCAGGAATTGAGGGAACTAGGTTTGACAGCTCAGTGCCCACTTCCTTCATGTCACGGTGAGGGACATGGAGCCTGTCGACCTAATTAAGAACACCTTCAAGTATGGGAAGGCTTTTTCTTTCTCCTCTCGGGTTTGACAACTGTACCGTGATTGGCGCCCATTTTGTACCTTATTTGCATGTACATGCATTCAGCCAATCGGAGCTCAGCTGGCCCTGTTGCTGTGTGGAGGAACTCTGAAGGGGCTAGTTTCTCCTTGAAGCACTTCTCAGAATAAAAAGGCTGGTTTCTAGAGGACTCCCACTCACTCCACCAGGGACTTGGCATCAGATGCTCTTTGAAAGAGAAAGGCCAATTTGAGGACTTGCCAAAGACAGACACATTGGGAACCCACGAAGCCTGAGACTCAGCCTCTAAGACACCACACCTGGGTGGCATAGGAGCATTGGTTCCCGCAGCTGCCTCCTGCCTCCAAGAAACATGCAGCTGTCAGCGGTGGCCGGTGGCCTCCTTTCGGCAGGCTGACATTGTGCTAGAATGGCACTCCTAAGACACTCTAAAAGCTTCCTGTCTGTACCACTTGCCGACCACCTCAGCCGTCCCTCAGTGGGCACCTCAGAGCCTGCCGAGCACACAGAGTTGCATCAATAACTCTCCTTGGGTGGCATCTTGCTGCTACCGAGGATCCCAAGATCTTTATCTTACTATTTAAATCGTTACTCTTCCATGGAAGAGCCTTCAGAAAGGCTGCCTTAACTTGCATTGAACTTAGTGGCTGTCCCCACTCGGTTATACATCCTCCCACCCATCTGCCTTCATAGCACTTCGCTATTCAGAGAAGCCAACCTGCCATGGTCTCCAAAAGAAGCAGGATCAGGATGGGGTGGGAAGAGCCTGGACCCTCAGAGGCAGCCTCTGCCCCTTAGAACCCACCATCACCCTTGCCTGTGTACCTCATCCTGTCCTGTCCCATCTTCCTGCCTATTCTTGAGGAGGGGGAACCAAGGCTGGGAGAGTGGGGGGATAAGCTTGGATTCCAGTTCCCTGGAGAGTAGCACCAGCTACTTCTTACTGACTCCCTTCTGTTATGGTTTACCTTGGCTGCCAATTTCACTGAATCTTGAAAAGACTCACCTCTGAGTGGGTCAATAAGAAAGACTAACAGAGGCAGAGAAGTTCTCTATCAGAGTAGATGGAACCTCCTGGAGGCAGCCTAAATGTAAGGAGGTCCAAAGGAAAAAAGCTGACATTCTTTTTAACATTTCTTGCTCCGCCCCCCCCCGTGTGTGTGTGTGTGTGTGTGTGTGTGTGTGTGTGTGTGAGAGAGAGAGAGAGAGAGAGAGAGAGAGAGAGAGAGAGAGAGAGAGAGAGAGAGAGAAGGGTGGGGGAGAGAGGGGAGAACACATATGGGCATCCATGTTACAGAATATGTGTACAGGTCAGAGAACAACTTGCAGGAATCAGTTCTTTCCTCCCACCGTGTGGGTGTCAAAGATCAAACGTAGGGCATCAGGCTTAGTGGTAAATGCCTTTACCCACCGAGCCATCTCAGCAGCCAAAGCTGTGGGAGTTTTGTCTGCTGGTCTTCTCCTCTTGTTTGTTAGTGCATGTAACCTGCAGCTGATGCTCCTGTTGCCAATGCTGCCGCTACCGCTGTCCTTCACTGACATCAGAACCAGCTTCTTTGGCCTTCCAGTGTGGACTGAGGACCACACGTTCTCTGCAGTCCTCAAGGCCTTTGGCATCAGATCTAGACGGCTGAGGATCCTGGCCTCAGGGACTGAACAGTTACTGTTCTGGCTTTCCCATAGCCATTGCAGGACTACCTAGCCCATATTGTGTAAACCAGCTTAGCAAATCTTCGTTGTGATGTATGTTCATGTAAGTGTGCCCTCTCCCCACTGAAACAGGCGCTCCCGTCACATGCTATTGTCTCCTAAGACACAGCTTTGCAAACCTTCGCACCGCAGTGGCTCCTCCTCTACTTTGTGACAGCTGGCATTCCCCCAGTTGCATGCTGTGTCCCCTGTTGACCTGAGCTTATCTCCAGCTCCCAGGCTCCTCCACACCCCAGTGGGTCCTGCAGACCAAAAGATCTACAGGACCAACTAGAAATTTTCTTTCTGGCTAAATGATCCTCCGAAAATGGCATCATTTTATACCGTTATCGGTAGCACAGAGATTGGCCTGTCTGCACGTTTACAGATGTTGCCAGTCTGAGAAGTGGAGCTGCATCTTGCCGTGTGTTTAGCATTGCAAACTGTATAGTGTACACATCACCTTCACAATTCTCAAGGACCTGGTGCTGTCCAAATCCATGGAGGCCTGGGGGTTCTGTACAGGGGTATGGGGTTTACATAGCACATATCCAAGTCTTCTGTGTACTTAACCAAGTTTAATCTTAATTTTAACTTAAATTTGGGATAGGGTCTCATGTAACCCAGGCTGATCTTACTGATTGAACAATGGAAAATGACCTTAAACAGCAGATCCTCCTGCCTCTAGCCACCCTCCCCCCCCCCCCCCAGTGCTAAGTGACAGGCATGCACCAGCTTCCTCCAATGTGAATCATCTGTGACTGAGTTACAATCCCTAATGTGACACTGCTGAGTAGAGAGTGGCTATGATGCATTTCAGGGGATTGTGATGGTTTGTATATGCTCGGTCCAGAGAGTGGCTCTACGTGGAGGTGTGGCCTTGTTGGAGTAGGTGTGTCACTGTGGGCATGAGCTTTAAGACCCTTATCCTAGAAGTCAGTCTTTCACAAGCAGCTTTCAGATGAAGATGTAGAACTCTCAGTTCTGCATGCACCATGCCTGCCTAGATACTGCCCTACTCCCCACCTTGATGATAATGGACTGAACCTCTGAACCTGTAAGCCAGCCCCAATTAAATGTTGTCCTTACAAGAGTTGCCTTGATCATAGTTAACAGCAGTAAAACCCTAACTAAGACAGGGATTGTGACATAGTAGATAGTCTGCTCACTATCATTTCAAATGTATTTTATTTTGTGGGTATAAGTTTTTAGCCTATATGCATAATGTGCACTGTTTGAGTGCAATGCTATTGGAGACCAGAAGAGGGCGTTGGAAACCCCTGGGGCTAGAGTTATAGACAATTGTAAGCTGCCCATGTGGGTGCTGGGAATAGAACCCAGGTCCTCTGGAAGAATAACAAGCACTCTTAACTACTGAGCCATCTCTCCTGCTCTCATTTTTATTACATTTTAGTTATTTTATCATATTATTTATTGTTTTACTTTTATTTATTATATCTTTTACTTGTAAGATCTTTGCTTTTGTTTTCTCCGTTGATTACATTCATATGAGGGACCCATAGACAAGTCACACAGAAAATTCACAGGACACTGATACACACACACACACACACACACATATATATATATATATATATATATATATATATATCCAGAGTTAAGTAACCATCATCACCTTAATTATTTATTTTATTTATTTACTTACTAATTTGTTTGTTTGAGTGGTTGGTTATACTGTGCTATAGATTGACTTCAGGCTTTGTGAGTGGTAGGTACTCTTTCTAATTCAGTTTAATTTTGTTGTTCTCAAACATGGTCTTGCTGATTTGCCTAGACTGGTGGTAAACTCAACATAGCCCAGGTACACTTTTTGCCCGAGCATCTGGGATTACAGGCCTGTATCAGTCCTACTTTTTGAGTGGTTTCATCAATTAAAAAGAAGCCTTGATTCTGTTAACAGACCTTTGAGTCCCCCTCTTCTGTGCTCTTGTGGAGGATGCCCACTTTAAACATTGACCTTGAATGTTTTGCATGTGTGCAGTTGTGTAACGTGGGGCTTTAGTTCTGACTTCTCTCACACAGCATCATGTTTTCAAGGCTGTCCGTACCACAGCAGACATCAGCATCTCACTCCTTGTTATAGTGAGGAAGGAACACGGCATCCTGGGCATGTGTTGTTCTGGGTGATGGTGAGTAACTGCTGTGAGCGTTCCTGTTCAGTCTCTGTGTGGACACAGGTTTTCATTGCTCTTGAGTAAAGACATAGGACTTGGTGTATGGGAGGGTGCTCGTGTGTGTGTGGGGGGGGCTGCATATGTTTGTGGGAGTGGCTGTATCCAAGTATGTGTAGAGGCCAGAGGTCAACCTTGAGTGTCATTTGTCAGGAGTCATCCCCCATGATTTTTGAAACAGGGTCTCTCACTGGGACCTGGGGCTTATCAGTTTAGTTAGGCTGACTGGCCGGTTAGCTGTGGGGACCCATAGGCCACCACCTCCCCGGTGCTGAGATTACAAGTAACTCCAAGTAACTCATGCACCATGGCTGGCATTTCACATTGTTTCTGGGAATCAAGCATGGGTGCTCATGCTTGCTAGCAAGCGCTTTCCTGACTGGGCCGTCTCCCCGCCCATGATGTTGTTTTAACATCTATTTCCTATAGTTCTGAGTGAGGCTGAGTATCTCTGTGAGCTACACAATTTACTGTACATTGCTGACTTAACTGCTATTTGCTTGTGTCCAAATTGCTAATCAGGAAGATTTGATCTGTGGCTTGGGGTAGATGTTATTGCTGTATTCTCATAACTTGTCATCTGTCTTCTGACTTCATGTAGGACTTTTGTGACATTCAGATCATAAAAATGACCCCTACCCACCAAAGTGTGAAAGACCCAGAAACTTAAATATGAATGAAATGTGGGTCAGGCACTGTTCTTGCACCCCATCCCAAGACTGTAGCAACCCTCGTTTCCTAAAAAATATCTACGTCTCTATCTATCTATCTATCTATCTATCTATCTATCTATCTATCTATCTATCTATCTACTGTGTATTCGCATGGACATGCATGTCATAGCACATATGTGTAGGTCAGAGGACAACTTTTGGGAGTCCATTTTCCCCAATGTGGGTTTCAAGAATTGAATGCAGATCATCAGCTTGGCAGTAGGTGGTGAATTTACTTGCTGGGCCACGTCACCAGCACCAACGTTCTGCTGCTTTTGAACATATAAGAGTGTATGCCCATCTGATTTTACATGCACCCAATAGCTTACTGTACTCCAAAAACATTGTTGTATGTTGTTTGCAAATTATTTGTGATTGTGATCATGGAAATACATGATTTCCATGCTATGTTGTTGGACATATAGATGATTTATATTTTTGCTAGTATAAGTAACGCTATCATCAAAATTATCTTGTACAGAGATTTGATTTTAAAAAAAATCTGTACCAGGTGAAGTGGCATGTTCCTGTAACCCCAGCTACTCATGGGTCTGAAGCAGGGGAATCTCTTGAGCTCTTATGCTTAGGACCAGACTGAAGCCCAGGTAACACAGCAAGATCCCACTTATCTTTTCCCTCAAATTTCAGATTATATATTTTTTTAGTTAAATGAAACAAAGACTGACTACGAAGTCAGTTGGGTGGCCACACCTGTGATGCCACACCTGTGATGCCACACCTGTGATCTCAGTACTTGTAAGGTGGAGGCTAGAGACCAGCCTGGTCTACATAATGAGAATCAGGTTAGCCTGGTTATAGGAAATATTATCTCCAAAAAAGGAGCAAACAAACAGAACAATGATGATGACTTAACAGCCTTTGCTATGCCCTACCAAATAACATTTTACAAATGCTAACTCCAGAGAGCACTTCCTTGCTCACTACTATAAGATTAGACAACTTATGTCTTGCATTTTGGAGCCTCATACATGGTAGGAAAGCTTCTTCTACACAGGGGACAATTCTAGGCAGGAGGTGCAGACATGGAAGTGTAGAGGAAAGCTGTGTATCGGTTGGCTTTTACTGTATAATAACTAATGACCCGAACACTTAAAATGGAAACGTTCACTTGTTTCTCTTGAGGTCATCGGTTTTCAGGGTAGTTTTCTTAACCTGAATCACAGCTGACTGATCCTGACTGTGGTCAGTTGGTGAGTCAGTCTTGGCTGGGATGACTCACATCCCTGGGTTTCTCTTTATTAACCTGTATTTCGTACCTTGCTCCAGGCAGCTTACCTAGGCATGTCTAATGACAGCACCAGTACTCCAAGCAGCAAAGCTGCAGTAATCAAAGCTTTGTTTCTGTTGTTTTTCCATTTCTGCCTAGTTTACATCTCCCTCTGATCAATTAGTCACAGAGAGTCACATGGCCCATCCTGCAGCCAGTGTTGGGGAGAGGGAACTACCAAGGGATGTGAACATGGGAATCGAGTATAATTGTGGCCATTATTACTGTCATCCACCACAAGCTGCATCCTCAGCAGATGGAAATGCGATCTCCATGGCAACCAGCCATGGACCACTCCTGAGGCCCAGATGGTAGGGAAGAAATCTCAGCAGAGGCTTCTGACCTCTGCCTACACATGATTTGGCATGGTATTCAGTCTCTAGGGTGTGGTACATCCCAGGGGAACCTCGGAGTGCCAGCCTAGAGGCATGGATCTGCAAACAGAAGTTAAGTTGGGATACAGAAACACAAGAAAGGAACAGTTCACTACAGCTGGCATTACAGAGCAGAATCCTCTAGAAATGATAATTGGCCACTGGTAGAATGCACAAAGAATGAGGAGGACCCTGCAATGTAGACAGAATTATCCAGAAGGAAAGCATCTCCGAAGCACATTACACTTGCTCTCTAGAATCACCCATTTTTGGGGCTAGCATCCTCATTTATTAGCCTACAAAACAGCAGCAGAGAGAAACTGTGAGAGTTGCCCGAGATCCCCAGGGAGCTAGTACTGCACAAGGAGGATCCTGAACTGAGAGAGCAGGTTCTCTGCTCTGCTGGGCAGCAGCTGGGGTTTGTAGCAAAAGCTCCGCTTTGTAATTAGAGTCTCCTGCTTAATTAGCTGCATTCTGAGCAGCAGCTACTCCGTGTCTGGAAATCTCAATCACCAGCATAGGCTCTAAGTCACTGTGACCACACTCTTCTGGTGTCCAGTTTCCACCAGGGAAGCCACTTCACGGTTCTGCCCAGCAGAACAGCTGGGGAAAGGACAGGAACATGCAGGAAGTATGTGGAGGAAACTGCTTTTCCCGTCACACATCAGAAACTTCCGAGGATTCCCCAGGCACCCAGGGGCTTTGTGCAGTGGCAGGACTCAAGGCTGGATTTGCCTGTAATTCCCCAAGTCGTTGTGGCCCCATCTCTGTGTTGCACAACAGTGACCACAGAATGCCTTCCACAACCTATAGTCATCAGGTTTAGCAAATAAAATTGCGAGATGTCCAGTTGCCCTTGGAGTTTAAAAGTAACAAGCAATTTTATATTATTAGGTAGATCCATGTGGGCTGGGTCTACCTTCACTAGAACATGCTGCCACAGCCACAGTTGTGAGAAACATACATTCAAGAGGCTTCCCAGGCTTTATCCAACAACTCTTCTGCACTGGAAAGCCTGTTCCAAGCTGCCAGCAGAGACAGGCTGGGATGGGCTGTCTTTTCTATTAAAGGGTTAAAATAAGATAGGATGTCATATAAAAACAAATAGGGTACCAAAGCAAATCAGTGATTTAAATCACCAGATGCATTTGCAGTAAACCCCAATTCAATTCCCAGCACCCCACAGCAACTCACAACTGTCTGTTAACTCCAGTTCCAGGGAATCCAACACCCTCTTCTGGCCTCCAAGGGCACAAGACACGCTCATGGTAGGTAGACAGCTACACATGGGGGCAAAACACCCATACATATGAAATAAAAATAAATGTATGGAGCTGGAGAGATGGCTCAGCGGTTAAGAGTACCGACTGCTCTTCCGAAGGTCCTGAGTTCAAATCACAGCAACCACATGGTGGCTCACAGTCATCCGTAATGAGATCTGACACCCTCTTCTGGAGTGTTTGAAGACAGCTACAGTGTACTTACATATAATAAATAAATCTAAATAAATAAATAAATAAATGTATCTTTAAAAACAAACGGTAAAGAGGCCGCTTGGCAGAAAGTCGGGTTCCTCCAGGGTCAGCACAGAACATGCTCAGGGTTGCTAATCATTTGTGCTGTTCCGAGTTAGTCTACTACAAATGAGTCTGTGGCCAAAGGATTCAAGGCTCAGTGGTTAAGACAGGACTAGAGTATGGTTCCTTGCACCCATGTCAAGGCGCTCACAGAATCCCAGAACTCTAGTTCCAAGGGGATCCAGAGCCTCTGGCCTCCACAGAGACTCATAATTTGAAAGATATGACTGTTCAGAGTGAAACACAGGTCCAGAGGGACTCCCATCGGTGTACGTGCCCACTTGAGTCAGCACGGCCATGCTCCCCCATGCAGAATAAAATGCTTTGCCAGCTTTGTATGCTTATTTTCCCAGGACCCATTACCAACAACACTAAGCAGAGGCTGGAGGCTCCCAGATGGTCACCACTCCTGAGTGCTCTTGGGCAGACTGGGTTACCTCTCTGAGCTTTGGTTTCCTGAGCTAGAAATCAAGTGGGTTAATAGTTGACCGATTCCTTCTTGGGGCAGGCGAAAGGGCACATTTCCAAGCATGTTCAGTCCCCAACATCATACAGCAGCTCACAACAGTCTGGAAATGTGCTATGAACTTGAACCCTGATTGAAGTCCCTATATGCAACACACTCAGCCGACCTACGGGAGGCAGCCAGTGCAACTAGAAAGCCATCTGCAAGAAAAACCCAAGGCTATTGTTCACAGTGACTTTATACAATGAAATCTCATTATACAATGAAATCTCTGAATTTGGACGGCTATGAACTGATAAGAAATTATAATGCTTTAAAGGAAAAAATTGTGCTGTCCTGGGAAAGTCCCAGTGAACTCAGTGCCAAGAACGTTGAAACAATTCCCTCTATACATCAAACTTACAAATCCCCCTCCATAGTACCTGTCCTCTTCAGGAAAGGACTGGACCCACAGGCTGACCAAACCCATTGGCTTAAGCAGAATTGTACTCATCTTGTCTCTGGACCATGGAGATGCATCAGTTCCCTGGGAAGAGTTGATGTCTAGAAGCCTAGATGATGGAGCTGGGTACTGGTGGGATTGCTGGCCCAGCATCCTCTCTGGGAGCCCAGCTCTCCCTCACTCTCAACCCTTTATGATTTGAATGTGATTCATCCCCCTAAACACTGGATTTAGTCTCCAAAGTTTTCTGTTAATAGTATTAACAGAGTGAAATTTTAATTCAACCCTTTGTTTAAGGGGGGTGGTGGTATTAGAGAAGTACTTAGATTACATTGTGAGGCTATAGCTCTAAGGACTGAATTCTGGTGACTTTACCAGGGGAGGAACAGGGACCTGGAGAGATGACTCAGCTTCCCAGTTGCTCAGCACATCTCTGGTGAATGAAGTGTGGCAGAACTTGGACCTACCAAACGCCCGCACTTCCAAGTGTCACGCCATCCTCGTGATGGCTGCTCAGGGAGCTGTCATTCCTATATTGCGGACCTGAGAGAGAGTTAGAGCCATGCTGCTACAGCCACCTGAAGACAAATGATCATCATCTGCATCAGAACTTGATCGCTGCATGCTCTAACTGACTTGAGCAAATGTTCAGAGGGTTGGTGCCTTAGGTAGAGTTTTAGTGCTGTGAATAGATATCATGACCAAGGCAACTCTTAGAAGGACAACACTTAATTAGGTCTGGCTTACAGGTTCAGAGGTTCAGTTCATTATTATCAAGGTGGGAACATGGCAGTGTCCAGGCAGGCATGGTGCAGGAGGAGCTGAGAGTTCTGTATCTTCATCTGAAGGCTGTTAGGAGAAGACTGGCTTCCGTGTGGTTAGGAGGAGGAGGGTCTTCAAGCCCACCCCCACAGTGACAGGCTTCTACCAACAAGGCCACACCTACTCCAACAAAGCCATACCTCCTTATGGTGTCCCTCCCTGGGCCAAACATATTCAAACCACCACAGTTGGGATGTTCCCATTACCATTCTGTTACCACCAAGCTCACCCCTCAGGCTTGCACAAAAGGCTCACCTGCATTTGACCCTTGAATTTGATACTTTTTTCTGTTGCTGTGACAAAATGTCCAACAGAAGCAAGTTAAAGGAGGAAGGGTCTATTTTGGCTCAGAGTTTGAGGGTATCATGAAGGTAAAGGTGTGGCGGCAGGAGAGTAAAGCAGATGGCACACAGATGAACAGAAAGAAATGAATGCTGGAACTCAGTTTATTTTCTCCTTTTCATTTGGTCCAGGGGAGCCCCTCATGGCATAAGATCTTCTATCCTTAGTCAAAGCTCTCTGGAAACACCCCACAGACATGCTCAGAAGTGTGTCTTCTAAGGGATCTTAAGATTAAATATTATGGAGGTGGAGAGTTGGTTCAACAGTTAAAGCACCAGAGGACCAGGGTTCAATCCCCAGCACTTATATGGTGGCTTGCAACTGTCTGTAACTCCAGTTCCAGGGGGATCTGATACCCTCTTCTGGCCTCTGCAGGCACCATATACACATGTTGTATACATGTGTATACACAACACCCATATACATTTAAAAAATAATTGTTAGAGGATTAGCCATATCATCCAGAGACAGAGAGAGACAGAGATAGAGACACCCATGGGGTCATCTCCTAATCTCTTTCTAGGGCACACCCCAAATGACCTGATGAGTTCCCATCAAGGCCTCAACTCCTAAAGGTACATAGAATCACCACTCTGGAAAACACATTTTATCACATCCATTTCTCAGATCATTCAGCATCCACATTATATCAGGTTCTTCTTTCTGTTGAGGATAATTTAAGGGTAAATTTCAAAGATAAGTTAACTATGATGGAATTTGGATTTTATGTGCAGGCTTCAAAACCCAAGCTTCCCATAAACCAGAATTCTTTTAATATTCTTCTAGAACCTCCTCTTCTAAACTACTAGATACTGGACCTTCTGGTGCTTCCTCTGAAACAAAAGGGTCAGTCCTGGGGACTCAAAACCCACAGAGGAAAGAGCTGAGTCTACTCTGTAACTCTAATGCTTTTCTTTCTACCACAAGGTGGCGCTGTGAAACAGCAGTCCAGAGGATTGTGGCGCGAGATCTTGGGCCTGATGGCTTCTTGATGGCCCAGAGAGCTGCAGTTTTATTCAGTAAGTCATCACCTCAGTCAGCTCTTGGTGGCCTAAGCCAGGAGAAAACAAACAGGCATCAGTTGCTAGTAGCAATGGATACTGAGATAGGTGTGGGGCAGTGGGCCATGCCAGAAAATTTGGTAAGGTCGAGTGGATTCAGAAACCCTGGCACCCACATACCTGAGGACAGCAGGTACTCACAACCAGATTCCTGTCCTGTAACACATGAGCATAACTCCCCACATAAAAAAATGTGACCACTAGCATATAGCACAGAACACAGAGTTCTCCATGCTGATATCTAGATATCTAGATGGGCCCTGGAGGTTTAGCCAGTAAGCTTCCCTTCCCAGACATTTCTTTCTGCAAACTCAGGTATTTAATCTCACAGGTCCACTCAAAGAAAGTTGTATGCACCTATTCTCCACAATGAACAATCAATAAACAGTTTGGAACCAAGGACTGTCTCATCAAGAATATCGGTGAGGAAACACCTTTGTCATATAGAGCCACACTGCCTAAGTTTCCCACAGAAGCCCCTCCTGTGTTCCTGGACACTTGCCACTAAGCAAACCGGAGTTCTCCCCCAGCTGGGGGCTAATCTTCAAAACCCGTAGCCCCATTCTGACTCCTCCTGATTCCCAATAGTGCCTGGGTATCCAGGAATTAGTGAACATCAGTTTTGGCCTCAGCCTGCGTTGTTCCTCATCCAGGCTGGGGTCCTCACCCTAGGCTGTGTTCTCCCACCCCTGAGTAGTGCAGCACTTCCCACAAGCCCAACATGTGATGGCAGTGTAGGATGAAGCACTGCCTAGCACCCTGCACTTTGTCTGCCCAAGTGGAGTTCATACACCCCAGTGGTGAGACGGAGCTTGAAAGGCAGACAGGAGCTGCAATGTCACAGCCGTCACAGCCATCCTGTGTGGTAGGTATGGTCTGAATGTGAAATGTTCCCATGGGCTCCCTTGCTTAAGAACTTGTTCTCAGCTGGCGGCACAGTTTGGGCAGGCTCTAGAACTTTTTAAAGTAAGGTCTGACTGACAGAAGTGGGCACTAGGACCTTTGCAAAGAATTTTAACCTGTTTCTGCTGCCATGATGGACTGGCATCTCCATACTGTGAGCCAAAATAAATCCTTCCTCCCTTAAGTCACTTCTGTCAGGCGTTTTGTCAGGGTGATGAAAATGTAGCTGACGAGAGGCTCAGAATCTGTTGTTGTTGATTTAGATGATTTATTTATTTTATAGGTATAGGCGTTTTGACTGCATGCATGTATGTGCAGCACACGTGTGCCCGTAGAGTTCAGGTTCCCTGGGACTGGAGTTACAGACAGTTGTGAGCCACCATGTGGCACTGGGAAGAGAAGTTGGGTCCTGTGTCAGGGCTTGCATCAGCTGAGCTATCTTTTTAGCCCCTTTGTAGTTGTTTTTAATTTCTTAGAAATGCTATTTTACTTTCTCATCTAGGTAGGCTAAAAAAAGCCACTGAAGAACACTCATTGTGAGAAACATTGAGTGGTTTCTGTTAGAGAAATGCAAACAGAGCAAGCTCAGAAGGGCCTTGCTGGGGATGGGGTGATAACAAGACCCCAACCCAGCAAAGCAGCACTAGAGAGGAGTTGGGAATTTTGCACTGGAGCAGAAATTCTAAGTAAAATCATTAATGGAGATCCAGGGTGCTGTGGAGCAGTATCTTCCGGACTGAAACATATAATCCCGGAGGTAGATAAACTAAGTCCCAGGAAAGCTCTGGAACCTACCAGATTCACGAGTACCCTCCTACCCCAAAGTAATTATTCTAGCTTGTTTTATGATGCTGTGATATAAACACCATGACCAAAAAGCAACTGGGGAGGAAAAGGTTTATTTGGCTTACAGGTCACAGTCTATCACCAGGGGAAGCCAAGGCAGAAATTCTAAGGAGAAACTAAAACAAATCCCATGGAGGAACACTGAATATGGGCTTGTTCCTCCTGGCTCACTTGGCCAACTTTCTTATATAGCATAAGTCCACCTGCCTAAAATGGTACTGTCAACAATGGGTTGAACCCCTCTCTAATGATTATTGATAAAGAAAATACCCCACAGACATGCCAATCTGATGGAGGCAATTCCTCAACCAAAATTCCTCCTACCCAGGTGTGTCAAGTTGACAACCACGGTCAGCGATCATAGTTACATAAACAGTGTGTGCTAAACGGAGGGACTATCTCTGCCCTATTCCACTGCCTGCAAGTCCTGAGGACAGCTACAGGGTTCCAGTTTTTGTGATCTAGGCCACCCATGCTGGAGTAGACTTTCAGTGACACAGCTGTCTTTGAGTCATTCACACCCCTCTAAGTCACCACTTACCCACACTCCTATAACTAACCTAATATACTCCTTGATCCACCAGGTTGGATTTGGGTGGTATTAATGGAGGATGGAAAAGGCCCTCTCCCACAATACGGAACTGGCAGTCCAGAGTACACAGAACTAGTGGTGGATGTCATATGATAGCCTACTACCACGAGTGGCTGGATGGGTCCCAGCTATCATCCTGACAACCAAGTGCCTACTTCTCCTCAGCTGCTGTGGCAGCAAGGGAATGAAGCACACACCAGAGCCCCTGGATGTAACAGTCTGCATTTGACAGCCCAGACAAGAGAAGCTGCAGCCCTCCCTTCCCTGGCAACATGGAGGGAGAGGGATAGAGCTGTGGACCTTAGTGGCATCACCCTCAAGTTTTGGCAGGCTTTCTCTTTCCCCGCCCAGGATTGACACCTCTTCCTCGATTGGTCCAATTTTGCACAGTATTTGCATGCACACACATTCAGTAGCCAGGCTCTGTGTTAGACAAGTGAGGCAGAGACCAGACAGACTTGATCTCAAGAAGCTGAAACTGCTTTATTGGAACAGCAAGGGGCCCCAACCTTTAATGGGACGAAGATCGAGATCATCTAGAGGGGCTGGGGACACCTATATACGTATAGGAAGCTGCCAGGAAGCTACAGCTTTTTCTGTGGTTTGGTATGGTGAGTTGCTTTTGCTACCTAGACATGTTGTTTCTGCAGGTGGGGCTGAGATGTCAGGTTGTGGCTAAGCAGTTGTTTATGGTGGGGCTATCACTCAGTATGGCCTGGTACAGTTCCTCATGACCGAGGCTGGCATCCAAGATCCTCAGAGGAGGAAAGAAAAGGAAGATGTCAGAGCCAGACTCCCACTGCACTCCAGATGGCTTTAGGGAAGAGGGCACTACCTTGAACACCAGAGACAGACCTGTGGGAGGAGCATGGTCCTCACTAAGGCTCTCACTGCCTCATCCTCTGAGACGCCATGCCAAGCTTCACTTCTGTGGAAGATCTGAATCATTCCTGCAGCTGTCTGTAGCCTGAGAGACCTGCTGCTCCAGGGACCTGCAACTCCAGCTTCCAAGACCTGCTCACGGGGTGGGAGTGGGGTGGAGACTTGCTCAGTTTGCTACCAGTGTCTCAGCAGCTGCTTTCCTAAACTCAAAATACTCATATTACTGCTAAACCACCACTGCCTCCAAATGTAGTTCCTCTTACTGACCCTTTGCACTCCATTCTTGCAGGGGAGGTGGGACAGAACCTGAGATTGGAGAGTGAGCATCTCAGTACTGTGGCTTCGGCTTGTCATCAGTTCCCTGTCTGTGGTGAATAGGTATGTGTTCAAGTCTCCCCAGGACATTGACATATGACTCTTGGACTGGGAGTGTATTAGACAGGGAGTATAGCTCAGTGGTTCAGCATGACTTAACATATTCAAGGTAAAATAGGTCCTGAGTTCCAACCACAACACCAGAAACAAACTTCAAATCTACCTCCTTACATTTTGAGATTCCACTAACATAAACCAATTGGGCACACAAAGGATGTTCTTGAGTAATAATAATCCTGTAACGCATGTAAGAAGAACGTTTTAGCTGAGGGAAGGCAGGTGCTTCGGGAGAGGGGACAACATATAACAACACGCATATGGAGATGGCATGACCAAACCGTTTTTGATTACTTTGAACACTGACCTAAAATTAATAAAACAATGATATTTGCAGCAATAGCCATGAAGAGCCACCTACAGGGATATGCCTAATGCCTGGTCTGTATTTGGTAGGAAGAACCACAGTTAGAAACCCCGGCATGCTGGGCTGGGCACCATGGCTCAGTCTACTCTAAGTCACAGCTGTACCTTCAGCCAGCAAAAGATCTGAATATTGACTCATGAGAATGGAACTTGGTTGCACAGAAGTGAGGCTCAGTGGGTCAGAAGGATTATGATACAAATCTGGAATGAAGTGTGTGTGTGCGTGTGTGTGTGTGTGTGTGTGTGCGTGCACACACACACACAAGCATGCACAAAGCTGAATAGCTGAGGACTCGTCTAGCACATGAAAGATCCTACCTTCTGTCCCCAGCACCAAAACCCAAAGCTGGACTCTGCTAGAGGCAAGTTTCCTTGAACTGGAGATTACACCAAGGTAGAGCATAGGCTTAGTGTGCTCTAGGCTCTGGGATCCATCCAAGCTTGGAAAGATGAGTTAAGAAGAGAGGAAGTAAAATAAGTGGAAAGGAGTGGAGAAAGGGGGCTTTGAATAGTTGGATTGAGAAAGACCCTAACATTTCACCAAATTCAGGGAGGGATGCTCACAGACTCAAGACTATTTTTTTTTAATTTGGAAAATTAGAGGTAATTTGCTTCTTGTAGCCCCAACTTGCTAAATAAGACACAAGGCAGCCCGTAATTTTGTTGTTACTTGTGAGGATTTTTCCCTTTAGGCATGGCCCACACCTGGAGTTTCTCTTTCCCTTTGACTTGCGAGCTTCCAAATCCATATTCAGGACTAAGTCGTGGGTTTCATTATGGGGAAGGCTTGATTACCTCCCACTCAAGATGAACGCTGGCCAGGGAAGCATTCAAGGCAGTTAGTTCCCATTTTTTCCCAGCATCAGCACCTGCACAGGAGTTAAGCTCATCCTCAATTTAGAGACAAGGTCACTGATACTCAGAGGTTAGAGAAGGTCAGAAGGTCCTGGCCTGGAAAGCAAGTGAATTGAGTTGTTTATAAACATGGTTTCAACTCACCAGACCCCTGTGTCTTTAAAAAAAAATACCAAAACTAATTTTAGTAAATAAAAATAAAATTACATATAACTATCTTTGACATTTAAAAAAATCTATCTGGGGGCTGGTGAGATGGCTCAGCGGGTAAGGGCACTGATTGCTCCTCCGAAGGTCCTGAGTTCAAATTCCAGCAACCACATGGTGGCTCACAACCATCCATAATAAAATCTGACGCCCTCTTCTGGTGTCTAAAGACAGCTACAGTGTACTTACATATAATAAATAAATAAATTTAAAAAAAAATCTATCTAACTGTACTGTTATTTACCCTCTGGCCAACATCTCCCTACTCGTCCCCAACCATCTTAAGCATCAGGTGGATGAGGCTCACTCACAGTGCTGTGCAGCTATCCCTCCATCCTTTTCCAGAACATTCTCATCTTCCCAAATGAAAACTATGTCCTACAAACCCAACACCCCTCCCCATGGCCTGATGCCACTGTGCTACTTCCTGTTCCTCTGAGGCTGGTGGCTCCAGAGACCTCACAGAGGTAAACTCATTCTGACTGGTGTTGCTTTTCTCAATGCTAAGACAAAAGCCTCCTTCAGTATAGAAGGGTTTGTTTCAGATCCAGGTTTGAGAGATTGGGAAGGCATGGTCGTGGGAATACGATGTTGCATACAGCTTTTTCCTCCAATCATAACAAGATGCCATCTTGGACTTTGCTGGGTAGAAGTGACAAACAGACTAAGCAGCCACAGCCAGGACTTTGATAATAGCGATGGAACTAGTGACGCTTCCTAGGGAGGGACAGGAGACTCTTGCCTTGGGATTTCAGCTATGACTTCCTCCTTCAGCTGTAAGTGATGTGATGGCTAACTTTATGTCTAAAAGTTTAAAATCTCTGTGCTTAAGAGAACTCTAAAGGAAAATTAGGCCTCCAAAAGTTAAAGGCTGCTAAGGGATACATTTTTACTGCTGTGTCTACTGGAAACAAGCTTGTTTTGCAGGACAACAAATTGTAACTTTGTATTCTTTATGAACCCCTTATCGAAGTGGCTTGTCATTGTATTCAGGAATCCGAAGTCCTGGGTGTAGAGCTGGCACAGAACTCTGAATAAAAGCATCTTCTCTATAAAAATGTATTAACGGTCAGAGTAGGGAATCTCAGACCCATAACAGTTTGGGGGATCTTCTGGGATTTGGCATTCAACCAGATCCACCTTCTTTTTCTGATCCATATGCTGGGAACTGAAAATTCAGATATGTCCACAGTGTCTGGAGGGAGTCACGGGCAGGTTCTCAAGCTTAGATTGTGAGAAAAGAGGCATCAGAAAACCTCTGGAGATAGGTAAGGATCCTGTCTGTAGTGTGCATTTGTGAGACTTATAGAAAAGCCAGAAGCAGCACCGATTCCCAAGAGGGAGGAACTACCAGGATGCTGATGCCCCTTGTTTGGGTTTGATTTGTCTTGGTGGCCACCAAATTGTAGAATTTTATTCATCTGTTTGGTGTTGCTTAGCTTGTTCATGTTTACAGTGTAGCATCTTCTTTTGTTAAAAGGAGTAGGCATGCTAGGACAGACTCCTCACTTCTCACACACTCCTTGCTGACTGGTGAGTCTTTTAACTCCCTCCTGCAGCATCCTGCAGCTAAAAACTATCATATCTTTAAGACTTCTTTGTTCTCAGCTTATCCTGTTTCCTCCCCCTGGTCCCTGGATTCAGTTTTGCAGGGATTCAGGTGTCTTTTAGGTATGTATAAGGTGGTTTGAATATGCTTGGCCCAAGGAGTGGCGCTATTAGGAGGTATGGCCTTGTTGGAGTAGGTGTGGCCTTGTTGGCAGAAACATGTCACTGTGGGTGTGGGCTTTGAGACCCTTCTCCTGGTTGTCTGGAAGACAATCTTCTCTTGGCTGCCTTCTGATCAAGATGTAGCACTCTCAGCTTCTCCAGCACAATGCTTAGATGTTATGATTCCCACTTTGATGATAATACACTGAACCTTTGAACCTGCAACCCAGCCCCAGTTAAATGTTTTTCTTTAATAATAGTTGCCTTGGTCATGGTGTCTGTTCACTTCAATGGAAACCCTAATTACAACAGTAGGTCATTGTTGTAGAAGTTATTAATTCCATCCCAAGGTTTCTACCCTGCTTTGACCAATAAGTTTCCAGATAAAACACACACACATACACACACACACACACACACACACACACACACACACACACAACCTTTATATTTACAATAAGCCTTAAACAGTATGAGAAGTGGGCAGTCACCTACCCTCTAGCCTGTTAGAATCTACTTTCCTATCAATAATCCCCAGTTATACTTACTATTACTTACTATGTTTCATCTGATGTTCTTAACTCTAATTAGCCAGCTCTCAGGGCCATGTTGGACTCACCTAACCCATGGCAGCTTCTCCTTCCTTGTGGTTCTCCTCCCACCCCAAGCCTGTGAAACCTAAACTCCACCTATGTCTCTTCTGCCCAGTTATTGACTGTTGGCATCTTTATTGAACAAATCAGAAATAATTTGGGGGCAGGGTCACTTAGCATCTACATGCAGACTCTCATCTCTGGGGCAACCAGTCTTGGGGCCCAATATTAGCATTAGAATATAAGCAGCATCAGTCCAACCTACTACAGGTAATATTAAAATGTTGTTTTATTCTGTTCTACTTCAGTGAAAAGTTGGTTCTGTAGTTGGATTATGGCTCCCCTACCTCTATGTTTAAAGGTTTCCTCCAAAATCTCTGACCCAGGTCAGACTATGTGACAGAGAAAGGAGAGCAAAACAAGGTAAAAGGTTAGATTATTCCCAGGGGAGATTATCAGTACTCCTCTCATACTCTTTGGTTTTGGTTTAACTCTCTAAAACTTTTGCTAAAGTATGAATCTTATCTCAAGGTTTGTAAGACTATTATATAAACTTTATTACATAAGACTATTATGTACCTGTACTTCAAGATTTGTAAGTATATTGGGTATGGTTAAAGATCTGTAAAATCTGTAACAAAAAGTTAACTTTAAACATAAATAGCATGAGAGTTGATGGTGGAAAATCAATACATAGTGTCTTAATTAGGGTTTCCATTGCTATGAAGAGACACCATGACCAATGCAACTCTTATAAAGGACAATATTTAATTGGGGCAGGATTACAGGTTCAAAGGTTCAGTCCATTCTCATCAAGGTGGGAAACATGCCAGCATCTAGCCAGGCATGGTGCTGAAGAAGGAGGTGAGAGTTCCACGTCTCATGGGCAGCTAGGATAGGAGTCTCAAAGTCCACTCCCATAGTGACACACTTCCTCCAACAAGGCCACATCTCCTAATAGTGACACTCTTTGACCAAGCATATACAAACCACCACACATAGAAAATCTTAATTCATTACAGCATGCTGTATGTGTAACTTGGATTCAACTCTTGTTCTAAAGGCAATGATTTATTTATTTTTTTTAAATAACAGTGAGTCTCCAAGATATTTTGGGTTGGGATGGATTTTGTATGATGATTTTTGTCCTGAGAATAAGAATAACGGATAAGGAAAAAAAATCACAAAGACAAGGTATATAAAAACAAATTTGGAAGCGTAGCCTCTTCTCCTTTACCAAGATGGCGTCTTTTTCCTGTTTTGCCATAGTTCCTACTTTATGAACTTGGATTCCTCACACTAATAAAAGAGGAGCAATAAAAGCTGGCAGGCTGACAGAGGCAACCTCAGGACGGACTTTCTGACTACTGACCATTTTTCTGTGTCTTACTAGAATTGTGTGTGGACGTGAGATCAACTATGAGCTCTGTTGCAGTTTTGACCTAAGAGAGTTTTGCTGAACATCTAAGTGGGCTGTTTCCACAACAAATCAAAGCTGCCACATTAAATTCAGAAGAGGAAATCGACCTTCCAACCTACGAGGATGCCTTCCCTCCACTTTCTGAGAAAGCAGCTTGCTTGGAAAGTGCCCAAGAACCTGCTGGAGCCTGGAGTAACAAGATCCGGCCCATCAAGGCCTCCGTCATCACTCAGGTGTTTCATGTACCCTTGGAGGAGAGAAAATATAAGGACATGAATCACTTAGGAGAAGGTGAACAAGCAAAAATCTGCCTTGAGATCATGCAGAGGACTGGTGCTCACCTGGAGCTCTGTCTGGCTAAAGACCAAGGTCTCTCCATCATGGTCTCAGAGAAGCTGGATGTCGTCATGAGAGCCCGGAAAGACATTGTTGCTAGACTACAGACCCATTCCTAAAGAGCATCATTGCTTTGTTATTGGCAAAACTGCAAGACTTAGAACTAAAAACTGAAACCAAAATCCAGATCCCACACCCAGATGACCCCAGTAATCAGATCAAGATCACTGGCACCAAAGAAGGCATCGAGAAAGCTCACCATGAGGTCCTCCTAATCTCTGCTGAGCAGGACAAGCGTGCTGTAGAGAGGCTAGAAGTAGAGAAGGCCTTCCACCCCTTCATTGCTGGGCCATACAATAGACTTGTGGATGAAATCATGCAGGAGACAGGGATGCAAATCAACATCCCTCCACCTAGTGTTAACCATACGGAAATCGTCTTCACTGGAGAGAAGGAGCAGCTGGCTCAGGTTGTGGATCATATAGTGGAGTCAACAGTGAGTGAGGTGTCAGGCCAACACCCTGCAACCCTGGGGAAGGCCTCTCTGAGGACCTTCAGGATTTTCTTGCTTCAGCCTTCTGAGTGCTGAGTAGATGGGCCAGACAAGGTAGTACCATCATAGAAATTGATGCAGCTTCCTCCCCTTCCTAAAAAGGCCACTTTCTTTTCCCCTTTTGGCTAAGGTAAATTGTCACTTTTAGAAATCAGTCCTCCCCAGCTGAAAATTGTATCTTTGCATTCCATCCCTCCTGCTACACTTAGCCCACCAGTGTTTGTAGGGCTCTTGTAGTTACTGTCCATGGCCATGTCTGTGAATGCAGCAGGTTGCTGTTAAGTGAATAGTCATATACTATCTCAAGATAGGGTTTTGATTTGTCACTTCAGATTGCAGGAACTGCAAAAGAATGAACTGACTTCAGTAATATGTTTAAGTGAGCCAGTTCCCCCCTTTCCCACCCACCCCTACCCCTACCCCAGGTTGAGTGCTGGAAATTAAATCCAGGCCCTTGAAAGTGTTTGGCCAAGGAGTCCTTCACCCACAGACAGGGTATCTGCACCTAGATAGGGTATTATATTGCCTAATTGAACGGGTGACTTTCTGGCCTCAGAGTCCTGAGAGCTGGAATTATAGTGTATGTCATGGCTCAGGTCCTTAAGTCTACTTTTCCTGTATGGCTGTACTTCTATAGAACATGCTTGAATGTTCTTGAAACAACTCTATGCTATAGGATTTCAACAGATCCTTTTGCGATTTCTAATGACTTGCCCCCATGTATTATGTTTTTGTTGCTTATAAATATAAGACTGTTTGCTCCACAGTCAAAAAAAAAAGCCAAAAACAAGTTTGGAAACAACACTGAAAAGGTTATGATGATTAAAAATGTAATAATTGATATTCCTCAATCAAGGCAACATAAATGAGATTTTGTTTACTGTATTCATAAACGCTTTGCTCTTTTAAAAATATGGCTAAATAACTGGTCTTCAGGATGTCAGCTTTGTCTCAGAATAATGTGGGTTAAATCCAAATGTTTGTCCTTGAATGAATGTTCTCAAAAATTCGTTGAGTCTGCAAGTGTCAGTGGTTTGATATACGCAAAGATTCTTCTAGTAATTTTGACAATTCTAGTTTTTACTTTAAACAGAGTCCTATGGCTAGATATACACCTGAGTTAGTAGAATACACCACCAGCTCAGGATCCAGAGGACGAGGCCTGAGAATTCATTTTAAAAGGCCGTTAAAGAAAATGCTACCAGAAACAGAACTGTATAGGAAAGCTTCAGAAAGGAAGCTGTCAAAAAAAAAAAAAAAAAAAAAAGATCACCCACTCACCTCCTGGCTTAGATTCTTGCCTCTGGCCAGGTTTTGATGCCAACCTGACAGTCACTATCTGGCATCCCTAGTTGGATATTCTGATTAAAAATATGACTTTTAAAAAGACCAGAAGAGGTTTGCTATCACGAGATAAGCTCTAACTAGAGGTTTTAGACCAACTAAGAGGGCAGCAAGCTGTGTTATTCTAAAGAAAAACAGAAACTTGAGAAACAGGGTAAATTAGGATGACAATGATTTTAAAAAAAAGAATTTAAGAACACAGGGGAAGAGATGAGAAGCTCAGGAGTTAGGGCTATAGCTATGATTTCAAGTTTTATTTTGGTACTAAAAGTTTAAATTCAAGCATTGTAATGTTTTAAGGCTATAATTAGGACACACAGGTTAATAGTCACCTTATAAATGATCACATTCTTTGACATGCTTAGAACTGTGCTTGTACTCATGCTAAAAACAGATGTTATTTATCAACAGGGATAAGCTTTGTTTAACTTTCTGTATATGTTTTCAAGGTTAAGCCTAAAACAAGTAACTAAAGACAAGATTATTTAAAGTCAGATGCACTTACTAGACAGCCTTCATAAACTCTTCAGAGGTCTGCTGAATATGGCACTTAAAGTGTTCAGTGAAGCTAGGAGGTGGTGGCGCACACCTTTAATCCCAGCACTCAGGAGGCAGAGGCAGGCACATCTCTGAGTTCGAGGCCAGCCTGGTCTACAGAGTGAGTTCCAGGACAGCCGAGGCTACATAGAGAAACCCTGTCTCAACAAACAAAAGGCTTCCTGTGTTAGAATGAAAATACCAACTCCCAGAGGCAGCCCTAAGGTCTCCTCCAAAGACCACACCTGGATCGTGGTAACGCTACCCAATGGGTGAAACTGTCCCTTGCCTCACCCACACTCAGGACCACTCAGACTGTAGACAAGCAAGACGCTGGAGAATTGACTACCCCTCTTTGCTGCCTCACCCAGATAGGTCATTCTCTCAAGTTCCTTACCCACAGGAAAGTCTCTTGGATCTTTTGGGTCTGGCAGTGGAAGGCTGACACTGCCCTGTGTGTCAGTCAGAAAGTTAGTGCTGATCTCTGTCAAGGCTAAAGACTGAAGCCACTGTGCATCCATAGAGATGACCGAGATTTCAAGGGGGAGCCTATGGCAGCCGTTCAGGTAGCTGCTGAGTCTCTGTCATTTATTGATTCAGAGGCTATTTGGTTTATACTTCCTGCTCAAATTTATCCTTCTTAGATCTCTGATGGTGTTAACAGCTAACTGTAGATTTATCAGTTTAGCAGTAGCTGCCTGGTCGATGCATTTCATATATAAAAACCAGGCCTTGCTTTTTCTAGAGCTGTCTGGTCTCCTGGTAAGAAAGGCAAACACACACAACATATTCCTATGTAACTTTTACTATCCCTCTACTTAAAGGAACTTGCTTTGCAGTGACTGCTCTCAGTTATTGACCTGTGTCTCCCAAGAAATGGTTAAACTGGAAAAGCTCTGAGGTTTATTTGAGTTGCCAGGGTCTGAGAAAATAATATGATGTTAAGACTTCAAAGGTTCAGATTTTACAATATTTATCAATTAAGTTCTGATAAGCTATTAGTCTGGCTTTACTACACCACTGACTGCTGTTATGGTTACAAGCTCAAAATTCAACATTTCCTTTGGTTGCTTTCTAAGTATAGACTAAAAGGTGCTTCTCAGTGTGATAAAAACTTTCTCTGTCCAATCTATATATCCCCAGCCCTCTGAATGGAGGAGAGTAAGTTCATGTTTATAACTCAAAGTCATTTTTTTTGTCCCAAAGCTTTTACTATGATTCAAGGGCATGAATCTGCTGCTTTTCTCTACAAAGCAGATTTCTGTACAGATTACAAACAGTGGTGATGCTAGTAGCTCTAAAACCTTATCTTTTTGTAAATTTTAAATTCATGTACACTTCAGGAGGCCATTACTTGGATTCACCTGTCATAAATTAAATGGACTCCAGACAAGTAACCCTGTCAATCAAGAACCTAAGCTTCCTCATACTGCTCATTTCTGAGGGGGGTTGTTCTGAACGTAAGATTTTTCTTTAAGTTCCTAAACTTTAACTTCTGTCCCTAGTCAAGTCTGTCCCAGCAGATTTCCACTGAGCTGACAGACACCATCCATGAATCAGCTGTGGGCTACAAACTGCTCCAAATGGCCCTATGCCCTGGACTTGCTGGAAGCTGACGTAGACCAATCCAGATATTGTGATTGCCAGCCCCACCCTCGTCTCTTTAGCTGGTTCAGCTAACCAGATACTTCTGATATTACCCCAACTCCCTGAACCCCAACCCTTGGCCTTTGACTAACATTTCAACCCTGACAACAATGTCCTAGTTATAGAAAAAAAATACATCTCTCCTTATCCTCAACAGAAGGCTGGAATGTTAGGTCTAAAGGAAACTGAGACTCCACTGCAAGGGACCACTCCTTGTCATCCTAACCACCCCTACTGCTGTCAAGGTAGACGGCATCTGTACCTGGATACATCACTCCCGGGTCTACACATCTCTATGGAGATGGACCAGGATACATCACAGGGGATAATGACCTAGCTGCAGAAAAATGGGCCATCTCCAAGGTCTGAGAAGATCCACTGATGATAGGACTGATGCAGGTTGTAGTTTTACCTGACTGCGTTCCCTCCTGCTCTCTCACGGGCTATATGTCTAGATCCCCCTTTAAGAGCAAATGCAAATGTGCCATGAATGTCTCACAGCCAATTTTTCTACCGTGTGCTGTTGCACCAACCCTGCTATAAAGGTGTCTTTAGAAATATCTCAGGGTTCCTGCTCTTAGTTTCGGGGGATATATAATGAGAAGTGGTACTGTTTTCCAGAATTGCTGCACCATTTTCCCACCAGCAGCACACAGGGAGTTTGACTTCTCCACATCCTCACTAAAAGACTTACCTGATGCTGTTTTGAGGCTGCCCATTGGATGGTTGTGAGAGACCCAGCCTCCAGCAGTGCCACCTCCAGGGGTTTTGCACTCTGTTGTGGCAACTACAATGTGACAAGAACAATGTCTCCCCAATTGCAAGCCCAGACCCCATAGGCTTCCTCTGTCTCACTAGAACTGCCCAGCTGCCCTGAGAGGATAGAGGGTTGAGATATGTCATCACCCCAGCTACCAGCTGGCCAGCACCAGATGTGTGTCTGAACCCTTCAGAGACTTGCCAGCCCAGCTGAGTGCTACGTAACTAGAGCAGAACCTAGCCTACCCAGGGCAGAACTAGTCAGCTGATCCAAAATCATGGACAAGAGTAAATTGTTGTGTTCTTAACAGAGTCTCTGTTTTTTGAAACAATTCCAGTTCATTCTCAGTCCCTACAGATAAAACTCCTGCTCACCAGTACTCGGCTCTGCCGAACCTTAACTGTTGTCAAGACTTTTCCTCTTCCGCCTCCTCCTCCTCCTCCTCCTCCTCCTCTTCCTCCTCCTCTTCCTCCTCCTCCTCCTCCTCCTGCCCCGCTATTTATGGTTTCTAGTGTGGACAGGCATGACTGTCACCAACACTGACACACAGGAGTTTCTTTGTGAGCAGCTTTCAGTGAGGTGCTGATCTCATTTAACTTCATGAGAGACTGACAAACAGGTCTCAAAACAGTTGTGCCATTTCAACCTGCCACCAGCACTACTAGATCTTGTCCCTCTGGGTCTACAATAGAGCTGAGACTGACCTGGGACTCCCTGTGTGGCTGAGGCTAGTCTCAAACTCCTGATCTTCCTGCGTCAGCCTCCCGAGCACAGGGAGTGGCAGGTACATGCTGTCATGCTGATATAAATGTCTTTGTGAGACCTATGCTTTATGTTCCTGGATGAGCAGCTAGCGGGAGACTGCTGGCTTATTGGATGGGTGTGTGTTTAACCTTTAAAGACATTCTCAATAGTTTCCCAAAGTGGTTGTACCATCTTTCCTGCCAGCACAGGGTGAAGAGCCCATTCCAATCAAATTCTCATCCACAGCTGGTAGGACCAGGCTTTCCCACGTATGTGGCTAGATCTGTAATGAACTAAGACAATCAATTCTCTTGTCTCAGCTGTCAGTCCTCACGCCAAGAACAAACTGGGCTGACTGAAGATGAAAAAGGGTGCGTGCGTGTGTGTGTGTGTGTGTGTGTGTGTGTGTGTGTGTGTGTGTATCTGTGTGCATGTCAGTTTGTGTGTACATATATGTGGAGATTATATATATGTATATCCACATATTCACATACATATATCCACAAGAGTAATAATTTGAATAAGAAAGCAAAAACACCTCTCCTTAAAAACCCCACACACATTCTTGAGGTGCTAATTGACTGGATATGTGTGGGAGATGATAAGTTATAAAATGGGAGTAATCAAGAGAGAGCTGTCAAACATAGAGGGGTAAGAGAAAACCCATCAAAATTTGAGAGTGTCTCAGTTAGGTCGACTGCTCTATCCCCCTTTCCTTCTCCCTCCCATGTTGTAAGGGAAACTCAAAAAGTGGAGAAACGCCTACAGTTTCTGTCTGTCTCCTACCACCAGCAGGTCAGAGCTTGCTTCTATTTAGTTTTTTTTAATTTATTTATATTGTTGGGTAATGAATTAATTTTTGAGACAGGGTCTCACTACATAGCAGTAGCTGGACTTGGGATCAGAGAGATTCTGCCTCTGCCTTCTGAGTTCTGGGACTGGCAGTGTGGGCCACTACATACACAAACCTGTTTTATTTTTGCTGCTGGCTTTCAGGCTGCTTGAGTCGAAACCCCAATCTCTTTCTAGGACCACCCAGTCCATCCTTGTGGGCTCAGAGATGCAGCCTGCTGTGTTTAGCAGTTCTTTTTAAATGATAAATTTATTTTATTTTACAGGTATGGGTATTTTGCCTATATGTGTGCACAAGCACTATGTGTGTTTGGTGTTTGAGGGGACCAGAAGAGGGTGCCAGATCCCCTTGGAGTGACAAACCATTGTGAGTTGCCATGTGATGCTGGGAACTGAACCCAGACCCTCTGGAAGAGTTGCCAATGCTCATAAACACTGAGTTTCCTCTCCATCCCCTTCCCCACCTTGTGTAGGCCCCTCCCCCACTTTGTGTGGACCTCAGCTGCTGGACATTTTGTGCTTCATTCCCTGTGCTGTCATAGCAGCCATGAAGGGAAGCAGGGACTGTCAGATAGCCACATCAAGGTTTGTTCCTTGCTGGAACCTGTTCAGTCAGTCCTGGCAGTCACTGTCAGGTACACCCAGTATCTGGCTCCTTGCCCTGGGTTCTGAGCCCCTCACTACTCACCATTTTCCAGTGGTTTTAATTTACATCTGTTGATGCAAACAGATTTCTCACCTCAGAAAGAATAGATTTATTGTGAACCAAATAAGAATGAATACATCCCAGGAACACAGCTTGAGTGGCTACCATTGAACCACAGCACTGACAGAATTCAGCATGCATAGGGGAGTAGAGGAAATGAAGTCCTTATGTACTGTTGTTAAGAAAACAAAATAGTGCAGTCACCATGGCAGACACGGAGGCACTACACACACTGACACGGTCTAGCACTCTGATGAGGTACTTGTAACCAACTCTCTGTTCTGGACCTCTGTATTCAGAACCCTGGAAACACCTTTCTTAATGGGTCTGCTCTATGTTCATATCAGTATTATCCCCCATACTCAAAAGCTGGAAGTGAACCCAGCAGATGTTGTCTCATGACATATGAAGCAAGTGCCATGCACACACACACACACACACATACACACACACATACACGCGCACACACACACACACAGTGGACTCATACACTACAACACAGATAGGTATGAGGTCATCTGCTAAGTGAACAGACAGGGACAAATGCACTTGGAGTCCTGGAGAAACTTCAATTCGAGACCACAAAATATCCCATTTGGAGGTGGCTACGGCTGTACTCAATGCCATTGAACTGTGCACTTGGGAGACTAGAGAGATGGGTCAGTGGTTACAAGTATTGTCTGCTCTTGCAGAAGACCTGTGTTCAATTCCTAGCACTCATGTGGCTACTCACAACCTTCTGAAATTGTAGCTTTGGGGAATCTGACACCCTCTTCTGACCTTTGCAGGCACTGAGTACACAGAGATAGATGCAGGCAAAACACTTGTACACAGAATAAGATAAATTATTTTAATGAAAGGAACTGGTTATGAGAAGAGGGCAGGAGAGATGGCTCAGCAATTAAGAGTACATGCTATTTTCCAGAAGACTGGAGTTCAGTTCCAGAACCCAAGCCAGGTAGCTCATAAGTACATGTAACTTAAGCTCTAGGGAACCTGACACCCACTTTTGGTCTCCATAGATATTGGTTACGCGTGCACATGCATGCAAACACACACACACACACACACACACACACACATACACACAGGCATGTACACACATAATTAAAAGTAAAAATACAATCTTAGAATGAAAGCAGACTGAGCAGGCTATGGGGAGCAAGCCAGTAAGCAGCACTCCTCCATGGCCTCTGCTTCAGTTCCTGCCTCCAGGTTCCTGCCTTGAGTTCCCACACTGACTTCTTTTGATGATGGATTGTGATATGGAAGTATAAGCAAAATAAACCTTTTCCTCCCCAAGTTGTTTACTGTCACAAAGGAAAATCTATCTAATACAACCAGGCTGCCCTTCAACTCATAGAGATCCACCTGCCTCCTCCTTCTCCTCCTCCTCCTCCTCTTCCTCATTGATGGGAATAAAGACACGAATCACCTCACTGTGTCTCCCAAAATGCTTTTAGCACACAATGCTGCAACTTTGTGATCTAACCACACTGACTTGTAGATTTGATTCATCCATTGAAGCCTTTGTGTTCTGTTGTAGGTCTTGACTGCTATTCCATGCTTTAGTTATCCATTCTCTGAAGTAAGGAAGTGAAGATTCTTCTAGCTTTCTCACACTCCTTCCAACTTGCTCACACTTAGGAAATTTGGCAACTGTCCTCCTTGTGTGAACTGTGAATATGTGAGGGTTTTACAGCTGTTGTTTCGAACTGTGTGTGGGGCATTACCATCTTCGTGAGATAATATCTCACACATCCTAAAATCTACCTACCTACAGCGTTCAGACCAGCGCTTTTTAGTTCACAGAGCAGAGCAGCAGCAGCCACAGTTCGGCTTATAATACTTTCCTTGCCCCTCAAGCCTGGAACCATTAGTAAGCCACCCCCGCTCCCACCGTCCCCAGCCCCGAGCTACACTGGAGGGGAGCTTTAAAGGCAGAGTAAGAAAGCCCAAAGAAACCCTCCCCCCAAAGCACATGTGAGCCCTGGGCTGGCATCCCAAAGAAATGTAGGCAGACAAACCCATCCTAATCTCACAGTGATTGGAGAGATCATGCTCAGGGGCAAGAATTCTGTGAAGGAAAAATGCATTATGTCATTAAAAAGGATAATTATTCCTCCCTACTGCTTTAGCATGGCTAAATTCCTAGGGGTGGTCACTTAGCCAGGTGGATTAATGGGTATATGGTTTGGGTTATTGGTAATATTAGGTCCCCATCCAGACCAGAGACTTCATCCCCTTGACCAGAAGGAACTAGTTTTCTCTCGCTGGATCTGTAATGTTGCCTTGTCAAGACTAACATGCTAACAATAGGAAGCTGCCATTGGGAATAGAAATGTAAAAGTAGCATCACACGGGTCTTTTAATCTAAACTAAATGGATAGGGACATACCACATCTGTTTCAGATATTTTCAGTAAAGGCTTGCAGACATGTACAGAAAAAGCTCTCCAAATTGGCAGGGGCTCTTCTATTAGCATGTGAGACTGGTCTCGGACCCTGTCTTTGCCTAGAGTTGACATTTTTCTCTGGTTACTGGCAAGGACAAGAGCATTAGCTCTTCTGGGCACAAGCCATTTGGATTTCCCCCTCATCTCCCTTGTAGAAAGTATTTACATGGCCATGTGTCTCTCTAGTGTTGTTTCTTTAGCTCTTTGCCACTGGAATTCAGGAAAAGGGGCTCTGAAAACATGGCACTTTTGGTGCGCTGAATATTTAGATATGTTGACTCAAACAGGTAACTTTTGCCTCAAAAACACAACTTCCACCTCAAAGGGACTTAGACATGGTTTACTTGGGAGCTAAGTATGAGTAGCTATGTCACTAGATTACAGAGTTATTAAGTTTCAAGCCTGGGACAATCAGCTGAGGTGCTTCTCAAAGCAGACCTGGCCTCCAGGTTCTCCCAGTATTTAGAGTTCCTACCTGTTATAGCGTATAGCTGGCATACCCCACCCTCTGCCCTGAACTCACCAGTCCAAGGGCTGGGCTGCCTATCCCCCAGAGAATCTTCCCTGTATAATCTAGACAGTTTGATTACTGGCCCCTTTTGTGCCTTTGGCCTCCTGGCTGCTGCACCTTCTTCCCCTCTTTCCCCTCCCCCACTCCCCACATGGCCCAGCTCAGCCTGGTCATGTCCACTCTGGACTCTCCCCGATGTCTCTGCCTCTGGCTATGCTCTCCTACATGTCTATAATAAACTTTTCCCTCCACCGTATTAGGAACAGTCATATCCTTTTCTTTCCTTTTTCTTTCTCTCTTTTTTCTTTTTCATTCATTTAGATGATCCCAAATTCCACATTCCTGTGTGAAAGCAGTTTTGTGAAGGTTTTAGAATGACATAACAAGGAAGGCTATAAACCAAAATACTTTTCAAATACATTGCCAAAAACATTAGGTAGGTGGTTCCAGCAGGCTGAGGAGCCCTCTACTATAGGCTTCAGAGGCGAAACTGTGATTTTGTTAATACTTCGCCAAAGGTTTGTATCTGTTCTTCACAGAAGGTTTAGTCTGACACACAGGTGGGTAAACGAATGGCTACCTCAGGTGCTAAAAATAGTCCAAGACAAGTACTAATCAGTCTTTGGACCAGCAACATTTTGATCTCTCCACAGTCATTGAACTTTTAATCAGTTCACTGGCCTTGCAGAAGATTTCAGTTTGAAGATGTAGCTTCTTTCTGGTGGACTTGTGTTCATAAACAAAGGAAGGGGAAGATCTACTGGTCTTGAAATTTGCTCAGAATCATGATCTTATCACAGACACTTCTGTGAATGTGTCCTGGATGCCAGCCGCAGTGCTGCAAAAAAAGAAAGAAAGAAAGAAAGAAAGAGAGAGAGAGAGAAAGAAAGAAAGAAAGAAAGAAAGAAAGAAAGAAAGAAAGAAAGAAAGAAAGAAAGAGAGAGAGAGAGAAAGAAAGAGAGAGAGAGAAAGAAAGAGAGAAAGAAAGAAAAGATCTCTCACATCTTGTACCTCTTGTCCCTGGTGCAACACTTCCTTCAAAGTTCTACTAAGTCTTGACCTGCCGAAGAGCAAATCGCCCAGGCCCTTTCCTAGACATGCAGCCACAGCAAGAAGAGAGCTTGAGTCTGCCAGCGCAGCCAGACAGATGTGTGTCACGCACCACTGTCTTCAGGGTTGGCCTCTTGGCAGAGCTTCTGTGAGCCACTGTCTGTCCTACACACCAGGATACTGTGTCAAGACTCTGTGTCTTGACAAGTCCACTGAATTCCCTTAAAAATCTTTTGCTGTACTCCTCGCTTCCTGCCTTGTAGATAGAAGGGTAAAGAGGGCTGAATCCCCTTAGGCTATGAGAGTCATACCCTGGGCTATATTTCTTCCTGTACATAAATACATCTTTTCTAATCTGCCTATTCCTTTTATCTGTCTACTCCTGTTTATCTCCCTTCTAATCTTTCTTTTCCTTTTATCTCCACTGCTATTTATCTCCTTGCAAATCTGTCTATTCACCACAGGGAGCCTTGGGGGAAGGGGATGGTCCTGGAAACCTCCCTTTGCTCCAATACAGCTGACTCCATACCTGTGCACCAGTTTTCATTTAGTATGTTGGACAACTTGGATTTATCTTCTAAAACATTTCCTTTTAACCCTGAGATCAAAGTGGTGGGGGATAAACTAAGAAATTTCTAGTAAAGATTCCCGCCTTGGGGCTGGAGAGAAGGCTCAGTTGATTAAGTTTCTGCTCCCCTTCCAGAGCCATTCCCTGAATTCACATGAGGCACCTCACATTGACTCTAGTTCAAGGGGGATCCAACACCCTCTTCTGGTCTCCATAGGCACTGCACATGAACACACACACACACACACACAGAAAATAAAATAAAACTAAAAAAAAAATAAATAAATAAGATTCCTGCTTTTTCTCAATACTAGTGTAGAAATTCCACAGTGAAGAAATGGCAGGAAGAAAACCCCTCCTCTAACTAACTGGAATTTCAGCTCATTAATGCTTCTGATAGATGAGAAATCCCCCAGGCTGTCCTATTCAGTCATGTCAGGTTATGTCTTAAAATACACTGTAACAAAGCAACCTGTGTGTGTGTTGATACACACACACACACACACACACACACACACACACACGGGTTGTTGTTTTTAGCTGAAGCTCCCTGTCTGGCTACTTAAATTTACTCAGACAAGCTGCTTCTTGGGTCAGGAAGGAGACAGAAACATCTCAGAGGAAGTTGCCTGGGCAATAACAGGAAATCTCAGGTGGAGAATGGACAATGTGAAAACTGGGAGGCTGACAGAAAACTGGCTTCTTCCCTCACTGAACATAACAGAAAAGTATGGAAAAGAAACTGGAGTTTCTCTCTCTTAAAAAGTACTAGTTGTATATGGGGCTGGAGAAATGACTTAGCAGTTAAGAACACCACCAACTATTCTAGAGGATTCTGGTTCTAAGTCCCACCACACGCATGGCTCCTTACAACTATCTGTATATAATTCCAGTCTCAGGGAATCCAACACTCTCTTGTCAGAGAACATTATCTCCTCAGGCACCAGGCATGCATGTGGTACACAGATATACATGCAGGAAAAATTTCCACACACATTAAAAAAAGAAATAAAAATTTAAGAACGATTATGTGTATGCACGTATGTGTATATGTGTTCGTGCTCCTGCATGTTCAGTTGTATGTAAAGGTGGAGAGCGGGGTCAACATCAGGGGTCTTCTTCAAGCACTCTCCACCTTATTCATTATTACCTCTGTGTGTGTGTGTCACTGTGTATATATTCCTATGTGTGAATGTGGGCATGCATGCACCATGGTGCACTTGTGCAGGTCAGTAGACAGACTTGGGTGGTTCCACCTCCCATCTTGCCACAGGCTCACTGAGATTTTAGATATCCACTCTTGAACCCTGCTTCACATCTACACATGGTATCCTGGGAATCCGAACTCAGGTCCTCATGTTTGTATGTTGTTGTTGTTGTTTTGAGACAGGGTTTCTCCTTGAACTTGCTGTTTTAGTTGAACTGACTGGGCAAGGAAATCCTAGAACCCACCTGTCTCTGCCTCCCCAAGGCTGGGAGCCACCATGGCCAACTCTTTTGATGGCTTTGGAAGATGAGCCCAAGTCTTCATGCTTGAACAACTTTCCTGACAGCTGTCTGCCCAGCCCCTTGAAAGTTATCTCAATTGTGTGTTGCTGCAGCTGTGGGTGAGCCCTCCCTGTCAGGCCTTTGCTTTGTGCACTTCACGGAAACCTTCTTCCTCTTTCTGCTACTCAGGCCCTTGGCGGGATGGATGAACCCGATCCCACACTGGTGCAGTAGAGGAGGGGTCCACAGATTCCTGCACGAATCTCTTCCACTGACACCTCGCATGTTTGCTCAGCCAGTGGAATAGTCCACAGCTACTCCACATGCAAAATTAATTGTCATGGAAACAGAGAATGCACACTGCCAGGCACTGAGGCCATTCTGGAGAGCAAGGAGTAGAGGGTTCATGAGTCTAGTGGTGAGTCATCTTGAGGCAGCCAGGACCCCACATTGCCTAAGACTTTTTTTTAATGGTCTTCATACATAGCCCAGGCTGACTTCTAACCCTCAATCCTCCTCCTCAGACCCAACAGGTACAGGGACTACAGGTATGCTCCCTCACGCCCCACTCCCTGTCTGTACTTAGAGGGGACTCAACGCTTTGACAAGCTCTCTACAAATTATTCTCTCCCTGCTTCCTTTCCTAATCTGTGTTCATGTCTATATGTGCACCATATATGTGCAGTGCCTTTCGAGGGCATTAGATTTCAAGGAGCAGACTTACAGGTGGTTGTGAGTTGCCATGTGGCTGGTAGCTGGGAATCAAATGTGGGTCCTCGACAACAGCAGCCGGCACTCTGACCTCCAAGACCACTGCTTCAGCCTCACTACCTACAATTTCTTACTCTGCAGCCACTATCCTCACACAATGCCATGGGAAGAAGGGAATGCGTGAGTGTGGAGAAAGGGCTGCCCATCCTTGAGAAGCTGTTGCCATAAGCAAATGTTCATTCATCTTGGCAGAGGGTGATGGGGTCAATCAGCTAAATGACTGTCAGTGACTAATTGTCAGTGGAGCAGCCCGTAGCTAGTCCACATGCAAGATTGACTGTGGGAAGATGGACCCCAGCAGATCATGTCTGGGCAGCAATGAGAGATAGTATTCTCCCTAATTAAATGTCGGCATTATCTTCAGCATGCAGAGTTCTAGAAGGCTCTCAGCCAAGTGAGGGATTTCCAGCCCCCTGGGGCTCTCTGAGTAGGTGGGACTGACTGTCACAGACATGCACCACTAGTCCTGTATTTATGTATTTTTCATAGACAGGGTCTTGCTACATACCCTTGACTATCCTGGCACTTATTATGTATCCCAGGCTAGCCTCAAACTTACAGCAATCCTTCTGTCTCAGCTCCTCAAGTGCTGCTGGTATTATAGACATGTGCTACTATACCTGGCACAATCCTGACTTTTAAAATTAAATCATATATACATATATACATTCATATATATGACAAGAAGGGACTTATGAGATAGCTGAACATTTAAGTTCTATGTGTATATTTTATTTTCTTTTACATTTTATTTAATTTGTGTGTTCAAGTATGGGTCTGTATGTGCCACTACTCAGGTGGAGATCAGAAGATAACTTGGGGGAGTCTGTTCTTGTTGCCACATGGGTCCTGGAGATGGAACTCAGGTTGTCAGGCTTGGCAGCAGCTATCTCCCTGCTGAATCACCTCTCTGGCTTTCTATATGTGTATTTATTTATTTGACACACAGCCTCCAATGCAGTACTGGCTGGTCTAGAACTCACTAAGTAGATCAGGTTAGCCTTGCACTCAGAGAGATCTGTCTCTGCTTCCCAAGTCCCATGATGTGCACCACCATGCCTAGCTCTACATGTGCATTTTATGACCAATGTATTGCTGTTAATATTTTCGGTATGGCAGTAGTGTTGTGTTATATTCCACACAGAAGGGGCCCTTGTCTGTCAGATGTACAGTGAAATCCAAATGGAATCACCACTGTCTTCATCCTCTGTATCAAAACAGGGAAGTCAATGCAGGGGAAGTTGAGATTGACCGAGGGTTGGGGTAAGGACACAGCACGGGACAGTCATGAGGCTTATGGTCCCCAGGCCTTGTCAGACTATTTGTCACCTGTTATGACTCCACTATAAAATGATTTTCAAATTACTGAATTGTTACAAAAAGGTGGTGTGCAGCCTCCATGTTACAAAAAGGTGTGTACCTCAAATATGACAATGCCCCACAGGAAAATTTAGCTGTGTGAAACTTGTTCTCCTAGTCCTTCAGTGCCCTAGACAAAGGCCCAGCTTGGTGCTGTGGCTCCTGACCCTGGCTTGACATTTTCCACGTGATGGCAGGAAGTGGGCCTGAGCTCTGAGCTCCTGCAGAAATCACTGTCTGGATATCAGGGCTTCCCTTTGCTTCCTTTATTTCATGGCTGCTTCTATTTTGGTCCTAGTTTCCTATTTAGAGAAGCAGCAAAGCCCACTTCTTAAACAAATAGATGTAAACACTTTGATTCAAAGACAAATAGGAAATAACAGTGCAGGTGGTACTCAGATATTGTAAAAAAAAATTTTTTTAGGGTGTTAAAGAAATGACAGAAGTTTGGGAGGAAGTGGATGACAAGTTGCAGGAAATATTTTCTTAGTTTATTTATCAGGTTGACAAAGTGTCCTCACACAATCTGTTTTTCTCCTGTCCCGGGAGATCTGTGCTGGGGCCACAGGGACTGCTCAGGATGCCTTCTGGAACGTTCTCAGGTGAAGTATTAACACCCAGGGAAGCAGACTAGTGGGAGGAGCTGAGATATCTCCACATAGGAGGCGAGACTCTTTACCCATGGGCACCAGACATCATTTCTTACCCTGCTAGTAAATGACCAAAACTCTGGGATGGGGGTGTACAGTGTGAAAGATAAATTCTTAAACATTTACTGATAACCACTGGTTATTCTGGGGTAGTAGAATGTCCTGGTCACTCAAGGAACACGGTCAGCAAGTGTGTCCACTGGCTTCACTGTTTGCATAACAGGGTCTTTATATGTGGCCCACACTAGAAATCATAATCCTGGGATCATGGGTAGGCATTCACAAGCCCATATTAAAGCACAACTCTCCCTCTCTCCCCTCTTTCTGTCAATTCATGTAGAGAAGTCTCATGTACCCTACCTGTTTCTCCAACTATAAGAGCTTATGAAACCAGAGGGCAACTTACATTCCCATCACCCTGAAAACAGTCTTTTTGCCTTTGACAGCCACACTCCACCCTACACCCTAGCAATCATCACTCCTCCATTTGCCTTCCATGCACTTTATCATTTTAAGTATACTATGTGAAGGGGCCAGCAAGATGGCTCACTGGGTACTAGCGCTTGCTGTCAAGCCTGATAACATTAGTGCCATTCCCAGGACCCTCACAGTGGCAGGAGAAACTTGACTTTGCAAGTGGATCTCTGACCTTCACACACTTTCTATGGTAGAAGAGAATGCTAGATTCCCTGGCACTGGAACTCACAGCTGTGAGTTGTCACGTGGGTGCTGGGGACTAAATCAGGTTCCTCCGCAAGAGCAACAAGTGCTCCTAACTGCCAAGCTATCTCTCGAGCCCCAGTCACCTTAAATTTTTTCCATCTGGTACAGTTCTCTGAAGATTCATCAAAACTGTTACATATGTCAACAACCCATTCCTTTTTATCGCTGAATAATATTTGATATTATGAGCATGCCACAGTGAACTCATCCATCAAAGGATTTCCTGGCTGCAACCAGTTTAGGCTTAACCCATGAATCATCTTATTCGCAGGGTTGTGAGAACATCAATTCTTACTTCTCTGGGATAAATGTATTTTTAAAAATGTGTTGCCATCATTTACAGCCTTGATGTTCTCTTAAATATCCATTCCTGAGGCCAGGGAGATGGCTTAGCGGGTACGAGCCCTTGCCCTAGTGGAAAGTGAGAACCAGCTCCTGCAGGTTGTCCTCTGACCTCTGCCCCACTTGAGTGCCCGATTTGGCTTCCCTCAATGATTCAGTGTGGTTAAGTAAGCCAAATAAACCCTTTCCTTCTTAAGCTGCTTTGTCATGGGATGCCATGGGTGGAAGGAGGGTCATTTGGAAGGCACCCTTAGGCCCTGTGACCTGTCTACACGACTATCTACACGACAGAGGGAAACAAATAAATGCATATATGTGTGTGTGTGTGTGTATGTGTGTATTTATATATGTTACTGATGTCTGGATAACCAGAGAGCTGCAACCACAGGGTCCTGTGATCATAATGGTCTAAAGACTACAGTTTCCTTGTGCCCTACCAGATCCCTTTTGGTTACCTGTCTGCCATGGGGTCCAGGCACTCTCAAACTTACTAATGAATTCTGTGTGGAAGGCACTGGCTGCATGAAGAACGGATCTGTCACTGTGAATTCCTTTGAACCTTTTTAATTTTAGCAACCCGATCCTACTACCTGGCTAAAAGTGATGCATTGAAGGCTCAGGAGTGAAGCGGGGTGTGTGTTCTCCAGCGCAGGAAATTAAAAACAACAAAACATAACCAAGAACACCCAGGAAGAGTTTGCACAGACACCCTGGGGCTGTCTTTTTTATTTCCTGTAAGAGGATGGTGGAACTTTCCCTCCTCCCGTAGCACCTGGTACCCAGCCTGGAAGACATGTCCTCTTCTAGATAGCTACTCTCACTCACATTCCTGGTTCAGGGTCCTTAGGGCCTGAGCATGCCCTCCAAATGCCCCTCCTTGCATCCAAATGTCTCATGGCAAAAGCAAGTTAGGCAGGAAAGGGTTTATTAGGCTTACTTATCCCAGCCACACTGGATCATTGAGGGAAGTCAAACCAGGCACTCCAACAGGGCAGTAACTGAAGCCAGGGCCACGGAGGAAGGCACCTTACTGGCGTGTTCCTTATGGCTTGCTCGCCCTGTTGTCTTAACACTTCAGAACTCCTTTCTCAGAGGTGGCACAGCCCACAGTTGAGCTGGGCCCTTCCTCATCAATCAAGAAAATGCTCCATAAACAAACCACAGCCCAATCTGATGGGGGCATTTTCCCAATTAAGGTTGCTCTCCCTAGAAGTCACTAGTTTGTGTCAAACTGACAAACAAAAAAATAAAACTAGCACAGACTAGGAATGGTAGCCCCTCAGAAACCCAGTGAGACCTTAGTGTCCATTCCAGAAGCTTCCTCCTCCAGGGGGCTTCCCCAGCCGGCCTGAAATTCAGCTTCATGTCCTTGTTCATGGCTTCTGCCTGTCACTTTTCCTTCAGACCCCGCACTTGTCTATCCAGGTCCTGGTGCAGTTGAAGTCAGGTTGCACCGTTTTCTTTCAGGGCAGTGTTGCACCCTCACTGACTTTGGGATAATTCCCTTAGAGCATCCACGGGACAGTTTAACAGGAAGTTCCCAGTGTTGTCCTGCTGATGGATTGATCCAAGAATATCTCAAGACCTCCTTGGCCCCTGGGGGGGGAATGTGACCTTGGAATGAGGAGTCAATGGGCGCTCCACAATGTCCTGGCTCCACCGCCAGAGGCTCCAGACAAGGCGGAATGAACAAGAGCGAGCGGGCTGGAAGGTTGCCACTCGGGACCGGCGCTACGGGCTCAGGGGCGGAAAATGCTCGCAGGACTCGGCGCGCGCTCTCCGCTTTCCCGCCTGCCCCGCCCACAGTGCGCTCGCCCCGCCCCACGAGGCCACCTGCAACCCAGCGCGCGCCAGTGGAGGGCGCGGGAGCGCGCGCCCCGACGCTAGCGAGGCCGGGAGGATGGCGCGGGCCTCACCGGTACAGCCGGCGCTCTGGGCGCTGCTGTTGCTGCAGGCAGTGGGCCCCGCCGCGGCCGCCAAGCTCAACATTCCCAAGGTGCTGCTGCCCTTCACGCGGGCCACGCGCGTGAACTTCACTCTGGAAGCTTCAGAGGGCTGCTACCGCTGGTGAGGCGCGCGGGCCCGGCGGGAGGCGGCAGGTGCGCGCGGGAGGGGGCTTGGGCCGCAGGTGTGGGCGTACTCGCGCCAGTCGGCCCCGCGTGACCCCGCGGCGCGCACGCTCGCTGCCTGCGCATGGCGCCCGGGCCACTCGGGTCTGGGCTGCGCGGGAAGAGGAGGCTCTGATCGCCGGCTATGGAGGGCAGAGCCGCACGTGGCCTCGGTCCCCGGCTGACAGGGCCCTGAGGAGCTCCGGCTTGAGCAGCCAAGGCTCTGAAGTCTGTGGGAGACGGGGGGACTCACCCCTGGCGCCTGTCTGGTGTGAGAAGAGTGTCTGTAGAGACCTGGGCAAGGAGTCTGTGGGAGACACACCACACCCCTTGAGCCACTTTGGGAAGATCATTAAATCTTGGATGAAAGGACCATTTTCCAGCTTAGAAGTGGGAAGCAGAGAAATGAGATGCTGGTGGTGTGGGGTCTGCTTTAATTACTTGGCCTCCAGCAGGGTGCTGTGGTCCAACCTTTGGCTATGCAGATGAGGGGAGAGCTTCTAGTTGCTGAGTGCAGACTGAGTAGGGTGTGACTTGACTCACACCCTTGACCCACACCCTAACCTCACTAGTGCTAAATAGTCCCTCCCTTCTCTCAGGCTACACTTTGCTGCCAGCCTCCTGAAGAATGTGTTTAGGTCGTTGGTTCTTAACCTGTGGGTTAAGACCCAGTTTGGGGCCGCAAATCAGGTATTTACATTACCATTCATAACAGTAGCAACATTACAGTTATGAAATAGCAACAAAATAATTTTATGGTTTTAATACAGTTCCACAACACAAGGAATTGTAGTAAAGTGTTTGAGAACCACTAGTCAAGGCTAAGGTTTAACTAGCTAGGGGGTGTGTGTGTTAATGTTCTATATGATACCTAAAGCTCATACCCATATTCTGTTACATGTACTTCTCAAACTTGTTTTAAAGTCTGCCTCATAAGGGTGGCATTGTATATCTTTATAATTACTTCACTGGGGAGGCTGAGGCAGGATGATCACCTCTTTGAAGTTAGTCTGGATTATGAGACCCATGTCTCTAGGTTGACTTCTGAAGTATGAAGAGACAGAGTCTTTCCATTGCGGTTTGGAGTGAATGCTTTACCCACGGGGAGGTGTTTATTCCTCTTTGAGGCCTTGTTTTGAGTGGGGAGATCAGCTGTTAATACTCTGGAGGGATACATGCACACTCTATTGAAATTGTCTGCTTGATAGATGGGCAAGAGAGAGGAAGCTGATTATTTAAAACAGCTGGCTCCAGGTGAATCTCCCGGCATGTATTTGGGTGCTGCTTCCTATGAAGTTCTGTAGTCGTATGTTGTTGGTTTTTTTTTTTCTCTAGAATAACAACCTTTTCTTTCTTTACTTCCCCTCTAACTGCACTTTCCTGAGGGTAGATGATGGGTCTTGGCAGATTTTTATATTCTCAGTAGGAGGACTGGGAAAGGCATTCAAAAGCTCAGATATATCAGAGGCATGCTAAGTACCTTCTGGATTGTTTAGTGTCTGGTGGCTTTCATCCTGAGGTGTGGTTGAAACCTGTCCTCTTTGAAGGTGTTTGGTTGCAGTTTCCCCCTTACTTCACAGGAAGATGGTCTGTCAATCAGAAATGTCATTCTGAATACAGTCACTTAGTTTTGAGTATCCTGGAGGTTTTGGGAGTCGCCAGGTAACTAAGACTCATACCTGCAGCCATCTCTGCCTGGGAGGAGATGGCCTCTTTATCCAGGAGTGCTTCAAGTCTCTGAGATGAGAAACAAAGACTATTTAACCCCTGCCAGGCCCTGGGGGATCCCTCATCCTGGGGATTCAGTGCTGAGCTCAGATTCTCTGAAGTTACTGCATGTCTGAGCCTGTAGCTTCAAGGCTACCTTTCCTAGTTCCTGAATTGTATCATCCAGTAACTGGGAGGTCATCTAGTCCATGCTGCTGTATTTGAGGGAATGCAGAGAGGCACAGAAAGACGGGGAGAGTTGTAGGGAAGTGGCAAGGGAAGAAAGCACCTTATCAATTGTAATTCTGTTGTGTGACCCTCAGGATCTTCTCTGATCACATTTAAATTACATAGGAACCATTTGAAGATGGTGGCATCAAGACCCACTAAAATAGAACACATGTAAACACACACATACACACACATGATTGTTTAATTTCTTTCTTTCTTTTTTTTTTAAGGTTTATATATTTTATGTGTGTGTGCCTGGTACCTAAGGAGGCTAGAATAGAGTGTTGGATCCCCTGGACCTTGGGTTCCAGACGGTTATAAGTGATAATAACTTATAAGTTATAAGTGCCTCATGGGTAATGGAAACCAAACCCTCATCCTCTGCAAGAGCAGCAAGTGTTCTATGTCACTGAGCCATTTCTCCAGCCCCTTTATGGTTATTGTAAAGACAGAGAAAGGTGACTGTCTCTTAATGAGTTGGCACACACACACTTATTGTGACCACCATGTCTTATTTGTGACTCCGTGCTCATGTGTTATCTTGTTTTTCTCTCTAGGCATTTCTCACTTAACCCTTATGCTCAAGTCTGTATTATATTATCTGGGGGCTAAAGAGATGGCCCTTTGGTCAAGAGAGCTCACTCTTCTAGAGTACCTGTGTTTAACTCCTAGCACCTATGTGGAGGCTCACAACTGTGTAACTCGAGTTCTAGGGAATCTGATGTTTTTTTTCCGGCCTCTGAGGGCACTGTACACACATGGGGTACACATATACACATGCAGGTAAAGCACCCATACCCATATAGAATAAATTAGAAAAGAAAAAAATTTTTAAAGATTTAAAAAAAAATTTAAAGATTTAAAAAAATAAACCCTGAGCTGCCTAGTTTTTATTGGCAACTTGACACAAACTAGAGTCATTTTAGAAGAGGGAACCTCAAGTAAGAAAATACCCCTACCAGACTGTGAGGAAGCCTGTGGTGCCTTTTCTTAATTGATCTTTGTTGGCTGTGGCACCCGTGAACTGGTAGTCCTGCGATAAGAAAGCAGGCTAAGCAAGCCACGAGGAGCAAGCCAGTAAGCAGTACTCCTCCTTGGCCTCTGAGCAGCTCCTGCCTCCAAGTTCCTGCCCTGACTTTCGTCAGTGATGGGCTGTGACCTTAGAATTGTAAGCTGAAATAAACCTTTTCCTCCCCAAGTTAGCAATAGAAATCCTAAGATAAACCCCAACTTCTCTTCATAGACTGGCTGGTCCTGACGTTCTTTTATGTGTTGAAGCTGTGAATCTCTATTTTTGCTAAGTCAGGTCACTAAAAGTCTAGGGGAACTCCTCGGGCTGATGAAAGTGACAGTAGAGAGCTGTAGCTCCTGCCTCTGTTTCCCAAACTGCTAGCAATAAGGATTCTCAGACCTGTCAGAGAGGCACTTAACAAACAGCAGGATAAGTAATGATGATGTCACTATGCACTGGACTGTGCTCTGGAAGAAAGGACGTGAAGGAGAGTGGGTGATGCCCTGCTTCCTGGAATTCAGAGTTGGACTCTGGGAGCGTTTGCACATGGCCTGTGGAAGAAATGGATGGTAATCCCAGACATGTATTCTGGATACATCTCCCTGGAGCCCAGCTGGATCTTGTAGGTTCAAATGGAGAGAACAGCAAGGGCTAAGGCTGCAGCCTGGGGCTGAGAAGAGGAGGTGCATTTGATGAGGTTAGGGTGTTGGGGAAACATATGAACAAAGTGAAAGTAATTCAGCAAAGCGATTTCTTTTTTGGCAAGATGCCAGCACCCAAATGAAGCCAGGTAACACATTCACCAAAAATAGCCCTGTCTCTTATCCCCAATTTAGGTGGTGACTGTCTCTTCTCATTGGTGGGAGCTGACCTCATAATCTGATTGGTTAATTGGCAAAAAGGGAAGAGGTGGGGGATGTTCAGCAATATGAACCCTTGTCTGGCTGAGCACCTTTGATTAAAAAAGATGGTTCTCACAAGGGTATCAGAAGGTGAGGGTAGAGAACTTAACAGGCAGAGGTCACATGAGACCTTGTGGGCTTTGGTTAGGGGACAGGAAAAGGGCTGGCAGGTCAGGCATTGAGTCTTGCTTTTCTGAGAACCATGCCCACTTGGCCTCCAGAGCTGCCTGCTGCAGAGGTTCCTGAGGGTGGGACTCAAGAGGTGTCCCTGCTTATTCGCCTTACAAGACCAGTGTGAGGAAGGTTCTGGAAGGTGTCAACACGTTGACTTGAGCTGACCTGGAGCCTTGGGTGGTTTTCTTCCACTTCCTTTGTGGGGTTCCCCTATTCTGCCTGACCTTGAGGTGGCTTCCACCCATAGACTCATGAGAGATGGGTCCTGCAGATGTGTGGAGGGTGGGCTGGGCTGACCAACAGTCTAGCCTTCCCATCCATCTCCTTTGTCTCTCTTACGCCTCTCCCTCACCCCTCGTTTTCTTCCATTTTTTTTCTGGCCCGACCTCCCTGAGTTCCTCTTACTCCTGCCCAGGTCCTGACCTGTGTTCTGAAAAGGGGACAGCTCTCTTGAAGGCAGTGGCACCCAGAGAGTTGGAACATTCTGTATGCCAGTGGGTCTCATGCAGCCATGGACATGAGGAGAAAGTGTCCCCCTTTCAAGCTCACTCTCCCTTATTATTTATTTAGCAGTGCTATAAGAGAAGCCAGGACCTGGCGAGTTCTGGGGAAGCACTGTTCTACAAAAACATATCCCCGGCATCTCAGAATTCACTCTTGATTGTTGAGACATGTTTAAAAAAATTTTTTTTTTTTTTTTGGTTTTTCGAGACAGAGTTTCTCTGTATTGCCCTGACTGTCCTGGAACTCACTCTGTAGACCAGGCTGGCCTCGAACTCAGAAATCCGCCTGCCTCTGCCTCCCAAGTGCTAGGATTAAAGGCATGCGCCACCACTGCCCGGCATAAAGATTTTCTTGAGTCAGTATGTGGATAACAGTTTACTTATTTATTTACTTTGGAATTTCTTTTTTCTTTTTCTTTTTTTTTAAAGGTTTATTTATTATTTATTATATGTAAGTACACTGTAGCTGTCTTCAGACACTCCAGAAGAGGGCTTCAGATCTTGTTATGGATGGTTGTGAGCCACCATGTGGTTGCTGGGAATTGAACTCAACCTTCAGAAGAACAGCCAGTGCTCTTAACCTCTGAACCATCTCTCCAGCCCTACAATTTATTTTCTTTTATGTATACATATGAGTGTTTACCTGTGTATGTGTCTGGTTTCTGTGGAGGTCAGAAAAGGGTGTCAAATCCCCTGGAACTAGACCTAAGGGCAGTTGTGAGCTACCATATGGGTGCTCAGAACTGAACCTGAGTCGTCTGCAAGAGTAGTAAGTGCTCTTAACTGCTGGGCTGTCTCTTCAGCCCTCTTCTATTTTAAAACAAAATAATATGTAACCCAGAACATTGCCTCCTAACCATTTGATCAATTCAGTGCATCAGAACACCCTGACACCCATCTCAGAACTCTGCCTTGTGAAACTGAAACCCCTTAGCCGTTAAACACTAGCTCCCCACTTCCTCCTACACTGCCCCTGACAACCACCCTCCTGCTTTCTTCTCTTTCTTTCTTTTTAAAAATATTAACCAAATGCTTTACTTCCTAAGGGACTGTCCCCTTCATAGCCTCCTCCTTTCTAAGTGCTTGGCTGCTTTCGAGAGCTTCTGTGGGAAGCACTGACCCCAGGTTCAGATCATTTTTTTGCATCTGGTTTTCTGGCAAGCCCAACAGAGTGTCTGTTTACCCTGGTGTATAAGGTTTCCTTTTACGTTACCTTTCTAGTAAAGGTGAATTAGTTTAAGGAAAAAAAAAAGGAAAGAAAATCAAAAGATGGTTCAGCAGTTAAGAGCACTGACTGTTCTTCCAGAGGACTGAGTGTTAATTCTATTAAGCACCCATTGTGGTGGCTCACAGTTCCCTGCTGTCTGATGCTCTTTTCTGGCTTTTGTAAGCACTAGGCACACGTATGATGCAGACATACAAGCAGTCAAGATACACACAGAAAATAAAGAATAAAAGATGCAAACGGTGTTAGATGTGACTGCTGAGTCAGGTGGTGAGGAGGTCCCCAGGGTGGGTGTGTTGGGTTCCAATGCTATTAGAAAGTGACTAAGATAAGAACTGTAACTGGGAAGCCAATCTACAATGCTTTGGGTGTGGTAAGGCTGGACGTCATGGTGGGAGTGGTTGGTGGGCCGAGGTCAGTTTACCTCCTGTGGCCAGGAAGCATAAGAGGAGGGAGAAAGAGCCTGGGGCCCCAATATCTCCTTCAATGGTGTGCTCTAATGCCCTGACTTCCATAGGACTAGGGGTAACTTCTTCAGGGTTCTTCTATCTTTCAGTGACTAAGTGTTCAGGATAAGGCCTTCTGGAGACATTAAAGAGCCACACCACAACTGCGGGGAAGGTGACGGGAAGCACTGGAGTCCAGGCAGCTGCTCTTGGTGGTTAGAAACTGCAGGGCCAGGAGACCAGTGTCCCAGCTAATGCCCAGTAGGAACCAGAACAGTGAAGCTAGTTTGTCTTCTAACCCCTTTAAATATTATTCTTCAGTTAATCCTAAGGAGCTGTTTTTTTGATCCCCCAAACCTGCTCTAGAAGGATAGGGTACCCACTTAAGTTGAGGTGCCTGTGACCTGGCGCCTCCCAGCAGAGTGTAGCTGGGACGTGAAGTGGAATAGGACTGCTCAGCTGGTGCCTGGCTTGCTTGGCCCCTCCTTCAACAAGTTTGTAAAAACAAATCAGTCAACTTTAAGAAATTCATTTAAAAGGGTACATTTAGAGGTGGGGCTGGTCAGGTGGGCATTGATGCCATTTTCTGCAGGTTCTGGGAAGTCCTTAGCATAGTTTTTGAATGTTGTACCCACTACAAAGTAGCAGGATTATGCCTTTGCTCCCTGGTCTAAACTGTGTTGAAGCCATTTTCTGTCTGTCACCTGGGGTTCTAATAGGACTACTGGGGACACAGCGGTGCACATCACACTTTACTATTTAACACAGAACGGAATTATCGTATAATAATGAACATTACCGTGGTGGTGTTTATAACAGTACTGGGTCTATAGGAAACATTACTACAAACCATAAAGAACTCAGTCTGGTGGATTCACCTCCCCAGACTTGAGATGCAGCATGCGACTGGAAATGCAAACCAAAATGTTTACAATACAGTGAAGGGATGTATGTGATTTTGGCTCCTGAGGAGACTATTAGGCAGGATTTGTTTCAGGTTTCTGTGTTGGAGTTGAAAAGGAATGCATGATCACTGAGATCTGCTCTTTGGCTCTTAGGTTTTGGCTGTGGTGTCCCTTGACTCACTGTTAGGGTAGTAAGATACTATGGCAACTTGATTACACCCCCCCACACACACACACACATACATTCCATTCTGTGTGGACATAAGCCACAACACCTGTTCTGATTGGATCCGCCTGAGGGACATATGACAGTCCAAACCCATCTCTGTGACCTGGGTGCACAAGGCTTTTGTTGGCCAGTAGTGTGTCAGCAGTGTCCTTAGGGCAGAGTACTCTAGAGCCTCCCAGCTGCTGTTACAAACCCATAGAGGGAGAAGTAGCTTCGAATAATGAGAATGTCTTCCCTCAGTGCTGGAAGTCACAGATGTTGCCTGAGTGACTGTGTTGTGAGGCCACTTCCCACTTGTAAATTACCAGCTTCTTGTGGCCTTGGGTATGTGTGTGGTGGGGGGCAGGCAGCTCTGAGAGGCCTCTTTAAATGGCACTGAGCCCTTTCTGAAGTCTCTGTGCCCATAGCCTAATCACTCCCCAGTACTTCCATCTTGGGAACTAGGATTTCAATGTTCCCACAATTGTCCCTGGAGGGACACATTGACATCATCCTAGGCAGGTCCACCCAGAAGAGTTAGGTGCTGTTACAGAAAGAGGTAGATGGAGGTCAAGGGCATCCCCTTCCTGAATGACAGTCAGGTGTGAATGTCTTTCCTGTGCCTGTCTACTGTGTTGTTGGTGGCGAGAGGATGGCTTTAAACCTGGTCTTGCAAGGAAGCTGTTGTCACCAAGGAACTTTGGAAGGAACATGGCAGGAGCCTGTGAGGAGGTGGCATGGCTACATGACAGGCTCTGAACCTAGTGTCTGCAGCTGTGAGCTCTCAGCTGACCAACTTTGGTACTGGCTCTGAATACACTTGGAAAGCTGTGCAGAACCCAAGACTTTCTGGTTCACTCCATAGAGTTGCTACAATTTGCTTTATACTTAAAAGCTTTATTGTTAAGAAAACTCCTCACTTGAGTGCCTGTGAATCCTTGAGGAGGCAGACAGACCATAGTGCTTAGACTCCAGTAAGGGAGGGGAAGCAGACATTCCCTAACTCAGTTCAGGAGTCTACAGTACACCAGCTATTCATAGACAGAAACAGTCTACAAAAAGGGAAACCACAGACCCCAACACAAAACCCCTCACCACAGTGAGGAGAGGGAGAGAGGAGAGAGAGAGAGAGAGAGAGAGAGAGAGAGAGAGAGAGAGAGAGAGAGAGAGAGAGAGAGAGAGATATCAATCCAGAGAAATGTTGTCAGGGAGCAAGAGGGTGAATCTCAGGAATGCAGAGTTGACTTGATACTAAAACATAACCAAACCTCATTGTAATGTTAGCAGCAAAATGAATTCACATGACTGCCTCAACTGAGGATACTAATTGTCACTGATGGCAGACCTGCCTTTTCTCAAGAGTACAGAATTCCTTAGCTATACCTTGTCCAACCAGCTAGCCTACTGGAAGTTGCAGGCTTCCTCTTCTTTGTCCACGCTCACCCCAGCCCTGAGTCCTCCTTTCTCTATTCTGCATTCTCCTGCTCACCTCTCACTGAAGCAGGAGTTCCACAAAAGCTGAACTCTTCTCAACATCACAGATGATCCAACAAATACTCACATGTTTTGGATCTTCAGTGTCCCTCCAGGGCCCATGTGCTGCAGGTCTGGGAGTCAGCAGAACCTTTAGAAGGTGGGGCTTAGAGAAAAGAGGTTGTCTTTGGAAGTGTGTCCTTGAAGGGTTGCTGGGACTCTAGCTGTCCTGTCTCCTCCTGTGAGCAGCTTCTTGGTCTCCACGCACTGATTCCAGAAGAACCAACTAATCATAGGATGGAACTTCTGAAACCACAGGCCCAAGTAAGCCTCCCCCTCCTTATATGTTGCTTTTTAAAATAGGGATTTGTCATTGTTTTAAAAGCTGACTACCTCTCATGGATTCAGCGAATGACTGAGTGTATTAAAGATTCCAAGAGGACCAGTGGCACAGGAGGGGCTAAGGGGAAGGAGGCATTGCCCTCTGCCTCAGCCATGAGAGTGGGCGGGATGGGCTGGTAACAAGGGCATGCGATATGCAGGGAGGCATGTGCAAAGGGATAAAGATGGGAGAGTTGTGGGAGGGAAGGGCTTATAAGCTGAGATCTGAGGTTGAGGCTCCTGCCTGAACCTGCCTGTGGGTCTGAGGGTGTCTGTGTCTGCTCTGTTGGGGAGGCCTGGAGGAGAAGGCAGAACACCAGGGTCAAGATTCAGGGAAGCATACCAACCTGCAATTCTGTCTTTCTCATGTGGTTAAGAGTCCTATAAACATTGTAGTGAGGTAGTCTCTACTGTCCTTGTTCTGTCCCCAGGCCCCGACCAGGTTCTTGCCCCCTCCCCTGTAAGAATCAGTGGACAGATAGCTAGAGTGCAAACCAGAAGTATTGTATCATCTGTTCAGGATCCATAGCCTTAGACAGGGTAAAACAACTCAACACGTAGTGCCACCCGGGATTTGAGTGAAGTGCGTGTGCCTTAGTCAACGTTCCATTGCTCTGAAGAGACACCACCACCATGGTATCTCTTATAAGGAAAACATTTAATTGGGTCTTGCTTATAGTTTCAGAGGTTTAGTCCTTTTCTACCTCCGTGGGAAGCATGGCCGCATGGCACACAGGCAGACTTGGAGCCGGACCTGGAGCTGAGAATTCTACCTCCAAATCCACGGGCAGCAGGAAGAGAGAGCCACTGGGCCTGACTTGGGTTTTTGAAACCTCAAAGCCCACCTCCAGTGACATACTTCCTCCAACAACACCACATCTAATCCAACAAGGCCTAATAATAATCCTCCAAATCCTGAGTAGTGCCACTCCCTGATGATGTATTCAAATACACGAGCCTCTGGGGCCGTTCTTATTCCAGCCACTACAGGATGTAAACATGTTAGCTTTGGGATGCCAGCTACTGGCTCCGAGAAGTGCTGCAACTCAAAGCTCGAAGGCCTTTGGATGACAGTATTGGTCCCTAGCAGGGCACGTCTGCAGCTCTCACAGACCTCTAGAGTAGTAGAGAGTAGAGTCTCTGCAGGGGTGGGCAGTCTTGATGTCTAGAGACTGAACGTGGAGTTCCTGTACTTGCAGTTGCCCAGCTAGAGCCTGAACCTGGCTTGAGTGAGCTCCCTGCTGGAGGTAGGAATCTCAAGTGCTGGGGCTTCAGTCTCTGTCAAGTTCATCTCCTGCAGATCCTGAAGTTACTCAACTCTTCCTGGGTTGAATCTGTAACTATAGAGTACATGCTGGGCCAGGATAGTCTCTGATTGGCTGAATGTGGAAACAAAAGAAGGGTGAGCATAGAGGTGTTCATGGAAGAGCTGTCAGACCTGGTGGGAGAAGGGAAGACATTTGTGCTTCCAAAAGATGGTTAGAAAGTTCTGAGTTAGAGCTCCATGTGCCCCGGCAGCAGTAGGACTGCTGGCCTGTGTTCAGGACCCCCCTCAGCTGGGTAAGAGCTTTGCATCTCATTCTGTCTGATCTTCCCTAGTCCTTTGCAGCTAGACTTTGTTCCCATTGAAGATGAGGATATGGTGGTTCAGATGGCAGGTGAGTAGCAGTTCCCTGTGGCACTTTCACCCTTCTGCAAATATCAACAGTGAGAGAGGCCATACTGCCTGATTCTCAGCCCCGTTGTTTATTGTGCTGCCCTAGGGTCCCCAGGAAACACAGATGTGTCATTTCCAGACTGTGAGGCCTGCCATATGTTCCTTGAGGGTGGGCACATTGCTGTCTGCTGGTTCCGTACAATTGGGGAGGTGTCCTGAGGATAGCAGTTGACTTAACCTAGGCATGGGGGTGCACTGAGCAGAAAGCCATGTGGACTGGTTTCCATTTCTTCTGCAGAACATGAAACATGACACCACCCACGCGGGCAGACCTGGTGGACATTTTCTTTGCCTTCTTACGGTTGACAGATTTATCCTGAATGGTCCTTTTCTATACCTCATTTGCATACACAGCCAATTAGAGCCCATTAGGCTTTCCATGACTAGGACACAAGCCATGTTTTCCCCAGTCTTGTTCCTAGCCTGGTCTTAGTTATTTCAGCTATCTTCAGAGGAAGATGCCTAAATACTTCAGAGTTCAGTTCCCAGACAGAGTCAGGCTTCCAGCTGAATCCAGCCATCTCTAGACAGTCAGACAGACAGACAGGGAAACTTGCTCCCACTGTTTCTGCCTTAGCCTTTGAGACCTGTTGCTATAGCTGCAAGCCAGGGAACCAACTCCAGCCTTCAGGACCTGCCAGAGATGGGAGAACTGTTGTTCTTGCCTCTCTTGCCAGTGATCCATTCTCTGCAGAATTGTTCTGCTGGGAACTTGGTACCCCAAAGCCTTACCCACCCAGTAGAATCTTTTGAGTACTTGCTGAGAACCTTTTAGCCAGTGCCCCAGAACACAGGGCTATCATAGACTGTTGACCACCAAGGGTCTCAGAGTTTCTGATTTCATGTTTGAGGATCTGTGTTCCCACTCAACTTTTTATTCCTGTGCGACAAATGTTATCTTTGTCTACCCACCCTGTTATTGGTGAGAAGGCAAGGCAAGAACACAAGATAGGAAAATTGACTCTCAGTGACATCTTATATCATGATTGGAACTTACAGCAGAGGAAATACCCCTTCTTGATAGGAAATGAGGAAAGAGAGGCCCAAGTCTCAATACCCCTTTCTAGGACTCACCCCGAATAACCTAATGCTCCCCAACTAGAGATTGTACATCCTTGCTGTAGCACTGTATGCCTGTGACCAAGCCTGTAGCATATGGGCCTTTGGAGGACATCGAGCACACAACCTATAGCTATCACATAGACAGTGTCACTGCCTCAAAAAACCAGTACTCCACACATTCACCCTCTTGCTGAAATTTCCATCCTTAATAAGCCTGTATAAAAGACACATAATCAAGATATTTTAATTATAAGCCATATGCCTAGATCAGGCAGATCTAGTACTATACTAACTTATTTTTCAGTTATAAAACCCCTTGTTACTTGTGGTTTCTTCCAGCCACGTGGTTCTGATCCATTGAGGCCTCCTCTTCCCCCTCCTCTTCTTCCTCCTCCTCTTCTTCCTCCTTTTCCTCCCCTCCTCTTCCTCCTCCTCTTCCTCCTCCTCCTTCAGCCTCTCCTCCCTGTACCTGCCACCCTGTCTCGAGCCTCCAGTTTCACCTTTCCCCTCCACTGCCCAATCACAGGCTCTAGCCTTTTATTGACCAGTTAAAATGGGGAGAAGGTTCACATGGCATCACCTGAGTCGTAGGGTCTGCTTGTCAGGAGCAACCCTTCTTGAGGAACCAGTATTAGCATTAGAATACAAACAGCATCAGGCCAACCCACCACATCACTCTTCTGATTTTTTTTAAATTTTGGAATAATTCTAGACTTACAGAAAAGTTGTACATAGCTGATAATGAACACTGTTTCTTCCGGTAGTTCTCCAAGTCACAGCTGCACTACTAGGACATTCACAGTAGAACATGTCTACTCATAACACCCTAGACTGTTTGGGCTTTACCAGAGTTTCCAGGAAGGTCCTCTTCCAATTTACTGATCTAAGTTAGTGTCCTACAAGGCAGTCATTTGTACTGTTTCCTTAGTCTCTTTTGATGGATGTGGATTTTCTAGATTCTCCCCTCTTTGTGTGTGTGTGTGTGTGTGTGTGTGTGTGTGTGTGTGTGTGTGTGTGTGTTAAAAAGCATATTATATAACCTAGGTTGCCTTCAAACTTGCTATATAGATGAGGAGGACCTTGAGTTCCAGATGATCTTGAGTTTTATGACTGGCTTTTAGCTGTGACAGACTAGCATGCCTGTGCTGTGTTGGAGACTGGGCTAGGTGAGGCTGAGGAGTGAGTGCTGGCACTCTGCTCAATGACTGTCCTACCCTGGATGCTGGTTACTGCACAGACTGCTCTCAGTAGGGCATACCTGTTTACTCTCCACTTAAGAGCCCCTATATATGACAGGTAGGACAAGTCTCTGCCATCACCCTGCCCAGTGGCATTGATTCAGAGGTCACTTGGGACCTGCAGTAGCAGTGATACCCACTTAGCATTCCCAGTGCCACATCTGGTGGGTGCTGACATTTGTCCACAGTTGAACTTGCCCTGGGACTGCTACTGTGCTGTGTTATGGAGCTGAGGTAGTGACACCCAATGGCTTCCCCATCATGTTTCCAGTTGTCCTGACTTGCCTGCTGCTGGGCTCATCTGCCTTTCTCCATGTGGTTGTGAGACGTGTCCGAGTGCGTAGGGACCGGCTATCATTATACTTAGTGGTCTCCGGGTGCTGTAGAGGCCATATAGGGACAAAGGATAACGTCTGGGTGAGTGCTCTTGAGTCCAGCCTGGATCAGATCCAGTATTTGCTCCTCATACATAAACCCTTTTTCTGCTGATGAAAAATTACATTACTAACTCACAGGTTGAAAATATTACATAGAAAATTCCAGAAATAAACTACTCAATCAATAGGTTTTAAATAACTTTGATTATGGTCTTGTTATAACTTGTATTTTATTAAGTCACCATTCTTAATCTCTTCCTGGGCCTAATGTATAAATTAAAATTCACTATAGGTGTGTGTGGAGGCATAGATAGAGGCTACAGAGGTTCAGGGGTCTTGGACCTGTCCCCTGAGGTGAGGAGGCCTCGTGCAGTCCCACGGAGAAATCTCGGACGGCGGCTGTTAAATACCGAGGCTGTGTCCAGGTGCCAGTGTCTGGCTTGATTTGCCTAGTGGGGGCTGTGTGCAGTCAGGCTCTCAGGCTGCAGAACTCTGATTCTGGAAGGCCTTGGCTTGGCTTCTTTCCTCCTGTGTTTTTCTCTTAGGTTGACAGATGAGGTTCCTCACCTCTGCTCCATGTTTCAATCCAACAGATTCCCAGGTCGAAGCCTCTGCTCTGGCTTCTGTGTCTTGCAGTATGGTTCCAGGAGTGATATTTCCTCTCTTCACTGCAGGTCATCCACCCGGCCAGAGGTAGCCAGCATAGAGCCACTGGGCTTCAGTGAACAGCAGTGCTCCCAGAAGGCAGTGGTGCAGGCCCGCTTGACCCAGCCAGCCCGCCTGACCAGCATCATCTTTGCAGAAGACATCAGTAAGGGTTTTATGGGGCATCCTTGGTGGGTTTGTGAGACAGGGTGACACCTCCTTGAGACCTCTACCTGGGGTCTAGGAAGCATCCTTTCTGGTTCTTCCTCACTGAGACTGACTTACTTACTTACTTTCTTTCTTTCTTTCTTTCTTTTTAAGATTTATTTATTATTATATGTAAGTACACTGTAGCTGTCTTCAGACACACCAGAAGAGGGCGTCAGATCTCATTATGGATGGTTGTGAGCCACCATGTATGTGGTTGCTGAGATTTGAACTCAGGACCTTCGGAAGAGTAATCAGTGCTCTTAACTGCTGAGCCATCTCTCCAGCCCAAGACTGACTTTCTAAACTCATAAATTAGTATTCGTTACCTTAAGAGCTCTTAACTGGTGTCAAATCAAAATGAAAAAAAAATTACTTAGTTTAAGAAACCATGCCTTTTTGTTCCCCATATTTGATTCATTATATTGTAGATGTAGAGTACAGTTTTCCTCAGGTCCATGGTGGATTAGTTCAGGGTCCTCTGGGATACTATACTCCTGGGACCAGTCCCTCAAGTGGTCTGGTGCAGTGCTGTCTTAGAACTGTCTTATGTATTCCTAAATCATCTTAGACAACACACGATGCTTCATGTGTTGCGTGCTCTGCGGAGCGTCAGACCGTGTGGTTTAAGGGGTAATGACAGGATGTGAGTGCTCAGTACAGAGGAGTTCTCCTGAGTGCGTGGTTGCTGGAGTGTGTGTTTGTGAATCTACAGATATAGGTGCAGAAGGCCAACTGAACCTAGAAAGCATGTGACCTTCTGTTACGCTCCCTGCACTGTGATGTGATGCTTTCCATTTTCCTATGGTTGTTATTAGTATTTTTCATCAGTGCAGACGTTGAACACAGGACCTTGTGCATGTAAGGAAGTCCTGGATCACTGAGCTGCATGTTCAGCCTTTGCTAGGAATTATTACTTTAAAATGCTTTATGTTTATATATGTGTACATGTATATTCTGTATGGAGGCCAGAAAAAGTTTCTCGATCCCTGGAGCTGGACTTACAGGTAGTTTTGAGACAGCTCATACCCAAGTCATCTCTTCAACCCACATTTTAAATGCTGAACACTATACCTTTTTCTTTTTTGAGTCAGGGGTCTTACTGTAGTCCTGGAATTCCTTTTGTAGACCAATAGACCAGACTGGCTTTGAACTCACAGAAATCCACCTGTCTGTGCTTCCCAAGTGCTAGGATCAAAGGCATGTGTCCAGCCTGCTGAGTACTCTCTTTAACAGGAGGCTATCTTACAGATGTTCCCTTGTGTTAAACATTTAGAGTGTTCAGTATCGCTTCAGTGTTAGGAACACTAGTTTTAGCTTATTTCCTACCTAGCATAGATTTCTAGTTTGTTGTGTCACAGCATATAAATTTTATTGCTTTTTAAATTATACTTTGATTATGTGTAGGATGTGTGTTTGTGTGTGGGTGTATGCATGTGAGTGCTGGTGCTTGTGGACATGAGAGGCTCCAGATCCCCATGGAGTGGAGTTGCAGGTATTTGGGAGACATCTGATTTAGTTTGTCCTTAGGAAGAATGTGCTGTGCTACAAATGTCTCAGGCCTCTATCCATAGTTTTTGCTTTGAGGTGGGTCCAGTCTGTTCCTGAACTACTAGACCTAAGCAGTCCTCCTGCTTCAGCCCCTTGAGTAGCTGGGACTATAGGTGTGGACCATTGAGCACAACAATTATCAGAATTTTTAAGGCTTAGTACATGGGCTAATATAGATAGAACAAGTGTTTCTATCTGGTGCCTGGAGAATAATATTATACATGGTTGTCCTCATTCTAGATGGTTCTCCAGGTAATGCTGTTATCTGTCTTACTTATGAGGAAGTAAAAAGTCTGTTCATATTATCCATGCATCCCCCTTGTGATATACAGAAGGTTGATATAAGTTAAACAGGGAAGGCAGGAAAATGGCTGCACAAACCTAGAGACTTAAGTTCCATCCCCAGAACTCGTGTAAAGGAGGAAGGAGAGAACTGGCTCCACAGAGCTGTCCTCTGTGTCCACATGTGTGCTGTGCTAAGCAGCCCCTCCACCTGTCATCCACACAATAATAGATAAATAAAAATTTTTCAGAGAAGCCAAACAAATACCAAAAGATCAAGGAGCGAGCAACAGTGTGAGTCCTGATCTTGGTGCAGAGGCAGAGGCATAATCAGCCACTGTGTTTGCCACGTCCCTTTGTGGTTACAGCCTGAGCACAGCTACATTTTCCTGGAGGAATTTTTTCTCACACAGCTTTAAATGTGGGTTCACAAAGAGACGATGAGAAAGCCAGAGTCTTCTGGTCTGGGTGTCTATGTTAGCTACCAGAATATGCTGCTTGCTCCTGGGGCAAATTGGGTTCCTGTTGTGGTATCTGGGTTCTTGGGTACCGTAGTCAACACCACTGGAGGTGGGACGGTGGCTGGGCACCATTCTCAGTGCTATTCTTTGTCCCTGCAGCTACAGGCCAGGTGCTGCGGTGCGACGCCATCGTTGACCTCATCCATGGCATTCAGATCGTCTCTACTACCCGAGAGCTCTATCTTGAGGACTCTCCGTTGGAGCTGAAGATCCAGGCTCTGGACTCAGAAGGTGACTGCACCCGCTGCCCTTTGGCAGGCCCCCATCTTGGCCATAGCCTCGATTACTCTGTCTTCTCATGACTAGCTGCTGTCCAGCCAGAAAGGGAAAGTCACTGCCAAGGGAGCAATGGAGGGGGTGAAGCTATCTCTGAGGTGGCTGTGTCCCCTGGTGCACTGAGGCTCACCCCGTCTCATGTTCACCGGCCCGATCACCAGCCTGTGTGTACAGGTCTTAGCTGCCTCTGGGAGTAGGTGTAGTGCCCATGTAAATAAGTTTCTCCTTGGTACCACTGTGTCAGGAGCTGACATCTGGGCGGTGGTGGAATTGGAAGAGCAGCCCACAGAGGAAATGACCATACTGGGCAGCAGGAACCCTTCTTCCTGCTCTGTTTCTAGGCTGGTTTTGATTTCCTAAGCACTCCAGACCTCTAAACAGGTGTATAGATGAGGGCACCTGTGGGCTGCTGGCTCGGTGTATTGGGTGTCATTTCTTGACTGGCATGGATAGTGACTGGTTCTGGGGTGGGAGTCTTGTGTGTAGCCGTGTCTGGTGGTCAGCAGACTGTCTGGGCTGGAGACTGACTTCTCAGAAGGAATGAGAGAAGCTTGTTGTTCAGCTTGTTATAGTTGTGACAAACACCTGGATAAACAAGTTGAGAACCAGACATTCCTATTTCGACGTGTATTTTTAGAGGTTCCAGCCCATGTCTTTGGGCCCATGGCTTGACAGCATCATGGTGGGTACTTTAGTCACAGGAGACTGCTCACCTTCTAGCAACCATGAAACCAAGAGGTGGAAGGATGGACTCCTGATAATCCCCTTTACACCCTTGTCCCTGATGTAACTTCTCCTGACCAAGACAGCTCAGTCAGTCAACAGGTTCTCCAGGGAGGGAGGGAGGATTAAAAAGAAAGACGACAATTAGATAACACTGTAGCATGACCCCAGCCAGTTCTGAGGCTGAAGCGGGTTTATTTTTGTCTAGTCTGCTTTTGTATCATTCTAGGTACATACAAAGAATATGGTCAGTCCTAAGTCATAAACAAAGTAGTTAAGGAACAAACAAAGCATAGAAGGTTCCAGATTATTGTATTCAGGATATTAACAAGATCCATCAAGATACAAAGAACACATTCCTCAGCTGTCTTCATCTTGAGCCTACTTCCAATCCTAGCCCAAAGTCAAATTCCTGCCTGAGTGCCATGGACCACCCCAGCCGGGTATGGGAGTCCCTGGGATGAGGGTTCTCGAAGTCCAGGTGGGTAAGGATTCGGTGGTGACAAACAGAAACAAACACAGAAGCAGTTTGAATCTGAGTGTATTTTGCAGCTCTCAAGCAGGGGATTTTATATATTAAACCAAACATGGCACAACTCTTAGAAACCATATCCAGTGAAACAATTGTGAATGCCAACAAGAATTACTTGGCACAGTAAAGCACAGAAATCATCTAAGCATTACAACTCTGAAACTATGTGTACAATGATTCATAAACAGAACAGGTAATGTCATCATCAAAAATATAACAATTCTAAAAGAACATATTCAATAGGGCGATCATTCAAGGCTAATGGCATATTCTCAAGAACAGGTTAATAAATCTTTATGGTCAGTGCTCTTAACCGCTAAGCTAACTTTCCAGCCCCTATGGTTAATTATTGCTTAACATCTAATACCTGATTGTTTTATAAATCTTCAAAGCATAAATTTAAACTATTTTAATTCTTTCTAATTAAGGCTCTCTTTACCATATACCAAAACCTACCTCCGATGACACACGTGAAGCCATATGAAATTTTATTGTTGGGAAAGTTTTTATCTATCATAATAATTTTGTAAGTGATTTGAAAAGTAAAGCATTGGTTTCCCTGGAGATAAGTTCGTGTTAGTGACCCGTCTCAAGGAGTGGTTTTATACCCATTATTCTTGCTTAAGATCATTGTCTGGGTACCAGGAACCTGTAGGTAAGAAAAGGAATGAAAGAGAACAGAAAAGAAAAATTGCCATGAGAACTACGGCTCAATTGTTTTCTCCGGCCGAGAGTTCTACAACCAGTTCCAGGAGACCTCCTTCTTTTGAAGTTTAATGCCTCAGTCTGTGGAACTTGTCACACAGATTCTACTGGGGTCGATGTGGCACCTGAGGTCTGCTTCTGTGTCCTGGCCCAATGTCAGATTCCTGCAAAGTTTCTAGACGTAGCTCCAAAAGCTCTCCACATTCTCCCTACTAGGCCCTAATTGCTTAAAAGTATGCCACTTCCCAGGAGCATAGCACCATAACTGTTAACTGAGCCTTCAGTGCATAGTTGTCTAATACATGCCCCAGAACCTCGGGCTGTGGGAATATACCCGTGAATAAACAAGGTATGCGCATGGCGTAAACAGCCTGAGTCAGAAAATCTGGAATCTGAAATGTGTTCAGTTTTAGGCTTCTTGAGACACTTGGAAGAGCCTATGTAAATATCTGATCAGAATCACCTCCAGTCCCAAACATCTTCAGGTCAAGACTGTTTATAAAGCATAGGGACAGCAGAGCTGGGAAGAAGACCCTGGGGACAGCTGAGTGCATGCGCAGGGTACATGTGAGTAGTGAGGACTATGGGTTTACAGCCGTGGGTGTGCACTGGACTAGGGTGGGGCAGGTGTGTAGTTGCCTTGTAGTTGAGCCAGCATGTGAGCTGTAACCTGGCTCCCGGAGTCCTGCTTTGGATCAGAAGTAGGCCATCTTGTTTTCTGATGGGCTACATAGTGAATGTGACCAAGCTTCTCTGGGTGTATGTCTCTGTCACATCTTTTCACCGGGGACCTTATTGCTCCAAGAAGCCACAGGTGATGCAGCAATGAGTGGATGGGTCCTGATAACTTTTATTTATAAAAGCAGGAGGGGCTATTCTTGGTCCAGGGATTATAGTTTGCTAACCCCTGCTCAGTTTCTGCTTAAAGGTATTTAAAGATTTTTCCTACTGAGATTTATATGCATTAATTCACCTTGTTTAATTTTATTTAGATTTATTTATTTTATGTGTATATGAGTGTTTGCATACATGTATGTGCACCACCTGTGTGGAGTACCCACGGAGTCCAGAATTGGGCTTCTGATCACCTGAAACTGGAGTTCCAGTCGTGAGCCTCCATGTAGGGGATGGGAACAAAACTTAGTCCTCTGCAAGAGCAGCAAGTGTTCTTAACCACTGAGCCATCTCTCTAGACCTAATTCATCTTTTTGAAAAGTGGGTTTTGACTTAATTCACAAAGTTGTGCCATCATCATTGTATCACTGTCTAATTTTAGAAGCTTCTTACCAGTGTAGAAGGAAACCCAAACCTGTGGATGCCTCCTGCCAGCTGACCAACCATTGCCCAGCCCCTGGCGACCCCCTCCCACAGCACCCCCCTCCCACAGTGCCCCCCTCCCACAGTGCCTCCCTCCCACAGCCAGCTTTCTGTCTGCCTTTCTTGCTGTGGACTTTTCCTGGAAGTGTGGTTATACGGCACAGTCTTCTGACTGTCACCTTTCACTCCCACTAAGCCTGGTACTTCCAGTTCATGCATTTAGTACCAGGTGACAACAGTTTGCTCTTTATTATCAAGCAGCACTCCACTGTGTGGACAAACAGCTGTTTCTCCAGCCTTCAGCTGATGGAATTTTGGGTTTCAACTTTGTAGGACTTCTATGTAAATGTGTTTTAGGTTCTCTCGAGTAAACACAGATGAGGGCCTGGAGAGATGGCTTTGTGGTTAACAGCACTGTCTGCTCTTGCAGAGTACCTAGGTTTGATTCCCAGGACTCACATAGCAGCTTAGAACCATCTGTAACTCCAAGTCCAGAGAATCTAACACACTTTTCTGGTCTCCTTGGGATAGTAAGTGCACATTCATACATATAATGAATCTTTAAGAAGCCGCTGAGTGATGTGCTTTCTGACTGGCTTTCCTCAGCCAGACATGCTGACCTTTGTTGTCTATTTTGGTCCAAGTCTTTTCAGTGAGTGAACTTGTAAGCTTTGAGGACTTCACTGTCTGAGAAGGGTTGTTGTGTCTTCGCTAGATTCCTGGTGTTACTCAACACTAGCTCTGCACCTTAACAGATGTCCTGTGGGAGCCTGTGTGTGTCAGCCCCTGTGCTAGGCCACCAGCAGGTTGGGTAATGCCCATTGCACGGACGAGGAAGCTGTGGTAACTTCCCTGGGGTGACACAGCCCATAGGTGGCAGAGTCGCTACTGCTGCTCTGACGTGCTCCCACTGCAGTACTTTGCCTGGCTGTTGGCAGCTCTCTGCACTCTGCACAGACCATCTGCCTGCTGTGTTCTCAACGTGATTTGCCTGCCTGAAACTCTGCCTCAGAATATGTCTGCACAGGAGTGATGGTCCCTTTAAGAGCTGATTCAGTCATAAGAGGGACCAAAGCTGTTTTTGATGGATTAACCTAGTTATTCTTATTTTGTTCAATATATACCTGGGTAGGTCAGCCATTTGCCTGTGCGTCCTTCTATGTCTTAGTTAGGGTTTCCATTGCTGAGAAGAGACACCACGACAAAGGCAACTCTTATAAGGACAAGGTTTAATTGGTTCAGAGGTTCAGTCCATTATCATCACGGTGGGAAGCATGGCAGCGTGCAGGCAGACATGGCACTGAGGAGCTGAGTTCATCTTGATGCAACTGTAGCCAGGAGAGGACTGACTTCCAGGAAGCTAGGAGGAGGGCCTCAAAGCCCACCCCCACAGTGACATACTTCCTCCATCAAGGCCACACCTACTCTGAAAGGCCATACCTCCTAATAGTCCCACTCCCTTCCCTGGGCCAAGCATATTCAAACCCCACATTCTGTATTCTCACTACATTTATAATGCTATTAAGCAGGTTGTTTGTTGTGAATCAGGCTCAGATTTTTATTCAGAGTAAATCAGCATTTATTTTAAAACAATGCTTTTGTATTCATATAGTTTTACTGTTTATTAGAGATGAAAGCAAATTTGCATACTAACAAGATGGGTGTGCTTACTCTCTTTTACAAAAAGAGCTAAATTCCAGCAGGGTCTTTAATACTGTGGGACACAGAGTGTCTGCTGTACTTTTCAGAGCTGATGAATATTTTGATTTTTGAGGTCTCCGTGCTGAGAACGCTGCTTTTTATAAAAACATAGTGCAAGATAGGAGAAATGCATTTTGGGATATTTCAGAATTCCCAGGCCAAAGTTTACATACTGATTCCTGTGCAACTTCAGTTGGCAACAGCTGTGTTTTGTGGCGAGGGAGAGATTGAGGCAGGTCTTATAACTTAGGCTGGCCTCAAACTCACTGTGGCTGAGGATGTCTTATACCCCTCTTCTTCCTGCCTCTGCTGTACAGATGGTAATGTTCTAGGCATGTTCCACCAGGCCTACCCTTGTGGAGCAGTTTTTAAAATAAAAATTAATATAACCTCAAAGATAATTTGATATGTGCTGAGGAGTGGCACAAAAATATGGAAAGTTCTTGTTTTTCTTAATTAAATGATTGTGATACTTTTAAAAGCAGAAACCTTTGTACATAAAGTAAAAACACTGCATTTATAACACATGATGGTTTGAGATCTGAGCATGATGGCCTGCTCAATACAAAGTGCTCATGTTAGCCAGATGTGGTTGCCCATGCTTTTAATCCCATCCTCAGGGAAGGAGAGGCAGGTGGATTTCTGTGAGTTCAACACTAGCTTGGTCTATACAGTGAGACCCTGTTTCAGTCAAAACAAAACAAAACAAAAAGCTTATCAAAGTCCATGTTGCATGTTCAGAACCAAGACTGCAGTAAAGTTGTGTAGCTCAACATGTGACGTCACACTTTTGAGTTTTCACTATTTTCTGCTCGATGCCCAGATAGAAATGTTTCACTGTTGTATTTTTTTGTGGACCCCATATTCAGTCATGGTGACAACCCATGATTTAAGAGCTGGATGTTGCCAGCTGTGTGCTTCCAGAATTATTTCCCACCCCTCGTGCACCATGTGCATCAGTGAACTGTAACTGAGCATGCTCCGGATGCCCAGAGATACCCCCTCCCTGTGCTTGTGCTGCTCCTTTGGGATGGGGGGCCTAGGCCCAAGTCTCTGCTGTCAGAATCCCTGCAGCCTCCAGGCCTTCATGCCCAGGTGGTCCTCCTCCCTGGTTTCCCAGGTGGAATTTTCTCTTTTCTGCTGACTTCTCTCAACGATCACTGGCCTTGGTGTTCAGGATTTGTTTTATTTGTTGAGCTTAGCTCTTGGCTTTATTCTTCCGGCTGCTTCTGGACTTTGGAGCCCATGAACATTGGACACGTATTTGTTCATTTGAGTTGCATGTTTTTCTGTGACCCTCCTGATATGAGGACAGGAGTGGTTTGTCCTTTGGAGTTCCTGGGTCTCCTGGTTTGTATCTCTTGGTAGTGAGGCTTTGGGGTCGAGAGTTCTGTGGATTGTACACAGTGGGTGCTCATAGCTACTTCTCAAATGGAGAAGCAAAGGTTCGGGCCTGGTCTGCTCCCCACCGCAGCATGTCACTCTTGGGCATGCTTATGTGGTGCTGCTTTCCTCACTCTACTTCTTGGAGGACTCTGGGCCACGGCAGGGAGCCGTAATATGACTTCCTGTGGTTTATTTTGTCAGGAGTAATTAATCTCCACCCTGCCCATGGCATAGGTTTATACAGGGCAATGTGTTCAGAAGAAGCCAGGCTTGGCTTCATGCTCAACTCCTGCTCTCTGGAAGACCATAATTGTAGACTCTGGTGGAACTGTGGAGTGTGTTCTGGTGACATGGAGCCTTAGCAATTCATGGTGCTGCATCCTTGCCACTTTCATCCATTCTGGAATGGCTTCTCTGCCACCCTCCTTCTGGTTTCCTGGGTCCTCCTGTTTCCTTTTCTCATTCTTAACCATTTCCTCCCTCTACCTGTGGTAGTCTAGGTCGGGAGAGTTGGTGTATATGCAGGGTAAGGCCATCCATCTAGGAAGGAGAGATGTGACTACAGCCCAGCCCAGGTGGGATGCAGGATAGTACAGTGGCTGGCAGAGAAAGCAGTAATTGGCTGTGCATGGCCTGTTTGTGCACCAAAGTGCAGGGCAGGGTTTCCAGGCCCCTCTGAGCCTCTGTTGTCACCCTGGTTTAGCTCACACCCTGAGAGAATATGCCCTTAGCTGGTTCCATACCTATCTGTATATGCAAAGAGCCTGGGAAATTCCAGTCAGTTCCCCACACACATCCTTCTGAATTAGTGAAACTTTAAGAAGCCCTTGGTTCTTCTGACTCTTAAGTCATCACATCTGTCTCCTCTTCCTCTTGTGAGTGTGGGCAACCGTAGAGTGAGAAAAGGGGCTAACAACTAAGCCCAGAAGCCATATGTGCAGACACAGACATTCTAAGAGACAGACCCCTTCTATGGCATCTGTCTCCCCTGCCCTCCTTGTAAGGCCTTCCTGCTCACTGGGGACCGTGTCTTTCTTTCTTAAATTTTATTTTGTATTATGTTTATATGTATGTGTGTGGATCAGGACCTGGAGTTACAGGTGATTGTGAGCCGCTCAGTGTGGGTGCTAGGAACCAAACTCAGTTCCTCTGTAAACACAGTACACATGGCTTTAACCACTGAGCTGTCTCTGCAGCCTGCTTGGGACACTTAGTGAACTAACTGATCCAGTAGACCTGTATGATGAGATTTTTGTTCCTATTTTATAGTAGAAAGAAGAGGTCTGGATTGAGCCAAGAGGAATTCTCAGAGTGTTCTTGGATATGTAAATAGCCACAGTCAAGACAGACTGCCCAATAGGTTATCATATTGAATGACTGACATTGATTGTACAGCCTAAGGGGATACAGGATATCCTGTCATCTTCATCAGCATCCTGCAGGGTCAACCTGCTTGGCTCTGCCATGAGGGAGCTAGAAATGGGCTGGGCTGGGCTCTGTGGGCTCACCAAGGGAAAAAGGAGATTCCTGTGTTCCCAGCTGTGTCACAGGGAAAGGGGCTAGGCTGTGAGGTGGTGTGCAGCTCATCTTCTTCCCTGTCTTATTTAGGGTTTTTATTTCTGTGAAAAGACACCATGACCATAGCAACTCTTATAAAGGAAAAAAAACTTATTGGGGCTGGTTTACAACTGTAAATTGTTCAGTCCATTATCAGCATGGTGGAATACAGGCAGACATGGTGCTACAGAGGGGCTGAGAGGTATGTCTACATCTGGATCAGCTAGCAGCAAGAAGAGAAGTGAGCTGCTAAGCCTGGCATAAGCTTCTGAAACCTCAAAACCCACCCTTTGACACACTTTCTCCAGCAAGGCCACACCTCCAACAGTGCTGCTCCTGTGAGTCTGTGAGGACCATGTTCACTGAGCCTGCCACACTCCCCTTCCTCTGGTCTCCCCTGAGAAGTAAAGACAAAGACCACCTTTCTCTGGATTTTTTGCTAAGTGTGTTTTGTTTGGTCTTTTTTAAGATTTTCTTATTTTAAGATTTATTTATTTATTATATGTAAGTACACTGTAGCTGTCTTCAGACACCCCAGAAGAGGGCATCAGATCTCATTACGGATGGTTGTTAACCACCATATGGTTGCTGGGATCTGAACTCAGGACCTTCGGAAGAGCAGTCAGTGTTCTTAACTGCTAAGCTATCTCTCCAGCTCTTATTTGGTCTTTAAAACCAAAGATCTATTAGTGTGATCTTTATGTGTATGTATGTGCCTGCATGAGTTTACATGCTCCATCACCTGCATGCAGATGCACATAGAATTCAGGGGATGTCAGATCTCCTGGAATTGGAGTATCAGGCAGTTGTGGGTCACCTGATGTGGATGCTGGGAATCAAACCTGGGTTTCCTGAAAGAGCAGCCAGCATTCTTAACCTCTGAGGTATCTCTCTGTCCTTTGATTTGGGCTTTGAGATCTTGGGTAGAGAAGATGAGATTTCAGTGTGGTCTGATTATACAGATCCTACTGTTTGATGATTTGGGTCTAAAATGTCTCACATAGGCTTATGTTGAAGATTGCATTTGCAGGTGCAGTTGCAGATGCAGTTGCAGGTACAGTTGCAGGAGCGGGACTATTCAGAGATGTGGCCTGGGGAAGGGAGGAGCTCATGAAGGATCTGACCTTGTCACTGGGTTTATAATGGACGGGCTTTTGAGAGGTAGTGCACTCAGGAGATGGACCAGGCTGAACAGGCCCTTGGAGGCATGCTCTTATGGATTATACTTTGTCTCCATTTCCTCCCTCTGTCCCTGAGTCTTGATTCCAGTATGGCGAGAAGATTTGCCCTGCCCTCCTTCTGTGGTCCCTGCTGCTGAGATGTACTCCCATCCTCCTGTGCCTTGAAGGGAGACATTCTCTGTTCAGGAGATGTTAAGGAAGGGGATTAATGGCTTAGTTCTCAGTGGCCTCCTAAGGTGTCTCCTAAGGTTAAGTGTCTCCTAAGGTTAAGTGGGGAAGGACAGGCCTAGATTCAAGTCTTGGCTCAGCCTTTTATGGTAAGTAGCAAGTATCACTGTTCCTTTGAGCCCCAGTTTCCCCTTTCTGAAATGGAGGTCATGGTGTGCACCTTCCAGGGGTGTGGTGCTGAGCACTGTCCCCGTGTGTAGTAAAAGTTGCCATTTCCCTGTTCTAGGACCCTAGGGAACAAACTTATGTGGTTTTGCCTCTGAATTCTCTTACAGGGAATACCTTCAGCACCCTGGCAGGACTGGTCTTTGACTGGACAATTGTGAAGGATACAGAGGCTAATGGGTTCTCAGACTCCCACAATGCACTACGGTAAGAGGCTCTATGACAAGGCCTGGCTGCCTTTGAGTTGAAGCAGGAAATTGGAGGTTCTTAGGCTTCCTCTTGTCAGTAAAAAGGTCAGGGTGCCACCCAGGGTGCCTAGTGCTTACAGTGACTGATTGGGGAAGAGAGTTTAGTGCCTCGCAGGCATGTGGACAACTGGCAGCCTCTGTGGCTCATCATGGCATATTCTGTGGGAACTTGTTAGAGAAGTTAGGATATCTGACTGGACAGAGAAGACACAGAACTCTGGAAGATGGTCTTGGGGTACAAGGGACATGTGGGTGGCCCTACAGGGCAGTACTTTATTGGTGAGCAAGTTAAAGGGGTTGGGGGCTGGAGGAAGTCCTGGCTAAGAGGACAGGCCAGCAGTGAAAAGTTCTTAGGATAGGCTGGGTCCTCAGCATAGTGCACAGACAGACGCATAGGGAGGGGGCTTCAGAGCATCTGAACCCATTACACCCCTCCCCGGCTGCCATCTGGCCTGCCCACCTCTGACCTTTCCACTTTCCAGCTAGGGAAACTGAGGTTTGGAGAGAGCGGGCATGTTGGTAAGTGATAGAGTTGGCATTTGCACTCAGATCTCTATGGATCTGCTCTATCCAGCCTGGGAGCTTCTGAGGCCAGGCTGAATCAAATGTGTATTTGACAGAATAAAAGTTCCTTCTGGCTCAGCAGGGTGGCTTAGTGGGCAAAGGAGCTTATGACAAAGATAACTTGAGTCCCCAGGTCATTTCACGTGGTAGGAAAATTGATTCCTGCAAATTGTTCTTTGACTTCACTTGAGCAGTGGCGCGCGCGCGCACACACACACACACACACACACCCACCCCCACCCCCACCCCCCCCCCCGGCTATGGGTTGGGGTAAATAAATGCAAAGATTTTGTTTTTTTTGTTTTAATTTCTTTCCTGAGTCATGCTTCTTACATTTAAAGTCATGGCTGAAGGCTGTCTGTTGGCTAGAGTGACAGCGGAGGAATTCAATTTAAAACCTACAGAAAATACCAGTGTAATGCAGAAAAAATTTCCCTAAATTACTTGAGGGGCTGTTGCCGGCATGATGTCCTGTCACCTTTGATTATTTTACCGTGCTTTCACTACCTTCAGGATATTTTTCTTGATTCTCTACAATAAAGTTATCAAGAACAGGAAATTGTGGCTGGAGAGATGGCTCAGCAGATAAGAGCCTTGGCTGTGCTCTACCAGGTTTGGTTACCAGCATCCATGTCTCGTACAGCTTTCTGTAGCTCCAGTTCCAGGGGATCCAACGCTTTCTTCAGGTCCACAGGCACTGCATGCACATGGTGCAGATATACATGCAGTCAAGGCACACATACAAAATACAAATGAATCAAATAGTTTTTAAATCAGGAGATTTACCCACATGCATGCTATCTTCAGACATTACAATAGCAACCCAGGGTCACACAGTGTCTGTCATTTGTCTTTTTTTTGTCTGTCAGCCTGAGAAAATCCCTTGGTCTTTCTTTGACTTTTGGAGTCTTGACATTTATGAACATGACAGTCCAGTTGGTATGTGTATGATGCTAGGCATGAGGCCTAGGTATAGTGCATACTGGCTGCAGTCTGTCACTGAACTACTGGATGATACACCACAGGTTAGGGTGGTGCTGGGTTATCCTGGGGCAACTGCAAGTATGTCCTGCTGGTTCTTCTTGTGCAGAGCAGGGGGCTTATTATGAATTGCAGGTTGAAAGAGAGACGAAGCAGGAACCCCTTAAGCTAACCCTACTTGTCAGCAACGGGAGGGTTCACCATGTGTGATTTATTTGCTGTGATCTGCACTACTGATGTTCTTTGAGTTGGGGCCTTGGGCTTGCCTTTTAATGTGCCTTTTCCCTGTGGACCCAGATGATGGTCTCAGATTCCAGTGAATGCCATCATATATGGGTGTTGATATAGTGCCTATTCCCAAGACCATGAAGACATGTTAAAGTATTGCCAGGCAGAATGATTCATGACATCAACATGCCATATTCTGGGGTCCAACCCTCAACAGTAGACCCTAGTAATGGTGAATGCCATGCTGGGATCTGGGAAATTCCACGTTTAGGACTCATGATGTGTTCCCCTTTCAGCATCCTCACCTTCTTGGAGTCTACATATATCCCACCTTCCTACATCTCTGAAATGGAGAAGGCAGCCAAGCAGGGTGACACCATCCTAGTGTCTGGGATGAAGACTGGAAGCTCCAAGCTCAAGGCTCGAATTCAGGAGGCTGTCTACAAGGTGAGTTTGGGTTCCACTGTCCTGTCCCCACAGTAGGATAAGGATGACAGTGGATTGCAGATCTGGGTTTAGGGTGTTGTGACTTCTATATCTTTCTGTTTATTTGATTTGTGTAAGCCATGTTGCAGGGACGGGGCTAAGGCTCCAGAAGTCAGTGTCTCAGGAGTCACAGCATCTACTCCTCAGTCTTGGAGGAGTTACCTCATTTCCAGAAAGTACTCCTCATCCTAAAGCAGGTGCTCACCTACCATCTGAGACTCAATCCTTGTCCCCAGCTGTCTCCCATGTTGTATCTCCCTGTGCTCTAGCTGAGGCCTTGAGACTGGTTCAGTAGCCAGTTATGGATGATTGCATCTCCTCACCTCTCTCCAGCTAGTAAAAGGCTTTTCCTGTCACCATTGCTTGGCAGCACCAGCCCAGAGTCCAGATCTATTAGTCTATAGGGGTGCTGAAGCAAATTATGGAGATTGAAAATGGCCATAAATCCACCAAGAACAGTCTAGGTATATTGGCATATGATGGTCTCAGATTCCAGGTGTATAGGTCACACATGTGACCTGTACACACAGAGATACAAACATGTACATGTTATTTGAAAGAACAAAACAAGGATCATGTCTGCCATTAGTTTTTTTTCAACAATGAAAGCCACAGGCACCTGAGGAATCTGAACCCAGGGTACACTAGACAGGAGGCCCTACAGTCCTGTCTCAGTCTCTCAAGTTGCTTCCTGAAGACTAGGTGGGGAAGAGACTAGGGAGTAGGAACTGAGGACACACAATACTCTACCTCTCAGGTCGTCCTGGACCCCTTAGCACTTGTGGAGTGTAAGTTTGAGCACTGATGGTCACAGCGTCCAAAGACATTGCCCTGGGTCATCTGGTTTTCTTCTGTGTGGTTACTGCCACTTTAAATCAAGCTAGAGCATGTAAAAGGTATGGTGAGCGGTCATATACTTTTGGCAGTGACAGTTTTGAGTGCATCCTGGTGCCATACCTATGAGGACTTCCTGGGTTCTAGGGTGTGGGTTGCAAGCGATGTCCTGTTTCTCCACACCTTACTTGTTTGTTTTTTAAATATTTATTTATTTATTTAATATGAGTACACTGTTGCTATCTTCAGACACACCAGAAGAGGGCATCAGATCTCATTACAGATGGTTGTGAGCCACCATGTGGTTGGTGGGGATTGAACTCAGGACCTCTAGAAGAGCAGCCTGTGCTCTTAACCACTGAGCCATCTTTCCAGCCCCACACCTTACTTCTTTATTCGTGTAGGGACATACTGATAAGCCAAAAACAAAACAAAACAAACAACAAAAACAGAGTTATGGGGCTTTAGCTGAATCTGAGTTGTGGACCTAGCATGGACATGACCTAGAGTCAGTCCCCAGCACTGCATAGAAATAGAACAATAGGCTTAGTGGTCAAGAGCACTGACTGCTCTTGCAGAGAACCCAAGTCCAATTCCCAGTACCTATATCATTTGGCTCAAAAAAATCTGGATACAGGGTATCTAGATCCCTCTCAGGCCTCCATAGGCACCCATACATGTGACCTATACACACAGAGATACAAACATGTACATGTAATTTGAAAGAAAAATATTAAAAACAAAAACAACAACAAAAACAAACCAATGGCTTAGCAGTTAAGAGCACTTGCTGCTCTTCCATAGGACCTAGGTTTGGTTCCCCAGCACACACACATGGCAGCTCACAGCCATCTGCTACTCCAATTCCAGAGGAGCTAACATCCTCTTCTGGCCTGATTGGGAGGTGTGCATGTGGTACACAGACATACATGCAGACTAAACACTCATACACATTAAGATACACACAGACACACACACACACCACCACCACCACCACCACCACCACCACCATCACTGTAAAGACAAAGAACCTTTCTTACCTGCAAGTCCTATGCCCCCATTCCCCACCCCACCTCAACCTCTTTCTTTTCTTCTCTGTGCTAAGAATGTTCGCCCTGCGGAAGTCAGGCTGCTGATCTTGGAGAACATCCTTCTGAATCCAGCCTATGATGTTTACCTGCTGGTGGGGACGTCCATTCACTACAAGGTTCAGAAGATCAGGCAGGGCAAGATTACAGGTACAGCTATGACTCAGAAATCATGTTAGATGCTTCCTTCTTTAAAAAAAAACAAACAAACCATTTTTATATGTATTGGTGTCTTGTCTGAACGTGGGTATTGGGAGTGGGCTCTATGTACATGCAGTACCTGAAGAGGCCAGAAGAGGGAAGTGGATCCCACTGGAACTGGAGTTAGCTACTATGATAGTTAGACATTATGTGGGTACTAGGAACTGAACCTGGGTCCTCGGTGAAAGGAGCCAGTGTTTTTAAACCACTGAACTATCTTTTCAACCAGTTCCCTTTTTGTTACTGTGATAAAATACATGGCACATGAAGTTTTCCACTATAAAGTTTTCATGTGTACAGACCAGGGAGTGGCATTACGTTCCTTTATAGCACTTTGTAACCATCATCGCCGTCTCCAGAGCTTACCCGTCTTCCCCAGCAGAACCAATGTCCTCATTAAACACACCCCCATTTCTCTCCCTGTACCCAGTGCTCACAAACATTGTCTCGTGAAGTTAACTGTTTTGCTGACCTCAGTTACATGCAGTCCTGTGTGCTCATTCTGATTGGGCTGCCACTGACTGTGCCCTCAAGACTAATCTACAGTCTGTCTGTCTGTCTGTCTGTCTTTGGACAGTTGGCATGGCTCCGTCTTTTGTTTGTCATGAAGAATGCTGTGGACATGGATGTACTTACAGCTTAGTCGCTGCTTTCAATCCTCTGCTTCATTTAGAGCAACTGCAGAAGTGTTGGCTCACATTGGACCAGGTTGTTCCGCTGGCCTGCCTCTGACTGCTGAGAGAAGTTGAGCTTTGTCTCAGGCGGGCCATTTCTGTCCACGCTGAGAGGAAAGCATGATTGGCGGGAGTGGAGCTATTCTGGAAATTCTATGTTTTGGGGGTACATGTATTTTAGAAATTGAGCATTGATGGAGCTGGCTCTCCTAGAAATCCCGACTGTTTAGTTCATAGGTATAGGTGTGTAGTATCAAAACATAGTAATCAGAGGATCTCAAGACAACTGTCCTGCATTCAGAGTTGGCTCATCTAAAGGTTTCAGCCACATGTATCCACAGGTGACTACCAGAGTGGCAAGGCCACTCTGGGTGACATTTAAGAAGCATGTAGATGCTGCTACCTACAAGCAACTAAGACCTCCAGTTTCCTATGTTGAGTTCTAGGTTAGGTGACAGTTCATGGATGGGGACCTGAGAGGTACTGCCTCTGTGAGCCACTAGCTGTGTATCTGGTTGGTCAACCTCCGATGGGGATTGCTTGATCCATCTGACTGCCCCTACCTCCTGCTTCTGCACTCAGTTCTCTGAGAACAAAGGTGGAGGGAAGCAGGCTTGTGTTTTGTGAGTGTCTGCTGTGTACTGAGCAGGTGACATCAGCCTTCTTGGTGTCCCGTCAGGGTGAGGGTACCAGACAGGAGGATGTGAAAGAAACACAACCTGAGGGGCCTCTCAGGCTTGATTCTACCCTTGTCTCTAAGGAAGAAGCTTAGAAGGACAAGGATGGTTCTAAGACTGTGGTGAGGCTTTCTGGGACTGGGCAAAGCAGTTAGAAGTGGAGTGCTTGTGGTCACCGATATGGCATCCTAAGAAGGAACATGGTGGAGGGAGTACCTTGAAAGGCCAGAGAACACAAACAGGCTTGTGTAAAATCCTGCGTGCTGGGTGGTGGTAGCTAATGCCTTTAATTCCAGCACTTGGGAGGCTGAGGCAGGTAGATCTCTGTGAGTCTGAGGCCAGCTTGGTCTACAGAGCTAGTTCCAGGACAGCCAGGACTATGTAGAGAGACTCTGTCTCAGGGAAAAAAAATCTGTGTGAACACAGATATTGACCAGAAATGGTGTTACTTTGAAGGGTGAGGGCGTGGAAAGGGTGGTATTGTGAGTGACTGTCCTCTGCGCTAAGCACCTGATATCTAGGGATAGTTACCTGTGCCCCTCGAAAAAGATCATCCCAACCAGGCTTTTGATTTACACCCCTGCATATAGAGGAGGAAAGCGGCATGGGCTTCTCACCCTGGCATCCATATGCTCCCTGCCACTCACTGCCTTAAAACTACATGGGCCTACAGGAAAAGTCCCATCTCTACTGGGTAAGGCTTTCCAAGTTCAACTGGCTCAGGGAGGAGGGCCCACAGCCTGTAGGCAGTCTCTCACCTATGATCTGTAAGGAAGCCAATAGACTCTTGAGAGGAGAGGTGACTCTTGGTAACATTTCCCAACAGGCAGACATTGCCAAGTGTCTCACAAGGACCTATCACTTCTGAAGCTCTGGGCAAGGTTCTGAGAGTGCTTCCTTTTAGGACTCAGCAGCCCTGAGAGGTGAACTTCATGAAGACACCCTGAGTAGGCAGGGACACAGAGGAAAACCTGAAGGTCGCCGAGCTATAGAGGTCAACTGAGTATTGTCTTTTTGCTGCTGTCCCCCCAAAAGGAAGTCAGAAAACCAGAAGGGTAGTGGCTGGGCTTTCTCCTAGCAACAAGCTGGAGACAGTCTACTACCCAGGGTCTAGTAGAGATGAAATTGCCCAGCTCATGAGAGATAATCCTAGAGCCAGACAGAGTTCCCTGCTCTCATCAGTTGGGTCCATGCCTGGGTAGTAGGTGATGGTGTTGGCCAGGCTTAGAGAAGCTTCCAGATGGATGCCTGGCAACGGTTTGCCAGGAACAGAGCCCACAGGTAGAAACTCCACCATTTTCTTCACGTGTTTTTTTTTGTTTTGTTTTGTTTTGTTTTTTGTTTTTCTTTTACTTCCAACATTGCCTTTTTGGGTGTTATTGTCATGTGCGGTCATTGGAACATCCTTTAACTTCCAAAGCTGGATTTAACTATTTTGTTTGAAAATTAACATCCAACTTACATTAGCTGACATTTTCTTCCACAAATTTATGAAGTCTACAAATTGGGAATTTCATGGAGACTTTCACATTAAAGAAATCTGTAGCTGAGCATGGTAGAGAGTGTCTCTGATCAGGCCCTCGGGGATGGAGCAGGCAGGTCATGAATATAGATGAACCTGGGGTAGAATACAGGTTCAAAGACAGCTGGGCTGTGGATCAAGGCCTCTTCTCAAACAGAAAAGTGTGAAGATTTGTTGAAAGTGATCAAAGAGACACTGCTTCTGAGTCAGGAATTCTTAAGTTTACAGGCGTGTCCCTGGGCGAGTGCTTTGGTGTGCATTTGTTGGCAAGCCTGTTGACTGAGTGGATGACCTTTGCCTGCATCTGTGTGCTCTCCACATGTGTTCCTGTTGCCTGCAGAGGGCAGACGAGGACACTAGATCCCTTGGAACTGGCATTATGGATGGTTGTGAGACACCATGTAGGTGCTGGGGAGAAATCCAACAAGGGTTCTTAACCATTGAGCCACTCTCTTGCCCAGAACCTTCTAAGTGTGTGTGTGTGTGTGTGTGTGTGTGTGTGTGTGTGTGTGTGTGTGTGTGTGTGTGTTATTTAGTTTATGGTTGTTTTTGTGCATGTTTATGTACCACTGTGTGCCTGGTGCCTATGGAGGCCAGAAGAGGGTGTCAGAACCCATGGAACTGGATTTACAGACAGTTATGAGCTACCATATGGGCTGAGAATTGAAACTGGGTCCTTTGGAGAAGTGGCCAGTGCTCTTAACCACTGAGCCATCTCCCCAGTCCTAACCTGTTAGAACCTTCTAATACAAAAACAAAAAACAAAAACAAAAACAAACCAGAAACACAGGCTTAGCCAGCAGAGCACCTCTGAACTTCATCCCAGCCCAACTCATTATTCAAATTTTAATGTGCTCTTTCCACAAGGGCTGTGATGGCAGTGGCTGGATGTGGTGGTGGTGGTGGTGGTGATGTGTGGTGGTGGTGGTGGTGGTGGTGGTGGTGGTGGTGGTGGTAGTGGTAATGGTGTGTTGTGGTGGTGGTGGGGGTGGGAGTGGTGTTGTTGTGTGGTGGTGGTGCTGGTGGTGGTGTGTGTACAGCAAACTCCTATGAGTCCTGTTTCCCTATGCCTGCAGTCTCTGTGTTCAGCACATTTATGGGATTTCTGACACTAGAAGAGATTGAGGTTCTGTTGAAAGTTCTGACAGTCTTTTCTCACATTTCCATGCTGATGCTGGCTCCTGTCGTGTCACTATTGTAAGGAAGTTTTCTTGCATTTTAGGATCTGGTGTCTTGCTCTATTGCCTGTGTTGGCCTTGATCCTGAGTCCCATTGAACATCAATCATCTCTTTATTTGGTGTATTACTATTAGTGACTGTAGTGTGTCAAAAATGTCTCTTCTCATCTTCCTGGCTGGTCTCCACTGGACCACTCACTTAGGTTCTGGAGTCTTCTGCTGTACACTGTAACCCAAATCCATACACTAGCTTAGAGGTTTTTCTCAGGTTTGTTCATGCAGCGCCCAGGAACACCAGGCTGCTGCAGATCTCCAGCATCACACCCTGTAGAGGGTCCTCAAAAACAGTAGCCATGGTCTGCCACTCCTCAGGGAAAGTCTACAGCTTTGTCATTGTCCTGGCTAGTGTTTTGTCAACTTGACAGAAGCTTAGAGCCGTCTGGGAAGAGGGAACCTCAGTAGAGAAAACAATGCCATCAGATTGGTCTGTAGGCAAATCTAAAGAGCATTTTCTTGATTAATGATTATTGTGGGAAGGCCCAGCCCTGTGGACAGTGCTGTTCCTGGGCAGGTGGTCCTGGGTGGTATAAAAAGGCAGACTGAGCAAGTCATGAGAGGCAAGCCAGCAGGCAGTATTTCTGCTCAGTTCCAACCTCCAGGTTCCTGCCTTGAGTTCCTGCCCTGACTTTCTTATAATGGACTATAAGCTATAAGTTGGAGGGCTGGAGAAATGGCTTAGCAGTTAAGAGCACTGGCTGCTTTTCCAGAGGACCCAGGTTTGATTCCCAGTACCTATATGGTGGCTCACAACCATCTGTAACTCCATTTCCGGGGAATCTGACTACCTCTTCTGGCCTTCATGGACACCAGGCACTGCACTAGTGCACTGATACACACGCAGACACAACACCCAGACACATAAATGAAAAATTTAAAGCTGTAAGTTAAAATAAATGCTTTCCTATCCAAGCTGCTTTTGCTCATGGTATTTATCACAACAATAGAAACCCTAACTAAAACAGTCCTCAAAAGACCTTTTCTATCCCAAAAGGCAGGAATGGGTTCATAGAAAGGAAAGATGGATCTGAAACAAATCCAAACCCAATAGGGCCAACACTCAGTCCTGTGGTTTAGCCCCAGCATCCCATGCATGTGGCGATGGTGTGACTGAGCTCTAGTGGATTTGGGCAGCCCTGTGCCTTTCCTTTCGTATCCCACATAGCCTGTCTCTAGGGCTGCCTCTGCTTGTTGCCTACAGTTTCCACCCTCCTAGCATCTCCCTAACGGAGTCTCCAATACAACTTGGGGTGCATCCTCTCCAATACAACTTGGGGTGCATCCTCACGGCTTTGTTCATACATTGTTTTCACAGCCTTTCACTGAATCTAGGCAGGTGCCCATATGACTCCTTAACTCTTTTTTTAAAAATATTTATTTATTATATATGTATGTGAGTACACTGTCACTTTCTTCAGACACACCAGAAAGGGCACCGTACACCATTACAGATGGTTGTGAGCCACCTTGTGGTTGCTGGTATTTGAACTCAGGACCTCTGGAAGAGCAGCCAGTGCTCTTAACCGCTGAGCCATCTCTCCAGCCCCCCTTAACTCTTACATCTCCTTCATTCTGCAAGTTTGCTAAACCAGCATCATGGGGATGGTACCGTGATCTGCTGCCAGCTCAAGCAGTAACTAGACTGACTTGGTCTCGGCTGCTATGGCCTCTGAGTGCCTGGGGAGTAAAGTACAGGGAAACAAATCATGGGAAAACACTTTGCTAGGGTGCATCGTGGCCACACAGTGAGATACCTGGAGGGCTTGTGCAAAGATGCATTGTCGGGCCAAAGTTTAGTGCAGCAAGTCTCAGACATAACTCTACACCTTCACCCCTCCCCCATGTGAGGTTCCAGGTGATGCTAGTCTAGAGATCGTACTCTGAGGACCTATGATCTAGAAGCAAATCACTGGCGACTTTTTGGAGTACACAAGAGATGCTGAAGGTAGGCAAGTTGCCTCTTTTTTCAGATCCCCTTAGGGGCCTTCATTGGCCATATTTCATTCCAGTACAAGAAGTAGTACATAGCTGCAGCTCTTCTGACAGTGAATGCGTGGCTGGCTAGGACATGCTAAGGGTGCAGGGGAGGGATGCTAAAGTGGTAAGGCTTGGGGGAAGGGTGCTGGTCTGCTCCTAAGTAGCTATAGAACCATATCTTAGTCTATGTTCTATGTTAGACGAAATACTCAAGGCTGCTCCTTGATGTAAGACACGTTCTGGAGTTCCAAGAGCAGCAGCTGTTGTTCAGCTCTGCTTTTGTTTGCAGCTCCCTTGGCTGCTTTTCCTCAAGGCAGGTGGATCCTCACGTGCAGCAGGAGGTAAGAGAGGAAGCCAAGAGTTCACGAGTCAGGCCTGCTCTTTTATAACAACCCGCTCTTTCAGGAACTAGCTAGAGTTCTAGACCTGCTTTCATTCCTTTCAAGGCCATGCCCTAGTGCCCAAACCACTTTTCCCTAGGCTGCATTGTTTTGTTTTTAATTTCTAAATCTTTTCAAAAATTACATTTTTAAAATTCTGTATCTCTTTGTGAGTATGTACATGGGGGTGCAGGCGCCTGCAGTGGCCATAGGCATGAGTTCCCCTGGAGTTAGAGTTGTGTGTTGCCCAAATGTGTGCTGAATATTGAACTCAGGTCCTCTGCACTCTTGATCCCTAGGCCACCTCTCCAGCCCCCAATCATCAATCCCCCCCGCCTTGTCGGGGTATGTGAGCATGGGGGTATGCCTGCCACTGGTCTGAGAACAACCTCAATGTTGGTCCCCACTGTTCATTTCGTTAAAACAAGGGCTCTTGTTTACTGCTACATACATCAGGCAAGCTGACATGCAAGCTTCCAGGGATCTCCTATCTGCCATCATGGCATAGGAATGCTGGGATTGCAAGCACATGCTACTGCTGCTAGCTTTGTGTTGGTGCTGGGTTTTGAACACACTTTGAACACCTTTGAACATCCTTATCCTTACTCAGCAAGTGATTTTACCCACTGAGCCATCTGTGACATGTTTTCTAGCATATGAAGTTTAGGTTCTTACTCAAAGCAGTGGAAGTCATGGCAGACCATGAGCTAGCTTCTCACACCTGACTTGCTCAGCCCTCTCTAAAGTGGGGATGTCAGTAGTCCTTGTTCCTAGGGTTGTTGAGAGATGAGATGAGGGAAATTGGTCATGAGATGCCTAAGCAAGACCAGAACACCTTCACCGTGGAGTCCGGTCTCACTTTTCTTTTCTGGTAAATTGAACTCCTATCCAGCAGCTGTCATTCAAACAAAAATGCTATGTTCTCTGCCCAGATAGTGAAGATGGTGGGTTTCCCAGAACCTGTGACTTCCTGGGGTTGTTCTGTGTCCTGGGCTTTTGTTGGGAAAGGCATTTTTACACAAAATAGACCCAGGGAAGCACAGAGAGTGGTCAGGACTAGAGTCATTCTTTGTGATGGTAAGCTGAGCATCCGAAAACCCGTAGAAGACAATCAGGAACAGCCTTTTTGGAAATACACTGAGAACCCCGCTGGACCCAGGTGTAGAGAAGAGCTTGTTCACTTCAGGGGATGGCCAGATGCTTACCGATGCTAGCATTCCTCAGACAGCTGTCTTGACAGCAGGCCTCAAGAGTCAGGCTGGAGATGGCTGTATTGGTGTGCAGTGTTTCATACCTTCACCTTCCCTGCTTTTCTTGTCCTTTTCATACAGAACTCTCAATGCCTTCTGATCAGTATGAGCTGCAGCTCCAGAACAGCATCCCAGATCCTCAAGGAGACCCTGCCCGTCCTGTGGCCGTCCTGACACAGGACACATCAAGAGTCACTGCCATGCAGATGGGACAGAGCAGCCTGGTCCTGGGCCACAGGAATATCCTCCGCTCTGGCACCGTGTCGTGCCGACTGCTTTGAAGCCAAGTTGTTTTTCTCCCTTAAAGCCAGCCAGGACTAAAAATAGCACTGTTTCCCCATCTGTCTGAAAATCAGAAAGAGCCTAAATAGCAACCCGCTGAGTGGAATTGCTCACCTCTGTGGGTGACTCACAGAGACTCCCAGAGATGGGAGTCTGGCAGAGGCATACGTCATTCCGGGCCTCTGGAAGCTTCTCAGGAATCACAGTCCCCTCAGAGGGGGCCTGGCAGAAGCTGTGTGAATACTATGTGAATACTGGCACATAGATTATTGATAACCCAAGATTGATTGTATGCCCTGTGGTCCCTCTGTCCCTTGCAGAGACTCTGCTTTATAGGGTAGATGGTACAGTAAGGGTCTTGACTCACCAACATCTTTTTGCTCTAATTGGCCTAAGCTAGGGGTTCTTCACCCACCTCTTAGTGCATATGGTATCTGCATGATGCTCAAACCATGCGTGTGAGGCAGAAAGCCCCAGCTGCTTTACCTTTTGTACCTTATGTTTTATACCTTAATTAAGAATTCAGGTATCCGTATGCAAGGAGCTTCTAGACTGCCCAACAGTACCATCTTTGTGGTTGAAGCTGGGTACTTAGGTAAGTGCAGCCCCCTGGGGTTTCCTAGACATTGATTCCTTGTGACTCCAACGGTTTGAGAGATCAAAACATAAAAGCAAGACCTGAGATTCAGTTCAGCAGTAAATGTCTTAGCTAATATGAGAAGGGCTCTGGGTTCAATCCCTTGGACCAGTCAGCAAAAGCAAACCCACAAAACTATAGAGGTACAGTAGTAGCTCTCAGACTGGCTACATCCTCTGCCATGCTCACGGCCATCAGTCCTCAGTCCTGGCATCATGCAGACCTGAGTGCTGCTCTGGACCAGTCAAGGTTGGGCACCTGTACTTAGCTGAGTTACAGATTATCTTTAGGTTGACATGACAGTTGGCAGTACCTTGGCAGGGAAGAAGGAAGCATCAGAGAGAGGAGCGAACCACCTGTAGCAGTAAAAGACCATGAAGTCCAGGTGGATCTGGGAGCTGCAATGATAGCCAGCACTGAGACCTTTGGGACATGTGTGTCATGGGAGTCACCATGGTAGCATTTCCTAGGGTTTGAGTCAACTCACCTAAGGAGCTCACTCCCAGAGTTCAGTCTGGAGAACAGTGGTCATATGGGCAGCAAGACCCTTAAGATCCTCTTGTCAGGGAGCTTGTGAGCCTCTGGTAGTGCAGCATCCAGTTGACAAGCACCAACCCTTGTGTGTCTGTCTCAAGGACCCTTAGTGTCTCGGCAGCATCTTTTGCCTGATTGGCCTGTGGTGAGACTTAGCTTCACAGTAGAGGTTGGTACAAACAGGTGGCAACAGTGTGGTAGGACCAAACACCAGGGCAGAGGAAAGACTTCTGGAAGGTTGGAGGCAGGTGCTGTGTCAGATTGATCCTCTATGGTGGGAAGGGCATCCTGGCAGAGTGAACAGCTTAGCTGGAGTTATGAAGAGGAGAAAGCAAACAGCATCATGGGAATAGAAGTAGCTGGTGTTGCATTGTGTGTGGGAACAGGGCTAGCTAGGTACCCTTAGAACCCAGACCCAGATACGTCTTACCCAGAGCTTTCAGGAGCTTTAGCCTGGGATCCAAAACCTGTTCTAGCTTCAGGCTAGACCTGTTATCCCTGAGAGCTTAGACCTTCTGTGGGTACAGGTGAGACACAGTATCACCACAGGTTACATGTGCTTTAGCCTCAGTCTACATTGCCATGGTCTTGGATGGAATTGTATGGCCTTGGGATATGTATTAGCCAATGGATAGACTAGCTGAGGATTCAGAGTCTAAATGAACTGTGGCCTCAGGCTAGACCCACTGGAGCCTCAGACCTACTGGGAAGTCAGAATCCTGATTGTTACAGACTCAGAGCTTAAAGCTGCTGAGAGTCAGATTCTGATGAGTCCATGAGTGTTTAGAGTCCATTAGCATCTAGAGTATGTTCAGTGTTATGATCTTTCAGGAATCAGAAAGATCAGCTGTGGTTCTCTAAGTTGGGAATAAAGGTAGCCATCAGGTTCTGTACTCCATATATTCCCCACAGCTAGACCTTGTCCAAGGAGGGGCCTGGTGAACATTCTGGGCCTTTTACATGGGTGGGTGTGTAATACTTAGCCTCGGCTTCTTTCTCGGCCCTGCCGCCCTTGTATCATGAGTGTTGAACCCCTACTAACTATTCTAGGTTTCACAGTCCACCCTGGTGACAGATGGGTTCTTGAGACTGGACATCTGTATGCAATTACCATTGAAGTATTTGATAGATCCAGCAACAAAGTCTACCCATCTGATGTGAGTGCCCTTTGGGATTCTGATGGGGGAGGCCATGTGAGATCAAGAACAGCCAAAGCCACAGGGTTTCCACATAAGCAGACCAAAGCTTCCTGTGATACTCCTAGGGCTGTAGAGATAATGTCGTGGGATTCATGGAGCACTTCAAGACGTTGATAGGCTATGAGTTGGCATTGCTCTCATGCAGTGTTGAGGATAGATACCTCAGGCAGCAGGGCCTGTGGATAGTGTTGGTGGGAGTGGTGGGGAGGCTGTCTGCACATTGGCCCCTGTTCCTTACATGGAGTCCCAGAGGCTAAAAGTCCATTTTGCTTTGGAGAGGGTCAGGTGTCCAGGTGTGCTTGCCACCTTCCAGAAGCTCTCAAGTGATCAAGGTTACTGTTTAGCTTTTTGGCTCTGGAAAGGTATGGCAGATGAGTTGGGGAGTGGTGGCCATTCTTCTGTCCCTTGAAAGAATGTCCCTATATGTCACATAGATCACACAGTTACTTGGTGTGGTGTTAGAGATTTTAGAAGAAAACCAGGCTCTTTTTTCTTTTTGTAGAGGTCTTTCTGTCCCATTAAACAGTGACTAAACCAGTCACTATGTTTGAAGCCAGATTGCAGGGACTCAGTTCTCTTTTTTATATTCTCTGGTTCCTTCTTGCAACTCCAGGACCTGGGAGAGTGACAGTAGTCTGTCAGCTGCCCTGAGCATCACTCATTCAGCTAGAACTGTGGTGCTGGGTCTTGGGGCCTGCCTTGTCTTCTGTGGGGAGGGGTCACAACACTGGAACCTCATTCCTTCTGCCTGCTTTGTTTGAGAGGCTTTTGGGTCACAAAGGCTGTCAGCCTGGGCTCACTGCCTCCTTGGAGCTCCCCCAGTCTCCTGAAATCACACTCATCTTTTAGAAGCTCCCCTTATCCACCCTGCTTGCCTTTCCAGAACATCAGAATTGAAGCTGTGCTTCCTGCTGAGTATTTTGAGGTTCTGTCATCTTCCCACAATGGGTCTTATCATCATGTCAGGGCAATCCAGAGCGGCCAGACGACCATCAGTGCAACCCTCACCTCTGTGGTGGACCAGGTGAGCTGATCTCAACCCTTTTTCATATCCTAGTTGGGCCCCCATGACCCAGCTCTGAGGGTAGAAAAGTCAATTGGCAGTATTTTGCCCCAGGACCTACCTGGTGCCACTGCTCTGATACCTGAGGCAGTGAAGAGACACCATGACCATGGCAGCTCTTATAAAGGAAAGTACTTAACTGTGCTGGCTTACGTTTCAGAGGTTTAGTCCATTTTTGTCATAGTGGGAAGTATGGTGGCATGCAGGCAGACGTGGTGCTAGAGAAGGAGCTGTGAGTGCTATACCCAGATCCTCAGGCAGCAGGAAGAGAGGTTGACAATGGGCCTGGCTTCTGTATTTGAAATTTAATAGCCCACTCCTAGTGACACACTTCCTCCAACAAAGCCACACCCACTCCAACAAGACCATACCTCCTAATAGTGCTACTCCCTATGAGCCTATGGGAGCCATTTTTATTCAAACCACCATAGAAACATTCCCACTTGGGGCTTGAGCTCAGGTGCCCTTGGCTGTCCAGATCTTGTGGGTGTGAGGAAATCCTCCTGTTGCCACAGACTTCTTTTTCTACCACCCTGCACCTATTTCTATAAAAATGGTCTGCACCTTTCAAAATCAAATACAGAATTTGTTTGGGGGATAGCATGGCAGTAGCCCCACTGGCACTTAATCTGTTTTGTCTGCTGGAGTCCTCCAGCCTTTGGTTTTGTCTTGTACTGAAAAGCCTCATCAGCCCTAGTGGGGGGAAGTATTTTACCAGTTGTCAAGGGTGTTCCCCTCCTGCCTCATACAAGCCCTCCAGACCTGTGAGAGGCAGCATGTGCAGAGACAGGAAGGACCTATACTGCAGATAGTATAACCCTAACCTTCTGTCCAGACAGCAGGTGTCTACATCATCTGCACTGCTGCTCAGGGTTTTGGATAAGATGCTTCAGGTCTCAGTTTCTTTATCTGTCAAGTGGGAACAGTGACATCCATCCTGTGAGGGATACCCAAGGAATCGAAAAAGTAGGATTTACATGAGTGGCCATTAAAGATCTAGATTAAGCCTCCCCACCAAGCCTGCTGTCTTTTCCATATTCTTAGGAGCACAAAGCTACCTTTTATGGCCTGGTCCTCATGGAGGAGTGGTGTCTGGGTGACAGGAAAATACTTAGTGATAATGTGGTTGCCATGGTGACAGCAGCAATCTTATATCCTTGTAGGATGGAGGGGTCCATGTGCTTCAGGTACCTGTGTGGAACCAGCAAGAAGTGGACATTCATATCCCCATCACACTCTATCCCAGCATCCTGACATTTCCATGGCAACCAAAGACAGGAGCCTATCAGTATACCATAAAGGTAGGTGAGATGCTGCCTTTGGGTGTTTTCTTTGGGATGTTTTCTTGGGATGTTGACTGTTTTTGTTTTAGTTTTTTGTTTTTTTTTTTCTTTGTTATATATTTATTGAGACAGGATCTAAACTATGTAGTTCTAACTAGGTTGGTTTAGAACAAACTCTTCTGCTAAGTAAGCGTTTGTACATTTTCTTGATTGATGATTGAGCCCCTGGGCAGATGGTCCTGGGGTTCATAGGAAAACCACTGAGTGGGGCACAGTGATGCACCTTCAGTCCGAGTACTCAGGGGCAGAGGCAGGCATAACTCTGAGAATTCAAGGCCAGTCTGGACTGTATAGGAAGTTCCAAGGCAGCTAGACCTACATAAAGAGATTCTATCTCAAAACAAACAAACAGAAAGAAGGGGAAAGGGAAGGAGAAAGAAAAGAAGAGCAAGGTGAGTACTTGAGTCAGCAGCACCGACATGGCCTCTGCATCAGCCCCAGCTGCCGGGGTCCTGTTTGCTTGAGTTCCTGCCCTGACTCCTCTCAGTGATAGACTGTACCTGGAAGCGTAAGATGAAATAAATCCTTTCTTCCCCATGTTGCTTTTGGTCCTGGTGTTTATCACATCCAGAGAAAGTAAACAAAGACACCTAAAACACAGAAATAGAGTATAGGTCTGAGTTCTACTTAGCAGTCATTCTATTTTTTTTAAGATTCATTTATTTATTTTATATGAGTACACTGTTGCTGTCTTCAGACACACCAAAAGAGGGCATCTTATCCCATTACAGATGGTTGTGAGCCACTGTGTGGTTGCTAGGAATTGAACTTAGGACCTCTGGAAGAGCAGTCAGTGCTCGTAACTGCTGAGCCATCTCTCCAGCCCCCGGCAGTCATTATTCTAAAAGATATTATTTTTCCCCCTTCTCTTTCTCCCTCTTGCTCTGGCCTTGCTCACTCCAGCCCATAGGTTCTTTATTTGTTTCGCATTACAGATGGTTGTGAGCCACTTTGTGGTTGCTGGGATTTGAACTCATGACCTCCAGAAGAGCAATTGGTGCTCTTAACCACTGAGCCATCTCATCAGCACCAAAGATATTAATTTTAAAAGTAATACAAATATAGTAATAGGAAAACCTGAATTCAAGTGGAAATACTACCCTCCCTACTACATGCTTATCACTAGTGCCCTTGATGCTTCCAATCCTATATGGTGCTGGTCATCAGGGACTGCACTCAGCTAGCGCCAAGTTCCCAGTAGTCAGCCTGGTTCTGTTGCTCCTGTGACCCGCCTGAAGAAATGAGGACAGGTATCCTGTGTGCACTGGCACTTGCACACTGAAATATGTCACCTTAAAGTATGTTCTTGACTCAGGGTTTCAAGTTGATCCCTGATCTAGAAGAAGAGGGCCTGTCATTCACTTCACCAAAGATGGTTAGGAGCAAGCAGAGCTGTGTGCTGGATGTGCTTGTGTCAGCCCCAGAGCAGAATTCTGCTATAGACTCCATGACCAGGGAGGTTTCTGCCTAGGTCTGAGCTCTAGGCATAGCTGTGTATTTGTATGTCAGTCCCCAGGTCCCGAGAATAGGAGATCTAGATGGATGGAGAAAGTGAGGAAATGTTAGCTTATGTGACATTTTTCCCTGGGAAGGACTTTGGCTGTGTGTATAGGTGTGGTTTTGAATGTATGAATAATTTTGAATGTACATAGTGTGCTAATGTATATTTTTAAGAGTGAGCCCATGAGTTTGTGTGGTGAATTTATGGTGTCACCATAGGTGAGTGTGAATGTAGGTGTCAGATGTGACTCAGTGTAAGGAAACATGCAAATGGTGAGTGTGAACAGGTGTGTTAATGTGTGGCAGTAGGAATTTGTGAGCAGGCCAGTGCACGCATGAGAGAGAATGTGTGTGTGTCTCTGAGTGTGTGTGCTCGAGTGGTGGGCAGCTAACACCTGGATGTGAATAGATGAGCACGTTTGTGTGGTAATGAGTGAGAGTGCACACTTGCCCCAACCCTGTACATCTCTAGGCAGGGAGGGGCAGGGGGCTGACAGATCCCATGATCATTTCCTTCCTAGGCCAGTGGGGGCAGTGGGAACTTCAGCTGGTCTTCCTCGAGCTACATGGTTGCCACAGTCACTGTCAAGGGCGTCATGACCACAGGCGGTGACACTGGCCTCAGTGTGATCCGGGCACATGATGTTCAGAACCCTCTCCATTTTGGTGAGATGAAGGTAAGATGGTGGCAGGACATCCCACGGAGAGGTTCAGGACAGGTTTCATGTTGGTGCCCCTCTCACCTGCCCTCAGGCCGTGTTCAGAGGTCTTATTCCTCTGCCCAGTGGTTGTGCTTTGTGGGGGATTGATGGGTCCATCCCAGCTCTGACCTCAAGGAGTCCAGCCCATAATAAGGATGGGCAGAATACTGCACACCGAACAGTGGCTGGCAGAGCAAGAAAAGTCCACAACAACAGCCGGAGGACATGAGTAACCACAGAACAGCAGTGGAAACTTCCCACACAGAAGTCAGGACCCTGAATTAGGAGAGGCCTCAAGGTTGGACTGAAAGTTTACAGAGGAAGAGGGCTTCCTGTCTCCTCTTCCGTATACGTTCAGGTGTTCTGTTACTGGTATTTGATCCTGACTGATTGAGAGCCCCAGTTGCTGTCAGGTGGGGTTGCTCACTACATCTGTGCCCCCCTCCTTACCTCGAGTCTCATGGTATGTTCAGTCCCAGCCTCCTCTTACATTAAAGGGATCTGGGTTTTCAGTGATATCCACACACATATGTTAAACATAGGTTTATCCTTAGTTACAGGTGAATCTACCAGGCCTGACAGAGGAAGTGCAACTACCCAATATTGGGATCAGTTGTGAGTCCTTCGCCTCAATCCCTTCCTCCTCTGAAACTGACACCAAAGACAGTCCTCAGGAGGCAGCATGTGCCATAGTTAAAACTGACTGCATGGGTACACGGGATATGATGGGTAGTTCTCTCTTTCTCTAGGTGTATGTGATTGAGCCCAGCAGTATGGAGTTTGCCCCGTGCCAGGTGGAGGCTCGAGTGGGTCACAACCTGGAGCTGCCCCTGACAATCAGTGGCTTCATGCCTGGTGGTGGCAGTGAGGTGGTCACCCTGAGCGACTGCTCCCATTTCGACCTGGTCGTGGAGGTGGAGAATCAGGGTGTGTTCCAGCCCTTGCCAGGTAAACCAGTAGTGGAATTGGGGCCCAGATGGTAGGGGTTATCTGTGGGCACCAGAGGGACCACAACACTTAGAATAGCCTTTGCCCTGTGTTCTTGTCCATTCTGAATCCTGCCTGATGTGTTTGATGCCTTTGTCAATCCATCTTTATGATCTTTTTCTCTTCCATGTCTGCAAAATGTTTCTTCCATGCCTGAGTGGAGTCTCCTGCCCACATTTATATTTCAGTTCATGAAATACAACAGGTGCTCATACTATAATATGTACATGGCATTTCGATTAGTTCAATCTTAATGCCTGTGACAGGCCCAGGCCACCCCTGAGCATATTTTTCTCAGCCTCCCGTCTTGGGAAAAGTATTGGTAGTGACTGTGACAGTGTCAGCTTGCATGCGTGGAGCAGGCAGTTTACCTGGCTGACTTCATTTGGATTGTACACCAATAGCAGGAGGAGCTAGCTGCTGGTGGGCCATGTACCAGCACGTGAAGACACTGGGGCAGCTTCGTTGTTTATGGCCACATGTGGCCTGTGCAGGGATTAGGCACAGACCTGCAGCTCCAGTTTCTATGAGCTGTGGCCTCCCAGAAGTGCGCCTCCAGGAAGAGTGAGGATTTGCAGCTTACAAAATCTGCAAGACACTTGGGAGTAGGCTGTGGGCAAGAACAAAGACAGCATTCAGTGAGTGACGGCCCATGCCATCACCAAGGTGGGCAGTTCTGGGCAGTTCTGGCAGGGATTGTCTCATGGTGAGCCTAGAATGTTAGGACCTATCCCATCATAATGGCTCAAGCCTAGAGACTGGGAGCTGTTGGAGATGTTTGAGCAGAAAGGGATGTGAGTCTAGCAGCACAGGTGCTTTCCATGTGACTGTGTGTACCCTGTGGGTGTGATGACATCCAGAGCTGCACAGAAGAAGAGGACATCTCTAGGAAGTGCCCAACTAAAGCTATTAGCTGGTGGCCTCAGAAAATCTAGTGTTTCCACATGTTAGCTATTGTGGGTAGAAGAAGAGGCATTTTGAGGGAGAGGGACCACTAGCAGCCGGAGATGGACTGTCCTATGTACTGGTCCCATGCCCATCCCACAGAGTGACTGTAGGGTGCTATTCAGTCTTTGGGGGAAACCCAGAACCTGCAATTCAACATTCCCAGGACTGATAGGCCTCTTCGCTTACTGGCATGATGTTCAATCTCTCTGAACCTTGTTTTCTCCATGGGTCACGGGAAATGGGTGCAAGAGCCCCTGCCTCCTAAGAGGGCTGCACATGGACATCCCTCTGAACATCCGTAGGTGAAGACAGCAGCTAAAACAAATCCTGTGTGGTCAAAATTTCCCTTAGAAAGTGCTGGAATCTCTCTTGGTGAACAGGGTGTTAGATGGGAATCTCTGGGACTCAGCAGGCTGGGGTAATGGATGTCTTATATGTTTGAGGGCCACCCTAGGGCACACCTGACCCAAGGAACAGATATGGTCATCAGGATAAATTAGTAGTCAGTTTCTCCAAGGCAGGGTACATAGCAGGACTCTTCGGAAGGGACTGTATCAGGGTCCTTATTGGGCAAAACCAACTATGGACTGGGGCAAGTGTTTGCAGATCATTTCTTAGTAAGGATTAAGATCTAGAATGTGTAGAGAACTTCTGCATGTCAACAATAAAACAGAAATGATTCAATAATGCACAAAGGACTTAAGCAGATATTTCTGTAAATGTTACATGTAGTAGGCACTATTGTAGCAAAAGATGCCCACCCTCATCAGTCACCACAGAAATTCAGAGCAAAACCACCTGGAAAGGGCTAGGGAGGTGGCTCCGTGGTTAAGAGCCCATGCTCTTCCAGAGGACCGAGGTTAATTTCCCAGTATCCACCTTAGGCGCCTCACAACTGCCTGCAACTCCAGTTCTGGGAATCCAACACCCTCTTCTGGCCTCCACAGCATTACATGCATGTATTCACATTACACACACATAGTTAAAAATAAATCTCAAAGAAGAAGCACACTGAAAAGTACACCCACTGGGGCAGCTACTGTTACAGCAACAGAAAGCTTTAGGATGTGTGGAAACTGGAATCCATGCTCTGCTGGAGGATGATAAAGCCAGCCACTGTGGAAAACAGTATGCTGGGTTCTCAAAACTTCCAATAGAACCAGTATGACTCAGGAAGTCCCATTTCTAGACATAGACCTAAGGTTGCTGAAGTGTGAATGTAAAGACGTCTTTGTCAGTCTGTAGCAGCATCATTCACACGTGCAAATAGCTCAGTAGAGGAGTGGGTGCGGGGCATGTTCAGCTCTAAGAAGAAAGTTCTGTAGTGGTGCCTCATGGAGAAGCCTTGAGGACATTGTGGCGGGTGAACCAAACCAGTCATGAGGATATGTGCTGTGTGGTTCTTTGTAGATGAGCTGCTTATAGTAGACAAGCTCAGAGACAGGGAATGATGGCTGCTGTTAACACGAGACATTTCAGTTTTGCAAGTCAGAGGGCCTGAGTGGCAGCTGGTGGTGGGGCCTGAACAACCCTGTGGCCTGTCTCTGTACATAAGAAAGTTGAGGTGAAAAAAAAAAAAAGAAAAAAAGGAAAAAAGAAAATTGGGGTGGGATTATTGTTGTTGTTGTTATGATGATGATGATTATTGTTATTATTATTCTCATCATTATTATTAACAACCAGGTCCCACTATTAATCTCTGACCAGCCTAGAAGTGACTGTAGAGCAGGTTGGCCTTAAACTCAAGACATATGCTTGCTGCCTCTGCCTCCAGAGTGCAGGGATTAAAGACCTGCGCCACCACGACTGCCCCCTCCTCACTTTTGAGACGAGAAGCTAAATGTTGTGTGCTTCATCATAATTCAGATTTGTTCTAGTTAGGTTTTCTGTTGCTGTGTTAAACACCGTGACTAAAAGCAGCTTGGGGGAAGGAGAAGATTTATCTGACTTACAGTTTACACTCCATCACTGAGGGAAGCCGAGGGAGGAACCTGAAGGCAGAAGCTGAAGCAGAGACCATGCTGCTTACTGGCTTGCTCAGCCTGCTTTCTTATAGAGTCATAGACCACTTGCTCAGAGGTGGTACCACTCACAGTGGACCAGGCCCTCTTACACCAATAATTAACAAGGAAATGCCCCACAGACTTGCTCAACTTGCTCCATCAGGTCTGCCTGTAGGCAGTTCCTTAACTGAGTTTCCTTCTTCCCAGAGTAACTCATTTGTGTAAAATTGACAAACACAAACCAACACAACATTAATATATTTCTTGCAAACTTAATTAAAATTTGGTGGGGAAGGATAGCACAGATGAAAAGCAGCTGTTAGCTGGGTAAACAGGAGACACTTGGCTGCACACATGTATGCCTGCAACTGGTCCCATTCCTCTGGTCACAGCCAGCAGAAGTGCTGGAGTCCGCATTGGTATTGTGTAGCACAGCCCAAACTGGAAGCACCTGTAATGTTCATCGTGGCATGAGGAAGTCGTGCTGTGCGATCATCCCCACAGCAGAACAGCATGCAGAAATGTAGATAAAGGCTGCCTGACCATGAAGACCGAGGACCAGCACAGCCCATGCTCCCCACCCATTTTTATTTAAGGCTGTTCTGATGGAAATGGGGAGGAGTTTGAGACCAAAGGGGGACCTCTAGGGGGTGTCTGAGCTGCTGCTAAGCTCTCTTTGACCTGGATCCTGGACACAGGGTGTGTTGAGCACATGAGGGAAAAGGGAAGCCATTGCTAGTTGTATATGTACCAGATCTGTGCGTAATATACATGAATCATGCTTTGCTTTTGTTTAATTGTGTTTTGTGGTGCTGGGGATGGAACCCAGAGCCCTGTTTGTGCTAGGCAACCATTTTACCACTGAGCTATAACTCTAGCCTCTGGGTAAATCACTGTTCATGTGATTTTCTTTGTGCAGGGAAGCTGCCTCCAGGTCCTGAGCACTGCAGTGGAGTCAAAGTGAGAGCTGATGCCCAGGGGTCTACCACCCTCCTTGTGAGCTACACACACGGCCATGTACACTTGGGTGCAAAGATCACTCTTGCTGCCTACCTGCCCCTCAAGGTGAGTTGTCCCTGTCCTTTGTCATCTGCCCTATCTGTTCCTCACCTTCTCTTTAGTGTTCCTGGAGGTTAGATGATGGTCTCTCTCATAGATCCTGTGCTTTTTTTTTTCTCCAAATTGACAATAAGCTAGGATTATGTGGGAAGAAGGAACCCCAGTTGATAAAATGTGCCAATCAGATTGATTTGTATACAAGTTGGGGGTGTTTTGAGTAATGATTGTTGTGTGTAGTCCTGAGTTGTATAAAAAGTAGAGTGAGCAAACCAAAGAAAGTTCCTCCCTGGTACCTGTTTCAGTTCCTGACCCCAGGTTCCTGCCTTGAGTTCCTACCCTGACTTCCCTTCCTCATGGACTGTGATTGGGACGTGTAAACTGAATAAATCCATTCCTCCCCAAGTTGCTTTTGGTCATGGTGTTTATCACAGCAATAGGAAGCAAACAAGAATAGATGCCAAGTGCTGTCATTGGTACCTGTGGGCAGGCTACGAGTCCCTTAGCACCACAACTACCCTAATCCTTGAGAGTAATAGCTTTCTGTCAAAAGCTCTGTGAGTTTTCCCTTTGCTTACTGGAGACTTTGAGGGCTGCATGGTCTCACTGGCTAATTCACAGTTTGCTTCAGTTAGTGTGAGAACCCGCAGAGGGCTGAGCACTGTTCTTTGACAAGTACGACACAGGTCTAGAGACTTGTGCTGGGCGCCTCTGCACACAGTGAGGAAGATATAGCCAGCTGTGGTCATGTACACCTGTAAACCTGGCACTCAGGAGCCCGAGGCAGGAGGATCTTGAGTTCCAGGCCAGCCTAGACCTGGTCTCAGTAATGAGACCTGTCTCAAAAAAGAAAACAAAACAACCCAAATAAATAGGAACACAAGGAAATCGAGGAGAGCTCAGGAACAAGGACATGGAGCGGGCCCTGACCAAGCTGGCCAGGGCATCTGAACCCTGTGCGGAGCCTGTCTGCAGCTTTGCTTCCTGTGAAAGTGAGCTTCTGCCCCACAGCCCACCAGCAGTCTGCACCAAAGAGCAAGCCTTGAGCGTGCTGGGCAAGTGTTGGAGCACATAGAAAACCTTTTTATTTTTATTTTGAGACGATTTTCCTGTGTAACCCAGACTGACCTTAAATTGCTTCTTAAGTAGCGGGAATTTTAGGCCTATGCCTTCACACTGACTGGTTTCTGTTTTTTAAAGCACAATGTGTATGTGTGTGTTGGGGTGGGGGCTTGAGAGATGGTTCAATGGTTAAAGCAGAAGCTGGAGAAATGGCTCAGTCATTAAAGCCCTGGATGCTTTTCCAGAATACCCAGGTTCAATTCTCACCATCCACAACTACCTGTAACTCCAGTCTCAGGGGATCAGAGCCCTCTTTGTCCTCTATGGACACATGTAGTATATAGATATACATCCAGGTAAGCTACTCATAGAATATAATAATAAATAATAATAATAATAATAAAATAGTAGTGGCAGTGTAGTAGAATTAATGTATATGTTCAGTATTGTGTCCTACATTCAGCATTTGGTAAGTAAGTACTGTGTTGAGACCTGTGTGAGGTCCATCATGCCTTACCAGAACCCTCTTTGTAAATATTAATGTGTTGCTCTTACCTCTGAGAAATGAGCATGAAAAGCATGTTTTTGCTCATGAAGTCATTTCTCTCCCATGTAGTCTGTGTTAGGATAGATCCTAGGTAGGAATTTCCTGAGTTTATTTTTATTTTTATTTTATTTTATTTTGAGACAGGGTTTCTATGTAACCCTGGCTGACCTAGAACTTGCTATGTAGCCCAAGCTGGTCTTGAACTCATAGAAACCCCCCTACCTCTGCCCCTGCCTCTTGAATGCTGAAGTTAAACTGTGCACCACCATGCCCTTCACTGTAGTGTACTCCCCACTCCAGTGAGGACTTAATTCTTTCCAAATCCCTAACTCATGGCCACCCTGTGTATAATGCCCATATGGAGCCTGAATTTCAAAGAGGACACAGGGTTGCCCGGCAGTCCCCCAAGCAGGGTGGGGACCTTACTTCTAGATGCCCAGCATTGCCTAGCCACCTCCTCCCAGAGAAATGCTAAGCCTTCCACTTCTTTCTTCAGGCTGTGGATCCCTCTTCTGTTGCTGTGGTAACCCTGGGCTCCTCAAAGGAGATGCTCTTTGAAGGAGGCCCTAGGCCATGGGTCCTGGAACCTTCCAAATTCTTTCGGAATGTCACTTCTGAAGACACAGGCAGCATCAGCCTGTCTCTCTTGGGTCCTCCAGCCTCCCGGAATTACCAGCAGCACTGGGTCCTCATGACCTGCCAGGCCTTGGGTGAGCAGGTGAGTGGACAGCCACCCTCAGTCCCACCTTGCCTACTGGAAGAGATAGAAAATCTACTCAGTCTTCAAAGAGCCGTGAGAATGTGGTTCCTCTTGTATCCAAGGACAAGGGAGTCCAAGGCTCAGTGAGGTGACCTGCCGACTGCATGGAATGTTTCTGTTGGAGTCCCAGTACACATCAGCTTTGTTAAAACCAGCCTGTCGGAGTGGCCTCCGCTTTCCCAGGGCTATAGCATCCCCATCTACTGCTACAAAGTAGAGGTGGAGGTTTGAGGTCAGGAGTCACAAACCCCATGTTTCAGAGTTGGGCAGCTGTCAAAAGATTGTGACCCTAGGCCTGGGTTTGGCACACCAGCTTGTTCTTTCAGGATTTGGGGAGATGTGCCAATGTTAGACGTGTGAACTTTTGATCGTTTTGAGATAGGGTTTCCCTATGCAGCTCAGGGTGGCTTGAATGAAACTCACTTTATTATTATGCAGCACAGGCTTACCTTGAACTCACTTAACCTCAGCCTTCCAAGTACTGAGATTACAGGCATAATTTACTATGTCCAGCTTCAATGTTTTTAGAGTTTGTTTTTGTTTTTGTTTTTAGTGTTGAAAACCAAAAAAATACTGGAAGGTTAAGAGGACTGAACCGAACATGTCATAATCTGAGTTCCCACAGGGCCTGCATGGCTGGACATAGTACCCTTTTCCTCAGGTCAGGCCAAATCTGTGGGCCTTGTGCTCTTCTGACTTCTAATGGCTCTGTTCTGAGCGTCTCCAGACAGGAACAGAAAGCAGGCAGAACCATGAACTGAAAAGTGAGAGTGAAAAGAATGCAGAGTCAATTGCAGGTGCACACATACACCCTGACAGAGCCCCCTGACATCAGCAATCCAAAGCAGGCTGCTATGGAGAAAGGCCCCACTAGAGATGTTAGTAGAAGTATAGAACAGTATTAAGAACAAGAAAAGCTGAGGCTGGAGAAATGGCTCCGCAGTTAGGAGCACTGGCTGCTCCTTTAGAGGACCCAGGTTCCGTTCCCAGCACCCACATGGCAGCTCACAACTGTGTCTGCAACTCTAGTTCCAGGAGATCCATGTATGTGGTGCACACACACATGGTGCACATGCAGGCAAAATACCCATACACATAAAATAAAACAAATACATCTTTAAAAAAAGGAACAAGAAATGTGTAATACTAAATAAATAATAAAACTAAGAGTAGCACCGAATTATCTTGGCTTGTCTGAGTCATTGGAGTTCCTGCCTTGGCCTGTAGAAGTTAAACTCTAGGTCAGGTCTCATCTAAGGCATACACTCTGAGCTTCCTCACTCATGGCATCGTGGGCAGATAGCCTGTTGAAAGCCAGGCGGTGTCTCCCTCCTCCCACCTCAAAGCATACTGTTCTGTCCTCAAGTTGTGTGTCACTGAGGAGGCTGGGGGTGCTGGCTCCCTCAGGTGCAGCTGCATTGCATATACAACCAGAGACTGCACTTGACTTCAGAGGTCCCACTCTAGCCACAAGTGGGCCTTGTCCTGTGCACTATTGCATAGCATGTGCAGGTGGTGAGTGTGGCCCCTCCTCTAGCACGGAGGAGCAAGTGGGCATGGAGTCCACTGGGCTTTGTCCTGTACTGTCCCTTTTCTGACCCATTCCTTCAGTTAAGGTCTCTTAACCTTCAGGGTGAAGATTCCTACCTCTGTGCCTCACCTTGATGAGTGTGAAGTTAGCACAGATTCCTCTTTCTAATGTCCAGGACCAGATTCAGCTATGGGGTTTTCCTGATGTCCTAGGGAACCATGAGGCATCTCCTGATCTGCCTCTTCTCTGACATGTTTGTAGATGGTACCTGGGGTATAGGCATCATCACTGTCCTATAGAAGTTAAGTCTCAGTTCAAAGAGGAGAGACTATGCTCGGGTGTCTGACTGCTCCTCCCGTTCCTTTAGGTCATTGCTCTGTCCGTGGGAAATCGGCCCAGCCTCTCTAACCCCTTCCCTGCTGTGGAGCCCACTGTGGTGAAGTCCGTCTGTGCCCCACCATCCAGGCTCACTCTCATGCCTGTCTATGCCCTCCCGCAGTTGGACCTATCATGTCCATTACTGCAGCAGAATAAGCAGGTGGTAAGTATGGCCACTCTTGGGAGGGAGGAGATATTGCCTGGTGGATTGACAAGAGAATCTTAGCTCCCTACACCCATTGTCTTGAGTGTTCTGAAAGCTTGGACTCCTTATGCAGGCACCTGAATTTCAACAGCCAGTGCTGTGTGAAGTTTTTCCATTTGCATTTTGCATGAGGGAATCCAGGGCCTGCAGAGGTGGGAGACTTTCCAAAGTCCAATTGCATAGTTGGTCCCAGTAAGAGAGACATACTTAGCTTCTGGTTTTGTATGTTATAGGGGCGGAAAGGTGACAGGCACTTGTTAGAAGCTAATTTGGAGTTTTGCTCTTTTCCCAGGCTAGTAATATGCATCTTCACTTAATGGTGTGCCCAGTGGAACCAGTCACAACCACAGTCAGCTTCAGCATCACAGGGGGAAACTGATGCTCTGTGGAGCTCTGTAGTCTGTAGCTCATGGCCACTCAGTCCCATGTTAGTGCACAGTCTTTATGTACTGTCAGCTGATGTCAGTGGCTGTCATGTCAGAGCACATGTGGGTCAGGCTGGCTGAGGGGGTGGGGCACAATAGGCTGTGGTGTGTTAACTCATGATGGGTTCATTGTGTATGACCTCATCCTAAGTCCAGGAGCTTCTGTAGTGGCCAAGCAGACAACTCCTCAGGTCCCACCACTTCTGATTCCAGACTCACTGTTGCCCTCTGCTGGGCACACGAGGAGCTGAAGAGTCCTTGTGGAGGGTCCTGTGGTTTCAGCTGTTCACGTGGGGTGTTGTCTTTGTGTATAGTCAGAGTGGGATTGGGAGCTGTGAGGAAAGGGGACATCAGTATTGCATTGTCACAGGGCAGGGCATTCCAAAGTAAATATGAAGAGGAGAAGAAAGTGTCTGGGGCCTTCAACCAGCAGTTACGGGGTAACATCTACAGGTTGGCTTCCCCAGAAGCTGGATCAGGTCCAATCCTCAGCCCTGGAGCCTCATAACCCAGAGCCTTGAGTACATCCAGCTTAATGACATGGGAGAAAGCAGCCTTGGCCCTGCAAGGAGGAAGGAATCACGGTTTCCTCATTCCTCCAGCACATATCTGTCCAGCACGTCCTCCTGGCCCTTCAGCACCAAGTTCTGAAACAACAGCGTTGAGGAGGGTGAGGAGCCACTGAGGGTCACTGCAGAAGTGCTATGGAGAATATAGCTGGGAGGGGCGGGGCTGCCAGGGAGGCAGGAGGGTCACAGAGGGGTGGGAGGAGGAGCCAGACAAGGAGATGCCAGCCTAGTGGAGCTAAGGGAAAGGCCCAGGGAGGTAAGCTGCAAGAGCAACAACAGCTCTGAGGTCAGCCATGGTCTCTGGTATCCCTCCTGTGCACGTGGTAGCCAGGCCAGTTCTGTGTGCTTGGAACATTCACCTCATAGCCTCATTTCCCCCATCACCACAACCGTCTCTGAGGTGGGCAGAGTTGAAAATGCAGAATCAGCTTTTATCCATCTCCAAACCCAGCAACTCCTCCTAGGGTCTGTGTTTTCCTGAAGCTGTCTCAGAGTAGGTCCTCCTCACCTCTGTGCACCCAGGCCTCCTGCACATCTGAATGATCCTCCTGATGCTGAGTGTGTCCACAGCCTTTCCATCTGTGGGGCAGGTGCTGTGAGCTGGGTCCCTGGTGGGTGAAGGACAGCTTTGCCTTCCTGGTTAGAAGAGCTGTATAACTGTAATGCCTGGGGCTTGAGGACCAGCCTTCGTCTCTCCTGTTGGAGACAAGCACAGCTGTTTCCCCTGCTGCTCTGGTGTGGATCTGTGGTGGTTCTGCCTTCTCTGGCCCTTGTTCATCACTGGAGCTGAGAATAAACACTCTACAGACCCTCACTTATCTCCCTCACTTGCTTCACTTGGGCCATTAAGGGTGGTTTACAGTAAGAAGTACATCAAGAAGTGGGAAGTGTGGGAGCAGGGGTTACAGACTCAGAGCCTGCAGGTGTCTACTGCAGAATAAATGACCGTCTTTTTTTTTTTTTTTTTTTGCCTCATTGTGGTGCTCAGGAAAAGACTTCTCTATTTCAACTTGGAGACTTGTTGAGATGAAATCCTGTCTTCACTACCTGCTTCGAGCCTTTTTAGCTTTCTGTTGACATATTATTGCACGTTTACGGCATGCACTGGGTCCATGCACACACACACACACACACACACACACACACACACACACACACACACACCTTTAAGTTATCAAATCAGTCTGGGCAACCCACCCTCTCAAATGATGCTTCCGTTGTGTTGGGAAGCTTCAGACTGTTCCCTTGCTGTTCTTTATGTAATCTATTATTATGGTATTTAGTTGCCCTCCTGTGCTGCAGAACCCCAGAGCTTACTGCTCCCTGTGTTCAGAGCTACAGCCCATCCCTCTGCCCCTCCCCTCTCTCCCGAGCCTCCAGTGACTCCCGCCTGCTCTGCTTCTCTGAGATCATTTCAGCTACCACACATGTGTGAGAGCCCACATCACCTGACTGTGTGTGCCTCTCTCTTTACCTGGTTTGTCTGCAAGTTTTACCTTTTAATTCACATCTGTTTTGTGTAATTGTCCTTGGTAGAGGAAACAGCATTGTGCTAAGTTTGGATTCTCAGGAATCATCTGTCTGTTGGGCTCCCTGCCAGAGGAAAGGAGCAAAAGTCAGTGAAGATGTTTTACCATGATTCCAACATGAGAGACAATTGGCCTGTGTTCAAGCCCCACCTGCTGTAGGAGCCAACCATTGATGGTGATGGAAGCCAGTGATAGGTTATGTGACTGGATGTCCAGTCCAGAGAGTAGCCATGATAAATTCTGTCTTTTCTGACTAAACCTGCTTGTGGCTTACGGTTGGGCTCAGGGAGAAAGCCAAGTTGCTTCTGTGGCCTGTGGAGCCTTGGGTCCCTGGCCCCTAGCTGTTCTTACCTCTGACTCTATGCCTCTCATGCCTGAATACATCGTCATTCTCCCCACCTGCTATCAGTGCTTGGGGCTTGAATAGACTGAGCCCTGGGGCTTGTAGCTTTGCCTTTCCTGGCTCCACGCCCCTCATTTCTTTATTCAGATTCTCCTTTTGTCTTTGACTTCAATTAAAGGTGTACCTGCCTCCACATACCTGGCCCCTCCTCCCAATCCTCTCACTCCCTGGTTTCTATAGTGACCTATCACTATAGAATATGCTTGCCTAGCCAGTCACCAGAACAGAGAGCCTGGCTCTGACCAAAAGCACAGCAAGCAATGGTGGATAAGTGAGCGGCAAACCAGGAGCACACTGTCCCTGAGTCTGTCTGAGAGGCACCCTCATGTAGACTTAGTGACACTAAGACAGCAAGAGAGTGGGGAGTGGGTGTTAACCGGGGGAGCATTGGCCTTCATGTTGATCATCTGTGCTGCTGACGTGCAGCAGGACAAAACCAGATCACACAGAGATGTCTTCCCTGCTTTAAGCAGGGGTGAGGAGTTCAGCAAGGGGTTTCTGGTCTGTCTGCAGCCACATCAGGTTAGTTCAGAGCTGTCTCAGACTGAGAGGCGATGGTGTGACTGTGGAGCTTGACTCAGAATGGACTACATGTTGTTGGTGTCAGCAGGAAGTAATGGGCCTTAGACACAGAACTGCCATGTGATCCATCAGTCCTTGTGTTCCCGAGCCATGAGCCGGTCATTCAGGCATGGCCCCCGAGATTTATGGTCCCATTAGAGGACCTTGAAGAAGATATATCCCCAAGGTGCATCTAGGTGCAGTATCAATTTAGTTTTATAGCTCTCCAAATCCAGAGGCCACCTAGGACACGTTTGCAGAGTAAATTATTGGCAAGGTGAAACACCAGAATGGAGTCAACCAGCGGAAATGATTGTCTGCAGTCAGACCAGGTCAGGTCCAGGTCTTGAGGCAGGTCAGCCAGTGTTCCTTTTACCAGTCTTGGGTGCTGCTGTGTACCAGGGGGCTAATTAGTCCAGGATTGGGTTGAGCTGGTGCCTAAGGAGCAAGCAATGTCACAGGAAGTCCTTGGAGAATCTGGCCTGCTTTGTTCCACTCTAAGCCTGTGAGAGTGAGAGCAAGTTCTGGAGAGTCTGAGCCACAGCATTTCATTTTGTAAAGTGGGAAAGTTCCAGTCAGCCTGCAGGCATGTTTGCATAGAGCTGATGTCTTTCCCAGGAAAGCACTGATTTTCTACCAGAAGCTGGGAGGGAGGGTGAGATGTCTGGGGAAAGAGCTCTGCAGTCCCTGCCCACACTCACAGCTCCCCAGCTTGAGTCCTGCCCAGTTAAAACCCTCAGTGTGACCAGTTGAAGAGCCAAGTTGCTGACATGAAGGAGTGCTTTTTAAATTGCAGCATGCTTAGTCATGTCTGGAACCAGGAGACCTACAAGAAATTGGAGAGGGATCCTGGAGGTAGAGGCAGGGAGCTTGGTGCAACATCAATAAGGATGGCCATGCCACAATAACAATCCCCACCCCCACAGCCACACATCTCAACTGTGCAGTGTAAGCTCAGCTCTTACCTGCATGGTACAAGAGTCTCAAGGTGTCCACCACTAGGAGCCGTTATGCAGAAAGTTTGTGCTTAGGCCTCAGAGGGTCTCAGAGGGAATTACCAGGAATTACCACAAATCACTTGTCACATCTCACTTACCAGACTTAGTGACAGCTACCCTAAGGTAAATGGATAGTCCTTCCTTCTGGGCTGTGTCTGAATGGATTAGATCAGCTGTAAGCTATGCTAGAGCCCACCCCATTTTGCTACTTCAGTGTGAATTTGTCTCTTGAAAAACCACACTACAGAATTCATATTTAAAATAAAGTCCTGGGGCTATAGAGATGGTCAGTGGTTACAAGTGCTGGGTTCAGTTCTCAGCACCCACGGGATGGTTCTTAAGTCTCCTGCTGTCTTCTGTCCTCTTCAGGCATGAGGCTTACATATGTGTATGTAGGGAAAACATTCAAAACACATACATAAAATAAATCTAAAAAACAATGTTTAAAAAAAAAAGTCCCAGCAGACTGGTTCTACTTCCTACCCTGACTGGAGCAGCCAAAGATGGAGGCCTTTGTGTCTCCCTGAGCAGGAAGAGTTGGAGCCAAAGGTCAGTCCAGGATACTCCTGCCTCTCCTTGGCTTGCACCCTGTGTCATTTTGTTAGGGAAAAGGGGAGTCCTTATCACCCATGGAGAAAAGGGAGCCAATCTGGGCAGGGCTTTGGGCACCTGAGTGGTGGCATTCCTGAGTATTGGTTGTGACTCATCTCTGCCCCTTCATCAGAACCATATGAACCCACAAGGGAAGCTCCCGACTTCATTGCATACCTGTGGCAGACAGTAGTGCCAGAGTCCTGGGTGTGCTCACAACATCTGATCATTGTTTCTTTTAGGTTCCAGTATCCAGTCACCGCAATCCCCTGTTAGACCTGGGTGCCTATGACCAACAGGGCCGTCGATTCGATAACTTCAGCTCTCTGAGCATCCAGTGGGAGTCCTCCCGGCCGTTGCTGGCCAGCATTGAGCTTGACCAGCCCATGCAGCTGGTATCCCAGGATGATGGGAATGGTCAAAAGAAAATACATGGTGAGCCAGGTCTTTAGCTAGAGGGACTGGAGCTGGAGATGTGGGAAGCCCTAGACACACAAGAAGGTCCCGCACTAAGTTCATGCCTAGGACCTCAGGCGTCTGGGGCTTCCCTTCGTTTAGAGCTGAACCATGAAATAGAGAGAGCTCATCTCCTTATCCCTCCCTCCCTTTTTGAGACAGTCTCACTGTAGCACTGGCTGGCCCAAAACTCACTAAGACACTCCTCAAGACACTGAGATCCACCTGCTTCTGCCTCTTGGGTGCTGAGATTAAAGATACGCCATGACAGCTGGTTACTTTTTTTTTTTTTTTTTTTTTTTGAGATAAGGTCTTCCTGTGCAGGCAAGATAGCCTCAAACAGGTCTTCCTGTCTCTTGAGTGCTGAGATCTCATGCCTGGGCCAGTACACCCAGCTTCACAGTTTCTTTAATCCTATTTAGGCATGTGTGGTAGGAAACGGGCTCAGGACCCAGAGCAGTCAGCTTGCCTGTCCCAGGTCCCTTGACCCAGCTGTGGCAGTGACAAACTTCCTCAGCAGCCCAATGTTGTTGAGCTTGTCCTTTCAACTTAGCTCAGCAACTGTTTTGGACCTGTTAATCCTTACAGGACTAAAAGCCCCAGCAAACTCAGTTACCTGTTTCAAAACTTGAAACTGAATCAGCAGCAGGATGAGGTGGCCCCAAGGGACCTGTGACTGATATTTGTTTCCCATCTGTGCCCTCAGGTTTGCAGACAGTTTCGGTTCATGAGGCATCAGGAACCACAGTCATCTCTGCCACGGCGACTGGCTACCAGCAGTCCCACCTGAGCGCAGCCAGAGTGAAGCAACTGGTATCTCCCAGAGGACACAGTGGGTGGGACCATGGGCAAGACCAGGTCATCTCCTGGTTTTGTGTAGATTCTGTCTGGTGTCCAAGGGCCTGGAATTCTCTTGCTGGAGATCACTGCCTGATTCGTTTTTCCTGCTCCCCAGCGTCTCTTGAGGGCTTAAGGCAAATGTGCTGCTTGGCGGGAGTGGGGGCGGGGGTAATTAGAAGGGTCTCCCAAGAATGGACCTGTGTGGATGATACCCACACTGTCAGACTACCCGCTAAGCTGCTCCTGAAATGATGTGGAGACAGTAGATACTGGTGGACAGGGAAAGTGGGGACTTGCATCCTAGGGGGGCAGGATGCTGAGACAAGGAAGCTTTCTCTGGGAGAAAGTGGTCCCCATTTGGAAGGAGGTGGCCTGCCAAGGCAGATGTTCACTTATCACTGTCCCAAATGTCTTCACCCCATTTCATTCTTATCTCTTCTTGTAGAACAAATCTGTTAGCTTTTGAGTGGCCTCACTGGACTCCCCTCCGGAGCCTCACACCCTACAGATGGCCTTTTAAGAACTTCACATATACTTCCAACCTCTCAGGGGTTCTTTCTGCCTTCCAGGAGTCCCCTGGGTACTAACACTGCTTGAAGCTTCCATTCCTGGAATAAGGCCTCTACCTGGAGCATATAGCTCCACTCTTCTCGGAGAGAGCTGGTGTTGTCCGTGGTCTTATGGATCTGACAATGTTGGCCTTTCTCTTTTAGCATGACCCTCTAGTGCCTGTGTCAGCCTCCATTGAACTTATTCTTGTAGAGGATGTGAGGGTCAGTCCAGAAGAAATGACCATCTATAACCATCCTGGTGTCCAGGTATGACCCTTTGCCCACCACCCCCTCAAGTGAGGAACCGTGCACTCTTTGTCACCCAGCCTGACCCTTTTTACCCTTACATCTCCCTCCAGGTAGAACTCCACATCACAGAAGGCTCTGGCTACTTCTTCCTCAACACAAGCACCCAGGACATCATCAAGGTGGCCTACCAGGACACCCGGGGCGTGGCTATGGTAAGCCATCAGGATCCCAGCTGTCTGCTCAGGTTGGCATTATTCCAGGCCTACCTGGTACTGAGCAGAGCCTTGAGGTTCTGAGTTGCTCTGAAGTTCTGTGGTTCCCATGCTACCTCTGTGCTTTGTCTTCTCTATCTGCAATTACCTGAACTGTTAATTACCTAATTCTTCCCTTTCAATCAATCTTCCGATTCATCTTTTAATTATTCTTTTATTACATAAGTGGCTTTGTGGTAACCCTAAGAAGCTTGCATTTCAAAGCTTCTCCTGTGCTCTCTTTGCTCCCCTACCTCTCCACAGTTCCCACTGCACCCTCTCCCACTCCTAGGCGCAAGGACCTGATTGGACCTCATGCCCCGAGCTGCTCTTTCTTTTCATACTATGTAGTCCAAAATTACCTTACTTGTACTTTTAGCTCTTTTATTACACAGGATTAGAGCTCTTTAGATCCTTTTTTCTTTCCAATGGTTTAGTTTTACTTTATGTGCATGAGTACTCGCCTCCATGCATGTGTGTACCAATGTATCAAGTACATGCAGTGCCCTCAGAGGCCAGAAGAGGGTGACAGATCACCTAGAACTGGAGTTATAGCTGGTTATGAAAGGCCATGTGGATGTTGGGAACCGAATCCAGATCCTCTGGAATGGCTCCCAGGCAATGCTTTTAGTCACTGAGCCATCTCTCCAGCCCCTAAATGTTCTTTTCTTAATATAGCCAAAGAAAGAAAACAAAGAACCATCCTAAATGTCTACACATGTGTCTTATGGGGTATTTATGCAGCCGTTAAATGAAAAGTTCTTCTTGAAAGGAGGTCCAGAATGATACCCACCCACAGTGCCAACACTTGCCTAATAGAGCATCGTCATTGGGCAGCTCTGAGCCCAAACTCTGCTTCCTCTGTTGAAAGTGTTACCTCATTCCTAAAGAGTCAAGGCTCCCTGACTCTGAGGAGGTCCAAGGTGACAGGGAGGTAGAATGGAGGGCGTGTAGCTTCAACCCATGAAGTCTGGTTGGCAGGCTGGCTATGACTTCCCAGACCCTCTACGTTTGGCCTTGCCTTGTTCCTGCAGCTGTGCTACAGCAAAGGAGGCACTTGTGTTCCAGGGAGGGCTCTGATCCAGGTAGTTACCGAGGCCTCGCACCTCCTTTCAGAAACACTGGAGCGTGTTGCCCACTCCTACTAGGGAGCTGATGGCACATTTCTTTTGCTCCTGATTTTTGCCTCTACCAGCTCTCTTAGCCTATAGATCACAGAGTTAATGGCCCTAAGCTGAACAGGGCCATTGAGAGGAAACAACTGGGTGTGAGGAATGTGACTGGGAGTATTGGACTTGAGGGTTAACTGTGGTGCTGAATATCAGGAGCTGGTGGGGACAGAGGTAAACCAGAGGGCATGAGATTTGCAGAGGATAGGGCACAGGTGGCAGTGTGGGTCTCTGTTGATTCCTTTGCTGCTGGCTTATATGTCTCATTAACTTTACGTGTTGTGTAGAGGTTCTTGGTACGTTACAGATGTGAACAGCCACCCCACCATCAGGCTTAGATTATTTTCATGCCTGGAAAGGAAACTGTGTAGCTACCTGTTACCTTTGAGTTCTTCTAGACTCATCCCCGTCCTAGCTTTTACCTAACTTATTACTTAACTCTATAGATTTTCCCGTCCTGCACAGTTACGGAGAATGGAATCCTGCAGCATGTGGCCCTTGCCTAGCATCCACGGTGTCGAATGTTCCAGAAGCTCGTTTCTTTTTATGGCTGATATGGCTGTACCACCTCTTTGTTCATTTATCCATTAGTTGATATTTGGGGACTACCACCAGGATCTCATGTAACCCAGGCTGGCCTGGTGTTAGATATGTAGCTGAGGATGTCCTTTAGCCAAGGATAATTGAGCATCTGTTGTTCTCTTCACTTCTGGGATCACAGTTGTGAACCACCATGCCTGTTGTCATGTGGTGCTAGAGTCCAACCGTTCAGTGCTTCCTTCATGCCAGGTGGGCACTCCTCCACCTGGGCTGTACTTCCCAGTTCTACTGTCTGTCTTTACTATTGAGAATGATACTGCTGGGAACGTTCATATAGAGGAGGAGTTTTTGTAAGTTTTTTTTTTCTCTTTCTTTCTTTCTTTCTTTCTTTCTTTCTTTCTTTCTTTCTTTCTTTCTTTCTTTTTTTTTTAAATCTCCAGTCCTCGAGAATTTGAGTTACAGATGGTTGTAAACTGCCATATGGGTTCTGGGATCTGAAACTGACCTTTCTGGAAAAATAGACAGCCCTCTTACCTGCTAAAGCAGCTATCCAGCCCTGTGTATGTTATCTTATCTCTGTTTACATGCCCAGGAATGGTAACTTCTGCATGGAACGTTTTGAGGAACCACTGACTGTTTCCCCTGTCCTGTCCCACCAGCGGTGGGTGAGAGTGCCAGTGTCTCCTCATCCTTGTCCACCCCGTAATTATCAGACCTTGATATCCTAGCCACGCCAGTAGGTACAGGTGGCTTCTCCTTGTCAGGCAGATTTGTATTCCCTGAGGAGTAAAGTCATTCACCATCTTTGAGGCTTTTTTTTTTGTCTTCAAATTCTTGTGTCTTTTTGGATAAATGTCTATTTAGAACCTTTGATTGTTATTCTTTTTATTAAGTTGTAGAATATCATATTATATTCTAGATATAATTCACTCATGAGATGTGATATGCACATATTTTTCATTAAGGCTTCTCCTTTTTACTTTCAGGGTAGCATACTTTCAAGCTTATGTTTTTAATTTTGGTTAAAATAAAAACTAAAATAATAAAACATAAATTTTTATTTAAATTTTAGATTTTTTAAAAAGTTACATTTATTTACATATGTATTGTGTTGGAGATGAGGGGAACACACAAGCCACAACATGTGTATGGGTGTCAGAGGGCAACATTGGCAGTAGGCGCTCTCTCCACCTTGTGGGTTCTGAGATTGAACTCAGGGTAGGAGCCTTGGCGATGCACCGTCCTGCTGGTCTGTGCTCTTGCCTTTCCCGTCACCCTGAGGACCTGTGGCCGACGGCACTCCTGATGGTCTACACTGAGTTAACTGTGGTATTTGGTAGGAATCCGGGTCTTCTGTCACAAGTGGCCGTCCAGCTCTCCTGGCAGCCTTTGTTCTTTTTCTTCTGCACTGGATGATTCTGGCATCCTTGTCCAAATCCAGCAGCAATGTGCGCTCAATTCTGAGTCCGCCAGCTCTGCACAAGTTCTGTGCCATCCACGTCTTTGCTTCTGTCGCACCACCATGTAGATTATTGCTGCTTCATAGCAAGCTTGACATCATGTGAGTCTTCTGGCTCTTTCTTTCTTTTCAAGTTTACTTTGACTGTTTTGCATCCCTTACAATTCAATATAAATTCTAGAGTCAGCTTGTCAACTTATATGTGAAGCCAGCTAGAATTCTGCCAGGACTTAGGTCAGCCCTTTAACAGTATACAACCTCTGTCCATGAGTGTGAGGTATTACCCTGTCACCTCGGCCTCCCTTGATATCTCTTGGTGGTTGGTCTAGTTGGGAGTGTTAAGTTTTATACTAGTTTTGTTATCTTTATTTCTAAGAATTTGTTCTTTTTCTTATTAATAATTCTAAATAGAATTGTGTCTTAAATTTTATTTTTCTAACATTTGGCTTTCTGCATGTTAGTCTCATATCCTGTAACCTTGATGAGCTCTTAGGAATTTTTAGTGGATTCTCTAGGGGTGTGTGTGTGTGTGTGTGTGTGTGTATGTGTGTGTACAATCATGTCATGTGTGAATATAGGTAGTTTGACTGCTTCCCTTTGAATTTGGAAGATTTAATCTCTTTTTCTTACCTTATTGTCCTGACTACGGTCTCTAGTATAATGTTGAATAGAAGTATGAGACTAGCCATCATTGTCTTGCTCTAGATTGTGAGCAGAAAGCTTGCATCCTTCCACCACTAGACATGATGTGGTCATTTTACAGATGCCCCCAATGGGATAGTGGTGTCCACAGGGCTTTTAGGCAAGGCTGAAAGTATTTTTACATGTGTTTGTGAAGATTAAGACAGCTCATTCCTCACCCCACCCTCATTCTTCCTTGTCTCTGTTAGCTTAGATGCAGATTGGGCCTCTTGGGTATACACAGACTCAGTTCCTCCAAGGTTTCCTCTGATTCCCAGAGCTTCCAGCACACAATGAATGAGTATTTCCGTGATGCTGCTTGCTCTACCTCTACTCAGAAATTCTACCTTATCTGTGAGAGAAGGGTAAGGATATTTGACAATAATACCATTCCCTTGACCAGATAGTAAATCTCTGCTTCCATCATGCAGGTCGCCCTTGAGAACACCCTATAAGGAGTGTGGTCATGTTGTAGGGCTCTGGTCACAGACATGTGAGGTTGTCATGGGTCTTTCTGCTGTCAAACTGGTTGACACTGGACTTAGAGTAGATGCCCACTACATTGCCTTTCTCGCTCATGATTGGTGAGTCAGAGATCAGCTCATGTACATGGGTGCTCATAGGCACATAGGTGGTGGTAGTGCAGACCTAAGAGAGTTCTGGCTTTTCAGTGACCAACAAGCTGAGGAACCCAAGGATGTGCTTATGAGCAAGGGATGTGTGGTGCTGCCTTATTCAGGTTAATAAATGGCCATCTCTACATCTTGTTTAGAATTAATGAAGAGACAGCATCAGAAAAGCCAGGTGAGAGGAGACAAGTAGCTTAGGGGAATACTATGGTTACACCTCACTCCAGATTCCTACCTATGATCTAACTTGGCTCTGTGCAAGGTTGACTTACATATGATACTGATAAGATTAGTGGTCAGCAAACTCTGTGTCCACCTGCAGGGAAGCATCAAATGCAGCTGATTTGGAGCCTGCAGGAATCAGTCATAGCAGCTGTGAGAGGGACAAGTCTATACACGCTACTGGTCGATTCCAGGGTTCCTTTAGGATGCTCCTTTCCCAGGCTCTCTAGTGTGACTGTCTTGTACTGGCTCTGCTTATGGCTTGGGGACCTTTTGTTTTTCTGTTCCTCTTTCCTGTATGCCTATGTGTTAGGCCTTTGTTTTGAAATTTATTTTGTTCCCCTTTTAAAAGATTATTTTTAAATTTAGCATTTGAGTGTTTTGCCTGCATGTGCGTGTGCAACAAATGTATGCAGTGCCTGCAAAAGTCAGAGGAGCGCATCAGAGCCCCTGGAACTAGAGTTACAGATGGTTTGCACCATAAGAGTGGTGAGACTAGAGCCCAGGTCCTCCATCTCTAACCTTTTAATTTTTTTCAAAGATTTATTTATTTTATGAATGTGAGCACACTATCTTTAGACACACCAGAAGAGGGTGGCAGATCCTGTTACAGATAGTTTTGAGCCACCAGTGGGAATTGAACTCAGGACCTCTGGAAGAGCAGTCAGTGCTTTTAACTGCTGAGCCATCTCTCCAGCCCCTAACTTTTTAATTTTTAAGACTCTGGGTTCTCCTACATTTTCTGGCTGACCTTGAACTCCTTGTCTCAAATGCTTCTCCTACCTCAGCCTTCTGAGTAGTGGGAACTGTGGGTGTGATACTCATACTTTTGCCAAGCGTTTTCATATGTTCCCCTCTATATAAAAAGGAATAATTGTACACCCCTGTGTGTGAATGTGCCTTGTCAAAGCTTGACACTGGGAGGAAAAGCTTTAGTTGAAATTTATCCGCACATCTGGAAACATACCTTATCTTTGTGTTCTAGAGATTAAAAATAACTTCCTGCTATCAAGAAGAAGGGAATTTGAAATCAGGAGAGGTGTGTCTGTTGTCATAGCAACCACCAACAGTTCCTCTTAGATTGCCCTTATTGAGTAAGTGGAGGGTGAACCTATGGCCAGAAGAAAGACCTTTCATCCAGGAGCAAGTGCTCTCCAGAGTCTGTTTTTGGCTTGGCTCTGTGTATAGGTAGTGAGCGGAAGCTGGAACCTTTGTTTGAAAGACTCAAGGATTTCAGCACTACCGTTTCCCCTAGAATCTTCTTCAGACACTGCCATTCTGGGCTTACCTCTATGTGGGCATCTGTACCCCACATCTTCACAGGGTCACAGTGGACTGCAGCCATTCTGTCCCATGGCCAGTCTGGCTCCCTGGGAAGCAGCACCTTGGAGGCGGGCCTTCTGAGTGTGGCTTCCAGCCCAGCAGGTTCTGTGGAACACTGACCTTGGGTCTCTGCTTTCTCCTCCAAGTGCTGCAAGGGGAAATCAGGTCCTGTTTCCTTCTCCTCTGGAACCTGCAGGATCTTTCAGAGTGTTGATGGGCTGTGACGGGTGCTCCCAGCTTCCTTCAGAGGGCTGTCTCTGAAGGACACATTTGCACATTTCTTTGGCATTTTGCAGCTGCTAATTAGCAGCATCCTCATTTCTCCTCTTCACAGACAAGAAAGCCCACAGCCGTTCTCACGAAGCTCCTAGACAATGCTTCGTTCTTCTCTATTGATAGGCAGTTGAGACGCCACAGTGGCTGCTGAATGTATGGAGTTGGCTTCTCAGTGTCTTTGGAAGAGATATGAGTGTGTGATTCACATAGCAGACTATGGTGGAAGTTTTCATGCCCACACAATGAACCCCAGGCTGAACAGGGCTGATTAGTTTTGCTCACACAGCCCCCAGAATCCTCTGCAAGGGGCCTTTATTTTATTTTTGGCAGGTTTGCACAAAAGAGTGTTTACCTGATTTAAACTTAAAGCTTCTTCCTTCTCAACCATTCCTCATATTTCATGAGTCCTCTGAGCATAGCCTGTCACTGAAAACTTTGTGTGCTCTGAGTACTTGACACTTCTTTTTGCTGAATTCATTTGAGAAAGCTCTAATGCACAATATGATGGTAACAAGGAATAAGGCTTGCAGGCTCTGCTCTGGTGAGCCACAGTGGTACTGCTTCTTTATCTCCTCAGCACTGCAGTGTGTGGCCAGCCATGATGCCCTGGGACATCAGCAGAAGTGCACTGACAATGAATTGGTAGGAGGTGATGGTTGTAGGGCTTGGACTCAGAGCTTGACCTCAGGTGTCCACATCTTCTGTGAGGCTGGTTGTAGATTGTACGGTGCCTACTCCATACTCTCACCCTTGGGAAACTGGCAGAGCTGACCCAGCATGATGTTTTGTCCAGGCTGACTCCTGGATACCTGTGGTTTTCATGTGAGCGCTGGTCATCCCTGTAGACTGCTGTGAGAGACTGAAGATACAGGTCCCAGTCCTCTTGTGTGGTAGCTTGGCCTACTTCACAGCATTGGTAAGCACATCAGAAGAGAGAGAAGCTAATGGTCCCTCCCAGTGATGGTCAGAAATATTGCTGAGGTCTTTATTCATCTGAAAATGTCACCTGCCACAACAACTTTGAAGTGTGAATGGGCCCAGGAAGGCGGGGCTGGTGAGCTCATGGGCCATGCAGCTTCTTAATGAGCAATAATGCATTCATCATCTCCAGATTGATGACAGGACTTTCCCTTAGGCTCAGTACTTGATGACATTCTCAGTGGCATTGTCAACACTTAGAAATGAGAACTCATTCCAGACACCCCCACTGCCTCTTCTCGGTGTTCTTGAATGTCCATCAGGAAACGTGGTGACAGACTCTTGAGAAGTATGAGCCACCTACAGTCTAGTGAGGAATGGTCCAGGGTCCCTGCATGGCTACCAGCTACTGGTCGGCTCTCTGTTTCCCTCTGTGCTGTTTCTTTGTCTTCAGCGTGACCTCATGCTCCAGATTGAAAGCTTTGTTACAAGGCAAAGCTCTGAAATGAGTCCATGAGCTGAGCAGGCTAGACCCCGCCACTTCCCCACATTCTGCCTGGCTCTGTCCTCTCCTTCTGTCATCCGGAAGGTGACAGAACGTCCATTCTCTGGGAAGCCAAGTGGAAGAGGAATTGATTTCCCCACTGCCATTTTATGTCTTTGTTTAAAATGTGCAAAGTGATTTTTTTCTTTTTTGAAGGACAGAGGGGAAAAACAAAAATGAAAAAGCCCACCCACGTCTGCATTGCCCACGTGGGTCTGTCGGCAGTGTATGCACCATGTAATTTCCTTAGGTTGTAAAGGACATGCCAGCTCCCGACAGCAGCAGCCCCTGCATGAGCATCAGCCCAGGGCTCAGGTCATGTTCTCAGAGGTGCTCATTCCTCCATGCCGGTTTGCATGAGCTTTCTTTAGGGGAAATGTAATAACAGCAAAGCCAGATGACTGGTAGCTTCTCCACCCATATTTAATGCCAGGCTGGCTAGCAGCAACAGCTCAAATCCCACAACTATCATTTTGGAATGTAAGTATGATTCCTACCTCGGGAATCTTTGTTAATCTACTCTAAGCCATCATATTAAATAAGCCAGGCATACCTCATCTGCTTAGATGTGCCCTGGAGCGCAGTTACACCTGCATGTAGCAGCTTGGCCCAACTCTCCAATTTTGTCTACCCCTAGCTACCTGTGGGCTTAGGCCTTTCTTAGCTTAGTCTTTCCTTATTGACTCCTCTCCTCCGTTCCTGTTCTGGATGCTACTGGCCCTGATTCCCTGTGAAGGAGGCAGTGCCCCTTGGGTTGGATCTCTAGCTCCCCTTCAGGCTGTTTCCACCCATCTTTGAGGCAGTTTGTTCTTCTGTACGTTGAAGTCGTTGGATCAAAATCCATAGGGTCTGTGTTCTCTGCAGAGATCTTCAGAACTTCCCATTCTTAACCAAGCTAGTTCACTTAAAGCTGTGGGTCTCTGTCTAATCAAGGTATAGCGGTTTTGTGCAGGCTACTAGCCAAACACGAGGCTCTGTGTGAAGTCTTCTGGAAGATGCAGGTCAGCATAGAGGAGAAAGGCAAGCTGAAAAATTCCACAGTGCTGAGGGGATGTCAGCCAGTGGAGGGAAGATCATACCTATCCAGTGAGGGAAGTGAGGCTTGAAATTGAAGCCAACAGTTGAGGGCTGGGGTAAGAGGCAGAAAGTTGGTTATTTCCCTTTGGTAGAGAACCTATACACCCCCTCCCTTACCCCTCCCCCATACATACATAAATTCTTGGTATTGGAGCTCCAGCTTTGCAAGTGCTGAGATTCTTACTGAATGCATTTATGCCCCAAGCCCCACTGTGACAGAATGTAATCAGTAAAGTCAGTCACAGTCACAGCCCCCCCCAACACTCCCTTCCCCCCCCCCCCCCGCCCTGCCCTGCCTGCTCAGCTGAAACACATGCCTAGAGGACATGTGGTGACAGGTCCGTGTTTGATAGTCACATGTCTCCTTGAGGAGCGACTGCAGCTGAACCAGTGCTTGGAGCTGCAGTTGCTTCGGAGAATCTCCCCTGCATGGGGCTGTATGGGTGAGGAAGGATGAAAGAAGCGAGCTAGTAGAACTGGGGGAATGAAAAGACTAGGAAGTCCAAGCTTGTGTTTGCTATTCACCTAGAACTTCTTGGTTGGTCATGACTTCAAGCAAAGCCGGGTTGCAGAGATGGGTAGGTCAGCCAGGAGTGGGCAACCTGGGTGATCTCAGGTCCATTGTGCTGTGAGTTCAGAGATGAACTCCCTTTGGAGCAGCTGCCCCAAGTTCTACCAGCTCCCGACTTGCAGCTTCGCATGAGACTCCAAGGGGCATGCTGCTGTTATTAGAGCCACCTGGCCAGCCCATCCTGGGTTTGGAGCTTCTGCCTCCAGGTTACTGTGTGTGTTCTCATCCATCACACTTTGATGGACCCCTCCACCACCACCACCACCACCACCACCTTTGTATAAAATGCATAGAGTTGAGGTCAGTGCTGCCTGGGTTCCCCCTGAGAGCAATACCCTCTGCAGTTCATGCCCCGGATGCTGGGGTGCCAGAGGAAAAGTGCCAGAGGGCCTTCTGTGTTCACTTCTTTGCAGCACTGACCAGATAGTTACTGCTACTGACCATTTGAACAGAAATGGGACCTGCAGCCTTGTGACCCTGTCCACCTCTGCTTTGCAGGTGCACCCTCTGCTCCCAGGCTCATCAACTGTCATGGTCCATGACTTGTGCCTGGCCTTCCCAGCCCCAGCAAAGGCCATCATCCATGTCTCCGACATCCAGGAGCTCTATGTCCGAGTGGTGGACAAGGTCAGTGGACATCCTGCATGGCCCCCTCTCTGCTGATGCACACAGAGCAGGGACAGTGTAACCTGGGAGGTGTTTCCTTATGTCCCTTGCTTTTCTTCCTGGGTCCTGACCACTCCAGGGTGGCTGAACTTATGCCGCCATCTCTGACTCCTGTGCTTCTTGTGGACAGTGCAAACTGACATCCCTACTATATTTCTTCATCCCATTTGTCATCAGTAAAGCTCAACAGTAAATCCTGCCTGCAGGATTGGCTGAATTAGCCTTGACTTAGGAATGTATGTCCTCTGGCTCACATAGCTTATTCACCAGCCTGCTACACACTTTGCTGAGCATGAAGTTTTGACCCAGAATGAAGGGAAGAGATTCTTGGGAATTTCAGAGGCAAATGAGTAAAACTCAGTATTGCCAAGTGCTCCTGTATTGTGAATAAGCAACAGACAGACCTAGGTTTTCCTTTTGTGTGAATGTGAATTTCTTTTAGAGCTGAGGTGACTGAAGCTAGGCTTCCAGCACTTACTGTCAGTCCCTGTTTTCCTGTGCTGATGAAAAGGGTAGTGATTGAAAGAGGGATGTTCAGGAAGCTTAGACTTCATAGCTAAAAGCGTTATTAGCCCAAAAGCTAAGAGTCTATTACCCAGCCTCAAATATTCCTGTTTTCTTATAGAGACAGGCTGACTTTTAATCCACTCTCCTGCCTCAGCTTCCTTCCAGTTTGCTCACTAGATTTCTCTTCAGCCGGAGTTCCAGGTCTTCCTTTCCTAAAGGATGAGTTAAGAAATATGCCTGCTGCTGTATTGTATAGGTTCAGACACTAAGCGCCTCTGTGTCCCTATTGGTCTAAACTGTGTCCTGTCTCCCTAATTCCATTGATTGCTCACTGGTAGAGAGTAGAGTCCATGCCTCATACTGTGGCCAAGCCTCCCAGACCCTAGGTCCTGTATACTGTAAACTCTTCATTTTTCACTCACTGATTGGCCAAACCCACACATCATTCTGGGTGACTTATACCAGTTCCTAAGTTCAGATTTAGCGGTTGGTGATGCTGTCTCTGAAAGCCTTGGGTGCTACACGGTGGAGGAATGATCACTGAGAGACTACCTGAGCCTGTGCCTTAGGTGGAGATCGGGAAGGCTGTCAAGGCCTATGTCCGTGTGTTGGACTTCTACAAGAAGCCTTTCCTGGCCAAATACTTCACCTTTATGGACCTGAAGCTGCGAGCAGCCTCCCAGATAATCACGCTGGTGTGAGTCCTCACGGGAGTCGGGTGAAGGGTGTCTTGGCGATGGGGCTGATTCCCGTTGTAGTCTCTCAACAGCTCTTACTTAGAGGAGATATCCAATGCGTCTTTCTGTCTCAGGTCTCTGGATGAAGCTCTAGACAACTACACGGCCACATTCCTCGTGCATGGTGTAGCCATTGGCCAGACCAGCTTGTCTGCAAGCGTGACAGACAAATCTGGACAGAGAGTCAGCTCCACCCCACAGCAAATAGAGGTAGTTTTGTTCCTTTTGTCCTATGTGGGCTGTGTCTTGGTTGGACATGTCTTTCTGGTAAAGGCTAGGATTTCAACTACAAGGAGAAGCCACATTGAAATCTGTGCCTCCCTATGTCCTCTGAACAGAAGGCATAGTCACCAGCTCTCAGGTATGTGGATTGCAGCAGTTCGATGCAGAACCAGAGGGAGCTTGAGATGTTGTCTTCTCTCTGTGGCACAGGGGTCCAGGCAGTTCAGAAAAATGCTTGTGCTTTGTCCCATGGCAAAGGGACAGGCAGAGATTCTTTCAGAAGCCACTGACTGCTTTTAGCTTGTGTAGTGCTAACTCCTACAGTTCTGAGCCTTAGCCTAAGTCCAGGAGGGCCATGAGCAGCACCTACCAGGGCTATGCAGACAGAAGAGGTCAGGAAGGAGCTTCTTGAGGCAGGTCTGTGAGGAGGAGCTGAGCTCCAGGGCCCTTACACCATCTCAGTGTGATGCAGGAACCCCACTGTAGGAAGAAGTCAGGACAGCCTGGGTCAGGCCCTCTTACCCAAGAATCCCGATACCCACTAGCAGCAGCAACAGTACCATCTCCAGAAGGTTTCCGTCACACAGGGGTGGCAGGCTTCATTGATCTGCCTTTAGAATCGGGCAGAGGCGGTTTGTGCCTCCAGATGGAAGTGTGCCTTCCTCCTACTGGTGGTGAGGAATTCGTCTTTCTGCCTATAAATAGCTCAACCCAACCAAGACTAATTCTCAGCACAGAGCAGTCTCCACGCTCTCCTTGGAGCGCTTCTTATATGCTTGACAAGCAGGAACTTGTGGGGGCCGTGGGGCAAGGAAGGTACAGAGATGGGGTGTCCACCTTGGCTACTGACTGTTCCTGAGCACTTCCTCTTGCAGGAAAATGGTGCAGTTGTTGAAGTAGAGCCCTGTTCCAAGGTAGTTTGCTTTCAGTAGTGCTAGAGGCAGCTCTCCATAGAGGAGTAGTTAGGATTCTGGAGATGAGGCCCAGTCACAACTTCAAAAGTCATATTCAATTACCAGAGGGCTTGTCAGGCCTCAAATCACAGAGACCCGCCTCTGGCTCCCATAGGTCTCAGGTAGATCAGACCAGAGAATCCCTGACAAGTCCCCAGAAGAAGTACTAGTGCTGCTAGTTGGGGCCACTTTGAGACCTGCACTGAGAGATTCATAGGTTTCTCTAGCACTGCCTGGTACCCCAGCCCCTACCAGTTACCCTCATCTGAGGGATGTACATACCCCATGTTCAGTGCATGTCATATGCAGCCAGTGTCAGCTTGTAGATGCCAGTCCCTTCTCTCTTCTGTCTCCACATCTAGGTCTTCCCCCCATTCAGACTGATACCCAGGAAGGTGACACTGATCGTTGGAGCCATGATGCAGGTGGGAGCCACTGTGGGTCTGCACAGGCCTTTACTGTCAGCATCTCACCCCTGTGGGATGGTGAGGACCCTCCAGCATGGCAGGTGCTGACAAGAACCACTGTTTCTCACTTCTCAGATCACCTCCGAGGGAGGCCCCCAGCCCCAGTCCAACATCCTCTTCTCCATCAACAATGAGAGTGTGGCAGCAGTGAGCAGCGCTGGGCTGGTGCGTGGGCTCACGGTTGGCAATGGCTCTGTACTGGGAGTCGTGCAGGCAGTGGATGCCGAGACTGGCAAGGTCATCATCGTCTCCCAGGTATCACATGTGCCACTGATGACTGGCTCTTGGGAGTGGTTTTGGTGTGGCCAGATTTCTGCTCTGTTCGGACTCTGCCTCCTTGAGGACACCCAGACCTGAGATGGCTCTTCTACAGACTAAGTCTCTGAGGTTCTTCCAGCTGCTCTCTGGGATAAGATCTCTAGTATCCCTGGCCCTGCAGGTTCTCTGGTGTACGAGGAGGCGTGTGCTGGGAAACACTGATCTCAGTACATTGGATTCCTCGGTTTATGTTTTGCCTTTGCAGATGAATTGTGTGACAAACTTACTAGTGGTCCATAGCTGCTGTGATTCTGAGCCTTGGCCCAGGACTCCCTGAGGTCAGAGCTCTGAGTCCTTTAGTTCACTGTCTGTAGTGGGTCCTGAGCATGTGGTGACAGGATAGAAGAGGCCAGTCCTGATGAGATGCTCTGTGGGTGACCCTGTATGCCTGGATTCACAGATGGATGCTAACAGCATGGTCTATAGCTGCAATAATTTCAGACATGAACTTATAGTTCAGTGTACTGCACACCTCTCCCTTAGCCACTGGCTCTTTGGTGGGTTTTTTTTTTCTTTTTCGTTTTTTGTTTTTGTTTTTGTTTTTTGGCCAGCAGAGAAGCTGAAAGCCTCAATGGAAGCAGTTGTCTTCCCCTGCAGGCTTTCCCTGACCCACACCAGTGAGATTGCTGACAGGAGGTGACAGTCAGTTTTCAAAGGCAGACAGCGTCCCTTTCAGGAACGCAGTGGGGGATCAATTCTGCTCCCAAGAAAGCCTGATGATACAACCAGAAGGGCATCTGGATTCCCCACCATCTCCATCCCCTTTGCCACAGTGGCTTATACACAGGCATCTTGGAAGGCTCATGTGTGCACTGACAGGTAGTTCATTCAAGCCTCAGTCACCCCATCCCTCCTGGAGGCCCCTTGTGGGCAGCCTGTATCACTCTCTACACTGGGAGCAGCTAAGCACATGCCTGGAGGCCTGATGAGTGGCCACCTCCCACCTGGTAGTCCTGGTTCCCTGAGGCTGACTTTGATCCGACATTGAGTTCATTGATTGACTCCCTTTTCTTGCAATTTCAGTATCTGCCTCCAAGAATCCAAGTTAAACCACAGAGTCTTTCTGAATGGCAGAGGCAGCTGTCCCAATTCTGTGTATCGATTTTTGTGGAAATGACAAGGAAGCACTGAGCATATAAAACCATCCCAGTGGTGCCCAGGGTTCACACGGGCATCCCAGAGAGTAAAATGAAAGACCCCAGGATGTCCTGCTCTGTTTCCTCTGTAGAAAAGACTGGTTTCTGAAGCAGGCTCTTTTTTCTCCTCTAGTCAGGCAGAAGGCACAGCCCTGGCCCTCCCCATGCCCTCTCTCTCCTCTTGCCCTGGGACTCCCAACTGTACCGTCTCTCTGGTCTCACCTTGCTGGGCCCTCTCCTTCACCTGTCTCCCATCACGGTCCTTGGCAGGATGTGGGGGTTGTCCACAACTATTCTGAGAGGCTCAGCCTGTAGCTTCCACATCCACACTGGGCATATGATTATATCAGATGCTGCTGGCTCCTTCTGTCTAATCCTGAACACATCAGCATCCTAAGGCCAAGGGGTGATTCAGAAACAGCTGGAACTGAGCAATGAGAAAGATGAGGGGCAAGAAGGACTTCCTGGACCCCTCCGATGAAGCAAGCACTTACTTGACTAAATAATGGCACTAGGCGATGTCTTAGTTACTTTTCTGTTGCCACAACAAAACACCTTGACCGAGGCAACCTTTAAAAGAAAACATTTAATTGGGGACTTGATTAGTTTCAGAGTGTGTGTCCATGACAGGGAGCATGGCAGCAGGCAGACAGGCATGGGGCTGGAGTTGCTGAGAGCTTTCATTTTAACCATAACCATGAGGCCAAGTGTAAGAGACTAGAAACACCATGGGCCTTTGAAACCTCAAAGTCCACCCGTAGTGACAGCAAAGTCACACCTATTAGACCTTCCCTAACAATTTCACCAACTGGGGACCAAACCCTGAAATATAGGAGTCTATGGAAGCCATTCTCATTTAAACTACCACAGCAGTGAAGGAATATGGATTCTACACATACAGTGTCTACTAGCCCAAGGCCCCCAAGCCAGTACAGGAGGAGTTAGTCTTTGGTCAAATTAGTTAATATGTGAAATTAAGGATAAAGGAAGGTGTGAGGCCTGTTGCCATCAGATGTGTCCTGGTTCCTCTATTCATCCCTGAATCCTGGTGAGTCAGAGAGGCAGATAGGCTGAGTACTGGAGTTGGGAGCATCTGAGGCCTATCCTGAGAGGTCCATAGAGCCTAGAGAAAAGCAAATTGGGTTCTTGTTGCCAGCCTATGGTGCTGATAGCAGCATCTGGATTAAATAGGATAGAGCTGCCAGCTCAGGACCAGACTGGGACTCCCAGGGTGTGGGGAGAGAAAACACTGGTCCCATGGAGTGAGCCATCCCCAAAGCAAGACCTCCTCAGGCAGATACTCATTCAGCAGCTAGGCTGACACCGGCCAGGCCCAGTAGATCATGGGTCTGTGGTACTTGTTCTGCCATATATGTTCTATACGCTTGTCTATTGGGTGATTGCAATAGTACTTGGGTTGGCTCACATCACAGATGAGCAGAAGGGTGCCTTGTAGCTAGGCAGATGCTTCCTTCCCCTGGAGGGTTCTCAACACCCCAGATGGCCTGAACCCCAGCTCTCTTCTAGGATCATGTGGAAATAGAGGTGCTACAGCTCCAGGCAGTGAGGATCCGTGCCCCGATCACACGAATGAGGACCGGGACCCAGGTAAGGTGGGAGCCTGATGGTTCAGGAGGCCTTAGGCTCTGGGCCCAGGCTTTTAACAGGCCACTGCTTGAGCATCATGCCTGGTGAGGGAACTACCTCTACCCTTCACCCATGGAACATGTTAATCTGTGGGGTGGGACTCAAATCACTTGCAGCGCAGGTGTCATATGCACCCCCAGGCTCTATGTATGTGGCTTCTTCACTGATCCCTGCGAGTTCCTGAACTTCCTGCTTTCAGCAGCTAGACTGACACCTGGCCTGGCCCAGTAAATCATGGGTCTGTGGTACTTGTTCTGCCATATATGCTCCATACGCATGTCCCTTTACGTGATTGCAGTAGTACTCGAGGTGGGGTTGACTCATCACAGATGAGCAGAAGAGTACCATTCTGCCCAAGGTCACACAGCTGGATGTGGTTCTGTGGTATCTGGGGGAATACGAGTCTCCTGAACAATGGAGTGACATTCTGTTCCATCCTCTGTGCTTACAGTTATGCTGGGTGACTTACAATATGCTGTAAGTGCTTCTGTGTGACTGTCAGACTGTATTGCATAGGGGATAAAGATGAGGCAAAGTCCAAGAGTGTCCCTGACAAACTCAGTCTTTTCTGCACTGTTTTGGTGCATGACTGAGGAAACTGGGGTCAGAGAGGTCCAGTGGTAAGTGGTGGGCTAGAAGTTGCCCAGGCAGCCTGGCTTGGTGTCTTTTCCTTACTGTTAGCCACATCACCCTCATCAGCAGCAGGCATTAAGCAAACAGGTGGTAGTGTTCACTCCACTATGTCCATTCCCAAGAGAATAGTCTCCCTCCTGGAGCAGGAGAAAGGCCTGAGGGCCTGGGGCAGCTAGCTGTGTGGTGTTGTAAGGTGAATTTGGGCATCATAGAGCTTTATGCCCATTTCAGAAAGGAACCTTACATGCACAGTTGTCTCCCACAATAGCAGGGAGTGGGGATTGTATTGTGTCAAACTTCATGATCCTCTGCCGTGGCCTTGTGAGGTGAAGAAAGAGGAGAGCACAGTTCCCACTGCATAAGGGAGTCAGGGAAGCTTTGGGGCCATGGGGATGGAGATGTCAGGGAGTGGGGTACTCAGTGGTGGAAGCAGCAATTACAGGGCCTGGCTTCCCCCAGATGCCTGTCTACGTCACCGGGATCACCAGCAACCAGAGCCCTTTCTCCTTTGGCAATGCTGTGCCAGGACTGACTTTCCACTGGTCTGTCACCAAGAGGGATGTCCTGGACCTTCGAGGGCGGCACCATGAGGTAACCACCCAGAAATCCCAACCCCTGTCTGAACCAGCATCCTTGCTGGGTGAGGGTCCCACCACATTGCCTCACAGGAGTCTGTTTACACATTGCTGTTTGGAGATTTATCTGTCCCTGTTCTATTTCCACAACAAAATACCAGAGGTGGGATACTTCATGGGGAAAAGGAGTTTATTTAGTTGTCAGCTTGGGGAGTTTCACAGCATGGTACCAGTATTAATAGTGTCCTGATGAGGGCCTGCAGGTCATATCACACCATGGCAGTTGTGGCACATGGCAGTTGGTGTGAGATGTGTAGAGAGAGATAGCATGATGAAACAGGAAGTCAGGGTTTGAAGAGAGAAGAGTCTACGGGGTGTGTGTGTGTGTGTGTGTGTGTGTGTGTGTGTGTGTGTGTGTACATGTACTTACCTGCATCTGAACACACTGTTAGGGATTAACAGGAATCCCTCAGTTTATGATGACCCCTTCTGAGGACAGTGCCCCCAATAGCAGTCACCTTGTTCTCTTCCACATGGTCTCCATCACCTCTTGTGCCTAAATTTACAATACAAGAACCCTAGGGGACAAACCATAGTCAAACTACAGCTGCAGGTGACTGCGAACAGAAGGCAACATGATTATCGACCTTGCAGGAAAGTCACTCAACTTCAGAAGGTTCTGGGACAGAGTCTGTACCTTTGCTTCAACTTTTTGTCATGGTGCCAGAAAGTCCTGGGTCTTTGCTCTGGTTTAGCTCAGGGTAAACCCTGTCTATCAGCACTCCTCCAGGATCCCAGCCACCCAGAAGATCTTGGGACTGGACAGCAAAAACTTCGAATTAAAGCCCATGGACAGCAAAGCAAAGGACTTGCCTAGGGCTTGCCGAGCTACTGGGAACTGTACCAGCTCCAGGAGCCTTGGTTACAAGGTCCTGAGGGAGGTTGCTGTAGAAGGCCCTTCCTGGTCTTTGCCACGATGGTGGAGCTGACAGCAGAAGGCCAAAGCCAGGGAAGAATTCCCTAATTCCCCAGTTTACACACCATAGGGCCCATGCTTGTTAGGGCCCTGGCCCCAGGTCCAGGGTAGCCCAGAGTGTCTGCATAGGACACCAGCAGTGTGATTATTCAGATACTATGTATCAGTGGCTCTGCAAGAAAGCCTACATGGCCCAGGATGCTTCAGGGTGACTACTGACACCTGTGCACACTGAAGGCTTAGGGACATGCTGCTCTAAAGACAGTGGCTCTTGTGTAAAGTTTTCCACACACTCCTACTGATGAATTGCAGCTGGTGGTGCTGGAAGAACACTTTGTTTCACTCTGGGTTTGCCCTCTGACCCTGGCAGCAAGACAGTGGCTTTGAAAAGAGTCAGATTCCAATCTGGGGCCAGTGTGTCCATCTATCACTTTCTGAGGAAGCTGGGGCCTAGGCCTCTGTCCTGGAAACACATTTGATGTCTTTCCCAGGTATCAATCCGGCTCCCACCTCAGTACAATTTTGCCATGAATGTGCATGGCCGGGTGAAAGGTCGGACTGGACTGCGGGTGGTGGTCAGAGCTCTGGACCCCACAGCTGGGCAGCTGCATGGTCTCGGCAAGGAGCTCTCAGATGAGATCCAAATTCAGGTAAGGGGCTGGGGGGCGAGAAGCACATGAAAGGGAGAGGGTGCTGGTGGCCTGAGTTCTAGGATGGGGGCCGTGTACCACCTAGCCATGAGGGCCTCTTAGACTGCTGAGGAATTTGAGGCATCAACCCTCCATCTCCATTCTCCATCAGGGCAGGAGGCAGATGGAGAGGAGAGGAGGGTGTTCAGAAGGTGCCAGGGGAAGCAGAGATAAGCCTGACCTCCAAGAGGGAGAGGGTTTGGCTGGTAGATAACCTTAGTTAGGCCTGGGAGCATCCTGATATTAGGAGCTACTGATAGGGACAGAAGCCCATCTTGTCCGAAGTTTAATCCTCTGCGTTTATTTAACAGTCACTTCTAGACTTCCTAATAGAGGCAGGCCTGCTCTCCACCTCTGGAATTGACACCTCCAGTGAGGAGCCCAACAGGCAGGCCACTTGTGGATGAACCAGAGGCCCAAAGGGACAAAGGGTCAAGGCCACACAGGGTTGAAGGAATTGTGTTCTGTCCTGTAGTGAGGGAGGGCCTTTGGCCCCACTGAGACCAACCCAGTCTGGCTCTGAGATTCCCGTCAGAGTCTGTTGCTCTCTCTCAGACCTTTCCCTCCTTCTGCATGAGTCTTTATATCTCTAGGTCCTATAAAACACCGGAGTTGGGTTGGAGAAATAGCTCAGTTAGTAAAGTGCTTACTGTGCATGAGGACCTGAGTTCATTCCTTAGAAGCCATAGAAAAAGCCAGGTGTGGGCCTAGAGAGGTGGTTCAGAGATTGAGAGCACTTGTTGCTTTTACAGAAGACCCAGGTTTACTTCCCAGCACCCACATGGTAATTTAGAACCATTGCAAGAGATCTAATGCCCTCTTCTGACCCTTGTTGTGGGTACCAGGCACATATGTAGTATACATACATATATTGCAGGCAGAACACTGTACACATTTAAAAAAAAAAAAGGTCTGGTATGGTGGCTTTTCTGCACCGGGGAGGTAGAGACGAGAATCCCTAGGACTTACTGGCCAGCCAGTGTCACCTAATCTGCAAGCCCCAGGCCAGTGAGAGTCTGTCCTTAAAAATAAAATTGACAGTACCTAAGACTTAACACCTGAAGATGACCTCTGACTTTGGTACCAACACATGCATGAGCCTACACACAGAAGCATCCTTATAGGTGTACATGCGCGCTCGCACGCGCGCGCGCGCGCACACACACACACACACACACATACACACACCCTAAGAGAGGAGTTGATAACTTGCCTCTGGAGAGGGTGTTTCGCTTCAAGGGCATCTTGCTGCTTTTTTGGGATTCTGTAACCCCTGATCCCTTGTAAGCTTATCCCCTGACTACCAGGAGAAAGAACAAAAAGATTCACATCCCCTTTTGGAGAAGAAACGAGTTTTTCTCCCTTCTCTTTTCCCTTCCCCCTCATGCATGCTAGGCTCAGGACAAAGAGGCTGATTTTCAAAGAAAGAAATAGCTATTCTCTTCTATTGCCTCTTCTCACACATGTACGTGCACTAACAGAAGCAGACACCTGCACACACACTCACAGGGACACACAGACAAATGTCTATACAAAGACACATGCAAGTAACAGACCCATGTGAGCCTGGAGGCTCACACACTCAGGTGCAGAAGGACACAGTTACAAAGAACACGTGACTTACAGGCGGGACTTAGCAGTTTTGAGGCTGAGTGGTTCCATGTCCATTTCCCTCCTTGACAGCCACTGGAGCTAGAGTAAGTCAAACCAGGAAAGTGGGGACCAGCCCACAGATGTGTGTTGTTGTTGTTGTTGTTGGCAGTATGGTTTTATCACATGGCAGAATCAGCAGATAAATGAAGCCCAGCTTTTCTGTATTTGAAGCCCCACTCTCTAGTTTACCACAGTGCCCCACCACTCCCTGGTACCTGCCCCATGGTTGCCGCTTCCCAAGGTGCTGGTACTGTTGACATCTCACAGTTGGTGGTAAAGCAAGTTCACTTCCATCTAAAAAGATATGCTTTAAGGGAACAGGAGGAAGTCTGCTTGTGGATGTACCTACTGTGCAACCAGGGTCCCAGTCAGTAGTCAGTGAGGCCATTCCACACTCAGAACCACCTACCTGTGTGGAGATAGCCTCTGATTCTGCCCCAGGTGCCCCATGGTCTCTCTGAGCTGTTTTTCAGCTCTCCCTTTGGGATGTACTGCCTTTTGTCTCAGGTCCAGCCTCTAGAGACAGGGGTTCCAGAACCCACACAGGGATCTGCTGTAGAGATCACAGAGGTGCCGGAAGAACAACTTGAACTGTTTCCTCCTCAGAGAGCTGCCCATCTGCTCAGGATCTGGACTGTCTAGATGCTTACACCCCTTGGGAGGCCCATCCGATCCCGTCAGAAGCTGGGAGTTGAGCGCAGTGTCAGAGTGTGTGGGCTCTTGAATCAGGCTGGAAGCAATCTAAAATCTAGCAGCTCTAAGAGACTTTAAACAGTAGGACTGGGGTGGTAATGGGCTATATGGAGAAAGGATCAAATTCCCCTCATGGCCTTGGAATATCTGTGAGTGAAGGGATCATATTTGACCTGGCCTTGTCATACCCTAAAGGCCAGCCCTTTCTATCACACCCCAGGCTGCCTGGGAGGTGCTAAGGGCAGCTTCACGTCTCTTCTCAGCCCTCACTGAGGGAGAGCTGATGCTCAGATTGGATGTGAGTCTGGTTGGGGTAGGAAATATGGCTCACTCTTTTCCAGGTATTTGAAAAACTGCGGCTGCTGAACCCTGAAGTAGAAGCAGAACAAATACTAATGTCACCCAACTCGTTTATAAAGCTGCAGACAAACAGGTTTGTGACTCATCTCCTGTTTTCTGTGAGGACACATTCTCGTCCCATCCGACAAGCCATTTGTCAAAGTTGTCAGGTGCTCTGGGTGCATGCAGGGAATCTTTCTGGGTGATGTGCTTGGATTAGGGGTGCTTCTGCACCCCCTCCTCTTCTCTTCCCGTGGACATACTTTACTCGGCCATAGCCTTTCTGGATCCCTCTTCTGTTCCCTGTAGCCAAAAATCATTTTATGAACACTGTCGAATTCAGTCTTTAAAAAGGGACCAAAGTACCAACTTAGAAGTGTTAAATTTTTCAAATGCCCCTGTGTTTGCAAGACTCGCCACTTGAAGTAGAGCCCATGAATTAGCAATAGCAGTGACACTGGGGAACAGGATAGAATGCAAAGCTTGGGCTCCACCACAGCCTACCAAAGGAAAAGCTGCACTTAAGTTCCCAGGAGGTGGGGCACATGTTTGTGCTGGTGACTTGTTGTTTTAAAGGCTGGCTACAAACACTGCTCATCCTCAGAGTCACCAGGGACACCTTTCATAACATGACTTACACTTCAGTAGCAGTTGGTGAGTGGGGGACGCTGGGCCACACAACCATGTTGCCTGAGGCACTCAGGGTTCATTCAGCCAGAAATAACTCAGGAGCAGATGCTGTGCTAGGCTCTATGACCACAGAGGTGAAGGACACACAGTGCCTTCAAGGGCAGCAGAAGGATGGTAAGAAAGTGGTGTGTGTCCTGGGCATATACCCAGAGACTTTACCTGCATGCAATAAGGACACATGCTCCACTATATTCATAGCAGCCTTATTTATAATAGCCAGAAGCTGGAAAGAACCCAGATGTCCCTCAACAGAGGAATGGATTCAGAAGATGTGGTATATTTACACAATGGAATACTACTCTGCAATTAAAAACAATGAATTCACGAAATTCCTAGGCAAATGGTCAGAACTTGAAAATATCATCCTTAGTGAGGTAACCCAATCACAAAAGATCACACATGGTATGAAGTCACTGATAAGGGGATATTGACCCAGAATCTCAGAATACCCTAGACACAATCAGCATATCAATAGATTTCTAAAAAGATGGAAGGAGAGACCCCTGGTCCTGGAAAGACTGGATGTAGGGGAACGCCAGGACAGAGTAATGAGAGGGGGTTGAACGGAGAAAAGAGGGAGGGAAGGGGGCTTATGGGACTTTCGGGGAGGGAGGAAACGGGAAAGGGGAAGTGATTTGGAATGTAAATTAAAAAAATAAAATAAAATAAAATTAAAAAAAAAAAAAAAGAAAGAAAGTGGTGTGTGACTTTCAGGTAGAGCCAAGAGAAGGATTTCTCTGTAGAGATTTAGAGATGCCTGACTTAGGGGCATCTTAAAGGATGAATAGGACTTCTTCAGAGTACAAGGAGTGAGCTGGTAGAAGAATGTTCAGGCAGAGGCTGTACCATTAGCTTAAACTCATCCGGAGAAGATCAGTTGGTGCTAGCACAGCTGAGGAGTTTGCAGGGAGTGGAAACAAGAGGTCTCTCTTTGTTACCATGTTGAGGAGTGCATGGAATGGTGTGAACCTTTCCTTTAGCAGTCCTTGCAAATAGAGGCTAGCCCTCGATCCATACAGCTCAAAGCCCCCACGCTGTTCCCCACCCAGGCTGCCTCATTTCAGTAAAAGAAAATGATTTGCCATAGAAACGATCTTTTTTTACAAAGTGTAGTTGATGAAACTCATGGTTTCCCATCCTGATGATTGACCCTTGGCTATATGCTGCTCTCAGATTGTGAGTTTTCCCCATTGGGCTTCTGTGGGTGATTGATAGGACCATGAGGCCCTGGTAAGCCACAGATGTGAAATCTTGATATTAATCTCTGCCTGTGCCATAGCTTCTCTATGCATCATAAAAACAGATCATCTTTCTTCCCAAGGGATGGTGCAGCCATTCTGAGCTACCGTGTCCTCGATGGGCCTGAGAAGGCTCCCATTGTGCACACTGATGAGAAGGGGTTTCTGGTGTCGGGTTCTGGAATTGGAGTGTCCACTCTCGAAGTGATTGCACAGGAGCCTTTTGGCACCAACCAGACTATCCTTGTCGCTGTAAAGGTAAGATTGCCTGTGAGTAAGAGCTCAGACTCGATACTCTCTCAGGTGTAAAAATGATTCACCCTCCAACTGAGGAATTCTACTTAGGAATTTATCCAAGAATCACTTGCAGGCAAAAGCCCTGGCTAGATTGTGAGCCACTGGGTCCAAATGTCCTAGAGAGTTATTGAGTCTGCTTAGCTTGTTTCGTAGAAGGGGAAACTGAGGCACTGTGACATCCACAAAAGGCCCAAAGTCCCAGAGTTGAGGTTGTGGCAAGCACTCTGATGTTCTCTCTTCTACCTGACCACTGACATTCCCACCACCCACGGCTGAACCCCTGCTCAGGTCAGCACAGAACCTGAACATGGTCAGTTCTTTCTGGCATGAAGTGTACTGAGTACCAGACGTACAAATAATTGCTTCAACTCTGAGGACATAGTGGCTCATTTTGAATCAGAGAAACTGGCTCAGGTGTCACTCAGGGCTACACAGTAGCTCTACACTGTGTTCACGGTGCCTGAGGGCTTATTCTGACATTCTGTGCCTATTGGGAACAGAGCCCTACTCCTCAGGCACCCTGTCACATTGTCACCACCTTCTGAATCCTAGAGGACAAAATTCACTCAGTCACTGAATGCTTTGATTCAGGCCTAGGCTGTAGCTTGTTTTATTTAGTGGCCAGGCAAGTGCAGCCCACCTACTTTTTGAGTGACAGAAAGTACTAGCTGTTCATCATATTCCAACCCTGCAACAGTTAACTTGACTTGTGGGCTTTTGACTTTGATGGCCTCATGGAGGCTTCTTGTTTAGAGTCAGGATAATTGTTTACCTGCCTTTCATGGGACCTGGATTCAGAGGTGGCTCTAAGTGTCCCACTGTTGGCCTTCATCAGTACCCCTACAGGCAAGTGGCATCTCTTCTCCATCCAGTGGGCACTGCTTCTACTTCAAGTGCCCTGAGAACCTCCTCCCACAACTATGAACCTCGCGCCCACATCATAGAGGGCATTCTCGCCATGTGAACCATGATCTAATTTTCAGTCATGGATTCTCGTTCACCTGAGTCTTTTAGAGGCTGACTAGCTATATAGGGTGATAGAAACTGTGTTCTAGGTGGGAACTCTAAAAGCAAAGTCTTTCTTCTTCACACCCTGAAGTCAGCCCACCCACTAAGTGTCACCACATCCGAATGCTGCCCTCCAGGTCTCTCCTGTTTCATACCTGAGGATCTCCATGAGCCCAGTCCTGCACACTCAGCACAAGGAGGCGCTGACAGCTCTGCCTCTGGGGATGACTGTGACCTTCACTGTCCACTTCCATGACAGCTCTGGAGACATCTTCCACGCTCATAATTCAGTCCTCAATTTTGCCACTAACAGGTAGGACATGGGCATTCCTAGTTTCCCAGGAAGTTGGTCTTGTATCTGGGTTCCATATATAAGACCAGATGGGTGATGAAAGAAAGGCAGATGCTATGGAAGGATGGCTGAAGGGATGGCATACCACACCACACAGGCCAGGCCAGGCCTGGAAGCAGCAAGTCCAATCAAGAGGCAGAGGGAATGAGGGGAAGAAGGCCCAGGCCTTTGTCTGACTGTGGCAGGAAGTTGCTACTTGATGATGTTCCCTAATGGGCAGGAAGCAGCGCACACCTCCTGAGAGCTGAGACTCTCAGGAGGGTCTGTGGAAGACTCTCATGGGACCAGGAAAGAACGTGTAGGGAAATGTAGCATCTGCAGGCACTCTGCTCCTGTCATCAATGGATGGAAAACAAGGAACATGCCCCACACTGCATGGGCACATGAGAGAGAAGCCACACACTAAGCGTCTGTGCACAGCCAGCTGTTACATCTTTCTGGTTCCTCCCCTAGCCCTGTTACAGAGGCCCAGAGAGGTCAAGCCATTTGCCATGAGCTACCAGCTAGGAAGTGCGGTTTGAATACCACATTTACCCAGCTTCAAGTATGATTTTCTTAGGCTGACTTAATCCTTACAGCAGCCTCGGTCCTGGTGTGAAGAGGGAGAGGTGACAGGAGGGCCCAGACTTTAGTGTGACCTGCCAAATGTCTGAGTCTGCTAGAAAGCAGTGGCTCTCTGTGCATCTCCCCTGTCTGGCATCAGCATCCTCTGGGTAGTTAGGGATACATTTCTACAGGTCTCAGCTATCCATGATTTTAAAGGTCAGTGACTGCTGCCCTGGGGCATTGCAGAGGTGTGAGAGAGACACTTTGACTGAGGTTGGGGCTTCTTGAACTATTCAGGTGTTGGTTACTATTCCAACTTGACTCAGAACCCTGAAGGACAGGGATAAGGACATTGCATGGCAGGAGCCTGAGCAGGAAACCTGTTTGCAAGCCTGGCTCTGATTTTTGTGGATCCTGTGATTCTGACAAGGTAGCTCATCTTCCCAAGGCACTCCCACCTCTCACACAAAGAATATACCTAACTCATCCATGAGAGAGTTGTCATGAGGGTCTCTGTACAACTGTGGAGTACACTCATAGTACCATCTGTCTGTCTCCCTTGGGGGAAGTAGAGCCCAGGTCTGGTCACCATTAGCTATACTGTAGAAGTCACTCAGACCTGGTGTGGCCAGGAGTACATGTGCATAGCAACCATTTTAGAGTCAGCATGGAGGAGGTCTGGATGGAGTCAGATAACATGGTCCTCACTCTTACCTGCTCTAAGTTCACCTCTGGCATCCCTTAGAATGAGGATTGTGCAGATGTGTTAGGAGTGCCTTCCCACTACCAGCTTTGTTTGATCCCCACAACAGATGCACCATATCCATCCTTGTTCCTGCTTCACAGGACCAGACAGACAGCACAGCAGTGCTTGGGCCAGCCACATGATGAAAGGCAGCCTGCCCCTTCTTAGCATGTCCTCTGTGGGTCATTTTCCTCCTTGGGCCTCTGCTTCCCTTCTGAGTGTGAGCGTGGTGATGCTGGCAGATCCTTGCTGAGGGCTGTGGGTTGTGTTCCAAGGATGACAAGAAAGGAAGTGTCAAGTCTGTGTCCCCTGTAATAGAGCCACATCTGAGACCACAGTCAGCCCCAGTGTTGCTCAGTAGGGGATAGGCTGCATGCTTTTTCTGTCTCCCCTCTGCCTTCTCTTCTGAGCTTCGGCCCTCCTTTCCCCTATCCCTAGAGACGACTTCGTGCAGATTGGCAAGGGTGCCACCAACAACACCTGCATCATCCGCACAGTCAGCATGGGCTTGACACTGCTCCATGTGTGGGATGTGGAGCACCTCGGCCTCTCCGACTTCGTGCCACTACCTGTCCTGCAGGCCATCACCCCAGAGTTGTCTGGAGCCGTGGTGGTGGGTGACATCCTCTGTCTGGCTAGTGTTCTCATTAGCCTGGGAGGTAAGAGGGATGTGACTGGGGTATGCTAGGGTATGGCACCACAGAAGGTGCTTGGTACCACATTGTAGGAGTTGTAGAGGTGGCTCGGAGGATACTGCCCAAGGGCCACATTCACTCTGCCACTTTACAATGCCTGTTCATTTGTGGTCAGATAACAGTGGAGATGGTATTGGCCATGTAGCCATCTGCGTTCACTCTCTAGTGGTTTGTGGCAAAAGTCTGCCTGCCCCTGCCTTGGAGTAGCACTGCCCAGTAGAATTTTCTGCTCTTGTGGCAGTGTCCCGTATGTATACTTCATCACCCAATTGCCTCTGCAAGCACATGCTTACCATATGGATGATGCAGCTAGGGAACAAACCTGTCATTAGATAGGTTGTGTGCTAGTGATACATACATACATACATACATACATACATACATACATACATACATACAGGCATACAGGCATACATACATACACACACAGCTCTGGGACTCCTGAACAGAAAATGAGTTCCCACACCCCTGTAAGTCATACACATACTTGCTTTTCTCCTGATTGGCCCCCTTTAGTCTCATTAATTTACTTCCAAAGAAAATTAAATAGTAGCCAGGTGTGGTGCTCATACCTGCAATCCCAACACTGAGGAGGCTGAGACTGGGTACTTGACATGAGTTTGAGACCAGTCTGATCAGTACAGTGAGTTCCAGGTTAGCCTAGCATGCAATGAGACCTTGTCTTAAAAAGAGGAAAGAAAGAGGAGATAGGGCAAGGATCTGCCTTTTTAAAGAGGCATTTAAAGTATGTTATACATATTATAAAAATGTTACTAAGTCAAGTATTTACAAAGTAAATTTTATCTGTTTAATCCAGATAGCAATTTTATGAATATTCAGTTCATCTGAGCTGGATTATTATTATTATTATTATTATTATTATTATTATTATTATTGTTACCACTACCACTACTACTACTACTACTACTACTACTACTACTACTACTAAAGGTTTATTTATTTTTATTTTATGTATATGAGTGTCTTACCTGTTGCTGGGAATTGAACCTGGGTCCTCTGCAAGAGCAGTAAGCACTCTTGACCACTGAACAATCTCTCCAGCCTATGAGTTCTTATTTTTATTATCAACACATCACCAGTGAGATCTGTTCTCTGTTTTTAAAAAGGAAGTGACAGTGCTGGGTGGGGAGAGGGGCCCAGAGATACAGCCCCAGCCCACCCAGGACAAAGAATCAGGAGAGGGTCATGTGAAAACAGATCCCAGATGGGAAGGTGCAGGGGGAGCTGTGCTCCTGAGAACAGGTGCAGAGGAACAGGTGCAGGTGGCCAGAGCTGGGAAGGTGGAAGGACCACTTGATAGCCTATGTGGATTCCTCCCTGAATCCCTCACAGGCAGAAGGGAATGGGGAGCTAGGTTTGGGCTGTGCATCCAAACAAAATGGATGATATCTGGGCTTCTTCTCCCAGGTGTCTCAGGGACCTGGAGCTCCTCAGCCAGCAATGTCCTCTATATTGACCCTAAGACTGGTGTGGCTATAGCCCGAGATGCAGGGTCTGTGACTGTTTACTACGAGATCGCCGGACATCTGAAGACGTTCAAGGAGGTAGGTCTTCGATTGAGAGTGGCCAGAGGCAGTTATGGCCAACCGACCCTGTTAGAGGCAGCATGAGCATCAGTGTGTGTGTGTATAACTAGGCTTGGAGACCCGTGTTTGCATTTGGGAGACTGAGGCACAAGATTATTTTGAGTTTGAGACCATCCTGGCTTACATAGCAAGATTGACTCAAAACTCAAGCAAGCAAACAAACACATAGTCCACCATTGTACTCCCAGCATATCATAGTATGTATGCCCCTTGGTACCAGAACCTGATCATGACCAGATCTCTTTACACAAATGCATAAGACCTCAGCACCTCCTGTTCTATTTTTTATTTTGTTTGGTTTCATGGTCTTTCATTTGTGTGTCTGTTTGAAGACAGGGTCTTACTGTGTAGCCCAGCCTGGCCTTGAACTGAATCTCCTGTGCATCCCTGGTGTTTGTCACCTCCTGTATGCTTGAAATCACCTCTGACTTACAATAGCTAACTGATACTACGTCATGTGAGTGGTTGTTAGCCTGTGCTGTTTAGGAAGCGCCTGTCTCTGCTCAGAACAAATGCACTTTTCCTCTTGACTATTTTTGATCTGTTGTTGGTTGAATCCAAAACTGCCAAAGCAGCAGGTACAAAGCCTGGCTGTACCTCTGATTCCTTTGTATTTAAGAAACAAATAACCAGGCCTCCTGCCAGAGCTGTCTGCAGCTATCGGAATCTAGGAGAGTCAGCCACCCACTAAGTGTGAGATGGGAACCAGTTCCCTGTCCATCCTGTGCATCGCTCTCATGTCCAAACCAGCATCGGGGAAGATCTGGCCGATTGATTCTTCCCATCCACCGACGCCCACGCTTGTCTGGCAGCCAGCATGACCATGCAGCCATTGGGGTGGTCATTTCCCTGAGGGAGTTCAGGCCTCAGATGGGCATCACCTGGCAAAGTAAAACTTCCCCCAGCAAGTCACCTTTGAGTCTTTATGAAAGCAAACAAAAAAAACCCTTTCTCTCCAGCCGAGAACAAGTCAATGACCCTAGTCTGGCTGAGTTCCAAACCTGTCTTCATTTTAAGAGCCAGCGTGTGCTTTATCGAATCCAGCAGTTTAACCTAATAGTTTGCATATTTAGTACTGTGGTTCAGGCGAGCGGCTGCAGATAGAGGGACTCTAATTAATAAAGCTCTGCTTCACAGGAGAGGTCCCTAAGAATGGTCATGAGAAGGACCAGCAGTCACCAAGGTATATGGGGTTTGAGAGAGAACCCTGTGTGAGCCGGATCATAGGGTATGTGAGGGAGGGACTTACGGTCTGGCTTTATAGCAGATCATGAGGTGCTGGGACGGCCAGGAAGCTGGGTGCAGTGGTTTAAGGGTGACTTTAGTTGAGCATATCCCTGCAGTGTCACTTCCTGAGAGGCAGTGCAACTTCCTGAGATTGTAGCAACTTAAGGATTTTAGGGCAACCTAGGCACTCAAGTCATACTGTCTGTCTGTCTGGGTTCAAATCCAAGATCAACCACTGGGTAAGTTCCTTCTGTGCCCAAGGGATACACTATACTGTGATATAGCATAGTGAGCTAACAGGGAGGGAGCAGGTTGGTTGGCACTTAGTATCTGTCCTGGCTGGTTTGTGTGTCAACTTGACACATCAGAGATCCAGCTGTAAGTCATTTTCTCAATTAGTGATGAATGGGAGGGTCCAGCCTACTTTGGGTGGTACTACCTCTAGGCTGGTGGTCCTGGGTTCTATAAGAAAGCAGGCTGAGTAAGCCATGTTAAGCAAGCCAGTAAGCAGCACCCCTTCATAGCTTCTGCATCAGCTCCTGCCTCCAGGTCCCAGCCCTGCTTGAGTTCCTGTCCTAACTTCCTACAGTGATGGATTGTGATCTGGAAGTGTAAGCCAAATAAATTCTTTCCTCCCAGCTGGCTTTTAGTCATGGTGTTTGAACTCAGTAATAGGAACCCTGACTAAGACAGTCTCACAAGTGTTTGTTCCGCTATGTGTTTGCTGCTGCTGTTCCGTTGGAGAGTAGGGTGGTAGCTTGCTTATGTCACACTACATGGACTTTGGTTTAAATCGGAATGATGCAGATCGGGAGCACATAGTGGTGGAGTTGCTGCAGAATGACCTGCCAGTAGACTGGATGGGTAGTGTGGAGGAGGGCTCGGGGTAACTCTCCTGGGTTTGTCACCACTGACCTGGTATGTGCTGGAGGAAGACAACGAGTGGGTCCTGGAGTGTTTGAAATGGGTGTCACTTCTCCAGCTCAGGTGGGAAGGGCACAGTTGTGTGGAGAGTTTGCAGTTCTTGTGCCCCTTCCTGAAAACTATTGCTGCATAGGGCTGTTTAGCATAGGGATGGTGATACAACTGAATGTGGGATCATAACAGGAGTAGGCCAGACAGAGAAGGAGAAATTGTGGGAAGACCCATCGTGGCCAGGAAGAAAAGAAAAATGGAAGGCAGGGCCAGTGGTGGCAATGGTGGGCACTTCTATTGGTCCCTGGGATAGCAGCTACTCCTGGAAGGAACCAGGACAGTGATGGCTGGAAGTACTGGTAAGGCCAGAGGGACCAAGGCCCATATACGGTGGGGCTGTGAGCTGCAGGCCAAGGAAGCCTTTCCTGCTACCATGACTGTCTTATGCTACACAAAAGGGATCCAAGAAGAACCTCCAAAGCACTTGCCCCCACCAGAAAGGGTGGTCAGCATGCTAGCCATAGAGGGGCATGGGCCTGTGGTTCTTGCAGAGAAAGGTAGAGGGATATCCCAATGGAGGAAGGTCGGTACAGGGGATAGAGTGTGCTCAAGGGGTACCCCGTGGGGTATGTCTGAGCAGGCTGGCCTCTGGGGACCCTTGTTCTGTCCCCATTTGGGTCTGATTGATCTGTTCTGAATAAGGATCTTCTGTCTTTGTGACAAGACTAGTCAACCAGATCTGTGAGCAGAGGAAAGATGGCCGGAGCATGTGGCCTGTCCTGGACCACTAAGTAGGTTCAACCTGCTGTTAGCCCTGGCCTTGCTGTTGATCCAGCTCTGCCAGGTACCCTGGCTCCACCTCTTGCCTTAGCTTTGATATCAGTTCTAGCTTTGCTCTCATAGGGTAGGAGAGTTGGGGTGTCCAATTAGGACTCTGACAGATAATCCTGCCATACTCCGACCAGGATTTAAGCTGTGAGCTCATTAGGTTTTGTTGCCTGGGGTGTAGGTGATACACGCTGCAGGTAAAGTCATGAAAAACGCCCAGCACAAGGCAGCATGCAATCATCACTCAGAACAGTTGATTTGTTTCCCTAGATAGTGGTCGGCACCCCTCAGAAGATTGTGGCCCATCACCTCCACTCTGCCCAGACCAGTATCCAGGAAGCCACAGCCTCCAAAGTGACTGTCAGCGTGGGAGACAGGAGCTCTAACCTACTTGGTACAGAATGAGTAGGCTCTGGGTATTTCGGCTTAACCTTGCCAGATTTGGGGAGTGGGGAGTAGCATCTGTGCCCTTTAGGTGTGGTTTTATCTGTTTGGGTTTTGTTGTTGTTTTGTGATGTTTGGGATTGAACCCAGGGCCATAACACACCACAAGCACATGCTATACCACTGAGCCATACCCCCAGCCCTCTTTTTCTTATTCAGACTCAACTCTAACTCCAGAGAGAGCCCTTAGCCCCTGCTCATCCACTCCTTGCAGCTTTTAAGAAATACGAGGCCTCCATAAGGCGAAGCATGAAAGGCGCCTTCATAAGAGCACAGCTCCAAGACAGGGCCCGCGCTGAGTCAGAGCTGTGATTGCCGCCCTAGGGCATGAGCAGAGCAAGCCACAGTCCACTGCAGCCGGTGGTGGAAACTAATGACATCGCAGGCTGGTGGCTGGTTTTGATTTTTATAATTACCTCTCCCTAGTCATGCATAGAACATTCCATCTCACTCTTTCCCTGTGACAGCCCTGGACAGCAAGTGCCAGAAATAAATATGTCGATACAGATTTTTTTTTAACCACTTAACGGATGAATTAAGTTCCACTATTCTCATTGTGATTAATGGGGTACATTTACTACATCATGGAAATGCTGTTTTCCTCCTTTAGTGCAAGTGGGAAAATAGTCTGCTGTTACCAGAACTATGTGCAGTGTGTTTATAGAGAGCCTCTGTCCTCCCAGTGTTCAGAAGCAAATGGCCAATGACCATTCTCCTTGCTGATGACAACCAGGCCACATGTCAGCAGATTTCCTGCCACCATGCCCTCTGTGCAGGCTCAGTGCTCATGCTGGAGTTCCCATCTGAAGTGACCCTGGCATTCAGAGCAGCTCATCCTCTGGGTCAGGGTCCTTAGGTTTAATAGAAGATGTAGTACCTTCAGCAAGCCTCATGGACTGCTGAGCTCCCTGAGTGGGAATAGAATGGGATGCTGGTGCCATTCGTGCCTGCCCAGCTCTGTAGGGCCTGTTCCCTCATTTTAGTTGGTTATGGCTATGGTAGCCTTGTGCTCGGCCCAAGCCCTTCTCATCTGATCACTGCCCTGACCCTGTGCCTTTAGGTGAGTGCTCCCCTGCCCAGAGAGAGGCCATTGAAGCCTTGCACCCAGAGTCCCTCATCAGCTGCCAACTCCAGTTCAAGCAAGATGTCTTTGACTTCCCTGCTCGTGATGTCTTCACTGTGGAACCAGGATTTGATACTGCTCTGGGTAAATTTGCAAAGAATTTAAAATGCAATGAGTGCCTACTGGATATCTGGGATTGGTCGTAAATGTGTACCTCATGATGACCATATGTCCAGACAGGCAGAGACAGTTGGGAGTCCACCTTGGGGCTGTTAACAGACTGTAATCTCTGTTGCTACTCTATGCCTGCCAAGAGGGATTCACCTTTGACATCACCTACACTCAGCAGAGCTCAGCACCAGACTGAAGTCTGTTTCTATAATCCCACAACTTAGCTTTGAATAGAAGCTTACCCTTCTAAACCTCCCTCTCTAGACTGAGGATGCCCTGTCCTCCACTGCCTGCATAGAGCAAGTGAGAGGTGACTGGCACCATATGAAATAGTCATGGGCTCTGTTCGAGCATGCTGAGACATAACCGCTCTAAAGCTCAGGACCCCAGAGTGGTTGGGCCGAGGTAGGTGAGCCTGCCTGGCCCCACTGCATGTCATGGAGTGCTGCTGGCTGAGAGAGTGCAGGTGTATGGCTGATGTCTGACTGGTATCAGGGCCTCACCAGCATCTAGCCCAGAGGAGTTTCTTGTTGAACAAGGAAGTTAACTCATCTAGGTGCTTCTAGTTGTGTGACACTGATGGGGTCCAGCCCATGTGTCCAGATTCCAGGTTGCCCAGCTGCCTGAAACCCTGCTCATTACACCTGGCTCATCTGCCCTGGGCCAGGCACTAAGGGCAGGACAGGACTAGACAGTCATTGTCCACACGGCCAGCTGGAACAGGGGCATCTTGGAGCCAGCTCTATCTTACCTGTAGCCCAGGGTTGGATCATGTGTCTATGTGCCATTATCTGCCCTCACTTTGGAGCAGGCCGGCTGGGGCTTGAGCTGCAGAACTGGCCCAAGCGTGATGCCTGTCCCAAGAGTACTATTCGGATGGAAACCTCATGATCAGAGGATTCTGAGAAAGTGAAAGGACCGTTGGTTACAGAGAAGGTGTCCAGGCTGGCCCAGGGTCTCTGAAGGGGTATTCCTAGGAGGTCTCCTGGAGGAAGTGGCTTATCAGCTCGATCTCAAGTGGGTCTAGGAGTTCCCCTGTCATAGAGTGGGGCCAAGGTGGGCATCTGTGCACACACAGGAGAAGAGCAAACCTTCTCTCCACAGGCCAGTACCTCTGCTCGGTTACTATGCACAGGCTAACAGATAAGCAACTGAAGCACTTGACCATGAAGAAGACCTCACTGGCTGTCACTGCCTCCATCCCCAACAGCCATACCTCTGTAGAGAAGGTGGGAGCCGAGGTCCCCTTCAGTCCAGGGCTCTATGCCAACCAGGCAGAAATCCTTTTGAGCAACCACTATACCAGCTCCGAGGTCAAGATCTTTGGTGCTGTGGAGATTCTGGAAAACTTGGAGGTGAGCTGCTGTGGGGGCATTGGGTCAGGCAGGAGCTGGTTCAGATTAGGATTTAGAGTTATGGGGCTAAGGCTAGGATTTGGGGTTAGGGTTTAGGTAGGGTTAGGGCTAGGACTAGGGTTGGCTTCAGGCTTGAAGTTAGAAATATTTTTAATTGCCTGGTTTACAGACTAGGCTTAGTGTTGAAGGTTGGGCTTAACACCGTAAGATGTGTTAGAGGTTAGGATTTGTGGCTATGGTTAGTGGCTAGAGTTAGTGGTTAGGGTTAGTGGCTAGAGTTAGTGGTTAGGGTTAGGGTTCAGATGTGCTTCGTACAGTTAGTGCAGGAGTTAGAGCATTCCAATTCAGGGTGCCCTGGTCCATGTTAGGACACGCTTTACTGCTACTGCAGCTTCCTCTTCCTCCTTTCCTCTTCTTCTTCCTCCTCCTCTTCCTCCTCTTTGTCTTCTTCTTCCTCTTCTCTCCTGGCTGATGTATGACTGGTCTCTGAGGTTCAGTCCAGAAAGCCTGCAGGGAGAGCTCTGATGTGTGGATGGAGGAACCCTGTTGCCTGCTTCTCTTGTCTTGCTGTGGCAGCCCGATGGGCTAGGGATGCTGATTGTGGGGATTTGGTTTTAGGTACTACTTTGGGCTGGCTAATTTTATGCTCAACTACAATTCGGTAATGTTGATCATGTCCTCTGTAGCAGACTCTGAATGTGGGTCATACTTCGGGGTATCAGGGCCCACCTGGTCCTGGGAGAGAAGTCCAGCATATGTGGTTTAAAGGGTGTGTCCCGAGATGAGCTGGGCACCTTCAGTCCCACCTGTAGGACACTGCAGTGTGTACTCCCTGCTGCAGAGCGTGCCTCCTCAACACTGCCTTCTTCCCAGGTGAAATCCGGATCCCCGGCAGTGCTAGCCTTTGTGAAAGAGAAGTCATTTGGACTGCCCAGCTTTATCACGTACACAGTTGGTGTCTTGGATCCCACAGCTGGCAGCCAGGGCCCTCTGTCTACTGCCCTGACCTTCTCCAGCCCTGCCACTAACCAGGCCATCACCATTCCAGTCACTGTGGCCTTTGTGTTGGATCGTCGTGGGCCTGGTCCCTGTGAGTCATAGATGAGACATCAACTGACCCAGACCTGGGCAGGGAGAGCTGGGCAGGGGACTTGGGTGTTGGTGGGCATCTGCAGTGTGAAAGTTGGACGAGTCAGAAACATAAAATGTCTCTCAAAATGGCAGTCTCTTTCTGTCACGAGTGCCACAATACTTCCCTTGTCACCATATCCTCAGCAAGGCCCTATGCTCAACATCCTGCCATTGCTCTATCTCTCAAGTGTAAAGCCCACATTCTCACAGTGGCCCCTGAGACCCATAAGGTCTCTCCTGACCATTCGTGACTTGCCTCCCCCTGTGCTTCCTGATCTAGCACTAACCTCTTGCCTGTTTCTGGAACACGAGGCCCCAATCTGAGACATTGGCATCACTGTTTCCTCTGCATACAATGTCATTTCCCTCAGAGAACCCATTGACCTATGTCCTCAACTCCCTCAGACTGCCCGTCAAGCATCTCCTCTTGCTTAACACAGGATTGGACTCTCCCTCCCAGATATGTGTTGGCCTATGTAGACGTAACATTATTCATGACCTGACTTCTGCCCTACTGCCCCAGGAAGTCCAGCGTGAGGGCAGCTCTTAGCTCAGGGCCCTCCTGATGCCAGGAGCTACTCCCTAGCCAGCTGTGTACAGACTTGTCCTGCTTCAGCTGCCTGTGGGCATGGACTAAAGGGGCCAGTAGCCAGGGGAAGGCCTGCAGTCTGGTGTCTCTCTACCAGGGAGTACTTGGGGACAAGCAGAGAGTGTAACACTGTAACAGATAGGCAGCAGGGATCTAGGACTCAGGCCACTCCACAGAGGTAGATAGCTTTGGGGCAGAAGTGCTGCCCACCTCCACCCTGGAACTCTTAGGACGGAGTCAGAACAGGATCTCCTGTCCTGTGAGCCTCTGGCCCACCAATCCTTCGAGCTCTAAAGCCCACAGGGCATCTTTCAGAACTGCCTCTCTTTCTTTGGAGCAACCTAGCTGCCTCCTTGGCAGAAAGGACACCAAAACCTGATTGCCAAGCTGGTACCTGAGAATACTTTCTGGAAAGAAGGACAGAGATGGCCAGGGGAGACAGAAGTCGATGCTGCCCTTGTCTATACACCCCATATCTAAGACAGGCTTGCCCCTGCATCCCAGGCAGTAGGACATGGTGGACCATGGAGATGTCTAGTAGCACAGGCACTCAGAGGACCCAGCTATGGCTCTGGCATTTTGATGTCTGTCTTTGCCCTGTTGCAGATGGAGCCAGCCTCCTGTCACACTTCCTGGACTCCTATCAAGTCATGTTCTTCACCTTTTTTGCCCTGCTGGCTGGGACAGCAGTCACCATTATAGGTGAGGCCAACCACATGCCTTTCTACACCCTGCACCCTCTCACCCTGCCCACTCTCACCAGCCTCTACTCTTGCAGCCTACCACACAGTCTGTGCACCCCGGGAACTCGCTTCACCTCTGGCCCCCACGCCCCGTGCCAGCCCTCAGCACAGCCCCCACTGTGAGTACCTCGGCCATAGGCACAGCCTAGAGCCTAGAGCTCCTCCACAAGAGTCATCTCCTGGGAAAGGTGGGATCCAGGCCCTGAACCCTAGTTTTCACATTCTGTGTCAGAGCAAAGGAGACAGAGCTGAGCCCCAGGGACAAATGTGCCAAGGGACAAGGATGTCACGCAGACTCAGATACTAGTCCTGACTCTTCACAGGCATCCCCAGCAGGCTATGGGACGGGAGGAGTTGGTAGAGACAGTGCTGTCTGAGCGGGTGAGTTCCAGAACAGACAGGCAGGGTTACCACTGAGAGGTCAAGTTGGGATGGGAGGATGAAGATTCTAGATTGTCCTGATGAGAAATACTCCCATAGAGAAAGATAGGAAAGCCCACACCTTTCAGTAATCTATTTGTCTCTGATGGTCACCCTCTACAGTTCCTGGAGTGCCTCTCTGTAAGAGTCTTCTGGAACTGTGCAGTGCCCTACCCGTGCAGTGGTACCCAGCAGCCCTTTGTCTCCTGACTCCCATTTGGAAGTCTGATGGCTGTGTAAGAGGCCCTTGAGTTAGTGTCTGCTCATCTCAGTGTTAGAGAGTTTTGGTCAGAGGACAGCTTTATGGCCAGAAGCATTTGTCCCTACTACAGTCCTTTCTGACCCTTCCCCCCAGTGTTTGTTGAAGCTACCATAGGGTCTTAGTAACATTTCCCAAAGTTCCTTTCACTTGTCTCCAGGTCCTTGTTACAATAGCATTGTGCTCTAGGGTCTGGTTCTGCCATCCTCTTGGCCCATGGAGAGATAACAGGATGGATCATGTGACCCATCCCAGACTACTCTGACTGAGCTCAGGAAGGTCAGAGGTCATGTTCCAGGCTAAGTGAATATATATATGTATACACATACGTATGTACGTACATATGGAGAGAGAGAGAGAGAGTGAGTGAGTGAGTGTGTGTATTGGTCCCAAGGACCATAATTTTATAATCCCCTGGCATGCTACAGGCACACAACTGAGGAGTTTGGTGGGGATATTGCCTTATTCCTTCATGCTCATGTCCCTTTCTTCCCTAGATCTTGCCTCATCTCCAGCTGCTTTCAACACACTGCCTTCTGGTCGAAAAGCTAGCCCTCCCTCAGGGCTCTGGAGCCCAGCCTATGCCTCTCACTAGGCAGTGTGCAGGGCTGGTATTGCTACTCAGCTGAACTGACACCTGGACAGAAGAGTCACTGTCATTTTCACACCGGTGAAACCACGCCTGGGCCCTAGGCCATCCTCACGGCCCTGGCTGTGCTGAGCTCTGCCTGATTCACACAAGCACGGGATTTTAATTTGTTTGCTTTTAAATTTTTCCCAGCCTTGAGGGCCAGGGCTTCCTGGTTCCCTCCTTCTCATGTGGTGTGCAGGATTTGGGGGTGCTGCTTAGTCTTGTGTTTGTTCTGCTCGAGGAAGCTCACTCCCTGTTCATGGCTTTGAATAGCTGGAAGCTGTTTCTGCATCCTCTACAGATGATGTCACTGTAGCGATCTCAGGGAAAGGATTTTCTCATTACTCCTGGGGTTTTTGTGGTGCTTGGAATAGAACCCAGGGGTTCATATCTGCTTGGCAATTGCTTGTCCATTGGCACATGCGCACACTAGCCCTTTTTTGTGGTTTGTTTTTTTTGTTTTTTTTTCATGAAAACTCACTCTTCTCTTTGTCCACTGCTGCTAGGAAATGTGGGGGACAAGCAGGTGTGGGTGTCCCCTAAGGGACACCATGCCCAGAGCCCTGTGCTGTCTGAGCCTTCTTACTGTGATAGTTACTGAGCCTCAGCAGAGTGGCCCTCCCTTCAGAGCCCAGGGAGGACTTCTGTCACTGGTGTTGGAGTGACTCTCGCTCTCCCTTCAGCAGCTTGGGACTAGCCAGAGCATCATTGGCCCTACCCTGCAGCCACTGGTAGGGAACTTCTGATCTCTTGGTTTGTTCTGAGATGCTGCTGTGACTTGGGGAGCAGAGAGACCCAGTGTGATCTGCTCTTCTGCCTTGGAAGACACCGAATGCAGTACCTCAGCGGATCTGAGCCACCCTATTCGCCCTCCTCTCCTCCTCCTCTGTCACCAGTACTCTTCTAGCTGGCCCAGGAACAGAAGAGGATGCCTTGGGAATGCGACACGTGTTCACGTCTGAACTCAGGGACATGGCCACTCAGCTTCAGGCCCAGGTGCTATGGCACTGTCAGAAGAGCCAGAGACTCGCCTCCAAGTGGACGTGTATGGGCACCACATCACCACGAGTTGTTAGCCTTTGAAGGTCATATGTGACCCCTTGTATCCTTTGAGGCTGAGCCACAGGATGGACTTTTCTGGAGCTGGGGATAGAGTATTTGTGCCTAGCCTGCCTCTCAATCTCCCCCTGGAGCTGTTATGGAGCCTTCCCTGCATTTGTTTAATAAAGTTCCGTGTAGTTTCTTAAGGATGTGGTGGTTGCTGGGGGTGCTGACTCTGCCTGGGTATCTATGACTGATGACCTCTTTCCAATGGTGCCCTTTCCTCCTCTCTGGCCATGGGGTCTTTCTACCCTGGACATGGGCAGTAGCAGGACCTTGTCTGCAGGAGTACAGCACAATTCCCCTTCCCTCCACTTCCCACCAGTCCTCTCAGGCCTGTCATTCTTCCTTCTCCTTCCTTCATTGTCTATCTTTCCCCTTAAAAGGGCCTTTCCCTATCCTGCCCCACATCCAGGCTATACTCCCAAGATCTTGAACGCCTCAAAGGACCAGCTCTCTGCCCCCCTCCCCCACCACACACCCTTGGTGTCACCTGCCTTCTGGGAGCTCACACATGCCCCACCCAAGCCAGCACTAGCCCTGTCACATTCCTCATGGGGGCCGCCCTTTCACACCATGCACAGCAAACAGGATTCTGCCAGGCCCTTCTCCTTTGTGTCCTTGTCTCCCGTGCTTTTCTCTCCCTCTTTCCCTGCCTCATGCCACATTGGAAGTGGGAGGAGAGGGGAGTATGTGTCCTCACCTTAGGGACCTGTTACCACAGCACTGCCCATGCTGAGAACACCGCGAGGCCCCCACTTCACTTCCCAAATTGGACCTCCATGTGAGTGAGTGGTGGCTGGTGGCATTCTCATAGCTCCTCAGGACACTGTACATGAGAAGGTCTAGACAGCATTATCAAATGCTAAGTATGTTTGATACCGTACTTACTGTACCTGTGCCTGCCTGGTACATGGAATTGGTATTGCCCTTAGGTAAGACCCCTCTGAAATACAAGATAGCTACCAGGATCCAGGGAGCAAGGATATCACATCCATACATGGCAGGGTCCAGAACAGAAAGAAACTCCTGTCTAGGAGACTGAAGGCAGTCTTCTCAGGGCTCAACAAATTCACCATCTCCATCACTAAGGTCTGAGCCACTTCTGTCCGTGGCTAGTGAGTGCAATGGGATGATCATATCTTGAGGGCCTCTAGATGCCAAGAAGCTGCTCACTGGCTCCTCCCAGATGAAACAGAAGAATTACATTGTCCACCAGCCCCTTTTGTTCAGGGTACGGGGCTTCCTCCCTCTGTCCATCTGGAGCACGGGGGTCCTGATAAGAGCTGGCCATTAAGCTCCCTTTCTCCAGGGGCCAGCAGCCTTTCAAAGCACATCAGGGAAACACAGCCAGATCTTTGTAACAGTAAACCTGACTGGGCATGCTGACAGCCCGGAGGGACCCACACAGCTCGACTGGATTCCCAAGCCAGCAGAGCAGCTCTCACTGCCTGAAGGTGCTAGGAGATGCTTTTAGCACCAAGAATACAGAATTACAAAGAGGTATTTTTCTCTAAAATTCTTGTTTGAACAAAAATTAACCCTCAAAGTCTTGCTCTCTGTCTATGTGCTCACCTGTTAGGTACTACTGCTCAGGCCTGTGTGGCACATTTGGGCTTAGTCTGCTTCCTATTGCTGTAATAAAACACCATGAAGACCAGCTTTAGGACAAAAAGGTTTATTTATTTTACAGGTTATAGTCCATCATGGAGGGACATCAGGGCAGGAACAGGCCATGGAGAAAGATGCTTACTGGCTTGTTTTCCAGAGCTTTCTCAGCCTACTTTTTTTTTTCTTTTTTAACATTCCAGGACCACAGGCCCAGGTGGCAAACCCTACAGTGAACTGGGCACTCCCACATCAATCAAGAAAATGGCCTCACCAGACTTGCCCACAGGCAATCTGATGGAGGCATTTTCTCAAGGTTTCCCTCTTCTCAGATGACTAACTTGTATCATATTGACAAACAAACAAACAAAAACAGAAAACAAAAAACAAAAAAACCTGGGCAGCACACCGACTGGCTGGAAACCCTTCATCTTGAGTCTGAAATGCGGACAGGGCTGAGCAGTAGTACCTTTTTAAGTTGATGAGGACACCGGGACCTGGAGATGGGGCAGGAATGCAGGTCTGTCTCAGTGCAGTGGTCACTTTACCAGCAAAGTGACCTTTTTTGCAGGTGGCTTCACCAAGAAGAGGCAAGTGGCTTCTGAGTTTTGGTTTGGTTTTGGTACTTTTTTTCTTTTCTTCCCTAAAAGCAGACTGGAAACTATGACTTAAATCTCGTTTAGCATCTGCCTTCTGTCTCACTTTTCTTATTAACTAATAAATTTGGACCAAAAGTTTCAAGCAACATTTATTAGTTTTTCAAAGATTCATTTTTATTGTCTTTAATTTTTTTATGTATTTGGCTGTTTTGCTTGCATGTATGCCGGTGTACCATGTGCGTGCCTGGTACCTACAGAGGCCAGAAGAGGGCATTGATTCCCCTGGAACTGAAGTTGGCATGGTTGTAAGCAGCCATGTAGGTGCTGAGAATTGAACCCAGTTCCTCTGGAAAAGCAACCAGTGTTCTTAATGACTGAACCATCTTTCCAGCAACTATTTTCTTTATTATTTTTAATTGTGTGTGGGAGTGGTGTACATATGACTGCAGGTGCCTGTGGAGGTCAGAGGTCAGCAGATTCTCTGGAGCTACAGGCAGTTGATAGGAGGTGTATAGAACAGAACTCAAGGTTCCTGCAAGAGCAGTGCTCACTCTTAACTGCAGAGCTGATCCTCAGACTGCCCTGTCATTTCTTTTTCTTTTTCTTTTTTGGTTTTTTGAGACAGGGTTTCTCTGTGTAGCCCTGGCTGTCCTGGAACTCACTGTATAGACCAGGCTGGTCTCGAACTCAGAAATCCTCCTGCCTTTGCCTCCCAAGTGCTGGGATTAAAGGCGTGTGCCACCACCGCCCGGCCTGTCATTTCTTGCTTGATACTGATACATGATCTGTTCTAGACCCTGAGCAAGAAAAGGGAAGGAAAGTTTACATTGAACACCAAATGCTGATAACCTTCAACACAGTGAGTGGCTCACAGTGAGTCCACAGAGCAAGCTGGCACTTAGCATGTTGACATTTTCATAAAGCGGTCTATCTCCAAAAGAATTTAATTAATTAATTAATTAATGTATTTGGGTGCTAGGGCTGCCACAGGCATGAGGTGTGAGGCAGGGGTATAGACACCACAGCATGTTCCACAAAATACCATCAGTTCCCCAAGGAACTGATGAAGAGCTGAGTTCTATTTTTTTCCATTTATTAATTTCACATCCCAATATCAGCCCCCCTCCTCCAAGAACCCCAACACAGAGATCCTTCCTTCACAGATCCTCCTTCTCCGAGAAAGGGGAGCCCCCCTTGGGTCATCCCGAGTGCCCTCTCACCCATTGGGTGTTGCCTCCCCACGCACAAACACACCAGGTCACTGTAGGACTAGGCATAGCCTCTCAGACAAGGCAGCCCAGATTGGGGAACAGTATCCACAGGCAGGCAACAGATTCAAGAGCAGCCCCTGCTCCAGTTGTTGGGGGATCTATATGAAGACCAAGCTGCACATCTGCTACATATGTGCAGAGGACCTAGGTCTAGCCCATGCTCACTATTTGGTTAGTTCAGTCTCTGGGAACCCCCAAGGGTCCAGGTTAGTTGACTCTGTTGGTCTTTCTGTGGAGTTTGAGTTCTGTCTAATGTTTATCTGTGGTCTCTGTATCTGTTTTCATTAGCTTCTAGGTGGAGCCTTTCAGAGGACAGTTATGCTAGGCTCCTGTCTACAAGCATAACAATATCACTAATGGTGTCAGGGATTAGTTCTTGCCCATGCTCTGCTGTATCTTTGTCCCTGCATATCTTGTAGGCAGGACCCATTTTGGGTGGAAGGTTTTGTGGGTGGGTTGCTCTCCTTATCCCTCCTCTGGGAGTCCTGTCTGGCTATAGGAAGCAGCCATTTCAGGATCCATATCCCCCACTGTTGGGCGTCTCAGCTAGAGTTGTCCCCATAGCACCCTGGGGCCTCCCCCATCCCAGGTCTCTGGCACATCCTAGAGATTGCCCCCCTTCCCTGAGCTGAGTTCTTAACATGAAGCCATCTCAGAGCGAGGAAGCAGGAGCCTAAGCCGACAGTGGCTTGGGACTGGCTATTACTTTGTTAAGTTTTATGTTATGTATAATTAGCAAATAAAAGTCTGTGGAGGATTTCAGCAGCCACCTCATCAGGTGACTACCTTCATTTACTGCAATGAGCGTCTTAGTGTTCACTGAAAGCAAATAAAAGCAAATTATAAGATCCAGGGAACTGAAATCCAAAGACCGGTCACTTACCCACTTCCCAACACAGGGGCTTTGCTGAGTCCTCAGTGGAGGCCAAGTGAGCTGGGGCACAGAGCTGGGGGCCAGACAGCAAGGTGTGGGGAGCAGTCTGCACAGTTTCCAACCGAGCCTTCGTTTCCCTCCTTTCTAAGTTTTCTGTGTAGGTCTCATGGTTTAGATCTTAAATATCCAATAAGAACCCACAGAGTAAAGACTTAGTTGTCAGCCCGTGGTACTCAATGCTGGGAAGTAGTAAAATCTACGAGAGGAGGGCGCCGATGAAGTAAGTTAGGTCCCTAGGGGCATACTCTGAATGGGCTATAGGGACCCTGCTTCTATCCCTCCCCACCTCCTCTCTTTTCTCACTCCCTCCTCCTTCCCTCAGTGTGAGATGAGCTGCTTTGCTTTATCACAAGTTACCACTATTTCATCCCAGACCTACCACAGTGAGTCATGCGTCATGGACTATAGCCACGAGCCCATACAACCCTGTCTACCTTGTAAACTGCTGTCATGTAGTGACAGAAGAGCCTGTATTGAAGATGCATTTTCCTTCTTCCTCCTCTTTGGGCACAGCCACCCCAGTTTCTGAGTCCTCAGTGCTCTCTTCAGAAGAACACTCTTGTTCCTCGAGTGGTCCCCTGAGCCACTTATCGGACATACAAAAGTAAGTCAGTAACCAACCCAGTCCTGACTTGTACAAAGCTAGACTGACGGGCCAGATAGATGAACCCACAGAGAGGGGCAGCTGGAGAGGGAGGCAGTACAGTTCTCAGAATACACTGCAGATACGATCCACTTGATAAAATTCCACACGATTTCAAGCCAAGTGGGTTATTTAATTTGATAATTAAAACCTATTTTATCAAGTCATGTCATAAAATAATCTAATCACAGTTAATCCTCATTGTGTTTCATTGTGTCAATGGCTTAATAGTTTCTACTTCCTATTAATAAAAATATACCACTAAACATAGGAAGAGAGATTACACACACCACCGAGAGAAGCTGTGGGGGATACAGTTCCGTCAGAGTTCTTAGGGAACAAACAAAAGGTTATTAAATCACTGATATAGGCAATAGGGAACCAAGGATGATGTTAAAGCAGGGACATGGGGTGTTTGGTGACAGACAAGGAAGGTTGTTCTGGGGGAGGTGTGTGTGAATGGACTTCCTCTGTGGACAGCATGGAGGGTCAGTCATGGGAGGAGGGACAGGGCTGTACTGTAGGAAGTCTGAGTGGTGTCCTCTTTGCCCTTTTGTTCATTTTAAAATGTTTATTTTTATTATTGTGTGTATAACTGTTTGTCTGCAGTATGGCTGTCCATCGCTTACATGCCTGCTGCCCATGAGGCCAGAAGAGGGTGTCTGATCCCCTGGAACTGGAGGACAGATGGTTGTAAGCAGCCATGCAGGTGCTGGGAACTGAACTCTGATCCTCCGCCAAAGCAGCAAGTGCTCTTAACCACTGCACCGTCTGCAGCCACTGCCCTGATGGTCTTTAATCAGGTTCCCCTGTGCCCTCTGGGCAGAAGAGGAGGCCAGGCTTCTGCTGTGCCATTGCCTGCCCTTCCAGAACTTCCACCTTAGCCCTGAACCTCGGTGCTGAGGGTCTAACAGGGGACCTGGTGGCTTCTGCAGCCACACCCTCAGGGAGCAAACCTGCCACCCTCAGATGGGTGCTGTCGTGTGGCCTCAGGGAGACCAGATCTCAGAGCCTGGTAAAGTTGGTAGCTGACTCCTCTCCAGTCTCCAAAGTGACTAATGATGCCATTATTCAGGAGGATTGCTGGTGAAGCCTGAGTGACAGAGTCAACCGTTGTACCTTCCCAGCCTGATTTGGAGAGATATGAAGGAGACAGCACCAGAGATGATGGTTGCTAGGAAAGGGGGGCTCCCACTCCGGAATTATTGTCCACACCCCACCCCAGATATGTGACCCTTCCATTGTTCCAATCTGGGTACACCTTCCTTATCGTCCCACCTCCCACTGTGGCCATGGTCTGGTGTCCCTCCCTTCTCCCTTGGTTCTGTCAGGAGGGGCAGTGGAGATTTCTACTTTTTTGTTTCTTTCTTGTCTCCCCTCCCTTCTCCATGCAGTGCCTGTACCCTCTCTGTTCTACCTGGGGACTTCAATCATCGGCTCACATTGTTCAGATAGTGATTACATTGACTGGCACAGGCTACTCTACCACTTGGCATGATTGAATTTTTTTTGGGGGGGGATTCAGATAGGGTTTCTCTGTGTAGCCCTGACTGTCCTGGATGTAGACCAGGCTGGCCTTGAACTCAGAAATCCACCTCCCTCTGCCTCCCAAGTGCTGGGATTAAAGGCATGTCACCACTGCCCATCTCATGATCACATTTTTAATTGACATATTACTTATACAGTTTCATGGGGTTTGATGTTTCATGACATGTACATATTGAATAGTGGTGAGATCATGGTAATTATGACACCTTTCACCCCCACCATTTGTTATTTCTATGAGATGACAACACATAAGATCCCCTCTTCTGGCTACTTTGGCTATAGTACATTACTGTCAGCTATGGTTTATCCAAGCAGAGAATACCATAGAATACTCTTCTGACACACTGTTTCTTGTCCTATTTGTTTGGTTTAGATTTATTGACACAGGGTTCCTTACTATAGTGTGGCTGGCCCAGATCTCACTATATAACTCACGCTGGCCTTAAATTTCACAGTGCAGGATTACAGATCACCATACCTAGGTTGTACCTCGTTCCTATTCAACAAACCTGTCCTCTGGTGACCCCTCTGCTCTGAGTCTCTTGCTCATCAGCTTTACATGAGGTGGTTCACCTGGTACCTAGCCTATGCTTGGCTCGTGTAACTTAACGCGATGATCTGTAGCTTCTTCCACTTTGTCTCAGACTTCAGAATTTCATCTTTTTTTTTTTTTTCCGGCTGAGTTGTGTTCCTGTACAAATACGCCACATTTTCTTTTTCTGTGCATTTATTGGTGGGTGTGTAGGTTACCTCCATATCCTGACTGTTGTGACCAGGGCTGCCAAGCATCTGGCATGCAGGTAGCTCTTCTACATGCTGGCTTCACTTCCTTGGATGAATATCCAGGAGTAGGATTGCTGGGTCATGTGGCACTTCTATTTTTAATTTTTTGAGGAACTTCCATACTGTTTTCCATAATGGCTATACTAATTTACATTTGTTCTTCCAAGGTTTTTTCCTGTGTGAATATATATATATATATATATATACATATATATATATATATATATATACACACACATACATACACACACACACACTCAGAGAGAGGAGAGAGAGAGGGAGAGAGGAAGAGGACGAGAGAGAGGGAAAGGGAGAGGGAGGGAGGGGGGAGAGAGAGAAAGAGAGAGGGAGGGAGAGAGAGAAATACACCACACAAAAATGTCAGCAAGCTGCAGAAATAGTGTAACCTGTACTCTTCATGCAAATAGCCCATGGGCATTTTGTATGTCAATAAGTGTGGGTCCTTATCCCTCAGCCATTCTTTATGCTTATTTAACACCTACCGTGTGCATTATATTTGGCTCTAGGTTTGCACTAGAGTGCAAAGGAGCTGTTTGTGCCTTAAGAATGCCAACAATCTAAGTGGAGAGAAAGCTAAATCAAGAATCAAGGCGATACCAAGATCCTGCAACTAGGATATGCTCCCAGAAGATCATGTGATTAGGGACTTTGCCTGACCAGGGAGAGCTCTCCAGGGAAGCAATGGCCAGTCTGGGATTTGACTGACAGGCCAGTATTAAGCAAGGAAGGGGTGGGGGTAGGGTATGAAGGGGTGGGAGTGAGAAGAGCTTGGGCAGGCTGGAGGGAGTTTGTCCACTGTGGCTAACCACAGAGTGAGGGAGAACACAGGAGATGAAGCTGAGGTGTCAGCAGAGGCCAGCTACAGAGAGCAGGTGCAGCTGCAGGCTATTCCCTGCTCATGAGCACCTCCTCTCACAGAGGTGGTCTGTACAGTACCTCCCCTCACAGAGGTGGTCTGCACAGCACCTCCCCTCACAGAGGTGGTCTGTACTTCTCTGCTCGCTTCTCATCAACAGCCTTGAGATAGGGCCAAGGGTCTCCTTTGTGCAGGTCCCAGCTCAAGTCCTTGCTTGCAGGTTCTTCCCTCCTGAGCCAGCCACATGGACTCTGGGACTGACTCTGCTCCAGTCTATAGCACAGCAAGAACTCTGGTTAGTCAGACCTAACCTGGAGGGGACCAAAGCTGCTTTGAGATCTAGGATGGTGGAAAGCAATGGAACATTCCTGGGTGGGAGAGAAGCACTTCCTGAGCAGGACCTGGGATGTCTCTGCCCCTCCCCAGTCTTCTGGAGCTCAAGGAGGATAGAGGAAACTCACCTCTAGGGAGAGGAAGGGCTGTTTTGGGAACTACCCAGAAGAGAGGCTGAAGCCAGGTGCTAGGCTGGCGTGGCTGCAGGAAAAGCTGAGGCCAAGAGAGTTCAGGGGCTGAGTGATTCAGTGGGCCAGAACTTCTGCTGGTCTCTTGGAAACAGTAAAAAAGGCTGGGCTAGGCCTTTGCTTCTTGTCTGCAGGTTCCAATCCTGGTTCCACTTCTTGCAAGCTGTGTGACTCTGAGCAAATCACCTGACCTCTTGGTGACTGTTTCTTCATCCAAGAAATAGTACCTCCATTAGATGCATAAATGTGAGCAATGTATGAGTGACTTAATACAAGAGTGTCAGATGTGTAGAGAATACTTTAGAAAGAAGAATTGCTTTGGTTTTGGATCTTCAGTGTTCCCTGGAGGTGAATGGGCTAAAAACTTGGTCACCAGTCTTAGTGCTGTGAGAAGGTACAGAAACCTTTAAGAGAGGTAGGACCTAGTGGGAAGAAATGAGGACATTGGTGGCAACTATCGTGACTCCAGTCTCTTTCTCTCTTTGCTTCCCAGTTTCCATGGAGCAACCAGGCCTCCTCTTGCACACCCTCCCGCCATGATGTGCTGTGCAACCCCGCAGGGCTGAGCGACCATGAACTGATCCCGCTGAGATCATGAGCCAACACAAGCTCTTCCTTCTTTGAGTTAGTTGTCTTGGGTGTTTGGTCACAGCAATGGAAAGTTGTCTGGAGAATTAGCATATTCTTACCCTTGGCACAGATGTCAAAGGCATATAGTATGCCATCCACAGTTTTGTGGATCATCTATGTACTTTAGAATAGTTTTCTTTTCAATTGGCTTATTTTGAACTTGGCCTTGTCATAAGAAAAAGCATCCATGAAATCACACATTTTGTGACTTGTCTCATTTTGAAACCTAACCATAATCATTAAAGCGATAGAAGTGACATTCAGGATCATTTGTGATCTTGTCCCAGTGCCAAGGTGTGTGGTCATGTGGATGGAACCCTGTCTCCTCTCCACCATCTTTACTTTCTCCCTGGCTTCCTACCCTTGGAGGCCTCCCCTACACTGCTTGCCTGAACCAGTTCCCTACAGGTCAAAGAACAGCTGCTCAAGTGAATATGGGGCTGGGTTTGAAGGGTCAGATAGAGACCTTGGGCCAGCCGCTCACTTTTGTCTAAGCCCCCACCCCCACCCCAGTGGAGGTGAGGGTGCAGAAGAGGTGTAATAGAAAGACTGTTTGAGAGACTACACTTCATATCACAAGGAACACACAGCATGTACAGAGGCTTTGAGGTTAAGCAAAGACCCTGGATGCCGATGGACCAGCAGGGCGGAGTGGCTAGAGGAGGGTAACTAGCTTAAGGAAATAAAGACAGGGAATCCAGTTACACTGAAATTACAGGTGGAAAACCAAGACCCTTAAAAAAAAGTGCAAGTATATTCCATGTTTCTGGTATACCCCTGTGCCTAAAAAGAAATCATTTGTTGTTGTTGTTTTGTTTTGTTTTGTTTTTTGACATTCCCATTTAGCTGGGCACACCGGTATTTCATCTGACAACTCTAGGCTGGAAGGGGGAGGGGAGGGATGTGGCTGAATCAACTCAGTGGCAAGCAGAGCCAGGCAGGGCCAGGCAGCTGGGGATGCAGTTAGATGTCCTTCTAAAGGTCTTGCTTACCAGGAACAGAGCCTGAAGCCTCCAGCAGGGACAGGAGCTTCAGGAGAGGCTCAATGGGGAACACCACAATAAGCAGTTCCTGTCACCCACGATACAAATAGCCCCACAGAGGATGAGTCATTCAGAGCAACAGGCAGGAAAACACTGCATCCTGCTCCCAGAGGCGGAACAGCCCTTCTATAAATGAAGGCAGGGAGGGGACCGAGGTAGTGGGAGAATGGCGGCGGCGTTAAAATTAGAATAACTGTTCTCTTAATTAAAAATGCAGGAGAGGCTGGTGAGTGGTAATGGGTTTCTTCCTGGACTGCAAAGGGGAGCCAGGTTAGCTGCTTGAATATTCATGGAGAGTTGGGAAAGGTCCCCTGGGACTCTTTTGCCCACCCGCTACTAGGAGAGCAGTGCAGATCCCCCAGCTGTTACTGGCAAACCTCAGGCCTGAGCTAACCTCCCTGGGCCTTAGTTTCCCAGGTAAACAGAACTGATCTCTGTCTTGGGGAGGGTGGAAGAGAGATCAAGTTCAGAGCAGAACCTGGAGAAATGAGGGCTAGGGCAGGATGACTGAGCTGTCCCTCCCAGAATCTGGGGCCTGTCTGAAGGCAGGTAGACTCATGGGTGCCTGTCCAGCGAATGGACACACCAAGGAGAGATTTTTGCAAACCTCTTGCTTTTTGAGGACACAGCTATTTTAAGACCTGTCCCTGGCCCCGCTTGGCATTTCCATACCTCGTCACATCAAACATATTAAAAGGCACCCACTTGCCTCATTAAATAAAATTTATGTAGAGCTACCGAAGAGTTGAGTTGAAATGCAATTGACTAGTTGACTAATGTTACATTCTGTGGATATTTAATTAAACATTTATTCATTTTGACGTGTCAAAGTGGTATTTTTCTCCCTCCTTCCCCTATACCCCAACTCAGATGCATCTATGAACGCCTGACAAGTTCCTGGTGGCGATGCAAGTCCCCAGGGTCCAAGGGAGGGGGGCACTTCTGTGGCCTTGTTGTCCCCAGCTGTGACTTAGATGTGAATAGCAGGCCTACAGCCCCCCCCCCCCCCCCCCCCCCCGCTTGTGCCTGGCACCTATCTGCTGGGTTGGCTCCTAGAAGCAGAGCTCTGCTAGCAACTGCCAGAGAGGTGAGGAGGCCTCTGCAGCTTAGGACAGTGGTTGGGAGGTCTGTGTGTTTCCCCTGGTGTGTTATGCTGGAACTTAGAGTCCAAGGATCATGAAGCATAGTTTTTGGGAGGTGAGTTGGCCATGAGGCTACTCCTCCTTAGAAATTTGTCCCTTATCAGGAGGTAAAATCAGGGTGGTTCTGGTTCTTTACCCAAGTAAGGACATATAATTCATCCCTCCCATGGTCTACCATGGAGAATGAAGCCCTGATGTCCTGATATATAGACAGAGCTCTTACCAGACGCTGGCCAAACCAGTACTTGGATCTTGACCTCGCAGTCTTCAGAGTAGGCTGTGAGTAGTACTTCTGGTTTAACCGGTAGTCTAAGGTATTTGCATATGCAGGTGTCTTGCAGAAGTGAGTGGCTTGAACTGAGAGCCCAGAGTGGCAGCTGCAAGTCTGCCCACCTGGTTTGATGGGAGCCAGGATTCAAAGGAGCCACTGGGGGCTCCCTCCACCTGCCCGAGTGACCAGGCCCATATTCATGGAGAAATCTATGAGGACTCTACAAGACACACACAGCAGGACATTACACTGGGAGGCTGAATGGCATCCCCTTTAATTTTATGGCTTCCAGTGTCCTTGACAGTAGATCTAATCATGCCCAATTTACAGGTGTGGCAGCAGAGAACTGGTATGTAAGGGGGTGGCACAGTTAAGAGCATTCCTGTGGAACTCCTAGGACATACTAAAGTACTTGAAATTATATTACAGAAACACCTTAAATAGCGTGGAGGGATAGGGAGGGAGGGGTTCTTATCTTGGGTCTCTGGCAATCACCTTACTATGTGAAGAATGTATCAGCAGGTCCTACCCTCTAACATCTCTTCAGGGCCTGAATACCTAATTGGTTTTGTTTGTTTGAGACAGGGTTTATGTATGTAGCCCTGGCTGGCCTGGAACTTGCTATTTAGATCAGGGTGGCCTTGAACTCTTGGTGATCACCTTACCTCTAAGCTCCTGAGTATTGGGATTATGGATGTGTGTCACCATATCTACTTTCACGTGTCACTGGGGTGTTGAATGCAGGGCTTTGTGAACGCTAGGCAAATATTCTACCACATTCATTACTGGCCCTCGAATCTCTCAACTGTGAAGGATCAGGTTTCAAACCCAAAGTCTAAACTGATGGTGTTGTCTAACAGAAAACATTTTCCCTCTATCCCAGTTCACAGAATAGCTTCAGTTTATGGCAAGTGACTTTTAACTGTCACTATATACTAAGTACATATTGATAAAAAGTTTGATATTAATTAATTTTATGTGTATATATTTGTGTGTGTGTGTGTGTGTGTGTGTGTGTGTGTGTGTGTGTGTGTATGTGTGTGTGTGTAGGTACCACATTTGCAGATGCTTGGAGACCAGAAAACAACCTAGGGTATTATTCTTCAGGAGCTGAATTCCAATTGCAGGGGGAGCACCTAAACCACCTTTCCTCTATTTCACAAGTATAACTGGATTTTATCCAAATTCTCTGCTTTTTAATTAATTATGTATCAATAAATGTATTACACAGGGCTAGAACTCCCTGTGTAAACTAGGCTGGCCTCAAACTCACAGAGATCCTCTTGCATTTTCCTTCCAAGTGCTACCACACCTGGCTACATTTTTATTTTTTAATACAAGATCTCATTATGAAGACAGGTTGGACTGGAACTCTGATCTTCCTGCCTCAGCCTCCCAAATAGTTGGAATGACAAGTGTCCACCACCACATTCAGCTAACAGTCTTTGCTTTTTTATAGGTGAGGTAGAGACATTTATATTTATTGTAGTTGTTGATCTGTTTGAGCTTACTCATCTATCTTCCTTTTATTTTCAACTAATTAAAATTTCATTTTTCATTGTTTTTAAATCGATTAAATTGTCCCCGTATCATCTTGGAAATGATGCCTTCTATCTCTGTTCTATTAGTGGTTACTATAATAGTTTTCAATACAGATGTACAACTTTCTACTCATGTTGATGGTATAGCAGTGTTTATATTCTGACTTGGGCATGATGAATGAGTCAAAGGCCAGCAAGAACAATGTGATTTGTGCTTGTCCTGTGCTAGCACTGCCTTTATATGTCCAGATGTGGTCTTTACCCTCAGATCAGCCTTGTGAGCAGGATTCAAGATCTCATCTATAAAGGAGGAATACTGGAGCTCAAAGAGCTGAATCATATGAGGGCTCTTCAGCTGCTGTGACAAGGCCAGACATTCCTGTGCTGCTCTTTTGGGTGGCTTATCCATTCTCTCTCACGTGTATTTTTAGTATTTCCTTAGGGATAGTTAAGCACACTATAGAGCAGAACAGAGTGTGAGGGGAAAGGAACATTCCTCTCTCATGTTGTGTCCTCTCATGCCTTCAACCTCTGCCCATGAGTATGCATGCATGTATATTTGTGTATATATTTATTGCATGTGCATATGTGTGCATATACATGTATATGTGCATACATGTTTGTTTGTGATATATGCATTTATATGTGTAGGTGTGCATGTATGTGGAAGCCATATATATGTGTATGTTCTGGTGCCTTCTTGCCCAGATCTCAACCAGGAATTTAGAGGTGCCTGGTGATCTCACAGGTTTCCCAATCATTCCTTCCCTGCTTTGTTCAATCCTTTGTCTGCTGTTGAGCAGCTCTTGGCAGCAGTGGGTGGGAACTATGAGTGCGAGATTAGTCAGCATGGCCTTTGCACAGGAATCCAGTGCAGGGAGTGGGAGACAAGAACAGAGTATCCAGCCCAGATGCAGATCTTACTTTGAAAAAGTGACCTGTGGACATGGAAAACAGAGTCTGGACTGCCTAAGCTGAAGGTCTAGTCTATTTTTATTTTGTAAAAAATGTAAAGTAGTCAGGAAGAATGTATACTATATTTCCTCTGGGTTGGACATGACCTTGGCCATCTTGAATCAGAGGTGCTGTGATCACCTAATGAGATTCTTGGGAAAGTGTTCCAACTCCCTCCTGGGGGAGGGGTATCATGGGGCTCATGGGTCTTCAGGAGATTCTCACAAAGGCCTCTTCCTCCGGACATTATACAAATGGTCAACAGTTGACTAGGGTGATAACACTTCACAGAAGTTGTCCTTGGGACTTCCTGGTGACATAGTTGCATTCTGATTCCCATGCTTTTATAAGTAACCACAAAAAATTCATTGCTTCACCAACTGGACTTGGACAGAGCCCTTCCTTTGGTTTTGTTGGTGCCCCAGTGGGTAAAGGCTACATTCTTCTATATCTTCATCAACATAGTAGGTGCATGGTTATCTTATGACTTGGTTTGTACCACCAGTGGCCAGCTATACCAGGCATTTTTCCATGCACTGTCTCTTCCTTTACAAACATCTCTTCAGATATTTGCTCATTCTAAGTTGTTGTTGTTGTTGTTTACTTTTTATTGATTCTTTTTGAATTTCGCATCATACACCCCAATCCCACTCATTTCCCTGTCCCTTTATATCCATCCTCTGATCTTGCAACATGCCCCACCCCCCAGAGGAAAAAAAAATCTTATTGTGGAAGCTGCAGTGTGTCACCATGTATCACACAGTATTTTTGTCCACATATCTTTACTTGCAAATGTTTATTGCAATGAGTCATTGGTCTGGTTCGAGGCCTCTGTCTTCTGCTGCATTCTCAATACTGGATCCTCACCAGGATTCCTCTTGGATATTCTGTTGCTGCCCTGTGTCATGGGAGATCCTGAAGCTCTGGATCTGTAGGACAGGCCCTTTCATGTGCTCCAGCAATTCATAGATAGGGTGGACCAACTCAAAGCCCTGGACCTGGGTCTGGGTGGTAGTTGAGTTGGTCAGCCCCCAGCTGTCTTGCATCCATACCACCTGAACAAGCTCTCTAGCACTTCCCCCCCCCCCAGCTTATCCAATGCTATAGCCAGCAAGGGGCAAGGCCAGCTCTCCCATGTTCATGTGTTTCCTGCGGCAAGGTGTGGGCCAGCTCTCCAAAGTGCCACAGCCAGTGAGGGGTGGGGCCAGCTCTGTTCAGCCCTTGGATATCAACAAGGTTCCAGGAAGCAGTCTAGACCAGGGATATCCCAATGACCTTTGGCAGTAATTTGGGCAACAGATCCCTACTGCTGCATGGCCACAGACATAGACATGGCCCTCAGTGGCAGCATGAGCTGCAACTTCACCATGGCCCAGTGGCATGGCAGGCTTCTCAAATCAGGCTGTTTCTCTCCACTCTCAAGTCTCCAGTTCCATCTCTCTTCATAGTGCTCAAACCATTCTGTTTCTCTTTCTCTCCCATCTCTCCACAACATACTTGCACATTGTAGTGACTCCCACTGAGGTTGGGCCATGTGGTGGGTGGGTCTCTTGGGTTGTCTGTTTTTGTTTTTTTAAAAGATCTATTAGCTGGGCTTAGTGGCATATATCTGTAATAGCACTCAAGAGACAGAGGCAGGCAGATCTCTGTGAGTTCAAGGACAGCATGGTCTATATAGTAAGCTTCAGGTAAGCCAGAGCTCTGTAGTGTGATCTTGTCTTAGAAAAAAATATTTACCTTTATTTTATGTGTAAGAGAGTATGCCCACATGTATGTATGTATGTATATATATACATATGTATATATATATATATATAAAACGTGATGTATGTATATATATACATATATATATATATATATATATATATATATATATATATAAAACGTGATGCCTGGTATTCAGGGGGCCAGAAGAGTACCTCAGATCCCATGAAGTTGGAGTTACAGGACATGAGGGCTAGGAATTGAATTTGTGTCATCTGGAAGAGCAGCAAGTGCTCTTAACCTCTGAGTTGTCTCTCCAGCTCTCATTCTTTACTCATTCTTTAATTAAGTTGTTTGTATTACTCTTAGGTTATTAAGGTTCTGTAAATAGTCTACATCCAAGGTTTCCGTTGAATATATAGTATACAAATATTTTCTCTAACACTGTGGTTTGTCATTTCCTTCTTTTCTGTCTGTCTGTCTGCCTGCCTGTCTGTTTATCTATCTATCTATCTATCTATCTATCTATCTATCTATCTATCTATCTATCTATTTTTACTCGGCTTTCATTGTGTTGACCTGGCTGGCCTTGGACCTTAGCTTCTCTAACGCCAGTCTCCTAAGTAGCTGGGATTACAAATATATGCTACAAGACCTGGTTGGCTTTTTCTTTCCTTTAATTTTTCTTTCTTTTTTTTTTTTAATTTTAATTTTGTGTGTGTGTGTGTGTGTGTGTTGTGGGTGGGTGGGTTTGTATATGTGAATACAGGTCCCTGAGGAGGACAGAACAGTTATCAGATGCCCTGGAGTTGAATTTATAGGTAGTTGTGAGATCTGCCTGATACAGGTACTGGGAACTGTTGCTGCAAGAGCAGGTCATGCTCTTAACTGCCGAGCTGTCTCTCCAGCCCCGAGTCCCCTCCTTTTTTTTTTTTGCAGCATCTTTTAAAGAACAAAGTTCATTTTGTGAGTTTAACTTATTGTTTTTTGTTCCCTTTAGAAATGTGTTTTTGGTGGCACATGTTTTGATGCTCTATGTTCGTCATCGCCAAACTCAAGGCCATTATGATTTTCTTTTTTTTTTTGTCTAGAAGTTTTATATGCTTGCTGTATATGTTCAGGTCTATGGTGTAATCCAAGTTGAGATTTATAGAATGTGGGATGCCTGGGCCATTCTTTGGCATGTGGATATCCAATTTTAGTATCTGCTGAAAGAACTCCTTTCCCCCTTGGTTAGCTGACTTAGCCTTTTTGTCAGAGTTTGGTCAGATATGCAGAGATCTACTTCTGGATGGACTTCTGTGTTCTTAATTTATAGTCTATCTTCACACTCTTTATGATTATCTTCACATTATAAGTCTTAAAGTCAGGTAGTATGAGTTCTCTAACTTTGGTTTTTACTTTTGGCAATTTGAGATGGTAGATTTTATTAGATGGGGCTCTTCTGCATGTCGTTATCCATCAACAGAGTATCCATGGTCATTGGGATGACTAGAGATGTTCCCCACCAGGTTTCCAAATGTCTTGGTTAGGGATCACAGCATTCTTCCACCCAAAGAGAATCGCCTATTTAAAGGAAGGTTAGCATCAGCAACATTAAATGATACAAAAACAGAACCAGTCTTTCCAGGTTCCAAGGAAATAGATTTTTAATCTGGAATTCCATACCCAGCCAAACTATCAATCAAATGTAAATGCAAAATAAATACTTTAAGACACATAAGGACTCAAAGACCTTCTCACAGGCTGTCTCTGGAAGAACTACTTGAGGATGTACACTGCAAAATAGAAAATGTATTCAAGAAAGAGTGCACAGGATCCAAGAAACAGTGGACCCAATCCAGAAGCATAATGCCAAGAAATCCCCAATGAACCATGTAACAGGCCCAGAAAGCAGCCAGCTCAAGTTCTAGCTGTGAGCCAGAGAGCTCCCAAGAAGATTTTTTAAGGAGGAAGATGTGTTTTCCACAACAAAGATAATATTGAAAGAATGGATGCTTTCACTGCACATGTATAAAAATTAATAAATGATCATAAACAATCCATTTCCATTCTCATCTCCTAAGTCTTGTTTTATTTTATCTGGTATGCTTATGACTCCTTTTTCTTCCTCTTCAGTTCAATATGCACTACTTGGCCTTTAATTTACCCAATTATAATACTGAAAAAGGAGATTATTGGTGTCTCAGATTTTATGCTTAAAGCATAACTTGGATCTTAACTTGAATCATAAAGTGGAATACACATCCTATAAATCTGAACAAGGAAAAAGTGAAGGTATGAAGACAAGGATAAGAGAGTGGTTATAGATGGCTGTCCCCAGGAGACTCCCTGGAGAGAGACATTCAGAGGCAGAGCTGGTTGTCCTGGCTTTTCCAAGAGTGGCACCTGCTAAGTAAGGATTCAGGGAAATGTGCTTAATGTGCTGAGCTGGTGCACAGACCCTGGAGAGGTCCCTGGTGGTCATCCAAGGAGCTTTGGAGCTGGCATGACCCTGCAGTATGGCCCATTGAAGCAAGAGGGCCTGGCTGTGAAAATTTGTATGAATTTGTTCTGGGGTGATAGTCACGAATGGGAAATAGAAACCTGACAATTTCAAGTTAGATCTGTCATCATAGGGCAACTTCCAAAGGGAATCTGAGTTTGGAGCCATTAGCTGCCAACATGTATCATGACAAGGACTTTGTCCTAAAGTGAAAGCTACTGTGGGCAGTCACAGCAGCCAGTAAAGTGTGCTCATTAGAAGCTGAAAGCTCTGCTCCTTTCTTGTGCACTGTGGAATTTAAACAAGGGACGACGTCTAATTGGACAGTCCTAACTATTTTATTTGGTTCATCATATTAGAACCTGCTTTATCCTCACCTATGTGACCTACTGGTTTGTTCATCTATGTGTCCAGGTCAAGGGCAGGGGCATTAGGGGAACTCATACAGATAGCTGGTAGCTGAGTCTAGAAACAGGTCTCTGAGCTCAACACATTTGGTGTCTAGCAGTGAAGATCAAAGTCAGGGAGAATAGAGGATGTGGCAACAGACAGGGTGACCAGTGGGTTGTACTTGGCCATCTTGCCAAGCTAGGCATACATGGCAGGGAGTGGATGTTTTAGGTCTCTTGATTTGAGAGGTGCTGGAGGGGAACTGTCCAGCTTAGAACAGAGCAGAAGTAGGAGTGGAGCATTTTACAGACCCAGTCTTGGTTCAGTCTTCCTTGGCCCCACAGGGAAGTTCTTTGCTCACATCCAGTTGTTATGACCAGGTTCATGTTGAAGCTCGTGATGGTACATTGTTTAGTGCTGTCAAAACACCCTGTATGTACTCTCTACTATAAATGGCTGGGTGCGCTGAATGAGGTTAGCGCATGCTTGATCTGGATGTTAACTGTGCCCTTATCCCAGATGCACCCATAGTCCTTGAACTTAACCCATAGCTTGAAGTCTGCCCTAATGGGAATATTTACATGACAGAGATGAGTGAATGCCCCAAGGGATTTTTGTTTGGCTATTAAATGCTCACTAGAATGTCATTGCTCCCCCAATCCCCAAGTGCTCATGTGATTTGGAAGCCTAGACCATAATGAAAATTCTGTGCCCCTGATTAAAAAATATTAAGATATCTAGACAGCAACAGTGGGACACCAACCCACCCAAGGCTCTTCTGAGAACAGACCCTATGTAAACCACTCCCTCACATGCTACTTGGCTTACTCATTCTCTGTCTTCACTGGAAAACACCAAGAAAGCAGAGGCCATGTCTGTCCTGCTCTGCACCACCAGTTTCTAGCCAGACTCGATACTCAAGAACATTTGCTAGGTAAATGGCTGGGTGATGCTTTTTGAGGAAGAGAACTCCCCTCTATGGTAGGATAGACTTTTCCTGAGAGTTTGCTCCTGTGTTGCTGGGACAGTGGAATGTGTGCCCCTTTTGAAGGTGTCAGACTCTTCTCTCACATCCCTATGTACTTTTTGCCTTAGCACAGGGGACCTGGAGAACTGGGTGTGTAACTGGTTCCCCCTGCGCTCCCCCCACTCCCAAGCTATTAACAATTTCAGACCCTGGCCATGTCTGAAACCTCCCGATTCATCAATCTGTGGCATAGCAGGGTGGCAGGTCTCAGAGAGCAAGGAGGTAGTGTGGAGATAGAAATGTGAGGTCAGCTTCAAGCAGAACTAACCAGGGCACACAGATGTGAGGAAACCACCTGGGCACTGAGCATGAAGGCACTGCTCCTTCCTTCACTATTCTTACTGATCTGTGCTAGGGTTCAGAGTTTGATTTCCCTTCAGTCCCAAACACTAGCAGAGATACAATGACTGTATTTTAAATGTAAAAATCAAAACATTAAACCTTTAGACATATAAATGGGATGTAGCATGATTATGCTTTTCACAGGACAGTTACAAGATTTACAAAGATAACGTGATTTTTTTTTGAAGCACGTCAAGTAGCCTAGTAACAAAGGATAACATTAAAGATTTCATTTAGAGTGATGTGTCCATAACATCAGCTTGGGAGAAAAGACCTTGAGATTTTGAGAACCCCATGGAGGGTCCTTCCGTCATTCTCCCCCTCTCTGTAGGCATGCCCAGGGAATTCCCAAGGAGCATTTAGAGGAATATCAACAAATATGAGTTAGTGAAGCCAGTATTGTGCCAGAGTAATGTCAACCTTAACAACAGCCATGCCCTCAAAATGTACATAATAAAGTTTTAGAAATGTCAGAGATGTAGTTAAGGCTTTACCCAGAGGCAAATTAATAGTCTTAAAAGCATTTGCTAGGAAGCAAGAAACAAAGGAAATACCTTTAAAAACCAAGAAGACAAAACATAAATAAATTTTGTTCAAAGAAATCTGGTATATGAAAATTATGATGATTCTAGCAATCAAGAAATAGTGTTATGCCTGAGCAAACTGAGACTCAGAGGGAAGTAAATTGCTGTAGGTCTCAGTGCTTTCTGGCTACCTTTTGATTGCACGAGGAAGGGGCAGTGTTTCAGCAGATGTAGGCCTGTAAAATATGCCACACTGCTCATGAGTTACTTGGGTTTTTTTTGTTTGTTCGGTTTTTTTGTTTGTTTGTTTCTTTTGTTTTTTCGAGACATGGTTTCTCTGTATAGCCCTGGATGTCCTGGAACTCACTCTGTAGACCAGGCTAGTCTCGAACTCAGAAATCTGCCTGCCTCTGCCTCCCAAGTGCTGGGATTAAAGGCATGTGCCACCACTGCTGGGTGAGTTACTTGTTTTTCTGTTCACACGACCTAAAATCGTGGATCAGTAGCACTAACATACAGTTCTCCTCATTTCTTTTAAGTAACCTTTATATATCAGTGTGGCTGGCAAGAGTGGACAGGAAGTGCTGGGCTGGCTGGTGGTGTGCTGCTGAAGAGCTGAGGACCGAGGGTTGAGGGTCTTGAGGTTGAGTGATGAGGGTCTGGGCGACCACAAAGGAGGAGTTAGAGTGCTGAAGAGCTTGGGGCCAAGGTGCTCAAGCCCACTGAAAGAAACAGGCTTGAGAAGCTCTGAAAACACACCGGCCTAGCTTGCTAAAGGGCGGGGCTAAAATGCTTGAAGTGCTAAGGTACCTAGGGCAATGGGACTGAGGCATGAGGAAGGATGTCGGACTGAGGGAAAATGAGGAAAAAGCTGAGGCTAGGAGGACTGAGGAGGAGGTCTCCCCGACCCTTAGACCTGAAGGACTAAGGAGGAGGGTCTAGGGGTGGGGAGCTGAGGGGCTGAGGCCGTGAAGGGGGCGGTACTGAGGGGCAGGGCGGGGTAGGGGAACGGGCGTGTTGGAAGGGCAGTGCTGAGAGTGAGGGGCTGAGATGCCGAGGGGGTGTGGTTGAGCCCCGAAGGGGGTGGGGCTTGGAGGCGTAGCGGGGGAGGGGGGACTGAGAGAGAGGAAGGAGCGGGACAGAAGAGGGGAGGTACCCAGAGCTGAGGGGCGGGGCTGAAGGGCAATGTGCCTTCGAAGTGTGGACTAGAAGAGAGGTTGAGGCACCGAGCGGACGGGGCTGAAGGACTGATGAGGAGGGACTGAGGGACTTACTGGACAGAGCTGAGGCGCTGAGGGGACCGGGCTGAGGCTGAAGAAGCAAGCTGAGTGAAGAGCTTAAGGGAGCCGGGCTGAGGTACTAGAGGATGAGGGGGCGGGACTGAAGGATTTAGGGGATTGGGCTGAGGAGCCAAAGGGGCGGGGCTGGAGTTAAGCGCTGGGATAGGAGCAGAGGGACCTGAGGCTGAGGGGGCGGGGCTCTGGGACCGAGAGTTTAGGGGGCGGGGCTGGGTCTCGGCTGAGGGGCTCCGCGGTGGTGGCTCTGAGTTGCTGAGGCACGGAGGAGCTAGGCGCGCCGAGCGGAGAGGCGGGCCCGGCAGGCGGCGCCCTCCCTCACAGGCACCTCCTCCCTCTACAATCCTTGGGCTCCCGCTCCCTCTCGCGTCGCAGCCCGCACTTTGCAAACTCCTCGTCTGCCCGCGGCGGCCGCAGCTCCGTGCCCTGCCGGCCCCTGCGCGTCGGTGGGGCAGCGGGCAGCGGGGTGGCGGCGGCGCGGGGGAGCGGGAGGCGCCGAGGCACTGGGCGTCCGCCGGCGGAGGCGGGAGCCGAGGCGGAGCCGCGCCAGCCCCGCGCCGCCGCGCCCCCCGGGCCGAGCACAGTTGCCGCGCCGCGCCTTGCCGCGCCTCCGTCCCCACCGCGCAGCCATGGCTGCGCCGCCGCCGCCCCGCTGTCCGCTCGCCTGAGGCGCGGCCATCCGCCGTGGAGACCATGGCGAGCGCCGCCGAGCCCCCCGGCACGGCGGCCGAGTACCTGCAGGAGCTGACCCGGATCGTCGCGGCGCAGCAGGAGCTGCTGGCGCAACGGCGGCGGCGCATCGAGGAGCTGGAGCGCCAAGTGGCGCGGCTGAGCCGTGAGAACGCCGGCCTGCTGGAGCGGCACCGGCGACACCTGGCCGCGTGCGCTCGGCGCCCGGACCCGGGCCCTTCACCACTGGGCGCCATCCCGGAGCTCAGCAGCCGCCGCGACAAGTAAGTGCAGAGCGGCGGAGCGGGCGTGCCCGGGGCGCGCGAACTTCTCGGGGATGTGGAGTGAGTCCCTGGGCCGGACCCTGCCGCACCCGGGACCTCCCGGAACTGCCATCTGGCCTGAGCTCGCCGCGCGGCTGTCGCGTGCAGCGCCCGCCCGCCCGGGGCCGCCTGGGCCACTCATGCTTAGTGCTGTCCACACCGACCCTGCGCCGTCCAGCCCCGAGGCCTCTTCCTCCTCCCCCAAGACACTAATTCCCCTGCCTCGACCCGAGATTACCCCGGCTATTTCGGACCGAGGATTAAGGAGACGCCGGGGAGGCACAGCCCCACCGCCCTGGCCCCTGGCGTCCCAGGAGCGCCAGCCTGCAGCAGCTTCGCCTCTTCTGGGTGCTGGTGCCGAAGCCCTGCTGGCAGTCTTCGGTGCCCGTCTGGGCGGGGCTCGGTCACTAGGCTGGGGGCTTAGGTGAAGCTGGGATGGAGTTGCCTGGTTTGCCGCCAGCTTTCTGCCTACTCCTTCTGGGGTTGCCTTTGGGACTGTCAGGGGTCAACTAGAAAAAGTGTACGATGTGGTCAGTGGCTCTAGAATAAGCGACCTGAGAACCTTTGGGCTTACAGTGCTGCAAAAGGGAGTTACACTGACTCCAGATAGGGAATCTGACTCCTTGGAGTGGGTATCCAGGCACTGGAGACAGCGTTTCTCCTACCTTACGTCCGTCGGCTGTCTCCTGCTATAGCCATGGGACAGAAGGCCTGCTACAGCCTGCTTGGAACGTTTGTGCTAGGGCTGGTCCACTCTTTGGAAGAGAAGAATTGTGTGTATGGGTGGAGGGTCTGGAGCGCCAGAATGTGGCTGAGTTCTGTGGCTCTGTCGAGGGCAGGTTGAGGTGTTATACTCAGCCCCACTTTCTGTTCATTTGGGAGGTAGGGGATTGTGGCTAGCTCCTAACTGGGGTCACTGACTCAGAGCTTCTTCTTCCACTTGAGAGCACAGAGAGGGAGCTCTTGGTTCTGAGGCTCTTCATTAGTCCCCTTCACAGAAGCTACTGGTCAGACCATGCTAGATGCAAGAATGGAGAGGAAAGTGTGGGCTGCCGAAATGAAGGCTCTCGAAGCTTAGGGAGGGGGGCACCGGGGCAGGGACACATGTCCTGTTTTGATAGGGAACAGTGACACACATTGGTCGACTGATGCCTCACAACACTATCCCGGGGAGATATACATATATTCTGTCAAAGTCACCCCTACTGACCAACCAGAGCATGTGGACAGGAGAACTCTGAGGGACAGTGGTTTCTTTCCTGCCTTGGGGAAGTCTCCATTGTCCATCCAGACAGTGGTCTTGGCTGAGGAGGTCAGGGGGTGCAAAGGCTGAAATTTTATTTCATAAGATTCCAGCTTGGAGACCATCTGGCTTTGCTTTCCCCCCTACTAGAGGCACAGCCAAGCCTGTGTCACCTTAAAAAAGTATAGTGTCACCTTTAAGGAACGCAAGAGGCAGCATAGTTTTTTCTCTATAGTCTAGATGCAAGGCAGTTTGCAAACTTGAATAGACACACTAGGAGCCTGGGCTTCTTTGCTTAATGTAGATTCCGACCTAGCCGATTTGGAGCAGGCTGGAGAATCTACTGCTTTCACAGACTGGGACATTCTGTGTTGTTGGAATGTAGACCCCATGATAAGGAGCTGTGAGGAATGGGGGTAGGACAAGGAACAGGAGGGTCCCTTTAAGACAGAGCATACCAGCCCTGTTTTCCTGTCTGTAACTAATTTCCTAGCCCTTTAGGAAAAGGAGTACCAATTCCTTTCTCCTCCTTCCTGGCAGGAGATATCCCATATCCTTCCTTTAGTTCTGCGAGATGAGATAGTATTTAACTGTTGTGCGCTTAGGGCCCTGGGGCACTAGGGGCTGCTTTTCCAAACATAGATTGGTTGTGTCAGGGGTTATGTAAATAAAGTGACTGATGTGAAAGATATGAAAGAGTGTGCGGTGACTAATACCCTTTGAGAGCTTTTATTAAGTACCTGTTGTATACAGAACCAATATTTGGTGATAGAGGAAGAACCACAGAACAGAAGAGATAAATAATGTCACATAAAGAAAAGAATGTGGGTAGATGAACTTGGGACTAAGGCCCAGCTCTACACATCCCAGCTGGTGACTGTGGGACAGGTCACAGGACCTTTCTTTATTCCAGCTTTTCTTAAATGCACACAAAGCAGGGATCAGCCTAGCTGCCTCCCATTCTTTTTCCCTAAGGTAACACACACACACACACACACACACACACACACACACACATACACACACACACACACACACAGAGAGATGGGTAGGGAATGGGTACCTGGTAGGTAATTCATGCAGGCTAGATTCTTCCCATGTCTGTCAGTTTCTCAATTCTTTGGATCAGCTGAGCTCAAGCAGGAGGTGGAAGCTTAAAGGCTAGGTGCAAGAGATGTGCAATGGGAGATATGGAGCTGTGTCGAAGAGTTGCTGGAGCTGACAGCTGTTTTTAAGCTGAGTTTCCAGAGGTGATAGAGCAGTACAGGGCCACAGTTTGGGGGAAATGAAGCTGGGGGATTGGGCACTACTCTCTACCTTTAGGCATGGATGACACCATTCTCAGGCTTCCCTGTTTGCATATAGTGACCCTTGTCTGGAGAGATGGTCTGACAAGCATGCTGGTTGAGGAAGATCTGACTGATCTTTTTCTAAGTAGTTGGTAGCCACTGCAACCTGATTTAGGAGCTCCCTGCTTACTATATAGATGAGCTTCAGGGGTCCATTGCTTTCCCTGAGACAAGAGTGAGCTTGATAATTACCTCACTAGGTGCAGATGCCTAGGCATGCTAGATGCTTTGAATCTCAGAAACCTTTAAGCTCTTCCTCAGAGGGCTTTCTTGCATGTCTTGACCTCTAGTGTCAAGAGTCATTATGTATTCCCAGCATTGGGGGAGAAGATTAAAACAGGGAAGAAATCCATTCATTCATGATGCCTTTGCTATCTGGGAGTTATTTGCTTCTGTTGTTATTGATGTTGATTTTCCCCTGACATCAGCACTCATATGCAGTGTGCAGTCAGCTACATTCTAATGATCCATTTCCAGAACCACATTCCCCTCACTAGAGCTTGGGTACCTTGTAGGTGCTCAGAGTATATTGCCTGAATGGGTAAAGCCTGTGAAGAGAAGTATTGGAGTCATCATATAGCAGGTATGAATGAATATATTGAACCAAGTTTAGAAGAGCATGACAATATCCCCTAAGGGTTTGTTTGCTGTGTGCTCATACTTATGCATCATCACTCCTATCAGGCAAAGACAGTTGCTGCTCCCATTGTACAGATGTAAAACCTAGGCTCAGAGTGATCACATGCCTTGTTTAAGCTCTGCCATCTGGTTGTAAGCCAGTGTTGGATCTCACACTGTTTGGCTCCTGCTCTTGCTCACCTCCTGTCTGCCTTTCACACTGTGGAACGATCAGACCACTTCTCAGGATTCTTTTTGGCTCCTGGCCAGTGCTTGAAGGTGTGCAGCATGTTTGGATCCCTTCTGCCCTATTGAATCTTGTCACCAATGCAGTGCTTTTGGTGGCGATTGTGTTAAGGGGAACAGGTAGAAGAAGGTGACCCCCTTTTCGCCTTTGATCTCCTGAAGTTTCTTGGCAGAAGAAAACATCAGCCTCAAGTGGCTGGGGAGAGGCCCAGTAGAACAGCCTTTTCTGCCTTCTCATCTGCTCCAGGCCTCAAGGGCTGTCACATCACACATCACTCTGAGAGGACTTTTTTTTTTCTGAAGCTCTGAGTTGGTGACTCACTCTGGGGGAGGTTTTCAGTGGCATTCAGTGTCTGTTGACTTACCAAACAAAGTGCTTTTCCTGGGTTTGTGGTGACATTAACCATGATGGTGGAGCTTCATTTCAGGGGCATGCTCAAGGATGGCTGTAGAAGATGGGGTGGCAAGACGAAACAGGACTGTCGTAGTTGGCAGCAGGCAGATAACACAGAAAGCACTGTGATGGTCCTGACAAGGAGCCTTTGAGTTGTGTTCTTCAAAGTGGTTAGGAAGTACCAAAACTGGGGTGTAGGGGCTAGGAAGCAGAGTGCTCTTATGTGCAGATTCCTTTCTCCCTAGGAGCAGAGACTAGGGACCTGGGAGAGGCTATAAGGGTCTTTTTCTCCTCATCTGTTACTGTGGCTGAGAACTGGTGGCAGGAGACCCTGTGTTTATGTTTCCACTAAATAATATTGTTCTCCCAGCTGAGATAAAGCCTGTATCCAGTGCTGGGAAGATGTCCCTCTGTCAGGAACAAGCTGTACCACACTTTGGGACACTTGTCCTAGTTGGACAAAATGTATTAAACTGTAAGGGATCAGGGTGAGCCATTCTTGTTTTTCCAGCAGATGGTAGAGTCCACAGAAAGATGAGGGAGTGTTTTTCTGAAGCTCTCTCCCAGCCGTCTGACAAGCTAAGCAAATTATTATTTTACCACCCAGAAAATAAATCAAGGAATGCTTCTTTATCTGGCTGGCGCTGAGAGAAACAGAGTGGCGCAGTGTGTGAATTGCAGCTGAGAGCTGCTGGTGCCTTCAAAGTGAGTGTTCACACCAACTACAGGCCACTGTGCCTGCAGAAACCTCAGACCTCAGGGCTTTGCTGTGGGGAGGGAGGTGTGAGGGCTTGGCCACAGGAGGCAGGCAGTTGGGGACATCCATATGTTCTGTCATCAGGATGGCTATTTGTCAGTTATTTTGTCTATGATATTTCTTTGACAGATGATTGGTTTGTTTGTGCTACTTTATTATTTTTTATAGAAGAGCAACACTTGGCTTTACTTGGGAAGTACCCTGTTCTGTGCTTGTCTGGGTGTCAACAGGAATAATTACCACTGAGCCAGCAGAGAAACTAACATAGACCAACTGGGAGTTTGTCAAAAACTGGAATCTAAGAAGGTGAAAATGACCTATCTGAAAGGGAGTAAGAGCTACTGATGCAGTCATGAAACCATCTGAGTTCAGTGGATCTCCTGCTTGCTGACGCTGACCAGTGTAGACACATGTCAGGCTGCAGACCAGATCTCCCCAACTGTAGGATAAGTGTGGCTGAGTGACGTGGATGGAATTCCTGTGTACCAGGTCTTCTCTGTGGAAGCTGATAACTCAGAGTTATGCAGAATGCACTGGTCAGTAAGTATTGTGTATGGAAAGGGTTCTGTTTCCATCAATAAAACATGGCAGCTTTGATGTTGCAATGCCCTGGTCACCCTAACTGCCCTAGGCTTCTTCTGGAGAACCTTTAAGGCTTTCTCATGACTAATCCCCTGGGCAGTTAGCCCTCAATAGCAGTGGGTTGGAAGATCTAGCCCCTGCTATAGCTGTTTTCTAGTGGCTCAAATTTTGTAAGTCCTAGTCTCTCCGAGTCAGTCCCATGACAAATGAGAGTAACTACTTCTTTAGTGGATCAGGCATAGGAACTGCCTATGGTATCTGCCACCAAGGACTCAATAGATGGTAGCTTTGCAATAGGGTTAGCCAGGACATCGAAATTGCTTTGGAGGATTGTTTAGCTCCAGAATTTTCAAACATAGAAAAGTAGAAGGAATCATGCAGAGCCGAATACTGCTTCCCCTTCCTTCCCTCCAGGTTCTGCAATTAAAGTTTTTCAATATTTGCTTTATTGCATACCTCTGTACCCTTGAGGGTGCTTAGAAGCACATGGATGGGAGTGAACATTTATGGAGTGCCTACTGTGTCCCAGGGATGAGCTCAGTGAAATAGACATGTGATTGCTATGTCCTCTATTCACCCTGTTCCTGGGCCACACAGGTAGGCGGGATTCTTGTCCTTTGTTAGGGCGCTTCCCCACTGACTCCATTTGGAAACACGAACAGGCTTGGGTTAGAGTAGAAAATAGGGCTAAGCAGTGTGCATGCTCAGAGCATCTGAAGTAAGTAATCACCTGTGGACATCAACACAGGCTTCCTGCAGGAGGTGTCATTTGAGCTAGGACTTTAGGAGCAAGAAGGGAATAAGTGAAGTCCAGAGTGGCTATGATATGTCTGTGAATGGGGACAGCTGGGCAGAAGAAACCAGACAGGCACAGATGAGTCTTGACACATTTACCTTGCTCAGGATCCATATATAAGATGGGCAGGGACTAGGGAACAAAACTAGATTAAACCATTCCAAGTTGTGCCTTGTCTAAGTCCTGATTTAGAAATGTGTGTCTTTCCTTCCAGGAGGAGGCCAGAGCTACAGAGAAATAGGAGAGAGGGGTTGTAGAGGTGGCTCAGCAATTAAGAGCACTTGTTACTCTTACAGAGGACCTGGGTTCAGTTCCCAGCACCTACATGGTGGTTCACAAACATCTGTGACTCCGTTTGGAATCAGACAGCCTTCTTGACCTCTGAGGGCATCAGGCATGTATGTATGCAGACACATACATACAGGCAAAACACACATGCACACAAAATAAACAAAACTTGAAAGGAAAAGAAAGGGAAAGAAAAAAAAGAGAGAAAGTGAGAAAATCTTACTTGGCTCCTGATCTTAGAATGTGTTAAATTACAACAAAACCATAACATTAACTAAGCCCTTTCATTTTCCTATTGATTGATTGATTGATTGCAACAGGGTCTTATGAGCTTGCTATGTAGCCAAGGATGACCTTGGACATCTGATTGTCTTACCTTCATATCCTGAGTGCTAGGACTACAGATGTACAGTGCTGGGGGTCAAGCTCCTGGCTCTATACAAGCTAGGCAAGCATTCTCCAAACTGAGCTATATCCCTAGCCCCAGAATCTCTTTAAGTCTGCACTGACACTGGACTCTCTTGACAGGTTTAGGCTTTATCATCCCATTTTGCAGATATGAAATCTCAAGATCTTTTTTTAGCAGTTTTCCTACCATCATTCAGTGACAGTGGTAGGATCTGTGCCCAAGTCTGCCTGCCTTTTATGGTCAGTATGCTTCACTGCACTACATAGCTTTGGAGCTACTTATAAGTGGATTCATCACTATGTGAAACATTTGAGACCTTTCTAGGTGTAGTACAGTTTCAATCACCCAGATCTTTGGCTAAGGAACTAGCATTAACTCCAGCTTTGTCATCCACACAGAGACATCAGTCATTTTAAACTTTGGGTGTGAAGTTTTGCATTTTAGTGATACTTGGGTCACCTTGTAGAGATCAGTTTGCTTCCAGGAGGCCTTGCCCCTTCATGGCAAAACAGCTTCAGTGGCAGTGCCCTGTTGGCAAGACCACTGTGGGTAGCATTATGAACAGACGTGGGAAGGGCTCTCTAGTTGCTCAGCCAATACTGGACACTCCTCTTTGAGTCATTTTGAATTTCTTACTGTACATGTGTACATTTGCTAACCTTCTGAAAAGCTGCTGGTAAAGCAGCATGTGCATTTTTATTTCTTTCACCTAGGATGTGTGGGGACATGTGGTTATATGGGGGGCTGGAACCTATGTCCTCTTCAGGCCTTGTTCCTAAGCCTTTTGTTAGAGGCTCTTAGTGGACTGGATGGATGTCTTGACTGCTCTCTGTGTGCATTTTCATAGTGTATGTTGCCCCTGCAGAGAATCAAAGGCCTTGTCTCAGGATTAGGAAGTCCTCATCTAACTGCAGGAAGTATGGTTTGCTAAGGGCAGAAAATGGGACTTTCTTGAGGCGTTCTGGAGCCAGCTGGGTCCTCTCAGTGTTGTACAACCAGCTTATGGAGTATTCAGCAATGTGACCAAGGTGCCATGTGAGATTTTTCTGTTTCTACCAGCTTCATTGCTCAAATGTTGGTGACACTGGGACCTTCAGGGTCCACAAGGCAGCTGCAGGGATCTTGATAAGGATAAGATTTATGGATGGTGTCTTAGGGTTTCATTGCTGTGAAGAGACACCATGAATGTGGCATCTCTTATAAAGGAAAACATTTAATTGAGACTGGCTTACAGTTTCAGAGGTTCAGTCCATTATCATCATGCAGGGAATCATGGCACTGTGTAAGCAGACGTGGTGCTGAAGCAGCCAAGAGTTCTAAATCTTGATCTGGAGGCAGCAGAAGGGGACTGTCTTCTGCAGGCAGCCAGGAGGAGGCTCTGTCACACTGGCCAAACTGGAACACACACACACACACACACACACACACACACACACACACACACACACATACACACGAGAAGCCCCACCTTGACAGTGACATACTTCCTCTAACAAGGCCACACCTCCTAATGGTGTTACTTCCTATAGGCCAAGCATATTCAAACTACCACAGATGGGCTGCAGAGTCCATGAAAAGCCCATAGCTGAATGGAAACTGGTGCAATAGCAAGTGTAGAAAACCCAGGAACACATCCCAGCCTTTAGTTTTACTTCCATTTTCTGCTCCTGAACATGAGAAATGAATTTCCCTGAGCCTCAGTTTCCACATTTCTATTCTGGGATAGAGATAACTAGATTTCCCTCTCAGAACTGGCTGATTTGGTTGAGGCACAGGGAAACCAGTGTGTGACAGGAATAGCTGGGAATAGTTTGTGCTGTAGGTATGGACAGGTGCGTGAGGGAATGGAATGATGGGGCAAAGTGAGCAGGGCCATGCAGGCCCATTAGAGGCTTTGATTTAATCTGAGGAAGACAGGAGTCCTTACATGAACATACAATGGGAGGACTTCTGACTCATGGTCAGGCAGGGACAGTGAGGCAGGTTACAGTAGGTGCAGCAGGACATGAGAATGGCCCAGGTGGTTCTGGGAGGGGTGGGAGGGGTACATGTGTTTTGGACAAAGGTATATGATTCCTTGCCATCTTTCTACCTGTGACAATTGTCTGCCTAGATGGAAAGGAGAAAGAACAACTCAGCCAGAAGAAAGAGGTTCTAAATGGGAGGCTTCCATTTGGGGCTTTGTAGCTTGCAGTGCCTTTTGGAATAGTGAGTGAGGGGGCTGGTGACATCCAGCTCCCTGTACCTAGGTGAGCTTCCTTCACCTACCTCTGGGGAAGTGCAGCTCAAGCAGGGCTGCTTGCTCTCCTTAGGCTGGGAGGGACCTTGAGGTAGCTTCTGTATGAGTTCATGTCCAAGGCATAGACTCAGTCACCAAGGAAGACAAGACTGTCTTCCTCTACCATGAACTGGCTGTGTTTCCTTGGACCAGTGCTTTTGCCTTACTCTGCTTCCAGTTTAGTTATTATAAAACAAGACTACAAAACATCACTTACCTCCTAGTGGCAAATCTTTAATGCACATGAATGCACCAGAGGCCCATGCTGACTTGTGTCATCGTTGTTCTTTCTTCCTGGGTGAGAAGCTTGTGTGTAATATAAGTCACAAGGTTAGAACTAGACGAGTTGTGGCATGCATCTACCATCTATCTACTACTTACCATTTTGCACGTTTAGTGCAAGAGAGTTTAAATCAAATTCTTTGTAAAACACACTCACTTCATCTGGTTAGCCTTTAGTTACAGACTTTTTGCATGTTTTAAAGTATCAGAGATTTAATATTATTAAAATCAAATCATTTCCCTAACCTATCCACCCTCCAAAGCAGAGATACCTAGAATGTTCTGCTTCCTGCCATTCACAACCCACCATATGTTTTCATCTCTGGTTAACCTTTCTGAGTTTTTTTTTCTTTTTCTTTCTTTCTTTTTCTTTTTCTTTTTAACCAAGCTCTAACTTTGAGGGACTTCAGAGCCTATCTATGAAGGGGGGGGGCGTGGTCTTTGTGTATTTTGTTTGATTTTTCACCCATAGGCTGGTTTCCTTGTCCTCACTGCTACGTACAGTGAGCCAGGCCCTGGGCTAAGGACTCAGCAGATGCCACTGCATTTAGACTTTGCCAACATTGTTTAATAGATCCAACCGGGGTGTGGGGAGTCCCAGCTTAAGTAACAAAAGCAAAGGCATTCTTAGAGCCCACACCACTGTATGGCTACATTTCCTTACTCAAAAATGGAATGAAAGGGGTGGGGGATATGGTTAGCATCTAACACATTTGTTGCTCTTGCAGAGGACCGGAGTTCAGTTTCTACCACCCACCTAGGGAGGGTCATAACTGTGTGTAACTTTGACTCCTGGGCATTCAATGAGGGGACACCTACATTCACATGCATGCACACTAACAGATATACACATCTACTCATAAAATAAATATTTTTAAATAATGAAATGTATTATCCCCACCCTTAGTCATAATGATTAATCACCACTGTTATGATTGGCTGTTTATATTGTCAACACTCGCACCAACTCTATAGTACAATTAAGGGAATATCACAGGGAGGCAAAGGTGGTGGAGGTGCTGGTTTGAGAATGAATCAACCAAGCACATCAGATGAGAGGTATCTTTTAGGGAACTCTTTGAATGTTAGTCCATTATGTTTAAAAGGTATACCAGGCAAATGTAACCAAAAGAGAGAGAGAATGGCTACACCAGCCAGGCATGGTAGTGAACATTTGTAATACCAGCATTCAGGAGGCACACATATTTCTATGAATTTTAGGCTAGCCTAGTCAACAAAATGAGTGAGACCTTATTTTAAAAAAATACATCAATAGCAAAAAATATTAAATTTTGAGAAAAAGATTGCTACTCTGAATAGGTAAATTCTAAAGAGGGTCAGTTCCTCAAGAAGACATAACCATAGCAAACAAATACACTAAACAACAGAACCTCAAGATGCATGACGCAAAAACTGACAGAAATAAAGGAGAATCAAACAATTTAAGAATAATAGGTAAGAACATCAACACCTGGCTTTCGACAGTGACTAGAACCAGATTCAGAACACATATTTCATTCTTACCTGGAGAGAATGAGGGCAGAGGCAGGAACTGGTCAAGGATGTTGGCACTGAATCCCAGACCCTGGGGGAGGAGCTGACAAATATGGATGCAGACCTGTGACAAACTGTGGGCACAAAGGAACCATCCTGGAAACTCTGTGGGAACAAGTTGTCTCTGCTGTTCCTATAAAGGGGCCCAGTTCCCAAGTCTGTCTGTCTGTCTGTCTGTCTGTCTGTCTGTCTGTCTGTCTGTCTCTCTGCATTGTATATAGGTGTATGTGTGTGCATGCAAGCATATATATGTGTGTGCAGGGCAGAGGTCAGTGTTGCATGCCTCTTCCCCAATCCCTTCTCCATCATATTTTAGGGGGCAAAATGGACTGAGTCTGTCATTGACCTTGGAACTCACTTTTCAGCTATGTTAGCCAATCAGTGAACCCCTGGGGTCTTCCTGTTTCCTCCTCAGTCTGTGATTACAGGCACAGGTTCTGCTTCTGAACTTTTTTTTTTTTAACGTGGGTGCTTGGATCTGAACTCAGGTCCTCATGCTTATATGGCAGGCACTTTACTGACTGATCTACTTCTCTAGACCCTCATTAGATTTTAATGAATACTTAGCAAAGAAAGAGTCAATAACTCAATGAGTCCACCAGTCAGCTAGCCACTTACTCTACATGTTCTATTTGTTACTGTGTTAACTAAATTAAAATTTAGTCTTAAACTCAAACACCATTTTATTTTATCTCAAGATTTTTGAATTCAGGTTTGGGTAAAGCCTAGGTAGGCTATTCTTTTCCTTGTACCATCAAGGGAAGTTGCTCTATAGTATCTAATTGGAGATGAGCTTGTCTGGAGAATGACCAAATGCCTTCACTCATGCATCTGGCAACTGTCTAAGGGTCTTGAAAGCTGGGCTCAACTGGAACCACTGACTGGAGAGTCCATATGAGGCCTCTCCAGTATGCTAGGCTAGTCAGTCAGGCAAAGAATGTTCTAAGAGGCCTGGGGGTGGGGGAAGGGAGATGTGAAACTTCTTTCTGACATACTCTTGAAAGTCCCAGAAGGTCACCTCAGCTACTCCTGTCAGTCAACCAGGTAGGAAGACCAACATAGTTTCTCAGGCATGGGACTTGGGCCTGTCCTAGTTAGGGTTTCTATTTGCTGTGCTTAAACACCATGACCAAAAGCAACTTGGGGAGGAAAGGGCTTATTTGGCTTATGCTTCCATATCACTGTTGATCACTGAAAGAAGTCAGGACAGAAACTACAACAGGGCAGAAACCTAGAAGCAGAAACTGATGCAGAGGCCATGGAGGAGTGTTGCTTTCTGACTGGTTCCTCATGACTTGCTCTGCCTGCTTTCTTATAGAATCTAGGAACACCAGCCCAGGGTTGGCACCACACACAATGAGCTGGGCCCTCCCACATCAATCACTAATTAAGAAAATGCCCTACAGGCTTGCCTACATCCCCCTAATGGAGGCATTTTCTTCACTGAGGTTCTCTCTCTCAGATGACTATACCTTGTGTCAAGTTAACATAAAACTAGCCAGCTCAGCCTTTCTTTCATTGTGTCTTTAATTTCCCACATTAGGTTTGCTTGATCACACCCTCCATCACTCCCTTTTCTCCAAGTTTAGTGATAGTTCCAGTGTGGCTTACTCTCAGGTGGGACATAGATCTTGCCTCTCTGTGCATGTATTCCTGTTCTATCATAGAGACTTTTCCATGTAGGATCACTGTGTTAGTTAGCTTTGTATTAATCTAACAAAGTATCTGAGAAAATCAGTTTAAGTAGAGAAAGGTTTCCTGTGGCTCACAGTTTTTCTAAGGTTTCAGCCCATAGTTATTTGACTGTATTGCTTTTGGGGTTGCAGTGAGGTAGAACATGGAGGCTAGAGTACGTGTTAAAAGAAGCTATGCCATGTGCCATGACAGCTGGCAAGCTAAGTAGAGAAGAGACTAGAGTTCTACAGTGTCCTCCATGGATACACTCAATGGCCTGGAGATCTCCCACTAGGCCTTACCTCTGAAAACCTTCCTCATGGGCTGGAAGCCAAGCTCTTAATACATGGCCTTTGGAGGGAGTTCCAGATATAGGATATGACAGTCACTCAGAGAGGTTGGTGGTATGTCTGAAGAGGCCAGTGCCCACAGGGTTGAGGATGCTTCTCATGCTTGGGATCTGACCTGTGGCCTGGGTGAGGAATGGCTAGGGCAGGCAGGATCCTCTACCCAGTCACTCTGAGAGTGCTTACCCATCTCATCTTCATTTCCCACACTCAGAGCTGTATTTTTAACTCCTGCCATATGGTGAAGCAGCCAAAACACCCGGGAGGGAGTCTGGGGAAAATCATATTCATGGATACAATGTTGATAATGTCAGCCGTGAGGGTCCCTGTTCTCATTCCTGCTTTTTCCTCCTGTTAACTCATCATGAGCAGCAGCATCCTGATGGGCTGTCATCCAGCTAGGGACACAGGGAGTATCTTCAAGACCCATGGCCAACCTGGTGACTCTCATGTCGGACAGAGTAGCCACATGTGAGAGTCGGGTCTTGAGTTTTTAGGGACATGCTGTGTTGTGTGCAGAATTGGGGCCTTCTGAAATGTAAACAGGCAGCAGGTTGTGTCCTCCTATTTATCTCCTTCCTGCTCCCTCCCCCTTTTATGTTTACCTTGAATATTGCTCTCCTTCTACTGCGTCTTCTGAAAGCTCGTATGTTGCAAACCTAATCCCTAAGGTCATATATGATAATAGTGTTTGGGATTGTAGCCTTTGGCAGGTTATTAGGATTAGATGAAGTCTTGAGGGTGGGACCCCATGATAGCTTTAGAGGCTTTGTAAGAAGTGGAGGAGACCCAAGTTAGAGTGCTGCTCTGTTTCACAAGTAGTGTGCTTTGCCATGTCATAATACAGCTCTGGTCCTCATGAGCTCCTCACTATTATTGTCTTAGACACACCAGCTTCCAGAACAACATGATCCCCATGAATTTTTTTCTTTATAAAGCAATCCAACTTCAGGCTTGCTCTTAGCAACTGAAGAGGGACCAAGTCAGATACAGATTTTATAAATATATATATATTTGCTGGCAAGTTTTCTCTTGCTCACAAACATGCACAAGGCAGGGTGACCATGTATTGGTTGATTGGTTCTGTGCTTTCCCACATGCCCAACACTATCACTTCTCTCAGCCATGTGCCATTTTTGTGTTTCCACACCATTCTCTTTGTCTAGAAAGCTCATTCCATACCCTTGTACCTGCCTTTTGAACCTTCTTAGAAGGACAGGTTTCCTATGTTAGCCTCTCTCTTCTGTTTGACCCATATTAGAATAAGTCTCCTCTTTATATGTATCCAGTTTCCCTTTGCAGCCCTGGGTCCTTCTGGCAGCTTCCCAACTGCTCTTACTCCTGTTTGCCTGCCTCCTCTCTTTCCTGGGATGGGGTCCAGTCATATCCTATTCACCTTCAAGTGCCTACCCCCACCTGCTTATGTTTAATGCAACATATTTCAAGTATATTATGATTATTTTGTGTGCAAGACCAAGGGTTTCCAAGTGGTTCATGCATGTCTCTGATGTGAATATGTCATTGAAGAACAGGATTAAACCAAACTGGAACTTCTGTTTCATTTTTTAGTCTCTCTCTGCAGCTTGTTTTTGCTGGGCTTCTCAGTGATAGGTATCATCACGTCAGTGAAGTCATACCTTCACGTCATTTATAAATACATAAATTCATTTATCAGACTGTCTTCTAAAATTTCTTCTGTTTGGAGAATTACATAAAAAAAAACTCTGGCCTTTAATCCCAACACTCTGGAGGCAGAAGCAGGTAGGTATTTGTGAGTTTTAGACCAGCCTGGTCTACATACCAAGTTCCACTTCAGCCAAGGGTACATAGATAGATCCTGTCTCTAGAACAAGATCAAAAACAAAGAGAAAAGAAGAAAGAGATTACAAGTGGTTAGGTTTTACATTCTATGAAATACTGCTGCTAACAACAACAGCGTCTCTAACCCTGATCACAGCTAAGTTTTAGCTTCTGGCAGCTGCTTTTCTGGCTTGAGGGTTTCATTAGTAGATGGACTCAAACACACACTGAGTACTGCCTGTATTCACTGATTAGTTTTAGCCACACAATCCCATGTTTAGATTAGAAAATGGTGTGGAGCCTTTCTCCTGGCTGGGCTGGGTGCGACACTGGTTTGTGTGACTCCTAACCCAGTGTTGTTTGCATTTCTTGCCGTATCGGGGGTCCACAATACACCTGTAATCAAGATCTTGGGCCCTGCTTTGTAGTTGGGTGGGAACTGGCTTATATTTCTGTGATTTCTTCAGAGGATAGTCTTTCCATCAGTAGTTTCATGATTGTTCCAAGTAGACCCTCCAGTAACCAGAACCCCTGGGCAGAAGAGGTCAGGATCATGTGTAGGAGAACCCAGTGAGGGCCTGACTCAAAGCACAGGGATGGGTTGTGGGGGCAGCTAGTCCACCATCTTCCTTCCAGATTTGTACTTACCATATGCCAACAATTCCATCTTCTTCCACGGGAGACCTGGGAGATAGAGAAGCAGTTGTTTCTTTATCATAATGACAGCCTGTCTTCCTTGCATAGAATGTTTTTTTGTTGTGAAATGCAGCTTCTTAGATCCCTGTCCTAAGCTGCCTTCAGGTCGGCCTTAGCCCTTTCCATCTATTCTAACATCAAGACTGTATAGATTCTGAACCACAGTAGTTGGTTTCTTTCAGTCTATAAGCTAGTTTAAGGCACTGAAAGGTTGGGTATCTGTGGCCCTGTTCCTTGGTTCACAGACAGCAACTTCTTCCTGTCTTCACATGGCAGAAGAGGGCAAGGGAGAGCTCTGGGACCTTTTGATAAGGCCACTAATTCTATTTTATGATCATCCATAGATCCCATTCTTAACTCCATCACTTAGCAAGTTAGGATATCAGCACATGAGTTTTGGGGTAGACAAATACTTAGACCATGGCAAGGCCCAACCTAATTGCCAGTTAGGCAGATGGTAGTGGGGGGGGGGGGACTGGGATACAGCCCATGGCCAGGATTTCCTGCCTCTCTGCCTTGCTACATGGTGGGGAAGTGGGTGCTTCTCAGAGCCTGTTACCTATAAAGATTGGGTAAGGAGCTTGCTAGAACAACCACCCTGGTTGTTCTACACGGGGATGTGGACAGAGATAGCCCCAGAGTCTCAGCTCCCACTTTTGTACTGCCGTTTAGGGACTCAATCACTTTGGACTGTGTGCTCTTGTGTGCTCTTCTTAGAAGGGCCAGATTTTACTTCTTTAGGTGTGACACTTTCTGCCTAAGTTCATAGCTTTTCTTTTCCTTGAATAGTTCTGTGTTGGAACTTGACTGACATTCATTACTTCCTTTCCCACATGGAGTCTGGGGCTGTTGGCTCTGCTGGCTTTACACAACCTGTTTCAGGCCCCAGAGTCTCTTGGTTTAAAGAGCACATCTCTATCAGGATCTGGGTCTCAGAAGCCTGCAAGCTCATCCCACCTGGCCACTTAATAGGCTGAGTTCTGTTTTGTGCCTTTGAAAGGTCAGGACTTGGCTAGTTACATGTGTGATTGGTCCTTGGGGATTTCCCAATATGAGACGTCAGCTATCTCAGGCTTAGGTTCTGATTGCACTTTGAGGTAAAGGGCTGTGACACTGAGATTGATAGTTACTTCTTAAATCCTAATCTGCGAAGTGCAGTTTGGTTGAAACCAAATTGCTGAGGTGGGTAAGTATGTAGAGAGCTGTGGCTGGAGGCTGGCTCCATCCTGTAGAGTCCAGGAAATGCTTCTTTGTTTGGAACGTGGGTGCAAGAATATGGTGACTTCCTGGCAAGCAGTCTGTAGTGTGCTTTGTATGCAGAAGAGACAGAGAGACATGAAAAAAATTAGAGGCAGTTGGAGAAAGCTAGAGAGACAGAAGAAAGGGAAGAGGAAATGGGGAGATCCAATGAAAGAGAGAAACAGGGAAGGGAACAAGAATAGAGGCTGGGAGGAAGTGAGAGGAAAGACAAAGGTCTCAGATAGAGAGAAAGACAGAACAGCAACGAAACAGAGACAGAAGGAGATAGCCTGGGAGACAGGCTCCAAAGAGGCGGAGACTGACAGGCACCAGGCGCTGTGTCTTGGTTCACCTTCCCTTCCTCTCCTCCTTTCTTCACCCATGCTGAATTCGTCATTAATGTATTCATGTATTCCTTCACCTAACAAGCCCTCTCAGAGCACCTCCAAGTGCCAGCCTTCTTACAAGGTGAGGCTCCATCAGTCCTCAGGGTGCCAGGCTGATGGGCCTGGAAGGAGGTGGGTGAGTAGGGAGGGGGTGCCAGGAACATGTCAGAAAATGCCACACATTTGAAGGTGATGCTTCTGCAGGTTGCTTTTGACACTGGTGAGAATTTGTACAAGAATTAGATTTGGGTAGTAACAGAGGACAGGGGCCTGCTTTTCATGTATGTTCCACAGCTACCATTAGCCTGGTTAGCCTAACTATGCCCATTCTGCCCCTGTATGGGTTATTCAGAAGCCTAAAGCTTTCCACAGACAGGGCTAGGCCTGCTGCTGCTTGGATTTGAAAACCAGTTTGTGTTTCAAAAGAGGAAGTATGACAGGCAGTGAAATGACAGGCAGTGAACCTGAAACTGAGACAGGGAAAAAAAAGGCAGAATGTGGAGGGCTTCACTTACTTGCTGGATTCTGGGCAGCTTGGTCATACAAGAAGCATGTTTCTAGCTGGCCTTGCAAAGGTCCCCCTTCATGGCCCCTGTTGCTCCCCTGCATGAGCCCTGCTTCTTGCCTACACAGAAGCAGAGCTTTGGGGCTATTTATATCCACTCCAGCAAATCTTTTGATCTTGATGATCCTGGGCAAAGCTTCTGTGTTGCTGGCTTTTGCATGCTGTCCTCTCAGCCTGACATGAGCAGGAAGAAAACACAATTTTGAGAGTGGCAAGGTTAGGTGGCCTCCTGTCACACCTCAGCTTGGGACCATAGAGTCTGGCCAGCCAGCTCACACCTAGTCCTGTAATACACAATTCTCTAAGTGTTTCTCTGTTCTTAGGACAGGGGGACTCTATCCAAAACTGACATTAGTTGAAGACCTACTATGTCTCAGGTGTTTTGTTTTGTTTTTTTCTCCCCTCAAAGGGGATTATTTTAGTTTTAAAAATTGAGAGACTTGGAAGAATGATGTGTGTAAAAGCACTTTTCCCCTTAGGCCTGACAATCCGAGTCTGAATCACCAGAACCCGTGTGAAAGCTAGACTCACAAGCTCAAATGTTCAACTCTAGCATTCCTGGGAGTAGGGTAGGGAATGGGTTGCAGAGACAAGAGACTTCTCAGATGATGCTCGTAGGCTAGTTAGCTTGCATGCACAGCAGAATAACAACAAAGAGATCCTGTTATCAACAAGGTGGAAACTGAGAACTGACATCTGAGCTTGTTCTCTGACCTGCACATGCATGCAGTGGCTCCTATATGGCTGTCTGCATTCACACGTACATGCATAGACACAAAAAATGATAGATCTATACTGCACAAAATTTAGAGATGTGCGGTTAGTGGTACTGAGTGTGCTCACATTGTAAAGCCCCCAGGACAACCAAGTTCTAGAGCTTTCCCATCTTCCTCAATGGAAGCTCACTAAGCAGTATCCCGACAGCTTTCTGCTCTTGGCTTCTCCCATGCTTCTCTGTGACCACTCTAGGGATGACATGTAAACAGACTTCTTAGCATCTATATTGTTATTAGCTTATACCACTGAATAGCACAGTCTCAATCTCCATCCCACAGTAGCACTTATCATCCCTCTAGAAATGGAGTAAGATTCCATGACATTTCTCTACTAGAATTTGCTTCTCCAAGGTCAGGGACCCTTGGAGCTCCCACCTCACTGCTGCTGGGCATGCTGCAGCTGAGGAAACAAGTTAAGAACCTCCTCTGAAGCCAGGCATTCAGTACTCAGGGTGGGTACCAGAGTGGGAGTATGTTTTGGGGGTAACATGCCAGGTGTGTCAAGTGCCACTCATTCCCACATAACCCTTGACTTAGGCATTGTTATCTGTGTTTTGGATGAGGAAGGCGGAGGAATGATGGATAAAGATAAGGGTGAGTTTGGGGCACACATTCAGTGGATGAGTAGTTACCCTGAGAGGTGAGTTACTCACTTTTTCACTTCTTTCTTTAATAGAATTATTGAATTATGATTTTAAGCCAAATTGCTTTGGAATAGATACAAAAATAGAATGAGCTGTATGGAAGGGTTACCCAGCTTCTCCATTACCAGAATTTTACCTTCTTATATTTGTTCCCTCTGCTTTTAGCCTCTTCCTCTATCTTGGGGGTTTCTATGTGGATGTGACTCTTCCTCGGCTTTTCCCAGTCCCATCTCTCACAGCAGTTCCTTCCTCATCCCTATTTTCTTTCTTAGCACCAGTCTTTGAACTGCATGTGGATTTTTTTTTGCTTATTAGCTGTGTCTCTCTAGAGGATGTGTGCCACTGGAGGACAGTTTTGTCTGTCTCGCTTACTCCTGTTGTCTCAGCAAGTGATTTAGTAGGCCCTCATAGTAACCATTGAGTGACTGCTTGCATATTGCTGGCATTTTCTCACTTCCCAGCTGGATCTTCAGCCTAGAAGCTGAGGGGTACCTTGGCCTGGTCTTGACTTACACAAAGGGAAGCCTAGCTTGGTAACCTCTTACCCCAACATGCTTGGCTCCGTCCTTACCTCTTACCCCATCCTCTGGACTAATCGTGATGAAGTCTCCATTGCTGCTGTTATCAACTGGACTTGTTGAGGCTCTTGCTACTCCTAATGTAGGGTTCTCTGTGCTGGTGGTGCCAGTTTTGTTGACATTGTGGCCCCAGCTGCAGTTTGCAGGTATTTCCCACTGTCTTTAGAAAACAATAATTGTAGTCATATCCTTTCTTTTCCGTTAGTCCTAGTGCAGAGGATTGAGCTAATCATACTGGCTGGTGCTGGGGCATTCATCATTGCTGTCCAGCCAAGGCCTCTCCATCCCTGTGTGGCCCTTTATTCTCCATCACCATGTCTACCTGCTCTACCTGCTGATATCTAAGCTTTCTTTTCTGCTGAACAGTGTCCTTCTTTCTTGTGTCCTCATGCAGGGAGCATTGCCATATGTATTTTGGTTTGCACGAGCAATCTAGCTTTTATTCCCTGTTTATTCACTTTTATTCATTGTTGTTTCCATTGGCCGCTATATGGCTTTACCCTTGACTAATGAAGACCTTACCCAGTCAGACCTAGAGTTCTTACCCTCATCCCAGGTACAAATGAACTATGATGGGGACTGTAGAAGTCCAATGCCTGGCCATAAGCATGGCCCTGGTTCTGGTGGTATCATTACTATCTGGACCCTGTGGGATCAAACTTGGACAGATTTTCTTGTGAGTTCCTTTCCTCTTATCTAAATTTTTTTTTTTATTTTTTTTTTTATTTTCCGAGACAGGGTTTCTCTGCATAGTCCTGGCTGTCCTGGAACTCGCTCTGTAGACCAGGCTGGCCTCGAACTCAGAAATCCGCCTGCCTCTGCCTCCCAAGTGCTAGGATTAAAGGCGTGTGCCACCACCGCCGGGCTCTCTTATCTAAACTTTAATGGTGCTCCTCAGTCTACAGGGAATCCTTTCCTGAGGCTTCTCCTATTTCCTGCTTGTGCTGTGTGCTTAGGTGTTTTATATTCATCTGAACTGGCTCTGTATCCAGCATTGTGTCCCTGTATGATCAGAACCTTAGGGAATGGTGCCATCAAACTCTACCATCCTCTGCTTCAGGAATGGGTGCCTGGGCTGCCTTTATTATGGGTTGTGTTCAGTGTGGCATCTTCCTGTATGGTGCCACAGGCACCCATGTGAAGATACCCTTGGGACTCTGAGAGTACAGCATCTGGTCACCACTGGATCACATAAAATGAATTCCTCTTTCAAAGCTTTACTAGGTGATGCTGTTGCCCATGTCCACATGTGGTAGTGTCACCCCCACTTTCACCCACCTTCTGGCTTTCAAACTCTCTAGAAGTGCCTGTTACTCCAGCTCAGCTCTTGTCTTTTATCCCTGGTCCCCCAGGACCAGGATATGTCCTTCCTAGCTCCAGGGTAATAGATCACCTACCTTTCTGCTCTCCCACCTTTGTGTGGACTGTACTTCTGACTCGCCTACAGCCTACAGTTAGTGACTGAGCCCAGGTGTTGCCTCTGCTGGGAAACCTTCCTAGCCCTGATTTGTCCACAGTATCACCTTGGCCTCCTGAGACTTATGGAGACATTTGTGTGTGTAAAATAAGGAGCAAAAAGGCGTACAGAGCTCTGTCTATTCCTCTCTGTGAGGGAAGCCTTATTATCTGTTTCCTGCTTCCTACTTGACTGTGTATTTCTCCTGCAGAAGGCAATGTGAAAGGAAGTCATCCTAAAGGTCCTGTCCAGATTGATACCAATGCCTAGACAGGAAAAAGACCTGGGAGTCACAGACAGCTTGCAACTCCATCTCTGTGACTGTGACTTCTAGTGTTAAGGAAGCCAAGGTGTGTACCTTGATCCTAGCTTGGTTCTTTCCTCCTCTTGCAGCCTCAGTTTCTTCACTTGTATAATGGGCTGATGACTTTTGACCGTTAGGAGTCCAAAATGTCAGTAGGGCTTGTCCTGCAATTCTTCAGCAAGGCCTGGGCCCCCTGCCTTTCTTTGTTCTAGCTCCTGGTGATCCTTCCTCACCCCAGGGTGTTTAGACTGGGGGTAGCACTAAATGATTGAACAGCATGAGCTCTATCATTAAACTGCTGGATGTGTGTGGTGTCCAAAACTCAGTGTGTATCCTCTATATTTCATGGGGCCTTTCTGTGCCTCAGTTTCCTCATCTGCAAAGTGGGGATGATAGTCCTTCTCAAGCTCATTGAAGGTGAGGACCTTCAAAGTGCTGAGTACAGAGACTCTGGAATTTAGTGTGGCCAGTAATTGGCTCTCCTTATTGCTGAAACCACTATTACCATTGTTTACTCAAGTGACCCCAGGCATCTGAGGAAGCAGGACTCAGATACCCACCCATTGCCATTTGTGCCCACACTCCTAGGGGCAGGCCTGTTTGAGGTCCTGCTGTATGGTCACAGGAAGGAAGCCTTGTTCTTGACACCTGAGTAGATACACAAGCAGTATCATGTAGACTCAAGAGCTGTGACTCTCCCCATGATATAAAACACTCTGATTTATGAAATTTGCCAAAGACAAAACTAGCCAAATAGTCTACAAATCCATAAAGCCCAAGGTAGATGGTTTTTATGCTAGGTCCTGGCTGCCCTATCTAAGATATAACTACACAGGGTCACAGTTAACAAGGCTTGTAGAACAGAGTGCCAAAGACTACAGAGGGAGCTGAGCTGTGAATTTCAAGGGTTAGTTATTCTAGAGGATTCACCTGGAATAATGGAGTAAGCTTTTTAGGATACCAGGTCATCTTCTCTGCCCTAGCTCTGTCCTAGAATTCCAGAGGCAGATTAGTGAATACCTATCCCTGCAGCCCAGCTGATAGCAAGACAATGAGAGAAGAGGGCAGAGGACAACATTCTGATAGGGGTTTGGGGTGTGTTGTGTCTGTGAAGGGATTTGAGAGAAAGTGGGTTCATTGAGAAGCCCTTGGGAACAGCACTTATAAGAAGGCTTGTTTTGGAAAGAGGTGACATTGGAGTATGGCAGTTTCAATAGAGGCCCCTCAGCTCATGTCTCCAACATTCTGCAGCTGGGATGGCTCTGCAGTGTGGTCCTTATTTTAGATGAGTGTTGGCCCTGTGTCTCTCTAGATAGGACACTGAACATGGGTGTTCCTGGGGAGGAAACCCTGACCTTGACCTGACCTAGCTCCCTCAGAGAACCCGCTGAGCCTCGAAATCTGGGCCCTGTTCTCTTAGCTGCAAAGAAATGTGGCTGACTCTTTCCTAGTTCATGTCACCGAACTTGCAAAGCTTTGGGATTGAGGGCAAGGTCAGCCTCTGTCTCTGTATTCTCTCAGCCCACGCTCAGTGCCAGGCATAGACTAGAGATCTGATCTGGAATCAGGAAAGAGTCAGTGGTGGGCCAGCCTTGACCTTGGATGCAGGTGATGGATCTTGTGCAATTCTCATTTACAGGGATGTAGTCTTTGGCGGCCTTTCCCAGATGCACCCACTTTGAACAAATTCAGTCATTCAGTGAAGAGCAGAAAGTCTTTCCTTTTACTCGATGGAAATCAACAAGGAGATGGTGGGACAGAAACTCATTGGTGATTAATGTCAAGTGTAACACACAGCTCATTGCTATCAATTGGGGTTTCTGCCTCACTGCATAGATACCCCTCTTCCAGTTCCCCTGAAATGTCAACTCAGGAATTAGGGAACTCCATACCTTTTTGGTTGCCTTCCAAGAATGTAGCAGAAAATGTCAGGCCAGAGAATGTAGTTAACTAGCATCATACAGATTAAGCCTCTGGGTCAGAGGATTGGACCTCTCTGTTCCCTGCTTTCCAGCCCCATCTACTTTTGTGTAACCCCTTCCCCTGCCCTCACCCCCACTCACCCTCCAGACTCAGAAGCTGTACCCCAGGATCCTGCACCTGGTCAACCTCTGGCAGGGACAATTTTTCCTAGAGCAGCATGGCTTCCTACAGAAGTCTCCCTGCCAGCACGACTGTTCTAATTAGTCATATTTTGAAAGCAGATCTGCTTAATTGCAAGCAGTTCTAAATATTGGTATATAAATAAAGTCATTAATAACAGTATATGCTGAAACTTCTCCCACTGAGTACTACAACAAATGGGCCTATTGACCGTCTGTAGCATCTGCCTGCCGGGGGTTGTCCTGCTTGCCCCATTCCTGGCATCTGTTGATGCTCAGAAGTGGAGACCAATGGAGTCTTATGTAGATGGGCAAGAACAAAAGGGATAGACCTCCAGAGATGGTTCCAGAGAAGTCAGCACTGAACAGCAACAAGACCACCTGATCGATCATCTGCAGTCATCAAGTTAACATGTGCTTAGTGAAAACAGTTACAGCTTTAAGCACTCCATCCATCAGCCTGCCTCCACATCCTCTACGATTCAGATGTCTGGCCTTTGGGAATGATGATGTGAATATTGTGCCTTCTCAGCGGCCTCTTCCTGTATGTGTGACATTTGCATTTATGCAGGCCAGCTACTGGGTTGCTTGTGAGCCTGGTGACACTGGGTTGTATCTGGGCTTCCTTCTTTTAGGATTGCACATGGTTGTATCTGCCAGGCACAGTTTGAGATTGCTCATTTGAAGGTGTCTTCACCAAGTACTTACCATGTGCCAGATCCTATAAAACGGAAATTATGGCTGTACTGTATGGTGGAGGGTGGAGTAAAGAGGGAGACTGACAAAAGCCATGGTGGGGAGTCGGAATTTTGTTCTGGATGCTGCAGGACACATCTGGAAATACCAGGCTTGGATAAGATGCCCCGACTTGTCACTGTAATAGCTGCCTCTGGCTGTGTCATGGAATAGGGTGTGGGAAGTGGAGGGAGTCCATGGCAGGGCTGGAGAGGGCTTGTGAGGGAAGGGAGTGGCACTGGGGGGAGAAGCCTGAATGCAGGGCTCAGAAGTCCCCAGATGGGGTGGGACTCTTGTGATGACATCATGAGCACTCCAGGGATTCTGGCTTGAGTAGCTGAGAGAGTAGTGGTGGCAGCTGCTGCCCAGTTGAGAGGAATACAATGGGCACTCAGTGTGAGGTACTTAATCTTTTTTTTAAAGATATATTTATTTCATATATGTGAGTACACTGTCACTGACTTCAGATAAACCAGAAGAGGGCATCAGATCCCATTACAGATGGTTGTGAGCCACCATGTGGTTGCTGGGATTTGAACTCAGGACTTAAAAGAGCAGTCAATGCTCTTAACCACTGAACCATCTCTCCAGTCCAAGGTGCTTAATCTTAACTGTTTGGTTACAGTTCATACTGACAGGTGTCCTTTGACATCTCTGGTTTCTAGACTTTTTAAAAAGTGCTTTTTTTTTTTAACCAGTAGACTTTATAAAACATCTTAGATGTATGGAGAAATTTTATGTGGGGTCTTTGCAGCATCCTTGTCACATGGATGACTATATATTGATGTGTCATTATCATTAGTCCACAGCTTATGTGAAGGCTCATTTTTGGTGTTAGATGCACTGTGGATTGGATAGATGTATAGAGACTTGTGTATACCATTACAGCTTCACAGTAGAGTACCATTGCTCTTAAAATCTTGAATGCCACCTGCACATCCCTCCCTTCTTCTGAGCTCTGGCCACCATGGATCATTTTACTGTCCCTGTGTTTTATCTTTTTCCAGAATGTCAGTTAGCAGGATAGTATGTAACTTTTTAGAGTGGCTTCTTTCACTTAGTCATGTGGCCTAAATTACTGCCTGTCTCTGTGGCTTGATTGCTCTTTTCTTTCTAGTGGCAAATGCCATTCTACTGTCTGGGTCTGCTGCAGTTTGTTTCTCTACTTCCCTGTTGAAGGACATCTTCCTTGATTGTTTTGGCAATCACAGTGAAAGCTGGTGTAAACATCCATGTGCTGGTTTCCATGTGGATCCAAATTCTTAGCTCCTTGGGGTAAACACTAGAGTGTGATGTGTGATTGTTCATAAGAGAAGGTTTCATTTTGTTAGGAACTGCCAAATGTCTTATGAAGTGGCAATATCTGAGGTTCTAAATGTTGGATTCTTGCTGGGCCTCCACAAACTTCACCAGCTTAAATGCCCCTCCCTTATATCCTCAACCTTCTCAGACTCAGAGGAGCACATGGAGCCCCTGAACCTGAACACAAAGATTTTTCTCAAGGGTCTCTGAGCCTCCTGGACACCAGGCTGTGCAGGACAGGCAGGAGGTGTGATGGACTGGCTGGGCTAGGCTTAATTGTTCTAGGAGCTGAGGTAGTATGTTTGACTCAGCTAGGGGCTGTGTAACAAGAAGCTAACAGAGTTAATGAAAGTGTGATCCTGGCACTGAGGGGCTCAGCATAGAAAGTGGGGGTGTCTTTAGAAATGATCTGTCTTGACAGGATATCAAACCTTCTAGTGAGCATTTGCCTGCTTATGTTTCTTTCTTATATGTAAAGATATATGTTTGGGCATGTTTATAAGTCCCCAGTATTGTAGGGTGTGGGGTGTGTGGTATGTATCTATGACTGTGCTATGTTGTTCTTATCATGTTTTCTTGTGTTAGCTGTAACCTTTTTTATTTTATGGGTCAATATAGTATGCACATACTGCCTCATTCTTGTGACATCATCCAAAAGTAGCTTTTGTAATCCCCTTTTATGGGGTGGAAAAATGGACACAGAGAGGTTGAAGAATGTGCCTTTGAAAACCCAGTAGTTGGGCTGGGATCCTGTATGGCAATCTCCAAGCCTGTCCTTGGGTTGGGGAACAGGGTCCAATTGCTGCTGGTGCCACATACTCTCCTCCTACCTTGTCTGTCTGATGGATACCCTCATCTCTGGTTCCTGTGCCTGTCTTATGCTTCCTCCTGTTTGCCTTCTGACAGGCAGTGCGTGTTGTTTTCTGGGTTTTGTTTCTGTCCATTTTCCTTTTCTCATTGTTGCCTGGGCTCCCTAAGGGACAGTGTTTCTGACTGGTTCTTTGTCCCCCACTGATGTCCTAGGTTGTGATGGTGGTTGATACAGAGTAAACACTTGACATTATGAGCTGCAGCTGCACCTTGATTTACAGTGGGTCGCTGCTTGATAAACACAGCTTGAATTGAAAATCTAGTTAGTTTGGAAAGAACATTGAATACATCCAAACTTCTACTTATCCTAGCACAGCAGCACAGTTCTCTGTGGAGCATTTGTTGTTTTCCTTTGTGATTGTGTGGCTGGTAACTGTGGCTTGTTGCCACTGCACCACAGCTAAAAGAGCATTGTACTGTATAGCCCTAGCCAGGGAAGTATCCAGATGCCAAACTCCAAGCATGGCTTCTGCTGAGTGTGTATGGTAACATTATAAACTTGAAGTATTGAACGTTTAGAATCATCTCTAATAAATGTTATACCATTGTATGAAATGTATAATTGTGTGTGATATAAATATAAGCCATGCATAAATAGTTAAAATGTAATTAAAATGCATATACTATGGAATTGACCATATTAACTGTTTCAAGTGGACATTCAGTATAGTGTAGTCATGGGGTCCTATTGATATAATGACGTTTGTAAAACCTTGTGTCATGTAACCATCACTACTTTCTATTTTATCATACTTTTGTCATTTTAGCCAGACTTCTTCATTAAGCAGACACCTATTATTTATATATAGTAATAATTGTTGTTTATTACATGATTTCCCCTGAAAACACTGTGTGTGTGGGGTGTCTAGCTTTTCAGCCTTAGCACCACTGGCCTTTTGGACTATATGTGATAGGCAGCACCTAGGGGCCAGGAGACTCTAGTGGCATCTGCTTACAGTCCTAACAATTAAAAAGAAGTCTTCAGACTCTGCCCATCGTTCAGTCTTCTGACTAGGAGCACATGGTTTAAGAATTTGAAGTAAGTTAGAAAACCAAGTACCCTATCATTAACACACCATAAAGCTTTTGTAGCCACAGGCTACTATGAGTTCTCAGGTCTCCTGTTTGAGTACTATATTAGCACTTGGCCTTGAGTTAACTGCATAGCATATGTAATTCAATAGGGCATCATGTGAATATAGGCACAAATTCTATCTTTCAAGCACAGGGCCTTAGGTGTGGGTGACCCAGCCCTATCCATGGGTGGATATAGTTTCTCAGAATGAAGAAGCCTTTCCTGGGTACCCTCAGGATCTGAAGACACCTCCCTCTCATGAGGTGTATTAGTCAGTGTTCTCTGGAGTCACAGAACTTATGGGTAGTCTCTATATAGTTAGGGAATTTGTTGATGACTTACAGTTTGTAGTCCAACTCCCCAACAATGGTCAGCAGCAGCTGTGAATGGAAGTCCAAGGATCTAGCAGTTGCTCAGTCCCACAAGGCAAGCAGGCAAATAATAGAGAATAGTAAATCTTCCTTCTTCCAATGTCCTTATGAAGGTCTCCAGCAGAAGGTGTGGTCCAAATTAAAGGTGTGTGTCACCACGCCTGGATCTGGAACTTGCTTTGTCCCAGATGACCTTGAACTCAGAGATATCCCTGTCTTTTTTTCTGAGACAGGGTTTCTCTGTGTAGCCTTGGCTGTCCTGGAACTTACTCTGTAGACCAGGTTGGCCTCGAACTCAGAAATCCACCTGCCTCTGCTTCCCAAGTACTGGGATTAAAGGCGTGTGCCACCACTGTCCAGCAAGATCTCCCTGTCTTCATCTTATGGGGTTCAAAGCCACCTATGCCTCAAGATCACCATGCCAAGATCCAGGTCAGAAACTTGTATCTCCCAGCCTACAGATTAGGATCACAGGTGAGCCTTCCAATTCTGGATTATAGTTCATTCCAGATATATTCAAGCTGACAACCAGGAATAGCCACTACATAAGGCAAAGCCACCCCGAAGGAACTGATAACCATTATCCTGTCTGCCTCCTCCAGGAGAGACAATTAATGTCCTCCTACTCTTTCACTGTAAAAGTAACATAAGTTCAGTATGGGTTCTGGTTGCTTCATTTTGGAGTTGGCACTTCCCCCAATGCCCAGTGTGTTGAAGACTTGGTTTCTAGCTTAGTGCTGTAGAAAGGCGATGGAACCTTTAAGAGGAAGTTTGATCACTGGGGGATGCTAGTCTCCTTTCTTATCTTGCTTCCTGGATACTTGTGGGGAACAACTTTGTTTTGCCACCTGCTCCTGACAGCTTGTGTGTGATGGTTTGAATAAGAATGGTCTTCATGATATGCCTAATCCTGCAGTGACTTGATGTGCCTGGGTGGATTGTTACCCAGAGAGGGGGGGGTCCCCCTTCTTAAAGGAGAAGGGGAGAGGGATGGAGGGAGGTGGGATATGATTGTGATGTAAAAATAAATAAATAAATAAATAAATAGATGGAGGGGAAAAAAAAAGAATGGTCTGCATAGTGTAAGAGTCCATGATTCACCGAATGACACCCCAGACTCAAATAGTATGTAAATGCAAAGAGTGTTTTATTCTGCAGAAGTCCAGCAAGCTAGGGTTTCCCATTACCAAGATTGAGAGACAACCAAATAAGCTTGCAGGCCTGTTTAAAGCATATTAGGAAATTCCGAGGTAGGTGACCTCTATGTTAATCTATTGGGTCCATTGGGGCTGGAAACTTGCTGGGGAGATCTGGAAACTATTGCTGAGGAAGTAACTGAGGAAGTCTGGAAACTGCTGCTGACTCATTGTCCTTGCCTCAGGCCAGGTGGCCAGGCAGCTTCTGAGGCCTGGACTTGCCCAGGCAAATTTAGGAAAAAGAGATTTAGGCCTTGCCTCCTGAACTGAATTTGAAGCCTGTCATGGAATCAGCCTAGCCTTCTCAATAGGCTCATATATTTGAATGCTTAGTCACCAAGGAGTAACACTATTTTAAAGGATTAGAAGGGTTAAAAGATGTGACATTGTCAGAGGAAGTGTGTTCCAGGGGGTGGGTTTTGAAGTTTCAAAAGTTCATGCCAAGTCCAGAGTCTCTTTCTCTGCCTACAGATCAGGATATACTTCTCAGCTACTGCATCAGTGTCTGCTTGTATGCCATCATGCTTCCTGTCATGATGGTAATGGACTTAGTCTCTGAAACTGTCAGCCAGTCTTCAATTAAATGCTTTCTCTTGTTATAATTGCCTTGGTCATGATATCTCTTCATAGCAGTAGAACCGTGACTAAGACACTGTGCTACCTTACCTAGGTCCAAAAGCAATGGAAACAAACAATTATGGAACTGAGCCAAATGAGACTTTTCTCTTTCTAAGTTGATTCACTTAGGTATTTTGTCACAGGGATGGAAGTTGACTAATAGCTTGGATAAGCCCATTTAATAATGTGTAATAAATTAGAAGAATTTCTAGAATTTCTTCCTTCTAGAATTAGTGTGTGTGTGTATGTGTGTGTGTGTGAGAGAGAGAGAGAGAGAGAGATGTATATGTATGATGTATACATGCATGCCTCAGTGCACTTGTAGAGGTCAGAGACAATCTCAGATATTGGTCTTTGCCTTTTGCTTTGTTTAAAGCATGATCTTTTATTTGCCCTTTCATATGCCAGGTTAGCTGGCATGCAAACTTCCAGAAACTTGTCTCTGCCTCCCATCTTGCTGTAACAGTACTATAGAAACACTGGGATTACAGATGCGCACTACTGTGTCCAGTTTTACATGGACTCTGGTGATTCAACCCCAGGTCCTTGTGCTTGTGTGGTAGATGCCTTACCTGCTTAGCAATTCCCATCCCCCATCTCTCCGACTTTGTTTTTATAATCAGAAGGGAAACACACTAAAACAAAGATGTAAATTATAGATCTGTCAATCATGAGTCAAACACAGCTGATTGCTATCAGTTTATAGGCATTCTCTGTACTTGTCTTTACCAAGTGCCATATTTCTATATAATGGCTAGTGTGGCACTACTACACCACAGCACAGGAAGAGTGCATCTCTCTTCAAGTAGGCATAAGGACACTGTATCTTGGGCTTTGTAGATATGGTTGGTCCTTTGAGATTGTATCTACTCTCAGAGTGTGTGTTCTCCTTCTCTGGGGCTTGTGCTGGTTTTGCTTCCAACCAGATATAGCCCATGGGAATGCTGGTCCTTGTGTTTTGTTATCTGGCATCCCACCACTACCCTTTTCTGAGAGATTTGGCTACCTTTGTTCTCAGAACCATGACAGGTATGTTTGGGAGGTCTTCTTTTTTATAGCAGAGCCAGATATCCAGCTGGAGGTGGAGGGAGCAAAGGAAGAGTTAGGTCCCTGGAAGCTAGAGGCAGGACCTGCCTACCACACCTTATGGCTGTCAGTCAAGGCTCCTTGCTTTACCCCAGCATCTCTGTGCAGATGCTTGGGAACCCTGATATATACTGCTTTGTTCTAAGGGAACAGGCTCAATATGTCCAATATATAAATAATTACACCAAGGTCTTGTGTGGTTGGAGTTTCCTTCCTAGTTTGGAAAACCATGAAATAAAACAAAGTGAGACAAAAGACTACAGCAGGTATCTACCTGAACTTCCAGGTGCACACACATGGAGACTGCTGTCAGACTCTGCCCCTTCATCCTCAGGAACAGGGCAAAGGACTCTATGTAGGAGCTGTCAGTGGAGAGATGAGTAAGATTGAGAAGCAGCTAGGTCTGTTGTGGTCTGTCATATGCACACCTTCCTGAATATACCCGTGTGTTAGTCAGGGTTTGTATTCCTGCACAAAACATCATGACCAAGAAGCAAATTGGGGAGGAAAGGGTTTATTCAGTTTACACTTCCACATTGCTGTTCATCACAAAAGGAAGTCAGGACAGGAAATCACATAGGGCAGGAACTTAGAGGCAGGAGCTAATGCATAGGCCATGAAGCGGTGCTGTATATTGGATTTCTTCCCCTGACTTGCTCAATTTGCTTTCTTACAGAACCCAGGACTACCAGCCCAGGGATGGCACCACTCACAATGGGCCCTCCAATCCTTGATCACTAATTGAGAAAATGCCTTACAGTTGAATTCATGGAGGCATTTCCTCAAGGGAGGCTCCTTTCTCTTTGATAACTCCAGCTTGTATCATGTTAACACACAAAACCAGCCAGTACAGCCAGTCTTCAGTGCCCCACCTTCATGAGGCACCATTGCTTAGGAACTCCTGGTGTCAGCCCTGCCCATCTGTATGACTACTGCCTTCAGTGGAAAAGTGTGGTGTTGCTGCACCTTTTAGTCCAGGAAACCCTGGCTTTTGATTCCCTCCTAATTGAGCTTTTGTTGTGCAGCAGAGCTCCAGGCATCTTCGCCTCTCCCACCTGCAGTAATCTCTCCAGAAAATGAGGCTATTGATACTTCAAACATAGAGTTGCTTAAGACTATCATTACATTTATCGCTCTTGTGTGCACTTGCATTCCATGTTTAGAAAGCAAATGCTGACTGTTTCTTATCTAATACTTTGATGGATGGAATATTTAGGAAAATGGTAATGCATTTTGTTTTTTTCTGTGGTAGCATAAAGACACATTTATAACAATTACTGAAGCTTCATTGAACCTTGATGTGAACTTTTCCACCTCCCTCCCACATTTTAATGTTGCCCTGAGACTGAGGTGATTACCTTCGGAGAAATCAGCTGACTAGTGGGTACCATTCCTCTTATGGCGTGGGCGGTGTGGGGAACAACTTGGACTCACACCCTGGGTTCAAATCCTGGCTTATGACGTTAGCTTCTGTACTATTTGGCAAATTGCTAAAACACCCTGTGCATCTGTGTACACCTGTAAAATGAGATGACAATGGTATCTATTTCATTATATTGTTTGGGCCTAAATGAGTTAATTATTACTAATTAACTAATCACTTTTAAGTAGAATCTAGTCCCGCTCCACAGCATTATGAGATACCAGTCAAAGCCACACCATAGTACCAACTCTCAGGCACGAGCTACTGTCAAAAACACTGAAAGCACGTCTGTCAATAAATATGCGGAGAAACTAGAAACCTTGTGTACTGCAGTAGGAATACAAATGGTGCATCTGCTTTGGAAAACAGCATGGTGGTTCATCAAAAGCTTAAATAGGGGTTGAAGGTGTTATTGTGATAGACACTTATTTTGTGTGTGTGAGAGGCTCTGGGATCAATCCCCTGCACATCATAATTAACAAAAATGAGGACTGGAATGAGCACACACCCTAGCAATCCCACATCTGAGCATTCACCCAGAGGAGCTGAACTCAGGGGTTGGAGAGTTATCTGAACACCCAGGTTTCTAGCAGTGTCATTTGCAATGGCTGAAGGTAGAAGCTTCCAGATGTCCACTAGCAAATAAAGAGTAAACAAAACATATGCCATGATGGAACAATGCTCAGCTTTAAAAAGGAGCTTTTTTTTTTTGTTTGTTTGTTTGTTTTTTTTTTTTTTTTTGAGACAGGGTTTCTCTGTGTAGCCCTGGCTGTCCTGGAACTCACTTTGTAGACCAGGCTGGCCTTGAACTCAGAAATCCTCCTGCCTCTGCCTCCCAAGTGCTGGGATTAAAGGCGTGCGCCACCACCGCCCGGCAAAAAGGAGCTTTTGACATAGGCTTTATCATGGATGGCCCTTGAGGACAGTATGCTTAGTATAACAAGACACATAAAAAGTACATATGTTTTCTGATTCCTCTTAGGTGAGGTCCCTTGAATGGTGACATTCAAAGGTGTAGAAAGTAAGTAGCATGGTGGCTGCCTTGCCATGGAGAGGGGTGGGGATATATTTAAGAGTGACCTAATTTTAATCATGGGAAAGTCCTGGAGATGGGTAGTGGTGACAATTCCATATTGTAATAAATATACTTGATGCCATGGCTACAATGGGCTGATGAGAGTCTCCATAGGTGAAATCTCTGACCATGCAAGTCTGATAACATGAGTACATGCCTAGATCCCATGATAGAAAGAGAAGCCATGAAGAAAGCCAGCTCTTCAAAGTGCTCCTCTGACTTCCACTTATGTGCCATGGCCACATTCTCACGTACACATTGTCCATACCCACATAATAAAAGTTAAGAATTTAAAACAAACAAGTTATGATGCTCAATGTTATGTTATGTGTATATTTTATTATAATTGAAAAACTTGGAAGGAAAATAGTATGTGTCCTCTAGCAAGTGCTGGGTTTGTGATTTTTCAAGCTACTGCTGTTCATACATGGTGGGGTATACATCCCAGGCTCATTTCTTTGGGCATAATGATCTCAATAGATGAACTCGCTGGTCTTTAGTCTCAGTGAGGGGAGTGAGTTCATCCCTGCTGATCTGGGGAGGTTGCCTTGCCTTGGCCTTGTTTCAGGAACCTTCCGTTGAGCATTGACTCATTAGAGTACTGTTGGACTGACAAGGGTCTCTGCCTGGCATAGAGGCATAGCCTTATCAGTTGTGTACCTTCTCAATCTCTTCACCCTCCTCTGCCTTGTGCACATTTAGTCTTTCAGTCACTGTGTAAACATGAGGGATTCCGTCTCTGTCCTCTGGGTTCTGTCTCTGATGACCTCCTAGGGCTTTCCTGTATGTCCTGATGGCAGCATCCTAATATATTTGTGAGAAGGTTTTTTTGACACACACCACCCAACCACTTTCTCACTTAAAATGCTTATTGCGTTTCTACCTCTCCCAGATCCTCTTCCAGTTACTGAGAGCTTACTGCTGTGCACAAAGCAAGACAACAATATTCATGGACTTGCACCGCAGAGAGAAAAAGTAGACAATAATGGAGATGAATATGACTAATATTTAGTGCATTTGATTGGAAGAATGCTTAGGAGATAAGCAGAACCGAGGCAGGGAGAGCTGGCGGTGGGTGAGTAGTTTTAGAATCTTAGAGCCAAAGCAAAAAAACCATGGCAAGCAGCAGGTGAACAGTATGTATATCCAGACAGAGGCCTAACTATCAAGGCATAGGTTGAGAGAGGAGGGTTCACATGGGTTCCTGGTAGACTCTGGCTTTTCCCTTACTGGATGGCAGGATCCTCTGCTGAGCACAGAAGGGATATCACCCAGATCAGGAGCCTTGTGAATGCTTCTTTCAGAGGAGACTTGAAAGGTGTTTTGTGGGCCATCAGAGTCTTCTGGAGTAATCAAGGTTTAAGAGAGCTGGTATACAGCTTAATTGATAGATAACTTACCTAGTAAGCACAAAGCCCTCAGTACCACATAGGGCAGGTATGGTGGCATGTGTCTGTAATCACAGTATTTGGAGGAAGATCAGAGATTCAAGATCATCCTTGGTGACGAAGACAGTTTTGGGCCAATCTGGGCTAATGAGAACCTGTTTCGATTTAAAAAAACAAACAAACAAACAACAACAACAACAACCAAAAACAATCCAGGAAAAGTCAGTGGCTTTTCAGAGGCAGCAGGTCAGGCTGGATTATTGCCATCATGTGACATAGTATCAATGTCCCTGACTGAATATGCTTGCACTCCTGTAGCATTGCTGTTCCTGTGGCTGCCTTTCAGAGGAGGCTTGCATTTGTTCTGGCCCTCATCTACTGTCAGGTGGTGCTTCCCATTTTGATTGAGCCTTGATCTTCCTGCTTCACTGCCCCTTACTTCCTGCTGCACTATAGGTTTCTCTCCATGGTTGTTCTAAATCTGGCTTGTCTCCCTTGAGTCATTAGATCTTTTGCTGTTTGCTATGTTCCCTGAAGATTATAGCAAGCCCTAGAAAGGCCAAGGAGGACATTTATACCTGCATTGTACTGCTGACAGTGTGAACTGGACTATGAAACAGTAACCATGGCAGCAACAGAAATGATGCTTGTGTTGGTTAGTTTTGATAGTCAACTTGATTGGATGGAGAAGTGCCTATGAGATTAGTAAAGCACTCTTCTGGGTGTGTCTGTGAGGGTGTTTCAAGAGCTGATTAGCTAAGGCTCCTTAAATGTGGTGCCACCATTCCATAGTTTGGGGGCCATAATGGACTAAAAGGGGAAGAAAGAAGATATGAGCACAGGCATGTTCTCTGCTGCCGTATAAAGAACAGTGCTGCCCAATCTGGCTGTCTGCCAACAGGTCCTGCCCCATGCCAGCCTAGAAATGACAGACCCAGCCAATTATTGTCTGCATCCTTTGAAACCACAAGCTCAAACAAATCTTTCCTTCTTTAAATTGTCATAGTAAAATGGTCTAACATTATGCCACTGTGCATCACAAGCAGATCCCTAGAATCTCAGATACCTAAGGAGAGATGAAGCTGGGCATTCATTATGTAAATGGGGAAACTGAGCCATAGAGTGGCTATTTACACTCATATTACAGTTTTTCAGCAATAGAACTGCTAAAGACACCCAGGTGTCTCAAGCCTTGTCCCATGGAGTGATGGTGGCAGAAGTTATCTGTCCTCATATTCAGGTATCTGACTTGTGCCTCATTTCATCTCATCCCACATTCCCTATGATCCAGGCCCTCTAGCAATTTTTTTTTTCAGAAGAGAATTGAGATTCAGAGAGATTGGGGTGATTTGCCTATGGCCACAGCAAAATTTGGGATTAAAACCCAAAGGCACCGATTCTTCATCATTGGTTCATTTTGGCTTCTGAAGTCAACTGTAGTCATTAAGCAGAGGTTAAGTGAATATGTGGATTGAACACTCTTTAAGAAACTGTTTATAGCTCCAATTGGTGTGAATCTGGGAGGATGGAGCCTAAAAATGAGGCAGACTAAAGTCTCATACAGTATCTAACTTTATTCAGAGCATCAAACAATTTAAGATTAAGGTTAAGGGTTAAGAAGAGTCATATGATTAAAGTATACAATGACAAGGACAAATTGCATGTGGCAAAAACAAATCATATTTTTCCATAGAGACATATAAACAAATAGCAATAGTCAGTTGTGAAGAATAATCTAAAGTAAGCTCATTCTTATCTGCTTCACCTGAAAGGGGCAGGAAAGCACATTCTAAGAACAATTCTGTGAGCCGGGCGGTGGTGGCGCACGCCTTTATTCCTAGCACTTGGGAGGCAGAGGCAGGCGGATTTCTGAGTTCGAGGCCAGCCTGGTCTACAGAGCGAGTTCCAGGACAGCCAGGGCTATACAGAGAAACCCTGTCTCGAAAAACCAAAAAAAAAAAAGAACAATTCTGTGTTTTTGAAGAAACTGAGGTCACAAGACTTGTCTTGTTTTCTTGGAGTTCTCTTACAACCACTCAGAATATCCTCACAGAACTCCATTCTTGGATTGTGCTCCGACAGGAAACCACAAGGAAATTCCAAAAGGGAATTTCTTTCCTTTCCATACTATGTGGTTGAAGTCTCACCCTTTGGGAAGTAGAAAGCATCAGAGACTCAACAAGCAATGTTAGCAATGAGTGAGAAACAGACCCTGCTGCCCAGGTTAAGTCTGAAATAGAGCTTTAAAAAAGGTAAAATGAATCAGGAACACAGATTCTGGAACCACAGTGGCTTGACTAGGAAATCGACCCATTAGCTAGGAGGCCCTTGGAAAGTCCCCTCTCTGTGTAGCTGTATGACCTTGGAAAAATTAGTTAACCTGCAGTGCTTCAGTTTCTCATTCTTAACATGTTAATTCATAGGGTTCTCGTGAATTAAATAAGTCTGTAAATAAGATTCATGTATATGCAAAGTGTGTAGTGTTAAGTTGCTGTCACCCAGTCACCAGGGCTCTGAGGAGGCAGAACACATGTGCTTTGCAGCTCTCAGGAAATGCCTCCTGGAGAACAGGGTAGAGAGAACCAGAGCATGGAGAGGAGAGGCTTGGAGCAGGTTCAGAGGGTAGACATGTAAGTCAGTCTATAGTTCTGGGGGCTATGAAGCTCATGGCAGTAGCATCTAGCAGGGGCCTCATACTTCATCACAATATTGCCATATTGTTACTTGCAAGACAAAGCAGTGTGCTAGCTTTGGTCCTTTCCTCTTCTTATAAAGCCACCTCATCTGATTTCCCAATGGTCCTACCTAGATGCTGTCAATATATGACTTTGGGATTAAGCTTTCCATGTGAATATTTGGTGATACATTCAAACCATAGGAAGGGTTCATTTTCCCAACTTTTATGACTATGAGAAGACCCTTTAAAATCCAATAAAAAGGAACTGGGCATGGTGGAGTAATCCCTAAGCTTGGAAGGTGAACCAGGAAGATCCTGAGTTTGTTGTTAATATTACCCGTGGCCTGGTATGAACAAGACCATCTCTCCGTCCATCTATCCATCCATCCATCCATCCATCCATCCATCCATCTATCTTACCATCTTACCTACCTGCCTGTCTATCTAAAAACATGTAAGGGACTATCTTAGTTTACTTTTTTATTGCTGTGATAAAATACAACCATCACTGAGGAAAGCCAAGGTAGGAACTCAAACAGGAACCTGGATGCAGGAACTAAAGCAGAGACCATGGAGGAATGCTGCTTACTGGTTTGTTCAGACTGTTTTTTCACAGGACCATGTCCCACCTACCCAGAGGTGTACCATCAACTGTGGGCTTGGCCTTCCCACATCAATCATCAATCAAGAAAATGCCCCTATGTGTGTATATAATCTGATAGAGGCAATTTTTCAATTGAGGCTCCCTTTTCCCAGGTAACTCTAGTTTGTATGAAGTTGACGATAACAACCACCAGTACAAAGGGGTGTTATGATATGAAAACCTATACCCTTACAAACATGAGGCACAGTGCTGGGAAGGACTGCTGAGCATATGACTTATGGTACCAAATTCTGCAGGGTCAATTCAAACACCTAGGAATAGAAGATCTCCCCCAACAGACATGGGAAGCATTTTCACAGGGCCTCCAGGATATAGTGACCCTGAACATTCTCATGAGGATATGGAAGGTATTGGGGCTGGAATCAATAACCCCTGCGTGTGTCTCTGGAGATGGCAGAGTGTCACCAGAGGAAGCCCTGGGAGCCCCTACAGATTAGCTCACTTATCACATTTGCACTTGATGTGGAACTGAGAGGGCGAAAAGGCCGCTAATGTGATGGAATCAAGATCGTAAGTGATGTTGACACCGCACTGCTGGGCAAAGGCTCTTGGAGTGAAAATTATTAGAGATAAATATCTGCTCCAGCTTGCTGCTAGAGTAAGGGAGAAGGCCGCTACTTCTCAGGGGAGGACAAGGGGACAGAAACAGATATGGCGAAGGCAGAGCCCACATTTCTTCAGTGAACTGCCCCAGTTGCCCCCACGCCATGGTGCAGAAGAGGATGACAAGGGAGATGAGGCTGTGGGAGTCCAAGTTCTCATCTAGGTGCTCACCCAGGCATGTGCTTGTTAACATCTCTGGACTGAAGTGGGAACCTAAGAGGTCCCGCACACAGGCTGGGAGCTTGCAGTAAGTCCCAGTAGAATGGTAGCAGAGCAAACCCAATGCCTTCTGAGGGAGAGACAGTCAGATGTGGGGCCTTCCCCAAGGCAATGCCAGCAGGCAATGTAGTAGATTGTCTTTAGTAGGTTAGGGAGTAAGGAAAGGTAATGATGAATGGGTTAATGACTACCCCCTATAAGTCTCTCCAATAGTATCTAAGAAAAGTAAGTGTCAGACCAAGGTTTTCCTTGAGTAGAATAGCTGCTGGCAAGCAGGTACCCTCAGCCCCCTAACTCTTAGCTGCTCCATAAGCTTTCATGAGGAGGATGTATGGATCAGAGAGAGTTCTAGAGAAGCAATGCCCTTGATCAGCTTTATGAGCCAGGAATGCAAGCATTCTCCCAGTTTACTACAGATGGAAGTTAGGACCCTAAAAGGAATCACTCTTAGGGTTCACTAGCTGTCCTATTTTGTCTAGGGGAGGGGACCTATTGAGTCATGGTGGGCTACCATCACCTGGCCAATTAGAAACCATCCATCTGTCAGCCATAGTAATTAACAAGCCATATCTCACCTTCATGAGAACCTGTTGTTCATATAATTAGCATTATGCTAATTATTATAGCTTGTGTACTGGACTAGGGACATGTCACAGCAGGATGACAAGCATAAGCTGCCTAAAGAGGTGGCTTTTGATTGGGTGCCAGTTGATCATGCTGTCCCAGGGATTCCCAAGTTAGGGTTGAGGGCCTGCCAGCAGAGTGTGGCTTTAGCCACCTGTCACTGGACAGGCTATCCAGGGTGAAGGCTTGAAAGTGGATTACAGACACTGGAGCAGGAGGCATCTGTGCAACTGTCAATCTTGCATTTTTGTTTCCTTTGCTTTGGTTTTGTTTGGTTTTAATTGTAACATGCCTGACATGAAACCTACTATTCTTCTATCTTTAAGTGTGCAGTTCACAGAGCACATTGACTGTCCCTCTCCCAGACCTTCCCAAACTGACTTCATATTCCAACCTCCATCCAGCCTGGTGATCACCATCCTAATATGCTATCAACTCCTGAGAGTGTCTCCTGCAGTATTTGACTTGTGGCTTGTTTCTCTCAGAATGCCTTCCACCTATACTGAGATGTGTATAGAAATTTCCTTAGTAGGGCTGAATAACACTGTTTTGTGTATGTGTTGCATTTTTGTATATCTGCCCATCCAGAAATAAGCCCTTAGATGTGGTATTATTTATTTAATGTTCTTTGTTATTGTTTTAAGAATTTATTAATTTCTATGTGTTTCAGTGTTTTGTCTGAATGTATGTATGTGTGCCAAGTATATGCCTGGTATCCATGGTGGTCAGAAAAAGGCATTGGCATGGTTGTCTTCCTAGGAGCCCTGCCAGATCCTTGTACATACAGAGGCAGATGCTAGTAGCCAACCATTGGTCTGGGAGTGGGGTCCCCAAGGGAGGAGTTGGAGGGTGGTACGGAGGAGCTGAAGGGATTTACAGGCCCATGGGAAGAACAACGATGTTGGCCACCCAGACACCCCAGGACTCCCAGGGACTAAACCATCAACCAAGGGGTACACATGGCTCCAGCCAAAAATGTGGCAGAGGATTGCCTTGTCGGGCATCAGTGGGAGGAGTGGTCCTTGGTCAGGAATGGTCCTTGGTCAGGTGAAGGCTCAATAGATGCCCCAACAAGGGGAAATTGATGGGGGTGGGAGGGGGGAGGTGGGAGTGGGTCCGGTGGGGGGGCATATACTTGGAGGCAGGGACTGGGAGGAGGGTTTGGGGGGTTTTGGGGAGGGGGGAACCGGGAAAGGTTTTACCACTTGAAATGTAAATGAAGATTATATTTAATTAAAAAAAAAAAGAAAAGCATTGAATTTCGTTGAACTGGAGTTACAGAACATTGTGAGCTACCATACAGATGCAATCAGTGCTCTTAACCTTAGAACTGTTGGCTCCAGCTCCCTCTTCAAGGTCTCACCATGCAGTTCTGGCTGGCCTGGAACTTGCTATGTAGACCGTGGTAGCTCAAACTCACAGGATCTGTCTGCCTCTGCCTCTTCTCCAAAGTGCTTAGATTAAAGGTGTTAGCCTGATATTTCTTTGGTTATTTTGAAACAGGGTCTCACTTTGTAGTCCTACTTGAACTTGAACTCTGTATGTGGTCTAGATTGGTCTCAAACTCAAGACAGTCTTCCTGCCTTAGAATCCTATGTGCGGGATTATAAGTATGAGCATCAGGCAAGACTAAAAGAGGATATTTCTTTTGCTACTGATTTCTGCATGCCCCATGCAATGAGACTCGGGGCTGGGATCAATAAGGAATGTTGAGGCAGGTTACTTATAACCATGCCTAGAAGCCTGGATCAGGTATTTATAGAATCAATAGAGAATGATCTATTCTTTAGGGCCATGTTTTTCTGAGCATAGCAAACCTCTCTATTTGTCTTCTCAGTAGACATTTATTTAGCACCACTGTTTGCCAAGCCCAGAGCACCTTGTATGAGTGACAAGTGAAATCACATTTACTGGTAATTATTAGACTATCTGTAGATAATTGTTGCCATGTCATTTGTCCTGTACTTTGCACTTTTTGTAGAGGAAAGTTTCAAAGAGTTAAAAAAATAGACATTGTTGTATTTAATTACTAGTTCCTTTTTAAAATTCTATTTTCCTTTCTGAGAGGGTCTCTCTGTGTAGTCCAGTGTGGCTTCAAACACTCATCTTCCTGCTTCTCCCTCCCAATTGCTGGGTTGGCAGGCATGTGCTACCACACCCAGCCTTGCTTTTTTTTTTTTTAATTTAAATTGCTGCTCTTTTGGAAAGTGACAGTATTCAGTGGAATTAGATCAAGAAGGAGTCAAATGGGCAGGTGTCTTATCTTTAGCTCTGGTCACAAAGGGAGGCCAGCTCTGAATCTGGAACAGTGCCTGGAGCAGCACAAATATGTACCAAGCAAATGAAAGGGTGCCCTACCTTATCTGATCTTCCTTGTGCTGTGTAGGCATGTCTCTACTCCAAAGCTGAAGGGACACTGGCCTCAAGGGACAATGGAGCTGCCAGGGGCCATCCAGCAACTGTGTGGAGAGAGAACTCTTGGCAACTGCCTAGACTGCCAGAATACCTTTTCTTGAAATTTGGACAGAAGCCTGAGAACAACTGCAAATCTAGATACTGCTACCATAAAGACCATAGATGGATGAGGGAATTGTCTTGTTCCTGTATCCTTGGCCATGAAGAGAGTCACAGCTCCTTTGCGCAGATCGGCTGTAGGAACATCTCATCTTAATCCCTCAGAGACTGAAGCGTTTCTCAGCCAAGATACCTGCTTGACTTTGGCCTCTGCAGCAGCCTGGAGGCAGGCAGAGGCAAAGTAGGCTTCAGGCCAGCAGCACCTCCTTCCAGCCATCTGCAGTAGAGAGCCACTCTCAGAAGGAAGCTTTCATCCCAGAAGACTCCGCCTGGAATGTGATCTCAAAGTTCTTTGCTCTCTTGGGATAGGGGACAGCTTGTGGCTGAGGGGCCCTGGCAGGCTCCCAATGTCCAGATTACACTGTATATAATGGGCTGACATGGGAGGCTTTGCTGGATACATGATGACTTGTTCATGGTATTATGATGGTTGGCTGTCCATATGACTGGATTGAGAGACATCTAGGTAACTGGGAAAACATACTTCTGGGAATGTTCAGAGATTGAGTAGGGAGGCCACTCCTTGAATGTGGGTGGCGGCATCCACTAGGCTAGGGCCTGGATAGAGCAATCAGCAGAACACAGAGCTGCTTATATGTGTCATACTTGGGTCTTTTCCAGCAGGTGTGTTTTTGCTGCTGTCACCACCCATGGCATTAGACTCCATATTCTTCAGCCTTTGAACCCGGATTCATACTTGTGACTCTCCAGAGAACTTCCAGGCTTCCATCTTTGGGATGGGGCTACACCATGTGTCATTTTTGTTTATATATACTTCCCCTTGGTTTTTGGGCATCACAGGAGATCACATGTACCCTACTGGGAATGTGCAGGCAATGCTTTGGGAGAAGGCTGGTAAAGATGGTGTACCATTGGACCTGGCCCTGTGTAAATATTCTGCAACCATCCTGCAAGATATAACTTCAAGTTAGGAACATTTCTCTGCCTCATGTAGTCAGAGCTATTCTAGGCTAGGAGCTCATGTATGTTTTCTTTTGTGTTCTTCAGTTGTAAGACCTGTTCCTAATGTGTTTAGGACAGTTTTGAAAGTCACCTTACCCAGTAGTTTAAAGGTCTTAACATTCCTATCTCTCCTAGGATTTAGAGTTTAATGTGGGGCCCAGAACTTGACAAAAGGTACCATCCCTCCACCTTTACCTTTGACCCCGTTTCCTTTCTTCATTTGAAACAGCTATGTGGATCTCACTGTAACTCTGTGTAGGGTCAGTTATCCGAGATCTTCCCAAGCCTACATGTGATGCCCTGTTGGAATGCAAGGCACTTCTAAGGCTCTTTGTGGGACTTTTTCCCCTCCTGGATTTTATAAAGGTGAAAAGACTTTCCTCCTTTAGTCAAGCATCCATCCATAAGCATGAGCACTAGTCTCAGTTGTGTGGCTTCTGGGTTGTGACAAAACTAGTGGACCCTGTCCAAGACAGGAACAGGGTGTGACTGACGTTCCTCATCCCCTTCAGAGAAGACAATGCACAAGGGTGGACAGGGCCTTGGTCATAGTAGTAGTAGCATGGTGGGTGGAAGGACCTGACTTAGCTTTGCTGACTTTCCAATCTTGGTAAGTTAGTTAAGCTCTCTGAGTGTGAGGGGATCCCCACCTACTAGTCTTGCTTCTAGGCAACCCATTAGCCAGGAGCTACTCAGGAAACATCTGTACTTGAAGGACCACCACCTTGTATTTGGTCATCCTGGAGATGGCCCACCTGTCCCCATAGCATATATATGGGATTCAATTCATCCAGCTCATAGTTACCAAGACATCCAGCTGAACTGGAACCCAGCAGCTCTTGACTTATTTTCTCCCAGGATATTATCTGGTGTCTCTATGCCTACCTCCACTTGGCTTTCAGCTCTTGGATAGGTGTAATACAATCTTGCTTTTTGCTCCTGGAGGTTGTTTCATTAGTGCATAGTAAAGTGGATTCAATGTAGTATTGACACTGTAAAAATTTTGGGGTGTCCAGCTCAGAGGTAATGCCTAGTCAAACCATGGTGTCAATGTCACCTAATCTACCTCCAGGACTTCATTTTCCTCTCTTATAATTCTGTGTTTTGTTCACTTTTAAAATATTTTAAAGCATGTGTTTACTTCTTTGTTTAGTGTGTACATGTGTATGCATGTATGTGGATATGCCTATGTCACACCATGAGGGGGGAGATAAGAGGGTAACCTGTAGAAGTCAACTTTCTTCTAAGTCCATGTGGGTCCCAGGGATCAAACTCAGGTTGTTAGGCTTGGTGGCAAGAGCCTTTACCTGCTAAGCCACCTCACTGACCTTCTCTTTCACTTTCATTTATAGTTTATTACTATGTTCAGTGCTAAAGACTGTACATGGGGTCTTGTTCTCTACCACTGAGCCAACTTCCCCTGCCTCTCATTGGTAAAAGTGTGACACAGTCACTTCTCAGGCTTCCGTGGGGGTACTTGTGGGAGGGAGGGATCTGGTGGAATCCCCTATTCTCAAGTGCTTCTTCTGATGGTCTCAGCTGCTAAGGGGCTTGTCCCATTTCTGAAATATGGAGCTACAGGAACTGGGTCAGACTGTATTGGGTCACCCTGTCCTAAATCTCACAGACCCATGGTTCTCATAAGCAAGAAGGACATTCAGGATGCAGCTCGACCCCTTTGCTAATTCAGAAGAGGAAGGCAAAGTGCCAGAGAACTTGCTGGCCTGGAAAGCAGCGTGGGGGAGAGGCTGTGACTTCAGGGGCTGGGCAAGGTGGCCCAGGCAAGTGTCACTACCAAAGGACATCATAGCTGATGCACCTGCTCTCTGGCGTTGATAAAGAACAGAAAGTAAATTGCTCTAAGTCAGCTGTGGTCAGGTGACAGCTCGGCTCAGGCACTGCAGGAAAGGAGTTCAAGTAGACCTCAGGAAACTTCCAGTGCCTTCTGGTAAAACATGCCTTCTCCAGCCTGCTCATGCCTGTCCTCTTTACGTTCTCCAGACTTGGTATCTGTAAGACCACAAGGTAAATGTTGTCAGTGAAGCTAAGAGACTGTGGGGCCCATCAGTTTTTATGCTGCAACCTTTTGGAGCTTTTATGAGTTGAGAGATAAGGCTAATAAAAGGCTTGCCTATGCAACATGTTCTGATATCTTCTGATCATCAAGTAGTCTGTCTGAAGATGTCACTACACTGTAGCCACTCATGTGCTGCTACAGAAATGAGAAATGCCTCTGGTGTTGATTTCTTAGGTGAAGGAAAACAACTACATTCTGCCGAGAAGTAGTCTGATGTATGTTTTACACTTTTATCATAATATTACATAAATTGCACAGAATCTTTTTTTTTTGTTTTTTTTTTTGGCTTTTTGAGACAGGGTTTCTCTGTGTAGCCCTGGCTGTCCTGGAACTCACTCTGTAGACCAGGCTGGCCTCGAACTCAGAAATCTGCCTGCCTCTGCCTCCCAAGTGCTGGGATTAAAGGTGTGCGCCATCACTGCTTGGCCACACAAATCTTTAGTATAAACTTGGCTTTGAGCTAGTGGATTTCCCCATTTGGTGTCTATTTAAGCATTCAAAGTCTAAGTAAGGATATTGTAGTTAGATCAGTTAAATGCAGTTTTGACTTCATGCTATTTCTAACTTATGTTGAGTTTGTTGGGGGTATGAACCCACTGTAATCCAAGGCACATCTACACAGTGTGTTGAGATATGTATTTTTAAGATCTTTGCTTCTCATTTGTCATCAGAATTGTGTTTTCCCGAGTCATCTATGGCATGTATACTTGATTCAGTTCAGTTGGGAGTGCGCCTCTAATGCCAGGCACTGGGTTTCTGCCTAGGCAGTGCTTAGTGCAGAACGCCCTTGCCCTTTGGGTGCTCACAGTTCAGTTCTTCCAGAGGGAGACTACCTGCTACTGCTGAGGATGACACTGATCAGGTAACTTGTGGTCGGAAGTTGGTGCAGCCTTTGAGACCCCCGCAACTGGTCCCAGGTTTCCTACCTTTCTGCTTTTGGAATCACCACCATATTGTTGTGTGTCTGTGGCCCACCAGGTCCCTTTAGGCTTGAGAGTTCTAGCTTACTTTTTTTCCTGTATTTTAAATGTCCTTCTCCCGGAGAACCTCCAACAGTGACTCATTTGCTTTTGTTTGTTTGTTTGAAAATTATATTTTGATTTATTGTAAAATATGCATGATCTAAAGTTAAGCATGTTCACCATTTATACAAGTGTAGCTCAACAACATGATGCACACCCAACTTTTTGTGCAGCCATCCCTGCAGCCCTTCTCCTAGATTTTGCCATCACCCGGCCTCTGCCCATTTTGGTCACTGACTTCCCACCCTGTCACTGATACCCATTATACCACTCTGGATCTGTAAAGGATGTCGTTGGGAATCATGCGGTATTCTGCAGCCACTCTTCACTATACCCCCAAGTCCCAAGTTTGAGGGCAGTGACCTTGCTCTTCTTAGAGACTGAATGGCCAGGAGGATTCAGGATTTGTGGAATTACTTTCTCCTGAATCTTGAGTGTCAGGGAGAATTGACAGCCTATTAAACAGGATGTTCCTTTTTTTTTCCAGGATGTTCCTTTAACTTTGCCAAACCTGCATGTTCCTACCTCCTCCAGGCCCATCTAGGATAGGAGACTTAGACTCAGGTAAAGGCCTCAAGCCCTGAGCTGGCTCCTGGGTACCAGTGCTGTGCAGGGCTGTAGCCTGCCTGGAGGCACAACCAGGTCAAGGCTGAACTTTTTCTATCTGTGGTATGAGCCAGAGCCTCTCAGTGGGTGGCAGGGTTTCCAGGGAATTCCAAAGCTTTAATTTAATACAACTGCAGGAAATTCATAACTTACTCCAACGTTGCTCCTTTGAGACACTAATTGTGTTGCTTGTCTCTGCCCCAGCAGGGAAGATCTACAGGGAGCAGTGGCTTCCTCCCAAGAGCTCCACATCCTTAGGGCCAGACAGATGGAGAGGCTGGTGGGCAGAGTATGTCCCTGTAAGAACTTCCTCCTTTTCTTCTGTAACTAGAGATTGTGGACATTGTATATCTCACCACACCTAATTTTGTCAGAGACCTAGGAGTCTACTCTTGCTTGGGTGTAGTGATCCACATGGTAGGGAGAGTCTAGAGAGAGAGAGCATCCCTCCAGGATTAGGCTTTGCAGGGAGTCTGTACCTGGCATGTCAGGAAACTGAGGCAGATGCAGAAGATGGCTTAGCCTCCCAAATGAAGATGTTTGTCTCCTCAAGTGAGTGTTGACGAAATCATTATTTTAGGTTCTGGAGTATGGAGTATACCCAGCCCTACTATTCTGTAGGAAGGATGAATGGATCAAGTAAGAGTGGCAAATTCTGAGAGAGAATTGGCCTCAGAATGGGGACCATCTCTAAGGAGACTGTGGCTGGTCAGAAGTCTGCCTGATGGGAGAGATGGGTAAACCATGAGGACATCAGAAGAGTATCTCTGCTTTCAGAATGTGGAGGTCCAGAGGCAGGAACCTAGGGTGCACAAAGGCATGCAAGGGGCCAGGTTGTGTGTGTTTGAGATTTGAGAGCCATAGAACAGTATGTGGGAGAGTAATGAGATCCTGTGTATTTTGACTGGACCAGGTTTGTGGGCATTGGTGCCCTGGGCTGGCCTGCTTGTAGTCTAAAGTGTCAGATGAGCATGTGGAGATATAGAAAGTTTCATTAGGCTGCTGGGGCACAATGGGAGCCAGAATGTGACTCAAGCTTGCATGACTATCAGTCATTGTTCCTCCTCTGCATGTACTGCAGATAACATGGTGGTGTAGTAGGGTCACCACTCAGTACTTCTCTATAGCAGGTCATGGGGGTGATACCAATGAAGCCTTAAGAGAACAAAAGAACATTACTTTGGTTAGCCACGTGTATGTGACTTGGCAACTCCTAGCTGCAGGGTTGTGATGAGTTCTTGATATCATCTTAAAAGTTGAGCTGTGTGTGCAAAGTGGCTGCTTCCTCCTTAAAGCCATGGCAGGTGCTGCTTCTGATCTCACTTCTTGGGTCTTGGGAGCAGGTACCAACCCATTTTACAGATTGAGAAACTGAACTTAGAACTAAATCTTACCCAGCTCACCCCCCTCCAGGGCAGGCCAGACTTGAATACATTCTGTTCATATAATTTCTGTGTTCTGTCCTTGAACCTTGATCCTTAGTCCAGAGCAGTTTTATCTCAGCAAATTGATTGTGCACAGCTCTGTGTGCTGTCAGTCAGGTCCTGTGTACATACCAGAGCATCATGTATCATTTGCTTTCCATGCCTTGATTCCGTTATCTGGATATACTCACTCAAACAAAATCAGTGGCAGAGAACAAAGGAGCAAACTAAGTATTGGGGAAAACTGAGGACTGGAAATGTGCATTTCCTGAGTGAAAAGCCCCCATTACTCTGCTTTGTGAAATTGGAGGCTCTGACTGGCTCCTAGAAAAGATATTGGGCGTCATCATCCCCCTCCCCATGTGGCTATTGTCATTTCTTGGCTGTCCCATTCCAACTCATGACATCCTGGGTAGCCTTCGAATTGGCTGAGCTTTCCTGGACCTTGTAGATGTTTGAAGTTTGGCCAATGGACGGCATTTCCCAGCAAACTCTTCCCTATGGAGTCAGGCTGTGGAAAGTGGGGGAAAGCAAGCCCCCTTAGGAGGGTCAGGTGAGGCCTCTTATACTGCCCTACCAGGGCCTGGCATCCTAGGGAGCAGTTGAGTCCCCTTTATAGTTCTCTATGCAGGGGTTGTGGGTAAGATCTGGTGCCACCAAGAACACCCTAGACCAGACCCTTAGCTCAAGACAGTCAGAGTGACCTCCAAAACCTATGTTTTACTTTAACAAAGGCAGCCTTTGTGTAGCTCAAAGCACCTTGGATAGAGTAGAGATGGGACAGAATCCATTGCATCAGGGAGCCCAGAATCCCAGGTGCAGAGACCGTGCAGGCACACTGTGAAGAAGCTGGGGGTAATAGCTCCACCCTTCCTGCTACCTCCTCAGCCCTATCAGAGACTCCCTCATCCCCATTGCCTTTGGAGATAGTCATTGTCAGAGCAGATAGAGAAGGTTCTGGGAGTCAGAAATGCCTGAAGGTAGGTAAGGGCCTTTGTAAGGTAGTGAGCCCCCTGTCTTGTACTTGTGAGCAGAGCACCAAGTCCAGAGTGCAACATGAAGGTTGGGTGAGAATCACAGGAACCGAGGGCCTTTCTTATCCACGTCTCCTCTGATTTCTCTGCCCAGCACCATGGTAAGTCACACACTATGGCTACTTAAGAGCAGGGCTGTGGAACTAGATGCCAATCTCATTGCCATACCCCTCTGAGACTCCAGCTTCTTTATCTGACAAATTAAAGTGGAAGATAGGACCTAGCTCACAGCCAGTGTAGAGTAAAGTAAACTAATGTGCCAGGCCCATGGCACTCAGCTTCCCTCCCTTCTGGATACTCTCCAGGCTGCTAAGGATAGCAGGGTGTGAGGGCAAATTTGAGGCACCTTGGAACCATCTGGAACCATAGTTTACATACTAATGAAAACATGGCAGAGGCTCCAAATATTGATTGAGCTGGCAAGGTGGCTGATTGTATTTAGAATAGTAAGAGAGTGCTGTGGATGTGGCTTAGCCCAGTACTTGCCTAGCATGTTTGAGGCCTTGGTTTTAATCCTTACCACTGTTAACAAACAAACTCAGGAAGATCCCATGTTATCAGAAAACTTTTTAATTGGCATGTCCAGGCTTGGAAAACAGTGACATTCACTGGTGGGTATATGGGGGCCATGTACATACATGCGAACTGTATTTCAGTCATCCACTTTATCTCTGCCCCTATCAGTCATGGCCTTATTTCCCAGCCCAGCTAGAAGCTGCAGCCTTGCTCTCTTGCTCATAGTGTGTGACTCTTTGCAGCAGGATCAGAGAGAACATCAGCTGTCCTGGCACAGATCTGGGGCTCTGAGTACATGCTCCAATCCACCCTCATAGGGAGCATCTGGTAAGGTCTGTTTGTCTCACACACAAGAAAGCTGCATTTCCTGTTAGGGTCCCATACCTAAAATGTGGTAGAACCCACTTAGGACCAGCCTTTGAAGAAAGATAATGCTTTTCTCCTGCTCTGCCCACTTGCAGAATGCTGTGTGAAAGGAACCATGAAGGTCTAAGGACAAGGGCCAACAGTCTCCTGGGATGTGCCCTGGCTCCTGTTCTGTGCCTGTTTGCCCCTGCTACTTCCCTCCCTCCTCCTACCCTACCCTGTCATTGCTTAGTGACAAGTAGCTTGAAGCCTTAAGGAATGTACCTGACCTTGCAGGGCTCCTTGGCATCAGCAAATGCACCTGCATCCCGAGTCCCTTTTAGTGCTCTTTGACCAAATCCTCTCCTCCTGCAGCAGTAGCCTCACAACCCCAGTGATTCGGGTGCCAGTGATGGTATTGGTGTGTACTGTGGGTTTTACAGATCCAAGCTGGAAGCAGGGATGTTTCTAGATAGATCTGGGTTCCTCCTACCTCTGAGATCAGGATATACCAGAAAATAGATGTGGCACATAATCCTGCCATGAGTCAGATAAGGGATGTGGTTGAGCCTCTGAGATGCCAGCACTGAGGGGGTCGCGGCACGTAGGGGGAACCCATGAGGAAAAGTCCACCAGGCCCCTGAGTGAGGAGCCAGGTAGCCCAGCCCTCCTCATCAGGGCCCTTCCTGTTCATCTTCTGGGTTTCAGACTCACAGAGGAAACTGATGGATCTCCTTGGTCAACAAAAATCAGCTGGAGCCTGCCCTAGACCTGTGGGCTCTGTGGAAACCTCATTCCGCACAGCTGCCCCTTCTCCTTTCATCTATTCCCAGGACCTCAGCAATAATCCGCCTCTCATAGCCGACCGTTGTCGAGCTCAAATCACATTTCAAAATAAACACTGTGCAGAGCAGTCGGGGGAAAGAGAGATTTATTAGCTTTCATGGGGTGAGAGACCGCAAGGACCAGAATAATAGGATACATTTCTCATTAGTTGTAAACGCTGGAAGAGAATTAAAGGAACACTAATATTTTCTGTCTTGAACCAAGCACCGTGAGGGTTATGAAGTGCAGGGGAGGAAAGAGAAAGAAAAGCGATCTCACATGTGGGACTTGGGGTCAGGCAACCACCAGGCAATTTCACATAGTTTCTCCGCATCTCTCCAGATAAAACCCATGTCTTCTAGCTGGCTTAGCCCTGAAAGTGTGCATTGGTATCTTCAGCAGTAAAATGAGATTAGAGGAAATTCAGAGTGCTGCTAGTGGGGAGGGCAGGGGAAGGTTCCCTGGTGAGACCTGCCCATTCTGTGCTGCTTCTTGTTTCTGTCCCTTCCCAGGGAGCTGCTGCCCTTGGTGGCCCAAGGCCACATGAGACAAGGTTTGCTTAGGTTCCACCTAGATGTGGAGAGTACATAGGCTGGGACTGGTAGCGAGATGTTCTGTGCTTATCTGGGGCCTGGCTTCTACAGCATGACACAGGGGCTATACAGCCAGCCTACTGAGTGACACTGGTGTATAAAAAGGCACACAGGGCAGGTTGTATAAAGGAAGCTCAGTAGCAGTGAAGGATATTATGGGAGGCTGAGGAAGGAGAGGTGTCCTGGGAGAGTGATTGGGGATCTTCTATGGAAAGGGAGGCAGTTCAAGCTGGAGCGGACAAAGCCTAGTCTGCCTGTCTATTTGGGGCTAGGGGATCTAGGGCAGAGGGTTCAGGAGACAGATGGGAAGGAAAGTATTGGTCCTGGAGAACCGAGGACCAACCACAATGGCTTGTTTTGGATCTGCAGATACTAGGTACTTCACAGAGCTGTCTCTCCTAGGGACAAACATTGAGTCTGTTTGTAGAAAGATGACAGGTGAGCTCTTACTCCTGGAGACATGTGTGCATGTGCACACAGCCCGACATCCACAGATGCATACATATACACAATCTGTCCAAGTTCAGAAGTGTAAAATGAGACAAGCTCATGTTCAAGAGTTAAAGCAAGAGGCTAGAGAGATAGCTCAACAGTTAAGAGAGCTCACTGTTCTTGCAGAGGACCCAGGTTCAATTTCCAGCTCCCACATGGTAGCTTGTAACATCTGTTACTCCAGTTCTGGGATCCAACGCCCTCTTCTGGCCTCCACATATACTGACTGCATGAATATGGTATGCATAAACACATGCAGCGAATAGTCATACACATCAAAAGAAAAGAAATTCATCTTTTAGAAAGAGATCTAGAGCAGGTTGATAATTTGAGCATCCACATTTGAGCAGCACAGGCCTAAAGCCTGCCTTATGTTGTTGCTAACAACAGCAGGTGCCAGTTGCAAAGCAGCACCTGACTTAGTCTTTATTCCAAACACATTGCTAGTCCTACCCTCCTGGTCTCCTGCTGGGGGAAAGGAACAGGCTTACTTGGCACTTGAATCACTGCCTTTTTTAAGAATGGCACCAGGAAACAAAGTGCCTTGCCGAAAGCCATCCATTACAAAAGTGTGGAACCAAGATTTAAGCTAGGAAGCTGCCCTGTCACCTTTGCTCATTCCTGACACAGGAGTGTCTTTAGGAAAGAGTGAGAAAGCTGTAGATTAAAGATGGAGGCAAAGAAGACAATGTGGAAGAGCTAGTGAGAGGCTTTGTATAGAGAGGGGCACACAGGGACCAGGGAAGCAATGTGAGGAACAGAAGTTAGGAAATTTGTGGAACAGAAGTTAGGGGCTGGGCAGAAGTGGGCCAGGTATGACCTACACTGAGGACATGGATCCTGCTGTCCAGTCAGTAGTGTGATGCTACCCCACCTATTTCCAGAATCCACCTAGATTTCCATACAGAAACTCTGTTCTCATCAAACAGAAGTTCTCTTTCCCCTCCTCAGCCCCTGGCAGCTGTTGCTCTACTTTCTGTCTCTGAATTGTCTGTCTCTATGTCTCTCATAGATGTGGGAATCTTACATTGTTCTTTCATGTCTGATTTCTGTCAGCATCATGAGGGCTGATTCTTTACAGCATATGTCAGAGTTCCCTTCTGTTTCAGGCTGAGCAAGCTTCCAGTGTATATATGGATCATGGTTGGTCTATTCTGTCCTGGGATTCTTGGGTGAGCTTCTGTTTATTATTAAATACTGAACATGTGATTGTCCATATGGTTCTCTCAGTTTGTGTGTAAAGGCCTGCCTCTCTGTTTCTGTCTCTTTCTTTCTCCTTGACAGTCTTTCTCAGGAAGCCCTGAACCATCCTCTGTGTCTTTTTATACCTAACCTCCCTTCTGCACACACACACACACACACACACACACACACACACACACACGCACACACACACACACACACACACACACACACTGCTCCCATATACCCTACCTCGCAATCCTGCTGGATGTGCCATTAACTATTGTCCTCACTAGAGGCTAAGCCAGTGTTCCACCCTCACCCATCCTGCTCTCCAGACCTCTAAGACTGCAAGGTAAATGCTCTTTTCAGAAGTTAGCTGCCTCAGGTATCTTGTAGTCAGGCAAGAATGGCTATTGTAAGTGGTCTTAAACAGCCTTTCTGAGATGGTGAATACCATGTAGCCCTCTCAGTGATTCTGCACTGAGCATCAGAGCATCCATCCCAACTTGTTAAAAGCGGACATAGACCCTAACTCTGCTATAAGATAGGGGCACAAGGAAGGAAGAATCAGAGATGGATCTTCTTCAGTGTAACTAATGCCTATTTGAAACACCCATTCTTTTTTTTTTTTAACCACATTGACAGGGATGACAGTGAGACACAGCATACAGTTTACAGGGAATGATGATGCGTTTGTTCCTTCTGAAGGCAATGTCACCACACTAGTCTCCAGAGATGAAGGCTTCCACTTCATTGTCCTATGATGGCAATATCTGACCTACTGTGCACCTGACAGGCACCACTCCTGAGGGGAGACCCAGAACATCTAGGGGATGTTCTAGCTGTGACTTAATGACCATGGTCTAAGTGACCAAGGTCTGCGAGCCTCAGCATACCTTTCCTCTTGATAAAGTGATTGTCTCTGGGATGTGCTAGAGCAGCAAGAAGCTGATGTGCATGCTCAGTACACATCTCCAAACAGAAGCTGCGTGATCATCACCCTTACTTAGCAGCTAGTCTGGGCTAGGCTCCTGGTACCATAATGTCATACCATATCAACGACTGACAGTAGTGATGTGAGATCTTGATGTTAAGACACTGGCAGAACATCATGATGTTGGAGCTTTTTGTGCCTAGTTTATTTCATTTAGAAGGTATCTAGGCCTGTTAAAGGCACAGGCAGGACTTGAACCTGAGATGTCCAGAATTTGCTGTTCCTCTGCTGTGCTGGTTCACTGTGTAAAAGCATATACATAAGAATGTGTGTACACCAGTGGTGCCAAATCATGTCATAGACCCATGTATTGATTACATCATATGTACTGTGTATCAGGCTCCATACTGGGCTCTAATGATGGAGTCACAGACAGACAGACAGATAGACAGACAATCTGAGTTTTCAGAGACAGTTGAAGATTCTCCTAAGCATCAGAAGTAGAAAATGAGTTGAAACTAGTGAGACTAAACTGCAGAAGAACAGCCATGAAGCCTTGATGAGCAGTTTACACTGAAGTCTGAAGGAGGGAGCAGGAGCCTATTGATGCTGGATGGAGTGAACAGAGTTCCAAGCAAAGAGCATCGTGTGCAGGGTCCTAAAGGTTAGCACACCTTTACTTATTCAGAAAACTAAGATGTCAACAAGGGGCTGGAGAGATGGCTGCTCTTCTGGAGGACCCAGGTTCCAGTCTCAGCATCCACATGACAGCTAATAACTGACTATATCTCTAGTTCCAGGGGGTTCAATGCCCTCTTCTGACCTTGGAGAGTACCAGGCATGCTAATAGTGCACCAAAATACATGCAGCTGAAACACTTATACACATAAACACAAAAGAGTAATAAAACAAAGAAAAGATGTCTGCCAGGCCAGAACAGAGTCAGAGTAAGAGGAGAAGAGAGAAATGAGCAAACTTAGCCTCCACAGTGCTTCAGAGGGCATGTGACGGGCTTGGGAAAGGTTTTCAAAGATTTCAATTTTTTTTTTCTCTAAAAGAAATTAGGCTTTTCTGTAAGCTAAATTAAGAGTTTGGGCTTGTTTTCAACTTCACGGAAAATTTCAATGTAAGATCATAAAATAATGATTATAATGTCTATTGTTGCCAAGTGTTTGGTACCTTTGTTTCTGCCTCACCTGGGGCCACTCCACTGCTAGTTCTAGTTCACTGCTAGGATCCTGGATTACCTGGTGTCGCGGCTGCAGAGACTGCCTGCCGCCCAGGACCCCCACGAACACACTGCCTGGTAGACTGTCCTGCCTCTGCTTCTTTTACCCTCTGACCTACACGTTCTCACTCTACCCTGCTTAGTGCTGTTGTGTTTTCTGTTTCTGCAGACTGACTTTGGTTTATTTTCACATATAAATAAGATTGTACCATTTATCTTTCTGTGCCTGGCTTATTTCACGTAACAATGTTCTCTGGAGCTAATCACTGCTGTGTCACAGGGCAAGAGCTCATTATTTTCAAAGCTGTATAATAGTCCATACTTACATGGACCTTCAGCATGGGTACTACAGGTCATTAAATTATACTGCATTTAGGATTTATGATGAGTAGATTTTTGTTGCCCTAGCTTTAAACGAACCAGGTGAAAGGTTTTGGATGGGGCAGGGATGTGCAACTGTGAAGCAGTGGATCTGTGAATTTTTTTTACCTTTTAATCTTTTGACTACTTGTATGTATTCTGTATCATCATGTGTATCTTTATAGATAACAATCAGTTGCTTCTGCCTCATTTATTAAGGACCTTTAGAGAAGCGTCTGGCACTTCCTAGTGCAATGAGTTTCATGAGCCTTGTGAAGAAAGAGCAGCTCAGAGTTTCTTAGCAGTATCAGAACCCCAGCTGTTCCCAGACTGTGGCACCCTAGATGCTCCCCTAGCTCCAGGCAAGAAGAAAGCTGGTATAGTTCCTGGTAGCAGCTAGAGAAGCAAAGCTTCCTGCTGCTGGGTGGGGGTGTAATCTCAGCTCCTGAATGGCTGTGCCTGAGGGGAGCCTGGACAATGAAGAAAGCTGGAGGCTTCAGGTAGTGTTGGGGAAGGCAGGCCACAGTGGATTGGCTCCTCCCCTTTGCCTGTTTTAGAATCTGAGGCCAGGGGTCTCCAGGACAATAGGACTTCTGGGTAGGCAGTTCAAGCTGGGAGGTGGCGTTAGGCCTAGACCTCCATCTGCCCTCACAACCTTGAAGCTAGGCAGTCGTACCTGCTCAATGTGCAGTCTTGGTGTGCCATGCTATCTTTATGGTTCTATCCTGCCCCCTGACCTCCCTCAGTCTGTTCCTTTGGGGCTATCATAATCTGCTCAAGAAATCTGCTCTCACCCCCTGAAGGAGTCCTCAGGATCTCCCAGTCCTTAGCACTTGCTTAGAGTGGTGACATCATGAAATTGCCCTTCCACACCCTGTGTCTTGCTGTGTCCCTTCCACCTGCTCATCATATACTGACTTGTAAAAACTCAAGTGCTCCTGACACCTCCTGCGCCTTTCAGCTCTCAGTGGATCTTGGAAACTAACTTCTTTAGCATTGCGTACTCCCAGTCTCAGCTTGCCTCTACCATGCATAGCTCCTGCCTGGCTCCTCCCTGGTCTGCTGTACACAGCTGATGAGAGTCTGGATGGAGTCACTTATGCCCCTCTCTGCTTGCCCTCTCACCTTATTCAGGAACTGCTAAAGCCTTGCAAGATCTGTCCCCACCACCCTGCTGACATCACAGCACCAAATCCTCCTTCACAAGAACATGGAGTACAGGAGGGAAAGGACCTTTCTTTTATCTCCTGTGTTTTTGGCCAATCAGAGATGTTCAGTAATTACTCATGTGGTATGGCTATCACCAGCTTAAACATGGGTAAACTGAGGCAGAGTCATTAGGAATATGTTCAGGTTTATGCAAGGGCCAAATGGCAGGCTCTGGACTTAGACCTAGGCAGATGAGTTAACAATCCATGTTCTTGGTTACTATGTTGCCTCTCAATTAAAATTTGGTGAATTAGCTGGGCATGGTGGTACACACCTCTAATTCCAGCACTCAAGAAGCAGAGACAGGTGGATATCTGTGAATTCCAGGCCAGGTAGGCTATATAGTGAGGCAATCCCTCCCCCACAAATTGATTAATGAATGCTAAAGTTCTAATTTCTTGCATCCTATCATAAAGTCTCTTCTTTGTATATTATGTTCCTCTGATTTATTCTTTAAACCACACTGGGGGCTTGAACAATGGCTCAGGGGTAAAGAGCAATGTCTGTACTTGCTGAGGACCCACATGGGGCCACAGTGGACTATAATTCCAATCCTAGGGGATCGGACATTCTATTCTGGCCTCTGAGGATACTGCATGCTTGCACTTGGTACTTAGAGATATAAATAGGTAAAATACCTATATACACAAAATAATTGAAAAATTAAAAACCAACTGACATGGCTCCTTCCCCAGTGAGTTTACTCCCCCAGTCTTGCTTCCACTACCTTGTGGGTATGACTTGGTCATAGTCCTTAAAATCTGTTTTCTTGTCACTTTGAATCCCCATTTGGCCTTGAGTCACTTGGCGGCAGGGGTCTATTTGTCATCTTAGTCTCTCCCAGCCTATGCCTAACACATAGGAGGGACATAATAAATATTTGTTGAGCGACAGACTCCAGTGTTCCTGGCATTTACCAGCCACCAAGTGATGCTATGTGTGTCAGACACTGTTTACACGATGCGTTCTCATTTCCATTCTGTTCATGTCTTCCAGAGAGAGAGCTTACAGGGCCAAATTAAACCGTTGAAAACCACCACATCTTGCTGAGGCTTCCCACACCATCCTTGGGGAGGCCAGGCCTCTGGGAAAGGTTGGGTGGAGGGAGTTGAAACCATTAATGCTCTCTGATGTATAGCTAGTTATGTGGTGTCCCCAGCAACAAAGGATTATGCCAGAGGCTAAAACTAACTGGTCATAGGAAGGTCCACTTAGGCACTTTCAGCCAGTGAAGCTCCTGAAGTGTACAGGGTTCCTTCTGTAGAGAACTGACTCCCTACAAAGGTCTCCTCCTGCTGTTTCCCTGGGACCAGCAGAAGGCTGATGACATCTATTGCTGGCCAGTGTTAATGGTAAACAGTCCTAGCTGGTGAATGGCAGTGGGGAGCACCAGTGGCCTCATACTTGGGCTTCTCAGAGCATAGTGACTATAGGCTGGGTGTCTCTTGTTGGGTACTTGGACACTTGGTTTGTAGAATTGTTACTGGAGGTACTGGCTCCTAGGAGACACAAGCTTTTAAGCCAGGGTGGCTCCCAGTCCTCTGTAGTGCGTAGCAGCTCTCTTTGTACCTGTGTGGTTACAGTGGGGAAAGTCATGACAGTGGAGATTATTCTCAAATAGCTGTATGAACTCTGGAAGATTCTTGATATGACCATGCTGGACAATATGCTTTTGACCTTAGTGGATGGTGGCCCAAAGTAGCCATTTGTTTCTGAACATGTGTGGATCCCCAAATATATTCTGGTAGTCATAGCAGGAATGGGACACAATGTTAGCCTGTCTTATATAGGGAGAGCAAATGGTGTCTATGTCACATAGGAGCATTGAATGAGGGCCATGGGGTGCATGAGGACCATTTGAGACCAAAGACTCATGGTGCACAGTGTTCCTTCTTCCATGGCCACAGTGGCTGAGGCTAGGGTCTTGAAGACCTGTGGTCTCAACACAGACTGGCACCCTTTTACCCTTTGTAGGACCTGACAACTGGGTGAGAAAGAGGCTTGGGGCAGGTCCTCTTCTCCCTTCCTCACTGGGCTGGGCTACAGAGTGGACTTGTTGGCCAGGTTAGTCACATGGTCCTGAAGACTCATCCTGTGGAAAGCTAGGTTGCACTGCCCTCCTATCTTTGCCTAGAGGCCTCCCAATAGCCTCAGGAGCTTTCTTATCTCAGCTTCTCAGATTTCGTTCAGAGAGGTGAAGTAAGGTTTTCAAGGTCACCCAGCTGGTCTGTAGACAAGGAAGGACTCAGGCCCTGGAGCTGCCTGACTCATTGAATTGTGCTGACCTCCAGCTCCCTTCTAGAGCTAATTAGTATCCTGTGATTCCACATCATGGCCACCCTAGGAGGTGGCCCTGGGCAGTGAATTTCTAGGGCACAAGATGTCCCCTCATTCCTCCTTCTGTCTGAGCTTGTCAGTTCAGAAACGCTGAACTGGGCCAGGTATAGTCTGAAATGGGCCCCAAATTAATATCCTCTTCCTCCTCCCTCTCATGCCTTTGTTTTGACTTCTTCTGCAGACAGCCCCAGTTTCCCAGTAGTTCAGTGTGTCGTATACTCAGATCCAGTGTGACAGCTGAGAACACTGGTGGGGGTGGGGGTAGAGGCCTGTTTCTCTGCCTTCTGCATAGCTGCTGGGACTTGCCACCTCACTATCCTTCTCTATCTCCCTGACATGAAAGGATTGTTAACCCTAAGTTCTGCTATGGCCTTTGACAGAGGGAGGATTCTACTCAGAGAGTAGAATGTAACTGTTGCCTCTGAGGAGGGGGCTTCAAAAGGATGCCAGCACCACAGAGGGGGGCAGGTAGAACTAGGATGATCTCTCATCTACTCCTGTAAGGAGGACTGGACCCTTAGAGTCTTTAAGCTACTGTCTTCTCAGGGTGCCCTCTGTTAATATGAGGGGGTGGGGTGGGGTGGGGTGGGGTGGTGTCTGTAGTAGGAAACTGGTTTTCCATAGTGTTGGCTTCCTGGAGAGTTGCATAGAGGGCCAGGAAAGCTAGCTTTCTTCCTGGGAAGACTGGGCGGGGTATGGATTAGGGACTAGATCCCACAGCCTTGTCCCATGCCACAGGCTTCTAGAGAATCCTTAGCCTTATTCTGATTAAAGTTCCCTTTTTGTTATTCTCAGTCCACTGCAACTGATACTGCAGTAAAGTACTAAGCCATGCTTTGGATATCAGAGTGGTGTGGAGTCTGCACATATTCTGCACACTGAGTGCTTCCCTCATACATGGAAGCTGAAAAAGTTAATGTCATAGAGCAGAGAGTAGAATGGAGTCCCTGGAGGCTAGGAAGGGAAGGTCAGGGGTCCCAGAAAGCAGACTCCAAAATATAATTAGAAAGGAGCAGCTAGATATAGGGATTTTTGCAGGGAAAGGGAACCCTTTCCTGGGCAGGGAGGGTGTGGAAGATGTAGAGGGTAGTACTGGTGGAAATGATCAATGATGGTGGAATAACTAAGCAAAGCAATGTGGTAGTTCCTTAAAAAGTTAATATAGAATTACCCTTTGTGTATCAAACATACTTTTGACTGTATTCTCAAAAGAACTATAACAGTTGTTTGCATAGGTAGGTTCATAACAGTGTCTTAAATAGAGGTTATCACAATGATAACACTAAGACAAACACTGTGGGGAGGAAAGTTTATAGTCTACTGAGGGAAGTTAAGCAGGAATTCATACTAGACAGAAACTTGGAGGCAGGAGTTGATGTAGAGGCCATGGACCAATGGTTCTCAACCTGTGGGTCATGACCCCTTTGTGGCAGTGGAATGACTCTTTCACAGGGGTCACCTACGACCACTGGAAAACACAGATATTTATGTTACAATTTGCTTTTTTGTTCTTTTAAAAGACTTATCTATTTTATGTATATGAATACACTGTAGCTGTTTTCAGACACACCAGAAGAGGGCATCAGATCCCATTACAGATGGTTGTAAGCCACCATGTAGTTGTTGGGAATTGAACTCAGGATCTCTAGAAGATCAGTCAGTGGTCTTAACCGTTGAACCATTCCTCCAGCCATACACAATTTGTAACAGTAGCAAAATTACAGTTCTAAAATAGCAACAAAAATAATTTTATGGTTGGGGGTCACCAGGACATGAAGAAATGTATTAAAGGGTTACAGCATTAGGAAGGTTGAGAACCAGTGCCATGGAGGATTCTCCTTATTGGCTTGTTCCTCATGACTTGCTCAGCCTGCTTTCTTGAACAAAAACTATGGACTTTAAAATATCCTTACATGTGCTGCAACATGGATTTGGAAAATAATGTATTTAAGAAGTGTAAACTGGTTACTGGTTCTGAATGATTTACTCATAGAAGTAGTTGGATTAATGAAAACAGAAGGTGGAATGGCAAGTTCCAGGGGCTGGGAGGGAAAGGAAGTCAGTATCTAGTGGGGATAGAGTTTCAGTTTGGAAAATGGGAAAGGTCTGAGGATGGGTGGTAGGGATGGTTACACAGTGTGAATTGTCTCATGTTAGAAGTTTCACACTTAATGTGGTTAAGGTCCATGTCTCTGACTGGTAAAAAGGAAGGTACCCCTCTGAAGGCTGCAGGGGGTAGGGTTGAATGCTTTTTTCCCCCCATGCTCCTCCTATCTAGGCCTTCTATCTCTGTACTGCGCCTCACCCTGGCTGAGGAAACTCATACTTCCTGGGACATGTGATAAATGTTTAGATCAGGTCGCCATCTGGCCCCAGGTCATTTGTGAATCCAATCTCATTCCACAGATTGCTAATTGCATGGAGATTCTTGGGTCTCTAGCAGATGCTGTCACTGGCACCTCTGTAAGGAGGTCTAGTTCCTCTGATGCATGCAGTCACCAAGCCATATGCCACACCACTGGAGCTGCTAGAGGACCACTTGGAGGACCCAGAGCCAGTACACACTCCAAGAATGTATTTTAGGGGTGCGGTATTTTGGGGAGGTCTTTATTGGTAAAGTAGGCTAGAAGACAGTTGGATGGAGCTTCATGAAGATGGCTTCCTGTGTGGCCTCATCTATCAGCTTCTTCACAAGGCCTCCTGGGAGATACTGGCAGCACAGAGGTAGCATCTGTGTAACAGCCACAGAGCAGTCCTGAGGCCTGGTTCTAACTTTACCTTCTCTGGCTCTGGCCCTTTCCAAAGGATTCTTGGGTCTGCTGGAGAAACTGTGTCTTCCTTTGGTGGATTATGAGGGCCAGTACCCAGAAAGGCACCTGGGCAGTAAGTGAAGCAGAGGGGCCTTCTTTCACACTTAGGAAAGAATACCAGAGTGATTTCACCATGACCAGAGGACTGGGGCAGTAGCTTCAGAGGTAGAAAGGATGTTTGCTTTCCTGCCACCTTTGTTTAAGGCTTTTCTTATGCTGTCATTTTGTAGAGTCCTTCCTGCCCAGGGTATGTATGAGCCATGGCCCAGGGTTAGATGTACTGAGTTCATCCTGACTGCCCTGTTCCCAGACCTGAGATACCATTGCTGCTGTTCTCAAGACATCTTTTATGCAACTGTATGATGGAGTGGGCAGCTTGAGAAGCCAGTTTGAGAAATAAGTGGCATTCGTGCCTGAGGAGTGTCCCCAGAGCCAGGAGCTATTAATAGAAGCAGTGTTTGGCTGTGGACTGTGTCCATGCGGCTGTAGATGCAAGTGGCTCCAAGAGCAGTACCAGGCTAGACTGTGAATGAGGCTGGGTGCCTACGTGGCTAGTATATGGGTATCTGAGTGGGTATCATGCTTTTGACTGTTACTTTAGTGGGGGGCACCCCTCAGGGTTTCAGGGGGTATGTGTCCATTGGACCTGATCTTGAGGCTATGGTAAACAAGAGAAGCCAGTAGCAGCTGGAAAGCTATATCTTATTTCTGGACAGAAAACCATTCATTTCTTAGTTATTGAATTTAGCAAGTACCAAGAATCCTCCTCCTTGAGTGTCCAGAAGCCTTGCTTTAGGGAGATTCCAAGTCCAGACTCATCAACAAATGATCATTATAGAATGAGAGACGTTTGCAGTTGAAGCTCATGAGGTATGACTGAGCAGCAAGATGTAGACAAAAGGAGCTGCACGGGAGCAAACTTTAGCCATGGGGCTGCCCTTTTCCGGCTTTAGTTTCAAGCTGACAGTGTCATAGGCTACCTTTTTTTTTTTTTTTTTTCTAAGTGGTGCTTCCAAGTTTGACATTTTGGGCACTGAGAAATCCAGATGAGCTGAGTGGACTAGCCTTTTTTTAGGGGCCTTAGCCATCCCACTCATCCCCACAACTCCCACGCAGCAGACATGTGAGTGGCAAGCTCCAGTCTTAAGGTGTCCTTTAAGATTTGAAATTGCACTTATAGCATGAATGTGTTTTCAGCTTAGGACTTGTGTCCTAAGAACAGAAATAGGCAGATCCCACAGCTGGGGACACCGACAGCTCCAGTGTTGCTGAAATCAGCTGTGCACGTGCACAGGAGGACCATGTGAGAGGAGGTGCCATCTCCCTTCCTCATGTCGAGAAGTCAGCACATATGCTCTACCCCAGCCCCTGTGCTGTCCTGGAGAGGTGGCCAGTCCTTGGGCAGGCATCACACTGCTGCCCAGCAAGTGCAAAGCTGCAGGGCGCATGGCAGGGTCTGCTTGTCTTTGAATTATTTAACATCTTAATGAGTCCATTTTTCACATCCTCCACTGGTCCCACAGGAAGGCAGGGCAGGCAGTTGGTAAAGTGGCAATGAATATTAATAGAGCTGTTGGGAGGTGTGTCTGCTTAATAGATCTCCCTACCAGGGTGGGACTACTCATCCTAACTTGCAGCCATCAGGGCCCCAAAAATATTTTTCTGGGTCTATGAATGAGAAGAATGATCAGTTTGAGGCTGGGCCTTCAAGTACATTTGGAAGTGGGCATATTTAACATCCATGGCACCAGTGGGACTGCAGCTCAGTGAGAGATTGTGAGTATGCGTGTGTGAGGGTATTGAATCCTTTTGAGCTGGAGTTAACAGACAGTTGTGAGCTGCCATGAGGCTGCTGGGAATAGAAGCCTGGTCCTCTGGAAGAGCAGTCAGTGCTCTTAACCACTGAACCATCTCTCCAGCCCCAGGCTGGAAACTACTTAAGCACAAATATGAAGTGATTACCAGAGGCCAGGCAGCAACCCTGGGGAGAGGGTGTGATAAGTCAGGTTGGGGGAAATTGAGAGCTGGTCAAGTGCAAGGCTTTCAAAGGGTTGTGGAGGTGCCCCACTCCTGCCCTTTCTGGAGAGTGTGTTCTTAGTTTCTAGGTAAGAACATTCTGGAAAGCTGGATCTACAGGTGCATCCATACAGTGTCCACTGCTTAGCTCTAAGAAAGAAGGAGCTCCTGATGGGCAAAGCTGCATCTTTATACAGTGCTGAGTGAGTGAGAGAGAGCCAGTACTAAGGCTGCTGTCATGGAAGCATCTGTCCAGAGACAGGAGTGAGTGACTGCTTGCCAAGGGTCAGGGATCATTAAGGAAAGTGCATTGTATGTCAACAGACTTGAAGGGTTTTATCTATGGAAATGTTTTTCAAGCTGATTTATGGTAGAGGTCACCCTGTAAAGGTACTCTCAGTGGTAGAGTACCTGCCTAGCATTTTTTGAGGCTCTGGCGTAATTCCCAGCAGTAAAGGGAGGAAAAAAAACCCAACCAAACATGCATATGCATATGTACACATGCACACATGCATGCATATGCCAGGTTATAAAACAGTAGTTCTCAACCTGTGGGTTATGACCCCCATCGCATATCAGTTATTCTGCATATCAGATATTTACATTAAGATTTTTTTTTTTTGGTTTTTCGAGACAGGGTTTCTCTGTGTAGCCTTGGCTGTCCTGGAACTCACTCTGTAGACCAGGCTGGCCTCGAACTCAGAAATCCTCCTGCCTCTGCCTCCCAAGTGCTGGGATTAAAGGCGTGCGCCACCACCGCCCGGCTTACATTAAGATTCATAACAGTAGAAAAATTAGTTATGAAGTAGCAATGATATTTTTGGTTGGGAATCACCACGACACGAGGAACTATATTAAAGTGTCACAGCATTAGGAAGGTTGAGAACCAGTTATAAAATAAAATAGAATAAAAAAAATCCTGAATCATGATCATGCCAATTATTGGAAACTAATCATGCTATGTTCTATCCGTTTTTATTTGCCTGGTTTTGATTCTTAGGATTTCAGGGCTTTGTATATGCTAGGCCAATCCTTCACCACTGTGCCACAGACTCCAGCTCCAATGTTCTACATTGTTTTTAATTCTTCATTTTAACCCAAAGTTACCAGGAAAAAAAAAAGATTGGTAAAGTTGGGGATGAGTAGAGTCAAGCAGAATTAACTATATATGTGTAGGCTGTGAATCCAAATGTGTTCTGATTCTCTGAGGGGGAGAGAGTGTATGGGGTGTTGTGTCCATCTGTCTGTCCCTCAGGATTCACTGTCTCCTTTGCATGCCTCATGTCCTGGAAACCTGTACTCATGCTGTGCAAGTCCACAGTGCAGCAGGAGACCAGTGAGCCAAATGGCTGGATTTCATTCCTCCAGCTCTGTTTCTGCTGTTCCTCTGTCCCCAGTCACAGTTGTCCCTATGTAGTCCTTCTGGATCTAAGTAGATGTTCCCTCCTCATCTCTAAGAAGGGGCAAGTTGCTTCTGCTGTGCTAGGTTGGGTAGATTGGGTGATTTGGTGTCTCTGCTAGGTTTCCTAACCTCGACAATGTTGTTGGATCACTCCGGTGACCCTTCTGGAGCTACTGTTCCCTGCTAGGCAGTGTGTCCTAAATGGTGTGGCCAAGGTTTCTCAAAGAAGCTATATGGAACTAATGGCCTGTGGAATACTCATCCAGAAGGAGGCCATTGATCTCCAGGAACATGTCTATGGTGGTGTAACTTCCTGCGTCATGTGTGAGACCTAAGTGTGAATAGGAACTCCTGCTTCTGAGCCTCCGACCACTGCAGATGCTGCTGTGCATCAGTGCAGAGATGGTGTCCTTTGGTACATGGCTAGAGGACCTGTCCTGTCAGATGGATTTCCTAGAGATACTGGACAGAGCTCTGACAAGAATGTAACTGCTAGGGCAGCTCTAGGGCACTGCATTTGGTGTCAAGGAATCATTAAGGGGGAAAAATCCCCCAAGACCAGAACCAAAATTCTTTGGCTATAAGAGCCAAAGACAGCAATTTGATCTGGAGGCCCCAAGATAAACTTCTTTCTGGGACATTGACTATGATTATTAATTTTATTTATGTGTGTATATGTGTACCTGTATGGGTTTATGTACACCATATGTGTGCAGGTGCCTGTAAAGACTAGAGGGTATCACATTCCTGGGAGCTGAGTTACAGGTGGTTATGAGCTGGCACATAGGTGCTGGGAACCCTATAAGTGCTCTTAAGTGCCAAGCCATCTCCACAGCTGAAAACTCTTATTTTGTGAGCTCTTCAACAGGCCCTGCCTGAAGTGCCCTGGCCCAGATGTGAGATATTTGAGCCACATGATGCATCCCAGCTCTGTCCCACTTCAACTGTGCCCATCTCATTGTCCTCTGAGGTCTGCTGTTCTGGAGCTGTTTGTCGTGGGCTGGAACAGGATGGGTTGAAATTGTCTGAACATACAAACCACTTAGGCTGCACAGGGGGTGAAATACAGCAGCCTTGTCTTGCCTTCTCCGGGTGCCATGGACACATTGATAAATCATCCATGCTGAGAACGTTTTATAATGTCTTGGTGCTTTATTATCTGTGTGCATTTGCCTCCCTGGCCCCAAAGAGGCGTTTATTAACTCCTCTAATATAGAGAGTGCATCATCTGGCTAATTATGTCTCTGCAGCCATATGGGGTCACAATATTTTAAAACATAAAGATCTTTAGGAGCTGAGAGGCAGCTTTGTGGGTAAGAGTACTTATGTATGGCATGAGACCTGAGTCTGAATCTTCAGCAGCCTTGTGAAAAACTAGGTGTGGCTGCATGTACTTGTAACCTCAGGGTAGGAGTAGCACAGGAGGATTGTTGGATTTCTGGCTAGCAGCCTAGCTGAGGAAATGTTGTAGATCAAGGGAATAAGGCTGATTGAGGACACACACACACACACACACACACACACACACACACACACACACAGAGAGAGAGAGAGAGAGAGAGAGAGAGAGAATAAATATCTCTTGACACCCTGTGATCCTTTGCTTTTCTGAAGGAGTTTGAAGATAACCTTTGCAGTTGTCACAAAGCTACCTGATGGACATCAGCTGGGACCTGGAAGGTGGATATTGCTGTTTTGATGTACATGATGCTCAGGCCAAATAAGGTTATTCTGCTCATGCTAAAGATTGCAACTAATTTAATTGGTGTGGCCTTCTTGATTCCATCAGGCTGCTGACTCTGTCTTCCAGCAGATCCTCAAGGCAGCCATTCTTCGTCTTGGGCAGTAGTTTATTTTGGAAACTTCCTTTCCCTAGATCAAGGGTTTTGTCTTCACTCTCTTAAGGATCCTTTCTTGAGTGATTTGGGACTCTATCTTTAGGACTTTCTGTCACAGAGAGCATGCATCTTGCCCTGCTGGTGCAAGAGAAAGTGACAGTTGATTGAAGAGTCACCTTCTCTTTATTTGCCAGATGGTGAAAAAGGGGCTGAGTTCCCACCATCTGCATCTCCCCTCCCCCAGCCTTTGCAGATCACAGCCAACATCAGCAGTTATAAACAGAAGGTGTTTAGTCATTCTGCCAGTCCCAAACATGAAGTAGAGCCTTCCTTTACCTAGGCGAGGGGAGGAGGGGGTATTTACGGGAGGGGGGGAAGAGATGGGGGGTGGCTCACAGTACTCTGAGATGTCATTCAGCCAAACCTAGGCCAATCCACACTGCATAGCTTTGGGACAACCAGATTGTAATGGCCCAGTCAACCAGTGTTTTGTAAAACCTGGATCACCGTGCTTAGTTACAGATAATAAGTTTCATTCTTGTTAGTTCTGGCAGAGGCAAACATTGCTCCAGGATGTCAGTGACTATACTTCATGAGAGCCCGGAAGTATATAGTCACAGACAAGCTCACCTGAGTCCTCAGATCCACCCTGTGTAGACAGATGCTACTGAAGCTGCTGTCCTTGTAGGGTAGTATTTTACAGGGGCCACTTCCCACCTCTCTGGATAAAACCCACTGTGGGATCAGACTGATTAGGAATGAGTGTCTCCAGACTTCTGGTAGAATTCTAGCCAAGGACTGGCAGTGAGAGGCCTGCTTCATGCAGGCCATGCAAGCTGTGACTTGGGCTTCTTTCTGGTTCTCAGAGAAGCAAGGGCCTGGCAGAAGGGCCCAACTCCAACTTCAGGGCCTCAGCTCAAGTTCCCTGCCATGTCAAGTTCTGTGCCCTGCTGTGCTGGCTGTGTATTTAGAGGTAAAATGGGCTTTGGACCATTCCTGCACCAGTGTGCCATGCATACCACTTATAAATCAAGACACAGCATTCCAGGTCCTTAGCTGCTCTAGCTCATAGTCTGGGTGTGTTTAATATGCTGCTTGGTGGGATTTGATTGGGTTTATAAGGATCTTTCATGGCCCCAAGCAACTCAGTGTAGTGGTGCACTCCTTTAATCCCATATCTGGGGAAGCAGAGGCAGATTTTTGTTAGTTCAAGACAGCCTGATGTACACAGTGAGTTCCAGACCATCAAGGGCTTTATTCTCTCTCTCTCTCTCTCTCTCTCACACACACACACACACACACAGTTTAAAGGAACTCTGGATAAAACCCACTGTGGGATCAGACTGATTAGGAATGAGTGTAATCAGCTGACCCTACAATTCATTTGGAATTGTTAGTGCAAGGACTCTTGGAGGAGAATAGAGTTGATCTCACAATCCTGCTTTCAAAGCTCAAAGAAAGCAATGATGCTGGAGATGTGCAGTGCTAGAGATGGTGCAGTGCTGACCCAAGGAAAGGGTGGTGGTGGGGATAGGACTGAGTGTCCAGAAGGGACCCTCCACTTCCGAGCTCCTCGATAGGGAACCTGAGTCTGTGTGGGAGGGAAAGAACAGTCACACAGTCTCTGCAACGAATGCTGATGGGCACTTGGCTCTCTCCTTGAAACAAATGGATTTAGATTCTTAGCTTAGGCTGTAAACCAAAACCTTAAAGTGTAACTGTAAACAAAAGAGCTAAAGAAGATAAAAGTACTTGCATGAAAACAGGAATGATTTTCATGACATGACACTTGGCAAAGAATTTTTAGGTATCACATCAAAAACCATGAGCAACCGAAGAAATGAGATAAATTAGATTATGCAAAGTCCAAACCTTCTGTGTCTCAAAAAATACTATTTAAAAATCCACATAACACAAAAACCCAAACCAAAAAACTATCAAGAAAATGAGAGGACAACTCTCTAAAACTGAGGTCAAGGACACAGGACCAGCAGGCCTATGGAGTCTGTTACAGCAAAGGGCTCTGGGAGCTGGGAGCCACTGCCATCCTGGAGCCCTTTGGTTTCATGGATTCCACTAACCTGTGCAAAGGCTCCAGTGGAGTGTAGACTTGTAGGGTGATTTCTTGTGTTCTCAGTCTGAGATAGAGGCCTAGGGATGGAGCTCCTGGTTGCCTCTGCCTCCTGTGTTCTGACTAGCTGTCAGGATATATCTAGAGTGCTTGGGTACTGCTGATTTCCTTGAAAACTTTACCTTTTCACCACAGGAGCTGGTTTGTCTGGGGTGCAAACTCATTTGTTGTCATTGAAGTTTGCCAGGGGTTGGGCTGGAGAGATGGCTCAGCAGTTAAGAGCACTGACTGTTCCTCCAGAGGACCTGGGTTCTATTCCTAGCACCCACACGACAGCTCTCAACCAACTCCAATTTCAGGGAATCTGATGCCCCTTCTGGCCTTCTCAGGTACAGTACACACATGGAGCACATACACACAAAACACCCGTACACATAAATCAAATTTAAAAATTAAACTCTACCACGTATATATGGAATGCTCTCATCACTGGCTTTATTGTTTATTCTTTTTGGTAGCTATGCTGTATTAGGACCTCTTCTGTGTAAGGCTGTGTTTCACAAGTGGGAATCCTATGATCTTGTTTAATCTGTGGCACTTTTGATTAGAAAATGTGGTTGTTCTGCCTTATAGACAAGCAGAAGGAACTTGGAGAGGTTAAGGATCCTGCTCTTAAGTTTACACAACATTTCCAGGGCAGACCCTTATTCACATTCCATACTGTGTGACTCCAAAGTCACTGCTTATTTTGACGCACAAACCTGCAGACACTCAGGAGAGCACAGGGTCTTGTGGGTGTCAGAGACTTCTGGTCATAGTGTAGGCTGTGAGCATTTAGTACAAGGGCAGTGTGATAGTGACTTCTGGTATGGTGAGTGCTTCCAGAGGATGAGTTCTAAGGACTGCACTAGTCACTAGGGGGTAGGATGGGAGAAAGGCATCCAGGAGGAGGGCTGTTCAAGGGTAAGGTCTTGTACCTGGAGAGTGGAGCGAGGACCTCAGCAGGGTAGTGCTTCCCTCACTCAGTGCTGTGGAGGTGGTAAGTGAGGTCCATCACCATGAAGGCAGAGGATTTGTATTTCCCCATTTTTGCAGGCTGTGCTTCTAGCACACAGCAATTAAGTTGGAGTATCATGTTCTCTCTCTCTCTCTCTCTCTCTCTCTCTCTCTCTCTCTCTCCCTCCCTCCCTCCCTTCCTTCCTTGTACAGGAACTTCTTGAAATTGGAGGTCACACAGTCATTCAGCAAGCTTTGCCATGTACCTCTTGGGTGGCAGACAGTATGGGAGCAAAGTATACAGGTTCCCTGCTTTCTAGGGGACTCTCTTCTCTCCCTTCCCAGGGCCCAGCCTCAGATCATACTCATCAGCACTTAGGAAAGTGATATTTGTTGAGTGGCTCTTTTTTTCTTTCTTTTTATTAGATATTTTCTTTATTTACATTTCAAATGTTATCCCCTTTCCACGTTTCCCCTCCAAAAACCCCCTATCCCATCCTCCTGCCCCCTGCTCACTAACCCACCCACACCTGCTTGCCTGACCTGGCATTCCCCTACACTGGGGCAATGAGCCTTCACAGTTCCAAGGGCCTCTCCTCTCATTGTTGTCCTACCAGGTCATCCTCTGCTACCCATGTGGCTGGAGCCATGGTTCCCTCCATGTGTACTCTTTGGTTGGTGATTAAGTCCCTGGGAGCTCTGTGGGTACTGGTTGGTTCATATTGTTGTTCCTTCTATGGGGCTGATATAGCTGTTGAGGCACTCTTATCAGGAGAAATGTATCTTGGGTCTTCCATGGCATTTATGGATTTAAGACCTTCTCCCTTTTCATTAGTCAGACAAGGGAACTTTCAGTTCCCAGCAGGCCAGACCCGCTACATGTTCCCATAGAAAACATATGTTTGCAGGGCTTTGGGGACTACTGATTCCCTCTTTCCCTAGGAATGTCCCCATTTGGGTCAAAGCAAGGTGAATACACTGCATATTAGCTAAGGACACTGATTGCTCACTTGCCTCCCCAGGTGTCCACACTAAGATGATACTGGAGAAATCAGGAAGAGATGCTGGCCCTTACCTGTAAGGTTTTACATGCTGTGTTGATTCTGTTGCAGTTTCTCTGAGTGAACTGGAGTTCTCTAGTTATTGAGGCCCCTGAAATACTAATGAATCCCCTCCTCCCAAGGACGGCACATAAGACAAGAAGCTTAGTGGCCTGGCATTTGGTATCTGTGAGCCTAGGAGTAGTTCTGAGACTCAAGGTTGTCTTTCTCATGCTGGCTCAGTGAGGTGAAACAACTTCACATATATAAATGTGTGCCAGATTAGATTAGAGGCCAAACTAGAGGTTCCTGAAGGCATCCAAGGCCTTCATTAGGGCAACTTACATCAGCTGAAAACCTACTATGTGCTGGTGCCTGACCTTCCACTGAGTCCTCATTTGCTGGAGGTATTACTGTAATTTACATTTTACTCATAGGGAAACATATCTGGGGATCAAAAACCACTAGTGAATTGCCAGGCAGTGGTGGCGCATGCCTTTAATCCCAGCACTTGGGAGGCAGAGGCAGGTGAATTTCTGAGTTCAAGGCCATCCTGGTCTATAGAGTGGGTGCCAGGACAGCCAGGGCTATACAAAGAAACCCTGTCTCGAAATACAACATCAAAAACAAAACAAAACAAAAAAAGAAAAAACCACTAGTGACATTGGGTGGAGTTGAGATTCAAGTCCCGGGTGTTGGTCTCCAAGGCAGATAGATATTCATTCAGCAGTTTTCTTGTCTTTCATGGGGCTGAGGCTTCAAGAGTTGAAGTGACTGCTCAAGGCTACACAGCATATGTATGATACGGCTGCACCTCATGAGCTTATACTTACTGCAAGATATTAAGTAGAGTGTGGGTAATAGTCTCCTTCCATTCTGATGAGGGAACTGTGGAGAGGAGAGGGGAGCTACAGGATCATAAGAGGGAAACAGCTGCAGACCTGGACTGAGGCTGCATCCAGCTCTGGGAACTGGAGCAAAGCTGCAGCATCCAATATTGGCCTGCGCTTCTGGACTGCAGGTAGCTTGCATGTACCCAGTCCAAAAGGAGGAGTGAGTTGTGGGCTAGGACTTAAAAAAACTCCAGGACATGAGATGTCCCAGGTCCTGGATACCAGGAGACCTTTGAGGGGTTGGCATGTCTAATAGGGAACAGGAATAGCAGTGAGCTTCCAGCAGACCCAGATCCTAGGGTCATGGAAAGCAAGAAGAACCTCAGGATGCCTCTGGACTGTTAGAGTGATACCTCCTAGGAAACAGCACTCTGAACTGTCCAGAAGGGAAGGCCCAGCCCAGCCTGCACGAAGGAGGTAGTATGCCTGCAGAAGCCTCATGGAATGGATCTGCAGCTGGTCAGCAAATACTGCCTGGCGCTTTGGGCCCAGGGGAAGAAATTCATTACAGGAAACTGCAGCACAGGCATGTTTAATCTCTGCTAATTTAACCATATTAGCTAGAGAAAGGGAAATTGAGGATGAGGATAAGGAAGGGAGAGGAAGGGAGGGAGAGAGGGAGAAGGAGGGAGAGAAGAGGGAGGGGGTGAGAGGGAGAGAAACAGAGAGAGAGAGAGAGAGAGAGAGAGAGAGAGAGAGAAGAAGGAGGAGGAGGAGGAAGAGGAAGAGGAGGAGGGAAGAAGGGAGGGAGGGGCACAAGCACCTGAACATGCGTTCACTTCTTACCTCATGGTGCCCAGTGTGAATTAGGGTCAGGCAACAGGAGCCACTTGAGTCAGAGTCCAGGATCTAAAGATACAAGTTTTGACCCTTGGGCACAGGCTGGTTGACTCTTCTGGGCTGCATCAAGGAGCAATAGCCATCTAACTAAGGACAAATGGCACTGGAGACACCAAGCAGCTTGCATGTCACTGGGTCTCTGTGTTTCTCACTCCAATCTAGGAACTACACCTTTTTTTTTTTTAATGGTTTTTGTTTTTCGAGACAGGGTTTCCTCTGTGTAGCCCTGGCTGTCCTGGAACTCACTCTGTAGACCAGGCTGGCCTCGAACTCAGAAATTCACCTGCCTCTGCCTCCCAAGTGCTGGGATTAAAGGTGTGTGCCACCACTGCCTGGCGAACTACACCTTTTTAATCATACTCTTGCTGGAGTCACCTGAGAACACAGACCCGGGAATAATGTTTTTCCATAACAACTACCTTCACCCTAGCCACTGATCAAATGTGAACTGTGATAGGCCTGGTCTTGTTACTCTGTGAGACTTGAGGCCTTTTCATCCTGGGGTGTCTATGGATCTCCTAATGGAAGGACAGTGAGACTCAGAGGGTAGATAATACCTGTTCATTGATGTAAAGCAAGATGAGACCAGGGTCAGGGTATAACTACCCGCCTTGCTTCTGAAAATTCAAGAACATGTAGCCATCCCTGACTGGTGTCAAGCATGAGCTGACTTGGGAAAGTATCAAAAGTATCAAATTTCTATGCAGGAAATCATGGGCCAGGAGTTGAGCAAAAGCTGCATTAGAGGGCCTGGGAAAAAGTTGTGGTTGAGTTCAGGTTCAGACATGAGAGCAAGTGGGTTCTGAGCCAAGGTTTTTCCAAATGGGTAGTAATGGGCAGAGGAGCAACATGTGCAGAGGTGTGATGGTGAAATGGTACAGTGAGGGTCCAAAGAGTTCTAGGACCTGGGGTAGTGGCAACACAGTGTATGTGGGCCTCAGAACTCCTGTTCATCCCCTCAGAGGGGAGTTTCAGAGAAGTTACAAGAGAGATGTCCTCCATCAAGCCATTTCCCGCCATCCCTTCTCAATTACCCATTGAGTGCTGTCCTGTCCCTGCTTAGCGTATGACATCTACTCACTCTATATTACTACATACTTTCGCACCTGCCTCTCTTTCCTATGCTTCTATCTACCACAGACATTTACTTAGACTTTAAACCTGAAAGGTTTGGCAAATGAATTGATTGGTCATAGAAAGATGTCCTCGGTAGAAATATTTGGTTATTCATTTATTCATGGTGCATTTATTGGGCACCTGCTGCATGTCATTCTGGGGTACAGTAGTGAAAGCACTCTCCTCTCTGGACCTATGTTTTAGTAGAGCAAGATGGAGTAAGTAATAACTCAGAAAGCAAGAGAGGAGGCATCTGAGGTACAAAGACCACACAAGGATGTCCTGAGAAAGTAGCTTAGATATGGTGATCAGAGAGGCTGCTGGGAAAGCCAGTGTTTGCACAGTGAGTGGAAGAAATAAGCTTGAGAGGGAGTTAGATGAAGGAGGTCCTAGAGGAAGGAGCAGCCTCTGTGAATGCTGGGGAAGGAATACTTGAGGAACATCCAAGAGGCTGATGTGGGCAGAGCAAGTATGGGGGACAGACCCAGATTGTGTTGAACTTTAATTTATGCAGAATGTGAAGGGAACCCATAGGCAGGTTGGAAGTAGGCGGTGACATTATCAAAGTGCTCTGTGGGATGGATCCTGGAGCAGAGTTGAAATGGCAGCTGGGGGTAGGGCAGCCAGAAGGGAGGACATTCTTGTGACCAGATAGAGATGGGCAGGTTTGGGTCAGGGTGGTGACTGTGCAGCGAAGAGGAACATGAATGATGGGGTTTTTAGGGATAAGGGTGCTGGAACTAGCTGATGGGGTTGGATGTGGCCCAGGAGGGAAAGAAACAGAGACTCTGAGGTTGGCTGGACTGGGTGGGGCATGGAATCAGGGCTTGGTTTGGGTGAGGTTTGTAGAGATACAGATAGGGTGGCAAGTGAAGGGATCCGATGAATGGTCATGCATACATGGCTTCACAGTAGCTTAAATTGTAATGACAGGGACTGCTACAGCTACCTCTCCCTCTAGCAAACTTAGATGGGGTTCTCTAATTGCAGATTAGATACAGAAATACCAGGACTTACCTGTTTACCCATCCATAACATCAGGGGCATATGATAGATTCATCAGTTTGGAGTGTGTTGGTGGTCCCTGCCTGGCCCCATTACCTATTATAATGTTATGTAAAAATGCCCATGCAGCTCAAAAGCTACATAATGTATCATGGGTCAGATGCCTGTCATTTCAAGATGACATGAGACTTAATGTTGGTGTACTGGACCCCTGTGTAACTTGGGAATTTGGGTCTCAAACCTGTTGTAAATGGACTGATTAGGAATCTTATGTTAATGGTTTGCAGTTCCCCTGAGTTTTGTGCCTCCTGCTGCTAGCCTTTCATTCCTGGGAGAGGGTGTGGGTGCTAGTCCCCAAGGTTAAGCCTTGTGCTGAGCCTTGTTGCTTGTTCCAGTAGTGATAGATGAGCAAAGAAGCTGTGCCAACCCCATTAGAGGACATGGAGCACCTGCACAGATCTGCCTCACCATGTGGGAGATGGAATAGGCCATGCAAATACCCTGGAGTAGAAAATAAAGCGAGTCAGAAAGGGAGAAAGTTAAAGGGAAGGAAGGAGCAGAAATAAAGAGCCCAACATAGAATCTTGAATGTAGGGCAGCTTCTTTTTAGGAAATGAATGCTGAAATTTTTAGGAAGCATTATAATCTGGTAACTTTTTTTTTAAAAAAGCTAAACAGTATAAACAAATGTTTGCTGAGTGTGTTCTTAATATTAACTTGAAATATGCAATATTGCTATCTTTACAAGTAAAAATAGGTTATATTGTTGACAATATGATATGATTCACCTTAAAGATATTTTTCTGGAACATTTTTAATCTGATGCTAGCTAGGAGGGGGTGGGGATGGATCATTGTAAGAAAGGAAAACACCACCTTGAAAAAAAATCTGAAAGAACAGAAGGCATTCCTTCATAATTGTTTTACAGTCTAAGACAATTAAAAGGAACTTCAGTTGAGAAATTCAGGATAAGAAGATTTAAATAACAATTAGGATGAGATGAATAGAAAGAGTAAAATCTGAAGGAAAAACCTGCGGGTCAAAGCAACGCTCTTTAGGAGTTCAGGCATAATTTAGTAACAGCAACAGACAGAATATGTGAGCAACAGACAGAATATATGCTCATGGGTAGGAGACAAGGAACAATCAGAAAGGAGGACAGTGCAGTGAGTGAAGCCAGGCTGGCATGAGGTTGGTGGGGAAAGCAGTCCACTTCCCCAAAAAGAAAGCACAGGTGACCCCAAGATGTGAGAGGTTGTTAGGGGACTGAAGTCATCTGCTCCAGGAGAAACTGAGAAATAACCCTGCCTTCTGGATAAAATCCTCCACTTAAAAGACACACAAGGCAAGATGAAGGAAGAAACGATACCTGTCAACTCCAAGGGCAGATAGAGCAGGCTGATCTGCCCCCCCGCCAACAGTTTTAGAGAATGATGGAGATGTGTTTAAAAGGCTGTGGGTGGTGGGGTGTCCCCAAGAACAACTCCCACAGCCTAGATTTGGTTTATGCATAAAAACAGCTAGCACACTTCATAGAGACTTGAAGAGAGGGGACTTTCTTGAAAAGTCTGCTTAAGAGTGAGACACATTTGGTTTGTAACTAAACCCAAATGCATATCTGAGAAAGGAGAAGCTATGATCAAGAACTGGACTTGATCTATTAACTAGTTCAAATATTGAAATGGATGAGGGGGAAAATGGAGAACGCGTATATGTGTTTTAAAACATGAGTGATGCACAAATGATAATGTAGCCACAAAAATTGGGAAGTGGGGGCTGGAGAGATTGCTCAGTGGTTAAGAGCATTGGCTGTTCTTCCAGAGGTCCTGAGTTCAATTCCCAGCAACCACATGGTGACTCACAACCATCAGTAACTCAAATCCCAGGGATCAGACATTTTCTTCTGGCCTCCTGGATACTGTATAGCAACCATGTGGTGTACAGACGTACAGGCAAAACACCTGTACACATAAAATAAAGAAATTAAGAAGTGATGGAGCATGAATGTCCCAGTGTTCTCACCTTTGCACTCCGTAGCCTCCACTCTGCAGATTTTCTTCCTACAGCACTATCACACTAGAGACCAAGCTTCCAGCACATGAGTGTTTGGAGACAAACAGCAACCAAACCACAGTAGAAGAAGGCAGGGGTGGATGGATGAGTACACAGATGGAAAAAATATGTGAATGGATAGAGAGATAGATGAATGGATGGAGGAATGAGTGGATGAATGAATGGATAGATGACAGGATGGATGGATGGATGGATGGAGAGGGAATGTGTGAATGGATAGATCAAGGGATCAGTGGATAGACAGGTGGATGCTGAGTGAATGGATAGCTGGATCGTTAAATGTATGAATGGGGGAGGGAGGGATAGGTGAATGAGTGGGTGGAGGGGTAGATGGAGAGGGGTCAAGGCTGGAATGAGCTCAGGCAGCATTTTGTACAGATGACAGACATGTTCAAGTTGCATGGCTGCCCTTTCATGACCGGGACATGTCCCTGAAAGTTTATATGCAGACTTATGATTTTGTGATGGGGACAATTGACTGAGCTAGTCTGTGGTACTCAAGTTCAGCTGAAAGTAGCTTAGAATGGTCCCTGGTGTTGTACAGGGTCTGATTTTTGAGATAAGTAATGTCTGCTTATTCTTAAAGTCTTACTATTCAAGACAGTATCAGAAATGTGTGTCCCTGAGGAGGAGAGAGGCAGTAGCTAGGAAGAGTAGGAAAGTAATTTCTGCAGAAAATTTATGACTAGGGTAGATCTGGGAGATTAGAAAAGACTGAAGAGCTGGCCTGCCAAGCTGCTCCTGAGTACCCAGAACAGCACAAATTGAGTTTCATAGCTAGGTATCCTGTTCAACTTGCACAAAACTCCAGAAGGCTGTTTCATGATTCCTTTGTAGATACCAGGAAACTGAGGCTCAGTGTCCCATCCCTCCTGTTCATTGTGGCCAGGCTAAGGAGCCTCCTCTTTAAACCTTAACCTGGGTAAGAAGAAACCTGTTGCACATGCGTACAAACTGTGGTTCATTGTGAGCTGAGGTAGCTACCAGTCATGACTCAGTTGTTCTTCCTGGGCTTGGGATTCCAGGGCTATTGGTGGGCACAGCTGCCCATTTCAATATAGTATTAGCTCTGCCATGTCCCTGTAATGACTCTGATGCCAGAGCTGCTTACTGAGGTTTGCCTTTATTCCTGTCCTACTCAGGTGATAGGAGCACCAGCTGTAAAACACAAGCCCTGCAGCTTCATATGAGTTTGTTTAGCCCGTGATCTTTCCTGACCATCAAGGACTTATTGCTGTGCCTCATGAAGATGGAAAATGCTGACCTCCTCACTTTTCCAGACTGGACAATACCTACACTGGAAAGGGGTTTCACAAATGGGCAGAGCTGATGGGCAGGGCTTGCTGGAACTGCTTTGAATGTGATTTGGAGATGCTCAGAGCTCAGTCCCATGCTTAGCATAACCTGGACTCAGGCCATGAGACTAGAAAGGCTGATTCCAGAGTTGAAAGCTTGCCCAGAGCTCCCATGCCCCTGCCCCTGCTATCCACTGTCATATCCCTGACCCATGACTTAGGCCCAGAACATAGTAGGTACTTGGTAAATATAAGATGCAGAAGAGAGATGCTTTTGGAAGGTGGTACGACTTTTCTTGCAAGTGAGGCCTCTTGGGACTTCCCTTGAGGAACATATACTTGAAGAGGATATTGGGACCCCAACCCCTTCCTCTTTTCACTTTCTACTTCCTGGCTGCCACAATATGAGCATCTTTGTTTAGTGAACACACACACACACACACACACACACACACACTTCTGCAGACTAGCTACAGGACCCAGGCAAATACTATTCATCATGTTTTTATTTATTTATTTTAAAAATTTATTTAAGACATTGTCTCACTTTAAAGCCCTGGCTGGCCTTGGAGCTCATGTAGAGCAAGTTGGTTCTCAAATTCATAGAGATCTACCTGCTGCCACCTCCTCCTGCTGATCCTTTTCCTCTTCCTCCTTCTTTCTTTCTCTTCAACAGGGTTGCTCACAGGCCTGGAGCTAATTGAGTAGGCTAAGCTGACCGGCCATGAAGCTCCAGGTCCCTGCCTTGTCTCTGCCTACCCAGCCCCACTTATAACTTGAGAAGTTGAATACTACCTACCAACTATTCTCTCACTCTTCTCTCTTTACCACCCCCCCACCCCGTCTGTTTCTGTCTCTGTCTCTGTCTCTCTCCCTCCCCCCTCTCCCTCAAGTCAGGTTTTGGGAAGATGGAGAGACGACTCAATGGCATAAAGATCTTGCTGTTCTACTGAAGTTAAGTTTCCAGTGTCCCTGATAGGAAGCCCACAGTCACTTCTAACTCCAGGTTCAGGGGTTTCAGGGGATCCCATGCCTTTGGCTTCCATGAGCATCTGCACTCACATGTGCATACCCACATGCAGACACATTTATATACAATTAAGTCCTTTAAGTAAGTTTTGGGGATTGAACTCATATCCTCATACTTGTAAGTCAAGCTCTTTATGGTCTGAGCCATCTCTCAGCCCACTTTTAAAGTTGATAGTCTTACGTGTTTTGTTATAGTAATGCAAAGCTGACTTTTCATTTATTGATTGATACTTATTTATCCTCTGCTAGAAAATAAGTTCTACAACTTAATTTTAAATTTTATGAATTGTGTTGCTATAGATGAGTTCGTGTGGCAAGTTCAATGGAGGCGGCTTCCCAGTTCCTGGTAGAGTCATCCTGTGTGTCCTGTGCTTATTCCCTGGGTGGAACCCTGTGTTGACCAAGCATGAACCCTCCATGGACATCTCTTTTTAGGACAGTGTGGAATAGGGACATTTTGAGGATAGGCTAAGGTATCCTTGGAATCTGGGATACTCACTATTTGAACTCTATCTTGTTCATGTAGGCAAAGAGAAGGGCCACAGGGGTCCTGGGAAATAAGCATATTTAAAAGGAAGTTTGATAAAGAGACATTTTACAGAGCTGTGTGTGAGAAGGAAATTAATTAGGGTTGATGCAGTCCTCAAGGACCAGCAACAAATATGGAAGAGGAGTAATGGAAGCCAGGAGAGGGGCTGATGTTAAAGGAACACCCCCAAGTACCTTAGCTACAAGAGAGTACTTTTAATAGGGGCTACATGCCCAGGAGCACAACTCCTCCTGCCTGTCTCTCCTTCGTCTTTATCATCTCCTGCCCAATTGAAATTGCTCAACTAGGAGAGGGAAAACCTGAGTGATACTCTCTGTGGAAGTCAGCCCCCTTCACCCCTAAGGCAGCAGGGCAGAAAGGACCCCTGAAGAATGAGAGTATAGGTCTTAGGGTTGTGGGGGCAATGGAGGTCATTGTGCTCTCAGTGATGTCTGGCTCACCAAGGGCTCTCATAAACAGCCCTTACAATTAATTGTTATGGGTCCCTCTCTGCCCCTTACAATAGGTGCCCAGCACAGACTTATTTTTATCTAAGCTATGAAACTTCCCAACTTAGTCTTGTAGCTTTAAGTACATTTACAGTATTGTGTAACCATCTCCACCACCTACCTTCAGAACTTTCCCTAAACTGGAACTTCTCCCAGTGAGTCCTAGCCTCCTCTCTAGCCCTGGTAGTCTCCATTTTGCTTTTATGGTTTGGCTACTGTTTTAGTTAGGGTTTCATGCTGCGAAGACACCATGACCACAACAACTCTTTTTTTCTGTATTTATTTATTTATTTATTTTACATCCCAATCACAGCTCCCTTCCCCGCCTCAGTTCCACCCTTACTCTTATGAAGGAAAACATTTAATTGGGTCTGGCATACAGTTCAGAGGTTTAGTCCATTATCATCATGGTAGGAATCATGGCAGTGAACAGGCAGGCATGGTGCTAGAGAGGTAGTTGAGAGTTCTACATCTGGATTCACAAGCAGCAGGAAGAGAAACGTTGGGCTTAGCTTGAACATCTGTAATCCCAAATCCACCCTTAGTGACTCACTTCCTCCAAAAGGGCCACACCTACCCACAGAAGACATATCTCCTAATAGTGCTACTCCCTAATAAGCAAACGTTCAAATATATGAGCCTATGGGAGCCATTACTATGCAAACCTCCACAGATATGACACAGAACTGTTAGCCCAAAAAGGCTTTTATGTGCTATAACCTCCAATTTTAATTGTTCAAATGTGAGGCTTTTATTTATTTTTATTTTTATTTTTTTGTATGTGGGCATGTTTGTGTAGGGGCGGATATGTACGTGTGTGTGTGTGTGTGTGTGTGTGTGTGTGTACAACAGGCTATTCCCCTCCACCTTCACATTTCCAGCTCCATCTCTCTTCATAATACTCAATGTGTTCCACGTCTCTTTCTCCCCCATCTGATCACCACACATTGTGGTGGCTCCTGCTGCATGCCGGCCACGTGGCTGGCTGTGTGGCTGGCAGGCCCCGAGATGACATCCTGCACCTAAGCTGCATGACATGGTGGCAAGCAGGTGTCTGTGGCTCGCTATACACTGGAGGGCAGGTCTGTGGGTGGCATGGTAGTCCCTCGGGTCTTGTGTATCTTCCTTGCTGTACTGCCTGAATTTGATTTGATTTTTTTGAGTCCTAGGCATAAGACAACTTTGGTCACCAAGCCAGGCACCAAGCCTAGGATGTACAAAGGACTGCCATCTGCTCTGCCCCTGACTGATATAAGAATAATACCACCAACTTCCCCATTTGTTTTGACTAGTAAGATATTTAAGGTGTGTGTGTGTGTGTGTGTGTGTGTGTGTGTACTGGTATGTGTGTGAATGTGTACATGCTTGTGGAGGCCAGAAGTGAATGTTGAGTGTCTTCTTTGATCACTCCATCTTATGTTTTTGAGACAGGGTCTCTTATTGAACTTGGACCTCATCATTTTGTATAGACTAGCTAGCCAGTGATCTTCAAGGATGTACTTGTCTCTGCCCCCACCCCCAAGTTCTGGGATTACATATGTGTGCTACCATACCCAGCTTTTATGTGGGTTCTGGGAATTTGAACTAAGGTTTTCCTCATACTTGTGCAGCATGTAGCATGTGCTTTACCAACTTAGTCGTCTTGCCAGCCCCTAGGATTTTGATGTAACAAAGCTCCTCAAAAAGCCATAGCACTTATGACTACACATGAGTTCTTAGCAATATGGATGTGTGGTATAAAGGTTGTGAGTTAGTGGGTATGCATTGCTGTGATATTTAAATATTTAGATTCCATTTAGATTTTATTCTTGGAAGGTAAATATTGCCCTGTCGACAAAACTTGAAAACACACGCACACGCACACGCACACGCACACGCACACGCACACGCACACGCACACACACACACACACACACACACACACACACACACACACACTGCTGCTTCCCTTCAAGATGCTGAAAGCTGTGACTGTGACAAGCATAGGGCATCTTATTACATCAACCTCCCCAGTGTCTCCTCTCCCAGATCCTGTTCCAGTCAGTAGACAGGAATGACTCATGGAGCTCAGGACTAATCACTGATGAAGTGGAAGCTCCACGAGCTCGAATGTAAGCTTCAGACACTTTGATCCCTAACCATGAAGCCTTGAGCAAGCACACAGCTTCACTGAAAATCAACAACCCACCCCTTCCCCCCAATAAGCCCAAGAATTGTCAGCCACATCTCCTATGCTCACCATGCAGATGTGATGAGGTGACTCTTAGGCTGTCCGCCAGAGGTAAGTCCACATGGCTTCTTGTTACTGAAGTGTTAAAATGAGGATTCTGGAAACCAGGAAAGTGCTCTTGACTTGATTTCCTCCTCATCTTACTGACACTTTTCTGGCATATGTCATGGCCTCTAGTTAACTCAGCAGCTTTCCATCTGTTATCTTTGTTAGCCCAAGAAATCATAGTCTAACTATATTCGTTAATTTCTTTTGCTATGCTGACTAAAGTGATTTAAGGAACGAAGGGGTTTTGGGTTCAGTTTGAGGATATACTGGGAGAGGTATGCTGCTGAGAGCAGTTCTGTCTGTGGTGTCAGGAGTGTGGTCATATGTTGTCTACAGTCATGAGGTAGACATGAAGACTTGTGCCCAGCTCACTTTCTCCTTCTTCCTCAGTCTGGGGACTCTAGCCCACAGGATGCTGCTACCTATATTCAGAATAGGTCTTCTCTTTTTATTTAAACCTTGCTATAAAAAGCCTCATAGATACACTCAGAGGTGTGTTTCCATGGTGATTCTAAATCCAGTCAAGTTGACAATGTGCTTTAGTGATCACAAGTACATACACCTTTATCAACTTGACACCCAGACACATCACTTGAAACCATAGCATTTTACCTTTTGCTCTTAAAATATCATTTTTGTCTCATAATGAAAAATGCATTTAGTCCATTTGTAAAAGTTCCCAGAAGTTCAAAGTCTCTTCTGAGACTGTGAGGCCCTAAATAAAAATAAAAAAGCAAATTATCTACTCTGAAAATACAATGGCACAAAGTAAATAGTCTCATTCCAAAAAATATAGATGGGAGCATAGTAAGGAAATATTTGGAAGACTGAAATTCAGCAATGGAAAACAGCACATCCTGCATCTCCATGTCCAGCTTCTCAGGCTCATGAAAGAATCATCTGGGCTCCCAAGGACTAGCTAGCCACACCTCACATCCCTTCAGCTTACACAGGCTCTTTCTTGTGTCAGCTTTACTCCATGCTTGCAGTTTTCCTTAGCTGCCAGTCTATGGTCCTCGAATTGCCAACATCCTGGGGTCTCCATTGCAACTTAAATAGCTTCATACAGTGATCTCCCAGGCCCTCCTTGCAGGGGTCTTAACTCTAACACACACTTTGTGGCCTCAGCAGTATAAGTAGTGTGTATGATATGTCAGAATGATATGTGTAGTATATAGTATGTGATTATGGTGCATGTATGCTCTTTATGGTATATATGGTATGTGTATGTGGGCAAATGTGTGTGTTATATGTATATGTATTATGGTATATATGGTGTGTGATATGTATATGACATGTCAGTGTGTCCTATGTAGTGTGTATATAATCTTTGTGGTGTGTTGGTGCATGGTAGTGCTTGAGGTGGTAGCATTGATTAGAAGTGAATATATATATATATATGTATATATATATATATATATATATATATATTATCTCCCAGGAATTCCATAGTGGTTTGTCTGTGCCTTGACCCAGTTACCTTCAGGGAAGCTGTCCTTTTGAGGGTGCATGACCCTGAGAAGCAGCAAGATTGCCCTTAAATGACCTTGGTTAGATATTTTGTCTTTTGTATGTTTAGGTTCCTATGGGCAGCAGATGGCATTCTAGGTGTCATTGCTTCTCTGGACAAAGAAACTTGTAGAACCCTGAACAGATGGTGTGGAGTGACCTAAAGTCCAGGGCCAGAAAAGAAAGCAGTGGGCAGAATAGGAGCTGGGACAGAGTGACAGGCAGAAGACACGTGGTGAATAATAGGTGACTGGCCTTGTTAGTACAATTTCAACAAGCTGTGTAGGGAGAAACCTGTGTAATAGCATTGTAGTTCTTTGTCAGTAATCTAGCATGGAGACAGGCTACATAACACCTGCAATTTCATGGGTTGATTCCTTGCATGCCCAAAGTGAGGAAGTGCAGTATGCAACATGTGCCTCAGAGTTGACATTTGGCAAGCATACACTCTCCGAGTCTCTAGCCTCGTGTCCACTCATTTCCTAAAGAAGATATTGTCATACATCTTTGTAGATATTACCACTTCCAGGCTGTCTTCTTATCCTTGTATTCTATGCCTAAGCTGAGTTATCCACCTCTGCTCAGCCCTGGGATTGTCTATCCTTCTGTTCTCTCTCTCTGTCTCTCTCTCTCTGTCTCTCTCTCTCTGTCTCTCTCTCTCTGTCTCTCTCTCTCTGTCTCTCTGTCTCTCTCTCTCTCTCTCTCTCTCTCTCTCTCTCTCTCTCTCTCTCTCCTCTCTTTGTGTGTGTGTGCGCGTAAGAGAGGGGTGGAGATAGCCCTGGCTATCATTCCTCAGGATCCATCCATCTTGTATTCTGAGACAAAGTTTCTTACTTGTCAAGTAGGCTAGGCTGGTTGACCAGTGAGCTCCAGGGATCTTCCTGTTTCCACCTCCCCAACATGGGGATTGTAAGCACACACTGTCACAACAGACAGTTTCTTTTAAGATGGGTGCTGAGGATCAAACTCAGGGTCCTCTCATCATTGCAAGCAAGCACTTCACCATCTGAGCCATCTCCCCTGCTCCCAATCTCACTCTTGACATTATCTATTTTTGCCCCCTGCTTTTCAGATAGATCTCTGTCCTGGGTGCCACAGGCAGGCAATTCTTGGCTGTCGAATGCATAGAAGATTGAATACACTATTTTTATGTAAATGTGTTTTTATTATCCAAGCAAGAGAAAGCATTACAGGAAATCTGGAAGAGAGAGGGTAAAAAATGACCCATCAGCTTTCCCAGGCACAGCTGTGGTCACAGTGTGCACTCTTCATTGCTCCATTTTTCCACAGTACCAGGAAATGTGATTTCTGCTTTTATTTAGCAGAAGCCACTTCACCCAGGGGCATCAACCCTGGCAGGCAATGGGCTTAAGGTTCACCTATTTCAGTATGACAGAATGCCTTGAGATGGGCTCATGGCTGAAGAATGGAGGCTCATGCCAGATAGATAGGTTATGCCAAAGGTCACTCAAAAAATTAGTGTGCACAGCCAGCAGGCCCTAGTGCCAGGACTCAAAGTCTTTTTAGGTCCCAGTTTTAAGTTACCACTGAGTCACCATGAGAATGTGAACATTTGCCTACAGAGCCAGAATGTCTCACTCCCAGGATATTGCAACCTGCAGTATTCCAAGTTGCTGACACCATCAGGGGCTGAACTTTGTAAAATGTACTTCTTGCTCTAAGTCACATCCCTGTCCCATTGCCCCTTGGTTATCATGTTCTTGGGATGTGTTTGCCTCACAGTGGCTTACTTACACTGGCATGAAGTGTCCCATACAGTCTTACTGAAGTGCCCTATTTATTAAATTTCAGGAAATAATCAACAATTTCTTTGGGTCAGTGGTTTGGCTACCACTGGCCAATAGGCTGAAGCCATGTTTAAGGTGGGCTAGACTGAGTGCGTGTCTTTGACTTGGTGGTATTTTCAATATATGTTGTGTTTACTGGGATGTAACCCTATTGTAAGTCAAAGAGCATCTGTAATTACTCTTCACTCAGATTCCTTGTGTTGAGCCACGTGTGTAGAGCTGCCTCAGGGGAAACAGTGAGCAGTCTCGTCTTTAGCTGTGGAATGGCTGTTTAAATGTTTTATGCATACAAGGATGTAGGCTTATGCTTTGGGGAGGGGGTGGGGGAGCCCACAAATGGACCATAAGAAGCAGGAGACTAGCAAGTAAATGAACTTTTAATGTCCAGATGAGCTTGCTGGCCACAGGACTAAATTGCAGAGGTCCTCTAGGGCAAAGAGCTGGAAATTGTCAGAGTCAGAGAAGACAATCAAGGTTATCCTGGTAGCCCTCTGTTGTTTTGGCTTCCATTCTGCACTTCTTAGCAAGTTCTACTCTATGTAAAAATCATTTGTTATTTCAGACCATATGTGGTTACACTTTAGAAACCCTGCCCTTGGGTCACCCTGAGAAGCCCTCATATCCAGACTGGGAACACCATGTTCCACTCCCACCTGTGACCTTGGGCAGATCACTGGGACCCTTTGAGACTGGTGCTCCCTTTACTCTGGAGTGGGGAACTTGCTACCAGCAACCTCATGGCTAGCTGACCTTATGGTAGAGTGTAATGAATTCAACCTCTCTGGGGCTTGGCATGAAGATGGAAGGCAGGACATTGTTTCACTTCTAGAGCCCCAAGTGGACTCAGTTGGGAGAAGGGTGCTGGCATCAATATACCATCCCTAAAAGCCTTCATCTGGAGAGCATAGGACAGCGGTCATTTGGGGCTTACCTTAGCTTCATATGGACTTGACTTAATCACACTCAGGACCTGCTTGGAACATCAGGTCTTACTGGTCTTACTCAAGGCTATGCAACCTTGACTGTCTTCTTAGGACCCTCTGAACCTCAGTGTATTCACCTTAAAGAGGGCGCTAAATTCCTGCTAGGTTAGGATGCTGATGCCTAGCTTATCCTGACACTCTCAGAACCACAGTTTCGTCATTGTAAGATGGGACTTAACTTAGTATCTTCTGAATCTATGGGGCCAGCAGAGCCTGTGGTGAACAGCATCTGGAAGCCAACAAACATGGCAGCTAGCATGGTTATGGGGGTGTTGACCATCCTCCAGCACATGGGGCCTAGGCTAGGTTCCAAATCATTATGTAACTAAAGATGATCTTCAACTTCTGGTCCCCTTGTCTCCTCCCAAGTACTGAGTTTACAGGAATTCACCACCTCACCCAGTTTTATGTGGTACTGAGGATAAAACCCAGGGTTTTGTGTATACTAGGCAAGCACTCTGCCAAATGATCCACATCCCCAACCCTCAAACTGGATTCCTGAGTCACAGCTGCACATGTGACAGAGGGGCGTGTAGGTGGTAAATGGTAGCTGCTGGCAGACTATGGAAGAAGTTCATTTGTGCCAGAAACTGAGCACACTGCCCAAGTCCCAGATCATGTGAATACCACTTACCAGTGTCCTCAGTTGCTGGTCTGTTGCCCCAGAGAGTGGGCATAAAAATGGTTGTGAACACCTAAGAATATGATTTTTAAAAAAGTCTCTTTTGTGTGTAGAAACACATATTTTTCATGATGATGATGGAAACTGTGGATTCATTTTTATAGGGGGCACTGTGTTCATATGAAATGCCAAGACTTCTGCAAGGTGCCCACACAGGAAGACGAATCCTCAGGCTTCCAGGAGGCAGTGGTCTTTGATGTTCTTGCCACATTCATCCTAAGGCACCGAGGTCCTCTGTGTGGCGACTGTCCTCTGGAGAATGTCCCATCTACAGCCCTTCCACTCTCCCAACCTGTCTCTGTTCAGGAGAATACTCTCCTTGGTTGTGAACTAATTTGGGGACCCATGCCACTCCCACCTGACTTCTGCTGACCCTAACACTAGATAAACCTGGCTAGGACACAGTGAATAAACCCTGTGGCTGTTGCTTTCCAGCTTTCCACCCAGCCTGGCTTTCTTGCCCTTCCTCTCAAAGGTTAGGGTTTGGAGCTAACCCTAGGACTCCAGAGCTGTTGTGGGGATGGTGAAAGAAATCCTCCCACCTAGGAGAGATCTTGTCAGTAGCTCTGCTTCTCTCCTCTGGACAGGAACTTCCAACAGGCTGTTGCCACACTCAATGGACAGGGTTTGTCATGGAAAAGATGTCACATTCTCAAAGTTGGTAAAAAGTAAGCCTTATCACTGGGCAAGAAGCAAGGAGACTTGGTAAGCTGCTCACCTGCCCTCTGGCTGCTTACCAGCAGCTGGGTCTAGTGGCAGCAGACAAGAAAGTACACAGGGCCAGCTGCATGCTTGTGCAGGCTGTAGGGTCAGAGGCCTGGTTTAAAGGAGGGAGGGGAAGGAGGAAGGGAGAAGTGGGTGGAGAGAGGTGAGAAAGAAAAGGATGGAAGGGTGATGAAGCTAGAGGAGAAGGCTGGAGGAGGGGAGAGAGGAAGGATGTGGGTGGATTGAAGTAGCTTCCGCCTCTGGTCTAAGAGGGAGGAATCCCAAAGCTTACTGGTCCCAAAGTGGTCCCAAAGCTTACTGGCTTTGGAATACTACCTATGTCACCTTTTGTAATCTCTGGGTCAGGACTGCTTGCCCTTGAACTACAGGGACACCACCTGGAACGTTTGAAGGCTGGAGGTGACTCCATGGTTCCTGGGGCCTGAGGGAGTAAGAGCACTTCATCACTCACATGCCTTGCCGTATTTTGTTGTGGTTGTTATTGGCACCTTCTCAGTGCCTAACTGAGATCCTGGACTGGAACACCCCCTAACCTAGGTCTCCCCTTGTGGCTTGGGTTCCCTCAGACATCATGGATGGGTTCCTGGGGAGAGGATTCTGACAGAAAGAAGGATGGAGGAGAATGAAAGAGAAGATAAACAAGCAACAGAAGCTGTATTGCCTCACAAAAGAATGCAATAAAAGTCTCTTAAACTAAAAATACGAGCCTTTCATTTGGCAATTATTATAGATTCGTGTGGATTAAGAAATAATACAGAGAGTCCATGTGCTCTGTATTGATTCCCTCAGTGATCACACCTTATAGAACTGTGATGCCATCTTCTAGTGTCCCCAGCTGTGCTTGCTCTCACTTGTGTGTGTACTACGCAGAGCAACTTTATCATAACCACCACACCACCATAGAACAGAACATTCCAGAAGCACAGAACTGCCTTGTCCAGGTGTGTTTACCTCTTTCTTACCCCCTCTCCTGCTACTGCTGATCTGTTCCCTCTTTATAATGTCATCATTTTAAGAATGAAACCTAGCACATCCTAGAGATCCCCCCACCAGTTGCTGATTTCCATTTATTCTCCCAGCCCTCTCTTTGTGGCTCTCTCCTCACCCAACCTTCCCGTTCCCCTCCTCATCCTTTCTCCCACCCACATCCCTCTCTCCATCTGCCTTCGATGACTATTTTATTTCCCCTTCTGAGTAAGATTCAAGCATTCTTCCTTGGGCCTTCCTTGTTATTTAACTTCTTTGGGTCTGTGGATTGTAGCATGAGTATCCTATAATTTATGGCTAATATTCAGCTATAAGCGAGTGGACATACCATGCATATCCTTTTGGGTCTGGGTTACCTCATTCAGGATATTTTCTAGTTCCATCCATTTGCCTGCAAATTTCATGATGTCCTTATTTTTAATAGCTGAGTTGTAGTTCATTATATAAATGAACCACACTTTATCCATTCTTTGGTTGAGGGACATCTAGATTGTTTTCAGTTTCTGGCTATTCCGAGTAAAGCTGCTTTGAACTTAGTGGAGCATGTGTCCTTGTGATATCCTTTGGGTAGAGTATCCTTCGGGTATATGCCTGGGAGTGGTATAGCTGGGTCTTGAGATAGAACTATTCTCAATTTTCTGAGAAACAGCCTGATTGATTTCCAGAGTGGTTGTAAATTTTTACACTCCCTTCAGCAATAGAGGAGTGTTCCCCTTGCTCCACATCCTCACCAGCATGACCTAGGGACCCTTTGCACATATATGCTGCTTGGTCTTCATGAAGGTTCCCTAATAACTGGAATGAGGGCTCTCACTGTCTCTGTTGCCTACCTGTGTGGATCCTGTTCCCCTAACTGGGCTGCCTTGTCTGTCCTCAGAGGGAGAGGATGTACCCAGTCCTGCAGTGACTTAATGTTCAGGGTGGGTTGGTACCCAATAGGGGATCCCTTTCCAAGAGAAGGAGAGGGGAGTTTGGAGGAGGGGTGGGGAGGAATGTGAGGAGAGGGAGGACTGTGATCGGGATATAAAGTGAATCAATAAATTAATTAATGGAGAAAAAAAGAGAATGATACTTAGATGAGATCACATTGTGTAACTTTGTGGAGTTAGCATCTTTCTGTGCATAATGTTCTTGGGCCCATCTGAATTGTGTGTGTCAGTAAACTCATTTTTAGGTGTATATGGGAAATTGATTTCAGGTCACTACTTGACTACAAAATTGGAAGAAATGTAGGTCCCATATGTGCCTGTGCCTGTGTGTGTGTGTGGGTGTGTGTGTATGTATGTGTGTGTGTATGTGTGTGTGTGTGTGTGTGTGTGTGTGTGTGTGTGTGTGTGATAGGCCTGTCATAGAACACACCTGTAGTCTTCTACTTACTTCAGGTCAGCTCTAGAGGACTCAGAATGCCAACGTGGCAAATATGCTAAACATATTTTTGCTGTGCCCTATTTGGGGAAGGGCAAGAAAGAAGTCAATGGGTTTGGTGTAGACACAGTTTTTTCCTGAGTATTTTGTGTGACTGATCCAGTTTCTCTGCATCCTTACTAGCTTTTTATGTGACACTAGTTTTCATTTGAGCCGTTGCATTAAGAATGCAGTGGTATATCTTTATGAGGCTCTTGTTTCTTTCTGAAATGGCTAATGACGCTGAGCATGTCCTGTGCTTACTTGCCATCGGTGTATCTCACAGACGGCCCATACTTGCCTTTTGACCATTTCTTGGTATATGTTTTAGACTTATTTGTCACATATGTGGTTTGCAAGTATTTACCCCAGTCAAACCATGTGTTTTTAGCCTCTTTGTAGTATCTTTAATTAAGAGATAGATTATGGGACTAAATAAAATATTTTAAAATTTTACAAAAACAGGCTGAGTATGGTGGTACACACTTTTGACACCAGCACTAGGAAGCTAGACACAGGCAGACTTCTCTGAGTTTGAGAGGCCACAAGGGCTGCCGAGAAAGACCCTGTCTCAAATAAAATAACACGAAACTTTATAAAAACAAATAGAAAAACCTTGGATTTATAGACACCTAGGGTATAACTCACCAGAGGAGAAGTGACAACCGTGGTCTGAGTGTGGTGGGTTATCTAAATATGGGATTCTGGGGATCAGTCAAAAGAAGTGTGTGTTTGTTTCTAAGAGCTTCTCTCTCTAAGAACTAAGAATGACAAGCCATTATGGGGCCTGGGATAGCTGAACAAGCAGCTTTGACACCAAGTTGCAGATGGGACTCTAAAGGAATGTAGAGAGCTGAAAGGACACTGAATGAGTGTTCTTGAGATTAGAAGGCACAGGGGTTGCACACCGGGGGAGGGCTGTGTAGGAGGTATAGACTTTCAGTGGTGTCTCATGGCTCATGAGTAAGTCCACATGTCCTGCAACATGCTTGTGATCTGTTCTGTGTCCTCATACCAGCTGTACTACTTCTGGGTTCCCAGGAATTAGCTCTGCACTCCAGCTGCACAGAATAGCTTCTCATTTACTCAATACAGTCCACTGTCTTAGCTCCTTCTGTTATCTATTCCTGAGAATGTCTGACTGTCCTCTGTAGGCTTTTCAGAATGTCACCCTCCCTCACCTCCAGGCTAAGCTAGCTTTTAACTTTCTTTCTCTGTGACTAGGGCCAGTACAGAAAATTTCAGAGTTGTGGGTTCATTCATCTCCCCAAGAGTGAGCTGTGCTTGGGTATCTCTCTGTATCTAGCATATAGCAAGCTCTCTCTACATATCTATGTGGCTTTGTGTGTAGTACAAGACACTATTAAAATGCAAGTTCCTATTAGCAATAAGAATGGTTACAGTAATTACCTTATGATCTTGGGCTCCCTGAGGCTGGTGGTTTGTTTATAGGGCTCATGTCTGCCTGAAGGGCCTCTTGCGTGCTAGTTAGAAATGGATGCTGATTACAGACAATTGGCTTTGTGTCTGAGCAGAGTTTTTGTTTCTTTGTGCTGCTCTAATTTGTAGAGTGAAGGTTCTGTTTAGTCCATTATGGTGGGGTTCATAAACTGATGTTTGTCCTTTGAGTTTCTTGTGCACATACTATCCATTCTGCCCCTGTTATTAACAACTATCTTCTGAGACACACCTCTATCTTGACCCTTCTTTGTGGCAACTGTGATTAGTAGCAATGAGTAGTGTGAGAGTTTGGCAGTGTTTTGGCAAGGACAGAGGGTGTGTGCATGTAGTACAAGGAGAACTTGGTGGTGCTATGGTGGTTTGAGATGTGTCTTGTGAGTGAGAAAGGACCTGATGGGGCAGGCAAGTCATGGAGAGGGTATGTGCATTGTCAGTGTGAAGAAGACCTGACAGAGGCATGTGGGTCATGGACAGGGAGGGGGATGTGCACTCTGACAATGCAAGAAGAACCTGATAGAGGTGTGGCTATCATGAAGGGATTGTGTGTATCATCATTAGCAGGTCAGGGAGAGAGTGTGCATGTCGTTCGTTGGTGGGAGGAAGACCTGGCAGAAGCATGGTGGACACTAGATCAGTGGGAGGTCACAGGTAGGTGTGTGCCTTAAGTAAGTGGTGATGGAGGGGTATATGTGCCATCAGTGGAATATCATTGAGGGGGGGTGAGCCATCGGGGAAGTCATGGAGGGTATATGTGTATATCAATGGGAGGTCATGAAAGGGAGTCTAGGGGTCATGGAGGGGTGTGGAGGTCATCAGTGAGTGTTTATAGAGGGAGTAGGAAAGTTATCAGTGGGAGGTCATGAAGGGGATGCATGTCGGTCATCAGTGGGAGATCATAGAAGGTGTGTGTGTCATCAGTAGTAGGTCATGGAGGGGACGTGCAGGTCTTTAGCAGGAGATCACAGAAGGAGTCACGGTAACACTTATCCTTGTCCCACCTGCCAAACCTCACCTGTACTTGGTTGGCAGGTAGAAGAGTGCATGCGGTCTCTACATCAGAGGTCAATGTGAGCATAAAGTGAGGGTAGAGCCTTCTGTATTCTAGAATGAGTAGCCTTGGAGTGATGGTCACTTAGCCAGCACATGGGCAGCCAGGACCTGGTCTCTCAGGAGGAACTGCCCCCATAAATGGGGTGTTAGTAAATGAATGGCCAAAAGAAGAAAGGTGCTCCTCCAGAAGCCCAGCTTTCATTTTGCTTGTTTTTCTACCTCAAAAATACTGTTTCTAAAGTGGTTAGGTCAAAAAGGATGTTGCAGCTGGCAGGTGAGATGGGGCCAGTGATGTTAATAACTGCCAGCCCTGGGTCCAGACACTCAGATTCAAGATCGAAGAGACTTGATCAAGTGCCAGGGAACTTTGCTTGTTTTGCAAGTAAGAGATGTAGGGCTGTGCTGACTTTTCTGTTACTAGGGCTGTTAGGGATAAAACTTAGGCCCTGGCAATACCAAAAGCTATGTTGGGCCACCTATTCTCCATAGGCCAGACATATATCAGAGAAAAGCAGAGAAAGTGGATTTCTTTAATGTAAAGAAAAGGGAAAAGAGACAAAGTGATCCAATGACCACCTTCCTCCCAAGTTCATCTTCAGGGTTCTGACATGAAGTTTAGATTTAAACAAAGGAGGACCAAAATGTGTATGTGGGCAAGAAGCCTTGGTCAAGATGTGGTCCCACCCATCATTGACCCATCATTGTCTGGGCTCTAATATCCTGCAAGGTGGTCTGACAAGTTGTCTACACTGTGTGAGATATGTCCTGGAGACAAACTTTTCAGGCTGGCAGCACTGCCTTAGGATGAGACTCCTGGGGGAAATCCCAATTCCTGGGGCTCATTGTCTCAAGAGTTTGTTAGCTAGAAGGGAGGGACACAGGTGGCCACCATAGACTCATGCACTAAAGGGCAGGTCCCCAGGGAGTTGCTATATGTGCATATAGTGGAACTTTTAAGGGATGAGGCCTAGTAAGAGGTCCTTAAGTCACTGGAGGTGTGTCCCTGAAGGTGCCTGTAGAACCCTGGAATCTATTTGTATAGCAGTTTCTTTCATGTTAAAACACATCCCATCCTTCAGGGAGGCTCATAAGAGTCAAAAAGTAAACAGTCTTACAAGTCCTGGAGAACTACAACTCACAAGATCCATGAGGTCCCCTTCCCAAGGCCATATCACAGTGGACAACAGCATTTGAGCCTGTCTAAGGAGAATCTGAGAACTGTGGAGGTGTCTGCCTGCATGCAGAGAGCTCCAGGGAGACCGCTTCTAAGAGCTGTCACCTGTGTTGGGGTGGGCCTTTTGGTGATGTAGCTACATTTATGTTGCTCTTGCTCATGTAATTAACCTTGGTAAACTCAATGGTTTGCTAAGTTGAACTTTGGTAAAACTGTTACTGTCATCAGTTCCAATATGTGGAACACGGACATGTGTCACATGACTTTGATCTCTTATCATTTCCTACCATGCAGTACATAGACTTTGTGCCATGTGTCCTCAGGAAAGGCCTCACAACACTTCTCCTCTTTTTTGTTTTCTGCCCAGGAATAGGTTTTTTACCTCGACCCTGGGCTTCCACCATGATGTGTTCACAGGCTCAGAAGCAATAGTTCTGCCCATCCTTGGACCAGAGCCTCCAAAACAATGAGCCAAATAACCCCTTACTCTTTAGAAGCGCATTGTTTGGAGTATTGTGTGACCATGATGGAGAGATGACTAACTGGATAAATGGGTGGAAGGGCAGATGTGTGCATGAGTGAGTGGGTGTGTAGCTGTATGGATAGTGGTAGATGGAGGGAGGGACAGATGAATAAATGAATGAGTGAGTGAATCATGGATGCATTCTAATTGATAAGCATATTCTTCCACCTGCATGTCTAGATGTGAGGGAGAAGTGGGCCCCTGTAAATTTGGTGGAGGAACTTTGTTGTTCGAAGTGTGTGTCCTTCATACACAATTGGAGACTTGGAAGTCTCCTTTAGGGTTTATAGCTTGGGATTTTCAATTTAAGATAGACTCCATATCGGATGAACCTTAGATCCTGACAGAACTCCTGCCTGGCAAAGGGTCAGAGTGGGTGTGCTGGACATTGGGCAGTGGTATTCACCAGTGTCGGGGCAGACTCTTCCTGTTAGGGTCTTCCACTGTGACTCAGGCTCCACCAGAGAGTGGCAAGCTCAGATTTCATGCAGGCTTTTCTGCATAGTACTCATTTTGTTGGTTTGGGCTAAGGATAGGGGGGGTCCTTGAGGAGTAGCAGGACATTCATCCCTAGTTGGAGACTCTGCTTTTAAAGTAACTGCAATGTAAGCAAGTTGTAGAAATGCCGAGAAGCCTGCTTTCCCAGCCTCTTCCCGCCTGCATGACTCTTTTCCAGGTGTTGGGTATTTTAAGCTGCTGTAAATACCATTTTTGTCAGACTTTCATCTCTAGTAATGATCGTGTGTGTACAGATATTCAACTGTGCTTTCCTTGATCACAATTCTTGTCTATGAAAAGATCACTTCCACACTCAAGCTTTGGGGTTTTTACAGAGCTTACATCCTGAGATGGGCATGGTGCCTGCTCAGCAAAGAAGGAATTAACTGCCCCTGCCCCCTAGGATGTCAGCATGCTATGGAAGATGATGCATATGTTACTGGACAGAACAGAATTTCAGGAGGTGTTAAGTGCTATTAAGGGAGATTTGCCAGAGTGAGAACTTTGAATATGAAGGCACCCTTTGGCATGGAGTGTCTGGAAGTGGAGTTGGCTCAAATCTGGATGAATGGATAGATGGAAGGGAGGGAGGGAGGGAGGGAGGGAGGAAGGAAGGAAGGAAGGAAGGAAGGAAGGAAGGAAGGAAGGAAGGAAGGAAGGCCCTAAAGCCTGGCAGAGCAACCAGCAAAGGTACAAAGGCAGATGCAGAGGCCCTAATAAGGAATGTGCCAAGTGCATCCAAAGCCCTGTGTTTCATGGAACTGAAATTGGATTAGGATAAGATCTCACTTATGAGTAAAGTTTCATCCAGGTCTCTAATGAGTTGAGCACAACTGACCCCTGTCTGTCTGTCTTGCCCTACGTCTGCCATTCTAACATTTCTTGCTTCCCTTCTAAGCACCCAAGGGCCAGGCTTCATCCCAAGAATGTGAAGATATCTAAGTTAGGCATTGTGATCCTGGGCTGCAGGATCAACTTTGGCAGTTGGGGCACATCAAGGTTTGGTGTGTGGATACTTAGCTTAGATGTGGGCTAGGTTACTAACTAGAGGAGGCTTATCCTTAGAGGCATGTAAGCCTCAGTTTCCCCATTATGTACCCTGTCAGTGACTCCAGTAAGCCTGTGACAGCTCACACCTCTGAAAGCTCCTGCCCAGGGGCTAGTGCATTTCTACTTTCATTTCCATCAAGGGGCAAAGAAGGATGGAAAAATGGAGGATGAGCTTGCTCTCCTGGTAAATGATTCATGAGCACAGACAGCTGCTTAAAGACACACTTAAGAACAAAATTGGAATAGTCTTGTTGAAAAAAAAATCCCCAAACAAGTCCCAGTTCCCAGAAATGCATTGGCTGTGTGACCTTACATCCAGAAGTAGTTCTGCCTAGAATGCACACCTGGGAGGACCCTTGGTAGCTGCCTTGTGCTCAGGGCTGGGCTGCTGGTTAAAGTAGTCATGGGGACCTTAGAGGAGCAGGGACCATCCTCTCTGCCTTTAGGACAGCCGAGGACAAAGCACAGCTCTCTGCCAGGAGTGAGATGAGACTGGCTAGCCAGTGTGAAACAGCCCAGGAAATTAAAGAAGCAGAGCTCAGTAATGGTGAGAGTCCCTTGCAGGACACCAACAAGAGGCTGCTACCACCTTGGGGTAGGAGCCCTGCTGCAGATCTGCCCTGAAATGGAATGGAGGGAAACATACCTGGAGAAGTAAGCCTAGAGTTGGGATTAAAGAGAAATCCCATCAGAAGCTGAAATGCCTCTCCTTGGAGAATGGAATATGGGTAGGCTAATGTGCTACCCAGCAGCTAGGATGCTATGGACATAAAGCATTTGCTCTAAGACACTCCTGCTTTCCTCGGCCCTCAGATGATCTCTTCTTCTTGGGCACATTTTCCCCACATTAGATTCCTACTAATTGTGGCATCCCAGCCTTTGTCCTAGGATATGTCAACCATTTTTGGAAATAAAATTAAAAACTTAAAATATGAGTGAAAACATAGCATTATTTTTAATAAACACTCTGCAAAAAGGGATGCAACATAGAGAGAGAAACCAAAATAGCTGGTGTCGCTGACGGTGTACGATTCTTGTCCTCCTCTCCCATACGCCTGGGCCTGCTCTCTCCCCAAACTTCTTCATCTTATTGGTTTAGGACACAGCCTTATCTAATGACGATCGCTGGACTTGAAAGTACATCCCCTTTCTGATAATAGCAGACTGCCTATATAACTCTCCAACTCTCAGAATTCTGAGACAAGCAGGCACCAGCATTCTTCATACTGAAAATGGGATATAACAATTTATTTCTATACTATGAGGTGGCTGTCTCACTCAGATAATGATCTCCGTGTTTGTGGACATCATCAAGGTGCTCTTTCATCCATTATCATACTTTGTGCTTTCCTAATAAAGTGTTCAATGAGGTGCCTCTGTATGTCAATTGTATTTTCAAACCCAGAGTCATGCAGGGAATGAGCCTAGGACAAGGCTCTGTCCTTCCTGAAACATCCAGGAAAGAAAGGTACATCCTGGCTCTGGAGAACAGTTGACACACAGGTGACAGGAGGTCAGGAATATTACAGGAAGCTCTCAGAGGATACATCTTTGAGCAGGTACCAGCTGCCTTCCAGAAGAGTGGAGAATGTTCTAGGAAGGTAAACTCTGGCATTGCCCAGGGCCATCATGCAGGGCAGAGAGGTAGAACCCAGGTATGGCCTCAGAGAAGCTGGGCCAGATCTCAGTGGGGACATGAGAAAGCAAGGATCCAAGAAGTCTGAATGGCAGTGTGGCTCCAGCTGTGGTGGAGGCAGGATGTGGGACAGGAAAATGGAGGGGTAAGAACAGAAAGTCTGTTTAAAGGCTTGAGACTGAGGGGTGAAGTTGCTAGGAGAACCATGGAGGGTGAAGCTCCTGGTGAGAACTGTGGAGTGCTGGAATTGGCTAGAGGGTACCTGAGTGGCCCCTTAGTGAGCAATCCCATAGGGCTGCCCAGCAGTGACTGTGGGGACCTGACATGTACCACCTTCTGTTCATTGGTGATGCTGATACTGTGGCAGACCGCTTGTGTCTAGACCAAAGTTCAATACAGAAACCTAATCTCAAAGCAAGGTATTGGGGGGCCAGACTGCGGGGAAGTGGGTAGGGGCTGGAGCACAGATATAATGTGTGGACTAGTGGCTTTGTAAAAGAAACTACCAGAGAGCACTGGTGCCTTTGGTCATACAAGGGCTAAGGCAGAAGCTCTACCTCCATCTGTGAACCAGAAAGCAGGCTTTTGCCAAATGCTGGGTCTAAAGACACCTTTATTTAGCCCTGCAGCTTTCAGAACTGGGTGTAGTCAGTTTCCCTTGTTTATAATACACCCAGCTTACAGCATTAGCTCAAATGGAGAGAGACATGCAGTGAACCAGTTTGCCCAGAGGTCTGGGAATGGAAAGATTAGCCCTTCCTTTTAGCTGGAGGAATGTTGGAGAGTTTCGTGGGCATGCTCTAATCCACACAGGCCTCAGAGCCTTCCTGGCTAACACCCAGATTCTGCAGCTGGAGGACATATTTAAGGAAAAAGACTTGCCCAAGGTCACACTGGGTGAGGGGTGGGCTAGAGCCCAAACTGGGCTCCCCTTGGCCCATGGCACTTTGTGATGCTAATAATAGCTGATTGGACACTTGCTACATCCCTACAGTTTGTACTCATTTAAGAAAGTGAGGGTATGTTTTACAAATGAAGAAATAGAGGTACTGAGAGATAAAGTAACTTGTTTAAAGTCATCCAGCTGGTAAGTGGCCCAATCAGAATTTAAAACCATTGTGGACAGCTCCTGAGGGCAATGGATAGCTGAGTGCAAGTGCATATTCAGAGATCACATGGGGTTCATGTTGTGAGGGAAGGAATGGGAAGGATGAGGGTGGGAAGGGGAGTCCCCCGACTCAGGTGCACTTCTCTTGCTAAGAATCCTTGGAGCAAGCAGAGACCTGTAGATGTGTGTTAGTCAGGGTTCTCTAGAGTCACAGAACTTGTGGATAGTCTCTATGTGGTAAGGGAATTTGTTATGATGACTTACAGTCTGTAGTCCAACTCTCCAACAATGGTCAGCTGTGAATGGGATGTCCAAGGATCTAGTAGTTGCTTAGTTCCACAGGCTAGTAGATCCAACAGATGTGCCCACAAGTAAATGCAATCAGGCGAAGAAGAGTAATCTTCCTTCCAATGTCCTTAATGTCTCCAGCAGAAGGTGTGGCCCAGATTAAATGTGTGTACCACCACGCCTGGATCGGGACTTATTTTGTCCCAGGCTGACCTTAAACTCAGAGATCTCCTTGCCTTAGTCTCCTGGGATTTGTAGCCACTGTGCCTCAAAATCTCCATGCCAAGATCCAGGTCAGAAATTTGTATTTCCCAGATACAAGCTTCAAGATCTGGATCACAGGTGAACCTTCCAATTCTGAATTGTAGTTCATTTCAAATATAGTCAAGTTGACAACCAGGAATAGCCATTACAAGAGGTAAAGAGATCCTGTGGATTTTGTCAGGAAGAACCTGGAAGAAAGGATAGAAAGAGCAAAGGGCCTTGAGGCAAGAGTGACCTGGAGTTTAAGGGAGACAGTGTCACATGGTGAGGTCAGTGGGGTCATAGATCAACCAGGGTCCTGCTTAGGTTATAACTGCATAAGGGGCAGCCATGGGGTTTCTAAGCAAATGAGAGCCAGAAGCAATCATCTACTATGAGTACAGAGTTTATATGGGAGACAGTAGAGCCATTAGAGAGAACATTAGAGAGAGCAGTGGGGGCAGGTAACTGTGTGACTCTACAGAGAAGACGATGTTAGCTCATGGAATTAGCTAACGTTAGCTCTGGCTGAACCACAGAACAAGGACTCCCTCTGAGTCCTCCTGTAGACCATACTGTCTAGCTACAGTGTGTGATCCTATCACCCGTGTGGATCCCTTGGCTGAGCAGAGTATACAAGATTGGATTCAAATGTGGATACTAATTATCCCAGGAGCACCCAAAGCCCACTGGGGTTGGGTAGGAGTATGGGGTTGGAGTGGGAGAAGCCTGATGTCTTTTGCGCACATCTCACATAGCATAGTGATAGTAAGGGCCCCAGGTCCATGGGCACTTAGCTTGTGATTGAGGTATGTACCATCCCCTCTGCCCCTCACATATCTAACAGGTGAGGTGGGAAGGATTTGGGAAGTCACACAGGTGGCCCTCCAACTGCAAGTTTGTACTGATAGACATGTTCCTGTCTCTATCTGTCTGGACAGGACAGGCTGGTGAGCAGAGGCAGCTTCCTCTAAGAAATCATATGATACATGGTCTGAGACCCTGTGCACTAGGGCTGCCATACTTGAATAGCTTGGCACCACCTAGAGAGAGCCTCGTGTACTGGCATGGCAGCTGACCAAAGTTCCTCATTCAGGTTCTGTGAGGTTGGGGCATCTGCACTTCTGGTGAGCTCCCAGATGATACTGTTATTGCAGCTTCCCGGACCACACTTAGTAGCATTGGCCTGGACCAACTCCAAGGGTGACTGTTGGAAAAACTGAGGCCTCAAGTGACAGGACCCACTTAAGGTCCACTCATTGGCTTTCAGAATGTTAGCTATTGCCACAAAAATCTTTGAGTGGTCAGGGAGCCTCATAGCAGGGTCTGACACAGGGACCCTTACCTGAACAAGGTTTCTGGGATTTTCCAAGGTCCTCTGTTGTCAGAGACAAAACAAGCTCACCCTTGTAGAAGCTATCTTTCCCAAGAGCCCGAGGCCCTTCTGTCCACCCAGGTGAGGCTAATCTAAACCTGGTCTCAGTGGTAGGCTCTGGGGTGCATCCCTCTGTAACACTCCCTGTGCCCTGTGGTACCTCAGCAGCTTAGGTAGGTCTGCTTCTGTCTAGGAAAGGTTTCATTCAGCCAGTGGAAAGGACATGGGCTAGGGCCATTCAAAGCGGTCATGGCACACTAAACACCCTCAACCATGTGGCCATCCCACGGGAGCACTGGGTTGAGTTTCAAGGTGACTGACTGATCCAAGACTGAAATGGAAGGGCCTTGGCAGTCTTCCAAGTTTTGTCAACACCAGTGGTTCCTTGAACTTCATTTAGGAAAGAACAAAGAGTGGAGTAAAGAAAAGAAAAGGGAATGCCCCCAATGCAGGCAGTTTGCAGGCACCAGGCCTTTCAGGGCCATCCTGTGGCCTTTGTCAAGAACTCAGCTATAGAGCTTTTCCCCCAGAATGGCTTTGCCTGCAGCCTATGGGAAAGGTCTTGGTCTCTAGTTTAGGGTGAACACTGACAGATTAATGTGCACAGGAGACAGTAGGGTTCACAGAACAGTGTCCTTTTAAGTGTCACCGGCCCTGAGCAGACTGTTGGTGTTTGGGGCCCTATGCTATTACTTCCCTGCTACCTCAAGCACCACTTCCCTCACCTACATACAGGGGACAATAATAGTCCTATATCTCAAAGTGACTCTGTGTGGAAGGAATGAATTTTGGACAAGTGGCTCAGACACTTTGGGGTTAACAACAGCTTTGAGTCAGAAATCTGTCATCACAGCTTGATTCTCTCTGGCTATACTTCTGTTCACTCTAGGTAGCCAATGTTACCATTCAGGCACACTGCTTTTATCTTGTCACTCTCTGCTCAGGAACCTGCATCAGCTTCCTGTTGCTTGAATACACTAAGTATACTTAAACCCTTTCTTTCCCATCCTGCTTTGAGCCAGTTTGACATATGCAGCATGGTCATTCTTACCCCTTTCCTTTATTTGGTAACTGGTGAAGATAGGCTCCCCTTTATGCCAGCCTTGCTCTGTTACCTCCTGGTTACCATGGTATCTGCTCCTCAGCCCTTAACTTACCCCTTACCAGGGCCATATGGAAGGAGAGAACCCACTGTCTTCAGAAGGTTCACCTGAGGTAGATAGGTAGGGAGGAAGGAAGGAAGGAAGAAAGGAAGGAAGGAAGGAAGGAGGGAGAGAGGGAAGAAGGAAGGGAAGGAGGGAGGAAGGGAGGAAGGAAGGAGGGAGAGAGGGAAGAAAGAAGGGAGGGAGGGTGGAAGGGAAGAAGGAAGGAAGGAAGGAAGGAAGGAAGGAAGGAAGGAAGGAAGGAAGGAAGAGCCATGTTTCTTCTCCCCATAGTGTCACTTGTAAGGAAGGTTGTGTCCTGTGCAGAAATAGCTTTTATAGGAAGGCTTATATATCATGCTGAGGTGTGGGGGACTGACTCAGGTTAGCCGTTATACCCAGACTTCTGGAAAACTGAAGATAGTATAGTATGTTCCTGTTCTCCTGGTAGTAGTGGCTTCTTGTGCTTCTTCCAGGAGCCTCTTAGACTGTACCCTGACCTTGAGGCTCAGGGCACTTGCCCTGCCTAGGCCTCTCCAGGAGCTTCTTCACACACAAAACTTTCAAGGCAGCTGTTATGGTTTGAATCTTACCAGTTACCCCCAAGAGCCCACGTGTTATAAGCTTGATTCCCAGCCTGTGGACTAGTGGAAAGTGGTTGAACCTTTAAGAGGTGGGGCCGAGTGGCAGGAAGTGGAGTCACTAGGGTATGCCCCCAGTCCCTGGTCTCTGTAAGGCCGTCTTTCCTATGTGCTTCCACCACAGTGTGCTGAGCCACCACAGGCCAAAGCAACATAGCTGAGCAACAAGCTCTTAACCCTCTGAAAATGAACTGTGGCTTCACAGAGCCCTCTGACAGTCAGCCCATTAAGCAGTTAGGCAGAAGTACAGGTGGCCACTATACCTCCTTGAACTCTCATGGGCTTCTTAGTGTCTCAACCTGTCTACCTCTGCCTGGAACAGAAGGCTTGCCCACACCTTTAGGACTCGTGGGGCCTAGTGGGGCCTATTCCTCCTCAGTCTTATTGACTTAGTAAAATCTGTCTGAGCCCCTGGAGCCCCTAGGGGAGTCAGTGCTCTACTGGACTCTAGAGGCCTAGCAGTGCAGCTGGCTCCAGTGTAGTGTGATAAACAGCAAGAGGGAAGGCTCTAGCCAGCCAAGATGAGATTATGGGAGAAGGGACAGGAAGAGGTTTGCCGGAAAGATTCAGATGCCTCAACAGGTATGGTCCCCAGGAACTTACTATGGATGGGGGTGAGGGGTGGGGGGTGGCGGGTAGTGTGACAGGAAAAAAAGCTGAGTACATGAATATATGTCCATGAAGGGAACTGGGAGCCAGGATGAACCATTTGTGGCCTGGTAACAACCAGACCTTGTAACTCCACACCCCCAGATGTGGCAGAGGCCACTTTTAAAGCAGAACCAGTCTGGTGACCATATTGTTTCCTGCTTCCCAGTAGGCTGATGCAGGGAGAACCTGAGTTCAGGGCCTCTAGCTGTGCCTCTGCTAGGGACTGTTTTGGCAGGGCCTGTTCAATCTTATATCCCTTGACCTCTCCTCCACTTCCTGTTATGACTTTAAGCAAATCCTACTCTGTCTCTGGTCAGACATGGACCTTTGAATGCAAAAGGGTCTTCTGGCTGTACTTTTCCCTCCTTGTAATATGGGAGACTTGGGTTTCAGAATTCTGACTGACAGGTACTCCCTCACAAGCTCCAGGAAGAAGGAACTCCAGGATACTGGGAATTAGAATTCCCCTGGGAAGGACTATTCTATATCCCACCCACAAGCTATCTTTGCTCCAGAAGGAAGTCACACTCATGCCTGGTATCTGGGTACAGGGGTGGCTATGCCTTTCACACAGTCACTCTGTTTCCTCATGGCTTCCCTCTGTCAATTTCAGAATAAAAGATATTTGTGGCAATCAGGGCAGAAGACAACAGGATCTCTGGGAACAATCTGAAGTTGCCTCTGGAACCTCTTTTGAGAACTACATTTATGAGGGCAGCTGCTTTTCAGAAAGGGGGGATGGACTGGGAATGCAGTCCATACACCCTTTCCTCAGCCAGAGGCCTCACGTACAGTGAGTGCCTATTTGGTATACTAATCACTGGAAGTTTCCCTGGTTAGTGACTACCAGCAGTAGGAGTATCAGTGAAGTTTCGAATTCCCAAAACTTCTTTTACCTAAGGCATTTTTCCCCCAGGCACCAATATGAGCCCTACCAGGAGTTAATGACCTCACCTAAAAGGGTACACAGTTAAGGTACCCTTATGGTACCAGATGGTAGCTGGGGCACTGTACCCAACAGACAGCCTAGGTAGTGAGGAGAGGCTGGCCTTGCCTGCCGTCTCACATGGCTTCCCCACATAGATGAGTCTGCAGCTCAGAGATAAGCCACAGTCTGTGAGAAGAGACTGGCTCAGTAACAAAAGTTCTTTCTTTATTTTGTGCTGGAATGGAACCCAGGACCTTGTGTGTTCAAAGCATGTGTCCTTCCACTGAGCATGTCCCCAGCCCCAGGCTCTGTGATAACAACATGTGTCTAAGATAGATGGTTGAGTCAATACAGAGTCTACCTGGTAGGGAGATGCACAGATACCATCGCCAGGTCCCTCATATCACAAGGAAACTACATACTCCTCCTGCCACTTTAGAGGGAATGGTACTCCCATGACAGCACAACTTGACATGGGTTCCCATTCCTCCTTGGTGTCTGTCATCTCAGAGGAAGTACCCACCACAAGGCTGAGTTCAGAGCCAAGGCCTGGAGGTACAAGGAGCTGTACTTACTCACAGGGCCTTTCTCCCAGGGAACAGCAATGCAAGAGTCCCTGTGGTGGTGCAAGTCAGCTTTCTGTCACTATGAGGAAATAGCTGACATAATCAATGCCCATCTGTGACCTGTGCCTGTGGTGTTCAGGAGGGAACGAGTTCTTAGAGCTGTGATATCAGGAAGGAGCTGTGACAAAGGGAAGACTAGACAAATGTGGTGCATCCCAAATGCTGCCATGCTTTTGTTGCTCAGTTATTTCTCTTTTACTTACAGCTATTGTGATTTGTTGAGTTGTGCAGCCTGCAGCTGCCATTACAGTGAGATGTGGAAACACACAGTGCCTGTTCTTTTACTTGCCTGCTATGTGGCCTGGGGCAAGTCACTGAATTTAATAGAGAGGCTAGCACTGAGAGGCTCTTGATGTGTATAGGTAGATGCTGACATAAGAACAGATTAGATATGAAGCTATTGCTGCATTAGGAGAGCATGAATGAAGTGGGGACACAGAAGGAATGAGTGGTAGGTATAGTGCAGCTGGGGATTGTGCCACTGAACAAAATGTCCCCTGCATGGTATTTGTGCTCAGAAATTGGGGTGCATCCAAAAATGAGCAAGTTATATACAACATCTTTTACCCTCCCTAAAGTCCCAATGAGAAGCAGGCATGATTCAACCAAAGTTCACTCTGGGAAACCAATGAGTTAATTGGGCTTCCTTACAGAGGATAGGTGTGGGGTTACTTATGAGATTATGGGTAATCCCACTCAAAGAAAGTCCACACTGGAAAGTCTTGCCTCAGCAGGGATGATGACTTCCCCATAGGCACATAGATGGAGCCCTCTTCCCTTAGTCTTCCCCATTTTATATATCCAGGCCCCTCCCCGGGTTCCTGAGGCCACATGCTATTTGGCCTAATTGCATCTAGCTGGCTGGGAGGAATGGCTGGCTATTCAGGTAAGGTCTGGATGACCCTCCCCACACCTCCTTCTCTGAGGGAATGTCAGTAGTCCAAAAGCCCAGCCATGATAATATTTAGCAAGAGGGTCCTAATGATCTGATGAAAGTGGCAGCAGATTGGCTCAGAGGATAGTTCTGTACAATAGCAAGAATGGGTGACATGAATGTGGGCACTGCCCTGTGATATCACTGCTGCAAATGTTCTGAAGCATTCTACAGTGAATCCAGAGGAAACATCCTGCTAAGTAAGACAGACCCTATCTGCCCTCTCCAAGCAGAAGGCAGGAAGCAAACAGACAACTAGGATAGCTTGCTTCAGATCATGACATGTCTCTGTAAAGACAGGTGGGGGAAACACGGTAGGGAATCATAATTAGATGGACAAAGCTATTGAGAGGAGAACATAGGGAGGGCCTGGCTCCTAGGAGGTGGTATCTGGAGTGGAGTGTGAATGATAGAAGAAAAGCATTTAATTCACAAGCCAGGAGCAGCTCTCAGGCAGGGGAACAGCAGTTTCTAAGTTGGTGTGCCTGGCAGTAGGGGACGTGGAACAGAGTGTATGTGGCTGAAACAGGCAGCCAGAGATATATCAGAATCCTAAGAAGGTGAGGAAGAGAAGGGAACAGACCTGAGTCTCCTGACTGTAGGCATTGGGGTAGAATTTGGATCGAGTTCTCAGAGCGAACCGCTCCAGAGTGGATGGAGAGGGACAAGCCTTGGTCTTGGTCTGGGAGACTTGAGAGGACATCCAGGTCAAGGTGACATGAATGCTGCTTTAATTCATGTCATGTGAGTAAGGCTGGCACAGAACATAGTCAGCTGCGTCACTTCCACTACAGCAAAAGATGCGTAGGAAAGCCAGGGTGCCATGGACTTGAAGAGTTTAACAGCAATGACCTCATGTGGCAGATTACACTTGATTTTTACTTGTTTTTCTTAGGCTAAGACTGGTGGTAGCTTCAGACTTGAAATTATACTAATCTTGGCACTTCCCTGCAGATGGCAGAATCCCTTCTTGCCTACGGGGGATTATTTGTGGGTGTTCGGACTGAGATGCCAGTACTCAAGGGGATCAAGTTTGGATTCCCCATAGCAGAGAACAGCCCAGCCTGAACAACTTACCCACCCGGCTGTTGCCATGGAATCCCACAGACTGTGACGCATAAGCATGAACCCTGGTGTCAGCTGCTATGTGAGAAGCAGACACTTGTATCTTCTGCCACCCAGAGTCTCTTTCTGCACTTCCCTGTGTTGTTCATGTGAACCTCCTTGTTTGTATAGGCGTTTACTCAGAGTGGCAGAGCCCCCTGAAGACCCCAGCTGTCTTGGAAATGAAGATTTCAGTTTGTAGAGACTGAAATCTAGTAAGGCCCACAAGGACTGGGCATGCCAGTATACACCAGCCTGAGCAGCCAACTGCCATCACCTGGCCTTCTTTGCTTGCTGAATCCCTGAACAGGTGAAGAAGCATGGAGACAACTTGATACCAGCCAGGCTGACCCACCTTCTTCTGCACTTTGTCCTGTCCTTCCCCTTTCAAATCACTGTTCATCTCCTGGTCTCCTAGACAACATAAAGTATAGCATCCGGGACCTTAGCACATGCACAGTGAATGGATCATCTTGGCCTTAAGACTTGTCAGCAAGTGTGAGGGTGACCACTGTGACCTCTCACCTGTTCCCTTCAATTTAGAAATCCATCCTATTCTGAGTACTTATCTTCCTTGGAAGGAACCAGGAGTTTCGGGAATGTTTTTGATCTTCTGCTGCCTCTTCTCATGTTCATTGATGACAGAACCATAGTCAAGTACACACATACTACATACTACACAGGCACAATGCATATCCCTCCACATACATTTATACCCATGCAGCCATCAAACACACACATAAATTGGCATCATGTATGCTAATGTGCATATTTATGCAAAATGAAGACATGGACCTATACCCACACAGGCACACATGCCTACCTTTAAGCTCACATATTACTCCTCGTGCATAGATGCATGCCTGTGTGGGCACATGTATGTGCACACCTACACATGAATCACAGAGAACTAACTCATCATCCTCAGAGTTTCCACAGCTTTCAACTTCTTGTTTTTATATCGGCTGCTTCTGTTCTTGAACTAGCATTGCGACTCACCTCAGGGCCATTTTGCAAATGTGAGATGAGGAATGAGCTGTTTTGTCATAACTTCTCACCACAGATATGTCTTGACTTGTTCCATGTCAGGCCCATGTATGGCCCAGCTCTTCAAATGCTGGAGCTGGTTCAGAAGTCTCCACTATCTTTGTAAGCTCCATAGTCAGCTTCAGAGCGGCCACAAAGCAGCTTCATGGCTGGAACACCATATAGTCTCCATTTTACCTGTAGACAGATGGCAAATAACATAGCTTGTTGGCAGCTATTATGTGCTGAGGACCTGGGCTTTCTCTTTATTATGTTCTTGAGGATTAATTGGGTTCCCCCCCAAAAAATCCATAAGGAAACTAAGGCTCGAACAGTTTGAATGACTTTAGAATCCATATGGAAGCCAATCTGGAGCAGTACTGGGTGGTATCCTAGACAGACCGGCAGCTCAGGGCTCAGCCCTGTTACCTGGCATCTCCTGGCTTTGTAGCATCCCAGGTTGCTAGAGCTCCTGGCCGAGCTGGCCTTGCTGTAACTCAGCAACATAACAAGAAGTCTCTGCCTGTGTGAGCCCCGGGGCTGCACAGTAGACATGATGAGCATTTACTGAGTGGACAGGCAGCTGTGAGAGAGAGCCTCAAGTGGGATCTAGGTAGAAGCTGCCTTCAGTGTGCTATGGGGGAGCTATTGGAAGGAACCATGTGTAAGTCATCTGTGGCTGCATGGTACAGGATAAAATTACTAAGATGGCAAATGCCTGTCATCTTTATGCTTGTTGAACTGCACCCACAGTTGGAGACATCCTAAAAGCAGTGGCAAGGAGTTCACACAAAAGACTTTCCTACAGAGATCATACTGGTTGTGATTTCAAAGAGAGTGACCAAAGTCTCTGACACTATACAAAGAAGTCACAGGGGACTCACAAACATTAAGGGGAGCCAGGTTATGGAGGTGCTCTAGTTTGCTTTTTGTTGCTATGATAAAACATTCTGATCAAAAGCACCTTGTGGGAGGAAAGAGTTTATTTCGGCTTACAACTCTCTGGTCCCAATCCATCAAGAGAAGTCAGAGCAGAACTGGAGGAGAAACCATGGAAGAAGAATGCTGCTTACTAGCTCATTCACTGGTTCACACTCAGTTAATTTTCTTATTCAGTCAAGACCCACCTACCTACAGGTGGTGCTGCCCACAATTTTCTGATACCTCCCACATCAATCATCAATCAAGACAGTTCCTCTTACACTTTGGCCATAAGCCAGTCTGATCTGGGCAATTTGTCAATTGAAATTTCCACTTGATTCTAGGTTGTGTCATTTTGACAATAAAAACTAAGAAACACACAGATCCAGACAAATTGACAGCCACAGTTAGCCACCATTGGAGGAAATAGGTAGAGGACAGGGTCATAGTTAATTTTTAATGTGTGGCAACATGTAGGACCTATCTGTGTTTGAGCAACAACCTAAACTACTTCCTTATGACTTGGTGGGGTTCAAGGCCCCAGCTTAGGTACCATACTTTTGGGAGGAACAGGATAAGGTTGAGCTACAGAGGGATCAAGTGCATTGTGTTTCTGAGTAATAATACAGAAGGAAAGAGGCATAGAAAGAGGAGACCATCTCAGTTTGTTATATCAGGAGGTCAGTGGCAGCATGACCAGAGGGTTCTGCCTGTCTTAGTTGCTGTTCTATTGCTGTGAAGAGATACCATGACCAAGGAAGAGACACCATGGCCAAGGTGATTCTTATAGAAGAAAGCATTTAATTGAGGGCTTGCGTACAGTTTCAGAGGTTTAGTCCATTATCATCATTGGACAGGGAGTGTGGCAGCAGGTGTGGCAAACTTGGTATTCGAAAAGTAGTTGAGAGCTACATTCTGATTCACAGGTAGAGAGAAAGAGAAAGAAAGAGAGGGAGGGAGGGAGGAAGAGAGGAAGGGAGAGACATATATTGATTGACTGGACCTGGCATGGGTTTTTGAAACCTTAAAACTCATACCAGTGGCTCACTTCCTCCAACAAGGCCATACTTACTCCAACAATCCACCTCCTTTCTTTTTGTCAGCTTAATTTTTTATTAGATTTTTTTATTTATATTTTAAATGTTATCCCTTTGTTTCCCTTCCGAAAACTCCCTATCCCATCCCCCCTCTCCCTGCTCACTAACCCACCCACTCCCACTTCCCTGTCTTGGCATTCCCCTACACACAAGCCTTCACAGGTCCAAGGGCTTCTCCTTTCATTGATGTCCAACAAGGCCATCCTCTGCTATACATGCGGCTGGAGGCATGGGTCCCTCCATGTGTACTCTTTGATTGGTGATTAAGTCCCTGGGAGCTCTGGGGGTACTGGTTGGTTCATATTGTTGTTCTTCCTATGGGGCTGAAAACACCTTCAGCTCCTTGGGTCCTTTCTCTAACTCCTCCATTGGGGACCCTGTGCTCAGTTCGATGGTTGGCTGAGAGCATCCACCTCTAATCTTTCTAATCCTTTTCAAATAGTAACACTCCCTGTGACTTAGCATTCAAATATATATGAACCTATGGGACCCAATTTTATTCAAACTAGCACAGTCTCCCAGGCACTAGGGAGAGGGTGCTGTCATAATGTTGGGTCATAGTGCTGGATGGAAAACCTTCTGAGCTCAGCCTTGAGGTTTTGACAGGAAGTCTCAGATGCTCCCAGTATGGGCCTCCCCAGAGGCTCACAAGACAGGGCAACCTAGAATGAGATTAGGATTGTGATATATGCCTGAGGACATGTGTATATGACACATTTGTTCTCATTCTCTCCCTCTCCCTTTGTTATTCCCTGCATACTTTCTCTTCTAGCTGTGATCAAATGGAAACAAAGTAAAATACAAGAACTCTTGGTCTCTGTCCTTGGATATTGCCTTCCCCATTCTGTGGTTGACTTGTCTTCAGGCTTAGATTGACTTCATAGAGTCTTCAGCTCCCTAGTGTTCATCTGGACCTGTGCCTAGGCCTCTGGAGCGAGGGGACAGACCACTTTGGTATTTTGGCTATTCCCACATCCCATGCTCACCTCCCCTGCCTGTGTAGACCAGTGTGACCCTTGCTTCATGCTCTAATACTCATGCTGAATTGCTGCTTAGGAGCCAGTGCCTTTTTAGTGGTACTTATGCACCCGGAACATTTATTGCTGGAAACCTCAGTAGTTCCTCCTTATCTAAGGCTGTGCTTTCTATGGTTTAGTTAGCTGTGCTCAACCACAATCCAAAAATATTAAGTGAAAATTTCCAGAAAAAAAATTATGCTGTTTATTAACAAAAAATGCCTTGTCCTTTAAAAAATTTTATTTTTATTTATGTGTGTATGGGGAGTGCCATGTGTGCTGGTGCCCACATAGTCCAGAAGAGGGCATTGGATCCTCTGAAGTTGGAGTTACAGGAGGTTATGAGCCACTTGATGTTGGTGCTGGGAACTGGACTTGGGTACTCTGGATGAGCTGCAAGTGCTCTTACCCACTTTGCCTTCTCTTCAGCCCTCATGCTGTGTTTATAATTACACACTGATCAGTATGATAGAATCTTATATCTGCTCCATCCTGCCTAGGACATGCCCAGTGTCTCCATGCTGTACATGCTCCCCTTGTTAGTCTCTTATTAGCTGTTCCACTATCAGGCCGAGTACCAGTGGTTTTGAAACTTGAAGAGTAGTGACACTGGCAACCAAGATGTACCAAGGAGCAAAGTTGTTGGCTTATTAAAGAAAATCATAGCAGAGTTATAGTAAGAATGAAACATTTGTCTGCAGTCATGGGAAGGAAAAAGAAATTGATGTGTTTTCTGTCATCCTTCAAACATCAGAATTTATGGCCACAATGACTAAGTGTTCCATAAAGATGAAAAAGACGCTAAATTATAGCAAGGGTTAGACTTCATCCCCATGACAAATGTTTAAAGTCAGCAGTTTAAAGGAAGAAAGATTTATTCTGGCTCAGGGTTTCAGAGGGCTCCATCCATAGTGAGCTGACTGCCCTGTTCTGGACTGTGGTGAGGCAGAACATCATGGCTGAAGGGTGTGGAGGAGCAAAGCTGCTCATATCACAATGGCCAGGAAGCCAAAAGGCGTGATAGACCAGGACCAGGACCAGGGCAAGGGCCCCCCCACACCCTTCAAAAGCACGGCCCTAGTAACCCAGTTTCTTCAACCAGGCCCCGCCTTGTGCAGCCTCAGCACATCCCAAATTTGAATCTATCAGTGGATCAGATCAGAGCTTTTAGAATCTAATCACTACTGGAGATGCCCTGGAGTGTGTTTTAGTAATCTGAGGTATCTAATTACAATAAATTGACCGTCAAGATTAATTATCACATAGGTTTTGGTACCAACTGTGGTTTCAGCCATCTTCTGGGGCCTCAGTACACATTCACCACAGATAAAGGGGACACTGTACCTACTCTACTTCTCATAGTTACTAACTAGTTCATGGAGAAGGCTGAGACTGGTCAGAGAGGCATATTGCTGGGGAAGCTGTCTTGGTCCTGTGTATGCTGAAGAGTTCTCCACTAATGCTCTAGCTTCTGCTGGTCATGTTGCTGGACAGGCCTTGGGCAGAAGGATAAGCTATTTGACTTCAGTTAAGTACGTTTTTATTTCTCTTTGCTTTCTGGCAATAAAATCCAGATTGGAGCAGCCAGATATTAAATTCCTGAATGTGTGCTGTGGTGTTTTCTCCTTAACCCAGGAAGCCCCCTCAGGAATTCAGTCATTATGAGATTTAGCTCCAACTCACCTTCTTTTAGTGGAGAAAGAAGGTGGTACTGTTGGCACTTTGTGAGATTTGTGCAATAGAATCTAATGACTAGGTTCTTGACCTTTAGTCTTGTCTGCTCTGAGAAGTGCCTGCCATTGATTTCTGGGTTCTTGAAAGTAGAGATGGCAATGGGAATACTCTGGGGACTCCTTATAGGGACAGAGGGAGGCCTTCAGTCTCTTCCTCATTCATTTACTACCTAGATTCTGGTATGTGCCCTGTGTAGCATTTCTGAGCAAGAAGCGTCTCTGAGTTTGCTACCAATTCCTAGGATGACATGGGTCCAAATAATGAAGAGAATGAAACCCCAAGAGTTCTAGGAGGGGGTGGCTTCCAAGGTGGAGTCAGATGAAATGTACACAGGCTGTGCTGTGGCTGGGCCTGCTGGCATTCTGCTGTGCTGGGTCCAGGGCTCAGGCATGGCTGAGAAGCCTGTGTGTCTCTGCAGGTAGTATCCTATGGGTCACTTGAATGAAGAGTGTGGTGTCTAAGTATGTGTTCTTCTCATTGCAGGTCTGAAGAAGAAAGTTCTCGTAGCATCAGGTATGTGTTTCATCTGCCTTTTCTATGTTTCTGTCTCGGGAGTGGCCCTCAGAAACTATGTGCTTTAATTTCTTCGCTATGGGTCCCTCTGCCCCCCCCTCCCCTGACCACTGTCCAGCCCTGGTCTGCTGCCCAAGGGGCTCTGGCATGTTGTCTAGGAGCACATAGACCTGCATTTATTGTGCAGGTTTTTCCTGGTTTAGAGTAAGTTCTAGAGTATGTGCATTGGTAGTTTTTTTTCTCCTTGTTAAGGCTGCTAGTTATTCTTGTGCTTAAGCTGTGGCTAGTTTAGGACCAGAAATTTCTTCACTGTCACTGTTGGGCACAATGTTTAGGATGTTTGGTTCGGTACAGACTCTCACCACTTGACTATCACATGGCTACATCTCCATGGGGCAGGGAATGCAGGGAGTTTTCTTTTCCTTCCTACCCCACCTAATAAACACGGTGTATTGTCTACAGTGGGAACAGTAACTGGGCCAAAGGGAGGGGCAGAGCTGAGTAGGACCTCTGTATCTCAATGCCTCTGCCTCTGTCAGCTCTCAGCTCAGGAGTCAGGGAAGCAAAAGGGTCATAGAGACCATTATGATAGGGAGGAGAGGCTATGAGGCAATTTAAGGGCCTGTGGGTTCTGAAACCTTTGGGCAGCTGATGGACTTCTAGGTCTCCTAGTGATAGCTAAGATGGCTAGTGTGTGGTTCTAGGTCCAGCTTGGTGAAACTGGGGTATCAGTGTTGAATGGTTTTCCAGGTATCCTGAAGATGAGACATGGAGGGGGGAGTGACTATCTTCTGAGTAGATGGGCAGCAGCTAGGGAGAGAGTCTGTGTGAGATGAAAAGACTGTTTCTAGAGCCCCTGAGCCATCATCTATCAGGAAGCAGAGACACACCAAGAAGGGCCGAAGGGAGAGTCCTAGAAGGGCTGTGTGTAGTGCTGAGGGGATTAGCTTGGAACATACCATACATTATCCAGGCTGGTAACAGTGGGAGCTGATATCAAGGAGGGGAGACATCCAGGGTGGAGATGGAAGAAAGGATCAGATGGGTGACAACTCGATGTGACAATCAGTAAAGTGGCCAAAGTGGCCCTACACACAAGGAACAAGGAAGATCTTGTACTGGGGGAGGGAAAGCTCAGAAGGAGCAAGTGGTTAAGGAGATGGCAGGGGGAGAGAGCCTGTTTATCTGTAGCTCCCTTTCCACAAGAAAGGACAGATGTGAGACAATATAAGAGGTAGAAAGAAATAAAGACACTAGTAAGATAACCTCTTTGGCAGCTAGGAACAGGGGCCTCCTTGGCATGTACCTAGTGATCCTCCTGCATGAACAGTATTCTATACTATTCATTCAAACAGTTAGCTAAAAATAAAGTGGCCTAAAGAGGAAGTAATTTTTGACTATGGGGTTGGGACTGATTGATGTATGGGGTGTGGACTTCTCCCATGGACAGTGAGTAGGCTATATACAATCTGCTCAGATTGCCCGTTACTTAAGGCAGATGCAATGGATGCCAAGAGCTAACTGTCTCTGCTCAGAGTGAAGGTCACATACCCATAGTCAGGACACTTCACTCTGTCTGGGGCCCTACTTGGGAGGGGGTACTCTTCCTGAATTCCCATGACGCAAGCTGCCGCCTTCTGGCAGATTCTCTAAGCCTCTTTAGCAGAGAGCTGTTTTGGGCATGAGCGTGTTTAGGAATTCATGTGCACCACTTTTCCCCAGGCAAAAACGTTGCAAGATCAGATGTATTCATTTTCCACAAATGAAATGACTCACTTTTTTTCTGAACAATTTTGCCAACGCAGGACTTTGGTCATTGTTCCTGGGACCATGTGTCTACTTTTGATTCCATTTAGAGAGAGCTCTGGAGGCCCTGAATTTGAATCCTCTAATGATGTTTTATTGGAGGGAGGGCAGCTTGGGAGAAGAGAGGGTTGTAGAATTTGGATTCTAGAGGAATGGGGAGATGCAGGCAGGCAGGAAAGAGGGCCGCCAAGGCTGTTTAAAATGCAAACACTTTGCACGGGTCAACCTTGCACCTTTTCTTTTACTGGCTGCTTGTCAAACCTTTGAAATGAACTTTGCTGCCTGTTCTCAGGAAGAGGACTAAATAATATTCAATGAGGGATGTGCCTCATCTGCACAGCCTACCTAACATATTGCACAGCCCACCCCACCCTTCAGACATCTGTGATTGCTCTGTTCCTTCAGCCCAAGGAAGTTGAGGGCAATGAATGCCACATAGCTCATCTCAAATATTGCAGCCTTCTAGTGCAGAACTTGCATGTTTTACTGCAAAGCCTTTGCATGGTACAGGGGTCCATTATGCTTGCTGAAAATTCAGATTCCAAGGGCCAGGGTGTCTAATGGGACCCAGAAATTTGTATTAACAAACAAATAATTGTAAGATATAGCCTCTTGAGGGAATGGCCGCATCTCTCCATCACAGGCATTGTCCAGGATTGAACATGTTCCTACTTCTTAAGTATGAGCTCATGGATGTGTGGAAAATTTGCTGCTGATTGTTAGGAAAATACTGAATAAGGAGTTCCCATGCAGCTTGTCCCTCTAGTTTGGGCCTCTGAACTGTGACATGTTTTCTAAAGGCAGCATCAAACTTTAACTCAGGATTGGGAACAAGGACTGGAAGACTACTCATCTGGGGAGTGAATGGGCTTTTCTTGGAGAAGCTATGCTTTGTGTTAGTGAAAACAATTGGACTTTTGGTGAGCATGTCCCTTGCTTTATCCAAGATGGCCTGTGAAATTACCTGGGCCCTTTTCTTCACCTCTAAACCCCAGATGAGAATATATTCTTCATTTCCCTCATGAGACCAATATGAGAACTGACAGATGTGGTAGGAGAGTTCACCATGACAGGTAAATAGAACCATGCTTTTGGCTTTGGAGACCAGAGAGAAACAGGCTGGGGATTTTTCTATAGACTTGCACATAACAGCCAAGTGAAGACTGAGCTAGTGGCCTTGTGATGAATGTTAGTCAGTTTCCATGCAGTGACAAGTACCTAAGAAACATACTTTGGACGTAGGAAACATTTGGTTTGGTTTGTGGTTTCAGAGGCTATAATCCATGGTATGTAACCTCATTGTTTTGGGCCTCTGATAAAACAGAACCTTAAGGCAGTTCTTTAATGTTAGGTAGAATAGGGAGGGAAACATAGCACTCAGGGGCATGCTGGAGTAACATACTTCCTCCAGCTAGGTCCCACCTCCTAAAGTTTCTACCACCTCTCAATAGTCTGTTAACTTACAAATTTATACATGGATTAATCCATCAATGAGGTCACAGCCCTTTTGATCTAATCACCTTCTGTCTTAGTTAGGCTTTCTATTGCAGTTATGATGCTATGACCAAAGACGAGTTGGGGAGGAAATGGCTTATTTGGCTTATACTTCCACATCATAGTTTATCACTGAAGGAAGTCAGAACAGGAACTCAAATAGGACAAGAACCTGGAAGCAGGAGCTAATGCAGAGGCTATGGAGGAGTGCTGCTTACTGGCATGCTCCACATAGCTTGCTCATCCTGCTTTCTTATAGAACCCAGGACCACCAGTCCAGAGTGGCACCACCCACAATGTGCTGCTCCCATCATCAGTCAGTAATTAAGAAATGCCTTACAGTTTTGCCTACAGCCCAATCTTATGGAGGCATTTTTTTTTTACATTGAGGTTTTCTCCTCTCAAATGACTTTAACTTGTGTCAAATTTACATAGAACTATCCTTTACATTTCCCAGAGGTTCCGTCTGGGAACCCTGACTGTTATGTTGAGACCAAACCTGTAACATATAATCTTTCAGGATGCATTTCAGACAGAAGCTATCACATAGTGTGCACAGATACTGCTTAGTATTGTGGAATCAGTACAGGCACTGGGGTCAGATGATTTTGAAGTTATATCTGTTCTTCTCTAAACTTCTTTGTCAACTTGGGTCTGACACTGAATAAACTCAGAGTTCACACTAAATTAGGAGTCTTTATTGAGCACATACTGTGTTCATGCTTTATTCTCACTAAGGCCGTAGAACCCAATGAATACAGTGTACATGTGCTCCATGAGGGCATGGGAGTAAGGATTCCATCCTCAAGGCCCATGGACCAACTAAGGCAAACAAACAAACAAACAAACAAACAAAAATAGGGGTGTGGGCAGCAGATAGTATGTGTCACATTCAGTGTCTGTGTTACTTTTTCCTTTTCCTTTCCCTCCTAATCTTTGCTGGCACCGCTCTTTGAATATCTGAGCAGGATTTGAGGGAACCCCTGTTATCTTGAACAGGAAGTGCTAGAGTCCCAGCTACAGAGTTTCCGTTTGTCTCTTCACCATGCATCCTACTCTCCTTCTGTAATTCTGATTGAAGTTTCTGGGGACATTCTTCATTCCACAGCTTGACTTTTTACTTTCTGTCTTTGACATTCTTATTACCAATTCCTGAGCAATTTTCTCAGGAAAGCCTTCCATTTTATTAATATTCCTTTCAGTTCTATCTAGAGTGCTAGATAAGGCCGAGCAATGTGGGTCTTCAACTGTCTTATGTGACTTCTCCTGGGAAGATATGAAGAAAAAAACACCTATTCACTCCAGACAGGGCACCAATGACAGCTCAACACAATTTCCCTCCAAATCAATATCCTAGTGAACCATTGAGTTTACTGTGTTTACCTACAGGGTGATGCTTGGACACCTTAATCACCCCAGCATGGATGGCAGTTCATAAAAATGACATCCCTGGAGCTCCCTGTACAGTGTGCAGTTAGCTGCACTGAGTAGTTTTCAATCATTTACTTCTTGTATATTTTTTAGGAGAACCCCATGAGTGGGACTCATGTGTTTTATAAGTTTATGAGCTTTTCAAGTCAAAACTTTCTGCATCTTCTGAGCCTTGTCAGTTTTATTGGCTTCTTTGAGTCTTATGAGTCTCCCACCTCCATCCAGAAGGTAGTGTTTCAACTATTATGAAATAGCTACAGGAAAGCAACACTGACGTACAATACAGTGTGTATGTGTTCTGCTTGCTTCTGGGGGCACTGCTGGCCCATTCCTTAACACAGGTAGAAAGACATTTCAGGAATCAGATTCAAGTTAAATTCAAATTAGGCAAAAAGCCACTTATGTGTTTAGAATAGTCTGGTGCCTGCGTAGGAGATGGTCTAGAGAGACTGGTGGGATGGGAAGCCTACTGATGACTCGGTGGGGATTTGACTGAGTTATTCAGTCTGCCTGTCTCTAAAACCTTGTAGCTCTCATTTGTAGTTTCACTAAGAACATATTTAGAGGTAGTGACTCTGTTGGTAACCCAGGATCAGAATTTGTGCACAAGAGGAATCTGGAACCATATGTGTGAGGGCATATGGGCAGCAGCAGAAAGGCTCCATTTCCCTGAACCTCAGTTTCCCCCACTTCACACAGAAACAAGAATGTCCCATTCTCAGAGTATCTTTGATCTTTCCATTCACTCTCTAGTCATCACACTTTGGCTTTCTTACCTTCTTGCTCCGAATTCATGGATACCCAGGACCTCTGTCCTTGTCATTCCCTTTGCCTAGGACACATTTCCCAAGATCCTAGGGTAGGATCTGTGGTGTTTCTACTTAATCAATTCCCTATGAGTGAGGACTTCTGCCATTCTTTCCTTGTTTTCCATGTCTTTGTTCCCTTTTTCCTACAGGATTGTCTTCTGTTCTGTTCAGCTTATTTTTATGGTGAAGCATTCTATTCCTGTCCCTTTCATCTTAGGTGTGTTGTATAACGGTGTTAGCTTGTTTGTGTGTTTGTTTTGTGGTTCCCACAAGGGTGTACTTACTCAGTGTTCACTCCTCTGCAGTGTAGCTTCTAAAACACTGGACAGTGTTCCTGGACATCTCCATCCTGCCCTCTCACTTAACAATGTCACAGAGTTTCACATATCTGCATTTGGCATCCAATATCAGCTTTACACTTGTTTCATGTTTCTATATTATCTTTGAGTCATGTCAAAAAAAAAAAACCACTACTGTTCACCTTTGCCAGTGGCCTTTAAGTCTTTAAGCTCTTAATTGCTGTCAAATGTCCTTCACTTCAACCTAAAGACTCCTTTCATTCAAGGGACAACTGGAGGAGACAAATGATGCCAACTCTTTCTTATCTGGTGCTGTGGTTAGGATGATTGTGTTCCTCAAAAATATCCACTGAGACCTCACCTCTAAGGGAAAAGTCCTAAAGGACCTTAGGAGATGATGACACAATGACACTTTGCCCTCTGGGATGGAATGTGTTACCCTTGGAGAAAGGGCTTAAGTTCAGTCCTTCTGCCACATGAGCAAACAATGTCTCATTAGAGAGAGAAAGTAAACCCTCATGCACTGAGTTCCTGAGTGCCTTGGTCTTGGACTTCTAAAATAGTGAGAAGTAAATTTCTGTTGATTACAAATTACCCAGTCTAGGACATTTTGTTATAGCAGCACAGAGGAAATAGGGTATATGGAAATGCTCCATCTCTCGGTCCTATTGGAAGGACCATGTCTCTGGCAGTATGATTCTTCACTGTTAGTTTTGGCTTTCGTTACTATGAAAGTATCAACCCACTGCCTTCTGTAACAAGGTTTCTGGTAGGAAATCTAATGAGGACTTTCTGGAGGAATTTAAGGAAAACTCTTCCAGCCCCTTAGATGTGATGTTAGTAATGTTCCCTGTGATGTCTTAGGAGATGGCAATTGTGATAATAGCACAAAGTTAGTGAAACGCTACCATCCTTCTGACACTAGTCAGGCTGGTATGATGAAAAGGGATTAGATACTGTGTATTTAGGATGATGAGGTCTTACAGCCAAGTTTATAGCTTCTCAGACTCAAAATTGAAAAGGACATTGGAGCAGCCTATTGACTTGACTCTCCAAACAAGTGGCTAACAGTCTCCATGATCCACTGAGGTTAAAGCTCTCGTGGTCTATCGTCGTAGGCGTCATCATTGTCGTCATCATCATCATCATCATCATCATGATCATCATCATCATCACTTGGACTCAACTTGAGGCCAAAAGGGGAGATGACTGCTATTGGATATACCAAGCTATGATTGGTCTGTTTCCTGCTTTGTCATCAGAAAGAGCCAACTAGACCATACAAACACCATGTCTGTAAGAGCCAGGCCAGGCTGAATTTCAGTCCATACAGTAGGAATTGTGGCTACTTTACTTCTTTGCTGAACCTTTGGTTCTTCTTTTTTCTTTCAGCTTTTAATTTTTTTGAGTTTTCCTTTTCCTTTTTTATTTAGTTAGCCTCAGTAGCATGACCAGTGATGGTGATGAAGCACACAGGTCAGAGAGACCACACCAGCTTATGGGCTGCTAACCTATGGAGGAGGAGGCTGCTGGAGGTTCTGCAGACACATTGTGGAAGTATGAACTGTAGATATGAAGTCCAACAACAATAGATTCTGGAGGCAATGCCAAAGCTAGTGATTTAGGCCTGAACACTAAGTGTATAGCAAGGTATAAGCTGCTCTAGTCCTGAGGAGCATATCTATAAGTTCTCCATTTTCTTCATCATTATAGAGCCAGTTTAAAGGGACCATAAAGTCCTGAGTAGAGAGTGTAACACTACCACTCACCTTTCTGTACCATCTGTTCTTCACTTGGGCCCCAGACAGAGGCTCAACGCTGTCACAGCACATCATGGACACTAGGTTCAGGAATTTTTACTTAGCCAATATAGCAAGATACTCTTCAATAACCCAATAATTATGGCCATAATGACAGATGTTATGACCCTTGAAGGATCCAGGAACTACTACATAACAGGAAATTGGATAAAGTAATGGCCACATATCTTGTACTCCAGCATGACACACAGGGACTAACTAAACCAGTCAATTGGGGGAGGTGAAGGGAGATGGAAGAGGGTGACCAGGAGGACTGCCATGTGTGATTTAAGAATTTGATGATGTCGGGCCAACTAGACCCCCCCCCAGGGCTCCTAGGGACTAAGCCATCAACCAAGGGTACACGTGGTTCCAGTCGCAAGTGTGGCAGAGGAATGCCTTGTCAGATATCAGTGGGAGGAGAGGTCTTTGGTCCTATGAAGGCTTGATAGATGCCCCAGTGTGGGAAAATCAAGGAGGGGTAGGTGGGAGTGAGTTGAGTGGAGGGGTATCTTCTTGGAGGCAGGGGGTGGGAGGATGGGTTGGGGGTTTTCTGGGAGGAGGGAAACCGGGAAAGGATATAACATTTGAAATGTAAATGAAGAATATAGTCAATAAAAAAATTAAAAAAAAAAGATGAATTTGCCACTGCTTTCAGGCCTGAAAGTGACACCCTAGATGAGGGAACAAAGTGGTTTCAATAAGCTAGGTAAAAAACAGGTAGCCACAGAACCAAGATGGCAGGTGGTCAGCTGTCTTTCTATATTTTAATTGCATGTTCTTTAGGGTCATTTTTGATTAGCAGTCATTTGAGTGATTTATGGGGTGTACATGTATAGCTATATCTACATACTGTAGAATGATTTTCATGCACCCTGTCTATCACCTTAGGAAGAAATCCTGCCTTGTCTCACTTATGTTGAACCTAAGGAGGCTGAACCAGAAGTGAACAGCAGAAGATGGTGGCTAGAGGGCTGGGCGGGAAGAGACCTTGAGAGGGAAGGGTTAACGAAAGGGCATAGAGTTTTAGATAGGAGGAATCTGCTTGCAGAGCTGTGGCACTGCAGGGTGACCATGGTTAAGAGCAATGTCCTGTATGTTTCAAAGTCACTTGAGAAAGTCCATTCCACATGTCCCCCTGCATTTTAAGTGGCAAACTAGAGAATGCTGAGCTCCCAAGATCCTGACATCAATGTTGGGAATCAGCAGGCATAGACTCAAACAGCTGCAGGACCAGCCAGGCATGGAGACCAGGTTTCTGTGTATCTGGCATGCCTGGGCCAGCACTCTTCATTTAGAGCAGGAAAGAGGTATGCAGACAGCAGGATTCTAGTCGTGAGGGCACCAGCATGATGCCCAGCCTTTCAAAGCACTCCCATGCCAAGAGCGCAAGCTGACAGGTCCCTGAGATGAGGTCTGCCAGTGATGAGAAGTCATAGAACTGGAACACTTCCTCTTCTCTGTCCTCCAAGTTTGCAGGGATAGTGATGGTGGTCCTTGATGAATTTTATTTTTTATAATAATGAAGCTGGTGCTCCTGAAAGATGACTACAGTTATTCTAATCTTCAGTCCACACTTCACTTCAGCTGCTGTGGTCAGTGGGTAGCGGTGTAGTACTATGGCACTCCCAGAAGACTGAATGGTGACTCTATAGTGACTTATAAAGGAAGGCAGGTCCTTCAGGAACAGCTAGCCCAGTGCTGACTTGGACAAGGGAATAAGAAGGATCAGGAAGTTAGGTTTCTGACCTGAAGAGTGAGGAGGGTGTTGTGCTTTTCACTAAGAAGCCCAGAAAGGGCAGCCGTCCTTGAGAACTAGGAAACAGAAATCTGTTCAGACTCATCGAAAGCCTTATTGCAAGTCACAGCTCCTACTTCTAGTACCAGAACTCAGAAGGGAGAAGCAGCAGAATCAGTTCAAGATTGGTTTGGAAAAAGGCCAACTGTTTTTCCTTGACCTCCTAACTTCTACTATGATATTTCTTGGAGGGATCCTGCTTTGCTCTGCTGATTCCTATGCCTATGGCATTGAAAACAATGTGAATTGAGGCCATTTAAGTAATGTTGCAGTGAATACTTGGGACACAGTGACTGTCACCATCTCTGAAGCAGGTCTCTTAGAAGATGAGCCAGGGTCCATTGCATCCTCTCTACCTACACTGTGGACACTGGTCTGACTCCTTGCTAGCAGGATATACAGAAGATATTATTTATGACCAAATTGGACAGCATCTGTTGGGCCTGACTGGTGAGGAACAGTGGTGGCATAGTCTTACCTCAGTGAAGTTTCACTGTATCTAGAAAATACATGATTTTTCTTTTTGATTTTACAAGGGCTTGCAGATAACAATTTGTCTTGAATCTCAATGGATACTTTGGACTCTTCTCACAACATCATCTTGGGAGTGAGTATAGGCATTAAGGCCTGCCTATACCTCTACATGTTTTCCTGTGGAGTGAGTGTCCCTGGCCAACTTGTGCCTATTCTGAACTCTCCTCTCATTCTTATATTTCTCTGACCTGCCACTGTCTCCCACAAGAAGCCCTGGGGCTGATATGGATTCCCATCAACCATGTGCCAGCATTATTTAGTGAGTGGTGCCTGCTGGCTATGTTTTTTAGCTGATCAGAAATGATGGATCATATATACAATCCACTAGGGGGACAGACCATCACATAATAGGAGCTCTGGCAGGGGCAGTTAGGAGTACAAAAGGTCTCCTGGTGATTCTCATTAGCAGTCTTCATTTCTCCCTTAGACTACTATACTGGCCAGCCTTCTGTGGCTGTGACAAATGCCTGGGGTAAGTCATCTAAAGGGACGGATGCAATGTGGCTCTTTCTTTCAAAGGTCCAAGTCCAAGATTCCCCGGCCCATTGCTTTAAGCCTGGCAGCATAAGTACATCATGGTGGAAGTGTATGATGGAGTAGGCCAGTCATCTCCTGGGAAGCAGTGAGAGGGAAATGAGGAACTAGGGTCCAATGCCTGCTCAAGGGCAACTCTGTTATCTATGTTCTGCTAGGCCCTGCCTTCTCAGTGCCCACCACTCTCAGTTAGTACCCCAGGCTTACAACCCAGCTTTTAACACAGGGATCATTGAAGAACACTTCAGATCCAAGCTCTGTCCTCCAGCTGGCTTGTAGTTGGGAAAGTGAGAGTCAAAGACCATCATAGCCTTCTCTGAGCTCAGCTGTGTGTGTGTGTGGGGGGAAACCTGGCCCCCCATTGGCAGTGAGTGTTACTTCTGGTTTTCCTGAAGGAGGAGACAGTTCCTCATCTTTCCTCTGGAGAGAGGGGTGAGACTCAGATGTAGCCATCGGAGAGGAGTGAGGGCAGCTTCTAGTTGACAGGGCCATGAGATGGAGGCACTTTCTGAGAGGACCTGTCTGCCCCTGATAGACACTGGGGAAGTGCACACTTCATTCTTGTCCTGGCTAGCCCTGCAGACTTGTTGGGACTTTTCTTGCATCCTTCCCTTGGGACAGGCGACTCTATGAACTGTACTGCCTGCCATGCTCAGCTCTTGTTTCCAGGGACTATGACGGTGGAGCCTGGGTCCGTCACCCTTGTCCTGGCTCTTCCACAGAAGGCTCACAGATAAAACCCAGGGCCTCTAACACAGGGCATTCAACATCTTCTGGGGACAGTGGCTGCTTCCTCCTCCCATGCTGCACCCCAGGCTCCCTCAGAGATGGAGCTTGATGACACCTGCAGTTCCTAATTAAATAAAATGGGGGGAGAGGCTGCAATATTGTGGCATAACTAGATTATCACTAGAGAGAAGCCTCTGGAACTGTTATGCTCCCTGCTTAGCTGACAAGTTGAAACATTTAATTAGAAAAGTAACTGCTCTGTTCAGGGACAGAATCAGAGATAGTGCTCAGCCAGGCCGCTCTAAGCTGCCCTCTATGGACATGGTGTTCCTGACCTCTAAGCAATTCCATCTTCCCTTGAAAATTCTTGCTGTCACATCACCCCAGCATGCAGGTACTTGGGAATGGGGATGGTAGCATAATGTCCTGGGAGAAATCTTTGATCTCAGTGGTATAGGACTGTATTGTGCTATGAACAATGGGTGACAGTATGTTGTTCATTGGTTCCTTGTCTGTTTATTCCCTAGTGTTTGCAAGAGGCTTGGCTATCTAGTGTGTTGTTGGAGGAATGTAGGTGTGGCACAGAAAAGGGACTTCAGAGAGCAGTTTTCTACTCTTCTCCAGGAAGGAACAGTTCATCCTCATAGGACCTCACAGAGCTCCAGAGTCTATAGCAGGGTACAAGAGAATGGTAGGCCTTGAGCAAGAGCTGTTGCTGTGCCCTGTGATGGGGAGCCAACTGGTGACAGGCTATTTTGAGTGACTTCTCTAAGCTCTGTAGTATAGGCTGTTTCTGGAGGATGGGACAGGAGAGAATGTCCCTGATGTGGCAAAGGAGTGGGGGCGACTAAATAGATTAATTTATATTTAGAAATTGTATCTCCAAGAGGATTCCTCTTAAGAGGGATGGGTAGGTGTTAAGGGAGTCAGGAGGTCAAGGTCAGGGAATTCCCATTACCAGTTTGCCTACAATAAACACTATCCGGCATGGACACAGGGTGGAAACAAGAGAGAAATGTGAAGACATGCCTCCAATGTCACCTCTTCAGAAGAACCTCCCTTGCCTATCCTATCAGCAGAGATAGCTCCCACACTCCCCCTCAGCATCCCCTACTCCCACACCACATTCAGTTCCATGCCCTTTTGCTTAGCACCAACCTATGGCTCTCATACCACCAGAGTATGTCCCGACATTATGTTGTCTGGGCCATCAGACATCCTCCACATCTCTCTCAATACCTTTGCTCTGGCCCATTCATCCCTATCCTCATCTCCCTGTTCTTGGAGTTACTCTATGGCATTAGCCCCTGATCATATGTCCTTAGTTACTTTTCTATTACTGTGATAAAACATCATGACCAAGGCAACTTATAGAGAATTTATTGGGGCTTATAGTTTAAGAGGGTTAGAGTCCATGGTCATAATGGCCAAAAGCATGGCAGCAGGCAGGCAGGCATAGCACTGGAGCAGTAGCTGAAAGCTCATATTTGGAGACAAAACCACAAGGTAGCAAAGAAAGTCACTGAGAATGACAAGAGTCTTTTAAAACTTCATATCGTTCCTCTTCCATGACACACATCTTCCAACAAGGCCATTGCTTTTTAATCCTTCTCGAACAGTTCTGCCAACTGGGAACCACACATTCAAATATATGCACCTATGGGGCCATTCTCACTCAAACCATCGCAGCCTGTCATGGTCACTGTGAAGTCATGGAGAGCAGCAAATACTTCTATGTTTTATTGCTGTTTCCACAGCCCAGTTAGTAGCCACATCCAATGTCAACTCTGCAAATACTGAATAGAGAGCTGCTGCCACCCCTGGTGTCTGTGTGGTCTACAGTTCTGACTCACTTCAAGCTTATCCACTGTGGTTCCAGAAACCTGAAAAGTGGGTAGTGAAGCAGGAGGAGAGCCGAATTCTCAGGAGGTGACAGCATAGTGAGGGAGATCTAGGAACATGAGCTAGGTGCTACCCCTAGAAGTCAGAAGGGGTTTGTGGAGGCTCCCAAAGGTGTTCAGAGAACAAGCATTGCCCAGTGTTCTGGGTTGAGAGAGCTGCACGTGCAAAGGCCCTAAGGCCATGGCAGGCTGCACACTGGAGGGTCTGAGGTTGACATCTGGATTCTCAGTTTTAATTCAACTATTTTATTTTTTCATTTCTTTGCAATCCTTTCAATTTTATCTCATCAGTTAATTAATCCAAATCCAGGCCATCAGTTCATTGAACTCAACATACTCTATATCAAGATACAAAGTGGGAACAGTTAGGGAAGCCTACATTTAAGGAGAGGCCTGGTAACTCGGCAGAACTAGTTATGATGGCTTGGATAAGAATGGCCCCTATAGGGGCTCATATTATTCCAATATGTGAGCCTATGCTTTGTTCCCAGTTGGTAGAACTGTTAGAAAACATTACAAGCTTTGAGAGGTGTGGTATTGTTAATGTGTGTCACCACGAATGAACTTTGAGATTACAAAAGCCCTCTACCATGCCCAGGCTTCGCCTCTCTCTCTCTCTCTCTCTCCCTCTCTCTCTCTCTCTCTCTCTTTCTCTCCCTCCCTCCCTCCTTTCCCCCCTCTCTCTCTGTATTAGGATGTAACTGTCAGCTACCTTTCTAACACCATGCCTGCATGCCACCATGCTCCCCACCATTATGATAATTGAGTAAATCTCTGAAATTGTAAGCAAGCCCCCCCCCCCCCAGTTAAATGCTTTCCTTTATTAGAATTCCCTTGGTCATGGTGTCTCTTCACAGCAATAGAACAATGACTAAGACAGTAGGTGACTTTATTTGACCACAACTGGCACCCTTTGCGTAACTAAGACCTTCTATGTACCTTCACATTACTGCCTTCCTCCCTCTCTTATTTTGGCATCCAACTCTGACCCTGACCTTGCTATACCTCTATCACCCAGGTCCCTGACACTTCCTTGGGTATCCAGGACCTTCTCAGAGTCACAGTGTGCAGAAAAGAGTCTCCTCCTTGAGCCATACCCAACTCCCTGATCCCCAAAGCATGTATTTCCCATACTAGTGCTCATTGGGGGATCTTCTATTATCTTCTCCCATATCTCTACTGTCAGCTGCATATACACTTCAAAACAGTGACTCCGAGCCTTCCTGTGGCCTCTTTGTCCAGCCTTCCAAACCAGCTCATGAGATGCTGAAGCACACAGTAGACTCTCAGGCACAGACACTATCTCTCCAAAGTGTCTTCTCCCACAAGCAACATATGTCCCTGAGAGCATCCTCGAGCAACCAAACCAATGATCACATAACACGTCCAGTTCCTTCATGGGGTTCTCTTCCTCCTCAAGGGCAGCGGCATGAGCATGTTACAGCCCCTACCCCCACAAAAGTCACGTCCAAGCTTTCTAAACTGTCCCTCTTTCATACAGCTGTTTCCAGGCCCTTCAGCAAAGGCCAGAGCATCTGCTACTCTGTTTTTCGTTCCAAGACCCTCCCTGCAGCCCACCTCCATGCTCAGGTCAGGATGTAGTGATTGTTCGGTCCTTTTTAAATTGGGAAAGGTGGATGACAGCCAGAGAATGACTTCTATCTGGCTTCAGGAAAGTCATGACTCCCATCTTCATGTGGAGCAAGGCAGCCTTCTATCGCCTAAGGCCACGTGCAGGTTGACAAGAATACACTATACAGGCAAAACCTATGCTCCCTACTGGTCTCATTCGTCTAAAGCACAGTCCTGTGGTAACAACAGAGACTCTGTGTCCCCCCCAAAGCCATAGCATTCACTCTGGGAACAGTCTGGGGTCCTGGCCTAGATATCAGGGACCTAATAACAGCAGTAGCTTGAAATGGGGGACCTATCTCCAGGCCTGGGTAGAGTGAGCCTAACTCTAATCAATACCTCCCACCTCAGAAAAAGATTCCAAGACTTGGGTTCACTGGGCAGAGGTACCTCTTGTGCTGGTGGTGTGTCACGTGATGGAGGTAGCTTGACGTTAAAACTGTCTGAACCCCTGCTCTTTGGAGACTGTGTTCCAGCCCCTACACTTCCAACCTTAGCAATCTTCATGTAGCCAAGATTCCAAGCCCAGTGATATGAGTGACAGAGAGACCAACATATGGCCTTGCTCTCTTCTTGTCCACTCAAGCCTTTGGTTATAAGTGTTCTCAATGCTGGCATTTCAGCTTGTTGAGATTTTATGGGTGAGCCACCCCTGCCTACTAGGTGAGGGACAGTCCTCTCCTAGACTGAGTATTCTAAATCCTTGGCTCCCACTTTGGCAAACTACCTAAAGGAGTCCTGATCACTTGATACAGAAACCATGGTAGCAAGAAGGGAAGGAAATTGGACATGGGTCCCTATAGTAAGGTTGACTGTGGAAGAGACAGTATGCCATGATGTAAAGGATGAGAATATGGTCCCTGAGAGAAAGAAGAGCTGAGGCTGAGACTGGGAAGGATCAGGGGTCATAGTAGACAACTAGGCAGAGGATGAGCTTAACAAGCAAGCTTCTCTGGAGTGACTACAGTTTGTCTTTTAAAACCAGAAAGGGACTGGTGAGATTTCTCAGGGGGCAGAGATCTTTGCTGTCTATCCAGAAAACCTGAGTTCAATACCTAGAACCCACACAGTAGGAGAGAGTCAATTCCTACAAGTTTCTTCTGACTTTCATGTGGGTACTGTGGTACATTCACAAACCTCATATCCTCATATTCACACACTCACTCAGGACTCTTTCAGTGGCCACTTGCATGGAACCCAATCCACATGGCTTAGACATATGACCCAGCTGTTTCATTCCTGACCTTTTACCTAGGGAATCCACAACTTACCTTAGGGACATTTACATGCCCATGTTGATCACTGTTTTATTCACCACAGCAAAGAAATGGAACCAACCTAGTTGTCCACCAACAGATGAATGGATAATGAAAATATGGTACATATAGAGAATAGTACAGCTATATTATATAACATATTCCACTATAATGAAAAATTAAATCACACAATATTGTAGGAAAAATGGTTGGACATAGAATGTATAATATTAATTTCAGGGGAAAAAACTACATGTTCTTCACTATATATGGATCTTAACCTATAATGTACATATTTTATATATATATATGTTATAGTATACAATATAATATACATATATGTATATATGTATATGTGCATATAGTATAGCATTGCAAAGGAGAAAGCAGAATATTAAATATTAGGTGATGAGGAAGGATTGACTGTAAATGGAAACTTGGGTCATAATGAAAGACTATAAGGATAGTTGTTTTTCTAGTTTTAACTTTGCCATGGAATTTTTGGGGGTTGGTGGTGAATAAATATATAAACTATATATTTGACAGTGAAGATGTAAAATCCAACAGGAAGCTGTGCAGCTTCAGAATGGCTGTTTTAAGTGTACAGTTCACTGAGCTGTAGTGACTTTAGATATGATTAATTTCACTGTGTAATTTTTTATCTGAAAGTTTTTTTAAATAATAAAGTTGTAATAAATCTTCATAAAACAAAACCAAACCAAAATAATTTAATCTGAACATGGTGGTCCAACCCTGTGATTCCCTACACTGTAGCAGTGGAAACAGATGGATCATAAATTCATGTCATTTTCAACTATGTGGTGAGTTTGGGGCCAGTCTGGGCCCTGTGCAGCCCTGTTTCAAGTGAAGAAATGAGTGACTAAATGAAGAAAGAAAGAAAGAAAGATATGAGTGGGTAGAGTGTTTATATTACAAGCAGAAGAGCCTTACTTAGAGTTCCCACATTAAACACACACACACACACACACACACACACACACACACACACACACACACACACACCCCAAGCAAGCAAGCAAGCAAGCAGACAAGCAAGCAAAGAAACAAACACAAACCAGATTGTGGTACATGTTTTTAGTCCCAGCATGAAGAAGGCACAGTCAGGAGGATCCCTGCAATTGCTGGCCAGAGAGCCTACCCTGGTCCATGAGTCCTTGCCAGAGAAAGATCCTCTCAAAAGATGCTATTATTGGTAGGTCCTAAGGAACAGTACCCATGGTTACACTGTAGTCTCTTTACACTTTACACAGGCCTGTGTGCACATGCTCATAAACAAGCAAACAAGAAGTGTAAACACTTTTTTATCTGATGTTTCTGTGGCTACAAAGGTATCTGAAGAACAGAAAGAATGAGAGGAAAGCAGTCAGAGACTCGACTGGAAAGGGAGTCAGTCAACTGGGAACAATGTTGGTGCCACCCTCCAACTTTGGAGCTCTAGTATCCCAAAGCCCTTGGGAGATATCCATCTGTACTTTCAGAACTAGCAAGGATTCTGGGACAGTGAGCATCACCTATCAAGCTGGCCAGGTGCTGAGTCACGGCTGAGTCTGAGAGTCTGAGTCTAAGAGTTGGTCTGGTCCTTATCAGATGTGTGTGTGTGCTTGTGCATGTGCGTGCATGTGTGCGTGTGTGAGTGTGTGTGAGTGTGTGTGTTGGCTTGGGCATTCTGCTCATGGGTGAGAAAGAGCTTCTAGAACCCTCTGAACTCTGAAGCACCATCACCCCACTTCTTTTCAGCACCGGGTTGTCTTCAGCACCATGGACAACAACCACACCACAGCTTCTGTTCCTTTCACTCCTATTCAGTCGCAGACAGGGCAGTAGTATTGCCTTTGTGTCTCTGCCCTTCATGGCTACACACAGACAGTTTCTGATCTTTCCAGCTGCCTAATGCTGCAAACTGCCATTAAAACAGCCCAATGGATTACAAGCTATCCCATCTTTGATGGCAAATCTTGGGTCTCTGAGAAGGAAGTGGTTAAAAGCTACATAAGGCACAGTGAGGAAAATGGGAAGGTCCCATAGGTTCCCTATCATCTACACCCCTCTCTCAGCCCTCCTTACCTTCTTCCCCAGCCATCTTTCTCTGTCCCAGGTGAGGCAGACAGTGGCTCTGGGAAAGAAGAGTCCTCTGGCTTACTAAAGTGGAGTATGGGACCCCTCTGAAGTAGACCTGTTAGGAGATGGAAATATATTCCCTCTCACTCTGTCATTCACGTTAACGCATTTAGATTCTCATCACCTTATTAACTTATTATGTCCTCCATTTCTTTTTTTAAACATGTGTATGTACATGTTCATTTATATGGAGGCCAGATGGTACTCTCATTGCAAACCATCACCTATGTTTGAAACAGGAGTCTCTCATTGGAATGCAGGGAACCCAAGAGCAATGTACATAGTGGCTGGGTTCCCTGAATCCTAGAGACAACAGCAGGCATGGCACCTGAAGCCCAGCCTACCTTGCTCTCTTGCCTCCCTGGGCCACAAAGTCTCTCATGTTCTGTCTATACCAACTCTGTGTCCTCCTGTTTACACATTCCTTGGCTCTTCTCCATGGCCATTGCCTGACCCTAGTCTAAAGTGCTGTCTTCTTTTGCCAGAAAAACTGAAAGCCTCTCTTTGCTTGCCAGATCTACCCTGGCCACTTCCCACCGTTGTTCTTGACAGTGTCCAAAGACATTTGCACATGTTGGAGATGGGTGTGTTGGCTTGCTTTCTATCACGGTGATAAAATACCATGACTCAAAAGCAACTTGAGGAGGAAGGGGTTTATTTCAGCTTATAGGTGACAATCACAGCCTATCATGAATGGTAGTGAAAGCAGGAATATAAGCTGGAATCTGGGGGCTAGAACTGAAGCCAAGACCAGGGAGGAACACTGCTTACTGGCTTACTCAGCTAACTTTATTATTCACCCAGGACCACCTGCCTGCAGTTATTCCTGGCAAAGGGTTGAGAACCTATGCTGGGATTTGGAAGCATTATAGACAACCTGTCCATTAGCCATCATGATATGCAGCCACTTGTTGCTCAGAGTAACCTGTCTGGCTGGATGAGACACACAGCCTCTGAGTGCCAGTTTGCAACCCATTGCTTGGTGCTCTCTGGCCTCTCAGCAGTCACAAAGGCATCCTTTCCTCCTGAGAACATTTACCTGTGTGACTGTCTCATTGGGATGTTCCCTTTCTGTTCAGCTCACACATTCCCCACCTGGGATATCTCAATGTTAGTATGGCATCCTCAGAGAGGGATGGTCCACCCTGGGCTCAAGGCACCTGGGGTTCACCCTCGCTTCCATCACATGGCCTAATAGAGTAGTCTCACAAAGCCAGTAGCCAGCAGTTGGTTGAGGTTTGATGAGACCTGCTCCATCCTAGCTATATGCCAAGTTTCATTTGAGGGGCTGGTCTTAAGGAAAGTGTCAGATACAAACCTGCTCTGTAGACCTGCCTCTGGTCATGGAAACAGAGAAGCAGCCTTTGACCTTCAATTCCACAGCTGCCATTCTAGCAGAGGGAGGGCAAGAGATGCTGCCTGGACCAGGAATGTTAGGGTGACCTTTAAGGAAAACTTGGAGTCTTCCAGAAGAGGAGTTCACAGGATGGGTAGTGGGGTGAGCAAGGATTCAGGAGCATGATTCATATCTCTAAGGCTTGCAAAAGGTGAGGGTTGGGACCAAGGGGACCTCTATATCCTGACTCTGACAACCTAAACTCACTCATCTTAGCATCTAAATGCAGTGTTCTTTTCTTCCTTTTGAGAAGTGCTTATTCCACCCTTCTGATTCTTTATCTGTCGGTATGTTCTTCATGTATACTATTATTCCTTCACTGCCTCCCTATTCCAGAACTCTTCTTACTTACACTTTGTCTATTTGTTTACTCTGTGTATGCATGCATGCATGCATGTGCCTCAGGGTGCACACTGAAGTCAGAGGATAACTTGTGCAAGTGGATTCTCCCTTTCTATCTTTATGTGGATTGTAGACATTGAACTCAGGTCTTAGGTTTAATAGCAAGTGCCTTTACTACTTGAACCATCTTGCTGGCCCTCCTTTGGTGGGGGAAAAATAGAATTTATTTTTTTAGCTTATCTGCAGTTAGACTTATTGATTGATTTCTGCTAGTTGATGTTATATTCCTCACTGAAAAGCCATGCCAGCCTCAACTGCACTTCCCCCACACTTGCTTCTTCACAGTACCTGTCTTTACTTTTTACCTTAGTGTGTCTAAAATTGGGTTGAGTGTGGAATGGGGCCAGAATATGCCTTAATTTCTCCAGGTGGCCACACAGGTGTCCCAGGAGCACTTGCAGCATGGGCCTTCTTTCTTCAGCTACATATCAGGACATCTCAGAAATCACAAATCCCAAGATCTTTGATCTTTTATGACTTACACAGCACTTTCTCTGTCTCCTTCCCATCTCCCTTTTCATTGTGGTTTTTGGCCTATGCGAATCCTTTGGTAGGCTAATGTGACTTTTCTTAAGCATTTATGTGAGGGTAGAGTGGAGGAGTGGTGGGTCTGTGCTTATAGCTGGTCAAGCTTGATCCATACAGGGAGACTAAGGAAGCACTGAGGGCAGGGCTGAGCCTCTGCTGTGTCCACACACTCAGTATAGAAGCTATACACATTTGGACTGATTCAGTTACTCAGGTGTTTTCTGTCTCCCTAACTTCTATGTCTCTGCTCGTCATGGAAGTCATCTTGGCTTATTTCTCCAGAGTGACCCAGAGTGTCTGTTTGTAGGGCTTCTTCCTCTGTCTCCTGTCTATTATAGTCTCTTTTTCTCCTTTCCCAGTCTCCTTGATTACTAGCAAAATTGGGGACTTGGGACAGAATCTTGACACCCTGAGGCCTAGAGCAAAGAAGGTCTGTTCATGCCAGTCCTAGTGATGAGGCAGAGCTTAGGACTCTATTGACACACTCCCAGGCCATCATCTCCCTCAGTCCTGCACTAAACTCTTCACTGGTGTGAACAGTATTCTAGGCTGAGGATGCTGTATATACAAAGGACCTGAGACAGGGTGGGGTTTTGTAGCTTAAGCTGCTATAACACAGCTGAGAGAGAGGGGAACAGCAAAACATGTATGTGTTGGGTGAAATTACATGTCAGCATGTGCCACAGGAAGCTCCTGGAGAGATGATGGAGTCTTCATTCAGGCTCAAGAGTAGCTTTCTATGGACCTGGGGTTAGGTAAGCCAGACTTGCTCCACAAACCTTCCCTGTTAGCCAGGCCCCAGTGCAGTCCAGGCTGAACTGTGACATCTCCCCTGGGCCAGAAATTTAAAGTGTTTGCAGTTTGTAGCTGTCTGTTGTATTTAGAGACTGAAGCCTCCCAAAGTCATAAATTATCTTGAACTAGTTTGCCAGCTCCACGTGACTCAGGGTAGCAGTTCTTCTAACGCAACCACTTACATAACTGGCTGTATGCTGCCCAGTCCTTTCAGCAAAGCTGGGCAGAGATGGGCCTGGCAAGGGCATTGGCCACACAGCACCTGAGGGGCTGACACAGGGAGATGCTGCAAGTTCCCTCAGTCCCTGTCAGCCTCACTGATGTTGCCATGGAAACTTACTCCCTGCAAAGATGTTTTGTGAATTAACTAGGCTGGCACTCCTCCTTGTGTGGTATGTAGAGGCAGAATGTGTCTGGTTCAGGGCCTGGATGGCATCTCTTCTGAGGCATCACCCCACATCCATTTGTACCCTCCCAAGGATTAGCAGCTCCTTTCTACCCAAGGCTCCCAAAGTGACAGGAAGTTAGCCTCCTGCTGACTCAGCTCTAGGGACACTATTGGAATCTGGGCATCTGAGGCAGACTGGGCAGAATGGAAGGCAGTTCTGGGGGGTTCTGACCAGCTAGAACCAGTCTGGCTCCTTCAGCCTTTCTTCCACTGCCATAGTCCCTCACATCAGCCAGGAACAGGGTTAACATCACTGCTGCACTTCAAGCCCACCATGGCCATGACAATGCTGATATCATATGCCAATACCAAATCTGGTAAGAGGATTGCAGCTCAGTTTCCTGTCTCTCAACAGAACTCCCTGCTTGTTGTCTGCTGATACAAAAATGTGACTTGTCATTCTTGGGATGGCCTGGGATGGTAGGAGGAGGTAAGGCAAAACTATTCTCTGCTTGTAACAGGGTCAAGTTGGAATCTCCAGAGTTCTCTTTGGTTTCCTGGAAAACCAAACCCATGTTCAAAGCCAGGTTTTAGATTGGGACACCTGGAACCTCCATAAAAGGGCAAAATTATGAAGCAAGTTCTCAAGGCATTAGCAGTCTCTTAGTCACTTAGGTAGTGAAGGTCAGTGGCCCCTGACAGATGTCCCACAGTGACTTCTGTTTTGCTATGCATCTACCCTAGAGAGCTGGGGAATGGGAACCAGAGTCTGGGAAGTCTAAGGCTGGAAGAGTCAGTCTGATCTAAGAACCAGGGAGAACCATGCTCCCAGAGAGAGGGGGTGGAGGGAAGAAAGCATGCCACTAGAGTCCTAAAGCTGAAGAATTTTCTAGATTAACTGTCCCAAAGATATCAAAATACCTGGCACTCACAGGCAGACAGACAAAGTGCCCACCTGGAAAAATTCTCAGGATTCACAGAACATTAGCAAAAGTATTATGGAAATCTCTCCTGTGGCAGGAAATGCTGTGCCTTCAACTAAGCATAGATCAGTTCCAGCTAGGAATCTTGACGACAGGACCCTACAGTTGTGTCTGTTTCCACATACCTCACTGTGGCAAAGCTCATGATGTAGCCAGATACAGAAATACCCAGGCAGGTAAAATGCATGATATCTGTGATCATGGAACTTTCAGGCACAAAAAGTGGCATGATAACATGATCCATATAAAGAGCAGTTAGAGAGTCAGGACTGACCCCAAAGGTACACTGCTGCTACAGTTGTGGAGATGTAGGAAGTGCTTCTTTCTATACAGAAATCAACATCTAGAGATTAAAGTACATCGATATTATTTTAAAACTCAGGTAATCTTAAATAATACAAATGGTTGGTGGGATGACTCAGAAGGCAAAAGTACTTGCCACAGAAGCCTAGTGAGCCAAGCTCAGTCCCTAGAACCTTCTATGGAAGGAGAGAACCAATGACCAAATATTGTCTTAGGACCTCCTCATTCATGCCACAGTGCACACACACACACACACACACACACACACACACACACACACACACACACACACACACACGCATGCACACACATACATATACACACATTAAGAAGAATTAGTACATTAAAAGAGAAAATTAAACCCCAAAACAACCCAATGAAACAGAAAGGTGGGGAGGAAGATTAAACCTTAATTCATTCTAGTAATCCCATTAAATATAAATTATCTAAGTACTCTAATTTAAAAGTAATGAATTTTAGATTTTTTTTTAAAGACAGGGTTCTAGCTTATATGGCCTTGTTTATCCCAGAATGCTTATAGACTAGGATAGCCTTGATTTTCATCAATCCTCTTGCCTCTGCCTCCCCATGCTGCAACTATAGGCTTTTGCCACCAGGCTAGACCAGAGTAGAATTGGGTTTGTTTTGTTTTGTTTTTTAAGAAAAAATAAAGCGAAACAAGAACTATATACCGTTAATAGGAGCCAGTCTTTTAAGTATGAGAAAATACAAACAGGTTAAAAACAGAAGGCTGGAAAATGTGTCATATTAACACTGAGTGTAATGTACATTAAGTGTAATGGTCATATTAATATCAGATAAAGCAGACTTCAGAGATGCCCAGATATAGGATATGATTAGAGATAAAGATCAGCTCATGATCATTAAGGAATCAATTCCTGCAAAGGAAAGTGGCAGTTCTGAAATTTTAACAAGTATTAAAAATACAGGAGGGAAGCTGGTAAAGCAAAGCTATAGTTTGGTTTGAGACTTCAGTTTCTGCTTTTCAGTATTTGCTAGAGCAAATATAGAAAATAGAAATCAGTAAGGATGGAAAGACTCAAATAGTACCACCAACCCGCTTGATGCAACTGACATGCCACCTATAATAGTAGACACATTCTTCTGAGAGCACATGTACCAAGCTGATGTCTAGTATGACTAACTTGACAGAATCTAGACTCATCATATAAACAAGTCTCCGGCTGTATGGGTTAAGGATTATCTAGATTGGATTAATTGAGATCTGAATATTTAACATAAATGTGGGTGGCATCACTCTGTGAGCTTGAGTCCCAGACTGAATAAAAAGGAGAAAGGGAGCTGAGTCCCAGTGGTCATCCATCCCTCTCTACTTCCTAACTGCAGATTGTGTGAGCAGCTGCCTCATGCTCCTGCCACCATGCATGATGGACTGTCCCCTCAAACTGTGAGCTAAAATTAATCCTTCCTTGAATTGCTTTGTCAGGTATTTGATCACAGGAAAACAGCAAGGGTTACCAGACACCGTGTAATGAAATAAAACTCACTGCATTTAAAAGGACTTAGTCATACAGAGTACAATTACATTGTGACTCCAGCCACAGTGTAAGAACATTAAAACTAAATAATATATATAATATTTGGAAGTTTAGGATTTTGACAATATATTTTAAATTATCCATAGATCAAAACAGAAACTAAAAGAAAAGAACTTTGAGCTAAATGGTAATACAAAGTATACCAAACAGTGGTAGGATTCTGAGCTTACTTAGCATGTACAAAGGCATTGGGTTCCATTCCCCACACTATAATAATAATAATAATAATAATAATAATAATAATAATAATAATAATAATAAGTATGTATAGTTATATAGTTATGTATATGGTTATGTGTAAAATTGACTGGCTTCCAATGAAACAGTGTACAATGAGATATTTTAGAGCACTAAATGGCAATATTATAAAAGAAAAATGATGTCAAATCAATAAGCTTAATTTTCATCTTAAGAAATTGTTCTTTTAAAGAACACATAAAACTTAAAGAAATAGGAGAAAAAGATTAATGTCAGAGTGTAAATCAATGCAACTGAAAAAATATAGACATTCAATAAAACTAAGCCTAATCCTTAAATTTTTTGAAATTAAAATATGAGTACATACATCATTTTTGCCTTTCCTTTTCCTCCTTCCAACCCCTTCCATGTACCCATCCATTTGCTTTCTCTCAAATTCATGATCTTTGGCTTTTTTAAAAACACACACACACACACACACACACACACACACACACACACACCGCTACATATAGAAATACAGTCTGTTCAATCAGTCTGTATAATGTTACTTTATGTACATATGTGATTTCAAGGCTGACCACTCAAGTATTGGATAACCAACTTGAGAACTCTTCCCAGAGAATACTATTTCTTCTCATCTCAGCATTCCTCAGTTGCCAGCAGTTGTTTGTCTAGGGTTGAAGCCCCATGAAGTTTCCACCTTCCATGTTAATATGTCTGCTGGTGTGCTTGTTTAGGCCTTGTTTAGGCAGCCAGGTTGTTGGGACTTCATAAGTGTAGCTCCTCTGACATTTCTAGGAGTTGCATTCTTAGGGCAGACACCTTGTTCCTCTGGCTCTCTTGCTCTTTCTGCCCCCCGCCCCCGCCTCCGGTCCAAGAGGTTTCCAGAGACTTGGGTGCAGGAATTTTGCTGTGGATGGATCAATGAATCTGGGAGCACATACACACAATTGTTCTCTGCATTTTGATCAGTTGGTTTTCTGTAATAATCTCCATCTCTTCCAAAGAAAACTTTCTTTGTTAAAGGGTGAAAGCTATACTGTGGATATATGGATAAATATTCAGAATGTAGCTAATAATTAAGCTGGGTTCATGAAGTAGATGTTACAGGTTCTTCTCCAAGATCTATGACTTCACCACCCTTGGGTAGTTGTTTAGGTTTCCAGTACCAGCTATGATTTCCCTCTTGTCAAGCAGGCCTTAAGTCCAATTAGAGAGCTATTGGTTACTACCAAGATGTAAGTGCCACTACTGCATCCCTAGGGTTACTGTGTCATACTGATCATCACTGTGGTTCACAGGCATCATAGTTGAGAAGAACTATTGCTTGCTTCTCTCTTTTGGAAGCTTGCATTGCATCTTCTGGTACTATGAAAGCTAACTAATCCTTAGGGAGAAGGCTTTTAAGTTAGATCCAGCTCAGATGCTCCAGGTTTTGTGTCTGAAGCATATAGTGTCTTTAGCAATAAGACTTGCCTTGAACCTCTGAGAGTGAATAAGCCTAGTTCTTTAATATTATCAACATTAGAGTATTTTTTTCAGACTGATCCATAAAAAACAGAAGAGAAAAGATATTGATATCAATATCAGAGATGAGACCAATGTAACTGCAGAGTGTAGTAGATCATTAAAGTCTAATAGTGGAGGAATCTAAACACATTTGTGCTTAGAAACGTAAAGGGAGGTGGGCATAGTAGTAGATATCTTTAATCCCAGCATTCAGGAGGCAGAGGATCTCTGTTCAAGGCTAGTGTGATTTAAATAGTAAGTTCCAGGCCAGCCAGGGACACACAGTGAGATATTTTCAAAAACAAAAACAAAATCCTCTTGAAACAATAAGACCATATAACGAACACCTGAAGTCCACTTACAGCTGCTGTCATACTTGAAGGGGACAGACAGGAGTTTCTCCTGAAAGCTGGGAACAAAGCAAATATGTCTTTCTCCACTGTGAGTCAGTAGATTGGAGATAAGTAAGGAAACCAAGAGAGACAGATTCAAAAGGAAGACGTAATCTGTGTCTATGTTTAGACAGCATGATTGTGTGCCCTAAAAATCGCAAGGAATCTTCCAAAAATAACTCTGAGAACAAATAAATGAATTCAGTAACATTACATAACACATGATTATTGCAAAAATCAATTACATTTCCGTGTAACAATTAAAATTTTTAAAATTTGAGCATTGAGATGGCTCAGCAGGTAAAAGTCCTTTCTTCAGAATCTCAAAGACCCGAGTTAAAACTCTGCAAACCATGAAAAGATGGAAAGAAAGAACTGACTCCACAAAATGTCCTTTGACCTCCACATGTATAACGTGGTACATGCACCTCCCCATCCCAGAGACATATACACATGTCATGCACTCTCATACTCATGAAATAATAAATAGAAGGGATTTAGCCCTTTGGAACCCCAAATTAAAAAGCACTTGTGAGCTTGCCCGTGGTGCACACTAGTACTGAGCACCCACAAAGCTAAAGTAGAAGAATTGCTTGAACTTGAATATTGGAGACCATTCTGAGCACTGAGCCATAGTGGGGCACTGTCTCAAACAACAACAAGATAAACAGCAGTATTTATACTTGATTCTGAGCAAGACACTTCTGCACAGATCTAGTGGGACATGCTCAGTACACTGAAGGCATGTTCTGGCTTTGAATGTGTGACGGTGCAGATAAAAATAATGCAAAGGAGGTGGGGTTGGAGAGATGGCTCAGTGATAGAATAGTTGTTGCTCTTGCAGAGGACCCAGGATTGGTTCCCAGTATTTACAGGGTCGCTTACGATTGTCTGTAACTCTGGTTTCAGGGGCTCTAATGCTAGTGACATGGGCAGGCATACCATGTGCATAGATGGAATGAGACATGGTGTGGGTGTCAGTTCTCCCCAGTTGGGTTATAGTGTTTGCAATCTCAGAGGAAGCTTTTGGAGTCTAGGTTCCTCCTATAACAAGCACCAGCATGTGGTGGGCTGACGTTCCCTACCTCACAATTCTCAGAGGCAGGGACTGTTGTGGAATCCACAGATGAAGGATCTGAAAATGAATGGCTCTTCCGAGACACAGCTTCAGAGGCGCAAGTGGGATTTGAAGGAAACTCTGCTCCAAGTCTTTCCTCTGGGGTGCCAGGCTCCACTGACTGCCTTTGAGTGGCTGTCCCCACACCTTCAGATTCCACCCAAGTCTCAGCCCCTATCACACCTCCCAGACATTGCAGAGAATGAATATGGGGCTGTGAGTGGCAGGGAATACCAAAGTGCCCTCATGTGGGCTGAAGTCAGGGAAAGTCTCTGAGGAGTACCTGGAGTGACAGGGAGTCACTGTCACTGGGGTAGTGTATTCCAGAAAGCCACAGAGAGCAAGGGTTTCTGTGGCATTTTTGAGGAGGACATTTGAGTGGTTACTATGAGGAGGATTTGGTGAATTAACAGGAAAGAACAAGACTGGAGTGGAGCCAGGCTAGAAATCTGTGCTGAGTGCAGGAAGGAATAATGAACAGCCAGTAGTGACATCTGAATTCTTTGCTAAGAACCCTCTGGTTTCTGTGTGGCTTAGGTAAGGAGGCAAGGAGACTTTTTGGAGTCATCTGTGGAGCTCTTGCCAAATACAAGGTAGCTGGCAAAGGATATGGTGTGGGGTGGTGAGGACGGCATGTGAACTTGGGGTACAGTGTTGTAGAAGAACTATGCTAGAGGATAGTGCTGAGAGAAGCATAGGCCCAAAAGGGTAGGGGAGCCAGCGTTCCCACTGGAGACCTGCCTGGAGTTGCTCTACTGTATAATGGATAGATAAGCAGTATCTTCACTCTACAGAAGAACTTCTATTTTCCCAGATGTCAAAAAGGATAGGTCAGAGCCTGGGGCACTTGTTGAAATTTGCAGATCATTCTTTCAGAAACCATCAGATATAGTCACTCTTCCCGAAGGAAAAATTGAAGCTCTGGGGAAAGATGGGGCAAAACTTCCCATGGTCAACATAACTCTGATACTGCCTACTTAGCAGTGTTCCCTGAACTGCTGTGGTTCTCAGAGCTGCAACCCTCAATGCAGAAACAAATGGGACATGTTCCAATATAACTTTACTTATAGAAGCAAGCTAGGGGCCATAGTGGTTTGTCGTTGTGGTTGTTTTATCTCTGATCTGCACACACTAATTCCTGATGACCCTGAGTCTAGTGAAGGGTGACTGGAGGCTACAGAACACTCAACTGCGTTTGAGCCCTTGATTTCCTCCTCACAGTTTACCTTCCTCATCTCTCTGGGCCTGAGTCAGGGATCTGTGATGATGTTCAGCCCTGTGACTGAGAAAGGCTGACCAGGAGATACGCGCATCCCTACAGACTGAGCTAGTCACTTCTGCTGGTTGTTGTGACCAGGCCTCCTAAAATATCAGCAGTCACATAATTTTGGATTTGGAGACTAAGGAGGCCCTCAGGTGGGCATTGGGTCAGGCCAGCCTTACCTGATGAACCAGATCAGGCTATGCAGCCATGAATGTCCCTTCCTTTCTACTGTGCTGGTCCCCTTCATTAGGAGATGGAGGGTGCTGAAATAGACTTGAAATGCTAGCATTGGGAGAGAACCCCTCCCCTCCAGCTGACACTGTCTTCATTACCCTCTGGCAGTGACCTTTGAAGGCCTTTCTTGGAATCAGCCTGGGCAGAGCCCTCTTGGCTGGGTTTTTATCTTAATCATTTGCTCAGCGGGTGTATATTTGACATGTAATTGTCTTCCTAGGGGAAATTAATTTTCAAGGCTTTGAATAGTCTTTATTAAAATAAAGAGAACAGTCAATTCCTGCATTGCCTCCAGAGCATGAGGGCACTCAGTGTACCTCTTGAGGGACACATGCACCATTCTGCTTCTTGGGGTTGTACAGGGTTGCCAGTCTGTGTGACCAGACCTATAAGAATTTGATTTGAGTTTGATACTCAGGAATAATGCTGAGCCTCAGGGTCCTGGAGCACAAAGTGAAGCCTGTTGCATGGGGCTGTACATACTTCAGTGCTTCCAGCTTTAAGGGCAGCAGCTAGTATCTGCAGGGCTCGGCCCATCAGACCATTACACTGCTTCCTCTGCCCCACATCTCCTATATGTAGGCCCCATACAGGTTCAGGTTTTCCCCCCACTCCACACAGTGAGCTTACTCTACTGAATAGCCAGAGGGTCCATGATAAAGCCTGGACAGTTTATGTCTCTCCTCTGTTCAGTGTCCTGCTGCTGTTTCCTCCTCATTCAAAGTCCCTGCAGTAACCTCCATGACTATAGTCCTTGGTCCCTTCCTTTCCTTGGTCTTAACTCTTCCTTGTTCCCTCTATTGCCCCAGGGCCTTTGCACTGGTTGTGTTCTCTGGTTCCATATGGTTTCCTCACCTTCGGCCAAGTTTTTGCTCACATTTTTGTCTCAAGGAGGCCTTCCCTGACTCACTTACCTGCATTTGTAATGTGGCCCCTTTCCTGCAGAGGTCTGGCTAGTGTTTACCTTGTAGATTTAGTCAGCCCTATAATGGAAAATTAGCTCTGTATAGACCTGAACCAAGGTATGAAGTGGAAACTTAAGGGGTTCTTTGGAGCATCAGTTGTGTTAGATAGTGTTTTGCTGGGCAAACATGTGAACGAGTGTTTTTCTGAAGTGGACACAGGTGAAAGACTAAGGCAGATTAGTGATGAACGTTTCACTGAAGCAGACACAGGAGAAAGGATGTTCTGCTAAAGCAAGCAAATAAAAGGACACATGATGAAGGATTCTTTGCTTACAACACACAAGTACTGGTCCGACTTACAAGCATAGTTGAGCTCCATTTGTTGGGATCCTGTAGAGAGAAACACATCAAAAACAAAAACAAAAACAAAAAAAACAAAACTACTGGTGGTGTGCTGTGGTGACTTGGGCTGATTGTCAGAGTGATGTTAGCTGAGACAAGACATGTGGTGAGGCAAGACCCATGGAGGACAGGTGATGTTTGGAGGGCATATAAAAAGGACTCAATGGACAGTGACAGAGGCTGAGCTTGCCTTGCATATAGAGCTAGCTGTGGATTGCTCGTTGGTCTTGTGTCTTTACTGATCTTTGCTTCACTGAAAGAGGCACAGCAGAGAATGTCTTCTGCCATTCCTGTTGACTGTGGTCCCTCCTGCTGATTTGTGCTGAGACTGAGGCCTAGCTATCTCTGCTAGGTTGTGTCATTGCTACTGATTCGTGTTTGCTATCCCAACTCTACTGAACTAGACTGCTGGTATATCCATGAAATAAATATTTGTGAGTGGATCGAGATGCCACTCTTGACCCGTGAACTGAACTGCTGATTTCTAGACAACATAGATGGAAGTTGCTCCAAAGAACCTTTCTAAATGGGTCCACTTCCCCCATATCCTTTTTTCCTACTACCTCTGGTGGGTGGTGAGCTAAAAAGGAGTTTAAAGGTTTTAATAACCATCATTAAAAGTAGACTTTGAAAAAAATTAAAGTTACAAGGGTAGGTGCTGTGACCATTCAGCCTCCCATTGTCTCCTGAGCCTTGGAAAGGGAATAGTTCTGTGGGGTTGCATGCCTATCACACATCCAGTTTATCACCTAATCTGTCCCCTTGGTGGTCAGAGCCATCCATGTTCAATAGGCCTGGCTTAATGTCCCTTCCTGAACTATGTTTGGCTCATGCAGCACCCAGAAGTACCTCCTTACTGTAGCCTGGAAACGAAAACTCCCTTCTCTATGCCTTTTTCAGTACCTTGTAATCAGCCCTGCTCCAAAGTAGGCCTCTAGTCTACCATCTTCTTAAGACAGATCTACTCTGCAGAAGCTAGCTGAAGCCACTGGCTAAGCCATCACACCACCCACTCATGCTGCCCTCAGCCTGGTTGTGTTCTGCATGCCTAGTACCTTGCCACTTTTGTCTCAGAACACTTCAGTTTGTGGGTTCATAGCAGTTTGAGGTTCCCAGGAAGGACCCTGTAGGAATCAAAGTCCATTCACTGTCCATTCTCTTTTTATTCAGCCAGTACTCACCAAGCCCTGGTCCTGTGTCCTGTGGTGTGTGACTGTCCTAGTGGGACTCACCACACACACACACACACACACACACACACACACACACACACACACGCACCCTAGCTTCACAGTCTGTATATGAAACATGAATGACAACACTGGTTTCTCTACATGCCACATAAAGGGCCAGGAACCTACAAGGTTTTTAAAGGCAGGGCATGGTTTTCTGTCTCAAGCTTCTATCCACACAGTTTCTGTGGTACCTACTTCCCTCTGGTTGACTGTAATATATATAGTACCTATAGAACTTGCGTGTTAGGTGTGTATTCCAGCTGTATGCTTACTAGAACTGCAGTAGCCGAACATATGCAGATGGGCCCACAGAGAAAGGCACCATACTTGGGTCTTCTAAAGCGTCCAAGATAGGTAGGTACAGCGTGAGAGGAGCAGCTGCCATGGACGCGTGATGCTGCTAACGGCAATAACATGGCCATCCTTTTGTCATCTAGAGTTATAAGAAACTCGTGGAGTAGCAGGGAACTGGGGGATAAGCTGGCAGGAAATGAGATTTAAGTGTAACTGCTTCCTGCTTAAACTCCATTCTATCCAGTTTCCAGGTCTGTATTTAATTCATAATGCAATGAGCTAAGGTAACTTGAGAAAAGAAAATGAAGGCATAACTGGCCATGAGTTCCACCAACAAGCCCTGAGGAGGTGACCCATTCTGCCCCCTCACTTTGAGCAAGATTTCTGAGGGTAGTGGGGCACTGGTGGGAACCCTGCAGACCTCACATTCTGCTTTCACTGATGCCTGTGCCCGCTGCTCTAGCTTCTCCCTCTGAGTGAGCGGAGGCCTCACCGCTCTTGCTCTATTCAGCTCCATCACAGACCATAGTTAACTTTTTCTTAGTTTAGTGTTACCTCCCTTTGAACTGAGTTGCTCTCTGGAAAGAAAAATAATGGATATGAATCATGGCATACCACTTGCTAGCTTTGGGGAACAGTAGCTAAGCCCAGAGAGGTTACTTGCCTGCCCACAACCACGCTGACACAGCCGCAGATTGGACTTGTCCCTTTGTCCACTCCCCTCCCACCTCATTACTACCTAGTCTTGAGAGAGAGAGGGCAGGGATGAGGATCACAGGTTTTGGAGCAGAGAGCCCTTGGCTGAGTGTGCCCTTGCCCTGTAGAGCCTCAGTTTCACAATCTGCAAACTGAAATAGTGACAGATGCTTTATAGTGATTTTAAGGATCTAGAAGGGTGGAGAGCATGGAGAGAGAGAGAGGATCTGTAGTGGTTTGAATGAGAATGGCTCTCAATCAAAGGCTAATGAAATTGAATGCTTAGTCTCTAGTTGATAAAACTGTTTAGGAAGGATTGGCAGGTATGACCTTTTAGGAAGAGGTATGTCAATGGGGGGTGGGGGTCTTTGAGGCTTCAAAGGCCCATTCCAGGCCTCTCTCTCTCTCTCTCTCTCTCTCTCCAACTTGCCAATAAGTTGTAAACTCTCAGCTACTGCTCTAGCACCATGCCAGCCCGCCTGCTGCCTTGCTACCCGCCATGATAGTGGGCTCACCATCTGAAGCTGTAGCAGCTCCCAATTAAAGGCTTTCCTTATATGATGCCTTGGTCATGGTATCTCTTCACAGAAATAGAAAAGTAACCAAGACAGACTCTGAAGGTCACTGCTGCTGCAGACTTCTGGCTAGCTCAAGCAGCCAGGTCCCTAAGCGGAGCAGCTGGCAGCAGTTCTGTGTGCCCAGTGCTTCACAGTGTCCCTGTGCCAGGGGAATGTCTACTGAGGAGCACACAGGAGAGAGCCAGAAACTGTTTTTACAGTTTCGAGGGCAAGCTGTCCATCGCTAGGAATGAGTCATTGGGGATGTCCTTCTCACTGCCCAAAAGAGCCCTGGGTGATTGAAGAGGCTGCCATAGGCATTCCTTCCTAGGGGGAGTTTAGCAGAATGTTAACATAATAGCCCATACCTTGTCCCAGACACCCTCCAAATTTGGGCTCCATCGGATCATCACACAGATCCTGGCCAGACTGCTTTGTCTCTTCCTCTGCACCCATGGGGAGCCAAGCTGTGCTGGACCACACTGAAGAGAAACCTGGCCTCCTGTCTCAGCTTGTTGCCTACTTTGTGTGTATATGAAAGGTTTGCCATTTATTTCCTAAAAAGCAGTAACACAGAAAAAGCAAAACAGTTTTGTCAGCCCCTTTAAAAGTTTGTCTCAGTGTATTTCCACTGCCAAAACAAAATACCAGAGGTAGACTAACTCACACAGGAAGGGGCTTTATGAGGCTCAATTCTGGCAGCAGAAGGTCCAGCCAACATGGCACTGGCATCTTTGTGAGGGTGCCTTGCTGCATCATATCATGGAAAAGAAACAGAAAGGGATGATATTCCTATGCAGAAGGAGCCAAAGCATGAGTGGCTTCACTTGAAACAACCTATGGTGTGAGAGCTGATATAGCCACAGGGAGCCTCAGAGAAACACCATCTATTGTGACTAGGGCATCCCCATGACTCCTACTATCCTATCAGGCCTAGTCTTCTGAGGGCCCATCAGATCAGTGTTGCCCCACTGGGGACCAGACCTACAGAACTTGGAGGGGCAAACCACATCTAAGCCATAGTAAACTCACTTTGTAGTTTATCTAGATTGTATTGTGGATCATTTGGAGATGGGGGGTGTCATCTAACATGAGGGCATGTGACACAAATATACACATAGTTAATTATTTAGTTAGTAATTAGTTATTGAGATAGGGTCTCACTGTATAGCTTGGAACTTGCTATGTAGACCAGGGTGGCCTCAAAATTACAAAAACTGCCTGCCTCTGCCCTCTCCCCCATGTGTTGAGATTAAAGAAATATGCATATTTATTTATTTTTATTTATGTATTTATTGTGTATGTACACACACACACACACACACAGGCCAGAGGACAGTTTTTAGGTTTTGATTCTCCCCTTCTACCGTGTAGGATCTTGGAATTGAACTCAGGTTATCAGGCTTGGTGGCAAGTACCTTACATGCTGAACCATCTTGCTAGCCTAAATTATTTTATTTTTAACATATTGCGAGTGTTGCCGTGTACTCCTGCAATACTTGGGAAGGTGAGGCAGGAAGATTAGGACTTCAATGCCAGCCATGATTGTAGCAAGTTTGAGGCCAGCCTAGGTTACATAAAACGCTCTTCAAATACATACATACATACATACATACACATACCCAAAACAAACAAGCCCACAAACCAACAACAATACAGACTTTTTTTTTTAACAGAAACAGGCTTGTAGCAAAAGAAACTAGATTTGAGATCTCTCTTTCCTTGGGGCTCTTTTAAATGTAGAATGGAAAAGACAGCTTCCTGGTCACTCATTTACATGGCCAGAGGCTTTAGGCATTTTCCTTTGCTTTTTAAAACTAGAACAAAATATCATGACCACAACAGTTACTATTTTGGCTGGGCATAGTGTGCACACCTATACTCTTAGTTCTAGGAAGGAAGAGACAGATAGATCTCATGTGTGAGACAAGCCTGGACTATATAGTAAGACTTTATCTCAAAAAGGGAGAAGGAAGAAAGGGGGATCGGAGGGAGGGAGGGACAGAGGGAGGGAAGGAGGGAGGGAGGGAGGGTCAGAGGGAAGGAGGGACAGAGGGAGGGAAGGAGGGAGGGAGGGAGAGAGGGAGGAAAGGAAGGAAAGGGATGAGAAAAACAATTTTAAATATATTTAAGTTCAATGGTATGATAATTATTATTGTCAAATTGACAGGATCCAGAATCACCTTGGAGACAAATCTCTGGGCAGGTCTGTGAGGAAGTTTCTAGATTAAGTTAATTGAGATGGGAAGATTCACCATAACTGCCAGACTGAGTAACAATGAGAAAGCAAGCTGAGCGCCAGCATTCCTCCCTCTACCTCCTGGTCCACATGAATGTCAGGTTTTCCCAGCACAGTTCATGCAGATTGTCTTTTCCTTCACAAATAGCCTCATCGCCTTTGTCAGCAATCACTGGACCCTTTCGTGAGGGTTTCCTTGCTGTCCTTTTGCTCTGTCTTTCTATAAGCAAGGCTGCACTGGCCACGCCCACACCTGTTTGCTTGTGTATTGTCTGTGGCTGCTTTCTAGAGAAACTGGGGAATCAGAGCCAAAAGAACATTTGACTTCCAAAGCCATGAATAGTGTCTGCACTGCCCTGCGTGACCCCATCTACCCTCCTTGGCCTGTACTCCCTCAGTTATCCCAAGTCCAATCAGCAGGTGGTTAGAACCAAGCTGCCTTCCTCCAAAGCTGGGAAGGGGTCAGAATATCACCCACAGCTTTCTTTGTATTCCCTAAGGGCCCCAGCCTTGTAAGGACCCCCCCCCCTCACCCCAGGGTCTGTTGAAGGATGGTAAAGCTCTGACAGCATCCTAGGTGCCCTGATACTCCTGATGGCAACCTTTTAGTTGTTAATTGTGGGAAAGTTGGGGGCAGGTCTGGGATAGGCAGCCAGGGAGTGGGACAGAGCCATTAGGGATTCATCGAGAGGAAGAGTTTACTGTTTAACACTGGAGACTGAGTAGATATGGAAGCTTACAGTTGTCCTCAGAGGTGAGGGCAGGCTCCTCAGGAAGCCCACCCTAACCATTCTGGACAAACTATGCTTTATGGTGCCTAAGGCTGGCAGAGCCCCATTGTCTATCCCCCATCTGAGCATGGTATCCCTCATTATGCAGCCCTTAGACTATGCAGGGATCTTCCTGGCTGCTTGCAGCTGATCTTGCAAGCCTAATTTTGCAGTAGGTAAAGTAAAAGTTGGGAACTTGCAAGACCACTGTGAGTTCATTTTTTTTGTTGCTCTTAATGATCAGTGAAGCTGGGAACTTCATAAAGAAAACAGGCCTCTGCTCTGGAGGCTGGCAAGTCCAAGATTGAGTGGATAGCATCAGGTAAGGACCTGGTGCTGCTTTCTGTCACTGGTGGGAAAGCAGAGGGGTCACTGAAAGCATGCAAGGGATATGAACAGTAGGAGGAGCCTTGTCCTAGCAGCTCTGACAGGAAAGTGGTGCCCATATCCTCCAGATACACCAACCATTCATGAGGCTCCACCCCAAGAAGGGGCGGAGTAACAGCTAGGTGCCTCCCTTCCTCTGCCTTCCAGTTTAATGTAAGAGTCAAGGCCTGGGCTGGATGGTGGGTGGTTCCCTCACTGTACTACAAATAAGTGCTGTAGGAGCTAGAAGTCTACATTCAGAGCCAACTGTATTGTTTAACTCTATAAGTAAGAGTGGAGAGTCATGGGTGCTATTGTGTCCTGGTGTACCTCAGGAGGCGGCCCATGCCTCTTGGCTCTCATTTTCCACTCTCCACTTGCAGGTGACAGTGGGATTCAAAGCCCCCCAGGCTGTCAGAATGGGCCATTCCTGAGGCTCACTCTTTTTTTTAAATTAATCATTTTATTTTTATACATTGCAAAATGTTATCCCCGTTCCCTCTTATGCCGCATTCAAAGAAGACACTGAGGTAGACTGGCCTCTTGAAAAAAAATGAGAGTCATTAGAAGAATTATCAGTGCCACAGCAGCATGGTGGAGGCCCAGAGGTAAGTCCAACTCCCTGTGGTGGATTGGGAGTCCCTTCTTGTAAGTTTCAGAGGAAAGGGTTCTGTGCTACATGACTGATGATCTGTAGGACTGCACACAGATGAGCTGTCTCTGATTGCTGGATGGAATGGGGTCTTGCATTTTAGAGAGTGAATGTATGGTGTTGAGGACAAGGGAGAAGAAGAGAGGAGAGAGCTACCTTAGTTAATGTGCATCCGTCATATAGGGTGAGTCACAGATGGTCTGGTAACCTGGGGCCTGCACACAGAATCAGCTACGAGGGTTGGGAGACACGGCTCAGATGTGCATGATCTGAGCAGCAGCCTTGTCTGGGTTATCTTGATTTCTCCAGTGGCTGAGGTGGCACTCACTCTGCATCTGTCCAATTATTGGTCCCCATGGCACTTCATAGTGCGATCACATGGTAAAACCAAGCCACTTGCCTATAGGCTAAGGAATGAAACAGAAAGAGAGGAAGGGACTGTTATTCCATAGTCCCTATAGGGAGCCACACCCCGCAGTGACCTTCAGGCCTCACTCTGGGCCATACCTCTAAGGTTTCATCATTCCCAACAGCATCCATGGGGGACCACACTAGAACCACTGTGCCTTTAGAAACTTTCCAGAGCAAAACTATTATGTCCACTTCAATTAAACCCAATCCCAAGACTGTTGTTGGGTACGGGTAAGACTGCATGGACAAGACTGTAGGAGGATTGGTGAACAGCCTTGTCTGGATACCTCTGTTGGAGTCATTTAACACCTACCTGGAATTTTTAAATTCCAAAATATTTTAGATTTATAGGAAATCAAAACAGTAGTGCAAACAAGAACAACACCTCCCACATGCCTAGATCATTCCAAATACCAGGTAAACAAGCATGGCACAGAGAACTGCCCTGCAAGCTACTTCAGTCACTTCACCTGAAACAAACAAATCACAGAACGGCAGTACTTGGCAAGTGGCACAGAGTTTGGATCTGAGCTGGGGTGGTATGGGCCCCATATGTCACATGCACCCCACCTTGGTATCCTGATCACTTGTGTTGTGTATTTTATCTTACTAATGCTAAAGAAGGAAGGGGAGGGAATAGTATGTGCTCAAGGCACCTATGCCCTTCCCTAGGTGCACTGTCCCTCTTGTCCCCTGTGAATGCATTAACCATGCTGTCCATATGTAGGCCAGCATGGTTATATGAGGAGCTGTCATTCCTACTGCTCCTCAATCCTTGAGGAGTATGCCTTGCCCACATTCTGGGCATCAACTTCCATGCTGGCATTGACCCTGCAACAGCTGCCTGTGCCATTAGTTTGGAGTTGACATCTGTAGTTAGGACCCTGAAGGATGGACGTGTTTGAACTTGAATGAGGTCTTGCCTTTGTCATCTGTATTACTTTCTGGGTCTATTGTATTGGCTTTCTGGACAGTTCCTGATTGAAGCCTTGCCCCACAATCTAGCAGGATTCTTAAAGGGACTCTGGCTGACCAGAGCTTGGTGAGCATGGCCCTGGCAGGCCTTGCCCTTCTCCCCTCTCTGCCTTGCTAAAAACCAGTAGATTATAATTTCTAAAGCTAGCTATGAAAGTCTACGCCCTTATTTGGCCAATCCCTTCTCTTGATGCTTGCTATCAAGGTCCAGCTATCAAAAGCCCCATCTGGCTCACCTAATTAACACACCCAGTTAAAATTAAACACCTCACCCTAACACCATTTCCCCTTTTACCTTTAAAAACTGCCATTTTCCTATGGACCACATCTGTCTCCTCTATCTAGAGTCCTTTGTCATCCCTAAACTCTGGGCCAAATAGTTCTTCCCTCTCTTCTTGTTCCTTTTCCCTTCTTCCTTGTCCTCTGTCTCCTGTCTTTGTCTCTTATTCCCTGCCCTTTTTCCCTCTGGGGAAAATAAATTTCCTTTGTGCTGAGAATTTGGATTTGGGGGTCCTGGGCCAATACAGTTCCCTTACAGTTCTGGTGTGTGACACCACTCCTGCTTTATTTGTGAGGTGTGCTTCGTCAGGCAATACACAATTCTTATTCAGGGTGTACACATGCTCAAGCACTGCATGACTCTTTCCAACTTCCCTTTTCTTTTTGTTTATTTGGTTGGTTTGGTTTGGTTTTCCTGAGACAGTTTTACTATGCTGCCTTGGCCTCAGAGTCCTAGGCTCAACCAATCTTCTCACCCCAGCTTCTCAAGTAGCTGGAACTTTAGGTGTTTAACCTCCCAATATGGAATGGCCTCTCCTTATTGACTGCTATTTTGAAGCTCTGTCCATGCCAATAAGTTCTGACTAGCTAGTGAGTGTGTTCAATGAGGTCTCCAGAGGCTTTCTACCTGGAGTTGGTGAGCTATTCTAGTTCCTGATGAACAAGGCACTTCACCCTGGGGGCCTTCCCTCACATTAGGAGGGGTGGCTCCCTGAATTCTCTGGAGGTCATCTGCAGGAGGGAGGAGGGTGCTAGGAGGCCTAGCACTCAGTGAGGAGCTCACAGATGGCAGCCTGTGGAAGTGCCAACCCAGCTAGTGTCTGGGCAGTGTGGGCGTCCATGTGGACTGAGTCAAGATGTGCATACGTTTCCACCCATAATTCTGCACAGAATATTCCTGAAGTAAAATCTCAGAGACTGAAACCAAGCAAATGTATCATATTGTCGCTTTATGACTAAAAATATGTTGGCAATGGCCTTGGTATCTCCAAATAGGGGGTTTGCTTTATAATATACATTATAATACATGTAGAGAGGAACCATTAAAAATTGGGGTTGTAGAGACTTGAGAGATGATTCAGCAGTTAAGCTTAAGTACTTAGATTGAGGTCTATTTCCAATACCTATTGTTGGGCAGCTGGTAGCAACCTGTCATGCCAGCTCCAAGCAGTCTAACATCTCTGGTCTCTGTAGGCATCTGCACTCATGTGTACAAACCCATATATAGATACACATGCAGATACCCAATTGGTTGGGTAATTCCAGCACTTGGAATCCAGGGACAGGAGGATTGCCACAAGGCCAAGGCCAGCCTGTTCTATATAATGAGTCCCAGGCCAGATATGGCTGCATGGTGAGAACGTGTCTCAAAAGAGAAAAAAAAATAGGGTGTTTTAAATGAGGCCAAAGGCTACTCATGAAATAATGGATCGTGGGACAAGCATTGCTTCTGGAAGCTCAGGTGTCATACCACTAGGCCAGGCAGGACTGATGTCATGGGAGGTGGCTGGCTAGGTGGGGGTTGTGGGTGGTTTGGTTTTCTTAGGGATTTTTTTTTTGTCAGTTCTGTACTCCCTCCCCATGCGTGTAGGCCAAAGAACAACCTTGGGTGTCATTCCTCAGGCACTTTATACCTTATATTTTGAAACAGGATCTCTCCTGACTTGGAACTTATCAGTTCAGTTAGGTGGGCCATCCAGGTTCTAGAGGGCCTCCCGTCTCTGCTTCCTTAGTATTGGAATTACAGGCATATGGCACAATGCTGGGATGCTGGGGTCTGGACTCATGATAGCAGTCATGAGAACAGTCCTCATATCTGTTTTCTGGGTAAAGCGCAGCATTTCTGCATAAAGCATTGGGGTGGCGTGAAGCACTGTTTCTCAGTGCCAACACCTCAGTATGGGGCTGGCCACATAGGCATGGTGTGACTTTGTTCCTGTAGGGAGGAAACAGGATGCTGTGGATCCCCATACATCTCTCTGGTCAGGTTCAGAGGCCAGCTGACTAAGTTAAGGACCCCATCACATGCCCATTTGCCCAGATATGAACCACAGCACTAAAGTCAGAAGCCCAGAGTTTGGGTGAGCAGGGCCCGAGGAAGTAAGCATGCAGTTAGTGGGAAGAGAACAGAAACTACCAAGACATAATGAGGGACTTTATCAGCCAGGTGCCTAGCAAACCCTCCTCTCAAATTTCAATGTTGAAATGAGTCCATTCAAATCCTAAATATGTCCTATGGCTGCTGTGCGGCCGCATGGAAGTGAATTGACTTCTCTAAGGCTCAGCATCTTCAACATGGAATGTAGAAAGTCAGTGAACTGGTCACTATGAAGATGAGAAAAGGAAACATCTAGTGGAGCCTGCTGTTCAGTTGGCTGTGGTGACCATAGGGTGGTGGTCACACGGGTTGGTGACTGCTTTCTTCACTTCTCTAGATGAGCTAAGGAGGACCAGGCACTCCAGGTGGCAAAAGACATGAATTCACTTTTCTATAGTCAGAACGGGCTGGTCCTTGCTGAGTGTGGGGTGCTGGTGCCCTTCCTGCCTGACCCAGAAGGCCTGAAGTCCCCCTGCACCCTACTGCTGGCGCCTCAGCCCTGGCTCTTCAGCTGGGTGTCCTGGCATGATGCTTCACCTCTGGTGCTGTTTCTGTCAGGTGTGGAGGATCCAGCCCTTCCTCCAAGGTTGGAGAGGACAGCAGGGCACAGGTGTGGGGGCATCCAGATGGCAGAGCCAGCTGCTCTGTGGTAATAGGAAAGTCATGGTGTGGCTCTAAACAAACTTGCCATCCCCCGGCCAGAGAGCCAGGAACCTGTGGTCTGCTTCCAAGCCTGAGGAGGAGGGAGGACATGATCTATTGCTGCTGCTGAGTACTGGAAGGGGGTTAATTAAAAAGGTGGCTGGAAGATGAATTTCTGGAGGCACAAATTGGAAACCAGTGGAAGCTATTGATCTGCTTAATGGGAAGCCGATGGAGTCGGAAGGGTGGTGGCCAGGCTGAGGGCGGGCATGTGGATGAATCCTTCCCCTCAGCTGCCTTCTGAGTGGGGGCATGGGCAGGAGGGTTGAGGTAGAGCCCATTCTGACACCCTGGTAGGGAGCTCAGCGATCTCGTCCCAACTCCTTGTCACCTCCAGTGGCCTGATTTTTGACAAGTTGATGAATGTCTTCATGCTTAGCCCCTGTCACCCTGCTTTCTGGGGTGGTGGGAAGAACTAGGAAGGGATGAATGAAGGTGACTGTGGCAGGCATAAGTTCTCGGTGATGCTGGCAGACCATGGGGACCCAAATCGCTGCCCTCCAGGCTCACATGTGTAATTCCAGAAAAGGCAAAGAAAAGGGGACCCAATGGCAGCAGGTACCAATGGCAGATGAATATGAGAAGAAGCATCAACCATTTCCCAAGTCCCACGCACTCTGACCAGGCTCACAGTAAACACTGTGGAATGCTACCTGCCTGGCCTATCTTCTCCTCCAGAGCCCTGGAATTAGCAGGATCCAAGCTTCGCAGCAGTCCTCTGAGACAGGGGAATGGCTGTAAAATAGCTGGAGTCAAGCTGCCCTCTTCCCCTATTCTCAGCTGGACATACAAAGACAGCTTTCAGGTGAAACTTGCCCCAGGAAAGGAGGCCACTTTTGGCTTCTCTGTATTGGTTCCTGGACTTTGCAGTTTGTCTCTGAAACAGAATTGGTGGGCGGTTAGGCTGTGCCAGTGTCCCTCATAGATCCCTTGGCCTGAGTCCTTTCTCTCACTTGCCCCTCAGGTCCCCATGGTCACCCTGCTCTCGGCCTAGTCTGCCTCCTTCCTCACTTTCTTTTCTTTTTCTTTTTTTTTTTTTTTTGGTTTTTCGAGACAGGGTTTCTCTGTGTAGCCCTGGCTGTCCTGGTACTCACTTTGTAGACCAGACTGGCCTCGAACTCAGAAATCCGCCTGCCTCTGCCTCCTAAGTGCTAGGATTAAAGGTGAGTGCCACCACTGCCCGGCCCCTTCCTCACTTTCTTTTGCTCAACTTAGGCCCCTTCTGCCAGCACACTAGCCCTTCTCCATCCTCAGGGCTTTTGTACCTGCTGTCCCTGCTGCCTGGACCATGCTTGCCCAGGTCTTCCCATGTTGGCTGGGCTTATTCAGGCCTCTGCTAAGGCTCCTTTCCCACAGAGGCTCTCCCTGACCACCCCTCTGAGCTTTCACAGCTGAATGTGAAAATATGATGTCTAGAGACATCTTTTGCATGCACTTGTTCATTAGTTTTCTGTCTGTCCCTCTACTTGCTCAATCCCCAGGGTCTGGGTTCAATAAACATTTGTAGAATAAATCAATGAACTACTGCAGATCTGTAGGAATTCTGCTGGGAAAGAACCTGACTTGCCTATAGCCCTGGGCCCTGCAGGAATTACCAGCACTTGGTGGTACTATGCTGATTCCCCAGGTTTGACCTAAGACTCTGTATACCTATAGCCACATCAGTCCGTGGCTCCATCCAGATCCAAGCCTCAGAGGTAAATTCCAGAGATGTCCTGGAGACCTGACACACGTGGGTAAATGGAGGAACGCCCCCAGAGTGCTGACTCCTATGGAGGTTGTGACTCTTCCCTCCCCCAGTGTTGAGAGACATATATGCCAGAGGATACAGCATGTGCAAAGGGTCCTATACAGGAAGAGTGTGGTGTGCAAAAGATGAAGGAACCAGCTAAGCCTACTTTAGAAGGAAGGACAGAGAGAGACACAGGGCTGGGCCCTATTCTCTGCCTGTTCTGTCCCAATGGATGACAGACTGAGAACATGGACACTTTACCATATTCCTTACCTCTGCCCTTGTTGTCTGCTGCAAAACCCATAGAACCTTCTCACCATTCTCTGTACAGAATCCTCCCAGCTTTACCCAGAGTAGAGGCCAAATCTTTCATGTCACCCTACTATCCCTGTCACCTACAACCTCCTCACCTTTCCTCCAGCTCTGCTCTTAACCTCTCTGCCTTGTCACCCTGGCCTTATGCTGTCCCCAAAGCACTGGAGGTATGTCTCAGTGCCTTTATATACACTGTGCCCTCTGCTGGGAATGCTGGGGCACCACCTCCTTCATGAGTGTTCTGCTTTTATGGGCCAATGAGCATAGGCGGGTCTAGGGGTGGGGCTCTGATGCTGTGATGCAAAGAAGACTTCCTGCCATTTGAGGAACCATGGTCAGAGACCCAGAGCTCTGCTGTGTTAGGGTCACCTGCTGGAAAGTGAGCCTTCCAGTTCCTATGAGCTTTTCTCAGAGCCACCTTCACTTTTAGGGTGGTGGCAGCCTTTGACCAGTGTCTAAAACTGTTCATCTTCCTGCTCTTTGGTGATGGAACGCTTGGCAATGGCCTATGACCCTGCTTACTACCCTAGTCTCTCTCTGCAGCCATGTGGACATTATACTGTTCTACATATACCCACAGGTCTCTGTAGCCCTTGCCTGTCATTTAAGAGGCACAGCAGGTGTGGGACACAGTTGGTGGGGTACCTCTTTTGGACTCAAATCTTGGCTCACTGGAGACCTCTGCCTGACCCCTGTTGTCTTTGTCCTTAATGTACTGGTCATTGTCTGGTGTCTGAAGAGATTGTGTGGTGACAGCATGGCTGGTTCTTAATCTACATCCTGTGGTATGGCTGTTGAAAGTGGGTAAATGAGGGTCTTTTAGTATATGCACAGGAGAATCATCTCAGACCAACTTTAGGACCTTCTCCAAAGCAGAAACCCTGTGCATATCAGCTGCCACTCTAGGTTGCTGGGAACCAGGAAGCGACTTTCTTTGTAGATTTGACTATTTTAGGCATTTCATGAAAATGGAGCCTTCTACTCTGATCTTCAGGAGGTGGGTCATCTCTCATACTATGTGATATGAGTTCTTAAAAAGATTCATTTACTTTTAGTTTACATGTATAAATGTTTTGCCTGCATATTTGTCTGTGCATACATTCCAGGAGGCCAGAAGAGGGCGTTGGATGCCCTGGAACTAGAGTTACACACATTGGAAGCTGCCATATGGGTGCTGGGAATCAAACTTGGGAATCTCTGCAACACTAGGAAGTGCTTTTAATCATTGGACTGCCTTTCCATTAATCACCGAGCTCCATGATGTGATGTTTAACTCTCCATTCCCACTAGCTCAGGACCTTTGCACAGCTGCCCCTGCCTCAAGCTCCTTTCCCCGATGTCTCCATGGCTCCATGCCACCCACATCATTGTGGCCTTCTCCACTCCCCTATTTGTATTAATGACACTCTTTCCCCTTCCCATCCTCCCCATTCACACTGGCTTTGCTTTATTCATATTTTTTTCCTTACTTAGAACAGTCTTCACATCTTCTGGTGTCTAATGAACTGAGCATCCTTTGGAACCCACTTTCCAGAGCATCTCGTTTATGATACTGTCAGTTTCCTGCCTTCTATGCCCCCAAATACCTAATTTTACTAGATTTTAACTTACCCACTTCCTTGTTGGTACTGTTGCCAGTCAGCCTCCCTGAGTAGTCAGGGACTTGCCCTCATTCTTCACTCTGCCCTCAGTGCCCAGAAAGGTGGGCACTGCATAGTGGTACTTCAAAGAATGATTGTTGAGTGAGTGAAGAGATGCTGGGGTCTTCTGGAACCCCCATACTGTTCTGACACAGCCCAGGGCCAAGTGAGGCCATGAGCCACCTTATGTCAGTATGGAGATAAAGGACATTCTGGAGTCGGCTCAGGGATGTTCAGCTTTGGTGTCCAGAGCCTGCATAGACTGGGAGCTTCACAGGCTAAGCCCCTTCAGGATGGATAGTGCACAGGACACTGGAGCAGATGGACACAAAGAACAGACTCGCCCAGCTTCCCAGTGACAAATGGCGGGTGATGAATGTTGGGTCTGTGTGTTATTCATCAGTTTAAAGTTGACTGCACAGCCAGAGCAATTCCGGGGGAAAAATGCCCCCCTCCTTCTTCCTCATCAATCATCGGCTCTGTAGGCAGCTACTGAAGTAGAGAGAAAGTGGGCCTAGAGAAATAAAGGGCCTTCAAGGCCCAGTGATGTTTCCTTAGGCTTGTGACCTAGGAGTGTGATGGGCATGCAGAAGGGCTGGACCAGTTCCCAGGGGAAGATTGGGACTTCAGCTGGCCAAGTAGCAAATGTAAGGGGAGCCTGGTGCTGGGTCTGGGGCTACACAGAAAGTAGCCAGGTTAATACCAAACCCAGGCTGTGGACTAAGATATGGATTTGCTCATCTTTACTCCCTATGCACTGTAAGCAGTGAATTTCCTTCCTCTGGCTTTACAATATTCTCTATAGGCCAGCAACCAGTGTGCCCTTCCATGATCTGGGAGATAGAGGGCAGCCCAGGACATTGTCTGGCATGAGTTAGGGAAGGGCAAGGAGTTCTGTTAGGGGAATCTAGCTGTTGGACACAAAAGCCTAGTGCCTGTTCAGGAGACGGTGGGGCTAAGATTTAAGTAGCTCCTTCTTGCTGGGACAGTCTTGTCAAGCATGTATGCTGTTTCCTCCAGGAATATGCTTTCTTAGCTCCCACTCCGAGAAAACTCTTATGCTCCTTTAAAAGTCCACCTCCCATAGCACCTCCCCAGCAGTGTCTTCCCAGTGATAAGTCAGCATTCTGCCTTCAGGCTTGACTCTTGCTAGACTGAATCCTGAGTGGGAGCATCTATGCCAGTCACCTAGTATGATATTGACCAGCTCTCTTGAATGACTAAATGAAGGAGAAGGTAACCCCATGGATTAGTAGGGGTCCCTCACTTGCCCTTGCTTTGAGGTCATTTAGAAACCACTGTTTCCCACATATAGACAAACTCCCAAGGGGTGGTGTCCTGGGTGTGGTCCATTTCTGTGTCTCCCACTGCCCAGGTGTCAGGCCTTGGTACACCCTTGGTACTCAATAAATGTCTGAATGAGTGGGAAGGAAACAGGAGCTGGAGGCTGAGCCCACTCTCAGGAGGTTGGTACACACTTGCTGCTCAATAGATGTCGGCACAAATGGGAAGGAAGCAGTGACAGCAGGCTGAGCCCACACTTGGGAGGTCCTACTGAGTCAGGGATGCTCCAGGCATTTCTGCCCATTGTTTTGCCTGAAGGCAGGATGTTGAGTTATCACTGGGAAGACACTGCTGGGGAGGTGCTATGGGAGGTGGGCTTTTAAAGGAGCCTGAGAGTTTTTTCAGAGTGGGAGCTAAGAAAGCATATTCCTAGAGGAAACAACCTGTGCAAAGACACAGCCACCTCAAGGCATACATAACTGGCATCACGGAAATGGTCCATGAGACAAGTCTATGGAAGTGGGAGCCAAGGTGGGAACTACCTAACTGAGGGGCTCTGAGAGCTGGCTTTGCCTCCTTCATGAGCCTCTTAGAGGTGGAAATGTTGTGTAGAGCATGGCCTTACTCTGGCCTCCCCTCCAGTCTCCCTCCATGCAGCTGGTTCAGCATTTTTCCTTTGGGGCTGCAGACACTCCACCTTCCCAGTCCTCCAAGCGCAGCTGCAGCCCCTCCTACCCTGCCAATCAGACTCCCATTGTCTCCACATCTGCCTGTGCTGCAAATTGCTAGCATGAGTCTCACTCAGCATCCTCCACGGGAGGACATCCCGGCTCTTTTCCATAGTACCAGTTCCTAAAAGGCTGGTGATTGCATCCTCAGTGTCCTGCCAGGCCTACCCAAGGGGAAGGCAATGGAAAAAGCCCCAGGTGTCTGTGGAGAGGGGTGAGGCAGTGATGAGCACCCAGCAGGAAGGGGTTGTGGCTGGAGATGGTTCTTGGTGCATCAAGTAGGGAACATTTAGGAATGTCCTCCACTCCATCTTTCTCTCCTGGTGCTGTGGTAGCCAGATGTAGCTTGACAGAGATGCATTCCAGGATGCCCAAGCTGGTTTCAAAGGTTCTGTCCCAGGAAGTCCAGATAGAGCCAAGAGGGTGCTCACAAATCCTCTGAAGATACCATGGTGATTGGGACCAAATACATACAGTACTCAGGCACCAAAAGGCCACAGGAAGAACAAGGATGAGGCTATGCTAGGGTCACCTCCAGGGAATAGGTATACGAGTGATCAGACCTGATCAAGGAAACCTCCAGGCATGCTTCCCTGTGGGGTATAGCTGTTAAGCTGTATGAGCCAGGAATGAAGTATAGAGGGAGGGAGAATATTCAGAGGAGGTTGGCCCCAGATCGTGTGCTGGGATCAAACTAACCACATACCTACATTGCCACTAGGTAATGAGCACTGCCAACCCTCAAAAACATGCTGCACTTAGCCCAGGATTGATGAGTGATACTGAGAAGCCTTTTAGATGCTGAACTCAAATCTCCTGCTACCCTAGAGTCCCAGTGTAGATCCAGAGAAGTCCAGTGCTCTCTGAAGGTCAAACAGTTGAACAGGGTTCCTGAAGAAGGCCCAGGAGCTTACAGTTGAGGTATTCAGTCAACCTGGGTCTGACCCCACAGCCCTCTTCCTGGCAGTATGCAGGTAGCCAGTCCCTTGACCACTGACTTTGTTTCTGCATCTGTGCTGTGGGGCAGTAATGGAGCCGTCTTTGCTGGGCCATCCATTGGAAGTGCCCAGTACTAGCCTATCACAAGATGGGTCATGGGAGAAGCTGAGCCAGATATGATCTTGAGCTAGGATGTTCATGTTCAGGTGGGAACCAAATGCACGATGCCCAGCTCCCATTCCTGTATCTAGCAAGCCCTTCGGCTCATAGGTGAACACACCAAGCAGTAGTAGAGATGTGAGGTAGATCCTCTAGGCTGTGGTCCTGCATGTGTCAGGGGGAGTCTTGGTCCATGTCCAAGCCCACCGGAGATTTTGTCCAGAGGAGCAAATGGTCCAGCCTGTGAGTCAAGCTTTTCTGATGAGATATAAGATGATATCACAGTTTGTACCATCTGGGGTCCCAGCCTTGGTTGGTGGTATTGTCAGAGGAGCAAATGGTCCAGTCCATGAGTTTTCAGGTTTAGCCGATAGAATATAAGATGACATCAGGGTTAGCACAATCTTGCCTCCCTGTCCTCATTCTCAGGAAGTCTGTAGCTTAATGACAAGGAGGCCATATCTTCCACATTCATACTTCTGAAGCCTAGTCCCCAGAAGATCCTGCCTGGGCTGCTTCTCATTAGCCAAACTTAGGTCATACCCTAATCTCATGTAATCACTGAGCCCAGAAGGCATGGAGGCTTTAGCCAGCAGAGCTAGCTCTCATGCACATCTTGGGTCTGCCTTGGGGGAGCTAAGACCAAGAGGGTGACCCACCTGAGTCCTTGAATTGGATATGGCAAGAATTCCAAGCATCAGGGACCTGGAAGTTTGCCTGCAGAGGATCCAACAACAACTGGAACCTGTACATAAAGAGAGGATGCAGCCATGGCTGCCTACGCGGTCCTCAGTGCCCATGTCAGAACCACTAGGTGTCAGTGCTTCCTCGTGCTCTTGGCCACTTGCTACACACTACTTACTGGATGAAGGAGCCTCTTGTAGGGCAAAGGGCAAAATCACACCATCAATGGGCCCTGCCTTCCCGGGTCTCCACTCACCCATGGACTCTAGGATAAGGTCTTTCCAGGAGGAAGCCTCTCATCCCAAGGCAGGCGAGCTGGCTAGCAGCTTTTTTTGGGGGGTGGGGTGGGGTGGGGGGGGATGTCTTGCCTTATACATATGGAAAGTCAACTTTCCAGCTCCAAGGACCCACTGAGTGCCTATGGGCAGACAGGAATGGAAGCCTCCAGTCCTCTCTGTCCCTAAGCCTGGACAGTCTTAGTAGTTTTGAGGGCAGAGGTTCTGAGTACCCACCTAGGGACCACAGACCCTTTTATTATGTGGGGTTTGCTACAATAATCCCAGAGACTGAGCTGGCACCAAGCATTTGGGACACAGAGGACTGGAAGCTGAAACTCCAAGGTGCTTAACAGGCCTGTTTGAGAAGATGACATTTGAGATGATAGCTTTGGGGAAGGGAAATGACACCATCCTTTCCCCCATGGGCATCAGACAGGTTAAACAAAGACCCTGAGGCTTGGTAAAGTCCTCTGCTTTGGAGACAGAAGGATGCCAGTATGCCTGTGGCGGAGTAGCAGACCCAGCATCAGGACATGAATCCCAGAGAAGTAGACCAGGCTGAAATGGGACAGTCTGAAGGCCTATTGTCTTCCCTGTTACTTGCTTTATGACCCATGCCTTTCCTGGATAACAGGCCCCACTGAGGCTCAGCAGCAGGAGGTAGCAGAAGGCTTTGAGGTTATCTGAGAGGGGCCAGCAAAGTAGCCTGAGCATGGCAAAAGCTGATTGCAGGCCTGAGGAGAAACCCAGCCACCGACTCCACTCCAAGTCTGACTGCTGTGGGACCAGCCATGGTTTTTTTTTTTTTTTTAACTTTCCATGATATTGAGGCAGCCAAATACTGCCCTCTGCTGGTGTACCTGTGTATAACACCCAGAGCTTTCCTGAGAACTGACAAACCTCAGAGCCTCTAAGTCCCCTTCTGCAACTACTCAACCTTCATTTTTTCCTTAGCCCTAGACAGGTCTCTCTTCCCCTTTGCCCCCTTCCAAGCTGTTTCTTCTAATCAGGCATAGTACAGAGTAGTTTAACCCTAGAGCAGCACTTATCATGATCTCTGCCTTGCCTCTGAGCTGATTCAAGACTCAGGAAAAACAAAAATAACCCCCCAGCTTTAGGGTGGCCCAGTCAGGATTCTCCAAGTTCTATCCACTCTCATCCACCTAAGCCACCCCTTCCTGCTCATCTCCCTTGGTGAAGTTGAACTCCAGAGAATGCCCCCAGGGGAGTGACAAAGTCTAGGTCTCCCACAGAACACGTGAATCTCAGGAGTCACCCTCTGCTTGTCACCTCTGTCCTGGACATAGCTATAGTACCTGCGTTACAGGAGAGGACAGGGGTCTAGGCTTGAGGTGGAGTAGAACAGGGCAGGACAATCCAAGAGGCCACGGGGCCAGGCTGCAGCCCAGCAGGAGTGACTCAACTGTAGCAACTCAGCTTTGCTTTGAGCTTCCAGGACCCTCCTCAGCTCTGACTTGCTTCTGCAGTAGCTGCAAAGCTCTTTATCTGGGAGGGTAGGAAGCCAGGAGGAAAGGAGGGAAGAGAGGGGATAGGTGGGCCCATGGTAGAAACATAAGACCAAGAATATTCATCCCTTGGTATCCAAAACAGACACCTTGTATACTAAAAGTCTTACTACTCAAGTTCCACATATGAACAGCCCCATGTTCCACAACATCTCTGGCAGGCCTGGATGGACTGTAAATATCTTGCAGTATCTAGTTATGCTCTATGGGTTAAGGTAAGGACAGGAATCTGGCTTGTTCTGCACAGCCATATTTAGGGAATATGTCCAGTCTGGCTGAGTCCAGGAATGCAGAGCCTACAAGAGTCCACACACTTGAGTAAGACAGCAGGGCCACAGGCCTCACTCCAACCTGGGTCACAGGTTGTTCATCTATCCAGTCTCCAGTGAGGACCAACTGTGTGCTGGACACGGGGAAAGCCTTGGAGACAGTGAATTCAGACATGGTTTTCTAGCCCCCTCCAACCCAAGGTGATACCCTCTGAGAATGACAGTGGGCCTGTGGGTGGTGCTACAGAGAGGGATGGCGGGGGGGGGGTGCTCTGCAGGGGCAGAGGTGGGAGGGGGACCTTACTGGACCCATGTTGAGTGAGCCTGAGACCCAAATGATGAATGGTGATGGACAGCTTTGGGGATGACAGGAATTAAATGAAAGGGGTTGTGGTTAGGCCAGGGTATCTTGTGATCACTGCAGCCCACAGAGAAAGTTCAAGTCAGCCAGGGGACACAAATCTTTCAACATAATGACTGAATTTCTCTACAAGGAACATACCACAGGGCATGCTCACATGTGGTCTAGGGCTATGGTCAGAGCAGTGCTGGTGCTCTGCACCTGGGCTCCAGTCAGCCTGCCTGGTGTGTCCAAATGCTAATGGGGGTGGGTGCATATGTGAGTTTGGGGTCCTAGTCTGAGATCTCTACAGAGTTCATTGGTTGACAGGACATGGAGTCCCCTGACATGGCAGATGCCTGAATATGCTGGGAGAAAGAACACAGCGGGAAGCAGGAGTCTAAAGGATTTGGGGTCCTAGCTAAGGACCTGAGGATCACCTCTGCAGGGGGCTATAGGCTCACGGCCCTGCAGACCCCATGTTCTGTTCCTACAGCACTCATGGCTGTGGGTAGGTAGATGAAGTCTGGGAGGGTGACAATAAAGGGGGGGGTGGGCCCTAGGGCAAGGACTCAGTGTGAGACTGCACTTGGTCACATTCATTCTGTCAGTCTCTCATTCATCCACTCTCAACATTTTATTGAGTAGCTCTGGTGACCCAGGCACTGGGGTCACAACCCTGAACAAAAAAGATCAAGACCCTCTTCTTATGAGACTGGGACCTGAGCGTGCTATGCCCTCAAATCCCTGGTCAGCCCTTCCACCCACCTGGGCCACCAGCAAAATCCCCATAGAAGAAGGGCGGAGATGGGGGGGGGCACTGGCTTACTCAGGTAGGAAGTGTGTGCTCTCCTGGGCAGGATCCCAGCATAGAGATAGGATAAGGAATATTCACCTCATAAAAACTGTCCGAGCTCCTGCTGCCCAACTGCTCTAGACACCAGAGAGACAAAGACCATGTGGCCATGGTCTGTCAGGCCCCAGTGGACATGGACTCTGGGAGGTACACTCATCGAGCACCATAGGTCCCTTCCTGTTTGGGAAGGAGGTGGTATCCATGCCTCAGACAGAGCAGCCAGCCAGGTTACCGGAGGCTACAAGATTCTGGCGTCATGCCCACTGCCCATCCTTCTGTTTCACAGACTCTTTGTGAAAAAGATTGTGCAGTCTGCACAGCTCCAGGACATGGTTTGCATCCACAGATAATAGCTGCTCTATGGAATTGTACAGTACACAGGCTGCACCACTTACCCTGCCCAGTGGCCCTGTCCTCACCTACCTCGTTGTGTATGCCCCTGAGGACACGGTTGAGCATTTTTCATAGCTCACTCTACTCTCGCTGGCCCACTGTACATGTTCACTCATCTGATTTTTTCATTTTTAAATATTTTTTATTTTCATTTGTGTCTATGTGTGGTATATGCACAAGTGCAGTACCCTCAGAGGCCAGAAGATGGTGTTGTATCTCATGGAGCTGGAGCTTTGGGTGGTTGTGAGGGCTTAACATGGGTGCTGGGTCTTCATAAGAGCAACAAGTGCTCTTGATCACGGAGCCATCTCTCTAGCTCCACTCATTTGCTTTTCACAACCCTCTGTGAGCAGGATCAGAACTGATTTTCTAAGTCAGTTTCAACCCCAGCTCATTGGCAGACTTAGTAATTGCTAGATGGCTGAAAGTTTTTATAATGATGCATTTTTCTTGTGATTCTCACCACAGAAAGTTAGCATTATTACTGTTGTTGTTGTTAATTGCTGTTTTTTGTGGGGAGTGAGGTGAGCTGGAGATTCAAAGCAGGACCCAGCCCATGCTAGTCAAGTGCTCTACCACTGAGCTGCACCCTACCTAGACTGTAGGACATTTGAACAAGAGGACATCCAGTTGACCAGGAATCCCATAGCTGAGAGATGGCACATTTCCCGGTGGCATGTCTCATCAGGTGCATTCCCAGAAGTTTCTTTAACCTGAATTTTTGTGTGTTGTTATGTTCAGACTGAACATACACCTTGCTAACTTCCTTTTTTACTGGTAGCCTTTGCTGAGAGTGCCCCAAGGAGAGCCCCGTGCCAGAGTCCTGCAGTGGTGTTTATGGTAACATCCAGAAGCCCACTTCGCTCTTGTCTGCACTGCTGGTCGGCTTTTTGTTGTTTTGTTTGTTCGTTTTCACTGAGAATGTTCTAGTGTTACCTCAGATTCTATAGAGAATTGGTCTGAGTCACCCTGGCAGAAGAGAACAGATGGCAGGTCCCTGGGAAGGGCTGTGTTGGGGCTGGAAGCATGTGCCTTCTTCTTGACAGCAGCATTGGCGGGCAGAAGCAGCACAGCTGGGGCCAGGATGAGGGCCCTTTTGCCCCTTCCCTGCCAAGATTCATTTCTCCAATTGGACCTAACTCTGTCTTCCACATTCCTAGAGCCAAAGTTCCAGCAAGGCCCTCATGACTTTCTGGAATCCTCCATGTGCCTCCTCTATCACTTGCCCATCATTGCCAAAAGGAAAGGTCTTCCTTCCTCTCACTGTGCACCAAGTCTCATAAGGTACATGATGCCCCTGTCACTCAGAAGTCCATAAGAACCTGTATTACCTCATCTCTTACCTGTCCTTCTCTCTCTCTCTCTCTCTCTCTCTCTCTCTCTCTCTCTCTCTCTCTCTCTCTCCTCCAAAATATCTCTTTTTTCTCTTCTTATCCCCACACCATACTCAGGGCTCATGCTCCCTCCAGAATGAAGGTCCTAGCAGTCAGATACTGTGTGAGCAGTGGTAACTGCATGCACTTTACCATACAGGGAAGTAGGAGTGAGTATTTTCATCACCCCTGCCCACCACTGGAACAGACAATCACCCCAACCCCCCCCCTTCCTCCCTACAGGACAATTAAGGGTCTTGTACAGTTCCATTAAGACAGCGCTGCGGAAAGGGCTGAGGACCCAAAGTGGTCCCCTTCTCCCAGCAAGGGTGTAGCCATTCTCACCTCTGTCTCCCTACTTACTTAGGTCTCAAAGCAAACCTGGGTCAGCCTTGTCCTATATAGATGAAGGAAGGCGAGCATGGCAAATTCATGGTGATTATGGTAGGGCCACTTTTGGCTTGGGGACCTGGCTCACTGGTCCCCTTTACACAGCCCAGTGCTCCATGAGCTCTCTGATCTGCTTAATTTACATGTAAGTCTGCCCTGTCCTGTGTAGCCTAAGCAGCACTGGGTAATCTTGGTTGGGGAGAAAAACATGTTGGTCAATGTCCTGTACTGGATACTGCAGTCTCTAGAGGGAATAAGTGAGCATGCCCAGAGCTGGCCTGAGGGGCCTTGCATGAAAGGTGAGGTGAATAGGAACAAGAGGAGGTGTTGCTGAGTGCTTAATTCTGAGACCCTGAGCTGGGAGTACAGAACAATTCAGATGTCCACCCTGCCTGTGACCCTCGCACCAGCCAGATTCCAAGATTTGAATTCAGTTCCACAGGCTGTGTGAGACCATAGTGATAAAGTTTATTTTGTGGCAATGTTTATGTGGATGTCTGTGGATGTGGAAGGGATTGGCTGATACATGAGGTGCATTGTTTATATCTGGAAAAAGCATGCAGGAAGCCCTGAGTTTGACCCCTCAGCACCTCATAAGGCAAGTATAGTTGTGCATACCTGTAAACCAAGCACTGAGGATGTGGAGGCAGGAAGATCAGAAGTTCAAGGTTATCCACATCTCCACTGTGTTAAAGGCCAACCTTGACTAAACAGAGGAGACTCTGTTTAGAAAAAAAGAAAAGAAAAGAAAGAAAGAAATTGGAAAATCTTCAGACAAATTTAGTTCTGGAAGTGGGGCTTCTGGGACGAACAGAGCTTAAAGTCACTGCCTCACAGCTGTGAGTGGGGAGCACAGCTGAGCTCAAGTTTGAGACCTTCCCAACCCAAAGTCCCCAGCTGATGGTAGAAATCTCTCCAAGCCTTGATCACTGGACTCACTGCCTGATGAGAGGTGGGGCTTAGGGGTAAGTTGGAAAACCCTAGAACTACTTACTATATCAGGTTTGGTCCTAGATCCCTCTGCACTCCTAGCTCAGGGTCTCCTAATTCAACACTCAGCAACAAAACCCCTCTTGTTCCCATTCAACCTACCTCCCAGACTGGGCTCTTCAGGCCTGCTCTGGGCATGCTCACTGCAGCATTTCCTCGGGAGGCTGAAGCATCCAGTAAAGGGTAACATTGATCAATATGTTTTTTTCCCTAATCATGGGCTTCTTCAGGTGTGCCTATGAAGTACCATCACCAGCCTTGACAAGCTTGCTGTACCACAGTCAGCTTGGGACACTCTGAGGCATACCTTGCAAGGAGGGACTGGTGCCAGCCCTTGTGGTCCCAGATGTCCGTTCCTTCCCAAGCATGCCCTAAGGACCTTTCTTAGCTATCATGGGGTGGGAATCTGATCTTCTTCCTCAAGTCAGGGAATGGAGAACCCAGTGATATCTGGTGTGCTGCAGAAAGGAGTGTTTGCTGAGATTATAGAAGCCCACACACATTTCCAAAGATAATTACTTGGGAGCCGTTCCTTTCTCACCACCCTGCATTGAGGGGAGGAGCTGTAGACAATGGAATCCCCATCCCAGCCTGCCCCACAAGGTCTTCCGTATCTGGAACACTGTCCACAACTATGATTTGGGAGGCATGTGATGTGCAACTGCAGCATGAAAAAGCCTCTGCTCTGCAGAGTCTGTGATTCAGCCTTCCAAAGTGATGCCGAGCAGAGTGCTTGCTGCAGGAAAGGACACACAGTGTGAGGCCACTTAAGTGCAGCTCCAAATACTCTCAGTAGTTTACACTGCTCAGGATGGAAAGGTTCCCTACAGATCATTCATGCAGTCTTGGGAACCTGGGAGCTGAGCGAGAGAGGGTGTTACAGAGATGTGACCTCCAAGGCTTCCGGCATGTTTATCAAGTGAGGTTTTTCATTACAGGCAGCTGATGCATTAGGGTTCACAGTGTTCATCTTTATGTCTTTTGGAAATTTTAAAATATTTTTAATGTCATAGCACATTATCATTTTCCGGATCCATGCAGTACTTTCTATTTCCTGCACACATGCATATGTGCATGAATGCGTAGGAAAAGCGCTTGAATTCTGCAGTCCAGACAGATGCGAACCATTCCCCCTGCAGAGATGAGCAGGAGGAGTACAATGTGGGATTGAGGGGAAGAGGACTGTTCTTACTTTATGAATAGTCATTCTTGACAGGGCTGGTGAAGCACACCTTTCATTCCCAGCATTCCGAGAGGCAGAAGCAACCAGATCTCTATGAATTCCAAGCCAGCCTGGTCTACACAGTGAAATTCAGGCCAGTCAATGTTACATAGACCCTGTCCCAAAAGAAAAAATGTTCACATTATTTCTGCACTTTGCATTTTACTTACAGAAAAAGAAAAATACAGTGCTGGGGTGTGAAGTATGTGTGTTTGGGGGACTGGTACAGGTAAAAGGGTACAGACTCTAGAGCTCCACAGTTAGTCCTGTGTCCACCTGAAAGGGGGATGGGCTGTTGTCCCCGTGAAGATGGTCCAGCACTGAGATGCATGGCTGTCTGCCTGGAATGACCAGGACTGGCATATCTCCTTGTCATGTGCAGCAGCCTTCTCCCTCTTCCCAAATGTTGTTATGCTCCTGCCTAGGGGACAGATGGCCACAGGTTGGAAGACAGAGACACTCTGCCTGAATATCCCTGTCAGCCTGCAGGTTGGAATTTTCCAGTCTATGAGGCAAAGTCCTAGATAGGAGATTTCTGGAACCAGCTCTGGAAGCTGCTGCTTCCCCTAGACTGCAGGGATGCGATGGGGGCGTGGATCCAGAGACTAGCTGTGAAGTGCTCTGTGTCAGCCTCACCCTGAAAATGTCGACCGCTGGGTGGTCCTGTCTTACAGTCTTACCCAGGGCAGTCAGTCATGCCAAGGCTGACTGTCACTCCCTCCCACCTCAGGCATCTGGTCACAGTTGAAGTGGACAGGTGCAGTCTGCCACACCATTTCTGTGACTCTGAAACCTCTTGTGCCCTTGAGCTTCATATCTCCAAAGTTGGACCAAGCAGTCTGACTCTTGCTTGGTGGTAGCATGTTCCTGCACTTTCTGTTACTTCCTTGAACTCAGGAACTTCTGGGGTCTCAAATTAGAGTTCAGCTAGAATGTCAATTTTATGGTTTTAGGGGTTCCCTTTATCTGACCAGACCTGACTGGTGCCAGGCAAAAAGCATCAGGTGTGAAAACGACTGTGTGGTGCACTCAATGCTCTGTCAAAGCCTGAAAGCCTTGGCAGCTGTTTCTGAGTGTGGAGGTCTTCGTCACTTACTCTAATATAGCAGGATCCAGATGTGTGTGCCTCTCTGGAAGAGGGACCAGAAAAGGTACAGGTATACAATGGTTGTCATGGGTCCAAAGGGAGGACAAGAAACAGCCCAGGATGGGAACTTTAGAGCAGAGTGCACACAGGGTAGACAGTTCTCAATCACAGCTTCAGTTTACTCATGTGATGTGAGAGTGGGAAAAGAAGCTCCTCTTTAAGAAGTTTGAAAGGGTATCACTTGAGCTCAAGTATACTGGTGGGGTGTTAGTACCCACCCACCCCTAGGATGCCTTTATGAGCAGCTGTGGTTAATTACACACATTTCGGATATGTTCTCAACTTTAAAAAACAATAGGACTCAAAAGAGAAGGACCTCTTCTGATGCTGTGGTGGTATTCTGATCTTGATAAAATACAGTGCAACTCAATCAAGGAGAGAGATTGGGCCAGTTTACCATGTGCTAAGCCTGAATAAATCTGAATTATTCCTATGACAGCATTCTTTTGGGGCTCTCATGGGAAGACTGGCCATTTCTAGAGTCCCCTGCATTTGGCTACCCGGGTGCTTCAGCAGATTCTATGCTGCATACAAGGACGCTCCGCCAGAAGAATGGGGCCCTCCTCATCTGGCCTCTGTACCTCTTTGCTGTAAGTTTCTCACTGCCTCTGAGATCCATTTTCTCTGTAATAAAAGAACAGAACTCAAGAGTAAAACTTCCCTCTTCACCCAACTTCAGTGGGTCTGTCTGAGAGGCTAAAAGAATGGAAAGAAGAAAATAGCCTGGCAACTGCCACCTCCATCCAGAGGGTTCACACCTCACTACCTTCTCTGGAGGAAGCTTTGCAAGAGAAGACTCAGGCCAAAGTGCTGGCTGGGTCACCCTGTGTCTGTTAGTCCCCCCCCCTGCCCCGTGCTGCCTCAGGATCTGATGTGTGCATTAAAAAGTGTTCCTTTTGCACAAGCTCAGCTGGGTTTGGGATTCCTGACTGACACTTGGTAAACAGGCAGCCTGCTCAAGGAAGCATAAAATACACATCAGGGAGAGAAGGTGATGTGCAGGGAGAGGAGAAGCAGGGCATTTCTCATCTCCATCTCCTCTCCGCCCTGTTGGTTGCGCCAGCATCCTCAAATCCATCCAGTTTCTTTCTGCCTCAGGGCCTTAGCACAAGCTCTTTGCTCAGAAAACTCCTGCCATAGCAGTCCGAGGGGTGAAGGCTCATGGAGAAACCTCCTTTCACTGCCCCCACCTCAAGAAGATGGCTCCTCCCTCCCCTTTCTTTCTTCTGCCTAGTGAACCCTGATCTGATTGCCAAGCACAGTTCTGCATTCTGACTTTTATGTTTTCTCCTTGTTTTCCCCCTAGAATGCATCCTTTTTGAAGGTAGATGCTCTGCAGGCACACTGGTAGTGCTGGGAGGAGAAGGGGGGAAGCGAGGGAGGAGAGGCACTACAGCTAGAACAGACTGGCCCCAGCCCTAGTTCCTTTCCCTTTAGGTTATGACTGGCAGCAGTGGTCCAAGCTATGTCATCTGCTATGCAGTAACTGTATGTGGTCAGCCCTCCAGAACCAGTTACACAACTGTCAGGATCCCATTTTACAGTAGCACTTCTGAGATTTTCAGGCAACACTCAGCTTGCTGAAGTCTCATGGCCCCTAACTCCAGGGCACAAGATCTTCCGAGTTCTTAGTTTAGTGGCTCCTGTTTCCATGCCAGGGACGGAAAAGCTGCCCTGGAAAGCAACGCCATCATTACATTCTTCGGGCTGCGAGTGCATTTTAGCAACGGATTTCCAGGTTTCCAGTGAGGGCCAGAAGGAGCCACTTCGTTGGTCTCAGCGCCAGGGCTCTTGGTTTTGCAGCCGCATCCGCAGGGCGGCCCTGTTTGATGCTGCAGTTGTCACGGCAACGAGCACTTTGGCGATTGGTCCAGTGAGGCCGCACTACGTTGCTCTTGGAAGGAGGGGGGCGCTCCTGCACTCCTGTCCCTCCTCCGGATGCTGCGAGAGCAAACCGGCACAGACACCCCCCTCCTCCAGCCCTCCCCTGCTCATCCCAGCGCACTGTCACCCCGGATGTGCGGGAGGGAAAAATCCCAAGGAAGTCCCAGGTAGCAGAGAGGCAGACGCCCCCGCCCAACCTTGCGACCATGGTGACTCGACGTCTTCCCAGGCTTCTGGGCACAGTGTAAACCCTGCGTAGGAGGACCTGTTTGGAGCCCCCTGCCACATTACACCCAGCATTTCTAGATGAACCTGCCAGTCCTGGGAAAGTAACTGCCCTTGGCTTTCATTTTCTTCCTTTCCACCTCGCTCGAGCATCCTGTTCTTCCTCTGAACCACCTTGAGCCTCCTCAGTCCAGGCAGGAGAGAGAAGGAAATCAGACTTGGGCAGGATGGCTTGCCGAAGACGCTATTTGTGAGTATGCAAGACAAGTTTATCCTAAATCCTGAGGCAGAAAGGACCACTACTCATGTTGGAGTGAGGGGCTTGGTGGGGGTGGGGTGGCTGCTCTGCAGGTGGCTTTCAGGGGGAGCAAGCTTTCGTCCAATGTTTGTTCCCTGCGGCAGAGGCAGTGTTGTTGATGATGAGGGGAAAAAAGAATCTTAGTCAGCAAGTCTTCCTTGAGCTGTGAAAGTCCCCCACTGAAGCAGGCACCCTCCTCCTAATCCACATCCACAAATGAGGGTCCCAGACTCATGGCCGTAGTCTAGGCTTTTGGCAGTGCCCCTGTCAGACCTGTTTAGGGAAAGCTTTGATGTTCAGCAAGCTTATGGTCTGCACCTAAGCCAGGTGGAGGGCAAGCAGGCTGAGACAGTGGCTGGAGATGGCCTCCTCGGTAGACAGGTGAAGGTGGCAGCAGTGTCCAGCTGTGTCAAACACAGGTGTAATGTGCCGGTACAGAGCACCCGTCTGCTGGGCCTGATGCCAGCAGTGGAGGTGGTGAAAGTCGGGCTTAGGGTGGTGACATCACGGGACTGGGTATTTATGGAAGCAAAGCTGTGCTTAGTGAAGCCAGGCTTCCCAGGGGGCAGTGGGATTCAAATGCCAACTTCCTTCTCGGCTCTCTAGGGGGCTCTGCTGGTGCTGTTCTGGAAAGAGCAACCTTTGCCCTGTGTGGGCTCTTTAGGCCCTGGAGACGGAATGAGATTTGGGTCTGGTCTCTGTCTGCCCTAGGGTCTGCTCACTGCTTGGAAGCTGATAGGGACAGTTTGGTAATCTTGGACCTTTCAAGATTTGAAAGCAAGGCATGGCGTTCTGGAATTAGGATCATCTACCAGGACTAAGAGAGGGGGCTTGCAACAGTTTGTAGGAGGTCATCTGGGAGATTTGAACTATCCTCAAACAGGCTTTGGACTCCAAGAGCCCCACACCCCATCAAGGGCCCTCTGAGCCCTCCTTAAGCCTCGCCTCCTCCTCTCCTGAGAGGGGCGGTTCCCATGCTAATGAGCCTGAAGGAAAGTAAACATTGCCTGTAGCTGCTTTAGCAGGCTGGGCCGGTAGGCCCCTGCGGGAGGTTCTGGTCCTGCATTTTCAGTGGAAAAGCTTGTGAGTTCTTTGGTGGTATGAAGGAACCACATAGGGTCCTTGCTCTGCGTGGCAAGATGCTCTCCCTAACCTGGAACTTCATCTCACCTTTGGGGAAGGCACTTCCCTGGCAGCAGCCTCCTTCCTCCTGCCACTCCTTTGCTGGCACAGGAGCCACCAGTGTCAAAGACACTGACAACTTGCAGAGGCCACTAAACTGCCATGGAGGGAAGATGTCATTAGCATGAAATGTGACAGCACTTACAGAGAGCACCTGGGCCCAGGGCCTGTTTCCAAAGCTAGGAACAGCTTCTGAAAGGTTTTGCTTGGGCAGGAATTAAGACAACCCTGCTCCCATTTTGAAATGGGGAAACGGAGGCTAGACAAATCACCCCTGGAAACTTGGCATGCGCTGGCGTAGATATTGGGCTTTTCATGGAAAACATTTTGCCAAGAGTACTGCTTAGAGTCCACTACGCTTCCAAGGTTCAACCTTTCGAGGGCCAGAGGCTTATATCTTAACACAGCCTTAGGCAAATAGGTGTTGGCAGCACCTATCTGGGGATCAGTGTCCCCCACCTCTGTTCTTGAAGGTCTTTCTACTCTTCCTTAACACTTGAAGCTCTGTAGGCTGAGCTATCCCTAACCCCCACCTCCTCCTGTATTCTGTTGATATCAACCATCCCAACCAGATTGGCTGGGGAGGGCTGGAGGACAGCTATGGCCTCTGCCCTTGCAGAGTGTTTGGAGTCAAGCAGGCCTCACGCTGATTTACCTACTAGGCACTCAGCAGCCTATGCTTGTTCTCCATTATAGTCCACTTGACCAGGGCAGGGCCCAGCCCAGCCAAGGGATCTTTCAGTAACTACTGCTCCAGACTTCTGGTTCCCCTGGCCAGCTGTGAGGAATGGGACTGATGGCTGTCAGCTCAGAGCAGTCTGGGCTAGTCTTGTGCTTTTTCATATCCCGTGGCTTGGTTCTACCTCCCTCAACTGCTGTAAATATAGTATGATCAGTCTCTTTATACAGAGCATGAAACTGAGGTACAGAGAGGAAGGAACTTGACTGAACTCCTGAAGCTATTTGCTGCTGTACCTTTAGCAATTCTGTCCTTCCCCATATGCTCTATCCCAGACCTGGGCAGCCATGTGTCACCTGATCAAGGTATCTCTTGGTCTAGTGGTGCCCCCCAAATAGGCACACTGTATACCCTGTTCTGCCTCCCCACTCATCCTCACCTCATTCGTTTTGCCCCCTGGGTATTCTACTGTGGGTCACTCTGAAAGTTAAATGTATCACTGAGAGAGGTGGGTCCTCAGTCTGCTATGGAGGTGCCCTGGTGATGGGATAAAGATAACGATGAAAACAGTACAATAGTAACTGAGTGGAGAAATCTCAAAGCCTATAATCCTTGACCAAGCTGCAACTGACAGCTTAGTCAGCTTAGTAGGGCTGTGAGGAAGGTACTCCATCCTGACTGACCACAGCAGTACCTTCACCATCCTCAAGTGATGTCTGAGGAGGAGTCTTGGCTCAGCACATCCTCCGGCTCTAGCGTAGGCAGTGCGGCTGTAAGGATTTGCAGAGCAAGGTGCCTCTTCCCATGTCTGTGGTCCACCCATCTACCCACTAACTGGCTCATTTGTTCACTGCCTGGAGCTTCCTGGCTCCTCTTCCCTTCCTTTTCTCTCTGAGCAGCCATGCAGGGCTAAAGCTGCAGACCTCCCACTCTGCCATTCTCTGACTTCCCTGCTGGGCTTCCATCTACCCTGCCACTATATTCAGCTTGTTGGGTGGTCAGGGTGCCTTCCTACTAGAATATCAGCTCTACCTGACAGACTCCTGATGACATGTAAGCCCCAGGGACCTCCTACACCTAGAAAAATGCCAGGTACATTTCATGAACTCAGGATCCATGATCAAGTCTTGTGTAGTGCCAGGCATTGTCTTAAACGGGACTACAGAGCTGTTAACTACAGAGCATGCACTGCCAGGCTCCTGGAGAGGCACATGTGAACAACATCAGCCCCAACACAGAGTGGTCTCCACAGTTGGCTGGACCCTGAGGACTGGAACTGACATTTTCAACACAAAGAGAGCAGGAGCCTCTGAATATGCAAATGCCATGACCCTCAGCTCATTTGACCATACCCTTGACCCTAGGGCTATTCTTACTCGCATTGTACAGACCACTCAACTGAGTCTCAAAACAACTTTCCCAGGGAGCTCTTAAGAAGGGGTAAACCTGGGGAGTCTTCACTCCAAAGCCAAGCTATAACTGTTATCATGCTGAAAGATTTTGCCAAAATGGCAAACACTGGCTGAGTGTGAGGAAAAGAGAGATGAGCTAGCAGCATGGGTAGGACCCTATGGGCTGGTTTCCACTGTCCCAGCCCAGGGTAGACTGAAGCAGAGGCATGGAGGTGGGGCTGAGGATGTCAGAGAGTAGAGGAGCACGAACCTGGCTTGTCGCTTGGCTAGAGTGGGCAGTTGGGGAAGCTGCTGGAGTTGGGAGCATCTGGTCTTTAGTCTAGGCTGAGACTTGCTCTCAGAGGACTTCATGCTTCTACTCTTATTCAGCCCCATACCTCTGCCATGTTGAATCTGTGGTTGACCCATATTGCAGGGAAGTGACTTGCTCAGGTTCATGAAGTCTGTCTAACCCTAGATCCTGCACCCTCGCCACCAGTCCTCATCTCTCTGTCCTTGGTATGGCAGCTGGTTGGCAGCCGGTGTTTAGAAGGTAGGATTCAAGAGAGGAAGAATCCAGGAGGTGGCAGGACACCGGTCAGGTGCCCCTAAGAAGTACCTGCATGTCATGCCCTTACTATCACTTTTGATAAATATTTGTCCAGATCAGTTCTATTGGACACAGGATTTAATATTCATCCATTCATTTGTTTATACATGCATTCTTTAATTTGTTATCGTATGTGTGTCAGGAGACACATGCCATGGCACATAAGTGGAGGTCAAGAGGAAAACTTTGTGGAGTTGATTCTCTCCTTCCACCTTTTTCTGGTTTGGGGGATTGAAATCATGTTGTCACTGAGTTGAGGCCAGCTTGAGTAAGACATCAACCCCCTGCCTGTATCAAACACGATAAATGTCCAAATGTGTTTTGTGTGACTTGGCTATACATTGAGTTTTCTAGGAATGTGACTGCTCTCGAAGTCAAGGGAAGATCAGACGGTGATATGTTGGGAGCTCTGCCAACAGCTGTCACCACCCAGGGCATTATGTCCCCGAGGGCAGTGGCTTTCCTGGGAACAAAGTTACCTCAGCAGGTGCCTGTGGGATGAGTTGGCTACTAGTGGCCTCTGCTTGGCAAATGATTGTTTTCTCAACACCAGGTCTTTCCCTGCAGTGTCCATGTGGAGCAGGCTATGGGTTTGGTGTGGTATGGGTGTGGGCAAGCCTTATTGTGTCTGCACTTCCTTTTCAGAACAGAAGTGGGCAGTGTAGTTTGGGGTAGACAGAGGGACATAGAGGCAGGGGTCTTCACAGTAATGAAATTATTATGTTTAGTCTGGTTTATAGTCTTGGATTCAGTCAACCATAAATAAAAATTTGGTGGGTTATATGAATGTGTTGGGGTGTGTGTGTCATTTCCAGAAAGTTCCAAAGAACAAAACTCTGATTTGCCTGGCTCTGTGCCAGGCACTTGACTGAACTCACAGGAATTTGTGGATATGTAGACACTGTGCTATGGCCTCCTCTTCTCCACAGGTCTTTCATGCCTGCACACCTGGACCTTTGATGTTGCTTACCTTGAGTGTGTGGGCCTGTGTGGTCACATCTGCTATTGGCTTGCTCTTCATGTATAGCCTTTCCACACCATTATTCCTCAAACAGCACAGTGTCACCACTCTTCCATAGCAACTACCTGGCACTTGACATGCTGTGTTACCTAGAGGTAACTGAGTGTCTGGGGTACTGAGTGTGGTGGTGGTGTATACTTGTGATCCCAGCATTCAAGATGTTGAGGCAGGAGGATGGAGAGTCCATGGCCAGGTATCTGAAGGATCTGCAAGCCAATCCTTATGAGTACTGAGGGACAATCATCCTTGATCCCACACCTGCTTATCATTTCTTCTACATTTCCCATCTTTCCTGATAACCCATTTTGTGACTGTTACAGAACCAGGCCAGGCTGTGGAAGGTCCTGGAAGCCCAGAATGGGGCCTAAACTACAACAGAGAAGTCACTCCTGCTAGGGGCAGCCTGGTCCTGTAGTCTCTCTGGCTGCCCTTTCCTGCCCTGCTCAGTACATGCACTCCATGTGACTTCTCTGTCTTCTGATACCCATTGTCTCCTCTCTTTGCTCCAGAATAGCAAGAGATACAACAGCTCTGGAGAGCACAGAGGCCTGGGTAGGCAGGCTGGACATCTGTAGTGTGGTGTTTGGGAGCTGCATGCTCCATGGAGGCCTAGGCTAGGGACACCCCCCCGCCCCCCTCTCTGGGATGAGGAACATGTTTCCAGGTGCTCCTGGAGGTGGAACATTGGTGTGTGTGTGTGTGGGGGGGGGCATAGCTTAGTGCTATGCTATTCTACCACATGTACACTCTACTCAAGGGATGAGCAAGACTAAGGAGCTGGTGCCCTGTGGAGTTCTGTGGTGTTACTGTTTGGAAAAATGACTACAGTGTTGGCAGGAACTCTTAATATTATTTTCTTATAATTGCAGATGAGTCTAAAATTATCTCAGAATCACACATTTGATTTATCTGGTTTTTGTTTTGTTGTTGTTTGGAGAGGTTGGTGCTGGGAATGGTCTAAGTGTGTGATATAATACCAAGCTGCACACAAGCCCCAACAAATTCAATCTTTAAAAAATTGAGTCTCTGGGGAATAGAGAGATGGCTCAGCAGTTAAGAGTGCCTGCTGCATTTCCAGAGGACTTAGTTTGGTTCCCGGCACTCACATCAGGCAGCTTGTAACTACCTGTAACTCCAGCTCTTTTCTGTCCTCTATGGGTACCTGCTCCCACAGGGCATTCACTCACACAGACACTGTGTTGCCTGGTTTTTATGTCAACTTGACACAAGCTAGGATGGTCATTTGGAAAGAAGAAACTTCAATCGAAAAAATGTAGTTACCAGATTAGCATGTGATCCATTTTTTTTTTAATTGGTGAGTGTGGGGGCCCAGCCCATTGTGGGAAATGCCACCCCTGGGCAGTTGGTCCTGGGTTGTATAAGAAAGCAGGATGAGCAAGCCATGAGGGGCAAGCCAATTAGCAACACTCCTCCATGGCCTCTGCATCAACTCCTGCCTCCAGATTGAGGTCCTGCCCTCATTTCCTTTGATAATAAACTATAACATAGAAGTTGTTTTTGGTCATGGTGTTTATCACAGTGATAGAAGCCCTTACTAAGGCAGACACATGCACATACAAATAGGTAAAAGTTTTATACACACACACACACACACACACACACAGTCCCAGCTTTTAGAAGCAATAGTACAAGCCCCTCTGGAGCTAGTAGGCCTGACCATCAGCCAGATACTTGAGCAGGGCCTGGCCCACTGTCCCTGGATCCTTTCCAGAGTCAGGGCCCAGCCCAACCTGAGGGTTCCTCTCAAGAAGGCTCTCCCTCTCCCCTGGGCCTGTGAGTCTGCCTGGCTGTCAGCCATGCCTGCTCTCCCTTTGCCCAGAGCCACATATGTTAGTAATGGTACAGTCCCCACGCTCTCCTCTGCCTGCTGCCGCCACAGCAGGCAGCCGGGACAGAGACAAACTGAACACTCCCGCAAATGCCATTTTGAAGACAAAAATGGAAACCAGTCAGCTAAAACGAAAAGGTTACGAGAAACAAGGCCTTTTGATGGTTTTGGCGTTCTACAAATTGACTATTCTGTGAATTGGCTTTCAGCAAATTGCCTTGTCACAAACTAAGGGAGAGGCAAGACAGAGCTGGTGAGCTGGACTGGGCTGGGGTAGTCAAAGCCAGGTCGGCATAGTGTGGATGTAGAACAAGGCCTATGAATGCCTGCAGCCGTGCCGCTGCTCCCCACTTTGTTCTGTGTCCTGGGATCCATTTAGGTGGGGGATGCACCTGCCCATGTTTCACACAGCCTGGCCTCAGAGGGGCAAGAGTCCAAAACTGAGCTAGGGCTGAAGCATGTCTGACCACAGGATGCTTTTACTCACCTCAGTAGCTCCGTTCCTCAGCACTAAGACATTTGTTTGGAGTGGCTCACAAGGGACATGATGCGTTTTTAATTGCTATGGTGCTTGCTGAAATTCAAAGCCTGTCTCTTGGTGGCTACTGGATAACAACATTTCCCCCATCTGTTATCCAGTGTCAGTAAGAGAAATGTCCTCAAGTGTCTTCAACCCCTTACTCTTGGTTGGACTTAAGTCCCTGACTGTCTCCAGAGCCAAAGAGTGATTAGGCCACCTTGGCAGAGCTCCCAGGACTAGATGGGATCCAGTATGTAGGGATAACTCAGACTTCCTCTCATATCTCCACGGAGCTGCTCTCAAGGACCTTGTATCTGTTGCCTATTAGCAGTATGACTTGAGTAGAGGTCTCAACTTTTCTGAACCCATTTCCTCTTCTGAGTTTTACCTTTGTGGGATGGCTGTTAGGACCTGTAAATAGTGTCCTTGCCTTGCCTTGCTATCCCCTGACATCTCCTTAGGTCCCTCCCCAGTGTGATATGCCTTAGAACATGCAAAGCCTTAAGAAATATGAGTTATCTATTGAGCTGAAAAAAAAAAAAACAGATATATTAACCAGGAATCTTTGGGTTGCAAATGGCCAATTCAAATGAAAAGAGATTCAAATGGATGCCACTAGTGACCAAAGACCTGGCTTTTATATGGCTAGACTAAGCACCTGAGCCTTGGTAACTGTCCTATGGAGGTCCTCAGCAACTTTGAGCCCACTGGCCAACCCTGGGGCAAATTGGTTCTCCCAAACAACCCAAAGCTGAGAGCCAGAAGGCTCTGGACAGGCTGTCACTGTTACCCGGCCATCCCAGACCTGGATACCTTGGCAACGCCGCCTGAACCACGGGACTGGAAACAGAGGGGAAGGTCATGTTTGTGAAGAGGTTTATTTGTGAGTCAGGGAGGGTAAACTAGAGAGAAGTCGGTGGTTTTTCTTAGTGTTAGAGAGAGTTGGGCCAGGGCAGTACAGGCACATCAGGACTGAGTCTGCAGCCTGTCTCCATGGCCCCACCCTGGAGCCCTGTGTGGAGTGTGGCAGTTAGGCTACAAGGAAAACTTGGGACCCCATGCTGCCCTAACTTCCTCTTCTCTGCTGACTTGGGTCTATACACAAGAACCCTTTTCTTTCTGATTCATCTTTTCCATTGGTATGTCTACAAATCTAAGCTATGCCAAGGGTTATATGTTCCTCAAGAAAATTCATCACTTATTCTAGATAGACCTCAAACCCTTCCTGGCATCTTGAGACAGAAGCCCTTCCCAGCTAGATTCTGCTTCCTGTAGAGAAGCAGAAGAGAGGAGAGGTGTTGTGGCCCACTGCTGACTGCCTGGCCCTAGGGCTGTTCCTGGAGTCTAAGGAAGAAGAGGTTGAAGGTTGAAGCCACAGGCAGCCTAGGTCACTGTGGCTGGCATTAACATCTCCCATGCCTGACCAGGCAGGAGAGCCAGAGGAACTAAGGCTGATGCTGGGGCATCTACAGAAGACTGGGAATTCAAAAGGGACAGGATCCCCTGAGATTCAGATAATTTTAGAATGAGGACCCCTATCCTCAGAATTTTCAATAATTCTGGAGCATTAATGAGGAGTCCCATGGACAGGACAGATGCTGCCATGGCTGATGCCTGGCAGCATTCCAGGGTTAGGCTTGCCCAAAGCTGCTGGGCACATAACCTTGCCTCCCTTCTGGCCTTATTCCTCAGACATGTCCTTGCATCTGCTACAGGCCTTGGGAAGGTGACTCTTCCAGAGAGTCCCTTAGAGGATGGGGACTCCTCCCAAGTATCACCTGCTATAGTGGGAGGCCAGGGTATGGGACTGAGCCTGAGATTTGTGCCTGTGGGGCTAATAGTGAGAGCCTCAGCTGACATCACTGATTCTGAGTATATCTAAGGCTTGTGCCTGCTCTTCTCATCTCCTAGCCACTCCTCACCCTGCCGTGCTTCCAGTCACACCTCTCTCCTTTGGGACCTTTGATTATTTCCTTTCTGCTGCTGGGACTACCATCTCCAAGGCCAGCCCTGGCTTTGAGGCTGGTGCTTAGTCTTACCAGTCATCCTGCAGGAACTTTGAGCCACCTCAGTCCCTCAGGTTCCAACTGATTCTTCCTTGAATGTTCACAGCTGGCATATAGGGCCTGGAGTTACTGTTCTGTTTGCAGATGTCTCTGGACCAGTGGAGCCATCAGAGAACATAGGATGCTTCTTGCAAAGGGAAGCATGGGGCCTGGAATGGAGCTGGTTCAGTACATGTATGTTGAGTAAGTGTAGGGTATTTATAGGTCTCTTGCAGCCTGCCATCTTCTCTTTCACAATACTTGTTTAGGGATGCATGTGGGACAGGATAAATTTTGGTAGGAAATGCCAGAGGGACTCTGGTGGGGACTGTGGCAGCCGTTGGGGCTGAGAACACTAGTACCCTACCTTGGTTGAGCTCAAGGTGAGGACCCTGGTATCCATGTGCCCTGAAAAGGGGCCCAGGTGATGACAGTACTATCCCTAAAGACTCAGGATGGTGATTTCATTGACAGAATGTAAGGAGATTCCAGGAAGGGTCTGCCTATGTCTGGGACTGCCCTCTGTATCTCATTGGACTTCATAAAGATGCTGCTACCCTCAGCTCAGGACAGGTTCTCCTCTGTAGTGCTACCAGCCTCCATGAAGCCAAGGTCACCCAGGATCTCTGCCAAGGCCACTGCCATCTGTTAGGAGAAGCTCTGCCTCTTGAACAGAGCAGATACTGAGGAACAATGCCTGCTGCCACACCATCTTGCACCCCAAAATAGAAGTGCATGCATCCCACTAGCTTGGCATGTAAGGCTTGCCCCTCCTGTGTCTTCTCCTCCTTTCTGGTTTGGGCTTCAGTCAGGGTCTCTGTTTATCTTGAGAACGCACTACCACTGAGGCATGAGGTTCAGAGAGTTCGGCTTCTGGCCCCTGCAATCCCAGGCAGTTTTTGCCCTGGATACTGTTGACTTGGCAGAAAGGGCATTTAACCCAAAACTGGGCCGCTTCTACTAGACATACCTGTCTGTTCCTTCCTCCTTACTTTTGAACCATGAGGATCCATTAGCTGTTAAAGAATTCAGGTGTAAAATGCCTGAGTTGAGCTGGGGTGAGCTGGGTTGATTTCTGAGCATTTGAATCCTGGGAAGACTGCTTATCTCAGCAGATGGTTTTGGGATTGAAGGCCGGTTGCCTGGCTGACTGTGGATGGGAGGATGTTTTCCTTCCTTATGGGTGTGGGGGATTCTGCCTCTCTGAACTTCAGTTTCCTCATATGTAATGTGGGAATCAGAAACTCCAGCTCTGGCTCAATGACTGAATGGGGCCACATCAGTACCCTAGAGTCTGAACAAGACTTTGTGAAAGACCAAAAAGACCCAATAAGTTGGCATTTCTGTATTTTCCCTGTGCTGTGTAGCACCTGAGGGTTTGGCATGATGGGTGTAAAGGTCTGCGTGAGCTGAGCCTAAGGGAAGGTCAGGGACTTTTCTTTCCTGCACTGTGTCTGGTATATTGTGGCTCCTCGTATTAGTAGTTTATGCCTGGAAAAAGCAGGATGTGGTAGTCCCAGGCACTAGACCAAGGCCACTGAGTCACAGGCCTTGCAGAGTTCTGAGCTATATGGCAGCCCTCCACTATTGTGGCCTCCACTATTGTAAGCCCATGAGGGGCTGGATTCTCCCCAGGTCCTGGGCAGTGAGAGGATATAGATTCTGGGCAAGTGGACCTACCCAGGTGGGCTTTCCTGCTCAAGTCCATCCCCGTGGTCACAGCATAGGGTCGTCTTCTCATCTGACCACTCACTTTCAGAGCTCAGCACAGGTCCCCCTACCTGTGACTTTCCTGGCTCTGTTTATTGAAGGCGACTGCCTTCCATTCATTTAGGGATTCAGTATTCTGTGGCCAACTTGCTGTGTGCCTTTTGGGCTACCCGCATGTCTCTGGGGTATCTCACCCACTCTGGCTTTGCCCATTGAGTGGGGCTGTTGAGTTACACTGGACACTGCTCATATGGGTGTCTGTTGTCTTCCTGTGTCACTGGGTGGCTAGGATGGTGGAGTATACTGTCTTAGTTACTTTTAATGCTGCAATAAGACACCATGGTGAAACTTGGTGTTCTTATAGAGTTTCTTATATAAACTTATAGAGTTTATTGGGGACTTAGAGTTTCAGAGGGTGAATCATGATCAACATGACAGGAAACATGGAAGCAGGCAGACAGGCACGGCACTGGAGCAGTAGCTTAGAACTTACATCTTGATCCACAAATATGAGGCAGAGATCTAACTAGGATTCGTGTGTGTTTTTGAAAACCCACCCTTGCCCTAGTGATACACCTTCTCCAACAAGGCCACACCTCCTAATCCTTCCCAAACAATTTCATCAGTTGGGGACCAAGCATTCAAATATATGAGCCTATTGGGCCATTGTCATTCATATTACCACATGCACTCACAATGGTCCTCTGCTTCTTGTACTTTTAGTTTTCCATGAACAACCAAAGCTTAAAAATATTAAATGAAAAACTCCAGAAATAATTTGGTAAGTTTTCTGTGACTTCTGTTATGGTGTATTATGGTCATTTCTGAGTGTTTTTGACTGCATCTAAATGTACTACATGTATACAGTGGCCAGAAGAGGGCATAGGATACCCTGGAACTGGAGTGACAGATGGTTGTAATGATGTAGATGCTAGGAACTAAACCGGTCCTCTGCAAGAACAGCAAGTGTTTTTACCCACTGAGCTGTCTCTCCAGCCCCAGTAGTGTGGCTCTTAACCCTCACTGCACCTGTTCTATATACTATGTGTTGAATGTATGCTTATAAGAAAACCTAATACTATGGTCATTGTTGCCATGGTGTTGGGCATCCACCAGGCATGTTGGAGAATATCTCTGTGTAAGAGGTTGCTTTGGCACTGTGTAGGTGCCAGGCTAAACAAATAAAATGACTCACTGTCTCAAATTGCACCCTCCCAGAGCTGATGACCACTGTTCTAAACAAATCTCCTTCCGGTGTAAAGGAGAGACCCAGGCCCAGAGTTCAGATGATACCCTGTCTCACTGGACCCCTGGCTCTTTCTACATACCCAGTCCAGGGGCATCTAGAGAGGTCCTCCCTGCATCTGGAATTTCCAGACTCTGCCTGAACTCTGGGCAGGGCAGCCTGGCGGCAAGGAGTAATGTAGAAGCCAACCTAGGGACAATCATCCCTGTGTCTGAGGTGGGCCACCTTGGCTGGTAGACAGGGCTGTGTATGAGCCAGAGCCAGTTCAGGAAAGCCAATAAGTTACCTTTGGCTGTTCTACCCAGAGGCCTGAGGATGAGGCTCAGGGCCAGACAGGATGAAGGGTGAGTCTGCCCACTGGCACCTCAGACTCCTTGTCTAAGGCATGAAGATGAGTCTGTTTACAGCTGAGGAAAGAGAGGCCTGTACCAAGGCCTATAACTCACAAGACCAGCACTGGTGCCAGCCTATGCTAAAGCCCAGTGAGCTGATCAGGAAAGTATACAGCCTCAGTATGTGACGGGCCAAAGGCCAAGGGTATGGGATCATGAGGTACCCATCCAGCCTGTTGTAGACCCTGGGACAATGGTTCCACTGTTGTGTCTATGCCTCAGAAGTCCTGGGGATGGAGTGACAGTATCCTGTATTCTGAGTAAAGGGACAACTGACCTCCATGCTAGTCTTTCTGTTCTTCTGCAGCCACAGAATGGCCAGGAACATGGGCTCTTGAGTACCTCAGCATAGCTAAATAGTTCTGCTGTAGAATGCCAGGACCTGGTGTCTACACAGAGGACAGGGAGGAGATTTGGGGCACAGAAGGACAGGGAGGAGATTTGGTGCCTACCATCTTCTCCATTGCCATAATATCTTCCCCAAACAGAGAAACTTCAAAAGCTCTGAAGACAGGCAAACACTCCAAATGCTGGCTAGAAGAGGTGGGTCTGAACTTTCGTGTGGCCATCTGAGTTACACAAGGCCATAAAAACATCTCCACCCTGTGCCCACAGTTCCAAGGACAGCCCCGAAGGAGCACAGGCACCCCATTGATTTGCTGCTATGACCTGTTGACCAGGGAGTCAAGAGAGCTGAGCCAAGCCCACAGCCACTCCAATGAGCAAGGAACTTTGCCATTCACTCCATATCCACAAAGGGCAGGAAGGAATGTGCCTTCAGCCCCTAAGCACACAGTCAGTGGAGGCATAGTGTCATAGAATGGATATCACAAATATTCACAGCCCCAATGCAGCTTCCTGAGATCAAAACCAGCAGAAACATCCTGAAGCAGTCACACTGTGTCTCCTAGGAGTTGGAAGAAGGGGGACTGATTTTCTCTTGTGCTTAGTACTTACTGTGTGTGTGTGTGTGTGTGTGTGTGTGTGTGTGTGTGTGTGAGAGAGAGAGAGAGAGAGAGAGAGAGAGAGAGAGAGAGAGAGAGAGAGAGTACATGTGCACATACATATACAGTATATGTTTGTGCATATGTAGAGAAAGACAATGGACGTCTTTTAGCTTTTGAGACAGGTTCTCTCATTGAACCTGAAGCTTGCAGCTGCCCAGTGAGGCTAGGGAATCCTCTTGTGTATGCCTTCCCAGCATTAGGATTCCAGGGCAATGCTACCATATCCAGCTTTTTACATGAATGTTGGGCATCTGAACTCAGGTCCTCCTGCTTGTGTGCAAAACATTTTACTGACTGAGCCTTCTCCCCAGCCCAGTGTTCCCTTTCTAAGGCAGTACTTAGTGTGTTCCTCATTATCTTATAAGAAGAAGGGAAATGAGTTATAGGAGGGAGTGGTTTCCCTTCACTCTAGAAAGTGAAGCAAATTTGCTCTAAACAACCCTCTTCTAGGCCTGACTGAATCTTCTTTGCTTTTAGCTCTCTCTGAAAGATTCAGCTCAAATAAGCATCACCCCCTTGGAGTTTCCACAGGTGTGCACCATGCTTTGAGTTAACACCTAAGGAGGGAGCTCGAAGTCTGTCTCTCACACACATACACCACCACCACTACCAGCCACCAGCCCTCACCCAGACTGGGCCAGCATTGGCCAGCGGGCCTCCTTCCTGGCCTCCTCTTCCCAATTGCTTCCCATGGCCTCCCTGTCTTACTATTTCAGGAACAAGCTCCATCCTTTCTTCACATGATAGCCCACAGCTCAGATACTCAAATGAAATGCATTAAAATAAAGAATAGTGCTAGTGCAAAACCAGGAAGGCTGAGGAAGAGTGAGGTCATTCACCCCATTGGGGTGAGGAGAGCAGAGTAGAGTGGGCAGCTGCCGGGAGTCAGTGTGGTTTGTTTCAGTAATAAACACACTTTCTCGTAGCAGCCAGGCAAGGCACCCTTGGGCTGTCTCCTTCCAGAGAATGGAAGCTCTGTGCTCACAGCCTGTGTCCACAGGCTCCCAACAGCTCATTCACCACAGAGCAACTGGACATGGCCCAGATGCTCCTGCTGTTAGTCAGCTTTCCAGGCTGCAGTAAAACTAAAAACATTAGCTTCTAAAGAAAAACAGGCTATTTTGGCTCATAGTTTTAGAATCTCAGTCCAAGGTCACTTGACCCCATTACTTTATTTTCTATTTTTAGTTCTTTTTTAACTTTATGGGTATGGGTGTTTTACCTATAAGTATATTTGTGTACCATGTGTATGCCTGGTGCCCTTGGAGGACAGAAGAGGCCACTGGATGCTCTGGAACTGGAGGTACAGATGGTTGTAAGCTGCCTGATATGGGTGCTAGAAATCAAAGCCAAGTCCTCTTTTTTTGAGAACAACAAGTGCTCTTAACTGTTAAGCTGTCTCCAGCCTGTTTTGTGATGAAGCAGTGTGGCATGATGGGAAGCATTTGATAGAACAAAATCATTTGCCTCATAGGGAGGAAGCCAGAAAAAGAAAAAGGAAGAGCCCAGGGTCCCATAGACCCCTTCAAGGGCACACTCCAGGAAGATGCAAAGGTTCTATCAGCTCTGAATTACACTGAGCTGGGGACCAATCCTTTAACAGATGGGCCCTGAGGAGTATTCAGTCACTAAACTATTGTATCCAGTAATAAGTCAGCTGAGGCACATCTGTGCCATGGAATAGTACTCAGTCGTGAAAAGGAATGTGGCACCTTGATGAGTATCAGGTAACCTTGCTGAGTGAGAAATCCAGCCTTAAGTATTCTCATCCACAAGGCTATCTGTATAGCATTCTCAGTAACACAGCTATAGAGATGAGCAGTAGCGAGGGCTCTAGGATGGTGGGGAGGCAGCATAATGCATCTTTTCATCTAAGATCACCAAAATAGCAGAATTACACAGCCAGACATGCATGTGTGCGCATGTACAGAGGCTTGTATACCATTGTACAGGGTTCTAAGTTCTGTGGATTGACCGATGTCCTTTTCATTGAGATGGTGGCACTCTGCATTTAAGGTGTTCTTACTGGGGTAGCCAAGGTGTGAATGCAGGGTCTCCCTGTATATTCTGTGAATCTGAGGTTTTGTCAAAGAAGGTGGGGGTACCAAGACTCAGAAATGGCTCCTGAGGACCCAGAGCATCCTGTGTGCAGCCAGGGACAAAAGCGCTGAACACGCCTACGCTTGGTAGAGGAGATTAAGGCCAGAGATGGCTGATTTTGAGAGGAGATTGAGGTTGGATCCTTGGTGCCCAAGGCCCAGGCTCTTGGCTGGCTGCAGACTGGAGGCTGATTTTCATCTATAACATAAGGTTTGATAAACTGTTATGTACATGTAGGAGGTGGTTCACTCTAGCAGTCCCATCACAAATATGTGTATAGCCTGCATCCAGACCCCAGAACACATCTCACTTGTGCCCCATCCCCCATCGAGTTCTAGGGAGTGAGCTTCTCTGACTCCCAACCACAGAGCTGCCTGTCCTTCTCTTGAACTATGTCCATGGCTGGTGCCTCTTCTCAGGGAGGAAGCATCCAGTAGGTTCTGGAAAAGAAATAGCTGCCTTCCTGGGGTGCTAAAGAGCAGTTTGGGGACAGAGCATGGAGTAGCAGTACTTAGAATGGGGGTTGGGCTTCAGGCTGGCTTGAATGCCTCCCTCAGAGTTGGAAAGGGGCTGAAGTACCCGACTAGCTGACCTGGATCCTGGTCCAGAGATCCTCAAAGACTCTGGAGTCCTCAGGGTAGGAAGCAGTAGCTCCAGAGGAGTAGGAGGAGCTCTGAAGAGGGAGAAGAGATAGGGGCTCTTCCTACTCCCCCGCTCCATATACAAATAAAGAATGCGTACTTACAGGTAAAACAAATCTCCATTCAGCAGAATTAATATGCCAGTAGAATGTGTTAATTTGTATTTTGTTGTAGGCATTGTTATCATAACTAATATATGCATGACTTAATTTTATATGTGCCAGCCTTTGGAATCCTGTCTTCTCATTTGTGAAATTTAGAGTTCCTGGCATTGCTTTGAGTCCTTAAAATATATTAACCCATTTACTATCCCCTAACACTATCAGTGAGGAAGCTATGTGGAGGCACAGATATGTTAGCCACCTTGCTTAAGCTAGTGTGGAGTGGCTGGGGTCCAACCACTGGCCCTTGGCTCTGGAGTTAAGGCTGTATTCTTACAGGTCTGACATCTTGATACTCTAAACACTTTCATGGTAGTCATGACAGTCTGAGGTCTCTTAGACACCTTTAGTAGCTCTTAGAGGCACCTTGTCATTTCCCCTTCACAATTCCAAAAGACTTAGGTAAATTCGTATCTCATTCAGGGCCCAGGCTGGGGTCCTAAATGAATTGTGTGCTGAGCAGGCGACAATAAGAAAGGAAAGGCAGGAGTGGGCTCCTGTCTTTGGCACCCAAGACCTCAGTCAGCCTGGCCACAGGATGGAGGACAGAGGGTTTCAGGTTGGGATCCTCTCAGACCTGGGCCTGGTTGCATGTCAGGGGTCACCGTGACATGCAGGGGCTATGGAATGATCAGGCCAGCCTCCATGGAATCTTCTGAGGGAAAGGGATATTGGTTAAAGAAATCAGGCAGAAAACTATGTGCATAGATGGCAGCAAGGGTCATGCCCTTGGCCCTGTGCCTTGGCCCTCAGTTCACTTGTCATACAGGGACTTTGCTGACTGAGTTTTCTGGTGGGAGGGTGTGGCCCAGTCCCTGTCTGTCTGATCCTAGGACCAAACACATCCCTAGAAAAAGAGGTGAGGAAGGAAAAACAAGAAAAGAGACTTCACGGGTGGAAGCAAGGTAGGCAGTAAGAGAGAGCTGTACAAGGAGTTAACATTTGATATGGGAGTGGGCTTTTCAAGGGCTAATAGGAGGTTACTGCTGCCTAGATGGGAGAGTAGAATGGTGGTGCTGTACGTGTGCTACTCCCAAGACTGGTACCTACAAAAAGAGAAATGACCCCTGTGCCTTGTAAGGCTCACAGGAAGGTTAGATAAAGTGGATAGAACCCTGTGTGAGATGGACTTCCCACTGCAGGCTACATGTTGCTGTGGTCACAGCAGGGGCAATACTTGGGGTAGAATCATCAGTGAGGGTGGAATCCCTGTCCCAAGGCACCATGTGGAGGCATCTTATTACCTCGCCCTGGTATTGCTTTACATGAAGTGTCTGTGGCTGAGCAGCCAGGCTCGGGGAATGGGGACTGACTGGCCCCTCATTCAGGAAAGGCGTCTGAAGGCCAACTTGCTACTCAGGTCATCATGAATTCTGTTTACTAGCCCTGCCCACTGCTTCCTCAATGCTCTGTTGGCCACTATATGGACTGATGGACTGTGAGCATTCTAGAAAGTTCTGGAATACTCTTGACACTGCCTGTCCATGGTCTCTTCTCTGCTTGGGTTGTTCAGTGAACCATTAACACCAGGTAGAACTGCTCTGCTCTGACTACACAGCAGAGAGTTGTCATTGACCTTCAACAGAGAATAGGTTCTAGTAAGGCCCTACTGCAAGGATAGTAGGAAAACTGAGGCTGAAATTTGTATTGCTGATATAGGCACCCAGCATTCGGCTTGGAATGTCCAAGCAATGATCGCACATAGTCTCACATAAGAACAGTAGGGAAGTCCTTGTTTGAGGGGATGCATAATGCCTACTGCATAGGAGAGGGTATCCTGTGTGGGAAGCCAGCAGGGCATTAGTGGGAAAGTCAGTCCCAGAAAGTCTTAGTCAATGTTCTATTGCTATAAAGAAACACCATGATCAAGGCAACTCTTATTAAAGGAAGCACAATTTCAGGGGCTTAGTCCATTATCATCATGGCAGCGAGCATGACAGCAGGCAAGCATGGTGCTGGAGAAGTAGCTAAGAGCTATATCCTGATCTTCTGTAGACAGACAGACAGACAGACAGACAGACAGACAGACAGACAGACAGACACACACACACACACAGAGAGATAGAGAGACAGACAGACAGACAGACAGACACACACACACACACACACACACACACACACACACACACACACAGACCGAGAGAGAGAGACAGAGACAGAGAGAGAGTGTGTGTGTGTAAGAATAGTGACTGAGCCTGGGTGCATGGACTTTTGAAACCTCCAAACCTGCTCCCAGAGACACAATTCCTCCAAACAAGGACATGCCTCCTAAGCCCGCTCAAATAGTGCCACTCCCTGGTGATAAAGCATTCAAATATATGAGCCTATGGGGGCCATTCTTATTCAAACCACTGCATTCCACTCCTGGCCCCCATTGGCTTATAGCCATATCATAATGCAAACTGTAATCCGTAGTCCCCATAGTCTTTCACAGTCTCAACATTGTTTAAAAATCCAAAGTCCAAGTCTTTTCTGAGACTCATGAGTCTTTTTTTTTAACTGTAAACCCCTATAAAATCAAAATGAAAAAGATTACGTATTTCTAGCATACAATGGCACAGAATATAATTTCAACTTCAAAAGGGAGCATAGTGAGGAAATACTGAATTGAACCAAGAATGAAATCCAGCTGGGCAAACTCCAAATTCTGTATCTCCATGTTTGATGTCAAACCAGTCTTCAGATCTCCAATTCCTTTTAGCTTTGTTGACTGCAACACACTTCTCTCTTGGACTGGTTCCACACAAGGTCTACAGCTCTTTTTGGCAGGCATCTCATGCCTTTAGTATCTCCATCATCTTGGGATCTCAAATACAATCCAGCAATTGGTTTTAGATTCAGAACTTTTTGCAGTGGCCTGCTCTTGGCCTCTCTACAGGGACACCCTTGGTACAGGCCTGGCCTCTGCAGCTTTCCTTAGTGGTGGAGGGAGATTGCACAATCCCTTTCTTTTAATCTTGACTCTAAAGCCAGGAATTTGGCCCATCCCTTCAGTTACATTGTATCAGCTTCTGTTGGCTGATGGTTTCCTTCACTGCTTAAGCCTTTCTTTAATTCCTTTTTACAAGTTGGAAGCTTAGCCAAGTGGGGTCTTGTCCTGAGGTCACTGTTCTCTTTATTCCATTTAGCATTAGGCTTTCCTTCTATCTCCTTGAACACTGGCCTTGGTTCCAATATTGCATTCCCTGGTGCTACTTTTCTTCTCAAACTACATTTTGTATTTTTTTCCCTTGCTCAACTTACTCCTTTTCATTATATATATGTGTAAGAGTGGCCACCAATAACCATGCAACACAGTCAATACTAGGCTGTCTTGAAATTTCCTCTGCCATTGTCATTAATTAAAAAACTCTTCAATTTAGGATCAGGCAGATTATTAGGATGAGGGCAAAAGACAGCTACATTCTTTGCCAAAGTATCACAAAATGGTCTCTTGACCACTTACTAATATCCCTCTGAAAGTTCTTGAACTAGGCTGCTATAATTCATATTGCTCTCTACACCTCTGTCTTTTACAGTCCGACTAGTATAGCCCATTAAAACTCATTTAAAACATTCGACTGCTTTTCCTAATCCAAATCCATATTCCTCTCACAAGCAGCATGGTCACGTCTGTCACAGCAGTACCCCAGTGCCTGGTACCAATTTCTGTCTTAATCTCTATTCTATTGCTATGAAGAAACACCATGACCAAGGCAACTCTTATAAAGGAAGGCATTTAATTGAGGGCTTGTGTTAATCCCATTGTATGAGATTAAGATCATTACTACAATTTTTGAGCCAATTTTGAAGCAAGCTTTAATTAAATACTGGCCAGGAAGATGGACCCTGGTCAGATCCATTCTAAGATTCCCAGAAAATGGCCACGAGTCACATTTTGCAGAGATTTATAAAGTAAACCTCTAAGGCTATGTATTTTCCACCAGGTCAAGTTAGGGGGAAGCATATTGATGAACATATTTCTTGCCTACATACCTCCTACCTATATACAATCAGAAGCAAGCATATATCCTAATGTACGTCCTGCCTGCATACCTCCTGCCTACATCCAATCAGAGGCAAGCTTTCTGCCTATGTACCCCCCACCTACATGTGATCAAGCACATCCAGTCAGTTGGCTCAAACAAACTTGTTTATGGGAGCAAAAACTTGTGGCTTGTTATCTTACATAAATGGCCCCCAGGAATTCAGGAAGTATCTGTCCTTGGGCAAGGGGCTTACAGGTTTTATGGATCTCTTAGGCACAGTAATAAAAAACTTAAAACATAACTTTGGCTCTCACATTTGCTTAAAGTTTCAGGAGCTTAGTCCTTTATTATGGCAGAAGTCATGTCAACAGGCAGGTGGGGTGCTGGAGAATATGAGCTATATCCTGATCTATAGGCAGAGGTGGGGGGAGGGGTGTTGGAGAGATAGACAGAGACAGAGACAGGGACTAGACCTGGCACAGGCTTTGGAGACCTCAAAGCCTACCCCTAGTGGCCTACTTTTTCCACCAATACCACACCTACTTCAATAAGACCATACCTCCTAGTCCTTCTCAAATAGTACCTCTTGTTGGTGGCTAAGCATTCAAATATATGAGCCTATGAGAGCCATAGTTATTCAAACCACACACAGCAGAACTGCTCTTTCCTAGCAGATGTTCCCACATGACCAGTAGAAGGTGACAACTGGACCCCCTCACCCCAATACCGTAGAACACAGGGAAGAATGTGGCATGTGGTCCTGGGCAGGGCAAGCTTGCCTCATTACTGTTTCCTTTTCACACACAGGGAGACCGAGACACAGGATGGGAAATGACTTACACCAAACTTATTTCACAGCTGGTACATGAAGGGGTCAAGATATGATCCTAGTGGCCAGACCCTAGTCATATACCATTAGCACAGCTGTAGTTTGATCAAAGAAAGGAGTTGGGAACTAGGCTTTGGGGCCCAGAGCTGGACCACGGGGCTGTGGACTGAGAGAGGGAGTGGGGCTTGGGCTTCCTCTCCCAGTATGGAGGTGTAAAGCCTGGTCAGGACTCTTCAGAGGAAAGATCATGGCAGTGCCCTGTTAACTTTATGCAAATTTAAATCCCAGCCCAGGACTGGATGTAGCTCAGCCTTAGGAGCTTCCTTATGCATAAGGCCTTCTATCATGATTCCCAGCATCCACATTCTCTCTTTGGGGGAAGAAATCCCAGACCTGAGAACTGTTTGACTCTGCCTTCAGTACATCCTCTCCCCAATCTTGGTTTCCCCATCTGAGAAGGAAGCAGATGGACTGACATTGCCAAAGACCCTTTGTGCCAGCACCAGGCTGAGGTGTGGGTGGCAGTGCAACCTCTGGGGACATCAGAGGGAGGTTAAAGCACATGGTTTCTTGTCTGAGGCCACCCATGTGACCTGAACGGGCAGGGTGCCAAGGGGCTTGCTGTGGGACCATTAGTAACCCTGTCTCGCTTTTACCACCCCAGGAGCTCCCTGGAAACCGGAAGCAGCCTCTCCACTGACCGATACAGGTACTGTCCTGCATCTGCCTCTCCTGTCTCAGGGCCACCAAGGCCCACGTTTTCTGAATACACCAGGGGTGGAAAGGAACCCTTGGGGGTGGTGAAAATTGGCTTTCTTAGTAGGAGGCCCCCTCGGGCTCCTCCAGACACCAGAGTCCTGCTGATATACCCCCAGAAAATACATACAATTGAAGTAGATTTCCCAAGCAAAGGCTTATTAGCCCAAGGCCTCCCGAAGAGCAAAACTGAGGTTCTCTGGAGGTCAGGTTGTGCTGGGGTTGATTGTTGCAAGATCCAAGGCTGGGGTTCCCTGAGGAGCAGCCTGCAGCAAGCAGTTCCCATGACAACCAAAGCTGGAGTCAGTGAGAGCCTGGAATTTCCATTGATTGGCAGTGCGCTGGGGGGCATGGTGCTGGCTCTGTTTGCTTCAGACCCTAATGTTCTTGTCCAGGGTCTTCAAAAAGAGGGCACCCCATTTTTTACTAAAAAGATTAGCTACTTGGCTGGGCATGCAGCTCAGTTGGTAGAGCCGTTTCTTAGCATGCAGAAGTCTTTGGGTTCCATCTCTATAATTCAAGAGTGGTAGTGCACATTTGTGATCCCTGCACTTGGTTGCACTTGGTAGATGGAAACAGAAGATAAGTTTCAGATCGTCCTTGGTTACATAAGGCAAGACTCTTGACACTTTGCTCAAAAACAAACAAAGCCAAAACCTACCCAAAGAAAAATTAGATATTGGGCCCCTGCCCTTGCCAGGGCCTGAAGAGTTTTGCTCTCTGTATCATGGGCAGGAGTGACTCTGAGAACCGTGTGTGTGTTGATTTGATGTGACTAGAGTTGAGGTGCATCTGTATTGTGTTTGAAGTTAGCCATTGAGTTATATTGTGAGCTGCTTCTAGAAAAAAAGCCCAGTCTGTGCAGGACTGAGGTACAAGAGCTAGGGTGGGAGATGTGGCCACTCAGGAACTGGGTTTTTGGAGACTTATGTGATGTGAACCCATCACTGGGCACACTAAGCAGGGCCAGACCTGCATGTCAGGATACGGGAGATGCTATATAGAAATATGAAAGTTGTAGCGGGCAATTCCTGTCCTTGTACATGCACATAGCAAGGGGGTAGTCTCTGTTCACATGTCCAGAGCTAGGCACTGCCCCAAGATGTGAGGACCAAGAGCTGTGTGGTACACACTTGTAATGTGCACAATCCTATATATGTATACTCCAGTGCCGTCTACTACTATAGCAGATTCATTTAATGAAACCCAGTGAGACAGGAGAGTTGTGGCCCTATGACAGACATTTCTTGCTTAATGTCTACTAGGGACACAGAGCTGGGATCTGAGCCTTGGGGTTCTGATGCCCCAGTCTTACCCACATGTGTGACACACTTGACATACCTATTTCTCATGTGCTTGTCAGACTCTTGCATATATGAGATCCAGAACATTTTTAGTCCTGTTTCCTCCCAAGCAGACACTTGCCCGTGGGCTTCCACATAGCAGTACTCGGGCAAGCCAGGACCATACCCACTTCAGGACTTACACAGTCCATGCTCACACTTGGATACACTCACAGTTCCCACCCCAGACTGGCTCAATATACACTCATGTCTGAGGGTATCCATGGCAGGGTATGCTGGGCCCCAGAGAAAACAGTTCAAGAAACTCCTGTGGGCAGCTGAGCCTCTGTCACTTTCTAGAACGCAGTGGAGTTGCTAAGAGCAGTGTCTCCACCTACACGAACCCCTTTGCCATCCCAACAGACATGGGGGCCTACTAATGGAAGTACCAGAGAGCTCTGGAATGAAGGGAAGAAAAGGTGGATGGAGCTCTTGATTCAGTATACGTGGGCGCTGGGTGGGGCTGATCAAGTCCCCTACTGACTGGAGTATAGCTATACAGTTCACATCAAAGCCAACCCAAGCTCTCTCCAGACCAGGCAGGGCCGTGGCCAGGGTAGCCCTTCGCTTCCTAGAGGGCAGAGCTGGGGGTCAGAGGAAGGCTCAGGTAACCACTCCTCCATTCAACCCTGGTTCCTGAGTACCTATGGGTGTCAAGCCCTCAGGACACCACAGCTACTGTCCTGCCACCCTTGCAACAAAGGCACAAATTCCACTTCTTAGTGTAATGTGCCAGGGAAGGGCATGACAAGGACTGAAGGAAAAGGGTAAATGGCACCAAGTGACCAGAGGGAAGTTAGGGAAGTAGTTCTGAAGGAGTCTCAGCTGGCTAGCCCTGGTGGGTGGGGTCAGCAGCTCTTCTGGGAACAGCTAGTGCAAAAACCCTGAGGTGGAGCATGTTCAGTATGTTTGCAGCACAGCATTGAAGCAGATGCTAAATGACATCTGCTGAAGTCTCTGTCACCTGACTGTGATATGTGACCTGCTTTGGAATCCTCACAGCCCCCTCTGGATCTACCAGAGTCAGCTCAGTGTGCCCATTCTTTACATGAGAAAGATGGACCCAGAGAGATCAGGAACATTAGACTAGGTCTGTGACCCAGGACTCTACTGTACCCCTCCAGTCACCTGGCCACTGTGGCCTTCTTAAGTGGTAGGGGTCTGCAAGCCCCTGAGAAAGTACATTTCTCTGCCACAAGCCTTTCCCTACCCTGCCCCGCCTCACCCCGCTAGGGTTCTAAAGGCTCCACAGCCTGGGAAATCAGAAACAAAGGTCCCAGCCAGTAATTGCCGCCTTTCACAGGCATAGCCAGCTTCCTCTGCCACATGCGTGAGAGGGAAGTCAATGTCCTTGTCCCAGGAAGGAGGGGTGGCACTCTGGATGGGGGAAGGGAACAGCATAAGCCACCTTGGCAAATAGGGTCATCTCTCAGGCAGATGGCCACCTCCCCTTCCCTGCCTGCCCCCCAGCTGTCTTCATGCTGATGAAGCAGGAGGTCCTGCTCAGCTCTGAGAATGCTGGTGTAACTCTTCCCCCTTCCCCATCTGCAGGCCAGTGCATGCAGTGGATCTTGCTCTGACCCCTGCAATCCTCCAGTCCGTAAGCCCCTGGACCCACTCTCTAGACCCACTTTCTCAGCCTTGTACTTCCAACAGAGAAGTCAGGGCTGAGAATCCTTGTTCTGTACTAAGTAGCATAATTGGTAGCATCTAATCATCCCTCAACAACAGCACTGCTGGTGACAACCAAACACTTCTCCAGGCATTACCCAGGTAGTAACACATTGGTGACAAGTCATCTCTGATGGAGAGCTTGCTGGTGACCACAGGTAAAATTGTCTTGCCAGGCCAGGTGCTTTGCTTGACTTTGTACAGGATGGATCTCCGCCCTGCTCCTAGGAGCTGGGCTTTCTAGCTAGGCTCTTTGGGCCTCAGGTCTCTTCTAGCTGCTGGACTTGGAGCTCTGTGTATATACATCTTGAGCACAGGATGTTCCCTGAGCCTTTGTCTCCTCATCTGTAGGGATGTGAATTGATACAGATTTGGTGGCTAAGTGAGTGTGGCACTTAGGAAAGTCCCTTGGGCACCAAGATTGTCTCAGTCGCCTTCTAAGGTTCTTACACTTTCCCCTGGTGTTGGTGGGGCAGCTGCTGGAGCAGACCTTGATGGAAAGATGTGGTCCCTCCCTGGGGGCATTCCAAGCTGCTGAAGGAAGCTGTGGGTCAGACACAAAGAGTCAGGCATCCAGGAGGAATCACGCTTGGTGACAAGGGAGGCTGTGCTGCTTTACTGGGACATCTAGGGAAGGTAGGCATCTGAGTCGTAATGGGGATATGATCATGTATGAGGCAATTTTAGGGGAGGGAACCCTACACAGGGCTAAAAGGATGTAGCAGAGGTAAAGAGGGCAGATGGGCTCTATGACCAGGTACCAGAGAGGTCAGACCACTAGCTGAGTATCCAACAGTTGCTTGGTGAGGAATCCTGCCTTTATTATGAGTGCAGCAGGGAAGGGGGAGGGGGGAATCATGCTGGTGTCTGGAAACAAAATGATGCATTAAAGTCACTGGCTGGTATGTGAGGAATAGGCCACTGGAGTTGATATAGAAACCAGCCAACCAACCAAGGGGCAGGAAAGGAGACAGATAGAGGATGGATTCTGCTTCTAGCCTGTAACTACCAGGCCTTATGGGCCACAGAGTCCCAGACTCAGCCTGGGAAACAATGCCCCTGTTTGGCCATGGCCCCTCAGCCCAGCCACTGCCCTCCCACCCTCCCTCATTAGCTACAGGAGTTTCTTCCAGCAGCCAATGAGCAGCTGTCATTGCCGTTCCATTTTAGATTTTATCAATGTGTTCCTGTCGCCTGGGCAACGGAGCTGGCGGCCTTGTCAGTCTTTCCTATTGCCTTTCAGAGCCCAGTTACCCCCACCACAAGCACCATGTGGCTACGTGGTGAGTTTTCAGTCTTGCAGGCCAGGCCGGGATTCCTCCACACGTAATTTATCTGGCAGAGGAGGCAAGTGTCTGTCTGTCACCTGGACCCCTCCCTCCCTGCTCTCCCCCCCCCCCCAGCTGCCCTGTCCCTGCCACTCAGTCAAGGCAGGTGGGTGGACACTGGCTCACCATCAGAACCCCGGCCTAGTTGGAAAAAGAGCTGGCAGAGCATCTGTAGAAGCCACCACTCGCAGGCTCCTCAGGAAGATGGGCTGGGGGGCCCCGCAGCTCAGCATAGCCAGGGATGCCCTGGTTTGCTTTGGGGACCCCCAAGAGAGCCCCCAGAAGCACTGGGCACCAGAGACAGCAGCAGCGTGAGCCTGCCCGGTGAGAGCGTGCACGCGGATGAGCTGCAGGCTTTTGTGCTTGCTGCTCTTTGTATTGGAGGCGCGCACTGTGTGAGCTGTACTAGGCAAGGCTGGGCCATGTGAGTGGGGGCCGCGGCAGGGACCAGCAGCCAGGCCTCCACCTCGGAGCAGCCCCTTGCTGTGTCTCTCTGGAGACACCATTGCAGTCCACTAGAGACTGGAAAGTGAAAATGCTCAAGTTCAAGGCCTTTTGCCTGGATTACTGGCAGTTCCTGTGCCTGCAGCCGTTGCATGGGGCCTATAAAAGGTAAGCAGATCCCCCTCTGCAGAGGACCTAGGCCATGAGGGCAATGGGATCAAGAAAGAAAGTTCAGCCCGAGTCTGCTCAGCTCCAAGACTGACCTATTTCAGCCCAGGGTTCTCGCCACTGGCCAGGAATGCTGGTGGCACTTAGTGTGGTCCACTCTGCAACTTGGCTTAACAATCCCTCCCTCCCTCCAGCCTGGTACTAGAAGGGGTTCTGCAAAGGCATGGTTCCTTGACCATGCTAGAGTATAGCCTTACTGCATAATTCTTACTGCTGTGTCAACCCAGGGGGCCAGTGAGGTGCTGAACAGGTCTGGCTCCCAGGAAGGCAACAATATAACCCTGGCCTGCAGTCACACTCCTTCCAGTAGAAGAGTTGCTATGACAAGTGAATTGGTTGATTCCTCCAGTCAGTACAGATCTGGGATGGCAGACTGGGGACCACCTGACCCAGAGGTCAGAGAACTGAAGTTGAGCATCTTCCCTCCAAGTACCACCTGGGGCAGGACACGTTTCCTCTTTGAGCCCATTTCCCCATCAGCAGGGATTTGGACCTGACAACTGTAATAAGTGGGATTTGAGTGTTGCTTCCTACAGTGACAAGGACTGCAAGGGTCCGAAAGCCTGAGTGTGTCTGTGTGTGTGTGTGTGTGTGTGTGTGTGTGTGTGTGTGTGTGTGTGTATAAATGTATGAGAATGGCTATGAGTATGTGTATGTGGGGGATTGTGAGTCTTTGTATCTTTGGAAAGTATATATAAAGTATTTAAATGTGTGTGTGTGGGGGGGGGTGTGGGTGTTTACGGTCTCCATGCACACTTTTCTCAAGTTACTCATGCTGTGTCCTGCAATAGAGTGCCATGTGGTCATGGCAGAGACGTCTGAATGGCTGTAATTACAAACTTCGAGAAGCAAACTATTTCATCTACTCTGGGGGATTTACTTTTTCCTGATCTCACACTCTGTGAAGTTCATGGCCATTAGTATGCATGCAGTTCTGGGAAAGTGTGGAAGCTTTGCTTTCTTTCACTCCTAGAGGGCTTTCTTGGAAGAGGGTGCTGAGGGTCCCACAACCACCATAGAAAGGAAGTCTCCATACTTGGGTGGGTGCCAAGCAGTGAGGCCCGTCCTGCATCTGATTACTGCAGCCACATGAGCTCTAGGTGCTCACATCAGGGCCTCAGCACACACAGTACATGCAGCTGGAGAGACTTTTGTCTCTTAGGTTATGTGTGGCCCTCCAGGACTGAATGCCTTATGTGCCCAGGAACACCTGTGCTTGATCCTTACCAAATGTGGGTGGAGCATTATACTCTGTTGTTAATCTCAGCCAAAAAAAAACCGCAAAAGGCAGTATAGCCCTTCTCGAAGCTGAGTTAAGTGAGACCCAAACACAGGGCTGTGTCCATGTGGCCTGGGAATTAAAGCTCAGGTCTCTCTGTCCTGAGACAGACTTTTTCAGTTATCTGTATCTTCAGATTATGCAGATGCTGGTGCCTGGTAGAGAAGAAGAGGAGCAGATTCTGTCAGCTGTAGAAAGCATGTGATCAATGCCCTGGCAGAACAGAGGGTCTGTGTCTGAGTGGACCTTCCAGAAGTGACCTCTTATAGCCGGGGGGGGGGTATGTCTGAAGGGCTTTGCTGGAAAAACACAGGACAAACCTAAGAACTTTGAAAGAACTGAGAGGCTTCAGGACATGAGAAAAGCCACAGATCATCAGGGATGGAAGTCGTGCTGTAACCACTGGAGAGCCCACTAAGGATCTTGGCTATGGCAAATTCAGGTTTACACTAAGGGCCACATGGTCCAAGAGTAAAAGACCAAGCCAACAGCAGCCCCTCCCACCTATCCATGTGGCAGGTTCTTATTCAGTGCATATGCCCTTCCCTTCAGGGCTCCCAGCCTGCCAAGGGAGACCCACTAACAAGCCTGAAAGCTGAGGCAGGGATTGACAGCTGCAAGACTCTGCAGCATGGAGGAGGCCTCCAGGAAGAGCTGGGAAGTCTTACTGTTGGGGATGACATCTTAATGATGCCTGCGGGTAGGCAATGGATTTGGTTGCCAGCAGTGGACAGCACTTGTCTATATAGACTATTCAAAGGTGAGGAGGAAACATCGGGGAGGTGGATACAAAGAGAGACAGGATAGTGATGTAAATGCTGAGGCTCTGACACCTGCTGCCTTACGACTCTCCATTGAAGACACTGACCTAGGCAGAGGGAGGTGGGCACATCCCACTTTCTAGGTTAAAAAACTGAGACACAGGGGATTTACTTTGGCTGTAGTTACAAGGCTAGTTAGGAGTTTAGTCATAAGGTAGGCAGGGTCAGAGAAGCTACTGTGCTGCTCACTGAGTGCTGGTGGCTATCCACTGTGGAGAGCACCATGCCCGTAGCAGGTTTGTCCTCTTTCTATCCACTGCTCACCACAACCATGATGGTGTATCATGAAAATGGACAGGAACTTTGGATTCGGTCAGCTCCTGCTTGGCCAGGAGCTTCAGGAAATCTCTCATTCTATGATGCTCTACTGGGCACTCTCTTAAGGTGGCCAGGTCTGCTAAACCCACCTCTAGCAGCTCTTTGGGGACTACGGAAAAGTGCATGCAAGTGCCAGAGGCTCTGTATCTAGTGAGGCTTAGCAAGTGGCTGTGCAGCGGCAGGGGCTCTCCTCACAGAGGCTTTGAGCACAGCCACTTGGCTTTTCGCCTGATGCCATATTTCCTTGTTTAAAACTGCGACCCAAAACTTAAAGAGTATGAAAAGGGTGTTGTGCAGACAATGCATAATTAACCACTCCTAAACACAGGGTGTGCCAGGCTCCCTTGAAGCTGTTAATTATTCTTTATTAGTGGTCTTAAGTTAATGTAGACTGATTCTGGAGCCCCGCCAGTGGCTGGGTCTGTTTGGAACTTGTGACTTCTTTAACTAGAAATCATATGGAACTGTTGAGGAAAGCCTCTGTTTTCTGTTTTTGTTTTTGTTTTATGTTTTTTGTTTTTTTCTGCTGAGTAGGAAGCTACAGACTCTTTATCCATGAGAGGAGCAAGGACCTTCTCCCAAGTACTCTGGCTGGTCAGATCTGAGGGCATTGTTAATGAAATAAACCAGATACAGAGGAAACAAAGGAAGACCTTTCTGTCCTTTGGCACAGGATGGCCCTGTGCAGCCTCTCAAGTCTCATCCTGCCTATATTCTAGATGCAGAGCCCAACAAAACCTTAAGTCAGGAACCTGCATTTCCAGGCACAGTTTGGTGACTTTGCTAATACATAAGATGGGTTTCCACATTTTAAACTTGAAATACATAACAGTATTTTCTGCTATTTGCTTTGCTTCCAGTACTCAGGAGGCAGAGGCAAGCAGATCTCTGTGAGTTCAAGGTAGCCTGGTCTGCATAGTGAGTTCCAGGACAGCTAGAGCTACATGGTGAGACCCTGTCTCAAAAACAAACAAACAAAGAGTTTCATTATTTCATCATGCTGCCAAAGCAGACTCTGAACTGGGTTCAAAATGCTCTCCTGCTTCAGCCTTCAATTGCTAGGAACACAGATGTGCACCCCTGAGCCCAGTAAAAGCCGCCATGGCAACCAATTCACTGTGCCCTGTGGAACATAGTCACACTTGTGTAGCCATCCCCATCAGCCATCTCTAGAATGTTCCCAAATCAAAATTCGCTCCCTATTAAACACTGATCCTCAACCCCCATGGCCCCACAGTGCTACTTTCTATTTCTAGGGACCCCACCTCAAGTATTTGTCCTTGAGAGACTTATTTCATTTGGTATACTGTCTCCAAGGTCTAACATGTTCCACAGCTGCTTCCTTTCTAAAGCCCAGTCTACTGGAAGTTTCTACCCTATTTTGCTTCTGTATACTGGGGGGCACTGCAGTTGCTCCTGCCTTGGATGTTATGAACAGTACCACGAATGTGGGTATACAAGTCACTCTTAGTTGTGAGGTGTGGAGTTAATTCAAGTTCCCACACTTGGGAGGTAGAGGCAGAGGCAGGGATGTATCTGTTCATTCAAAGCCAGTCAGGGCTATGCAGGGAGACCTTGTCTTAAAAAAAAAATTGTAACTTGCTTTGTGCATTCAGTCTTTTAAGGTTTATTTATTCAATACTGGGGAGAAAAATTCTTCATACACACTAGGCAAGTGTTCTACCACTGAGTTCTAACCCCAACCCATTCATTCAACACTTCGCTAGTGAGATTCATCATGTTGCTGTGCATGGTCCCCCTCCATTCATCTGTGTTGGTGTATTGGATTCTGTTACACAAATAGCTGCATGTTCAAAGTTATAGTCAGGGCAGTGATTCATTCTTTCTTGTGCTTCCTAGCTCTTGAGCTGTGGCATTCCTGTGGGTGTGTACAGGGTAGTGTGTGAGTGAGAGCCTTCTGCTGGGTTTAGCAAGGTCACTCTCTAAAGAGGTTGTGACAGCATGTGGGTGAACATTAGCTCCACATTCTTGCTAAGCAGGGTATTAGAAGCCTTGTGATGCTTTTATTGTAAAAGCTAAGAGGAAGAGTGAGATGAAGAGGTGTGTCAGTGGTGTGGACTTGCCTCTGGGGCTCTCAGCATTCAACATTGTGGTGTAGTGTCACTCACTCATCTAAGCTTCTACTGTGGGATTCCAGTTCCCCAGGAAAGGTACCTCAAGGGTCCCTACCCTGTTACATACTAGCCTTATACCCTGTCCTCCAAACACTATGGTTAGTGAAACCAGCTCACAGCATACCTGTTGTCCACTTACTTCCTGAAGCCTGGGTTTTACAAGTCAGAACTTGTAAGGCTGCTCCCCAACCATGGGCACCATATAGGGCTCAGAGGGCTCCTGAGGCATGACTTGAAAAGGGTTGTGGCGGAGCTTTGAGGGAACATAAGAACTTGCTACTCACCAGGTCTCAGGTCTTATCTCTCACTGTCTTATCAGGAGTAGGGCAACCTGAGGTCTCTACTCCTCATGAGAATCCATGCAGTCCTTTGATGGTAAATCTCTCCATCACTGAGATGTAGATGTTAAGTGTTTGTGTTGCCTCAATGAGTGACATCCTGTCTAGTGAATACTGCTGGGTTGAACTTGTGGCTCGGTGGCAGAGAGCTTGCCTAACATGCCCAAGGCCAAGGTTCCATGCCCAGAACTTGCCTATGGCAAGTGGGTGGGTGGGGACCTCAAAGAAGAAAATAAAGGGGGCCTAAGGAGATGTCTTGGCTGTTAAGAGGGCTTGTTGCTCTTGTAGAAGACCTGAGTTAGATGCCAAGCACCTATGTTGGGAGGCTCACAATAGCTGATAACTCTAGCTCCAAGTAATCTTGGCACCCTCCTCTGGAATCCACAGGCAATGGTGCGCGTGCGAGCACACACACACACACACACACAGAGAGAGAGAGAGAGAGAGAGAGAGAGAGTGAGAGAGAGTCTTAGTTATTATTGCTGTGAAGAGAGATCAATACCAAGGCAACTTACAAAAAGAAACATTTAACTAGGGACCTACTTACAGTTTCAGAGGGTGAGTCCATGACCATCCTGGCCAGGAGCAAGGCAGCAGGCAGTCAGGCATGGTGCTGAAGCAGTAGCTGAGAGCTTACATCTTATCTTTTAATTGGGAGCAGAGAGCATCAGTCTGGGCCTGGTGTGGGCTTTTGAAACCTCAAAACCCACCCTCAGTTGCATACCTCCTACAGCAAAGCCACACCTCCTGATCCTTCCCAAAATAGTTCTACCAACTAGAGAGCAAGCATTCAAATATATGAACTTATGGAAGCCATTCTTAGTCATACTATCAGACACACATACACATGCAAACAAACAGATGCACACATGTGTACACCTGGACACACATACACATATATATTTTTTAAAACTTACAGGAAAAAAAGAAAGATAAATTTTTGTCTCTGAAGTGAATTTTATTTGCTTCCACCCCAAACCCAACAGAAAGAAAATAGGAAAGTGCCGGGCGGTGGTGGCGCACGCCTTTAATCCTAGCACTTGGGAGGCAGAGGCAGGTGGATTTCTGAGTTCGAGGCCAGCCTGGTCTACAGAGCGAGTTCCAGGACAGCCAGGGCTATACAGAGAAACCTTGTCTCGAAAAACCAAAAAAAAAAAAAAAAAACCAAAAAAAAAAAAAAAAAAAAAAGAAAAAAAAGAAAATAGGAAAGCAATGTGGTTAGTTCCCCATATTTCAGGTCAGAAAGAAGATTGAGACCAGAGAGATTTGTTTTCCTGATATCCCAGAGGTAGCATGCCATCAGCTTACCCGGGCTATTTATTACCCAGTGCCAATTAACACTTCTTGGGTCACTGTAATATTGTAGTTGCTGTGACTATGTAACAAATAAATGCAGAACCTAGTAGTTTAAACCAATGGTTCTTCTGAGCAGAGATTGCTCTATTTACTGTCCCCTGGCGCATCTTGAGGCCTGGGGTTGGATTCCTAGAAGCACCCCTGACCTCATACCCACCCCTATCTTGCTTATTTGGTTCTCTCCCTGTGACCCAGGCTTCCTCAACCTTAGAGCAGTGGTCCTTAACCTGTGGGTCACGACCCCTTTGGCAAACTCTATTTTCAAAAATATTTACACTATGATTCTAACAGTAGCAAAATTACAGTTATGAATTAGCAACAAAAGTAATTTTATGGTTGGGGTGATGACAACATTAAGAATTAAGAAGTATTAAAGGGTTGCAGCATTAGAGAGGTTGAAAACCACTACCTTAGACAGTGGTACAATGAGGTGATTAAGAGGAAGAGCTCAGTAGGATCTTTGTTACCTTGTGTGTCCAGACCTCAGAAGACACCTGCATCACATCGCACTGTTAAAACGTCCTGCCCACTGTGGGAGGGTATTGAGACTCTGCATCTCCTGACCTGGAGTAGGGTTCTTGTGGAGCCTCTGTGGTAGGATGCAGGTGTTGGGAATATTTGGAAACCCACAACCATGGTGATAACAGCAAGTCCCTTTCTTCCCATGATATTCAGGTCCTTAAGCTGAAATAAGTTTAGGAAGGTTGCTGGAGGGGAGAAAGGGAATGGATACCTGAGACCCAGTTAGTCCTCAGCAAACGCAGGTGCTCTTATCAGTGAGGTTCTAAGTTTAGATCAAGGTGATTACTGATGAGAGGGGTCACTTCCTTCAAGAAAGGGAAGAGACTGAGTTATACTGTGGATCTGGGATCTGGGAGAGGACTTACCAGGCTTACAAGGAAAGGCAGTATGTCCTGGGGAAGGATTTGAGGGTGTGAACAGACATTTGCTAGGGCTATGAAGAAAACCAGACACCAGGTGTGGTAATGCACATCTTTAATCTCAGCTCTGGGAGGCAGAGGCAGGTGGATCTTTGAGTTTGAGGCCAACCTGGTCTACACAGCAAGTTCAAGGCAGCAAGAGCTACACAGGAAAACTGTCTCAAAGAAAGGGAGAGAGGAGGAAAGGACAAGGAAGGGGGAGGGAGGAAGGGGAGGAGGGAGGAAGGGAGAAAGAATAAAGAAAGCAAGGGAAAAGAAAGAACACAGGCAAGGGAACAGAGGGTCATAGAGCCACTTGGGAGTTCAGGGACTCAGCAGGAAGTTGGAAAAATGGTTGGGAACCAGGGCAGGGAAACTTCACTCTGGATACTCAAGTACAGGCTCATAGCTCTGGACAAGGCCTGCACAGCTGAGTCCCTCCACTTGGGTGGTTAAGTCTCAGGACAGTTTGATTATGGGTGCTCAGGCAATGTCCCACCACTCATGCACAGGAACAGAAGCAGAAAGAAGCCTCCAGATACTTGGTATCCCCTCATAAGGGCTGAAGTGGGTCTCTGCAGAAGGTATCTGCTGCAGGGCAGTGTGCAGTGTTTCAGGCTTTGGCCAGCTGCCGTCTCACTTCAGGCACTTTGGCCAGACTTCTGGCCAGTGTGTGTCAAGTGGGGGGTGGGGTGGTGGTAGGCAGGTGGGAAATTCAGCAGAGAGTCAATTTGGCTAAACTGCCAGGGACTGGGAAAAACTGTGCTAGCACAGCTCCAGCCTGGTGAAGGAATACAAGACAGGCAAGGGTAGAGAGAGGAACCCATGTCCTCTGGGGACACAAGGGTCTCCTGGCCTCTCTAACCTTACCAACCTTACCCAATGACATGTGGAACCAGCCCTTGGTCTGAGACACTATGGACCAGGCCAGACTCTGGCACTGTCTTCTGTGTTGGCAATTTTCCTGTGGTAGTGAGGTGGAAAGGTGGTATTGAATTCAGGGAGATCGGATGCATGGGGGCATTGTTGCTGGCCAAGACCTCCCTGAGTTACCACAAGAGACACTTGTTGCCTTTGCTCACTGCTAAACTGAGCAGCAGGAAGATCATGCCAGCACAGATGCCCAGCTGGTACTCAGAAGGAGAACCTTTCCCCTTTTGTGGGCCTGCTGTGTGTTGAATTGTCATCCTCCTAACTTCTTGTATTGGAGTTATAACCCCAACCCCTTCAGAGTGAGGCCTGGTTTGGAAATCAGGTCTTTAAGGGAGTTAAGGTTAAATGGGGTGATGAGGATGGACCCCAGTCCATCTCCTCATAGGAGGAAACTTGGCACAGCTGCACACAGGGTACACTGCTGTGAGGGTTGGCTGTGCCCACTGCACTGGGCTGCAGGTGCCAGAAGGTTACATTAGAAGGATTTAGAGGAGGCTTCAAGAGCACAATGCATGAAGTTAGTATCTGATCTGTGGGTCAAAAACAGCAGGTGGCCTTTCTTATTTGCTAGCTTTGCCTTGTCAATCGGAGACCTTAATAGACAAGGTTCAGTAAAGGGAACTCTTGCCTTCCTGCCCATCAGCTGGGATGTCATCATTTTCCTGCCTTTAGATGCTGACTAAAACACGGACTCTGAGGCCTGTACTTATCAGCTTTGTAATCCTGTGAGTAGGTCAGAGGATGGATTAGATAGATAGATAGATAGATAGATAGATAGATAGATAGATAGATAGATAGATTGGTCGATTGATACATACATACATACATACATACATACATACATACATACATACACACACACACACGCACACACACACACACACACACACAAGGGTGCAGACATATACATGTGCATATAGATATAATTATCCTGGACAGTCCAGGATCATTATACCAGCTCCATTGGCACCTTGGTTTGAACTTCTGTAGGACTCAGAGGAAAAGAGTTTCTCACGTCAACTTCGGCTGGGCTGGAGCAGGATCATTTATGAAGAATAGAGCTTTGCCTCTTACACTCCTGGAAAGAAAGAAGCCCAAGGTTGAGGAGTCACATCCAGTACCTACCTCATGGCAGACAACAGGCAGGCAGGGAAGACTGAGAATGGGGCTCATCTTTTTCTCAGGAACACACTCCTAAGACACCCTGCCCCCAGGATGACAGTGTGCTCCATTGAGGGGCTGGGCCTGCAGGACCATATCATTTCTTCTAGTTCCCAACACTATTGCTCTGGGGATGGGTCATTAACTTGGGAAACACATTCAAACCGTAGTACAGTCCTTCTGAACCAGTCCTGGGCTTCTGTCTTATTCTGTGAAGTGGGCATGAGGTTCCACCTACAGCTTATCCTGAGGCTGTGGAGCACAGGGCACGTGTACAGACCCAATCAGTACAGAGTCCACGTGCTCTGTGTGTGGAAGCATCAGGGAGGTGGTGGAACATTCACCCAAACATGGAATTTAGGAGGATGCCAAAATACCCAACCACCAAATAAACAGTGCTGTGGCTTGAAGCAAGCACAAACTGTGGCTTGTCTCACCACCGTATCTTGTGTAATGGGAACAGTTGAAGAGGCCACAGTGTCCAGGCCTGAGGGCCTCGTGCGCCTGCAGGGCTGATAGTGACATGTGAGCAGATCCATAGTGTAGGCTGTACACTTGACAAACTCAGTTCCCTTGGCTCAGAGCTTGAGAAGCATCTTGGTGAGTGGTGTATAGAAATACATAGTGTGTATAGAGTTGCAGTACATAGGGGTATGTGATACCTAGGTATGCACGATATAGAGGTCTGTATAGTACAGTGATGCATGATCGAGAGATGTAGTGTCAGGGTGCTTGGTCTTCTATAGGGGTGTGCACATTTTCTTTATGTATAAAGGCTCCTCTGTGGCCCCACCTCACCTTTTTGCTGGCTCTGAGCTGATCTGTGTCCTGCAGGACCAGTACACAAGTTGGGTCCTCTGTATAAGGCTGTCCATCCCAATATGATCAGATGACTGTTCTCCTTGGAAGGCCATTGTGCAAATGCATGCTGCCTTTAATGTTTGTATGCATGGTAGACAAGTCAGAAATGGGGGTCAGGGTCACTCGGTCAGCTGGCAGCTTTCCTGAGACCTGAAGAGAAGCTGGCCTCCTTGAATCAGTACTGATGTCCTGCTGTGATTATGTCCTAGCATGTCTTTGCTTTATGAAAGACACTCCACAACTGTAGGGTCTTGGTAGCTGACTTACTTTCAAACGGTTAAGAGTATATATGCTTGTGGGGGAGGGGCAAAGCCCCCTAGTAAAGAATATGGCTAGAACACTGCCCAGAGAAAGCAGCCATGAGACAGTGCCCAGAGCTAAGCTTAGTCCCAAGCCTTCATGCAACTTCCCCAAATCTGCACTTAATGAAGTTCACATCAAAGAATAGAGCTCCAGGTGCCAGTGGCACCTGCTTTTATTCTACATACAGCAGGGGCCCTGTACCTCATACCTCCTCTCCCTCAGGCCTCAGCTCCAGTGCCTCCCTTGTCATCCTGTAAGGTAGTGGCACTGTCCCACTCCCCTTCTATGTTACCCTGCTTTGTTTTCTTGGTTGCCTTTTCCACCCTGACACATTACTTGACTTGCTTACTTAGGACCTGTGACTTTTGTCTACTGTTTCCTGAGGTTAGCTCCAGAAACAAAGTCTGGGATAACCAGCCTGGAGTCTGGAGTCTGGTCCCACACTCACCATGTGTCCTTCCCTACTGAGGAATCTCCCACTAAGCCCTCTCAGCCACCTGACAGGGCCACTTCAAGCTCTTGAGCCAGGTTAGGATGATCCTATCCCCACCTCAGGCTGGCTGCTGCTCTCTAGTCAGCAGAAGGTGTGTGGCCTTACCTGTAGGCAGTGCTGTGAGGAGGTGGTTGTGGATGGATTGTCAGCAGCACATGGAGGTGTCGTGGTCATGGAAGTCAGTAGCACATGAGGATGGCATGGTCAGGGACGTCCGAGGCACATGGAGGTGACCATAGTCAAGCCAGTAGCCTGCTGGCAGGAAACGCATTTGTTGAAACTCAGTAGTGCCTTCTAGTTTTCATGGTAACCTTCTACTTGCAGCAAGAACACAAGTTTTTCCACTGCAAGGAGGGAGGTAAAGTTTCTTTTTAACATAAGCTTGTTCAGTTGGGAAGGCCAGCTCCCTTGCCGCTCTGTGTACTGTTGTTAACTTTGTTGCTGCAGCTTGGAAGTTGTGTATAAGGGTCTGTACAGGACTCCAAAGCAAATCAGACAACTACCTGCAAGCCGGCATGCCTCACCATAGCAGTGTCTCCCCACTCACTCTACACAACTTGTTGGTTTGTTTTTGTTTCTGTTTTGGTCTACTTTCCAAATCATCTCTGAAATGTGTCCACTGTCACTGTGGCTTTTGTTCGTTCTGATCAGGTGGTGGGAGCACACATGGTTCTCCTCTTGTCTCCTTGCCTCTCCTCCTTGGTCCTCTCCTCTCTCCACTTTCCTCACCCTGCCTTCTCCCAGGCAGACATGGAACTCACTGTGTAGCCAAGGCTGGCCTTGAACTTGCAAGGGTGTTCCTGCCAGTCTCCTGCATGCCAAGATTCCAGACTTCAGCTGCCATGCCTGACTTTTTCCCCCCTTGATCCTTACATGTTGCCACCTACCTTCAGCACATCCTACCTTCAGGATTAGCAGATCATCTTCCATAAATGCCCTTTACTCTGTCTCTCTGTGTGGATAAATTCTGTAAACAGGAGAGAGCCTAGTCTCTCCTGATGGGTCCAGTCTCAGGCCAATGTTGTAAGTGAGGTAGTTTTAAAATAAAACATGAAACCACAGTAATGCTCTACTGGGAGTTGATGTCTGAAAGGACATCGAGGAGAAGAAGGCCACAGAGGAGCCCCTACCAGCCAGCTAGCCTGAACAAGTGGTGTTTGTGTGTAACAGAGAATTGGATGGGAGAAACAGAAGGCAGGGAGGCCAGAAAAGTCCTAGGGAGGATGTAGCAGCCCTCTTAGAAGGGACTTGTACATACATATAGACAGACAGACAGACAGACAGACAGACAGACAGACACACACACACACACACACACACACACACACACACACACACACACACACACACAAACGTGCATCCTATCTGGGTCCCTTGACTTGTATGTCCCATGGAGTCTATCTAGGTACCAAAGAATTAAGATCCCTAAGCTCAGATCAGGACCAGAAGAGTGGCTTTTCTCTTTTACTTATGTGTGAGCTATGGAGTGCTGGCAACAAGACAGGTTAGGACAGAAACTGAGAAAGACTTCTATGGTGACCAGAAAGCCATGTTGCTTGGTGGCTATTTTAGAGCAAAATTCTTAGGTTCAACTCTTAGATGTACTATTTGAATAACCTGTGCATGTGTCCAGACCTCTTTACATCATAGACTCTTTGCTCTATAGCAAAGTAATAGAGCCACTTCTAGTATGGGCTGGAACATGTGAGTTTGTGGCACAGAACACTGGCTATAGTGAGCAGGGAATGAGTTCTCACTGGGAGATGCTTCACTGTTACCATTGGCATGGCCAAAACTCAATCCCTTGGAGTTTCAAAGAGCTGCAGGGGTGGGGATTTAGAGTCAGATTCCTCTAATTCACCTTATGCCTCAGTTCCTCCTGTTGCCTTGGTTCTCACAAGGTCCCTGGATTCATCTTTCTCCTTGTTTTGTGGGTGAAGATCCAAGTAGAGAGGAGGCTCTGAGGATCTCGTGGCTATATAGCTCAGCAGCATGACAGGATCAAGGTCTCAGATCCAGGGCTCTGCCAGCAACTAGATCTGCAGTGTCCTTGCTGCATGACCATGGGCAAGTCAGAGCACCTCTCTGAGTCTCTCTGCCTTCACACCTAGCAGAGAAAAGTTGGGGTAGAGCCCATGTTGCTTGGGATGCTGTATTTCCCTGTACAGAAGATGGAGAGACCCAGAGGAAATAGCTCTTATTTCCACTGATGGCTCATGGAAGATCCTGCCTACCAGGTTCCGGCTGCTGGTGTGTTCAGTTGGTCCTGGACTCTGGTTCTGTCCTGACACCAGGTAAATGCTCTGTTACCAAGTTACCAAGTGACCATGGCCCAGGATCAGCTCCCTTGGATGCTCATGGCTGTCTATGCTCCCCCTTCCTCCCAGTAACAAAACTCCATCTGACCATGTAATTGTCCTCAAACTTCCTGCCTGTCTGGCCCCTGGGAACAGCTGGAAAATAGCCTACCCAGATGGTGCGTAGGCCTTGGCTCCAGACCCCACCCTGGATCCGTGCTAGGCAGGTCATGTCCCCTCGCTGGATTTCAGTGTCCTCACTGGCAATGTGAAAGGCAAAGGGATCAAATGAGAGAACTGCTCATTCATTAATTCAGCTGTCACTCATTAGCCACTGCTCTGGGCTCCCTGCTATACTGGGGCAAGAAGACCTGAAGCATAGCCCCCTCTACTGTCTCCGCCCAGTGTTTTCAGTTGTGCAGTGGCACATAAGGACCCCAGGCACTCCATAGAGCTGGAACAATCAGAGTCGGCTTCCTAGTGGGGTGGGGTGGGGATGGCACCTAGCTCTTAAAGGAAGAGAAGCTGCAGAGACTGCAGGCGACCAGCTTAGCTGTTTATTATCTCACTACAGGATCACTAGACCTATGAATGGAAATGAGGGTTTATTGCCTATACCTAAAATTCTCCTCTCTCATCCTCACCCTCTAAGCAGAATGCTTACCCATCATCCTCCCTGGTCTGTTCTTTTTCCTGCCAATGTGTGTGATCCCTGAGCCAAAGCCTGCCCTTAGGCTCAGTTCCTAGTGGTGACCACCCCTCAGGGAACAAATGAAACATTTTCTGTGCCTGGGTGGTGGTGACTCCACAGGCCATGTGAGTCAGGGTTGAGAGTGAGGACAGCTCTCCACAGAGTTTCCATGCAGACCTGCCCTCCTTCCCTACCTCACACTGTTCTGTGACTTTCTATGCCTTTGGGAGGATGGAGGGAGCACTCCTTCTAGAGCACCACCCACCCTCAATCTTCAATCACCTGTAACAACTGATTTTCATGGTGCACACTCCATTCCAGCCCACATTGCCCAGGACCATAACAGTGAGAGGTTCCCTCACATCCCTAAGGTCACTCAGTTCTATATTGCCCTCTGTGGCCTTGTGACCAGGATGGTGGGATTTCTGCTCCCACACATCAGTGGGGGCAAACTGTGGTGCAGAGAGTCAAGGTACCTCATGGACAAGGAAGTCCAAGGTGAGTATAGAGTTTGTCCAGTTCCCAGGGACAAGCCTTTGCAGGGCAGGGGTGGCATCTGTGGTCAGAATATCTTAGTGTGGTCAGAATTCCTCATCCCTAACATGCCTGGGCTAGGGGACAACCTAGTAGAGTGCACACAATCCCTGGATCCCTTTCTCTGCACAGATGCCCAGAGAGAGAGAGAGAGAGAGAGAGAGAGAGAGAGAGAGAGAGAGAGTATCAGAGAGACAGAGACACTGTTACCAATTGCACAGGAGGGCAATTATGGAAATTGTCAGGGAGCCCAGCATGCCCCAGATCATGCTACTGGGTGCTGCCTGTGACAGCTGCTGTACCGCACAGTTCCCTAGTACAGAGAGGCAGATGTTTGTGGATGCGAAAGGAACTGGACAAGAGTGGTGTATATAGGTTTGTGGGTGGAGTTCAATGGCAAAGCATGTGCCAGGACCATCCCCAATGAATAGGAAGGAAGGAAGGGAGATGACCCCTCCACAGAGGTGTAGGATGTGGCTTGTGAGTTAGCCCCTTCTGGTAGACCTACTAAGTTCCCCTCTGTCTACAGTCTCAGCCTGACTGCCCCCCAGGTACTTTTAGCTCCTTAAATAGTGTCCTGCATTCCCTAAGCCAGAAAAAAAAAAGCAGCCTTCAGAGAAACTGGGAGCCATGCCCATTCTAGACCTAGCTTACTGACTTAAAGTGGACAGATGTGGAACTCATGGTAAGGAGGAGAACAAAATATAAAGAAGAATGCAGTGGGGCCCAACCTTCTAAGGGTATTGATGTCAGCCCTCCACAGGGTTCTGGCCTCTGATACCTGACAGTATCCTCTGTCTGACCAGCTTTTGGGCACAAAATGCTTCCTGCACCATCCTACAGGTAGCTGACATGGCTGGCATCTGCTACAGAGCAGGTATATAAGGTACAGGTAACTAATAGCTGACCCCTAGCTAGTGACTAGAGTTCATGGCGTTAAGTATTCCCAGGACCAGAGCATCTGTGCCTGAGCTAAGAGGCTAGGAGATACAGGAAAGTCAAGTCTGATGGGCAGTCTGGGCAACACAGGGCCTGAAATTTGTCAGAGACACAGCTATTCCTAGCTGTGATTGCAAACCTGGGGACCGTATGAGACATAGAGTACTAATTGGGAGGTTGGGAGGAAGCTCAGCAAGGATGAGAAAGCTGCTGTGGCAATTGACATCCTTTGTTCTTGGTCAGTGGAAGGACCAGAGGCTGGCCTGGGACAAAGGAGAGAGGGAGGTACTGGATCAAGGAAGGGATGAGAGGGTGATAGAAGGATGGATGATAGGTAAGTGGAGGATGGGTAAATGGATGGGAGGGTGATGGATGGAGGGTAGGTGGATGGATTGATGGAGGATGGATACATTGATGGACAGAGAGAGAGTAGGTAGATGGACAGATAGAGAATGATCCGATGGATAGTTGCGTAGATGATTGATAGGTGGATAATGGGCGAATAAGAGGATGATTGGTGGATGGAGGATGGGAGAATGATGGGTGGGTAGATGGATACTGCATTGAGAGGGATGATGGATGAGTAGATGGAGGATGGATTGATGGGAAGATGATGGATAGATGAATGGATGGTAGAAAGAAGGAAAAGAAAGAAGAAAGGGGAGAAGTACATGAAGAAATGGATAGAAGGGGAAATCAACAGATGAAGAACACATTGATTGGTGATAAATGGAAAGGAAGGATAAAGGGGAGGTGTAGGAGGGGAAGGAGGAGGAGATGTGTTGGTTATTTTAACCCAAGAGCCCACAGGTGGTGCACTGCAGAGACAGGTGCCCAAGTGGGAGACAGAGAAAACAAAAACAAAAGTCCCTACCCCACAAGGCCCTGAGAAGACTTAGCTGTAGAGCATTCCCAACACGCCGTGTGTGCCGTGGCGAGTGCGGCTGAGAAGAACCCATGAACTCTGTCTCCGTTCCCTTAGGTCAGGGGCTTCTTAACGGGTGGACAGCCTTAAAGGGCAGTGGGCTTCCCTTCATTGGTGCTCAGCAGCGCTTGGCCAGAGCTTTTCGGGAGCCCTGATGTTATATAGGGCCCGTAAGAATGGTTTGTGAAGCTTCCTGTGGTGGAAAGAAGAGGGGTTTGTTTTTTTGGTTTGGTTTCCCCCCCCCCTTTTTTTTTCTTTCAGAACCCCCAGGGCTGCCTTTGTTGAGAGCCATCTTGTTTTCAGATCAAACACTTGGTCTCAGTTTGGGGAAAGGACAGTCTGCATCTGCTGGAGCTCTGCTGTGGGAGTCAGGCTGGAATCAAGGCGGGATTGTGAGATGTGTAGGACAAAGTGAGAGCCTAGGGACAGCGAGAGAGGCAGAGCACTGTCTACCCCTGAGCCTCCAGTGACTGGTGCTCTGGTTCCCACTGGACAGGACAGTTATTTGCAGGCCCTGGGCTTCCTGCCCTTTGGGGTCTTCCTGGGGGCTGTGGGTGGAAAAAGGCCCTCCAGTGGGCTGTAGCCTGTGAGTCACTGTCTCTAGGGGCCCCTGCCTGGGAAGCCCCAGCTGCCAGCCCTAGGCCAGGCCCTGAGCAGCTGTCAGGTGGGTGGAGCTCCAGCTGGGCCCCAGTCTGGAAAGACCCCAGGGGCACAGCCCCACTATGGTTCACTCCCCAGAGGGGTCTAGCCTCATCCGTGGCTCTATAGAAGGTTGGTTGGTGTTCAGAATCTAGTGCCAGGCGCTCAGGCTCAGTCCCTTTTCCAGGCCTGTGACTTGTGTGCCTTACTTTCTGTACACGGTTGACAAAGCTATTGAAATCCACTTTATGAGCTATGCAAAAAAGCAGATGGTTTTGCTCATACCTGTTGGGAATCCCTCCCTGTGCATCAGGCTCCTAGAGCTCTTGTATGTTAGGAGAACACGGATCAGAGAGGAGAGAACACAGCTAGTGACCCATAACAAAGCGTAGTCTGGCTGGAGCTGGGAAACTCTCAGGGTCCAGTGGAGTCCTTGGGAGAAGACTGCTATCTGAAGCACAGTCCCAGTTTGGTCTTCTTTTCCTTTCTATCCAGGCTTCTTCTGGAGCCAGCGGCAGAGCAGACCCTTCTCAGTCCTGTGGGTAGGGCTGTAGCCACGGGGCGGTATTGGGTTTAGGTCTCTGGGGACTGGTGGAGGATGTGGGCCCGCCCTTGCCTCCACAGCCTCCCTCCCTCAGTACTGCCTCTCCAGTCCCACCCTGGCCTCTGGACGCACAGGACGGCCCCTGGGCTCCCAGAGCTCCCACTTTCCCTCACAGTGGACGCCCCCTTCATCCCGCCCCGGTGACTCACTGCTCCCCTGGCCCTCTGCCACCCCCTGTCTCTTGGCAGGCGGCAGGCTCAATGTTGTGCTGAAGCCACGGGGTCTGGAGTGTGAGGGACGCTCAGCCGCCAGGGTCTGGAGCTCCGGTCGGTCCTCCAGAAGCAACAGAGGCCAGCCTGGGATAGCTCCGCCAGGAACCTGCTGTGGCCTGGGAGAGTCAGGGCTGCCCCTCTTCTTGTCTTTGGACCTTTTGTTTTTTCATCCTCATGAAGAAGGAAGTGACCTGAGAGCTCAAGACAAGAGCCATCCCCTGGCTGGGAGGAGGCCCAGGGTCCAGGACAGTGGCAAGGCCCCCCAGCCACTGCACCTCACTGATCCAGGCATGAAGGGTGATGGTGGTGCTGTGTGGGGCCTCATGTGGAAGTACTGCATCTCCGTGAGGACCCTCAGGTACCAGGGACAGGGTGTGGAGGCGGCTTTGTCCTAAGTGGGCCAGGTGAGGGACCTGCATGGTTTGGTGGCTCGGGAGGGAACAGGGATGGAAGACAGAAAAGCTGAACTTGGCACCCTCTAGAGAAGCGTGGAGTCAGTGGCAGGGAGGGAAACAGGAAGAGAGTGGTCCAACAATCAGGGCATGGGCTGGCCACCGCCCCCAGGGGAAGGCCACTGGAGGTACAGTGAACAGGAGACACTTGTTATGTAACAGCCACTGGCTTTGAAGTACGACTTGGGTGCCCACCCCCAACTTATTATGCCTGGGTGAACAGGGCTGGTACTCTTTGCTTCAGTGTCCAGTGAGTGACAGTTTCTCTACCTTCTACATTACCCCATGGCAGGGAGCAAAGTCCAGAACTGGGTGCAAAATGGAGTCCAGAATCGGGTGCAGGCTTAGGTATTCTTAGATCTGTGTGTACACTGACTTAACGCCCCCCTCCCCCCCAGTGAATCGTCCTGTCTAAAGAGACGTTTAGGATTGGTGTGAGGATTAAATGTGACCCGAGTGCCAGCAGCCACCAGCCAGTGTTGAGTGTAATTACCTGCAGCCACAGTTACATCCATCACCTCCGAGGTCTGTGGGAGATGCCTGGAGGGTGCCCCTGTTTAGAAAACAGGGAAGAAGGCAGAGCAGAGCTTTCAGAACCTCTGGAGAGAGACCACCTGGGGCCAGGGTTCTCCTGGGCTTGACTCCATCTTCTATCACATCTGATAGGACCTGCCTAGAGCAGAAGGCTGGAAGCCATGGGATTTTAGGCAAGGCTGGGCATTCTCTTCTGAGGATGGGACCATAGTGTCTACTCTTCATGCAGGGGGGCCTAAAAGTGTCACCAGGGGGGATGTACCCTTGAGTTTTGAATTCTTCCTACTAGTGTGCATTTCGCTTAAAGAGAATGTTTTATAAAGAATAAAACATTCCAGGTTCACTGTCTGGGACATCAGCTGCACACACTCCTCCTCTTTATCCTCCTCCCGTCTTCTTATCCTCTTCTTTCTCTGCTTGTCCCTTCTCCATCCCTTATCCTATTTCCTCTTTTCCATTTTTTCTACCCCCTATCTTCTTTCCTCCATAAAATACTTGTGCTACCACATAAGAAATACTAGTAGTAAAAAAGAGCATAATTCAGAATAAGATGTCCTGTAGATGATGATGGCAATTACGTTGAATAAAACAGGTATTCGAGTATATGGGGTTCTTCTGCTGAGATGAAACCTGCTGAGCTCCCTAGAAGCCCAGGGGAAAGGAGAAATGCAGCTGCACGGCTCCCTCCCACGGTAACAAGAAGCGCATGTACAGTAGCCACAGTTGCTCCACTACAAGGCAAGACTGTCTAGAGCCCTGAATGGTGGGCCTTGGTCCCAGACAGATTTATAGTTTCCAGGCCAACACTGAGAGGCATTTTGCTTGGACAAGGATGCCAACTGGTTGTGGGAACGGAGAGGCAGAGTCCAGCCCTGGAGTGAGTCACTGGCCACTTTCCCCTGCTTTGGTCCATGATGGACCTCCTAGGGTGGGTAGCTCAGAGACCAGGCCAGGCAGGGACCCATCAAGTACCTGATGTTCTGGTCACACCAACTGTAATAGGTTTTCCTGCCTCATTCTCTCCTGGAGTTTCTAGAGGTTGGCTTACTGGAGAACCCTCAGACCTGTTTGAGAATGTAGTGGGCCAGTTTGTATAAGTGATCATTCTGTTCCTCAGTTTCTTCATTCACAGAATGGGAACATTGTAGAACTCCCTGTGGTAGGGAATGCTTGTGGCCACTGGCAGTTGGCACTGATGCGAGGTCACCATCCCACTGGTGATGCAAGAACAGCTTGGGCTGGGTGTGAGCACTGTGATCTGCACTGGGTTTGCCTAGTGCTAGACTCAGCCCCCATAGGTACCATGCGTCCTGTGCTTAGCTGAGGAGGATGGGCCAGGACAAGTGAGGGTGGGGTTGTTCAGGATTAGTGTATTCTTTCCAGATCCCTGCCTCCCATACCCAGAAAGTTGAGGCCACTCCCCAGAGCCCAATATGAAGTGAGCCAGCCCAAGCAGGCTTTGGGGCAATCCCAACCCCAGGCTGCCAGGGGAGACCCAAATCCGCAGATCTGTGGTGGGGCAGAGCTGGCAGCTGCTGGGGGACAAATTGGAGGGTTGTGATGGGACAGCACATACTTTTCCACTTGCGTCTTCAGATTCCCCTCCGCCTGAGCCTGTCACCCCTGGCTGGATCCCACTCACATCTGGAAAAGCATGAGGTGTACATAGAGCTATTGCTGCTGCCGGCCCTGGCTAGCTGCCAAGGGGATTCAAGGCTCCAAGACAAGGTCTCTGGGAGGGCCACACTGGCTCCTATTGGCTCCTAGGCAGGACAGGCCCATCTGGGTCCAGTGCCTGGACACTTAGAAGATCTGTCTTTGGTTGTTGCTGGACTTTGCCAGGCTGTTTCCACACAAGAGAGGCAAGCTGAGCCAAGTTCCAGGACAAGATTAGCAGTGGGCTCTGGTGGATGGCGCCAGTGGAGTGCATAGGTGTGACTCGCTTCCTCTCCCCTCCTTTGCTTGAGTCTCAGTCAGGGCTGAGGCAGTTGTCAGAGAGAAAGAGAAGGGAACACAGACTCAGGAGTGGCCCACTTGAGTTAGAAACTTGGCTTAGCCTTGTGAAAATCACATTGGAAACATTTGGAAGGCAGTGGCAGGATCCCTGCAAGCCAGCCCCAGTGAAGAGGTACCTGTAGCTGTCACTTGTCAGCTATTGTTTTTGTTTTTGTTTTGACAACCCTGTCCCCTAGTTGGCTTCCTCTGGTGACTAGTATTCTAAGTGGCCTTCAGCAAGTGCTCAGCCCTGCCCCCTTTCTCTGTGGGTTGCCTTTACACTATACCTCTTAAGGTTGTATCCCCAGCCTGCCCCCCACAGGCCATATCCTCGGTATGCCTCCCATCAGGTCATAACTTCTGTGTTATAGTTAGCTCTAGCTGTCAACTTGATGTAATACTAGAGTTACCTGGGAAGAGGGAACCTCAGTTGAAGAACTACTCAGATCAAGTTGGCCTGTGCCTATGTCAGTAGGGCATTTTCTTTATTGCTCATTGATATAGGGAAGGCCCAGCCCACTGTGGTCAATGCCTGAGCTGTATTAGGAAAGTAGCTGAGCAAACTGGTGAGAACAAACCAGCAAGCAGTGTTCCTCCATGGTCTCTGCTTTAGTTCTTGCCTCCAGGCTCCTGCTTCCGTTCCTGCCCGGTCTTACCTCTGATGGACTCAAATAAACCCTTTCGTCCCCCAAGTTCCTTTTGTTCAGAATGTTTTATCACAACAACAGAAAGCAAACTAGAACAGTCAAATTATTCTTCAAAGATCTTATTCTCACCCTCTCTCTAATCAGACTGAATTCTCAGCCTATCTTCATCAGGCTTAAAAATGGTTGTCACATATTGGTATATTTGGGCAAGAATGGGTTTGTCTCTTGAAAACTCAAGAGGCAGTGGCATCTCCTAGGCCAGGCTGCCCCTGGACACACAGTGCCGACTGGGATGCGTCAGAGGAGCAGACCTGTGTAGGCCTTGTAGGCCCTTCTCCCCTCCTGCTGCATCTGTCTCTGGGCAGGAGGACTGGGAGCAGATGGCATCTAGGCCCTGAAAGTGTCCCAGGAGCTTGCTGGGACAATCAGCCATCTGGTGCCCTGCACAGGAGGCCCTGAGCCTGTCCTCTTCCCATCCTGTGCTGTGCCTGCCTCGGGGAACCTATGACAAGGGGAACCTATGACAAGGGGAACCTATGACAAGGGGAACCTATGACAAGGGGAACCTATGACAAGAGGAACCTCTTTCCCACTTGCAGTTCCCTCCCGCCTTGCTGTTGTGCTCCTTCTCCTTGCTGTGTGGTTGGCTCTGTACTCTGGACCCCCAGCCTACCTGCTACCGCATCCTGATGAGGCCACAGTGGCCAGAATTCACCTGACTCCTCCCTTCCTGGACATAGCTTAGGCAGTCCTGTGACCTTGAGTAGGATTTGGAGCTGAGTGTGGGGCACTGGAGGAGACAGACTGGAGGCAGAGTGGAGCCACTTCTTCATTTCCTCTCTCGGTTCTGAACCCATGGTACTCTTCATCCCCACTTGGGTTCAGCCCTGCAGGTACCCCTGTTGCTATGCTCCACTCTTCTCCTGTGTCTTTCGTTTTGAGACATATATTTACTGCATAGCCCATGCTGGTTTGGAACTCCCTGAATGGTAGGGATGTGCTCCAAGCTAGGCTCTGCTGAATCTCAGTACATAAGTACAATGCCCTCTGGGCCACCAAGGTGCCAGACCAGAACCTCAGGAGAGATTCTTACAGGCAGCAGGCAACATTGCTCTAAGAAGGCCACTGTTCGTTCACGCTGCAGAGGGGCCACTGAAGCCTGAGGCCCACCTTTTTCCATTTGCCCACAGCCCTTCTTGATGAGCCATATAGGTAGCACTTATTCTAGGAGCTCACAGATGGGGAGGCCAGTAGTAGCCCCTGCACATGGGGACACACCATTTATCAGGATACAGACCATTTGCTGAGTTCTTGCCATGTGCCAGCTCAGTATATGTCAGGGGCTTAACTGCAGCAGTGAGCAAGGTAGAATATCCAGACCTCAAGGAGCAGAGAGATGGGAGAGGCAGGAAGCAGATAGGTGATGATGTCATCAGGTGGGGGTCACAACCACGAAAGCAAAAGTGGAGGGATGATAGTGACAAGTGAGCCAGCCAAAAAATCTTCTCTAGGAATTATATCAGGATAAAGTGTACCCAAGGTATGGCGAGCCCACACAGTGAAATGTCATCAGCCATAAAGGTAGTAAAATCTCAACCCCAGCTACAGCCTGGCTGACCCTGGAAGATGTGTCAAGTGAACGAGGGCCATCACGAAGGCTGCGTGCTGACTCCATCCACAGAAGTTTCTAGAACAGACATCTCTACAGAGACAGAAAGCAGAGTGGGGGCTGCCCCAGCCATGGAGACCCACAGAAAAACAGGCACAGGCTTGTTTTGTAAGTAAGGAGAATATGAGCTAGGATGTGGTGACAGGCATGGAGATACTGCATCTACGGGCTCTCTTTAACTGGATGAAGTGCAGGAGTTACCTCTGAATAAAATGACTTCTACAGCGTGAAGGGGAGAAAAGAGAAAGTGGTCTGAGCAGTTAGCCTTGAATGGAGGTTGACCAAGAGAGAGCTGGAGAAGACCCTCTGGGCAGAGGGTACACCAAGTACAACGACCCTGAGGCAGGAGCCACCTGTATGTGTACAGATATACTTGGAAGCCAGGAAGTCAAGCAGGAGTGAGGAAAGAAGTGGGTGGGGCCAGCCCCTGAGGAGGACGAGCATAGTTTGGGGGTAGAGAAACTGTACTTGAGGTTTCTGGACAATCGCTCCACTTCCATGAAGAAGTGAGACCACTGCAGGGAGGGAGACACATGGTAATAATGATGGCCATTGTCTAAATAGGAGTCACTGTCCTCAAGGGAGACAGTGCAGGCTACGGTGAGAATTCAGACAGGGACAACTGCGTCCCCCCCGCCCCCCAGAGTGGAAATGTGGGGGTTGGGGTGTGAGGTGAAAGCTCCCTGGATGCAGGGCTTGGATGTGGCCTTAAGGAGATGGGCACAGCCAGCTGGGGCAATACAGAGGCTTCTCTAGTGTGGCCTTGTGTGGCCTTGTGTGGCGCAGGGTCTCTAATTTATGGAGGCTTCAGAGAACCCTCCTGATCCCAGAAGATGAAGATTGTCACCCTGCTCTGGCAAAATGACACCCCTGAATGCCAATTAGTCCCAAACTGGTTTCAAAGTAAGTAGGGCATTCTCTTCAGGATAGCCACCTTACTTAGCCTTTGTCAGGCAGGCTCAGAGTGGCCCTCAGTGGGACTGTAGTACCCACGTGGCCAGAAACCCAGCCGGGGCTTGGCATTCTGAACAAAGCAGGCTGGCCGAAACTCGAGTGGCCCGAAACGAGATCAGTCACAGGAGGCTGGCCAGAGAGCAACTGCATTATTTATTGTCTGTCCAGTGTGGCTGTTTGAACTGGTCAGGCCTTGAAGGTCCTCTGGGCAGTATCTTGTACAGGGTGGGTGTGGGCCCCAGGGTGCTGGCCCCCTTACCCGGGGCGGAGCTTTCTGGATGCTGACTGATCAGGGAGGAAGTTAGACGTCAGGGCTGTGGGTGGGGCGGTCCCCTGGTAGGGAGGACCTGAGGTCCTTCATCCCCAGGGCCCAAGGAGGCAGGTCAGGCACTGGCTCCAGGGAGATCTCCAGTCTTCCCCTGTGACACTGTGAGTACCACTTGCTTCATCTGGGAGCCTGTGAGGGACTGGTGACTCTCAGCATCTATGGGGTCAGCAGTTGGGTTCACACTGTTTCTAGGAGCTGTTCTGAGTAAGTGCTTTTCTCTGCCTAAGAGACATATTCTGAGCCAGGCCCTGGAACTCAGGTGCTTCCCCACAACTGCCTGAGGACAACATGAGCTACAGGGAAAGTTCTTCAGGGACATATACCAGCATGGGCCTGGAGCTGCATAAGGCCTGGTGGCCTACCCAACTACAGGCTTGTACAAGTGCTTCACAGCTACCAGAGAAAGGGACCTTGGCCACACCTACCCCACAGCTGAGTAAACTGAGTCCTTTAGGGGCTCAGGGTTTCTGGTTTGTGGCCTGATACACTTTATGTCCCTACTGCCATCCTCCCTTGATTTCTCAAAACATTAAGTTTGGAGACTTGGGGGCAGGAGTCCTTGCCAGGCCCAGTCTAGGATTCCTGTCTATTAGGGAAATTGATGCTGGGAAGATCCTGCCTTGGACAGTCTCAACCCACACCCGTGAGTATTTTCTCCAGGTACCACATACCCTATCCTCATCCCCACCCCCATCAGGAGTCACCTGACCAATGACAGTTAAGCTCCTTTCATTTCTTTATTTCTTTCTGAGCCAGTCCAGGATAGAACCCAAGGCTCTCAGATCCTGGAGCTGGGAGAGTCTTGAAGGAAAAGTCCCTGAGTAGTGCTGTGCTGTGAGAAATACTTTTTGGTGAGGGGGTGGGGCTGGACTCATCTACATCCCTAGGAAAGTTCCCTTCCCAGATCTCATCCAGCTTCATGACACCTCAGAGAGGGAGGCTTTCAATGTCCTGTGTAAAGCCCTCAGAGATGTGGGACATCTATCTGTCTGGTGTCATTCGGCTCATGCGTGTTTGGGAGCTGGAGTGCAAACCTGTTAGATTCTAGGCCTTCTCTTCTATGCAGGCTTCTGTGTGGGTGCCAGGGAAGGAGAGAATGTTCCATCACTTCCCTGTTGTTGGGTCTGTTTTTCCATATGCCAAGGGCTGGCTCCCATCTGAAGCTCCAGGGTGGTAGAGGAAGCTGGGCTGAGAGAGTAAGGATGTCCTTGCTGCTTTTGGAGCTTAGCTAGCAAGAGTCTCCTGATAACTCCAGGGATCTTGGAGAGTTGGGCTCTTTCAAATAGCCCTTGTGGGACTGCAGGGTCCAAGCTGGATGCAAGCTCCTGTGCCTAAGACCCATGTCAGTCCAACCCAAAAGTCCTTCCCAGCACAGGTCAGAAAGGATGTGACTATGAGTTCGGACAACCAAGTACCCACAAGGACCTCAGACATATACCTCACTCTTCTGTCATCTGTCAGCTAGGCAAGTGGGACCTTTCAGCACTTGGTGACTGTGACTCTAAGCAAAGTGTCTTATGCGTTATTCATTTAAATTTGTTAAATCTCACTTCAAGCATTTATTGGGTACTTCCTGAATCCTAAGGCACCGTCTTGTCCATAGAACTAACAAAAGGTGATAAATTTGATCTAACTAGTTGTTCATCTGGCATAGGGTCACAGCATGGTGGATCGGAGAAGGCTGGTGGCACAGGACAAGGGAAGGTGGGATGGTAGGATCGGCTTTATTTTGATGGTCCCACATTGCTTTTGAGTAAGCACCTGCTGGCCATGAGGCTGCTGAGGCCAGTTGGTGTGTGTGTCTGATGGGGGTCCTCTTTATGGGCTCTGTTTCATGGTTCCTCCTGGGCTAGGCTGCTATGAACAAACCTGTGCCCCAAATTCAAGCCAGTATGACTCCGGAAGTTCCAGGACAGAGGTAACAGGACTGGCCAAGCAGATGGTGAGTCCAGGCTGAGTCCAGCAAGTGGGGCACTGAGGTGGCTGCCAGCTGGCACACAAAGTAGGGTGCTGGGCTGTGGTCAGGCTACAGGTTAACAGCCCAGACTCAGGGTGTCAGCTCTGCTATTTTATTGGTTATATGACTTTGTTACAAACCACATCTCTTGCCATGAGGACCTGGTTACTTTCAAGTGAGAAAAATCGTCCAAACCAAACAGGTTTAAGCAGAAAGAGGCTTCAATGGTTCATGGAACTAAAAGGTGAAGGGGCATTGCTTCAGGAGCCTCAGGATCCTGTGACTGCCTCAGCTGGAGGATTTGGTGTTTTCCATATTTGCCTGCTGTGTTCACCCTGAGGCAGGCTCTCTCCATGTAGGCGTCCCCGGCACGTGGCAAGTGTTCAGAAAACCTTAGCCATCCCCTTCCATTCAGTGTCATCACCCCGTGACAAGCCAGCTACTGTGAGCAATGCACTTTTCTCCATAAGGTTGTTTGTTATGCCCTGGGGGGAAGGGGGGGAAGGGGAAGGAGGAAATTGCCATATAGGGCAGTCAGGGCTGAGGAAAGGGTGAGCTAGTAGGCCAGAGGAAGAAGTCAGAGTTCTCCACAGGGGCTCTCCAGGAGTTCCCTGAGGGGAGGGGGGAGTGCTAGCAACTGTGTTACATTTTGATGCAGTGGAGGGGCTTGGCCTGGGCATTAAAAACCAAGGAAGCAGGTTCCTTAGCGTCCAGTTAGATCTCAGGGTGGGCTGCCCAGCCTGGGCTAAGTCAGAAGCCCTGCTTCATCATCAAGACAGCTGGTGTAGGACTACTGAACCCACATGGGAGTGAAAGATAGCCCTGGGCCCAGGTGCTATGTCATAGTAGAGCACTGGCCTGGCAGGTACAAAGCATGGGCTCTGTCCCCATCCTTGTGAAAAGGAGAGGCCTCCAGATGTGGCTCTAAAGAGAGAAAAAGCATTTAGTGAGCATGTGCTGTATGCAAGATTCTATCTAGCGCTCTGTAAGTTGACTCCTTGCACCATGTACCTACTACTGAAGGTTCCTTGGCCCTTTGTAGAGAATGGGCTGCAGTATCTGGATCCAGGGCTGGATTTGGTTGGAACTCATTCTTTGGTTAGGTTCTGTGGCCTTGAATGCTATCAGGTGGCTGCTGGGATGTCACCCATGAAGGTGACATATAGGGAAGTCATCATGCTCAGAACAAGTGTGTGTTCAGGAATGTGTTGAAATATCTTCCCAGCAGGCCAACTGCAGAACCTCTGTCAACAGCCGCAGTGAAGGCAGCCACAATTGGTCTGAAACCAGGGCCTGGAGACGGCCAAGCCTGATGAAGGGTGAAGTGAAAGGCCTTAGCTGAAGTCACAAAGGACAGATACTTGCTTTTGAGCACCAGGGTGTTTAAATTCAGTGTACTAATTGACTCCTAGAGTCTTCTCCCATCAGGGATAAGGGGAGCTGGTGGGAAGAACATGGGTGTATTCCATGGCTGAGACACACCTCACAGAAGGTAAGCAAGCCTGGGCAGCTCCCCATACCTCTGGGATCCTCAGTTTCCTCATCTGGGAAATAAGGTCAACCCCAGAGTTAGGATTACATAACAACCAGGGGTATATCTGGGGTGCTGCCATGACAACAACGCAGTAAACACCTGGATTGTTAGTTCCCAAGATGAGACAGGGTCTCAATTTAATGTTACCATTTTGCAACCCTGGACTTCAGCCTCCTGGGAAGCTGGTTCAGGCCCAGTGTCCTCAGGTAGGTACTAGTTTAGCCTGTGTAGTGGTCAGGTCTAATGCTTGGCAAATGCTGAAGTGAAAGCAGAGTTTCCAGTATGTCAACTCCCGGATGCTCTTGACAGTGAGACAAAGGAACCTGAGAGTAAAAAGAAATCAACCAGTGCCCTTTGCCCTAAGCTGCAGCCCTTTCTGGGATGCCAAGGTAGATGTTTAAGACACTTAGGGTGCTGGGGAAGAAGTTCTGGAAGGTTCCAGGAGGAAGTGGTGTTGAAGGCAGGTCTGATGGAAGCCAGGATCTTCTACCATGGTGTGTGGAAAACAACCATCCCTCTGGAGTCACATGGGCCTTGGGGGCATTGAGGACCTAGGTTAAGGCCAGAATGAACGTCTTGTGAGGCCTAGAGGTCCAGAATGCTAGGAGACTCCTGTAAGGGTCATCAAGCAAGCAGCCAGTGTCCTTTCCATTGTGACTCAAGAACAAGTCACTCAACACTGGCTGTTTATCTCCTTTTGTCTTGAGGAGGCCCTGGTATAGATGAATTCAGGGTTCCACCTGTGTGTACAGTTGCTGGGGTCTCCCCTTTCTTTCACTGCTTGCAGCTCATCACCCTGGATGAGGCTTTTCTCATATGACAGCCTCTGCTTGGTCTGGCCCTTGTGATGAGTGCCCTGGGTTTTCTGCTCAGCCTTGGAATAAGCTGACTCCTATTAGACCCTTAATCCAAATATAAAACCAGGGTGTTTGGGCACCCTGGGCTAGAGACTGGACAAGTAGTCAAGTTCTTGAAAACTGACAATCTTATGGGATCAATTACAGACTTAGAAGGCCTAGTGACAACACACATAGTCATTCCTTGCCATCACTCCAAAGTGTAATCTGATGTCCCCATTTTATAAGTAAGAAAACCTAGGCTTTGGGAAGACTGAAAGTTTACAGCTAGCAAGTGGCCTCAAGTCCTAATTAGCTTGATCTTCAAAACCTAGCTAGCCCCCCTTTCTTCTTTGACAATTTATCTGGATCCAGCCTGATCCCAGTGAACTCATCCCAATTCACAGTGTGTCCCAGGATGCCTGGGGGCACTTGCCAGAGAATAGATTAGCTGGACAGACCCTGGGCTGGGGGAGAGGCAGGGCTCTGTGGCAGAGAGGATAGGTCCTAGTGTTACTTGGAGAAACAGGGGTAACTTTGGGGGCTTTTAATCTTACAGTGAAAGAATTTAAAGTTAAGACTTAAAATGAAGCTCAGGACAATTTATTACAGGTTAAGGAAAAACAGCATAGGCAAGTTGGAAATCTCATTGGCCTCCAGGAGGAGGCATGCTGGAGAGAGTCATGCCTTTAGAGTTAGACATGGAGGTCAGAGAGTCAAAAATCCTGTGGTGGTTGGGAAAAGATGCTTAGGAATAGAGCTATAGCTCTGAGTTTATATGCCACCAGATTGCTGGCCCTTGTGTCCCAGGACAGAGGAATATTTGTACAAGGGGCCGATGGTTAGAAGTAGACATAGAGATAGCTGATTAAGAAAGGAAAAGTACTCTGAGGATAGAGGAGCTTATAAGCCTGATTAGGTCCTTTGTAGTGTCTGCTTTGCCTGTCTGTGTTTTCAGGTCTTTTCCCCATATGTACTGTTGGTTGTGAAGCCCAAATAAAGACTTCCAGTCTTCCTCCACAAGCTGACTTAATTCCTAGGTTAATGTTGATATCTTATTTCAGGGACCCTATTCTGCAGTGTTTCAAGCTTTTCAGCTTCACCCACTGTCTCCTTGAGGACATAAAATATATTATGTCCAACGAGCAGTATCTGTAACTACAGGCTATGTGGACATTTGGACTGTTATACCTTGTGGCAGTCTTGGAGGAAGATGCCAAGTTGAGGCTCCCAACTTAGAAGCTGCAGCAACACTGGGTTATGACACTGGGGACATTTCAGGGGGAGTTTCCCCGGGTTGGAAGACTAGTTCCACAGAGGAGCTACCCAGCAGGTGCTGTGGCAGGGTGGGGCTCAGGAGATGGGGAAACAGCTACTCACTCACTTCCCCTTTCGGCCCCTGTGTGGAAGGTGAGAAGCCTGCCTCCCTAATCACCTCATGTCCTGTCAGTGGTCACCCCGGCCACACCTCCAGTACACAAGGGGAAACTGAGGCAATAACCTCAGTGTACTTTATTCTCCTGTCATCACACAGGAAAGGCCGTTGGTAGGGCTTCCACTGCTCTGTGGTCTACTGCCTCACTATGTGATCTACAAAAAGTCACTGAGCTTCTCTGGGCATAAAGTTAGCATTTGCAAAACTGAACTGTGGTTCTTCCCAGAGCAGAAAAGGGGGCTCATGGGAAGACTCTGGCCCAGTGCCTGGGCCTTTAAACACTTGGAATTCCTCTCTTTGGGCGGTGGACACCAAGGGTCACACCCGCCGTGCTTCAGAGTGGGAGATAATGTAGGTCCTAGAAAGCTGGCCCCAGATTCCATTCTGCTCTGAGAAAATTGAGTGGCCTTGGGCCAATCATTCTGCTTCTCTGGGCCTTGGTTAGCTTATCTGGAAAAATGGCTTAATAACCATCCTGGCATAGGTGAGGAAAGTTAATCAATGTCTGGCCCAGCCTGCCTGTCAGGGTGGGAACCTAAGCATCTTCCTCACCACCACCTTCCTGCTCCAGGAGTTCGGCTGAGTGAGTTGTTATCTGTTCAACAGTGTATGTAGCAAATATCTCATAAGTGTCCTCTCTGTGTTGGGCCCAGAATGGTGTGGGGGGGTGTGTGTGGGGGGGGGCAGTGGAACTCAGTCCTCTTGGAATATCTGGGGCTCAGGAAACAGACTACAGAGTGAAATGTGGCAGTGTGGTTTTGAATGGCTTCTTGGGTAGTCACAGGGGACCTGAGTCCAGGAAGAAGGAAGCCACTACATGAAGGACCAGCTGGGGATTCGGGTTCTAAGGATAGAGGGACTTCCAGCAGTATCCTTTTGGAGGATGTCTGGCTGGGCACAGAATCTGGAGCCACTCCACTGATGAATAGTGCTCACCTTGTTCCCCCAGCACAGACTGGAAGAGGACCACACTCTAGCTGCAGTGATAGGGAGGTAGCCTGGCTGGCCCAAGATCCCCAGACTGAAAGTAAGAGGGCAGTGAAGACCCATCCTCCAGGGAGGCAGTGGAGATCAGTCTCAGTGTCAGCATCCATAAAGACAAATAAACAACCAGATTTCCTCTTCAAACATAGACTCCAGAAGTCACCTGACCAATTCTGCCTCCGGGTCATGTACTTAGGACAGGCCACTGTTTCTCCCTGTGGCTGGCAGCCTGTATGTGCCAGGTATTGTGGGCTGTACTTTGTACCCCATTCTTGCCTCACTGTGGTACTGGCGACATCATGTAGGACTATTTGGCATGTGGGGTCTGCTGGACGTGTTGAGAACTGGTCTGAAAAGACTGATTAGCTTTGAGAAGGAGTTTGTGTCGTAAATGCTGGGCATTTATGTCCAACAAGAAATCCCAGAGCTGAAATCCTAGAGTCCTCTAGATGAGTCCCGGCTCCCCTTGGATGCATGGCTCAAGGCTGTAAAAGAAGAGTCCAGCTATGGCACTTTGGGATGATCTTCCCAAGGCAGTACCACATCTACACATGCTAAGGGATCTGTTTGGCTGCCTTTATGTTGAGGATAAGGGGAATTCTCTTACAGGTAACCCAGTAGTTACAGATAAACACCTCAGGATGTAGCCCTTGCTACCTCCCCACATGGCAAAATGTGGCATTCCTGGAAAGGTTTGGCTCGTTCTTCTGCTGGACAGGATCTGAGCGTTCGAAGACTACACCGTCTGTTATCAGCTGGCTTCCCCAGGGTATATCCCGAGAGGCCAGGGCTAGAAGGGCTTTGAGAAGTCACCTAGCCATTCGTTCAGTCATCACTTAAAGCAGGGTTTCTCAACATGTATCAAGACCCCTTGAGGGTTGAATGATTCTTTCATAGGGGTCGCCCAAGATCGTTGGAAAACACAGATATTTGCATGATGATTCATAACAGTATCAAAATTACAGTTATGACATAGCACTGAGAATAGTTTTATGGTTGGAGGTCACCACAACATGAGGAACTGTTTTAAATGGTCACAGCATTAGGAAAGTTGAGAACCATTTTGTTAGAGGTCCTATGAGGAGTAGGGCAAGCTGGGTACTTAAAACAGGCAGAGCATGATAAGCCCCAGGCCAAAAGGATGAGGTAAGGGGTGGGACCCAGAACAGGGAGAGGCGGTCAGCTCAGCCTCAGCTTCAATCCTGTTGCCTCATCTGCTTTCTGAGACATGGCAGAGATAAGGGTGAGCTCCACCCACTGGGCCACTAGGGAGAAGTAAAGAGCAGGGTCAGGGCAGGGGTAGGGGGCCTCTAGAAAGGATGTGGAGAACCTGGGATTGGGTTTTTTTTTTCAGTGTATTTTATTTTATTTTTATATTTTTTTAAAGATTTATTTATTTATTATATGTGAGTACACTGTAGCTGTCTTCAGACACCAGAAGAGGGTGTCAGATCTCATTACAGATTGTTGTGTGCCACCATGTGGGTGCTGGGATTTGAACTCAGGACCTTTGGAAGAGCAATCAGTGCTCTTAACCACTGAGCCATCTCTCCAGCCCCATTTTTATTTTTATTTTTACAGTGCTAAAGTAGAACCCAGGGCCTTAGGCATGGTAGGTAAGCACTCTACCACTGAGCCACATGACCTCCTATTCTCGTCAGTCCTTTTGTCCTCCCCTATACTACCAGGCCTGGCTCTTTTCTCTTCTCTTCCTGTCTCCATTTTCCTCTACCTTTTTCTGGGCTCAAGCCATTCTTCTCTCTTAGCCTTGTCCATAGCTAGGACGGGCTAGAGCTAGCTAGTACCACCACACCCTGCCCCTGCCTGCAGTGCATCTAGCTCTCATCTGTGTAAGGACTAGTCAGGTCACAGCTTCACTGGAGTCCTGGGTGTTGATGGCTCAACAAATGCTTTGGAAGTTGAGGGAGGAAAACTACTTTGGGTTTGAGGCCAAGCTGCAAAAAAATGCCTCATTGATTTCTCACAGCAAATCCTGCAAGCATGGGTACAAATCTTATCTCTTTATTGGTGTCCGGTTTTGGTTTTGGTTTTTCAGCAGTGGGGATTAAATTTAGGGCCTCCTGTATTCTAGGCAAGTGCTCTACCTAGTATCTTTTTTTACTTTTTGAGACAGGGTCTCACTAACTTAGTCAGACTGGCCTTGAACTCTTTCTGTAGCCCAGTCTAATCTTGGACTTGTGATTCTTCAGTGTCTCAAGTGGCTGGACTCTAGGTCCACACTACCAGTACCGGCTTTGACCTTGTTTCACAACTAGGGAAACTGAGGCAGCCAGGTGTGTTGCCAGAATTCTTTTCTAAATTCTGGGAAGTAGCAGCATCAGAATTGGAATTCAGAACTGACCTTTCTTTTGAGTTGAGGGTGTATGTCTCAAACACTGACTTAGAAAGAGACCCTAATATTTTCATATCAACCAAACTCATTTGTTTCCACCCCTTCCCTCTGGCTGCAGTTGGTAGCTCCACCTCTCCCTCATCTGCAAGATCACAAAGGCCTGCGGCAGTTTCTGAGAGCTAGTCCCTACCTGATCCAGAGGTGGTATCCATCTGGTCTGCCTGGAAGATGCCCCTTTTCTAGCAGCTCCCAGCCTTCTTCAGAGTGGTCAGTGTCCCCTGCAAGCTTAGTAAGCCGGAAATCAGGGTCTGATGATGCACTGTCCCTCACCTCTTCTGGCCTCTTCTCATGCACACAGCTGTGAACTGGAAGGGTGTCTACCATTTCAGGGAAGATCAGAAAGGTCACATTCAGAGGAGGACAGATCTTTGGAAGAATGACTGTGGACAGGGTCTCCAGCCTCTTGGGGTGTTTCTTCATCTCTGAGATGGACAAAGATTCCCATCAGAGCACAGATTGTATCATTTATTTGGGAGGCTTCAGGAGAAGCTGGCCATGAGGCTACTGCCCATTAGAAATTCATCTGCATGTCGGCTGGAGCTGCACTCAGAGAACAACCCCAGCATCTTCCCCAGTTTTCTCCTTCTGGCTATGTGGGTCTATGGTTTGTTTGAAAAGTTGTGAGTTCCCTGGGGTTGTGGAGACTGCTCTTGGCTCAAAGCATAGCCCATGCTTCAGGGTCTCAGTTTTACAAACAGGTGCCCTGGCATAGGTACCACAGGAAGTCAGTGGTGAATTCTCAAGTGTTAACTGTTGCTATGTAACAAGCTGTGTGGTGCTATGGCTTGAAATAGCAGTGGTCTGGGATGTGGGGTCTGTGGGTTAGGGGATCTGCCAGTTTCTGCTGGTCTTCCAGGAAGGCCAGATAGATTAGAAGACAACAAACATAGCCAGAGATAGTATCTTTTAGCAGAGTCTCTTGGATCCCTTACTGCACCTCAGATCTTGAGAGGAAAAAAGAATCTCTGCCATAAAAGGACTTGTAGAGCTAGGTCCTGGGGTGAGTTCCCAGAACATCAGCTGCAGGTCAAGGAGGCAGGTGATAACCATCCACCAAACCAAAACTGAGAGTCTTGCTTGGGAGTATGAAGTGGATCCCACAGTGGCTAGGATAAGATGGGCAGGAGAAAGACAACAGGCAGGGAGTGGTACTCTGTGGGACTGGAAGACAATCCATAAAGGAATCTTTTGCTTCTGGGTGAGGTAAGATGAAGTAGGGTGGGATGTATCCTGTGATCCTCCTCCCCACTGCGTATTTTGGGGGGGTGTATTTTTTGTGGTACTGGAGTCATGTGCATGCTTAGTAAATGCTCTGCCACTGAGATATACCCTGCTTGGGCTTAGTGCTTAGGGTTTCAACATAGCTTTAGGAGTATGGAGCAATTTGTGGTTGTTGGGGGTGGTAGTAATTTTGTTTTACTCAAAACTATTCCCCCATCCTCTGGTCTTGCAACTAAGTCTAGGCCATCTAAGATTTTTTTCCTTGTCAACTTCCACATGGACTCTCAGTTCACATGGCAGTCCTCCTCTTCCCCTCTATGTGGTCTCCTAAAGATATGCAAGCCCCTGCCTCTGAATCTACAGCTGTAGGGCAGCATGCAGAGAAGTATGTACCACAAGCTCCCAGACCTAGCCCAGGGATCCATTATGACTAAAACTTCTACCATATTCTATACCTTGGTCCCACCTTGGGTTGTAGGGCAGGCCAGCTCCCAGCATGGGGAGACATAGATGCTCGGAGGAGGATCTGTGGCCATAGTTTACAGTCATGGATGCCTTTCAGTAGGATGCTGCTGGAGCCTTGTGTCATACAGGCTCTGCAAGTTTCATTCACAAAACTAAATGTTATCCTGGTAAGATTACACTTCAGTCACTCAAACCTTAGCATGTCTGTTCTGTGTGCTGTTCCACACAGCAGCATTGATGCCCAGTGAGGTGTGTCAGTGCCGGGTGCTGCAGCTTCTGCTGGGAGGAGGGGACCCCAGTCCCCCACCAGGATGGCCAGAGCATCTAAGAGCCACTCACCTCCATGGCCTCTTCACTCTTCAGTGTCTTCAGCTCAACCTCTCAGGCCATTAGCCAGTAGTCTTACAGTGATATTTAAGTGAGATAAAATTAAAACCTGCGTTTCTGAGTCACATGATTGATAAGAAATAGAAGGAGAAGAAAGGCTTGGCATTGACTGTCATCCCTGGCCCCTGGTCTGCATGCCTTCATCACTACCCAGGCCCTGTGCTGGCCAATTAGCCTCTAAAGTGGCTCTGGGTCTGTGGGGGGTGGGGGGTAAGTTGGCTACCAGTTCCCAAACTCCTCAGGGTTCCAGAGCCTAGACTGCAGCCTCCCACCTATGGCTGGCCTCACCCACCATAGCAAACCCTCCCTTTGATCTTTCGCTGCCCTGCAGTGGAGCAAGTGAGCCTCCCATCTGCCTGCCAGGCTTTTCCAGGAAAGGAGTTTGGCTGCTTTTCATAGGAAACTGTGAGAGGCCCTCTCCCCTCCCATAGAGCTTAACTGAAGACCCGGTTTAGGGAGACTGCAGCTGGCAATGCAGCGGGTGTGTTTGGGTTTGAAGGATGTCAGCATGTGAAAAGCAGTGTTTGTTTGGTCTGTCACAGTGTTTGGCTGTACATATGGGATACAAGAGTCCTTAAAATAAGTCAAGGCTCCCAGCTTGGGAATTCCCAGTCCTCTAGGAGCTAGAATCTCTGAGAAGCATCAACTGTGTGGTAGGGTGGAGGTTGGGTCCTCTGGAGGCCAGAGCTGGGGCTGGTTGGTCACTGTGCTTTGTGCAAGGAGGGAGGTGAGGTTTCATCTGCCACTTCCCAACCCTGCTCTGCCACATGACGTCTCACCTCAGTCCTTAGCCCTTAACTGGTGACCTAGCTAACTCTGTATTTGCTCTCACAGACACAGTTCTCACTATACGGCCATAAGATTGCCCTGTGCATGTACTCTCCTGTGCAAAGCTTTTGTCTTTGGCTTGGTATAACCAAATAGCTGAAATGAGATACTTTATAAAGAAAAGAAGGGTGTTTGTTTGAGAAAAGAGGTTTATTTAGTTCAGAATTCTGGCAGTAGAAGATCCAAACATCATGGGACCAGTTACTGGTAAGGGCCTCAGTTTGGTCACAATGTGGTGGACAAATAGATAAGAATTGGCCAGAGTGCAGAAAGGCCAAGGACCTTACTTTACAAAGCACAAACTGATTTCTAATAACTACAGTCCCAGGGGGAACATTAACCTCTTCCTAGAGCTATGCTCTACCAAATCTCAAAGGTCCCTACTACCTCTTAGTGCTGTTGTAAAGGGAACCAAGTGTCTACCTTGTGTTCCTTTGGGAAACAAACCCCAACCAAATCACCAACAGCCCTCACAGGGCTTAACAACTGCGAAAAGTTTACAAAATTTGACTTCCTTATAATCTTGGGCCATGAGGCAGAAATGAGTCAAGATACAAGTCACTACTATCCAGGATGCTGGGCTGGTATGGGTCTGGGGCAAGGTGTTGCTGTGGGGTGCCCATATTCTCTTCCTGCTACACAGCCTTCCCCAACTAGGCTGTATCTCAGCATCAGAAGGGCAGAGCATGTGTTTGTGTGTGTGTGTGTGTGTGTGTGTGGTTTATGAGTTCCCCTGCACACAGAAGGTACTCACTGAATATTCTCTGAGTGGAAGAATGAATGCAAACTGTGGCAGCCAGAAATGTATCACCACACTAACCTCTGGGATCTATCAGATAAGTGGAGTGATAAGCTGAGACCCCTGCCCCCACCTCCACTCCCCATGACCTTTGCTCGCCAGAAGGCCAGTGCTGTTACCTGTAGCAATGCAAGATTTAGCTGAGTTCTGGCAGTATCTTTTTACTCTTTAAATCTTTGAGTTATAAGAATTTTGAATTAACCATTTTGAGTGATATTATATTTAATTATTTTGAACTAATTAATTAATTTGAAGTCTATTTTATTTGTGTGTGTGTGTGTGTGTGTGTGTGTGTGTGTGTGTGTGTGTGTGTACATGCACACATGCCATAGTGCGCCTGTAGAGGTCTAAGGGCAACTTTTACGGATCAAATTCAGGTTGTCAGGCTTGGCGGCAAGCACTTTTACCCAATACAACACTTTGTCTGCTCTTACCCTGTTATTTTTGGCTTTACTTTTCCAGCACTGAGGACAGAACCCAGAGATTCAGGTGTGCTAGGCAAGTGATCTAAATCCCCAGCCAAATAATCTTAAGGCAGAGTTTTGAGAATAATTTGACAAAGGCAGACTTCCTCCATGTCCCTTTCACCCCAGTCACCATTTAGTAAAATGTCACCAAATCTTGTTCTGGTTTTATATATTTTTTTCACTCTTAGCTCTGTTTGTGAGGTCTCAGCAAATGTTCAGTGAGACATTTACCCCTAAATAATACTCCAGTCTTTTTTCCTAAGAATAAGACATGCAACAGTTCAGCATCACCACGGTCCAAATAAAGTTTATACAAGCCATGTTTTTATTTTGGCATTTGCTCTAATCAGGTTCTTTACATCAACCATGTGGATGCTGGGAATTGAACTCAGGACCTCTGGAAGAGCAGCCGATGCTCTTAACCCCTGAGCCATCTCTCCAGCCCTTCTCACTTTTTTGATATGCAAAAGTTTCTCATTGTGATGAGGTCTCATTTATTGATTTTTATTTTAATTTTTGCATTTTTGTGCTGTTCAAGAAATAATGACCTAACTCATATCAGGGCTGTGGTTTATCTAAGAGTTTTGGAGCTGTCTGTCTTCCATTCAGATCTATGATTGTTTTGAGCCGAACACAGGCAGTAGGAGGTCAGCATTCAGTGTCCTATTGCATATAGTCAGCCAGCTGTCTCGGGGAAGAAGCAAAGGCCAGTGAATTACCTCAGCACATTGTCAAAGCCACACCTCCTTTTACAGTGCTCAGTTTTGTTCTTCTCACAGTACTAGGAGTTGAACAGACTTTGGAAGATGCTAGGCAAGCATACTGCCACTTAACCTCTTTTTATTTGGAGGCAAGGACTCACTGAAGTGCTCAGGTTTACCCTTACTTACCCAGTAGCCCAGGCAGTCCTTGACCTTGAGACCTTCTTGTCCCAGCCTGCTGAGCTGGGTGGCTAGGCTTGTAGGTTTACACTACCAGTTTGGCTTTTTGTTTTTTAAATTTTATTTATTTATTTATTTATTTGGACTGAGGATAAAACAAGAACTCTGTGTGTTCTAGGCAAGCAACATCCTACTAAACCACACTCCTGGTCTGACCATACAGTTTTAAATGCTATTTTCATGGTGTTAAAACCCTACCCCATTTTAAGAGGTTGCCTAGAAGACTCTCCAGAAAAAGAAAGAAAGAAAGGAAGGAAGAGAGAGAGAGAGAGAGAGAGAGAGAGAGAGAGAGAGAGAGAGAGAGAGAGAGAGAGAAAGAATGAATGAATTTTGAAGGCTGGGCTGTATCTCGGGGCAAAATGCTTGCCTAGCATGCAAGAGGCCCTGTGTCTAGTCCAGAAAATCCTCCACCATAGTCTTGTTACCCTTGTTCTGAACACATGCCTATCTTAGGACCCTCCAGTATGTCAGGGCTAAACACTGGAAGTAATGCTGATTCAAGTGGGGCTTCACAGACCACATTCTTACATTTGAAAATCCCATGGCAGAGAGCTAATTGGAAGGTAGAGGTTCAGGCTAGGTAAGGGAAGCGTCCCATGCCACGGTATCCACTGTGCCCCAAATTAACAGAGATGCCAAAGAGTGATAAAAAGAACCTAGTTAGAAAGCCCCTGACCTGCCATTGTCCTCTATGGGTGTATGTGGGGGCACCATCTAGGAGCACTGGGAGGACGGAGTGTGGGTAGAGCCCAGCACAATGCCTGCCTGACATACAGTAGGTACCAAGTAACAGAAAGTCCTGTGTGCAGCAAGCACATGGCCATGTCTGCCATCTTGCCCTCCCTGAGGTGCTTCTTCTCCCCCTATCTCAACAGCACGTCCTCTGAGGCTCTGAGCCTGACTCCTGTTGCAGCCCCCAGCCCTGCACCCTTGCCCCAACCTCACTGCTGCCCTCTCTAAAGCCAGCTTTGCAGAGTTTGTGCGGGATGAATAGGGTGCTTTCCTAGCCCCAGAGCCCTTCATCAGGTGAGCAGACCTTCAGCTGGTCAGTGTGGCTGCTTAGCTCCTGTTATCGGTAGCTGTCATCTGTAGACCTTCTGCCCAAACCAATGTTCTAGAAGTGCTAGGCACAGTAGGGGCCCAGAAAATGATGTGTAGAGGAGATGATATCTTTGGAGCTGGATCCAATGGGTTTGGACACAGCTAACAAACATTTAGGAAGTTTTGCCCATGTACCAGAAGCTAACAGTACTTCACCATTGTGCAATCTCTGTTTTTATTGGTGAAGTTGTGTCTGTGGTTGTAGGTTTATAGGTTATTTGCATTTTTGTTCTCTGAGCTACTTATGTGAACTGGAGTCTAAAAATTTTGAAGTCTTCTTTGCATACGGAATAAAGCAGAAGACTACATCAGGCAAACACATGGTGGCATGGCACAGCAGTGTGTACTCAAAGCCATTAAGTTTAGCCTGACTGTCGAGAAGCTGCTAGAGATGGGACTGGGTGAGGAACCTCTGTATCCCAAGAGCATAGGGAGCTGTTGAGGAGTTCTGAGTAGGAGAGGGTTAGGATAGAGTCAGTTTTTGGAAATTGCTCTACACAAGGGACAATACTGCATAGAATAAGGAGCTAAAAGTGTAGACTGGGGCTGGAAAGTACAGTCTGGTTGAAGAGTGCCTTGTTTTAACTACAGGAAGAAGGCACTTAGATGCTTGCTGATGATGGAAAGGTGAGGGGGAGGGAAATGAGGGATGGGATGGCTTCTGCTGCACACACTTCCTGTGCCGCTAGCATCTGCACTGTTGTGAGTGCACTATTTTGTGTCTTGCGGTTTTCCTCTTATCCGTTCCCCGACTTCCTCTGTACATAGAAGGGGCAGGGCAGGAGAGGATTCAGGGTGGTTCACTCTCTGGATGAGTAGTTTTGGTTGCCCAATATGAGGCTCTGTCCCAAACATCTCAGACCCACATGGTATCTACAGATTGGTCATCTGTCCCATGCCACAGGACTGACCTCCAACCCAGACAGATGACAGAGCTGTTGCCAGGGTAACCCCAGACAGGAAACATGAAATAAGTATTTCCAGGCAGGATATGGACATGGGAAAAGCAGATAGGACTGGCCCTGAGGGAGCTGGGGGGAATCTCAAAAAATAATCACTTGAGTCCCTTGACCCTTAGGTCTGCTGTCCCCATCTTCTATGGGGCTCTTTCAACACCCAGTTAGCTCTTCTGCTGAGAAGGTTCTGAACTGGCAATGTGAGGTGGGCATTTGTCTTATGTGCTCACTTGGTAGAGGAAACTGTAGGGTTCAGAAGGGGCACCCTCCATACTGAGGTCACATAGGCAATCATCCCAAACCTGTGTCAGAGCAGGCCCTAGACACCATACCTCCCAACATCAGAAATTGCTTTTTGCTTTGCAAATTTTTACATTTATTTTATGTGTATCGGTGTTTGCTTACATGTATATATGTGTACTATGTGTATGCCTGGCACGCATGAGTCTTCTGGGACTGGAGATAGGATGGTTGTGAGCCTCTATGTGGGTGCTGTAAATTAAACCCAGATCCTTTTCATGAGGAACAAGTGCTCTTGACAGCCCCAGAATTTTATTAGTTGCAAATAGATTTAAAAAAAAAAACAGCAATATATCCATTCAGGTGTACTAGTGCATGCCTTTAATCCCAGCACTTGAGAGGCATAGGCAGGTAGATCTCTGAGTTTGAGGACAGCCAGGGCTACACAGAGGATAAAAAAAACCAAACAAAAACATTAATACATGTATATAGTGAGATATATATTTGCACATATATGTGTGTATATACATATATACATAAACATACACGTGTAAGTAGAATGTTTCAGTGGAAGGTCAGTCTTCTTCTTTCTTCTTCTTCTTTCCTGTTCCCCTCTCCTTATCTTTCCCAGGGTGTTGCTGTGCCTTTCCTGGCTCATCCTTGTCAGACGTAGTATATGCAGTGACCAGCAGATATTCTGTGCCCCCGCCCCCTTACCTCCAAAGGTACAAATATTTAACATAAGCATGCAGGTCAGCCCTCCAATACTATAACAAATATCTTGTTTTGGCTTATGGTTGTAGAGGTTTTGGTCCGTGGTTGCTTGTCACCATGGAAGCACAGCCTATATCATGGCAAGATCAGGAGGCAGAAGCAGCTACTAGTCAAGGCCTGAGAAAGAAGATGCAAAGAGTAGAGGTTCAGCCACCTCCCAATACTGCTACCCTAGAGGCCAAAGCTATTTCACACAGACCTTTGGGGGTGCAGGGATATTTAAGATCCAACAAACCCATCATGAACTGAAAATGTTTGGTGGAAAATTCAGTCAGTTTATCTGCAGACTGACTCTGTAGCTGGGCAGCACCCATTGTGTAGAGTGGGCTGGTGTCCTGTCCCCCAACCCCTGTGGGATACCTATTCACTGCCTCATCCCAACATCTTGGAAGATAGTCAGACTGCATCTCACCAGCTCAGGGAAAGACCAGAACTCAAGTCTGGAGTGTGTTTACCCACATATCACTGAGTACATGACACCATTGTAAAGTGAGGGAAATGTAAGTTGAAACATCATAGCTTGGGAACTGTCTGTACGCAACTTTTTGAGACACAAAGACAAGCAAAGGATAAATATGGGTGATGGAAAACAGACTTGGGTCCTCTGTAAGAACAGCAAGTGTTCTTAACCACTGAGATATTTTTCCACCCCTCCCCCGCAATAGGTATTTTTTTTTTTAAAGAACTGGAAGCAATCAGTGGTGATCTCTCTGTAGGGACTATTCATACCATTTTCCTCCCTTATTCTTTTTTTTAAAAAAAAGATTTATTTATTATATGTAAGTACACTGTAACTGTCTTCAGACACTCTAGAAGAGGATGTCAGGTCTTGTTACCGGATGGCTGTAAGCCACCATGTGGCTGCTGGGATTCAAACTCAGGACCTTTGAAAGAGCAGTCGGTGCTCTTAACCATTGAGCCATCTCTCCAGTCCCAGTATTTTATTTTATTTTTTAAAGCAAGTGAATTGAATTGTATTCTGATTGCATTTCTCTAATGTGCATTTAATTACAAGCAGGAGTGAATATTTTTCCTGAGCAGCTTTCATAGCCTCGATGGTTTTCTAATGGGTTAGTCATCCTATCGATTGGAAGGAGTACTTTCTGTGTTAGGGAAATTAACTTTTTTTCTCATTTTCCTCATTAACTTGTGCTATGTGCGGCAGATGTTGTTTCAGGGTGCCATTTGTCTTTTTTACCTTGTTTGTGGTATTCTGATTCCATTTATATAGTCTAATTTGATATAGTTCAATACATCAACATTTGCTTTCTTGGCACAGTGCCCTTTGCACACCGTCCACACATCAGTGCAGCCGACCTGCTCAGCAACCTTGAAGGAGGCAGGATGGGGATGCCATCAGTTCCAGCTCTACAGCTTATATGAGGTTTGGAGAGGTGATGGGACCTGGCTGAGGTCACACAATTGCCACAGACCTAGATAGCCTATCTTCTATCACCTGCCTTCCTTCCAGCCCCGTAACTGATCTCCACGCCAGCAACATTAGTTATAAAATCTACACAAGAATCTTCCTCCTTGAAGGGCTGCTTTTGAAAATACGTTTTAAAACTAGTACAGTAGGCTGGGCATGGGGGTACACACCTTTAATTCCAGAGCTTGAGAGGCAGAGGCAGGAGAATCTCTGTGAGTTTGAGGTTAGCTTGATCTTCTAAGGGAGTTTCAGGCTAGCACAGGCTCCATTGGTCTAAACTTAAACAATAACCCATTCATTGCTCTAACAATGTGCAAGGCTATAACTAGGTTTGGGGGAGGGTAAGACTCACACTTTGGCCTGTGAGCCCATCCTACTACTCTGCTATGGGCACTAGCGAGGTGCCATGGATTTACTTTTCAGGTGGAGAAAGGTCTCAAAAATAATCTCCCAAGTACTGAGGTTTTAGGAGTGGGTCACGAGGCCTAGGTTTATGATTGTCAGGGGGCAGGAATGACATACCAGGCTCTAGACGACCCTTAGCTTTGTTATTAATACCCAATATTTTAAGATTCAGAAAATTCTTAAAGAGTTGGGCGTTAGCATGGGAGCTAATAACTGTAATCACAGAACTTGGAAGGCTAATGCAAGATTGTCATGAGTTCAAGACTAGTGTGGGCTACATAGTTCCATGCAAGCTTGGGCTAGAGTGAGACACTGTCTCAATAAATAAAAAAGCAGGGTATAAAATAAAATAGAAGCCCTGAAAAAGGAAGCGCCTTGCCCAAGGTCAACACAGCCTAATGGCAGCCTATCCAGCCCCATCTGCTCACAAATGACATCACTCCCCCAGATTCCTCCAGGCTGGACCGCGGAAGCCCAGTCCTTCCAGCCTCTTGCCTCGCCTCTTCTAGGCACCAGGGGGCGCTGCTTGGATGCAGTGCCCTCTCTTGGCGCCCTTGCTCCACCTGGTGGGAGGCGTGGGGCCTCTACCTAGGAAGAACAGCCCTTTTTTCAGGGTGGGCTGCTGTATGCTCCCCACGCCTCTGCTCTCCACTGCACAGCTGACAACGCTTTCTCATCCTTGTATTTTTCTTAGGCACAGCCCTGCGCACGCACCTTCCCTGTTCCTATTCCTTCCAGGGCCAGCTCCCCTATCCAATCTATTTCTTTCCCAAATGTAGGGTTCCCGGTGCAGACTCCCCTACCCCATTCTCAAAGACAGTTGACCGGATTGTTGAGGACCGTCACAGTATTTATTTGGTGCCGAGTCCATTGTGCTAGAAGGATAAGGGACGCAGCCTCTAGGCCAGGATCCTTCGCCCTTCTTTCGCCCAAAAGAATAGTGTGGGATCCTAGAGGGGAAGTGGAGGGGCGTGGTGCCCCGATAAACCTCAGCAGTCCGGACACCGTACGACTCGGAGCCAGAGGCTTGTCCTCCCTGGACTGTCTCAGTGAACTGCGTGCGAGTGCGGGAGGAGGAACACTGGCCCGCAGGGGATGCGGTTCTCCTTGGGAGGGTCAGGGAGTGTGGGCCCCCGACTGCTTTTTGGCTGGACGTTGATTTGGGGGATCTTGAGGTACGTAGGAGAAAGGAAAGGTGCCGCCGTGCCGATGACATCGCGCCGGTCTTCTGCGTGCCTGGCCACCTGGCCTATCTGCTGCGGCGGCCCGCGGCCTCCAGCGCCCTCCACTCGCCCGGGCTCGGGTGACGTCGTTGGTTGGGGCGGCACCCGTCCTCCCCGCCCCCCGACACTCACTCACACGCGCGCTCACACCTTCGGAAGGGGGAAACTGAGGCCAAGCAGAGAGAGGACCCCCGCCAAGGTCACGTCGGGCGGGGGCGCGGGGTCAGGCTCCGGTTCTGTGCGCCCCTGGACCCCGCGCCCCGCCGGCCCGACACGTAAGGGCCGCGCTCTCGGCGGGTCGGCGCGCGCTCGGCGGCTGCGGGCACCGAGAGGTAGGAGCGGGCGGTCGCGGGGCCGGGCTATGCGGACCTCGGCGGGCTAGTGGAGCCGCGGTGATTTCGCGCGCGCGCGGTGCGGACTTGCAGACTCTGGGGACCCGGCGCCACCGGCCTTGCAAGCGGGGCGGTGCGGGGCGGCCCCTGGGACTCGCGGAGGACGCGGCCGAACAGCTTCTGCGCTCTGCGTACGGCGCAGCGGGGTGCCGGCAATCTGGGTGGAGGCGGGAGCCTTCCACGCCAATGCGGTGCCTCCTGTTGTGCTGGGACAGAGTCTGGGGGTCGCCCTGTGACCCTTGCCTCCTTTCCCCTTCCCCCTCCTCCACCTGGAGAAACCCCGCCAGCGCTTCCCAGTCTCGAGCCTGCGGGCGGGAGGGAGTTAGAAGCATCTCAGGAATTTGCTCCACACTGCTAGACGCTCCCCGGAGTGGGTGAAAGCTTAGTTCAGGCTGAGCAGTCTGGGCCAGAGGGACCTGATCCAAAATTGGCCCTGCTTGTGTGGCCTCAGGCAGCCCCTCCTGCTAGATCTCGGTCTCGGGGGTCCTCCTGGTAGGTCCCTCCCAGTGAAATCAATTCAAGGGTCAAGGCTTAGGGGCAGGACATAGTGAAACCTCTGGACCCGATACTGTATGTGACAAGAGGCAGGCTGTAGTATAGGGTTGTGAGATTTGCTGGGGGCTGGTAAAGGAAACCCCATTCCTTTCTAACAGCCTGGGCCTGGGACCTTAGAGTGAGGCTCGGTGTGAGAAATCCCACTCCGACTCTGACCACTGCTGTCCTTATTCTATGCCTTGGCAAGCTTGGTCAGCAGAGGTGTACAAGGACCTCCCACACCTCCAGGAGTCCCAGGGGAACCCCCTTTCATGTTTCTACTGGTAGTACCCACTCTAAATTGCCAAGCTGTAAACTGTCACAGCTGATCTGTCACTGGAGCAAACTGAGCAGAAAGATGACAATGGGTGTGTCCCCCACCCCCTCACCCCCGGTTCTGTCCACTTCATGAGCCTCCCAAAGATAGCAGTGGGCACTGCCTGGTCAGTTGTGTGTGTTGCTCTGAGCATGCTCAGTTCCTATCTGGTAGTCAGATCAGGAGTCTGGCTGTGCACGTTGCTGAGACACTGTTTCATTTCATGGCCAGCATCTGGCTGACTGTGTTCATACTGACCAGTCAGTGTAGCCCTTCTCCAACTCCAGAGGAGGCACCAGCATGGCCTTCTAGTCACCCTTCCCTGCCCCCAGCATTGAGCTCTGCTCCTTGTGGACTGGCAAGGTGGCCAGGCCTCTAAACTCACCCATAAAAACCCAGGAGTTGAATTTGAAAACCATATGCATCCCCTGCCCCCTCCATCCCCAGTGCTGGGAAAAACAGGCTAAGAGGTGGCTCAGTGTGCCGCATTGCCCACAGCCCTGTCACTGAGTACTGTGCTGGAGAGAGTACCCAAGAGTCTGACACAGAGAGGCAGGGACATGTCCAAGGTCACACAGCACATTCAGGGTTTAGGGAGCTGCTCCTGTCTCCCAAGCACCCCAGGTATTCTTGGGTAGCTGGTGCATGGGGAAGGTGCCATGAGACTGGAGGTCACCACAGAGGTCTTATCTGGAGGGATAAAGGAAGGGACCAGTGCTCCCCTTTGTAAGGGACTCTGGCTCCTGCAGCTTGCAAACATTAAGTAATCTTAGGTCTTATGACTAAAGTTGCCACTAGTCTCAAGGCTGCTTAAAGGGCCCATAGCACTCACTGCTATAGCTGCCTCTGCCCAGCTCTGCTCTGCCTGCTGTCCTATGACAGGCTACTTCCCCAGTGTCTGGAGACAAGTAAACAAGGCTGTGGCTGGAAAGTTGATCCCACTTGTCTTCAGCTAACCTTTATGCTAGCCTTCTGACACTAGCATGTAGTATGTCTAAGCCCCTACGTGTTCCTAGACCAGAACAGTTCCTGATGTGACCTCCCAGCACAGCACTGATACTGCCTCTGCCCCCCTCACACACCTTGCCCTGGTTTGGCTCCTGTAGGAATAAGCCCCCTATTCCTGCCATCTAGAAACTGATTATTTTTCTGTGTTCTCTTCTTTGTCACTTCTACCTCTTCTGCTGAGTCCTTTGCAGGGAACCATCATTACTATGGGCGGATACAGTGACCTTAGGCTGATGTTGGTACATTGGCTCTCAGTCTTTCGGCTCCAGGCCATCACAGCAAGAGCCAGCTGGGGATGCCAGGCAGTGAGCAGGCAAGTTCTTAATGACTCTGAAGAACTGTCTGACTTCCCATCCTGCCTCGTGCAGTTGAAGCCCAGCAAAGGTTTCTTAGGCACCTGCTACATGACAGGCAGGTCACAGGGTCCTCAGAGGTAGCATCCAGCCCAACTGCAACACCACCCCCCCCCCCCCCGCCGCCAGTCTATTAGCTTGCACAATGGTTCTGGAAAGTTCATCTTAAAACAGTGATGTTACCTTTGCAGACCAACAGGAAGAATGTGGAACCCACTGCCTTCAACCTCCAGTCCAATGGTCTTTTCAAAGTGTATATGTTGGTTACCACTGTGGTTTGCCAGTCTGTGGGCCAGGACTCCCTCAGGGACCCTACCTTGGGGTAGGATGGTTGTATATATGAGGCTCAGGGTTCATGCTGACCCACATGGGTCTCTGCATGCTGTGTGTGACAGTGGAGACTATGTGGAGGCTGATGAGCTCTTGCTGCCTATGTAGAAGGGAGCCCGTCTGCATGTGCTCCTCTTCCACGGGAGGTGCCTGTCCCTAATGTGTGGGGCTAATAGAAGTTTTGTCATGAGCTGCACCCAGAAACACCAGAGAAAGTAAAGTTTCTTTTCCCTAGTGGTGTATAAGATAGGGGGGCTTTGATGCTCCCCTCTGAGGGGGGTGGCTATTTGACTCCAAGTCTCCAGCACCAATGATATGTTGTACCTTGTGTTTCATTCCTCCAAGGGCTTTGTGGAACATTGAGAGGATGACAAGAATCCTGAGGCTGTTTCAGTGTAGCAAGGCATGGATCAGGGCTTTCCACCTGCAGATCTGTCAGATACTGATCTGGGGCAGGCTTTGGGCTTAGGCTGGGCATTTGGTCTGAAACAAACCAGGAAGGAAAGTTATAGTTCCTTACAGTACATCCAGGGGCAGCGACTGGTGGCCCTTGTTATCAGTGAACTTGGAGCCTCTGAAGATCCTAGAGTTGCCTGTCTTGCTCCTATGCACAAGTCCTTTTCTGAGCCAAGCTGAAGCATCCTCATTTTAACCTATCGTCACCCAGGCTTCCTTCCCCTCGGTAGACAAGGGCTGGAAGAGAAAGGGTGGTGTGTGTCTTAGTTAGGGTTGCTATTGTTGTGATGAAACATCATGACCAAAAACAACTTGGAGAGGAAAGGGTTATTTCACTCCCAGTTCCATAGAACAGTTCATCACCAAAAGTAGTGAAGGCAGGATCTCATGTAGGGCAGGAACTCACGTAGGGCAGGAACCTGGAGGCAGGAGCTGATGCAGAGGCCATGGAAGGAGTGCTGCTTACTGACTTACTACTCATGGTTTGCTTGACCTTTCTTATAGAACTCAGGACTACCAGCCCAGGGTGGTCCTCCCACATCAGTCACTAATTAAGAAAATGCCCTATAGGCTTGCCTACAGCAAAATCTTATGGAGGCATTTTCTCAGTTGAGCTTCCCTCCTTTCTGATGATTCTAGCTTGTGTCAGGTTGACATAAAAGTAGCCAGCACAGATTGGAAGTTACAAGAGGTGGGAATGAGTAGCAACCAGAGGGACTGAACAGTGATGAACTTGGATGCATGAGGCTTCAGAGGCAGGACATAGAGATGGCCATCCATGTCTTCAATCCTGTGTGGTTTTAGATCCAGCTCTCAGTTTCCTAGCCTATCTAGCCTATCTAGCTTCTTCTTCTTCTTCTTCTTTTTTTTTTTTTTAAATTTTTGACTTTTGAGACAGGATCTTGCCGTGTGGCTCAGGCTGTCTAGAACTCACTACATATATATATAGCCCAGGCTAGACTCTTGACTCAGTAGTCCTCCTGCTCTGCCTTCTGCATTGAGATGTCAGGTTGCAGCACCATACCTGGCTTTCTTTCTCATCGGGGTGATGACAACACTGACCACCAGCTGAAGGCACAGAGGATGGTAATTCTGTGCAAGCACGCTGTGTCTTACAGTTGTTTCTAGTTACTTTCTTTGGGGGAGATGACAGAAACAGCTGAGAACCTCATAGTCCAAATAGCAATGTCAGGTCCACACTTACAGAGTGATAGGTGTAATAGATTTTGCTGTTAGAGTTGATGTCACCACAGGAGCAAAGCTATGTGTCTGAAAGGAGGGCGTAGAATGAGTTCCACTATTGCTTGATAGCCCTGGGTCCCAGCTTGGGGCCATGCCTGTTCCCATTCCTGTCGCACAGAAACAATGCACGTGTACAGAAAAATAAGCAGAAAGAACATGGGTTTGGCCCTATTACTCGTTCACCTCTTCTCATTGGCAAAGCAAGGGTTAAAGTCAACCGTGCCTCGGTGTTTTCATATCCTCCTTGATTTGTTGACTTTGAATGTGGGTAATTCTGGTTCTGTTTCTTCCTGAGGTATACCATCATCAATGGAGCAGTCCCTCTATCCCCTCTAATGAGGACTTGGGAGGGATTTTATAGTTTCAGTTCCTCCCTTTTCTCCAATTCCCATCCTTGGTGAACTCTCACACGTTTGAGGAATCCAGTCCTACCCACAATTCACCTTTCGCGGTAGGATTCAACTCCACTTGAAACGGATTTGTGTGCAGTAAGATCCCCCTGGCAGATTGGATGAGGCAATCTTAGGCTGCACTCAGTCCCAGCCTGTGTCTCTCCCCTCCCTGTGGTCCCAGAATCAGCAGCAGGCTCTGGGTGATGGGGCCCTGCAGGGGGAAATGGCCAGAAGCAACCAAAGAGCAGACTCTTCCCTTCCCCGCCCCACCCCACCAGCTGCTGCTCCTGCCAAACAGGTCCTGGGGCCTCAGGTCACATGTCCAGCCAGCGCTGACTCTGGCACTGAGGGATTAAGCGGGGGCTCAGGGTTTATGACCCTTGCTGGCCTCTGACTGGGCAGAGGGCTGGAAAAGCTCAGCTGCAGGGACTCAGAAGCTACTGTGGCCACCTCTCAGCAAGAGGCCCCACCCAGCACTGGACCCAGGTAAGGAAAAGTAATGCCTCTCCCCCACAGCTCTGGGTGCTATCTAGAAAATGAAATATCCCATCCCAGGTTCTTTTTATCTAGGTGTTTAGGAGGCTGGGAGGTGACTCCCAGGCTCCAACCTTCAGCATTTACCTGCCTGCCAGAGCTTGTACATGTCACAAGGTTTCTACCCACTAAACCCTCTTCTCAGATGTGTGCTCTGCACTGGGAGGGAGGCTGGCCCTGGAGCCCCTTTTGGATCAGTGGTCAGTTCCTGGGCTGATAGGACAGAGCCTGCTGAGAAGAAAAAAACAAAAACAAAAACAAAAACAAAAATCAAAAAAAAAAACCAGTCTTTATTTCACTGCCACAAGAGGGGAGGAAGGTCTGAGGACCAGGCACCTCACTACCATCTCTTCTCCTACCTTACAAAGTGTGGAAGAGCAACCCATTTCATGGATATGGAAACTCCAAGATACTCTTCTGTACCCAGCCCCATCTAGCATCTCAGAGGCACACCCACAGGGACCTATAAGTTACAGGCCCTGCTACTGGTCCTCAGTGGATTTCCTGGGTTGTATGACAAAAGGCAGTTCCTCCAGTGCACAGAGACCAAGGTTCTGAGAAGAAAGTCAGGGAAAAGCTAGCATCTGCGGTCCCATCCAGCCATGCATAAGCCCTCCCTACAATGTGCAATTAGCCTAGACTGCTGGGATTGACTTAACATTGTACTGTAGACATCACAGTGGTGCCTATCTTACTGTTAATTACCCAGAGACTCTGAAGTGCTACGATGAAGAACGTACCTTGAGACCCCAGCCCTGCCCCCTATACCCTCAGGTACTTAGTCAATCCAGGCTGTTTTCACAGGTCGATAACTGAGAGTTCTTAGCTCCTGTCTCTTCCCTTTTGGGGCTTTCTGTGTTATGTGTATGTCTCTTGACCCAGTGCTTGCTAGGAAGTACAGATTATGGTCAAGAACTCCACCCAGGAACAGTGTACAGAGGAGAGTGTGCGCGCCCCTTCCCAGAGCAAGTATGAAAAGCATTCTGGGGTGTCTGTCAGCTATATATTGATCAGCCACCACGGGTGTATCCTAAAGGACCCCTGGCAGCTTGCTCTGACTTTGTGTCCACCCGCTTGGAACTGGGCCCCTGGTGACCACCTCCCTCCAGAAGGCACACAGATTGTCAAACTCTGGCACCAGACTGTCCTTGTCAGCAGTGTTGGAGGGAGGCTGCAGCCTGGCACGGGGCAAACAGCAGGAATTGTAAGCAGAAAGAACGACTCCTCTGTGTCCAGTAAGGCCCCGGGGCAGAGACTAAGCCCCCTACCTCACCACCAGATGATTCTGGGTTTGGAGTGGGGGGTTGGGTTTGAGGCCTAGGGACCTGGCTCAGGCCCAGCCTAGCTGCCAGCTGGCCACTGTGTGACCTTGAGCCAGCTATGGTGACTGTCCTCCAGGCTCCTGACTTAGTGGGGTGCCCAGGCTGTGGCAGCTGCTTTGTCTGTCCCCTTAAGGAACCAAGCAAACTATACATTGTCACCTGGGCCACCAAGACTGAGAAGTGTGATGTGGGAGTAGGGGTTATTTGCATTCAACATTTAGTTGCTTATAAATACCTTATAGGCTTTTGTGGCACACCAAGAGGAAGCTGAAGGCAAAGAAAGCTAAGCCTGGCCTTGTGACATCTGGGCCAGCAAGCTTCTTATCTCTGGCCATTTCCATATCTCCAAGAGGGCTGGGTCAGGGCTTTATCTCACCTCAGGTCTAAGAAAGGAGGGTAGCAGGTGGCTGTGTGGGGTCACAGGTCATACATATTAATTAGCTCTCACCTGGACAAACAGTTGGCTTGGGGAGGGGTGGCAGGGACCAGAACTCACAGCCATTCAGTGGGCTAGAGCCTCAAACTCTGTTGAGTTTGTATACCCACATGAGGGCAGTTGGCAGTGCTATTTCCCCACCCTGGACCTGAGGTCTGTGTCCACCAGAAGAGGCCCTGTGAGTTCTTGTAAAAGAACCCTGGGCAAGTGCCTTGTGAATTCCAGGCAAAAAGAGCTGTGTAGCATTTCGCTTTTGCCCTTCCTGACTGTGCATCTGGTCAGGTCACCTCTGTGGAGATTTCAACCCTCTGTTTGTCCAGCCTACTCATTAAACCCCTCCCCCCTTGCTTCTGCATCTGTTCCAAGAGTGGGGATGTGGGCAGGGACACACATGGACCAGCATAGCTCACTTCACCCCCAAAATCTTGTTTACAACCAGTAGCACTAAATCTGTGCTGAGCCTAGGGACAGGTACACATGCAGCCTATCTTTATCTAAAGAAAGGGCCATGTTCCCTCACAGGTCACCCAGCAGCTGAGGCACTGAAAGTGGATTTGGGTTAGTAAGGTCCTAAGGATCTGGGATCAACCAGTCTCCAGACTGGGCCAGCCAAGATGCAGTTCTCCAGCAAGGCAGCAGGTGGCACCAGCCCCCAGCAGTGGTGGGTGGTCTGGCCTAGCCGACCTAGGACAAATGGGGCTGGAGACTGCTCCCTCCTGACTTGCTAGACTTCTCTGCCTCTCACCCACACACCATCCCGGGGGTGTGGTGGGCAAATGCAGTTATCAACAACCCATCTTTCATTCCCTCTGAAGATTGTTCCACCAGCTGTGCTCTGGTTATGTTCTTAAGCCAATATAAATTTGCCCCCAGGGTCTGTCCTGGAGACAGATGGAGACAGCTGTTGGAACCCCTCTTACAGGCAGTGGAGCTCAGGAGCTAAAGTCAGGGTGCCTGGGTTCAGATCCCAGCTTTGCAGACTTAAGATTACATGCTGGTTATAAGAGAGGGAGCACGAGGGCCCTGGTGAGTGAGCACGAGGGCCCTGGTGAGTGAGCAGGTGTCAGGCAGGGAGTGCTAGATATCATGTTATTTTATCTGTGCCCAGGGAGGACAGAAGGCTGCCCCTATTGGAACTTAGTGACCATGGTCAGGACTTCCCTCCTCAGCTACAGAATTAGGGGACCTGGTCCAGCACCCCAGCACTGCCTCTTGCAAGCTGAGCACATTTGGGTTGAATCTTAGGTTCCTAAGGCCCCTGGCCGGGGCACATACGATGCATGCCAGAGGCCCAGATTGTGCTGTGGGTGGGGAGGGCAAGATGAGTGGGGAATTCTCCTCTGATTCTGCCTTTAGACCCAGAGTACACTCACCCCTTTCAAGACAAGGTTGGACCTAAGTGTTAGTCGGGGCTAGGCATAGGTGAGGCCATATGGACTTCATTGAGGCTGAAGTCATTCCTTGCCAGCCCTGTTTCTCAAGTATGATCCCAAGAGTTGTAAGTTCAGATAATTTCAATAACAGCTGCTGTCAATCTGTTTCACCTCACTTTCTCTCAGTGGAATTTTCTGGAGGTTATGTGCCGTGTTGGTTAATGGAATGGCACTGTCTTTGTGCTAAAAGAATGTCTCCTAAATTTTATCAATATAGTAAATATTGATAGCCCTCATGAACAATTTGCAGATCCTTAATAAAGATGGGCATGGTGGTACAAGCCTATAATCCTAATACCTGAGAGGTTGAGGCAGTAGGATTGTTGTGAGTGAGTTTGAGGCTAGCCTGGGCAAAATCAGTATGAAAAAGAGCTTAAGTCTGAGAAGTTTGAGTATCACTTGCCTATATTGAAAAAATTAAAAATTTAGAGTACCTGATAGGGAAAGGATAGCTGGCTGATAGTTGTTTCAATGTGGGACCAACAGGAATGGTGAGAATCACAGCCAGATAGATAGTGCTCAGCTCCTCACAGGGCCCAGCCTTGACTCCATCTGTGAGTGCAGCTTAGCCAAGCCAGGCCATTTTGGCTCAGAGCCCCCCCCCCCCCAGCCCCCTGCAGTGGCAGCTGCTGGCCTGCATCTCTTTATGTGTAGGAGATTCTGTAGGCCATCTGAGATCATACACAGATACTTGGATGTCCTCGAGGGAAGGGTGAGAACAGGTCTGAAGTCTGACCACCTAGGCCTCTACCCATGGGGTGAGCTCTAATGAAACTTCCACCTTGTGGCCGGTGGTGGGAGGTTACTGTCCAGAACTGGTTCCTGGTTCTTCTGGGCCTGGCTTCTTGAGCATGAAGAGGATGTGGAGAATTCTAGATAGCACCTTAGTAGTTTCCCTCAAACATAAAGGACAGCTCTGCATGAGAACCTTTTACTGAAGCCTTGTGTTTCTCACTTACACAATGTTTATTTACACGGTTAAGTACTCAAAATATACCAGAGGACACCAGGGACTGTCCCCTCCCCTTCTCCCTCCACGTTGGGGACTATAGCAAAGCTTGAAGTTCCCGGCTGCCAGGCCCTCTCTTCTAAACTTTTCTGTCATGGCTCAGCTTCTCATGTCTTATTCAACCTTCATGTTTACATAAGCAAGTTTATATAAACATTATTCCCCTCATCTTTATTTTGCCTTGCTGGAGTTGGGCCCAGGGCTTCACCGGTGCTCAGCGAGTACTCGGCTGCTGAGCCACGGCCCAGTTCCTCAGCCCCCCATTTTTCAACACTGACTGTGGCGATGAGATCAGACAGCGTCTGACACCTTGTACAGCCTGCTGTTTCTCGTTTGGCCCTAGGACATAGACATTATTATCTTCTATTATGTGGAGAGGGCTTGAAGTTCAGAGAGGACCTTAATTTGCCCAAGTTGCACAGCTAGAAAATGGCAGAGCCAGGAATCAAAAGCGGAGCTGGCGGGTGCCAGATGCTTTCTGGCTGTACCCTATACAGCCTCGCCCCAGAGTGGCCCTCGGACTGGCTGTGTGCCTTTGCTTGTTCCCTTACTGTGCCGACTCCCACTCTTTTTTTTTTTTCTAGTTGAAACTCACCTGAAACGCATCCGCTCTAGCAAAAAGGGAAGAACCCTGGGTTTAGGCAGGCTCAGGGGCCGGAGGTGGGGACATTGCTTGTTTTGTCTCCCTTCATCGCCTGTCTTGGTTTTCCAAAAGAGCTTTGTCCTGCAGCAGAGCTTTGGTCCTAGTGTCTCACATACACAAGCCCTGCTTACTCCTCTAGAACCGGTGTGCCCTGTCCAGCGCTGCTTGGATCAGCTGTGTGACCCTGGGCAAGGGAATTAACCTTTCTGCCTCCACTGCCTGCTGAATGGAATATGGTCAAGATTAGCTGAGCTCACATGCCATAAGCATTTAGATACCTTAGCTTTGTTTTTTGTTTGTTTGTTTCCTTTGTTGTTGCTTTTGCAGAACACAGCCTCCCCCCCACCACACACACACACACACACACACACACACACACACACACACACACACACACGGTTAAGCGTCTTGCCCTGAAGCCATAACCTCAGTTTCCTATTGGCTTTGTTTACATTTATATATTATCTTTATATATTTATATTAATTTATTTTATAACTTATATTTATATATTTATACAATTTAACTTATATTTATTATTCTTTTATAAGTTGAGATGCTGTGGAGACATACTTGGCCCATGGTTTAGAAGGCACTATATGCCCTTTAGAAAGAGGACAGCTCCTTCAAAGGGATCCCAAGCTGATGCCACTGCCATTGATCCTATCCCATCCCCCATGCCTCCTGTGGCCACTCTTGCTTGTTCAGCCATACACCCCAAGCAGTCCCAGCCCTGCCTGCCGAGGAGGTGCTTGTGGCTCTTAGGTTAGTGGGTGTTACTTGTACTGTGTGACCTTGGGTGTTTTGCCCTGTCTGAGCCTCAGTCCATCCAGTATTAGGAGAGTCAGAGTCCCCCTGGGTCCCCGGGGGACACTCACCTCAGAAGGCACGCCCATGATGGCAGTGCTGGCTCTGCTTGTACAGTTTTCATCCTGTGTGTGGAAGGTGGATGGTCACTCATAGAGGCTCAGCCACACACAAGGGCCCCCTAGGAACAACAGTGTACAGCTGACTGGCCACAAACAGAGAAAATGCAAGTAATGGAAAGGAGCCATTGTCTGTAGCCTGTGAGATGTATGGGTGGCAGGCTAGTTAGTCAAGATGGCTCAGTTGTTAAGCTCCTCTTAGTGTTCTCAAAGGATGGAGTGGTGCGGGCGCAGGAAGGCAACCCAGCAAGCCCAGCCCCTTTCCTGACTGTATGGTGTACTCAGGGTGAATTACTAGGAACCAGGGAAATAGTCTCTGAGGTGACACAGCTGGTGGCTGGTACGCTGAGCAAACATTATATGCTGGAAAGTTTAAATTGCCTTCCCAGCACTCCAGGGGGCCCAGCTCTTGATGTCTTTGTTGTTAAATATAAATTACAGTTGACTATGAAAATTGATAGAGACCAGAAGAGCCTGTGGGTTGTGTCACTTGGAAGATGCTGGCCGCGGGATCTGAGAGGCCCCTTAGTGTATTCTGGGCAGCTCTCTCACTAGCCCAAGGCCCACATGCTTACAAGGCTCTGCGATTTCTCCTTAGCCATCAGCAGGCCTATGGTTAAATTCTAGCTCTGCCAAACTGGCTTGAAGCAATTAATTTGGTTTCCTAGGGTCTCAGTTTCTCTATAAACTGAAGAGGGAATGCTGAGAGAGTTTCAGGGACAGGATTAGGTCAAACCAGTACTGTCTAGAGCAGCAGTGCTTCTGGGGCCCTGAGTGCTACTCCTAGGTTTGACCTGCAGGCAGCAGGGGGCTGGGGCAGAACCCAGTTCCTCCCTCAAGTGGATATGGGAGGTGGGGGCCTCCGTTGCCCAGCCCCTGCCAACCGCCTCACTTGCCTTGGACAGCCCAAACCGAGTTTTTGACTATATTTGACTGCACCAAGTCTTAAAGCATGTGGTGTGTGCTCAGATTTACAGAGCAGAGCGTGACAGCGTAAAACTCAGGCCACAGGTGAGCTTCCAGGTGGGCTACAGACTCCATACCAGGGGACACCCGGGGGAGTCACTCTCCTTCCCCTGCCCTCTCAACCCTTCTGGTTGCTTTGAGACCAAGAAGGGCTTAGTTACCTTTCTTAATTATATGCATAGTAACATTACTATATGCTCTGCACCTAAGGCTATCAAAGCAAACACAGGTGCATGCAACCCCACCTGTGCCACATTCTCCTCACCAGGGGTAACCGCTGTCCAGGGTGCATACCCAAGCACGCACACACCTCCTCCTTTCTGTTTTCTTTCTGCCATGCAGTATATGGAACACCCAACCTTGTGCATGCTAAGCAAATGCGACATCTCTGAGCTACACCTCCAGCCCCACTTTCTTCTCTCTCAACGTAGCACTCTTCTGCTTCCTCATTTTGCAAGATTTCTCAAAGGTCAATCCCTAACAGGTGTGGAAAACATCTTTCTTTTTGAATGGTTGATGAGCGGCCTTCCGTCAGCTGGATTCTCTCCACTTGCCCATCTCCAGCCTGTGCAAGATGGAGCAGGCTTCTGCAGCAGTGTCTGCTTCTGTTGGTTTTGTAACATGTGACCATGCACTTCGTGCCGAGGGCTGCTTGAGGAGAGCTGTTAAACTGGCTTTCGACAGAGATGATCCTGGTGGTAGCTGGGCAGCTGCAGTGCGGATGAGCTGCATCCTACTGCTGGCTGCCATCCAGCATGCATGTGGAACTCACCTTACTGGCTTAAGGTGGGCTCCATTACCTACAAGTGTGTTTCTTAGCGAAAACTCACCTTCTGGGTGCCAAGGCCTCCATGATGAAACTGGAAAACAAGCCCCATGTTGTAGAATTGCCGTCAGGAATATGTGAACTCAAAGAACTGGCTGACACTAAAAACTCCACTCCTCTCACCCAGGCAAGCCTAAGCCTCCTGAGGGCAGGCCTGTATCTGCATCCTGAGAGGCCTAGGCAGGGCCTGCCTGGGAGCAGGTGGAGATAATGCTGGGGCAGCCAGCATGCATGATTAGTTTCAGGTTCAAATGTGCCTCCACCCTCCCTGGATCCCACCTCTGTCATTTTGCAGCCAGTGGGCTGGGATAACACTGGTCGAAGTCTTCCTCCCCACTGGGACAAAAGAAGGTGTTGTTTAAATCAATTATATAAAGAAGATTGCAGGGGGAATGTTAACCCACTTAAGAGTGGCTGGTGTCTCAGGAGCCCTTAATGGCATCCATTTGCCAGGCATGTGCCCCAGCCCTTGTTATAAAGGAACACATCTATTCATTAAGCTGAGGCCTCCAGGTCCAGGCCTGGCACCACCCAACCAGCTGATCTTGGCTGTGAATTCAGTGCTTAGGAATAAACGGGCCCGTTCTGCAGTGAGAAAAATCAAGTGGAATGGTCTGCAGGAGGGCAAACCCTTGCAGCATTCCAGATACAGTTTTCTAGATTCCCTCTATTTCTCTGCCTGCTTTAATAGGCAGGTGAGCCCTTGTTTAAGTAGAGCTGGATGGAAAGAAATCCATGCCAACAGTGGTCATGGTTTCAGTTTATTTTGTCTTGTTTATAAGCTTCAACCAGCAGGCTTCCTTTCATGTTGGGCCCTCCCCACACACTAGACACAGGAGCAGCAGTTTTTGCTTCACCTGGCTTTTCTAGAATCTTCGGAATACAGAAGGGTGAAGAAATCTCTCAACAGTATTTATTGATCACCTTCTGTAGCCCAGGAACAGAGGTGAGCCAACAGTTTTAGAATGTCACTCTGGTGGAGGTGACTACCAGTAGACAAGTGCTAAGCAAGGTGATTGTGGGCCAGGGTGAACTCATTCATTCGTTCTTCTGTTTTTGACACAGGATCTTCTTATATAGCCCACGCTGGCCTGCACTTGTAGTAATCTTCCTCTGTCTTATGAACCTTGATGGTTCTTAAGAGATAGGATGGGGGAATACTTAATGCTGACATACTGGAGGGTCCCCTGGCAGTTTCAGCATAAAAGCATATGGATGCTGTCTTTGAGATCTCTGGAACTTATCCCTGGTCCTAGCTCCTTGGAAACACTCACCCCTATGTCCTCTGAGTGTTGACTTGACCTGAGGGCCCACATATTAGAGAAAACATAGAGAGGTACTAGCAGTTGGGAAGTGAAGGAAAAGATAAGGGTGACCTCTGTTGGGACTCCAGCTGAGTTTCCAGGATGGTCTGGCAGGGCTGGCTACCAAGTGCCCCTGTTCTTCCCTGCTGCCTTCTGTGATGGGACAAAGCAGGGTAATGTGGGGTATAAAGGAAAGGGAGCAGACTACATATGGGCAAAGCACCCCAGACATGGAGTGGGGGGGGTGTGTTTGCACCTTCTGAGATTTTTATCAAGACTCTGAGGTGCAGGTTGTCATGCTACAGAGGAGGAGGAGGCTGACACTGATCAGGGATTGTCTATGACCACAGTGCAGGTACAGAGCGGGAGTCTGACCTGTCTCTGTATGATAATCAACCAGAGGGAGGCAGTCCTCTGAAAGAGCTTCCAGAGCCTAGCTATGAAGGCTTAACAGAACATTTAGCAAGCACAGACTTGGGACACCAGCCCTGGGTTCAAATTCTTCACTCACTTTTGCTCTTAACTCTGTCAAACCCAGATCTCTTTCTTCTTGATCATGGCACACTTAGCCCAGGGCCTGCATCTAAAATAGTACCTGGGATCTAGCTTCATGGTTAAGATCATGATTGGGAGCCAAGAGGAGAGGTGGGGAAGAAGGAAAGAGACCGGACAACCTGTCCAAGATCCAAGAGCACACACTAAACCATTGGTGCTTCGGCCCTTAGGCCCCAAGCTATGAGTATCCCCACTGTGGGAAGAAAGGGTCCTTATTCACTTAGCATGCTAGCTGCTTTTGAGTTCTTGCCCCATGGGAAAAGGTAAGGGTGGGAGAAGGAAGGAGCTTTCAGGCTCCAGGGGCACCTTTGTATTGGCCCTGGCTCTGGGCAGTAGGATCACTACTACACTTCACAGGTACCTTTGTGCTGAAGATACTACAGGCATGAGGAACTTGGCGGGGTGGGGGGGGAGGGGCAGGCTGAGATCATCCCATACCTTCCCTGAAGACCTGATGTAGCTTCCTTCAACCACTCCTCCAGGAGAAATAGGTTAGGACAAGGAGCTAAAGTGAGGAGTACTTTTGCATGTTTTCTGAGGCTATGGGCACTAGAATTGAAATATGTGAGATACTGTGTGTGTGTGTGTGTGTGTGTGTGTGTGTGTGTGTGTGTGTGTGTGTGTTGTAGACAGCTGGAGGCTGACAGAGGTAGCGGATGGCTGTATTTCCTCCTCAAGCGGTTGGGCCCTTCGTCCAGCAGGAAGACTGGCCTTGAGCCATTTCCTTTGCCCTTGGACAAAGACTTATAGCTCATATGGCTGTACTTTGGAAGCCACAAGGCCATCCCCTGGGTTCCAGGACATCAGGCCCAGTTCATCCGGCCAGGACAGCAGGCTGCACAGCAAGAGCCTCTGAGGTTCCCCTTATTCTCAAGTTCATCCAGGCCCCATATATATAGGTTTCTTCTGTGAAAACTGACTCAAGTTCTGAAATGGGAAGTTGGCCCTTTTAGAAAGACCTTTGTTTACCTGTGAGTGTTTCTGTCCTGGGGGGCACATTGCCTGGCTCTCTAATAGGTCACACCCTTAGACCTCTGGGTCTGTTTCTGTTGTCTGTCTCCCTAGTTTGGGTGATCTGTTTGTTTGGTTTTGAAACAGGGTCTCATTTCATGGCTCAGGCTGGTCTCAGATTCAAAGGTGCAAGCAATCTTCCTGCATCAACCTTCCAAAGAGCCAGGACCATAGCTGTAGTGATGCAGCCTGGCTCTGTACACCTTCTTCACTGCAGCCAAGTCACATGCCTAAGTGCCACTCCATGCTGAGTTAGAACGGAGGATTTTAACGCCATCCACTCTGGGTTATCTGCCCTACTGTCTAGGTCCCTGACTGTGCTACCAAGGCAGTGTGATACTGGTGAACAGTGTGGCCAAAAAGCCTATGTCAATGACAGTGTTTCTGGTACATGCCCACACAGTCCTGGGTGCCCCACAGCTATTCATTTCTACCTAAGTTTCTCTGCTCATACATGAAGGTTTGGGCTCAGGGAAGGCCACTGAGCTTTCCCTTTCTCACAGAGCCCAGCTGTGATAGGAAGTTTCCAGCTGAGTGGTCAGTCACACGTTAATGATTAACAGGCAGGAAGTGGGCAGCTTGAGTCTATGAAGATGTTCCAGGTGATCTCCCTGGACACCTGCAAGATAAAGCCAGGTCAGAGCCTCCCTGCAGTCCTAGAGATTACTCAAGTGCCAGCTAGAATTTGGGTCTCTGTGGACCAGCTCTGGTGGGCTTTAAGACCTTCCTTGGGGCCGTTAAGCATTACTCTAGTCCTTTGCACATTGAGTTCTTCGCTGTGCTAGAAGTAATAAACATGATTTAAAATTTCAAAATGTAAAACTAGGCTGGAGAGATGGCTCAGTGTTAAGAGCCTGTACTGTTCTTTCATAGGACCTGAGTTCATTTCCCAGCATCCATGTCAGGTGGTACATAGCTTACCTGCAATTTTAGCTTCAGGGGATCCAGTGCCCTCTCCTGGTCTCTACATGCACCTGCACTCATATGTACATATCTCCACACAGACAGACAGACACCCTTAAAAATAATATCAATAAATATTAATGTTTTTTGAAAACTATCGGAGGTCAGACAGTGTAAATCTCTTCCTCTTTCCCACCATTTGCAGAGGACCAGGACTTTCTGGGATCCCCAGGTTCCCTTCCCATGGCAGATTCTTCCTTGTGTCTCTTATTAACATAGATCTGGGAGGGCTGTGGTGTGGCTCAGTGGCAGAGTGCTTTCCTAGCATGTTCTAAGCCCTGGGTTCATCTCAGCATAGCAGGAAGCAAGCACAATCTCAATGTCATGTGACTTTGGTGCCATGGAAGCATGTTCATGTTCCTATCTGACTAAACACAGCATGTTTTATGGCCTTCATCCTTTAATGTCACATATATCTTCTAATGCTCCTGTCACTGCCATCTCTGCCAAAGCATTGCAGTGCCCTGGCCACTGTCTATTTAGTGTGGACTTCCACAGATTCGTCGAGCAGCATTGCAGGATTCAGTCCTGAGAATAAGGATTATGTTCTCACATGCATAGAATACCTGATCTAGCCTGCTGATTTCATTACCTCTTCTACCACAGTGTTTGCATTCTACTTTGGCAGTTCCTGCCCAGGCACAAGGTATGGCTGGGTGGACATATTTTACTAAGTGACTAGGGCCACTGTGAGTCTCCTGGTGGAGAGTTGAGATCCTTTTGGATCTCAAGGGCTGGATAACTTTACAGAAGACATGTCTCCTTTGCAACTATTTAGCTAGTTAGTGCAAGACCTGAGTGAACAAGCATGGCTCCCTTCTAATAAAACGTTATTAAGACAAAGGCAGACAGCATGCTGAATCTAGGTCTCAGGCAAACCTTTTGAAATATGTAGCTGCTAGGTACCTTGGGACCCAGGCTCCCTTGAGTAGACATAGGGATGGCTGCAGGAAGGATAGGGCCAGCCCTTCCTCTCATCTATAACATAGCTTACTCATGTAAGGAGGAGCTCATTAGAGTAACTGGAGTCAAAGAGGGAGGTTCTGATTTGAACTAGGGGATAGTCTGATGGCTGTCTGGGAGAAGGGGCATGAAATTTGAACCCCAAAGTCTCAGTCATGAGCCAGGCAGAACAAGGGTTAGGACTGAGTAAAGCTTAGCAGTAAGAAGCTTACGATTGCTTACTGTTGGCAAGGCAGGCAGGAGGGGGAATGGGGCAGTGCTGGAGAGATGGCCTATAGCCAGGCCACATGAGCCTCAGCCAGATGTACAGAGGAGCTGGGCTGCACCCTGACAGCTTGGGATGTCACATGTCTGGCCAAGGAGAGCAGGGAGACTGTCAGAAGCCAAGAGGATGGTAATATGTCGGGATTATGGTATGTAAAACAGACCAAAGCAATCAGCTCAGGACTAAAACCCTGGCCCAAAGTATAGAACTAAACATTTTTATGACTTTGTTGCTTCCTGCATCCCTTAGAGAAATTCCTACGTATTTCTCAAGGCCTAATCCAAAATGTCTCATCATTATGACCTTTATAGGGGCAGTAACACCATGTTAGGGGATACTTGTTACCACAGTGACTCCTTATTGAGGCTTCATGAGAACAGAGTGAAGGCATCTTAATGCTGGGTAAATTAAGCAGTAGATTGAATCAGCTGGGCTATCGATGTCTGATGAGCTAACACTTTGAGGAAACTGAGACCCTGGGGACTAATAAATTGGCCTAAATGACAGGAGTGAGGACTGATTCTGTCTGGGCTAGTCATTTCTGCAGAAAAGTTGGCATTCCCTGTGTCTTCCAGCCAGGGCTTTCCTCCTTCCCAGTCACTGTCATTTGTTAAAAATCTGCCAGGCAATTACTGGAGCAAGACACACACACACACACACACACACACACACACACACACACAATGTTCAGAAAGATGAAGCCAGAAGATAAAGTTTAACTTCCAAGGAGTCACCCCACCACCATCCCACATGCTCACAGGAAAGCTAGCTCATCCCATCTAAATCTCAGCCTGAACTTTGTTGCCCAGACCAGCTTGGTCGGCTGCTTGCCCTGGCCCTTTGAGAAGTGCCTGGTCTGAATGGTGAGGCTGGGGCATGCTTCTACAAAGTTCCTAGAGCTGGGCCTGGGGGATCCTCTTGATTCTATTTAATATCACCTTATTATTAGAGGGCAGTTTGGACAGAGTTGAGAGTTTTCTTCTGGCCTCTTCACATGTAGCTACTGCAGTCCTAGCCAAGCAAATGCCAGATGCACTGTGTCAGTGCATGGGAACATTTGTAACCCTCCAAAGTGAATGAGAAATGGTATTACTTCTCACTTTCACTCCTAGGGACCACTGGTGCCAGGCTTCCTTCAGGGTCATCCTCTGGCTATTGGATATATATTCTTTGCAGAAATGTCATTCTCATCCTCTGCCTTTTGCTGAAAATCAGCTTTCTAACTGATGAGCAAGAGTTCTTTATGGGAGACAGACCCTAGGGTATTGTCGGATCTGATATGCAAGTATTTCTTTCCACTCTGGAGTCTCTGGGCTTTGTGGTTTTTTGTTTGTTTGTTTGTTGTTTGTTTTTTGCATCTAGGTCTCACAGCATAGCCTAGGCTGATCTTGAACTCAGGATCCTCCTGACTCAGTCTCCTAGGATCTGGAATGACACAGACTTGTGTCACCATGAACAGCCTGTGTATTTTTAACATTGTCAATAGATGGGTAGAAGATGCCCCCATGTTAGTGACTCTGCAGTTTCCCCACTCCCTCAGGAAATGGTCTTGCAGGTGGGGTGTTCAGGCTGGATGTCTTCTGTATATGTGAACGTTCCACCAGTGTGGGTACTGGGCACATTGCCTGCTTTATGTGTTATAAGCAAGTTAAACATACAAGAGATCAGCAAGCTGTGAGGGCTTGAGCGGGTGGGGAGAGAAGGCAAGGAAGAGCCCTCAGCTTCAGTTTCCTTATCAGTGAATGGGGCCTAGAGTAACACTTTACAGTGTTGCTCACTGGCCCCATTACAAGTAAAGTACTCTACGATGCTGATCATTATTGCTTCTAGCATGTCCCTGGCCATAAAGGGTGTGTGATTATGTTTCGAGAGAAACAAATCTCTTTCCTCCAGATTTGGGATAAGCGCGCCAGAGCCCTCAAACTTGTTGCTCCTCTATTTGGGGATGCAAAGTTGTGTACACTGAAGCCAGTCGGGATTGGTGCCTTCTACCTGTTGCTCTTACAAGTGGGGAAGACACCGAGTACAGCACCCGGTACAGCAAGCCTGGGATTCTAGGGATTCTGATGTTATGGGAACAAGAGCAGAATCTGCGCTCCTCCCGGAACTCATGGCTCTGGCCACGCCCCCACCAGAGTTCCACCTCCGTCCCTGCGGCCCCGCCCCCTCCCGACCACATTCCTCCAGCCGGACTTGAGCTACGCCTGGCGGGCGGCGGCGGAAGGGTCGCGTCAGGCCGGGGGTTGGACTCGCGGGCCTAGGGCTGTGTGAACCTGCGGGCACAGGGCAGGAGGGACCGGCAAAGGCGCGTGGCGGGCGGACGGGTTTTCCGGGATCGGCCCCAGGGTCCGGCGGCCGCTGGGGGAGTCGCGGGCACGCGGCTCGGCCTGGGTCCCTGGGCGCCGGCCCGGGCCGCTCCTGTGGCGGTCGTCATGTGGTGCCTGCACTGCAACTCAGAGAGGACCCAGTCCCTGCTGGAGCTGGAGCTTGACAGCGGGTAAGGCCAGGCGAGGGCGGAGGCCGGCGGGAGGAGGTGGGCCCCAGCCACGGTGGGATTGCCAACGATGGGGATCTTGCAAGTGGGTGCCAGAAGGGGGCTGCAAGGGATGGGTGTAACTGTCGGGGCAGGGCGCCTAGACTGCCTGCCAGAAACGGGTCTCTGTTAGTGAGGAGAAAAGTGGGTTGTAGGGACAGGAGTTCTGTGGGAATGAGTGGGAAACTAGATTCGGTGTGTATGTAAAGGGCAAAACAGCAAATGACCAGGAGTCTGTGTCAGGGAGCCTACCCAGTTCTGCCTGTGTGTTGTGTCTGAATTCAGTGCACAGACTGCTTAGGGGTCTCTCCTACATGTTTGTTTGTTGGAAACCCTGGGTTTATCTGCATTTATATATCTACTCTGTCAGGGAGACTCCAGCAAGGGTGTGCTCCAGGTGTGTGTGTGTGTGTGTGTGTGTGTGTGTGTGTGTGTGTGTGTGTGTGTGTGTAATGCATGTATTAGATACCGCACACCTGGAAGGCCAGCTGGGCCATTGCTAGGGTACCTGGAGTTTCTGTGGCTGCTGTTTTTTTGACCAAGTACAGATGTGAATGGGCTGCTGTCTGAGAGGGTGGATGTTGTTTACTTGCTGGAGTAAAACTTGTGCCTGGTCCAGGAAGGAGTCTGATGGCTCAGAGGAGTCGGCCCGTCTTGGTTTTAGGGGCCTAGGGCAGGCTGTCTGAGTACCCTAGGCCTGGGTTTATGGTGAGAGGGAGACTGTGTGTGTATGTGCTAGGAATATTGATTTCCTCCTATTCTGCAGCACAGCTGCCCCTGAGCTGTCTGCAGCCCCCTCCATGAGCAGGGGTGTGAGGCTGAGGGGATTTGTTGACAAGTGGACTGGGCCTCTCTGGGGGAAGCCCACCTAAAGCCTTTTAATCTTTTATTTAAAAGTTTCCCAAAAGCCTGCCTAGCAGTTGCAGTGAGAACATGAGTGTATTTTGCAGTACCTCAAGCCTGGAGTTCTGGGCCTGAAGCGTATGTGGACTGTGCGGAGGGGGCCCATTTCCTAAACCCAGTACTCCCAACATTTGAGGACAAAGCCAGGCAAGATGCAGCTGCAGGACCATCTGTCTTGCATTGCAGGCTTTGCTTGGGAATGGGGTTCACCATTAGATCCCACAGGTGCTCAACACCCTTCACACTTCCCCAGCTGTCCCATCCAGTGTTTTGCATTTCTGTCCTGTGGTACCAACACCCTCATATTGCAAGAGAACAAGGAGTTTGTACTTTTCAGTCTCATCAGTACTAAGGTTCTGTGGTTTATGGAGTGCCTCAAGTATGTATACTAGTCTCTACCCCAGAGACCGGGGAGGGGCCCAGCAGTGAACGTAGCTGAGAGTTGTGTTTTTAGTCTCCATGCAGCCAGCAGTCTAGGGGTGACCATGATCACAGCATAACCATGAGAATTGGGTTAGCAGTTTCTGACATTTCTTCTCCCCTAGAGCTGAAGAGGATAAGGGTTTTTTTCCTCTCTGTTAGAACCTTCAAGTGTTGCCACTTTAGCTAGTGTGTTCATGGATGCCTCCATTGTATTTCTACCCTCTTCCACCTGCAGGGGTCCCTGCTTGACGTCTGCTCTGTAGCCACAGTGGTGCCAAGTGTTCTGGAGACCAAGGAGCCCTGCTCAGGTGCAGCCCATCAGCCACAGAGCTAATGGACACCACCACCACCACTCTACTGGCCCCACACACACTGTGGTTTCTAAGGAAGCTTGAAAAAGACTGAAGAGACTAGTGGATGCTGCAGAGGCTGAGCTAGGAGCCCCTTTGAATACAGCCTTCCTGGGACTTTGTTGCATCTTACCTAAAGTCCTTTCACCTGCTCCCTAAACTCAGCTAGGAGCCAGCATGCTCCGGAGACTTAACCCAGTCTCTGTCACCACAGGGCCACTACTGCATGCAAAGTCTTCTTGAATAGCACGGGCTACCTGATGCTTCAGTGTTTTCCCACACCACAGCAACAAGCATCACCGGATAGTTTACCTTTCTTTTCTAAAAGAAAATAAGCAAAAACAGAGAGCTCAGTGGTCATACCTGAACCACAGCAGCTCCAGAGACTCAGGCCCAGATGTAGCTAGGCCTCTGGAGGCCCCGGCCAGGACTTCAGGTTTTCGTTCAAGGAAGTCGGACTATGAACTAGTTGTGCTAATATTTACACAGCTTTGGCTTAAAACACAGACAAGACTGACAGCTGCATGGCTGAATGGCCTGATGACTGGGCAGATGGGTGTTTGTGGAGGGGATTGGACAGGCCCTCGAGGTGTGTGTTTGTGTGTGTGTGTGTTTGTTTGAATGTGTGCATGCACATGTATAGCCACATTTATCTGGCTACATTCTGCGGGTGTGGAATCACGGTTTGCTAGAGTATCAGGAGTTCAGAGTATCTCAGAGCATCAAGAAGATGGCTTGGGGAGACAAATCCTTTCAAATCACAGCTTACTTTTTGAATTAATTCAAGTTATTACAGCCCTCTGGGCCTCAGTTTCCCCTTTAATGATGGGTATGACAGTAGTGCCTGATGGGGCGTTGCGGGTGTGGGTGGCCTTCCATGGCTGGCCAGCCCTGGAGCCTCCAGTCTGCTGTCCAGTTTGTCCAAGTCAGCACTGTGCACTTCCCAGCTGCCAGTGACCCGCTGAGTTTTCTTCCTTCCTCTTTTGTAAATTTCCTTTGAATGATGATGACGTGTGAAATATCCGCCCAGAAAGCACAGAGGCAAGGCAACCACCAAGTTCTAGTGGGCTGGGACTGTGCTATGGCTGGAGGCCTGGGAGAGGTGTGTTTGTCTCGGGGAAAGGAGGCTCAAGACTGTTGAGTAAGATTTACCCTGAGTCCTCAAAAGCAGATCCTAATGACTTTAAAGGCCATTAAGGCTCTTCAAGAATTAATTGCTGTGGCCTTAGAGGATCTGGCTAATCCACGGCAGGAGCTGCTGCAGAGAGAAAATTGATGGCAATTATGGGGAAAATATGGCATGGTGCCAGCTGGGCCTGTCCCAACTCTGGCTTCGATAGCGGTACCCTTATTGAGTGATCCACAGCACCTGGCCCCGTTATCACACTGACCACTGCCTCCAGGATTACACGTGTGAACAGGGATGGCTTCCTCTCCTGAGCTGGAAGAGATTGACCCAAGATGTACTCAGCCCCAGGCTCGCCTGTCTGTGTTCTTTCATTCCCATGACAGTTACTGAGTACCTCTTTGGCCAGACCTTGAGGTGCTAGAGGAACCATGGTTACTCTGTATGTCACTTTGGCCCTTCTGGCTGAGCAGTATTAGGTTGAAGACTGGTTTGGGGAACCCTACATGGGGCTACTCTCTGAGGCCACTCAAGAGTTTGTCTGTGTCATTTGAATGTGGCCACAGCTTCTCTACTCATCATGGAAGTAGCTTCCTTCACATTTTATTCTCTTGGTGCAAGTGTCGACACAGTGACAGTTCAGTTTGAACTGAAGGCACTCTGCTTTTCACTCACTGGATTTGCTTTTCCTTTCTGTTCAAAGGTCAGCACAGCAATAGCCACATGGCTGTGCATAGCAGTGGTGTGTGTGTGTGTGTGTGTGTGTGTGTGTGTGTGTGTTTTCAATTAGGAGTACATTCTATCCCTCATTTCAGATATAAGGAGGAAGCCATACAGAATCCCCAGCCAGGGAGGACTGAGCTGGGATTTGCACCCTGACAGCCTGGCTTCAGGGCCTGTGTGCTCTACAGCCAGGATCTATTTCCTCTGGGGAAACTCATGTCTGGCAAAATGTCACTAGTGTAAATAGATCTGGTATCCCCTGGTGTCTAGATTTCCAAAAATTTCCCAAGCGCCCCAGCCTGTATCCTTGTCAGTGACAATGTGTCAGGCTCTCCTGGCTTCTCTTTCCGCACAGAAGAATCACTTCTCTGGACTCTACCAGGGGTATGTGGGTAGCACTTTTTAAAAAAAAAAAAAAAACTTTAATCCTGTGTGCAGCCCCAGCTCCAGCTATATATGGCCCTGGGTGCCAGGGACAAAAGCTGACTGATGCACTGAGGGACCAATGCAGGCTTCCACATGGTGAGGAAAGCCATGGCTTCTGACATGAAAGGACAGATGGCTGTGGGCGGTGCACTTAATCCCCTGGAGGGGGAGGAGGATGGTTAATAAACTGGAAGATTTGGAAGAGGCCCCAGCTGGGAGCAGCCTCTCATGCACACACACATTAAGGGTTCCCCCAAATTGCTAACACCTAAATGTATTCTCCTAGAGACCCTCTTTAAAAGAAGTGCCTGGCACTTTTGTTTCTCTTTTGACTAGAAGCTGGGTGGTGTGAGCACTCAAAAGCAGGCAGAGCATTTGGACCAGAGCTTGTGGTCCCACTAAGCCATTAGTAGGCAGTGATTATAATTGTCATTTATTCTAAAGGGTTTTGTTATTGTTGTTTGTGTGTTTATTAATAGGTTTTGAAGGTCACCTCTCCCTCAGGAGGAGGCCACCTAGAAAGGCCTGGCCCTCACTGGCTGTTGATTTCCCCCTTTGGCTTTCTGTTCCATTTCTGTGAAGACCCTTGTGGTTGCCTGTAGATGAGGATGCTCAGCCTTTTCGTTGTTACTGGACCACACACCTGCGCCCTGACCTGGAGCCTCAGCCCTGTTCTCTGGTGTTTCTGGGTCTTAATCACATCTCATACCTCAGTTCCCCACTTATGAAATGTAGATGATGGCAGGTAGCTGTGAGGACAGGAGTCACCAGTTCACATGCCAGTGTATAGAGGTGCACAGAAGCCAGTGCTGACAGGTGGTGACACTGAGTATTCAGGCTGGTGTGACTCCCCAACACTAGGACAGGGCTGTGTTGCTTGTTCAGGGAACATGTCTTGCTGGGCAGGAGCGGTTAATTTCACTTTCTGGCCACAGAGAAAACTAGTTTTAAAAGAGGGAGGGATACAGACAGCAGTGAGGGGCCCAAGAACTGTTGTGCATTTGACAAGGCAGAGCTGGAATGGGGCAGACCAGAAGGAAGTGATGATGGTCTTCAGGCTCTTGTGCTTGTAGTGCTGTTAATAGCCACAAAAAAGCACACAAAGATGAAAGGAATTGCCTTGCCTACAGATTGGAAGGTGTGCCCAGCAAGGTGGCTTGCCATTCAGTTAGGGTGAGGAGGGAGGCTTGGCCTGCATGCTCTATGAGGCAGAATCTGAAAGCCAGGGATACTGGGCACTGCAGACCTTGAGGAGAGTGTCCAGCCCAGAGGCAGATGGAGTAGAGCTCTGGGGCCTTGGGTTTAGTGGGTGGCCTGTGTTGGATGGAGCTTTGGGCCACGCTGGTGGTTCTGGTCCTGTCTGTTCTGGCATCTGAGGTCCAGGCTCAGGGCTTAGCTTCAGTCCTAGAGGGGGAGATGACAGAGGGACTCCTTAACCACCCCTACCACCGCCCTAGATTGGAAGTGATGTCAGTAGCTAGGGGATGGCAACGAGAGCTGGAGGAGCTTGGCCAGAGTCCCAGATCTGCCCAGTTTTAGATGTTCTGCTGGAGCAAGTGGTCACCGTACTGAGCTGCTGCCACCTTATCTGTCGGTTCGAACTGTGCAGGCAGAGGCAACATGGGTATCGCACACAACAGGTGCCCAGACTGTGACAACAGAAAAGAAGAGGGTGCTGAGTTTAGGCAAACCCCAACTACTTTTAGTGGGTATGATGTTAGCTCAGGCTTGCGACTAGAATGTGTCCAGGCAACAGAATAAGAACAACAGAAGCTGCACTCCAGGGCCTTTGAATGTCTCTCTCTCTCTCACACACACACACACACACACACACACACACACACACACACACACACACACGCTGGAACTTTCCGTGAACACTGTAGAATTGCTGCCATCATTCTAATTTACAGGCAGGGAAACTGAGGCTAGATGGAAGAACTGGGCTTTGCTGTGTACAGGCAAGGGTTTCTGGTTCATGAGAGAACCTCTGGCACTATGGGGATATGACACACAGGCTTAGAACCCTGGGTGAAGATGGTCAGAAGGGTAGAAGTGGCAGCTATGGAGAGACCAGTGCCTACAGGACCCTTCTGGGCTCACCCAGTCCCCCATTGACAGTACAGGGTTCCTAAGTGCCCCCATGGAATGGGTGCTGGGGTGCACTGCCACTTTGCAGAGGATGGAGGAGCTTGGGTACCTTGTGGTCTTGCCTTTCTGGACCCATTTGCCAGCTGCAGAAAGTTATCTGTTGTTTCTCAGGATTGACCTATAGGTTTCAAGACAGGATAGGGTCAACTTTCTACTCACCATAACAAGAGGGAAGGCTGAATCAATTTGGGCAGGTAGTGGGAGTTCAGTGCCAGCTAGACATTCTGTGGTTCCTGCTCAAATTCTTGAGTCCAGTCATCACACTGGGTCATGGTGTAATTTCCCAGTGGGTCTCCAAGAGTGAGTCTTGGTGGAATTGGGAATGGGGAATGGCTCTTTGCTGCTATGCACTGGCCTGCTGAGAGCCACTCTGTGCAGTCGGGGCTTAAGTGTGTGTACTTTTGAGTTTGTTCTGTTTTGAGGTAAGTTGCACTCAGAGTGCAAGAGTCCTTATGTAAATAGCAAATCCTTTAACTTAGCCTTTTTTATAGAAAATTTTTCTTTTGAAAAAGATTTATTTTTATGTGTATATAAGTGTTTGCCTGCATGTATGTATATGCAGTATATGCATATCAAGTACCCAAGGAGGCCAGAAGAGGGCATTGGTTTTCTTAGAACTGGTTTTGTAAGCTTCCATGTGGGTGCTGGGAGTCAAATTCATTTCTTGGGTAGGAACAGCAAATGTTAATTAACTGCTGGGTCATTTCTCCAAGTCCGTTACAGAAAAGCTCAACTGCCCACAGAAGTAGAGAATTAGTGAATCCCATGAATAGCTCATCTTATTGCTACCTACTATTTTCAAGCAAATTCCTCTGATTTTGAATCTGGAACCTGTCTCATGGTCACCCTTATCCTGGCCTTGGAGATATGCTGTTCCTGGGGTGGGTGGCTTGCACAGCCCCTGCCATGTTGGCTATTCTAAGAACTTTGGGCTTGGGTTGGCTCCCAGTTAGTGATGTACTGATGTCTGGAAGAGGCTGTGCTGGGGCTCACTCATCAGTTATGTATAAGACTTGTTTCTCTGTCACCCGAGGACCTCTGAGAGTGAGGCCATAGAAATGGGCTCTTGCTGGGCAGTGGTGGCACACACCTTTAATCCCAGCACTTGGGAGGCAGAGGCAGGCAGATTTCTGAGTAGTTCAAGGCCAGCCTGGTCTACAGAGTGAGTTCCAGGACAGCCAGGGCTACACAGAGAAACCCTGTCTTCAAAACAAAACAAAACAAAAAAACCCAAAACAAAACAGAAATGGGGTCTTGGCCTCTCCCGTGAGATCTGTTCACTCTGGTTCTCAGATGAGTGTAGCATGCTGTGAGTCAGGCTGTGACTTTTGCCTCTCTCCTCTTGTTTCCTTTAGCTTAGCCTAGTGTTTCCTTTGACTTGCTGCCATTCAGTGTCAGGGTCCTTAGCCTTTGCTCAGCCCCTTTCTCCTTTATCCATAACCATATCTTGTTCAACCTCATCCCAGGCCCAACTTCAGTAACTAACACCACACTTCTCCCAAGGAGTCCAGTGGGTAACTACAGCTCAAGTCCTGGAGAAGTTTTCTGTTCCCTTCTCAACTCTACTGTTCCTCGCTGTCTTGAGTCCCCTGACACCTCTCCCTTGACCTGCACTTTTGGGAATTAGCTAGCTCTCAGTGCTGTGTTTGGAGCCTAGGGCATAGTAATAGGTCCCAAACACATAGTAGGTGTTCAGATGTTAGTTGCTGTCATTATTATGAATGTCTTATGACTAACCTTGATGCCTACCACAGTTCTTGGCACATAAGGGACAGGACTCAATCAAGTTTGGTTAGAAAAGACCCAAATTGCCTCTGGCTCTGTCTCAGTACAGGGGGCATTCTTAGGTCAGACTTCCACCTCCACCCTGGGTGTGGATGCTGCTGCTCCCCCTCCTCGTCCCTCCTCCTGTTCATCATCTCTCGCCTGTTGCCAGGGTGTGATGCAGGGGCAAGACTCTCAGAAGCACCTCCTGGCCTTCAGGTCCCAGTCGAGGATTGTGGGTGTATCATCTTTAAGCCCTGTGTGGGTCATTCCCACCTTGTTTTGGAGACAGGGTCTTATTGCATAGCTCTGGCTGTCCTGGAACTCACTGTGTTGAACAGACTGGCCTTGTACTTACCTCTGTGTGTACAGTTCACCTGCCTCTGCCTCCTAAATGCTGGAATTAAAAGCATGTGCCACTGCACCTGACTGGCATTCCTACTTTATGACTGAGAAGTACAGGCCCACAGAGACCCCAGTCCCTGATATGTGGTCATAATTCCTGCCTGAAGAGTATGCAGTCACTGGGAGAGGGCCTTGTATACCAGTGATGTGGAGAGTCATGGGTGGTGCCCTTCTGGGCTTGCAGTCACATCAAGATCTCAGGGGATTGAAAACCCAGTATAAAGTCCTGCTGGCTCCTCTGCCCTGAGTGACAAGCAGTAGTGGGCTGGCCCCAGAGGGACTCAGGTGACTTAGGCAGGGAACAAGGGGCAGCCTAATCTTGAGGTGGTCTACATTTCAGTTGACAGAGTCCCCCTTTCTTCTGGGAAGCCTATGGCCTTGGTTAACTTTTCACCTCTCTGTGTCATGGTTTCTTCCTCCACAAAATGGGTAGAAAGACAACCAATGTGTCTTCAGAAGTTTACCAATTGCAATATCCAGGTGCTTCTCCTTGTAGGTACTGGTGGTCACTGTGTGTCAGTTCTAAGCTAATTGTTGTGGAGTGCCCATGTGACAGGTGGGGCAGGAGTACTTTACTGTTCTTTCTGCCCACGTCTGCCATCTACTTGTGTACTCCTGGCAGCAGGGTAGGCTAAGAGGCTGCCTGTCACACAGGCCTCTTTCTCCCTGGCGCAGCCCATACTCCCCAGGGCTGCCTGCCCAGCCTGTGCCTCCCCCCGGCCTTCCTGGGGTGTCCCTGGACCCAGCCTGGCCCTGTCTGCTGGAGCCTACCACAGAGAACTGCTTTATTTAAGTCCATTTTGCGCGTATGGAAATAACTAGAGGACTCTGTATTTAATTTGGCTCAGCCAGGAAGATTTTTGGCTCTGTGTGTGTATGTGTATTCTGAAAAATCTTTCCGAGCAAGCCCCAGGGTCGGAAGCTTCTGGTCATCTTTGTGCATTCAAAACCAACAAGAGCCGCCCTGCTCGCTGGGGTAAGTTGGCAGAGGGCGGACTGCAGGGAGTGGTCCATGAAAGCAAGAAGAGAGGAGGAGGGGGAAAGCTAGATAAGAACATAGTGGCAACTGTGGGGAACTTTGCTCCTGGACCCAGCAGGGGGTGATTTGGAGTGAACAGAGCTTTCCCAACTCTCCAAGATGTGTCTGGCTCCAGGCACATCAAGGGCTCAGCTGGGTGGTGGCATGGGAGTATTCTTCATGTCCCCTTTCTCCCCTGGACAAGTGGAACAGAGCCCTAGGGTTGAGCCCTTCTCTAGTCAATGGTATAGGGCTGGATAGCCCAGTGTGGGAACTATTGTTGGCAAGGCTTGTCTTTGCTTGACTGCATGTTCCCAGTAGTTAGGGGCACTAGCCAATGTGGGCACAGAGAGGTGTGGTCACTTGCCTCATGTCATGCAGCACTTCACCAGCTCAGCCCTGGGTACCTCTGGAGCCATGAGATGCCATTCTAAACCAAGGCTGACATTCTCAGTGGGCAGGGCAAGACACTCTGATAGTTTGGAGTAAATACTGCCATCTGGTGACTTCTTGCATTCTGTCCTGACAGAGGCATGGTGGTTCTCATGACCTACTATGAGTGGGTTGTGGTCAGTATAATGAGGCGACCTTTGTGGAGTCTGATAGAAACCATACTCTAAGGACCTGCTGAGGGCAAGGCCTCAGCTCCTCACCATCCCTATAGAGCTCTGCCCTGGTGACTCTGCCTTCTAAATGAGGCTTCTTGGGAATGAGGAGTGGCCCTTGAATTTCAGCCTTACACAGATCTCCTCAACAGACAGGAAGGGTGTGTGTGAGAAGAGTTGAAGGCTGGTGTGGGTAAGTGATGAGATCGGTGGGGACTGTGGCAGAGTATAAGCACTGTAGAGCTTGCTGCAGCTTCCACCCCTGGGTTGTAGGCCCAGGCGACTGGGTTCTTAGCCGTTGTCCCCTCTCAGAAGTCAGGATTGTTGTGTCCAATCTCTAGATGTTAAAATGGTGCCAAATTACTCTTTGCTTTCCTTTGTTTATTTGGTTTACCCATTGGTTGGTTGGTTGGTTGGTTGGTTGGTTGGTTGGCTGGGACAAGAGTTTACTGTTATAACCCAGGCTGGCCTTGAACTTGTGATCCTTCTGCTTCAGGCTCCCAAGTGCTGAGATATAGCATCATGTAGCATCATGCCTAGTTTATTCTAATTTTTAAGACAAATCATTGTGGGGAACCACACAGCATACTGCCAATCTGTTCTGGAATAAGAGCCCTGTGCTCTCAGAGCCTTCCTATGAGCAGGGACTGCCCAGCCTATCCAGGTGGATAGACCTTACCTTTATCCTGGCCATGGCCTAGTGTCTCTGGAAAGGCTGCCCACAGCAGACCATTAATGTAAGCTTTCCTGAGTTTAGGCCTGTTTGGTACTCTTGTCCTGGGATGTGGGGCAGCATCCTCAGGCATGATGGGGTGTTCTGCAGAATGATAGTGGTGACTGTGTGAATGACACCTTGCGAGACTGAGGTCTGGCTGGGCTTGATTGCAGGGTGTTTGCTTCTGCCCCCCCCCCCGACACCCAGAGCCTCCTGTCCCTTTTGCCAGCTGGCTTTCTTCCCAAGTGAGGGTGGGGTTGCCAGCCTGTGTCAGGCAGGGACTTTGTTCCTACTGCCTTTGTCTGGCCTGCTAAGGCATAGCTTCTAGAGGCACCCTGGGTTTGTGAGAAATGGACCTGGGCAGATTCAGTGGCCCTGAAGCTGATCCCAGTGTGTCCCAAAGGGTGCTTCTGCATTGTCCTCTATACCTGGTGAGTTGAGCCCCAGGAACTATGCTATGATGTGATGAGTTTGTGCCTATGTGGAGTCTATGGCATTTCCACAATGTAGCTTCCTAGTCTGTGTGTGAATTGCAAGTTTCCCTCCTACAGGCCTCTCACCCATGAGAGACAGTGGGTGGGGGAGGGAGAATGCCCCAGACCATATCCTTGTCTTTTCTGACCTCCGTGTGGTTTTGACCCTGCCTGCTCACTGGACTCTGGGTCAAAAGAGCTGGTCCCACTTACTCAAGTCCTTCACTATCAGCATCATTATCTATTTCACCTGCTGTGCCCAGCCCTATTTGGGTACTGGGGTTGTCTGTGAGCAAATGGGTATCTCTGCCCTCTAATGATGCTCTCCTGGGGAGAGACCAAGCAATGGTAACTGTAGGTGTTACTTTCCTCACTCCTGTGTGCTGCTGATAGGGCTCTCATGGCTAGGCTCCCAAGACACCTGCATTGTTCACATGGTGCCAGGCCTTCCCTGGCCCTCGGATAGGGACTGTTTGTGCATAACCAGACCCTTGTGTTCCTTTTGATGGGGTCGTAGATGGTTTCAACGTCTGGGGCTGGCTCAAAGCCTAGGGTGATGCTCAGAACTCTATGAGAGCAAGCCACTCAAACAGAGCCAGGGGGGCAGTCCACTCTGCCCCACTTTCCCACCCCATGTACCCACTCCTGCCTACAATGGGAGGTAGAGCTGGCTCAGAGGCCGGAAGGATGACCAGCCTTCTAGAACATGTTGTTGACAGGACAGGACACTGTGAGAGCCTGGCTGTGGGGTCTGGGTCAAGGGACATGGAGCCCTCTCCTCCTTCCCTGTGGTGATGGACCGATGATCAGGGAGGTCAGCTGTCCAGGACACTGAGGAAACAGTTTCTGCTCAGCCTGCCCTCTGGGCTCCTAGACACTCTGACCAACTCCTCTGTATTGTCATAGAGTGGCAGCATTGCCCCACATGAGGAAGGGAAGCTGAGGCTCAGAAAAAGCTGGTATTTAATCCCGGATATACATCTCCAACCCAGAGCACAGTCGACAATGGAACAGTTGTCAGGAGGGCAAGTTCCATGCTGAACTGGGTGGGGCACATGGGCAGGTTGCTAGCCATGCCTCTGTTAGCCTGGGGCAACCCCAAACTGACATCTGTGACTGCACACCAGAATGGCTCCCAAATGGCTCAAGAAGCCCCCAGATCCTGACCTCTGCTTTGCCTGCCGTCTGCCGCCTGCCGCCTGCCTGGCTCTGGGCAGCAGCTGACAAGTTGGGGAAATGCTGAGTGTTAGTTCAGTAAGCAGAGCTCTAAAAATAGCCACTGCTCTGAAAAGCCCATTGTTTGGAGACCCATATTTTTCTACATATATAAAGGTGGCTTCTGGCAGTCAGAGAATGCCACGGACTGTAGGCTGGAGCAGGGCTGCAGAGTGTCTCTCTCCAGCTGGGACCAGTAGCATGTCAGTAAAACTGAAACTGGAGCCAGGCCAGCATCCCCATGCAGGTGGTGGTTGGGTTGTGTTCCCAAGTGCCCAGGATGCCTTTGGCCACAGAAGCCATGAGTCCTAGACCCCACTCTGTATTGCAAGCATGGGCCAAAGTGATCCTGAGCTGCCCAGTGCAGAGTTCACACTGTGAATTGTTGTGGTGTGGAGGAATATGCAGCTGATTGGCCTAGGAGAGCCCAGTCCTGCTCAGAGCCCTGCTTCTGGCAGCTCCTCCTAAAACTGCTCCTGCCTCTCTCCCCTGTGCCAATGTCAGAACCATTGCCCTGCCTGATGTCCAGTACCTTGACTCCTACCCAGTCTTTCATTTTCTTTCTTAGGCACAGTCTCCCACTGATACCTCCAGCTCCCATTCCTCCTCCTCACCCTACCAGGGCCTGCAGCTGCCATTCAGAGTATATTAAAAAAGGTTCCTGGGTAGGAGCTGGATTGTAGATGAATAGCCAGGAGATTTAGTAGGATTAAACTGAACTTGGTGGTCCTTTGGGTCCTGGGGAGATGGGGCAGGAGGCATGGCTCGATCTTGTGAGCTTTCTGGGTCATAGTGATGGCATGATTTCCTAGACCTGGGTGGGAGATGAGGTGCCATGTGGTTGGAGCTATGCTTTTATTATATCACTGCTGTTATAGAGAAGGGGGCAGGTAACAGAAGGCTCTGCAGAACCTATGGGAGAGGCTATGTGAAAAGGCCAAAGGGCAGTGTGGGTGGCAGGGTGGCTAGCCAAGTGGTCAGAGCTGGCTCTGCTTTAAGACTGCCAACAGATGGGCAAGGGAAAACATGTGTGAGAGAATGGCTAAGAGGATAAGCTGCCCTCCTGCAGGTGGGAGGAGTAGAATATAGCTCCACCCGTCTCTAAGGGCTGCTGCCTTGCTGGGTTGTTGGGTCTTCTGATTATTTGTGTCCTCATTAATGCAAATTTGGGAACAGGATAAAAGCAGAAATCTGATGCTACCTGATGCCCTACTCCACCTCCATCTAGCCCTGCTGGGTAAGTTTCTGCACTGTTAGAAGTGCTTGTTATCAACTTTCAATTTGAGAGCTATGCTCCTGGTTACCTAGCTGGAGCCCTGGCAGTGTTGGTTGAATGTTTGTCAGGGCCCATGTGCCCCATGAAGACTTGGGTCCTAAGTCTTTATTTTACTCTTGTATTCTCAATAGCCCTTACCACCACCACAGCCCCTACGTTCCAGACCTGGCTGCATCTAGAACTTTGAGCATGGGCTCATACTCTGATCTCTCGAGGACTCTCTAGACACTTGGTCCCTTGCCTAGTGTCAACACCCTCCCTTTCTGCCCTCCACCCTCTACTCACTTTAGCTCTTCTGGGTCAGATTTAAAGGAACCCTCCTTCCTCTCTAGGAGGGACTCTTAGGTCTATAAGACTTCTCCATCACCAGCAGTGTGTAGTCCTGTCCAGAAACCATTTACCAGTGGGGTGGAGGGCCTGTCACAAAGTGGCTTCCCCCACCTCTTTCTTTTCCCTTACCCAGTCCCTTGTGTCTTTGCACTCTGCTCCTGGGGACATTCCAGTGTGAAAGGACTAAGGACTGCCATGACTAAAGTCCTGACTCATCTGAAACCTCTGTGAGCCACAGAATGGAGAGCCATTGTCCCAATGGTTATCCTGAGCTGGCTCTGGCCTATCCAGGGAGTAGGCTGGACCAGAGCCACTCAGGAGACTCATTAATGTTTCCAACCCTGTGAGTGCCCACCCCTCTCCGGCAAACCCTCCAAATCCATGCCTCCTTTCTGCTCTTGCCACTTGTCACATAGACCCTGCCCCCTTGGTTCCAGGACTGCCCTACTGAGATCTAATGTGATAGCCTCCTCTCTAGAGCTGTGCCAGCCCTACCCATGCTTAGAGGACACAGTCCTCTCACTTCCTCCCCAGACTCTGCCCTGGTCTGTGTTAACAACCCCACCCAACCAACCTGAGGCTGTGATGGAGCACATGGAACCCCAGCCCAGGAAGAGACCAAGATTGTCACCTGTCCTTGATCAACCTCGATTAATGTCACCCGAGCAGCTAAGAGCCATCCCGAAGCCTAAGACTGGTTGGCCAAACCTATTCCAGCCTTGTATTTTGGAAATCAGAAACCCTGTCTAGGAAAGCCACAGGAGGCACACACATATTAGGAGACTGTTTGACTCTGGCAGGTGCAGACTGCCTAGAATCTGGTCTAAGACACTTAAATGTGAGTGTTTAACCATAGCTGGGTCTCCCAGATAGCATAGGTCCTCTAGCCCAGTCCCAGCCTGCTCTGAAGAGGGTGGTTCCCCAGGAGATGTCTCCTCCTTGTTCCCCAATCATCATAATGTACTGAGTCTTTCTATAGCACTGTCTCTGGGTTACATATTCTAAGTCCTCTCTAGGTGATTGGCAGTATGTGTGGGGAGGGGGTTATGGGTATGGGTAAGACCAGTGAGTGCTGTTTCATCTCAGGTAAGACTGTGTATGGTCCTCACTCTCAACAAAGAAATACAAAGTGAAGCCGGGCGGTGGTGGCGCACGCCTTTAATCTCAGCACTTGGGGGCAGAGGCAGGAGGATTTCTGAGTTCGAGGCCAGCCTGGTCTACAAAGTGAGTTCCAGGACAGCCAAGGCTACACAGAGAAACCCTGTCTCGAAAAACCAAAAAAAAAAAAAGAAATACAAAGTGAATGTGGGTCAGCGCTGGGCCCAAGCCAGCCTTCCTGAATTTTGGTTTTCCTGTCTTGCTATGTGGGATGGGAGAGTGGGCTGAGAAACATGTGAAGCCTGGAACATTCCTAGGTGTATAGACCTTAGCTTCTTCTACCACTGTCATTGGCCCTGGTGGTAAACAGCACATTCCTTCTTTTGCTATGCCAGCATTGTTGCCTGGAGCCACTTCTGACTAATATTTTTCTTAAGAAAAATTCATTCATGACTTCACAGGTCATAATTAGAGACATCCAAGACAAAAAGACCAAGGCCTTTACCCCTACCTGGACTCAGGCACAGAACTAGAGCCATGGCCAGATCCAGGATGTGGCATTTAGTTGGCCCCTCGTTTCTAGTCAGAGTCCCTCGTGTCCCCTGGAGCTTTTTAGTGCAGACAAGCAGACTTTTTCTCTGACCTATAGGCAGGGCCTCAGAGGTCCCAGTCATGAGGGGCAGCTGGGGCCCCTCCCTACTCGAGTCAGAGTAACCAGCCTTTAGAAAGTGTGTTCCTTTTCTGAGTGGAACCTTCTCTGTGCAGGATGACTCTGTATCAACACTGCTCTGTCCAGCAACAGCCACTCTCTGTTCTCTGGCACTGGAATGGAAAAGTGAGACCCCACAATCCCCACTCATGTCATACAGCTGCAGTGTGAAAGCAGAAAAGCAGTAAGCAGTTACCCTGTGCCCCGTGCGTTGGGGCAGCAGGGACTGTGAGATTTCTTGTCTGATCTCTGCCTCATTTGGTCTACAGAACTAACAGATCATCTCTTTTAAGGCAAAAACAATCGAGACTGGAGAGGGAGGGTGGGAAGCTGGCCTTCTGAGTCAGCCTGAAGTCCCCAAATAGGAAGGGAGCTCAGGCAGGACATGCACCTGTCCATAGTGGCACCAGGCCTGCCTAGTCACCATGACCCCTTCTTGAGTATGGGAGCTCATGCGCCATCTGCTGAAGAACCACACATGCACACAACCCAGTTGCTGTACAGGTGGGAACTGTCAAGGCCTCCAAAAGGACTGGAGACTCAGATCAGACGATAGCATAGTGCTCAGAGGCCAAGAGATGGAACTAAAGGCTACAGATTGAGACCTGTCCCATGGGGCTGGGAAGACTTTTAGTCAGGCAAGCAGTATTTCCCACTCTTGGGTGTGACCCATGCAGGTCACATACCTCCAGAGGGAGAGTGCTTACTGCTTCCTTTCTCATATTGGGACTATGGGACATAGTATTTCCTTTTCCCCACCGAGAAATGATTTTATCAACCTTTAGGACTGAAGCAAAGGATCATATACCCTGAGAGGGACTGTTTCTGGCCTATCCTGCCCGCCCATATGACCCAGCTTGCAGTAATTCGGGTCTCACCCACCCACGGGGTTTATCTCCCATGCCAGGTAGGATCAGATATAGGGAATCTTGGAATCCAGCTGAGGCTCCACTCAAGATCAGCAGGAGGCAGTCGGTTATAGATTAGCAATGTCTGCAGGGGGCTGGGAAGGGTAAGATGAAAGGTCTGCCACCTCCAGCCTAGCTCTGAGATGCAGAGATTTCTGCTGTGATCTGACAACTGCACCAGGGCTATTTTTTGCTCCTGACTTTCTGTGGAGCACAGGGCCTCAGCTGTGTGCCGGCATCAGCTCATATCAGTCTTATAGTCAGTTGAAACCTTTCCAGGTCTCTCCTCAAGAACAGCTGTCAAGTCAAATCTTCCCCATCTTGACAATACTTCCTGTGTGGGGTATAAAAGTAATTGCAAGTCAGTCCCTTTTAGGTGGGCGTCTAGACTTATTTCTAATCTTGTGTGCTTAGAGACCACAGCTCTCTATCTACCCCTTTGTGTATTGGTCTTCTTTCCTTAGCATGCGCCTAGAATGAATGTTGAACCACGAACATCTGACACATGTGACAGGCAACAACCACCTAATTGCCGTAGAACATTCTAGAAACTGAACAGTTAGGAATTCTCGGGGATGTGGAATGCATCTCTCATCCCAGTCTTTGATCTGCCTGTCGTCTAGGAGTCTGGAAGAGATGTGGTAAATTGAGGGGTATTAACAAAGACACACTCTCAGGCATTCAGCCCTGTCAGACAGACCTGGATTTAGGGAGATGAACCTGGGTGGAGGGAGGGTGAGACACAGAACCAGGACTCAAGGAGGCTGAAGAGGTGCCAGGCCAGGTCTGGGTGGAGACTGACATACAGAACACCCCTCTACTTACAGCATGGTGATGTTCTGGGGAAAATATATCATAAATGAAAGTACCCCTCAAACTCAGTGCACAGTGGGAAAAAAATCTCAGTACAAAGGACTATATCCCAGGACACTCTGCGCCTCTTTGACTGTTTTGTAGTAGGGGACAGTTCTTGCCCACCCACCCCCACCCCCGCAAAAGAATGTGTGGTGGAGCTGAGTCAACCTCATGAAGAAGCTCTGGGAAGATGCTGCAGAGAAAGTCCTCTTGGATCCATCCCTCCCTGCCTGTCAGGTATCCACCAGAGTAGAGTGAGACAGCCCTGCTCATGCCCACCCTAGCAGTGGGTCTGAGCCTTTCCACTCAGGAGCATTATCTTTGCGCCTCTCAAATCAGAAACATTCCAAACAAGAAAAGCCTCTGTTGGTGTCTGACACTGTGTGGCTTTGGATTTGTGTTGTCATGATAGGTCCTTGAGGCATATGGGGGAAGTCCTGGGTGCTGGCATTATCCTCACATCTTTGGGGTTGGTGGTGGTAGAGCAAGATATAGATTCTTTTTTAATTACATTTATTTTCTTGTGTGTGTGTGTATGTGTGTGTACATGGCCCAGCATGTATATGGAGATCGGAGGACAACTTTTTTTTTCCTTTTTTTTTTTTTATTTTCTAAGTTTTTTTATTTACATTCCAAATCATTTCCCCTTTCCTGTTTCCTCCCTCCCCGAAAGTCCCATAAGCCCCCTTCCCTCCCTCTTTTCCCCATTTAACCCCCCCTTGATTCTCTGTCCTGGCATTCCCCTACATCCAGTCTTTCCAGGACCAGGGGTCTCTCCTTCCATCTTCTTGGAAATCTATTGATATGTGTATTGTGTCTAGGGTATTCCAAGATTCTGGGTTAATATCCCCTTATCAGTGACTGCATACCATGTGTGTTCTTTTGTGATTGGGTTACCTCACTAAGGATGATATTTTCAAGTTCTGACCATTTGCCTAGGAATTTCGTGAATTCATTGTTTTTAATTGCAGAGTAGTATTCCATTGTGTAGATATACCACATCTTCTGAATCCATTCCTCCGTTGAGGGACATCTGGGTTCTTTCCAGCTTCTGGCTATTATAAATAAGGCTGCTATGAACATAGTGGAGCATGTGTCCTTATCGCATGCAGGGAAAGCCTCTGGGTATATGCCCAGGAGTGGTATAGCCAGATCCTCCAGGAGTGTCATGCCCAGTTTTCTGAGGAACCGCCAGACTGCTTTCCAGAGTGGTTGTACCAGCTTGCAATCCCACCAGCAGTGGAGGAGTGTTCCTCTTTCTCCACATCCTCGCCAACAACTGCTGTCTCCTGTGTTTTTGATCTTAGCCATTCTGACTGGTGTGAGGTGGAATCTCAGGGTTGTTTTGATTTGCATTTCCCTAATGACTAAGGATGATGAACATCTCTTTAGGTGCTTCTCAGCCATTAGATATTCTTCAGGTGAGACCTCTTTGTTTAGCTCTGTACCCCATTTTTAAATAGGGTTACTTGGCTCTCTGGAGTCTAACTTCTTGAGTTCTTTGTATATATTGGATATTAGCCCTCTGTCGGATGTAGGGTTGGTAAAGATCATTTCCCAGTTAGTTGGTTGCCGCTTTGTCCTTTTGACAGTGTCTTTTGCCTTACAGAAACTTTGTAATTTTATGAGGTCCCATTTGTCAATTCTTGATCTTAGAGCATAAGCTATTGGAGTTCTATTCAGGAAATTCTCCCCTGTGCCCATATGTTCAAGGTTCTTCCCTATTTTCCTTTCTATTAGTTTCAGTGTGTCTGGTTTTATGTGGAGGTCCTTGATCCTCTTGGAATTGAGCTTAGTGCAAGGAGATAAGAATGGATCAATTTGCGTTTTTCTGCATGTTGACCTCCCCTGGCAAAAACGAGATAGTAACCTTCTTGCATCAAACCCAAAAGTAGATAACCATTCAAACATAAAGATAGCGTCAAGAATAGCAGGTGGCAATAATCACTATTCCTTAATCTCTCTTAATATCAATGGTCTCAATTCCCCAATAAAAAGATCAGAGGACAACTTAAAGGGAGAGTGGGTCCTCTTTCTACCATGTGGGTCCTGGGCATCAAACTCGGGTTGTCAGCTTTGGCAAGCAAGTACCTTTATCTGCTGAGCTGTCTCTCTGGTCCTGGGTGAGTTTTTTCTGGATTGTGAAGTCTGTCCCACCACACATCTCCAGGGCTGTCATTCATATAGATGTGAAAGAAGGTGATCCCAGCTGGGCGAGGCTGGAGGCTCTGAAGGAGGCACTGATGAGTTGCCTTTTGGTGACCATACCCCCTCTGTTCTCAAAGAGGAAGCTCTGGAGATTCATATTCTCTCCCCCCTCTCCCTCTCCCTCTCCCTCACCCTCTCCCTCTCCCTCTCCTTCCCCCTCCCCTCCCATCCCCTTCCCCGCCTCCTCCCCCTCCCTCCCTCCCTCCCTCCCAAGCACAATCTGAAAACCTATTGACCTCAAACTGCCCAGATCAGTAACACAGTTCCAGAAAGCTTCTATCTGTCCCTGACCTCTTTCGTCCTAGGCCCATCCTAAAGGTCCTCCGGTGCAGGCACCCACTTTGATGTCTCATCCGTGAAGGCAAAGCCAGCAGGGGGATAAGTTTCTAACCTTAGCTCCTTTGCCCCAAGCTAAGGCCTGTTTAGTAGGCTGGTATCCCTGGGCTTTCAGGCAGCCTAGACCCTGCTCTTTCCCCATCCTCCGGAACTTTAATTGCTCTTAAAGCTGTTCAAAAACCAGTCAAAAGACTGAATCCCTCTGGCCACTGCTTCTCCACCCTGTACTTGAGGATCAGGGACAGCATCATGAGCCAGGCCTAGCCCGTTCCTCTCTGACCTAGCCCCCTGTGGTTCTGGTGTAGCCTGTTGACCACCAAGGGGTTTTAGGCTCTTTTCCAGGAATGGTGGTGACTGCCTCTCTACCTCTGATTCAATACTCAACTAGTTTGAAAGCCCCTACAAAAGGCACAGGCTGTATTTCCTCCAGTTCAGTACACACAGATCTTGCCCCTGACCAGAACATGCATTCGTTTTAGGGGCATACATCGCTGTGTGTGCTGACCTACCTGAGTGAAGTGGGGCACAACTTTGGTGTCAGAGAGCCAGGGTGGGCTTTCCCAGTGGCAGCTGCTGTTTTGTACCCTGGGTGGCCCAATTCTAATGGGACTTATTTTCTCCTCATGACAGTTGGTTGAAGTTCTGAGCATGTAATGTAAAATACTAGCCCAAGCTTTAGTAAACTGTGAGAGAATTTTCAGATCTAACATTCTCTGCCTACCTCCACTCTCCCCTACACACACATAGATCCCAGTGGCTCTGTGGTAACCAGAGAGCCTTAAAGGGTGGTGTTTCTTAGACTAAGCTGCTAGTACTACTCAAAGAAAACCTATAGGCAGAACCAGGTAAGGCACGTCTCCCAACTCCTGATCCAGGTCTTCCTCAAAAACTGGCTGTCATACCTTATCCACTGGGGCATGTTGGGAAGTTCAGTTGCCTGTTCCTGGAGGCAGAGGCAGTTGCTGGCTCAGAAGCCCAGTTTCTAAGCTATGGGCCAGAAAGCAGGTGCTGAGATTTGCTGCTGTCACTGGTGCAGAGTGCTCAGAGTCTATCCTTGGCAGCCTTGGTCCTCCCTGCATCAGGCTCCTTCCCACAGGCCCCACCCTGGGATGGACCCCCTGGTGTCTGTTCTAGCCCTGGAGTACAACCAACCAGACTCTAGCAGAACTGGGCAAGGGCAGCCTGTCTGCCAGACTGCTTAGTGTAGGGACATTCCTTATTGGTCTGAAAAGCAGACATTGGAAAGAACTGCAGCCTGGGTGGGGCCCTTCTCTTTTCTTTCTGTGTCCATTCGAGAAACCCTCCACCCTGCCCCAGGGACTACAGGCCTTTTAGAGTCCTGCCAGCACCCGGGTGTCTTGTCTCACAGGGCCAGGAAGCCTGGCAAAGGATGAGGGCTTGTGTTAGAAACTCTTCAAATCAGTGTCTCCTTTTTCTCCTCATCCCACACTGAAAAGCAACTGCAGAGAAAAACAGTATCTGTGCAGAATAGAATGTTCCAGGCCCAGAGCTGAGATGAGTCAGCAGTCAGTCCCTGTGTCCCCATTAGTTGGCCTTGCTCCTGCTTGGCATGAAGGTGCTCTGTGGGACAATAGGCAGTGAGGTGAAGGGGCACCCATTTTCTGCCTGTGGTACCTGGGACAGTGTTTATGGGGACCTCAGTTTCATCACCTGTACAAGGAGTTACAGTTCCTCTTTTCAGGGAGTATTAAAACTTGAAATATTTTTTTTTTGAAATAATTTTGCTTCTAAGCTAGCCATGACAAATGCCAGAGGTGGACTTCACTCACAGGCCTTCGTTATCTGCAGGCTCTGGAGGCTGCCAGTCTGCAATGGAGGTGTGGCCCGACTGTCTTCTAAGCCTTTCTCCTTGGTGTGCCACCTTCTCCTCATGTCTTTACTATCTTCCCCTGTACATGCTATATCCTGCATTCACCTTCTTAGGATACCAGTTCAGTCACACTAGGGTCCACCCTAATGTCTTTCATTTTGATGACACTATCTCCAGGGAGCTAGAGAGCTGTTAAGAGCACTTGCTCTTGCAGAGGACCTGGGTTCAGTTTCCAGCACCCACATGGTAGCTTATTATAACTGTAACTTTAGTTCCAGGAGATATGCAGGCACAGACTCATACATTCATGCAGACAAAACACTTAGAAGATAGATAAAGAAAAAATAATTTTAAAAAATCCTGTATCTAAATATAGTTATGGGAATATGGATATATAAAACCAGTCCTACATTTGATTCAAGTGGCAGGAGAGGTGAAGATCTTGTTTATTCAAAACATACTGAGCACATAGAACGGGCCAGATCCTGTTCTAAGTGCTGAGGGACATCAGCACAGTGGGTCAAAACCTCAGTCTTTGGAGGGCTGATATTTTTGGTTAGGAAGCCAGCCCTTACAGTACAGTATGCCAGATGTTAGAACAGGCAAGTTGTTTAGAAGTTCCAGGAAGATAGAGAGCAAAGGGCTCTGCAGGGCCCTGGCTACCTGGGGTTGAGGGGCATTCTTCCTCACCATGTTCCCCAGGTTCTGTGTTCCCATTCAGCATGTATCTTTTCTTTCTCTCCTCTGCAGTGTTGAGGGCGAGGCCCCCAGCAGCGAGACTGGCACATCATTGGACAGCCCCTCAGCCTACCATCAGGGTCCCCTGGTACCTGGTTCCAGCCTGAGTCCAGACCACTACGAGCACACATCCGTGGGCGCCTATGGGCTGTACTCAGGGCCAGGACCACAACAGCGCACACGGAGGCCCCGGCTGCAGCACTCGACCTCAGTCCTGCGCAAGCAGGCTGAGGAAGAGGCCATCAAGCGCTCTCGGTCACTCTCTGAGAGCTATGAGCTCTCTTCAGATCTGCAAGACAAGCAGGTAGGTGGCAGGGGTCCCTGCCCACTATCCATGGTCTCCCAAATGACATGAGGCTTCAGCTGTCTGATGTTCTTGGTGATGGGTTCCAGATACCAGCTGGTGTGTACATCTGAGGAAGAGGGGATCCCTGCCTCCACTTCTTCAGAACCTTTTCCAGCCCAACTCTGCTGAAATGTGAGAAGGGATTTACACTGATGGTCAGGGGCACTGACATCCTTTCTGGGGACTTATATAGAGTCCTTTTCAAATTTTGCTTTGTAGGTCTCAATATCCCTCACTGCAGGATATGGGGCCTGTGTGGGGTATCTGAGTGTCATAGCCCACCCACCACCAGGACACAGGTTGCCAAGGTGGCCATGGAGGTTCTAAGGATCCAAGAAAGGCCTAAGGAAGGGGGGCTACTTGTTATATTCCCCTGTGGCTGTGACTCCACAGTATCTATGCTTTAGAAGATGTCTGCATTGAATGCTGCAGCTCTTCCTCAGGCCTCAGACCCAAGGATCAGGTGGCCTAACCCACTTTTGGGGTTGCTGTGAGCAGAGCAAATACTCATGGGGCAGGTGCCCAGTAGTGAACTGTCTGGTGTGCCCGCTGTTTGATTGTGTCTCTGAGCAATGCCAGGTTTCAGGAGATCCCTGAACTGCAGGGATGTGTAGGAACAAACAGAACATCTGGTCAGTATTCCATAGCCCTGGGCTCTGTTCTATCGAGTAGGTTCCCATGCCTCCCAGTCAGTCCCAGGGTCCCAGAACCCCTTCCCACTGCCCACAGATGCTGTGCTCTCCTCCTACCCATGTCTGTTGGCCATTTTGTTCCATTTGCTCTCCAAGGGCCTCTGCTCTTGGAGACACAGAGGTCTAGGCTTACACAGCCCCATCTTCCTCAGGGCTTGATGGGGTACCCTCAGGTGGATCTTCTCTCTTGGCAGACATCCCTCAGTCTTGATATCTCATGCCTGTGGTGATACCCCTGTTCCCCTCTGCTCACATGCTTTATCCTCCTTCCTGTTAGTTGAGATTCACAAGGAGACTGGTAGCAGGTATTCCCTGACAGCTGAGGCCCTTGAGTGCTTTGCCAGGCCTCCATTGAGTTTCTCAGCTCTGCCTAGTTCAGAGTGGTCCCTGAAGAGTTTGTTGTAGAAGTCATCCGCACAGGACTGTGAAATAGAGTTGGGCAGGGTTGAGACGGCATACAGGCTATAGGGATGATTCATGCCACAAATATGCAGTTACTCACCTTCATTCCACCCATAGCTGAATTTCCCCTTGTGCCGGATAATAGGATGGGGACAGCCTGCAAATGAGGCTGCTGTACCTGAGCAACATTCCTGGGCAGTGGATGGACAAGCAAGTCAGCAGTTAAGACATTTTCAGTGCAGGAAGTGACACAGACCCTGGGGGCTACAATTCTGGAGAAAGTAGTAGAGGGACTCTGAGTGTTGGCAGTATCAGATGAAGGTAGCTGGCCTGAAAACTGGGCATCTGGAGAAGATCCCAGTATGTGCCAAGGCTCTGGGACAAGAATGACCTTGGTGTCTCATTCTTGGTGTGTCTTTGTGTGTGAGATACAAAAAGATGGCAGGGAAAAGTTGGAGCAGAGGCAAAAGGAGTTAACATGAACAGCCATGTTGTATTCCATGCTGCACTGAGCATCCTGGCAAGCAAAGCCAAAGGAGGAATAGATGACACGAGAGTTGTGAGAGGAAGGTAGGGTCACTGGAAAGTCAGAGGCATTCTCCTTAACCCAACCCCCTGCCCTTGTCCTTCCCTGTCTCTGAGCAAGAGGCCAGCCTAGGGATTAGGGAATGACCTCAGATCTGAGTGGTGGCAGTTGTGCTTTGTGGAATTCTCATGCATGCTGCTTTGAGAGAATCCTCAGCAGGTAAGACCGTAGAGGTGAGCCCTGTCATCTGAGAGCAGGGATAGTGGAGTCCCTCAGTAATGTAAGAACTGTGTGAGGGTGTGGTCCAGTCCCTCACATCCCATGGGGTAGCATTACTTGCTTTTCCCTCCTCTGGGTCCTATAAGAGCTGTAGACGGGGCCTCATGTCACTTCCAGACCAGAAGGCAGGGTAGCTATGATGAGTTCAAGAGTAAAAAAGAGTGGGGCTGGGTCAACAAATCCCTTTAGGGAAGGGACAGAGAGGGGCTTTCTTTGGTGACTTATTACAGAGCCCATTTCTGCCCTCCTAATGAGCCATCATCCAACACAATACACACAAACTTGGCAAACTTAGGAAGCAGGATGGTTGTCTAGTCCCCGAGGACCAGACATCTGGGAACGCCCTGGAGTAAACTTTGGTGACTCTGGTGTCTTTGAAGCCCTTGTCAGGGATTCCAGGCCAAGACTTTCTTAGGCAGGGGATTGGGAGAAGGAAAAGGGTCTCCTAGGATCAGTTTAGGCCTCTTCTTGGCCCTGAGCTCAATGACCATTCAGCCAGTAGTAGTTTTGCTTGTTGATATGACAGTACAGCCATCTCTGAGAAAGAAATCCAGAACCTCTGTGGCTGTCTCTGGAACCTGCTCTGTTCAGCTGGGCCTGGTATCCTGAGAGTTCTCTAGTCTGGCTTCCTGGAGGCCCTGAGATGGGATGCAGAGGGGCCTCTCCCACACTTGGACCACAGCCCTGGCCTTACTCAGTGTCTCTGGTGCTCTGTAACAGACTGCATCTGTCTAACCTCACACATTCTCTGCCTCTCCAGGGCAAGGACCTTCCTTGTATGTCACCCTTTTGTATTGCCGAGCATGATGAGACACTGGCCCACAGTGCCAGACAGGTGGAATCAGGGTTTCACCTCCTCCTGGGGACCTGAATCCTTTCCCCATCCCCGAATAGATAAAGCCCTGCCCCAGCAGCCAGAGACAGATTGCTGATTCCTACAGACCAGGCTATAGCTGAAGGAATGTGTTTCCTATTCACCCAGGATCAGGACTCAGGATTAGCCCTCAGACTGGGCAGACTGAGAACTGAGACTTCAGGAAGCCATGGGTAATTCTTGAGAGATCTGTGCTGAGGTGCCTGAGAGCTTGCCCAACACCCCTCCTACCTCACAACCATGCCCTTCAGAGCTGTGCACCCATCTGTACTCATAGAGCTGTAGAGCAAAGGAGAGCCAGCCCTGCCAGTCTTCCCCTAGCATATCAGCCATCTGTGTAGCAAAGACAGAGACCTCACAACTACAACCTAGGAATGGGGCTGAGGTCTTTAGCCGGCTGCCCGTGGCCTGTGTCAAGCACTTGGCTCACCACTGTGAACTTACCAAAGCACTAGAAAGTGGATCCTACTGCTGCCCTGCATCACAGATAAGGAAATGGGGAGCTTCATGGTTCCAAGGCTCATCCAGAGCTGATGAGAGATAGAGCCAGGGTCAGGCCAAGCCCCTGGCAAGGTTCTGACCTGCTCATTCTTCAGGCTCTGCAGGTATGTCTGTAGATGCATCTTCAGAAAACCTCCAGGGTCCACAGCTTCTGTGACCAGGAGTGTTGGGATGCTCAGCACATCCTTTACCCACCTTCATTTACCTCCATTACCCACCACCTTTACCCAACTTCATCTTACCCTGACCCTTCTCTGTCCCATGTGACACTGAAAACCCTCAGCTGCCCTAAGCTGCTGTTTTAAGCAACTTGGGAATATGGTAAGAACATCCTAGGTTACATCCCTATGGAGCATAGAAGAGTATAGGTATCTATCTCTGTGCCATCACGCAGGACCCACATTCTCCTCTTCTTACCCCACTAGGTGGAAATGCTAGAACGCAAGTATGGGGGACGCCTCGTGACCCGCCATGCAGCCCGCACCATCCAGACGGCGTTCCGCCAGTACCAGATGAACAAGAACTTTGAGCGCCTGCGCAGCTCCATGTCGGAGAACCGCATGTCACGCCGCATTGTGCTGTCCAACATGAGGATGCAGTTCTCCTTCGAGGGCCCCGAGAAGGTGCACAGCTCCTACTTTGAGGGAAAGCAGGTCTCTGTGACCAATGATGGCTCCCAGCTGGGGGCCCTGGTGCCATCAGAATGTGGAGACCTTAGTGACCCAGCCCTCAAGTCTCCAGCCCCCTCCAATGACTTTGCAGATGCCATCACTGAACTGGAGGATGCCTTTTCCAGGCAGGTGAAGTCCCTGGCTGAATCCATCGATGATGCCCTTAACTGCCGTAGCCTACACAGTGAAGAGGTACCAGCCTCAGACACGGCCCGGGCTCGGGACACTGAGCCCAAACCAGGTCTACATGGCTTGGACCACCGCAAATTGGATGAGATGACAGCCTCATATAGTGATGTCACCCTCTACATTGATGAGGAAGAGCTATCACCACCTCTACCGCTCTCACAGGCTGGTGATCGGCCTTCCAGCACAGAGTCGGACCTGCGACTCAGATCTGGGGGTGCAGTCCAGGACTACTGGGCTTTGGCCCACAAAGAGGACAAGGCTGACACAGACACAAGCTGCCGAAGCACACCATCCCTGGAGCAGCCAGAGCCACGGCTGCGGGTGGAGCACCTGCCCCTGCTTACCATTGAGCCACCCAGTGATAGCTCCGTGGAACTCAGTGACCGCTCAGATCGCAGCTCACTCAAGAGGCAGAGTGCCTATGAGCGCAGCCTCGGTGGGCAGCAGGGCAGCCCCAAGCATGGCCCCCACGGTGGCCCCCCCAAAGGCCTCCCCCGGGAGGAACCTGAATTGCGGCCTCGGCCCCCAAGACCTCTTGAGAGTCACCTAGCCATCAATGGTTCAGCCAACCGGCAGAGCAAATCTGAGTCTGACTACTCAGATGGGGACAATGACAGCATCAACAGCACCTCCAACTCCAATGACACCATAAACTGCAGCTCTGAGTCCTCATCACGGGACAGCCTGCGGGAACAGACACTCAGCAAGCAGACATACCACAAGGAGACCCGCAACAGCTGGGACTCGCCAGCTTTCAGCAACGATGTCATCCGTAAGAGGCATTACCGAATTGGCCTGAATCTCTTCAACAAGTGAGTTTCCCCTTCATGAATGGAGGAAGGACCCACATGGGCTTTCACAGTCATATCCCTGGGCCCAGGTAGGGCTGGCAAGACGTGAATCCATCTTCTCTCCTACCATGAGCCTCTACCTACACTCTTACCAAGCCTGAACTTTAAGGCAGCCTTTATAAGGCCAAGGCAGTATGTTGCACCATGTTTATGGTTAGAGCAGCTTTAAAGCCCAGGAGACCCAGCTCCTTTCAAGGGCCACTTGTGGAGGTGGCAGATGTTCATGGGCTAGACAGCAAAATGGGGACTTTTCTGTGGTAAATCCCTACCCATCAGGTCCCCACACGTGTCCTGTAGCTGGCTCAGCCTCAAGTGCCAGCATCAGGGCCAGTGTGCATAAGCAGAAGCCTGTGGCCAGTCTGTGTAGGGGCTGGGGAAAAGGTGAGGCAGGGAGCTGTGGACTGGGTCCTTCGCGTGGCTGCTCTGGAGGGGCTCGGGGAAGGTGCAGCCGGCAGCCCTGAGCCCTGAGAGCCACACCATGGTAAGAGATGGATATTTAAAGCAAGCTATTCTAAGCAGGGTCAAAAATAGCATGGGAAGTGGGGAGGGCTGAGCACACCCTCTGAGAGGACCTTGGCAGCTCTTGTTTAACCTGAGATTTTACATTATTTCCTTCCCTCGGGCCTCTGGGATTTGGGGTCATCAGAAGCCAGCCTGGTCTCCCTGGGGGTTGTGGACCTGAAAAGCATGTGACTAGCCTGCCTGCTGGTTACAAGCATGCCCTCTAGTAGTTTCCCAGAAAGGCCACAGGAGGGTAGTGGGGCACAGTGGGGGCCAGTCACATCTGAGCCACACCTTGCTGTTTCCTGCAGCTCCTCCAAAACTGGGATGACATGATTCTGAGTATCCCTAGCAGTGCAGATGGAGTGGGGTAAGAGGGGCCTGGTAGGAAGGGTGTAGTGTGTAGCCTTCCTTGAGGCCTCTAGGAGCTGAGTCTTAGACTCCTCACATTTACCAAGAGAGGAGTTCCTGTAGCCTCTTCCCTTACCTGTGGCCTGCTGCATGTAGGAGTCAACCCACCACTGTGCAAGCTACAGGCAGAGCCCACAGGTCACTGAGAGTGTGTCCAGCTTACTCCATCTGTCCTGCATTGACTTTGCTATTCCTACACACTGCCCTGGTCCAGAACTACTCTCAGCCCTGGGTAATGGGGGTAATAGTGGATGCCAGCAGTAGCGTACAGGGGGCAAAAGAAACAATCTCCTTGACCAACCAGTGTTAGTCTTTGTATATTCTTTCTCAGTCTATCATTACTTAATTACATGTGAAACACAAATATATCCTTACAACGAAAGCTTTACAGTTAAGGATGCATCATCTTTGACTGTGGGGACTCTCGTGTGTGTGTGCCCATATGTGTGAGAGATCCTGCTTGTGTAGATGCATGCATGTGGGGATGTTTTGAGATAGGGTCTCTAACTAACCCTGGAAGTCAGTGATCCAGCTGGGTTGGATGGCTCGTGAGCCCTAGAGCCTCCCCAGGACTGGGATGGCCGGCTTTTGGCGTGGGTGCTGAGCATCAAACTCAGATCCCTGTAATTACACAGCAAGCTCTTTGATGACTGAACTGTCTCCCCAAGCCCATCCAGGTCCTTTTGTCTGTGCGTCTGTCTTGTGTTTTCCACATTTGTGAAACAGGACTGGTGCTGATGTTGCCTCCTTCCAGACTGTAAGCATACAAACTTGGTATGTGAAGAGTACAAGGACAAACTATGCATTGCTATTACTTGACCTGCCTGTCATCACTTTTGGCCTGTGCTAGATGACTTTGACCTAGGACTTCACAATGGCTAGCTGTTGAAAGTCTTGCTTGCTACTTATATGGCCCTTCATTCCTGTGTGCCACATGGGGTGGGGACCAGGGGTTGATGTCATGTCTTCTTTCATTCTTCACCTTACTTTCTGAGTTGGAGTCTCTAACTAACCCTGGAAGTCAGTGATTTAGCCAGGCTGGCAGGTTAGTGAGCCCTATTTATTTGGACATTGCATCAGCCTCTTTATGTCTCTGGAAACATGACACTATGTATGGACTGTCCCAGCGCCTTCTCAGGATGACAGTTGAATGGAATTCCAGAGTCCTGGGTAGAGACTTTATTTGGCATCAGATCTGCCAAGTTCATGTTTAAAGGGGGGGTTATACCTGTTTCTCACCCCTGAATCCGACAGTGCTTGCTCCCCACCCACTCCTTTTAGTATTGCACTGCTTCCTCCAGGCAGAGTGTGGATTGTCATAATTGGCATTTTCTGCTGACTTGAATAAGCTAGCCCCATCCTGTGGGTTTTTATGGTACACTTTCCAGGTAACTTGCTGTTCTCTCTTCATTGGCTGTATTCTTTTTTCAGTTCTAGGTCTTGAACTATGGGCCATGAGAAAGTACTTTTGTCACCAAACTATATCCCCAGCCCTCATATTTTAAGACTGACTCTCACTAGATTGCTCAGGCTGGCCCGGGACTCTCTGTACAGCCCCAGCAGGCCTTGAACTTATGACCCTCCTGCCTTGGCTTCCTGATGTTCAGTGTTTGTCACGTTTTAGGTTATGCCATCATGAGGCCTTTTAAAGGATGACTCTTTCAGAATTATAAGTGTGTCCCCTGCTAGCTGTTTATCTTCCCTATCTTTTCCTTGGGTTTTTTCTTCTAGATATAATTTGAATGCAATGAAAAGGACCCCATGAAGAATCTAATTAGCTTTAACTGCACTGCTCTTATCTAGTGGAAATGTTTAATTTTATTTAGTGTGGTCATCAGTACCTTTGTGTTTGAAATTGCTTTTTCTTTTTATGTTTTGTTTTTTATTCTTCTAATTATTTCACCTTGCTGAGGACTGAACCCATTTGCAAATGTTCACTGCTGAGCCACATACCAACCCTTACCATCAGGCGTAACCATTACACTTTCATACATCCGCTGTGCATGTGTGTATTCGTGAGTGTGCAGGTGCTGATGCACATGTGTGTGCCCATTTATATATGTGTGTGAATGCCATCTTCCCAGCCCCTCATGTGTCATTGATATTTTAAGACAAGGACCCCTCCATTGTCACACTCTTCATGGATAGTTGTTCCTCATGAATTTTAGAATCAACTCATTGGGGAAACTCATTCTGGGGAAACTGGAGCCACCTCCAGATTGGAGGTGAATTTGGAGAGACAGCCCTCTATACTGCCCAACACAAGACTGGAAGGCCCAACTTAGGGGTGTGCATTAATTAAAACTAATGAAAATTAATTTGGCTCTCCTGGGGCACTACCCACATGTGTTTACTGGAGACAGGATTGGTGCATAGCTGTGAAACAGGCCAGGCCAGTCTAGAGTCCAAAGGGGCAGCTGCAGCAGCTGAGATCTAGCTGGTGGCACTGGCAGGAGCCAGTAAGGTTCCATGTGGAATAGACCCCAAGGCCCTGGCTGGTGCCTGTCTTGCCCCCTAATAAGCAGGCACTGAGCCTTAGTTTCCTCCTTCACTCAGTCATGACACCAGATCAGGGTGCACTGGAGATTCTGAGTTGCTGTAACTTTGCCAGGTAAACAAGCCATAACCTGTTTGCCAGTCTTAGAGCCTTTTGCTCCCTTTCTAAGGCTCTTCCATAGATGATGGGAAGAGCTAGGTATCAGAAATGACTGGTAGCTCCAGGTTTAATTCACAAAAATCCCAGGGCCCCTCCAGGGGTAGATCTGAGAGCCCAAGCCCTAGTGGCCTTGCCTGGACTATAACTGCTTTTCCCTAGGGCCCTAGAGTTTGAGCCATGTCTTCACTGGTACTCAGCAGTCCCAGCACCATGCTGGGTCTCTATCCATAAGATCCAATGACCTCCATTCCCCTCTGACTTCACTCCCAGTTTTCTGCCCCTGCTTGTCTCTTCTACCACTGCTTAGGACTCTCCCGAGAGTCTCTGGTCTCCTTCTCTTACTACTGCCATCCCTCCAGGCCCCACCCTGGCCTGCACCCCTTCTGAGAACCCTCCAGGACACATAGGTCCTAATACTTTCCTAACAAGTGAGGTACCTATCTGTCCAGAGCATCCCTCCGGGGGTCTGCAGAGGCTTGCACAGTGACCCACAGTTAGAGAGCGGGGGGCGGGGGATGAAACAGGAGTGCTAAGAAGAAAGTGAGGCAAGCTGGGAGGGCCTCTCTAGGGAGCCTATGCCACCGCCTGGTATCCTCAGGCCCCTGTCCAGGCCCCAGCTGCACATCTGGTAGGCAGCTCTAGGAGAGGGCAGGAATCCAGAAACCCCAGGCAGAAGGGGATCATCTATACCACTGTTCTACCCTGAGACCTGGAGATTATTCCCATGTTTGAGCCTTGGCACAATTGAAATATGGGTGTGGGTCTCTTTTCCCAGGACTTGGACAGAATTTGAGACAAAGGGGCCAAGGCCTGGCCTGCAGCTGCCATCCCAGGAGGTTCTATGGGTGGCTGCTGTTGGGCTCAGCTCAGTCTTGGAGGTTTTCCTTGGCCCTATGCAGCTAGCTGTAGGAGGGCAGATGAGCATTCGTGTTCTGTAAGGTCATTTCACAGTCTCATTCTTGTCCTTACTCAGAGCCATCCATAGCTGCTGGTGTCACTGAAGGTTGTAATGGAATGACAGGAGACCAGAGAGAGGGAAGTGTAGTCACACTTGAGTCTGAATCAACATGATGCTTAGACTTACAGGAATCAACCATGCCAGAGCTGGAAATAGACAACTGGGTGGAACTGTGAGTGGGCTCACTGCTCACTTTCTGCCTGTTTCAGAAAGACCTCTCCATTCAGCCACAGAAGTGGGTGAGGCAGAGAGGCAGAAGCCAACACTTTCTGCTGCTGGGTCCTTACAGTATGAACTGACTTTCCATTGTGGTGTCTGGTGGTGGCTCAGGGAGGCTTGGAGGCTTCCTAAGACAGCAGAATATTTAAAGACTTGGCACTGTCTTGCTGGGCACCCTGGAGCTGAGTAACTTGACTCTTCTGGTCCCTTATTTTATTGTCACTAAAGGGAATAGTTCCCTCTACCAGGAACTCTCCTGATTCCTGTGCAACTCCTCCTCAGAAGGCCCCAGTCTCTCCAACCATGCATTTGAAACTATACATTGTCCAGGCTGTTGTGGTGTCCCTCTGGTTAGTCCTGCTAAGACCTGGCCTGTTCCCTCCTTACAGTTTGCACAGTTCCCAGGAGCTTGATGGAAGCTTCCAGCTTGAACTTCCTGTTTCATTCTTTCCAGGTGACCCAGTCATTCCTAGGATACAAAGGTCTCTGAGAGGTTAAGTAACTTGCCTCAGGGTCCCCAGCCAGTAAGTGGAACTGAGATTTAAGCCCAGGCTTCCTGTTATCTGGCTCCATAACCAGAACCCTCCCTGCCTCGTACACCAATGAGAAAACAGTTTTGGAGGGTGGGGACTTGGTTGGCCTATGGCAGATAGCCAAAGGGGACTGTGGCATGCCCCTCTACTTATAGTTCAAAGATCAAACCAGGCCCATGGCTTCCTTCCTCTAAGGAAGCTTGAATAGAGGCCACCATGTCCACATAGGGCAGGGGGTTTGCCTCACTCAGCATGGGGGAAGAGCTGCAAGGTTGTCCATAGTAGGGATTATACAGCATGCATATCCAGCAAAATGGCTGTCCCACTGCATGAGGCCAGTGTGAGGTAGTCACTCCTGCAGGAAGCCTCTTAGAGGCTATCATTGACCCCTGAAGCTACCCCTCATCACAGCCTGTCCCCTTGGTCTACCCACCACTCAAAGTGGCTTACACTAATCCCTGCTCCTCAGCCACACGGACTGTGGCTTCCTCTGTTCTGTGACATCCATGTAGGGTCAGTCCCTCCTACCCAGGACTTGGGTCACAAGTAGTAGTTGTCAAGGATTATGAGTCTGCTCCTTTCTACCTGTACCCCTGACCACCAAACACAAGCTTACACAGATACATACACACCAGCAGAAACCAAGTTGTCTTCCACCCTGCTGCTCCTCTGTGCAATGACTGGGTGCTAGAGCACCCCTGGCTTGGTAGTATAGTGCCCTGGCTCTCATTGCCCTCAGACTAGTCAAGGGAACCTTCTAGAAACTGACCCTTACACATTCTGTTCCAAGCATGCAGGCCTCTATGCCCATTCATCCTGCTATGAGACTACCCTTCCTCTCCCCTCCCCAATTCCCATTGCCAGCCAATCTGGGACAGCCTGTGGGCCTCAGCCTGCAACCCTCCATGGACCTCTACCTAGAGAGTATCCCTAGGACTTCCCTTGAAAGATCATATCTGTTGTACTCAAGGGCCTATTCCCACTTAGGCTACCAACCCCCTTGGCCATGCCAGCAACTCACTGCAGGCTCTGTGCCTAGCACCTTAACCTCTGAAGTGTATGTGCTCAGGGAGATGCCACAGCCTCACACCCTATAGAACATCCCCACTTCCCTGGGCAGAGGAGCCTGTCTAGGACTCCTGGTATCATGAACCAGGCAAAGAACTAAGAGAATGCCAAAGCAGGAGGGCAGGGTATCATGGGGATGGGGAATGGACCAGATCATCTTGGGCTACTTCATTACCAGCTGTGCTAGGACACTGGTACTTGTTCTATCCTACCCAGGAGATAGAAGAATAGACCTCTACTGACTGGGATAAGGGAATGTGCCTGGTCTCATCATTTAGTGGGCACATAGCTGGGTGTGCTTGGGCTGACTCTCGAGGGCACCTCACCACTTAACAGCTCTTAGTGATTGGACAGAGGGAAAGGGAGCTACTGTGATCCAGTGTTCAACCTGTTCCTAGGGGTTCTGCATAACTCCAAGTGATCTGGTGGACCCTTCAGAGCAAGACATATACCCTGATACTCATGTCATCCTGTGACAATAGGACCTTCCTGCTAGTGAGCTGAGGGCTCAGGCTTACATAAAGACCGACAGGAAGTCAGAGACTGAGGGCAGGAAGAAATCTGTCTGAATCAGAGGATACCTCTCCCCTCCCTTCCCTGGACCCTCAGTTCACACACACACACACACACACACACACACACACACACACACACACACACACACACACACAGTCAGCCAGGTGTCAAAGGTAATATGCTCTGCTCTGGAGCCAGAGCAGGTATAGGCTCACTCTGTACCTGTTGTGTCTGGCCTGTATGTTTCCCTGAGTGCCTGAGGACCTAGCTAGTGAGACCACAGCCTGGCAAAGAAAAGGGATTCACTTCACCCAGTAGTGCTGCCCTCAGACACATTCCCAGGGTCTTGGCCTCACTGGCAGGGACAGTGTTAGAGCCTCTGGTGAAGCCTGGTGTCTGGCATCTGTTTCTGTAGCACAGTGTTCTCTACACAAAGCTTCCTGGTGCTGAGTAGGTTCTTCTTCGCAGGGCCTGGATGGTCCTGGTGACGCTATCAGTAGGTAGAGACATTTCCTGACTCCAGCTGGCTTCTTGTCCTCTTGTCCTGCTTCCCTCCAGGAGGAATGGGAATGGGGATGGGGGTGGGGTGAGGAGTATAGACACGGAAAGGAAAATAAGGAAACTATGTGCTATGGAAGTGACTATCTGGATGGTACAGAGTTCTGATGCCCTTGACAGCCACAGGTTAGCAAAAGATTTGTAGTGTTTTACCTCTGGGTCTACAGTGGGTTTGGCTTCTGTATACCAAGCAGAAAGGACAGGGGTTACATGCCTATGTTCCCAGTAGGCTTTGGGTGCCAGCTGAGAGAACATACAATTTAGAGTTCTCAGAGAACTTGGGTTATCCTTTTACAGTGCAAGCCTGCAGGTATCTGGCAAGAGGAGCAGGAGCAGGCCTCCAGCAGTCTCAAAGCTGGAGTCCCACTTCTCTGGCTGAGGAATAGGTCCCCTGCTTACTAACCTTTTCTCTAGTTCTGGTGGCTACCTCTAGGTAACTCCCCTTCCTTACTGTGGCAGTCTTCTGTCTCCTCTTCTTCTTCCTCTTCCTCTCCCTCCTCCTCCTCCTCCACTGAGCTCTCAATAAGCCTTCTGTTTGTACAGCCCTGGAAGGTCCAGATTTATGGGGTGTCAGCTAGGCCCATATTGGATGAATGTGTGCATATACATTAAAGTTAGAAAGGGGACCCATCAGGGAAGAGCTATAGTTGTCTTTGTAGGCTGCTTCCTGCTTTTCCAGCCTAGTAAAGCCTGGGACTCTGTCAAGCTGAGGCCCTGGTGCAGCTGAGATTTGTGACTCCCTTACCCTCAGGGGCTCCTCCTACCCTTAGCTTTGAGTTAGCTGTTCTTATACCTAGGCAGGCCATGCAGCTGATTGTGTGTGTGTTTGTGTGTGTGTGTGTGAACGCACACACACATGTACGTGTATACGTGTATGTGTGCATGTATGTGGTGTGTGCACAGGGTGGCATGCTGAGCTGTATGTAGGAGCAGCTTTGAATTGGTATAGGTGAGTCCTCACAGGGATTGCATGCAGGAATCATGACCAGGTGTTAGGGTCCCTACTTGTTACCTGTCAGGAGCAGCTTCCATGTGGAAGAACAGACAGCAAATCTGACACTGGTTCAAGCTTGTAGAAGTGTCTGTAGGTAATTCTGATAATCATGTTTCCAGCCCCAACAGAGGCCTCCCCAGTGCTAGCATGGGATCTGGGCAGTTGAGTGAAGGGCTTGGAACCAGACAAGGTAGGATGTCATTCTTGAACTCTGAAATCAGCACCGGTGCCGCATAGAAGAAGGGATTAAGGACCAGGGGCTGGAGTAGATAAACCGAGAGAACATGGAACACCTATCACAAGTCCCGCCCCTCCCTGCTACAGGGGTCAAGCTGTCATTACTGAGCATTCTTCTTGTTCGTCCCACCCAGGAAGCCTGAGAAGGGCATCCAGTATCTCATTGAGCGCGGCTTCGTGCCCGACACGCCAGTGGGAGTGGCCCACTTCCTGCTGCAGCGCAAGGGCCTCAGCCGCCAGATGATCGGTGAGTTCCTGGGAAACCGGCAGAAGCAGTTCAACCGTGATGTGCTCGAGTAAGTCTGGGGGGTCAGGGCCCCATTCCACATGCACAAAATGCTGTCAGCCATGGAATCCCCAACATGCCATATCACTTACATTTACTCATGTACGGTGTCAGGCATGTTGTTCGCTGGGACATAAAGTTACCTCTTGCTTTCCTGAGATGGGTCCTGCAGAGACCAAAACCCCAAGATACTCAGGGCACATCTAAAATGCTCATTTGTCAAACAGAGTTACTGATCATCCCCATAGGATGCCAATCCTCTCTATGGACAGTTGTATACGGTAAGGTTTAGTGAGTAATGGCAGAAGTGAGGTGTATGTTCACCATGGACAAAATTAGTTTTTTTTCCAATTATTTTGGTCCACAGTTGGTGAGTCTGAGGTTGGGGAGTCCAGGAGTATAGAGAGCTGCCTAAACAGACCCCCCCCCAAACTGAACCCTTGGCTGCCACCCAGTCTTATTTGCCCAAAACAACACCCCATGCCAATACATACATCCCTACCCTGCCAGGTACGTATAGCCAGCTGGGTCTAATATAAACTCCACTGCTCTCTCACAGTCCCTCCATCCACTACCATCCCCAGAGCCTCTTGCCATCACTTATGACCTTCAGTGACCCACATCTGTGTGGCCACCTTGACCTGACAACTGTTCATCCAACATAGACAAGCAGCCCTGCCCATGCCTAACCCATAACCCATCTCCCCAGAGGACAGCACTCAACCACACTCCCACATCCCTGAAAGCTAGAGTGTGTGCCACTGGGCTATGGGAAGCACGGCAGGGAGGAGGGCCCCTGGGTTATCCTCCTGCTTCTGTTGTGAGTAGTGCTGCTCAGGGCATACTGTCTTCCTGAGTTTCTCCACTGTTTCTTTCCTGACATATATTGGTGGGTAGTGTAGTAGTAGGAGCTCAGAGCAGATGGCCTGCTAGCTACCTCTGCTAGGATGATACCGAGTCCTGTTTCTGCGGGATTTCACAACTGGCAGAGATGCTAAGATGCTGAGCCCAGGGGAGAAGTCAGTACTGTGGAGGGTGCACATGGTTGTCCCTGCATGTACTCAGTCCTGTGCTCCGTTGAGGACAGCAGCAGCTAGGGAGCAGAGATGGAACAGAGTCACCAGTTTTGGTGTTTTGCTGTGGGTGTCCTGTACTGTGGTCTCAGGCAGCCTGGCAAGGACTACTGCCCCAGCCTCTCCATGTAAGGGGTGGCCAGTACTGTGCCTTTTTCACACAGGACACAAGGTCTGAGGGTGCGGGCCTGGGTGCAAATACATCCACACATGCACTCATGCAGAAACCCTTCCTGCATTTACATATGTGCACATAGACATGACCAGACACATAAATCAGCTTTGGTGGAGGCTGGCATAGAACAGGCAGCAGCAGGTTGGTGCTTCTTAGCCAAGGGTCCTCATGTGTTTCTTCCCCTTCCTCTTACTAGTCAGCACTGAGAGCAAGCTGCAGGGAAAGCAGATCCACTGCCACCGCATTGTTGTCCCCACTACCCACCCCCCACCTACTGGATCTCTGCTCTCAGGAAATCCTTGCATTGTTCTCCTCCCATTAGAAAATAGCACAGGCCTCAGGAAGTAGCCAGGCCCCCAGCCCGCCTCCTAGGCCTCCTGGAGGGCAGCTGAATTGCTCAGATTCTGATTGTCTTGCTGCTTTCCTTGGGCACCCGGATGGGCCCAGGAGTGGAGACAAGTTCCAGTCTAATGATGCTACAACAGTCCTACAAACTCTAGCTTTGTAGCTATAGCTGCTTTCAGAGGTGATGTGGACACCAAGCCATTCTGGGAAATGCCTCCCAGATCCCATCCTCTCTACTCAGCCTCATCACAGAATTAAAGGTGTACCTGTCTCCTTTCCTTCCCTGCTCCTTCACACTAGGGTGGCTTAGTCTCCAAGGTAGCTCTTGAGAGGCTCCTGCCAATCATCTTCCCTCCACATGAGCAAAAGACTGCTGCCTGAGCACACATCTGGCCGGGCACCTGAAGGCTGTTTCTTCATGGGCCATCCACTGTGTACCTATGGGAGGATATATGAACTTCTGCTGGTCTCTCTATTGGAGAACAGCCCCACCTTTGAGCTCCTTGGTAGAGAATGGCTTACATGCATAAAACATATGCCTCCTACAGCTTCAGGGTCTCTAGATGCCTCAGAAGCCTGGGGATCTGAGGGGCAGGCTTCCCAGAGGCAGTCTGTCTGTCCCCATAGATTCAAGGACGCTTGGCTCTTTGAGGTTCAATCCCTACCATGTGATAAAACTGGTTGTGCCACCTCCTTGGGCCTGGCTGCTCTCACAGGCCATCCATCTCTGTTCCAGCTGTGTTGTGGACGAGATGGACTTCTCTGCCATGGAGCTAGATGAAGCCCTCCGGAAGTTCCAGGCACACATCCGAGTCCAAGGGGAGGCTCAGAAAGTGGAACGACTCATCGAGGCATTCAGGTCAGGCCATGTGTGAGGTAACGTGGGATACACCACATCAGTGGAGGGACATGCTCCTCATGGCATTACAGGGGCCCAGGGCCACAGCAGGATAGGCGTCCATACATAATTGGCTCCCTGTGTCCCAGGGCTGGACTCCTGACTCCTGGCAGTTGTACTTCGGAAGGACAGACCTTATTCTGATTTTTCAGATGCTGAAACTGTGGCTCATAGGTTAATGTCTCCACTGCTAGCATTTTTCTCACTGTCTCAAGGTTCGCTGGCTTTCTGGAGGCAGTTTCCCATTCCCAGGCTTATCGTGTCTCCTGGTGACCCATCATACAAGCTATAAAGCCGTGTGACCTGGGCTACTCACCAAATCCTCCTGCCGTTTCACTTTACACAGATCACTTCTCTGTGCCTCCCTTCCCCTACCTGTGAGGTGGGGAAATAGTAGCAATTAGAGAGGGGTGGAAGGATGGAAGGGCCCACTTATCCCATACCTGTCATGACAGTGAAGTTGTAGTCATTCCCTTCGGGACAGTGTGCAGACCTGCCGTGTTGGGGCCTCCGTGCTTGAGGCTGAGTATAGACTACTGTCCACTGCTTACCCAACTGTAGCAGTGGGGTCAGGAGGAGTGAGGACTTGGAAGGTGGACTACTCCAGGGTGGCTTCCTGAAGGGAGCAGCACTCAACTGGGCCTGGTTGAAGAAGGCTGGATACAGCTATGCTGCATACAGTTGTTATCATCTGCTCTGCCCCTGCCTTTCCATGAGGTCTCCAGTATAGAGACTGTCAGAAGGATGGCTGTGGTGGCCAATGAGACAGCAAGTCTGTGGTGCATTGGGTCAGCTGGTGAAGGCAGAGGACTCAGGCAGGCACTGAAGCCCTAGTGAAGGGAAGCTAGCTTCCTCCCTATGGTTCTAGATAGCCTACTGGGACATCCCCATTGCAGGCAAGAGAATGAGAGACATAGCCCTGAAGCTTTCCCTCCTATACCTGCTCTCCCATGGGTGAACTGGATCTCAGGGAGCTGCGCTGGGAGGTCTGTTCTGTGCAGCCAGCAATCTCACTGGGATGAGGGTGGGAGGGGACGCAGCAGGGCCAAAGGTTAGGGTTGACTAGCAGACAACACAAGTACAGGGCTTAGGTGGTCCCTAACCAGCTCCCTGTCCTCCTAGCCAGCGGTACTGTGTCTGCAACCCTGGGGTGGTACGACAGTTCCGGAACCCAGACACCATCTTCATCCTGGCCTTCGCCATCATCCTGCTCAACACAGACATGTACAGCCCCAATGTCAAGCCAGAGCGCAAAATGAAGCTGGAGGACTTTGTCAAGAACCTCCGAGGTGAGCAGGAACAGGACACATTGCTGCCTAGCCCTGCTTCCCTCTGCCCTGAGCACCTAGACACGCTGAGAGGTGACACATGCATGTAAGATCTGGGTTCTGGTGGGTCTGACACAGGGCCCTTCAGGGAGCCCAGCCCTACACATGCTCAGCAGAGTGGAGTGCAGCCTGTGCCATGCGTGCCCCTCACCACAGGGAAGCTGGTGTCTACTTGCTCCAGGGGCAGGGAGGACCTGCCTTTTGTGCAAGTCTACCTAATGGATGCATTTTGAAAGGGAGGCCCCTGTGCCATTCCTGTCAACCTGGTATTTGCTTATAGAGGTAGTGGTCAGAAATCCCATGCACTGTCCAGGAAGCAGGGATGTTGAGTTCCAGTGGACAGGTGCTGCCTTTGGCTGCGGGTTAGAATACCCCTGGGGCTATAGTGTGTGTATTATCTAAGGACCAGAGCTGGTCTACACTTGATCAGATTATTGAGTGTCAACTGTAGCTCTGTTATTCCCCCCTGGGTAGGATGATGCCCCTGGGTAATGCTCTCCAGTTCCTGTAAGCTTTCACAGTGTCTTTACTCACCCTCTGCTGGCAGGGCCACTATAGCAGGAAGGCTAGGGGTATCCCCAAATTCCCTGGGAGGTGGCCCTAGCTCACTCCATACAGGCTAAATGGCTCCTGCAGGTCTTATGGAGGGAGGGAAGCGTGCTGAGCAGGCCAGGCCAGAGTCTTCATTGCATGAGTTCCTAAGCTGTATGTTGACCAAGGAAGCTTGAGATTCCTAAGGAGCTGTGCTACCAGGAGGGAGAAAGAAGGCAGAAGTTCAGGGGATATCCCCACCACCACCCCCAGACCCAAGTGGTGAGGCAGAAGCCAGGGTGCTACTGGCTGCCTTTTCTGATGGCCCCCAGCCTTGTCTGCCCTAGCCTCTCTTGCTAGACCAATTTTTGTCATCACAGAATCCCATGTGACCCTTAGTAGAAAAGCCAGAATTGATTTTCCTAGAGGAAAAAGGCTCCAGGAGGGTCAGGCTGCCTTCAAGACAATGCTTAAGGCTCTCCCCCTCTCCCCACCCCCCACCCCTTACCTCCCAAAACAGTGGACCAGCTGTTGTAATCCCTCTAGGCAGGGCAGGTCTGAGCACCCCAGTCCCTGGTTGGCTGCTGTTCCATCAGTCCCCCTCTCTTCCAGCCAGAAACTTGTGTGCCTTTGGTTCCATCTGCCCTGTGCTTCAGAGGGGGACCAGCGGGAGACCAGGGCTTAGTGGGAGGGATGGGCCCAGGGTCACAGCACAGCAGGCGATTGGTAGGGGACAGGACTGCAAGTCAAGGAGCTTTCTGAAGGAAGAACCCCCCCCCCAAGCACACGTTACCTCAGCACATTGCTCAGTGCCAGTAGCAGGAAGACCCCAGGGATGGATAGATATAGAGATAGAGATAGAGATATATGGATTTAGATATATATAATCAAAGAGGATTTTATTAGCAACTCGCAGTCTTTCCCTTTAACTAAAACTTTCAGATTTTCCACTTTTAGATGGGCATTATATACATCACCAGAAGAAGAAAGTTATATAGTGCAGCCATCTCACTTACACAGGCACTGAACACCTTTGAAAGGGAAGCAGTAATGCCACCATAGGCTGGTGTGTGTCCCATCTCCATGGACAAGCTCCTCAAAAGCAGTGGAGAAGAGGATTAGAAGTGGTGGTTCTGGTGGGATGGCCTATGAGTCCTCACAGTCCTGGTAATGTGTAGACTGAGGGGCTAAGTTTGCTACAGGGAACCTGCTCTCCTGAGAGTTTCTGTTCCCCACCCCCCTAAATTTTCACTGTAGTAAAAAAGGTGGTTATGTGCTTGTGGTTATAGTGATCCAGTTACAGCTGGCCTAGGCCTCTGCCATGGGATGGCAACATCACAGATGACCGACCACAGATCCGTGGAGGTTGCATAGATATACCATGAGTCTCTCTTGTTTCTCTGTGACAAGCCCAAGTATCACTGATGCTCTTGGTGACCTGCTATACAAAGGACACCAAACACAGGAGAGGGTCACTTACCTTTAGGCATGAGCTAGGAAGGGTCATAAACAGGGCTTAGCTCCAAGTGCCTCAGAGCCTAACTTACACTTCAGCTTGCATAGCTTATGTACACCCTAGGCCAGTGGTTCTCAACCAACTCCTCAAAGGGTCACATATCGGATATCCTGCATGTCCAGTATTTGTGTTATGATTCACAACAGTAGCACAATTAGTTATGAAGTAGCAACAAAATAAATTTATGGTAGGGGGTCACCACATGAGGAACTGTATTGAAGTATCACAGCATTAGAAAAGTTGAGAATCACACTCCTCTAAGGAGTTGGGAACATTGTGGCCATGTCACAGGCCTTTGCTTCATTTGTGACATATCTTTACAAAGGCCTGTGGACATGGCTATAGAAAGTAGCACAGCCCTGTTTTGTGACCTGTTGGTTCTGGCAGGAGGACTTAAGGGAACCCATAACTGGGGCCCTGGAAGGGCTGTGGCTCTGTGGAAAACCAGGAAGATATTTGTCTGCTGGTTCCAGATAGAAACTTGTGATTCTAAGGTCTGCCCAGGGGTCCCAAGACTGCATGGAGCCACAGCTGCCCAAACCCTAGCCACTCTCTTGTCTGATCACTGTCCCTTGACCAGGTGTGGATGACGGTGAAGACATTCCCCGGGAGACGCTAATTGGGATCTATGAGAGGATCCGTAAGCGAGAACTGAAGACCAATGAGGACCATGTGTCCCAGGTGCAGAAGGTTGAGAAGCTCATCGTGGGCAAGAAGCCGGTACGCAGTGTAATCCTGGGTCAGCTCTGCCACCACTGGAAGGGCCCCACCCAGTCTGGGCTGGAACTTTTCTAAGCAATTCCTCTTGCAGCTGCTTACCTGAGAACATTAGGCCCTTGAGTGACTAATGGGCCACAGTGGCATGTGGTCCGTTGCCTGCTTAACCCTGGCCTAAGGATGCCCTTAGATCCTCCAAGAGACCACAGCAAACCAGGACCTCTTTGGGGCAGTACTCCTGGGCAGCCTGGTGGCTGAAGAGAAAGCCGATGTTGTAGAGGGTAGGGATCCACCTTTGGGAACATCAGTTCACTTCTTGTGTATTGTTTTTTCTTATAGATTGGATCCTTGCATCATGGTCTTGGCTGTGTGAGTACTCTGCTCTTCTGATGCCCCAGCTACAGTTCTTCTGCCATGCCTCAGGCTGCTACCGAGTCCAAGTTCATTTCCAGAGAGAGCCTAATCTCAATTTCATAGTTACCTAGCCTCACACCTTTGTGGGTCCTGGGATCTTAGCCACACAAGGAAGGTGATAGTGGCAAGCCAAGCAGATGGAGTCCTGACTCTACCTGTGGGTACCCTACTGACCCCAGACCTAGCCAGTGTGCCTGAGAGGACATTTATGTAGCCACTAAGGGTTTTCCTGCCCCCCCACCCTTCTCCATTATTTCTTGCTCTGCCCTAGCTCTGTCCCTGTCCCTCACACTTCATACCTCCACTGCCCCAGCCTCTTCAAGTTTGGCTACACATGACCCTGAGTATGCAAGCAGGCACATGCCTGGCAGTCTCCAGTATGCCCAGCTACCTGTCCTCAATTCTTTCCGGGCAACACACACACACATACATACATACACACACACACACCCCACAGGGCAACACACACACACACACACACACACACACACACACAAAAGCTGCCCAGATCTCACACACACACACACACACACACAAAAGCTGCCCAGATCTCTCTCTCTCTCACACACACACACACACACACACACACACACACACACACACACACACACAAAAAAAAAAAAGCTGCCCAGATCTGGGCTTTTACTGATGGCTTGCCCCCTCTGCCACAGAATACTGACTTATAGTGTGGTCTAGAGGGTGCTAGGTGGGCTATGGTGCCGTTGCGGGGTGCTCCTATAAACTGATGGCAATACTTGTAGCAGCATGTGTGCACAGGACAAGGCCATGGCCAGATCCCCAGAGTGGCTCAGGCTATCTAGAAGCATCAGAAGGCACTAGAGGAGTAGGGTTTGAGTAATGTCCCTGGGATTCAAATCAGAGTATGGCTCTGTAGTGTCCTGCAGCACCAGCTACTCTAAATTCTGCATGTCTCAGTTTTCTCATCTAGGGTGGACTCTGGGAAGATTGTCAGCGAAAGAGGGCTGGCTGATAAGTAAAGGTATTTTAGGGGGCAGTCAGAACACATGGCTTCTTCTCTGAAACTGAGTTCTCTGTGGCATGTTAGGGAGCCAGCTGAGCATGGCAAATGCAACCTGAGTCCTGCCCAGAGAGCAGAGATCAAGAATCTCAGAGTGTCCCTGGGGACAGGTGACCATAGTCTGGTGTCTTTCCTTGCACAGGTGCTCTCTCTTCCCCATCGACGGCTGGTCTGCTACTGCCGGCTTTTTGAAGTTCCTGACCCCAACAAACCCCAGAAGCTGGGACTGCACCAGCGAGAGATCTTCCTGTTTAATGACCTCCTGGTGGTATGTGGTGTTGGAGCGGTGTTGGGGGCCCTGATGTCCTTATGCCCATGCCTGAGCAAGGGCACTAGCCTAGAGTCTGATTTGGAAAGACTCTAACTCATAGCCTTGAACAGGGTTATTCCTTGCCCCATGTCAACAGCCAGGGGCCCTGACTCCAGAGTGCTCTCTTCTGTAGGACTCTATATCTGGCCCCACTCTGCTGCCTCATAAAACTCTAAGACTCTAGGGGAACCTATGTGTGCCATTCCCAAGTGTGTATCACTGCCACTTGGCAGTATAGGACTCTGCCCTGCTCAACAGGTCACACACTCCCAAGCTGGCAGGAAAGTGCCCCACCTTTCTTGCTTTCTGTTGCTGTGAAAAACACCATGGTTAAAAGCAACTTGATGAGGAAAGGGTTTAACTCAGTTTATGGTCCATCATGAAGGGGAGTCAGGGCAGGCACCAAAACAAAGCAGAGACCGTGGAGAAATACTGCTTACTGACTCCTCAGCTTCATTTCTTTTTTTTTTTTTTTTTTTATTTTGGTTTTTTTTTTTTTTTTTTTTTTTTTTTTTGAGACAGGGTTTCTCTGTGTAGCCCTGGCTGTCCTGGAACTCACTTTGTAGACCAGGCTGGCCTCGAACTCAGAAATCCTCCTGCCTCTGCCTCCCAAGTGCTGGGATTAAAGGCGTGCGCCACCACCGCCCTCAGCTTCATTTCTTATACAACCCAGGACCCTGCCCAGGGGTAGCACCAGCCACCTCAATCAAGAAAATGCCCCATTGACTTGCCTACCAACAGAGACTTGCCACTCTAATAGGTTTTCTCACTTGAGGTACTTCTCAGATGACTCTAGTGTGTCATCATGTCATAAGGTAGCCAGTACAATTACTCCACTGGCTGGTATCTGGTCTCTTTGGTAACAATGCCTGCTTTGAAGGGCAGAGACCTCACTCAGACATGAAGGTTCAAAGCCTTGAACAAATTACCCCAGCTCTGAGTGTCCTCATGCGCACAGAGCCTCTTACATGTGATGAGCTTTCTAGCTGTCTGGTATCCTAGAGAAAACAGTTTTGCTCGTAGGAATGGTACCTGAAAGAGCAAACCCTGATCTCTGAGGCCAGCACCACCCTGCCTTAAGTGCCCATCCCCAAGTTTGGGCTTTGGTGCCAGCCAAGGTGGCATGGGGACCTTAGCCTCCATACCAACACTGCAGCTCAGCTCCACGTCTGCTGCCCTAGGTCACCAAGATCTTCCAGAAGAAGAAGAACTCAGTGACATACAGCTTCCGGCAGTCCTTCTCCCTCTACGGCATGCAGGTCCTGCTCTTCGAGAACCAGTGTGAGTTCCTAGAACCTGTTGGTTGTGAAAGGGAATGTTTTCTTTCCTTGGCCCTATCACCTTCAGCAGGGATCCAAGCCTTCTGGGTACACACTCCTTCCTTCTCAGACTAGACAAATAAGAGTGGTACTTTGTTAAGGACCAGGTTTTAACCAGCAGAAGCCGGTGCATCTATGACATGTCCAAGAGAAGCATTCAGTTAATAGTCCGATGACATGCAGAAGCTGAGAGTTCATTACCCTGGGACTAGCCCCTGCTCTGTAATATTGGTACAGCACTGCCTACCCTTCAAGCTGAGGATGCCACTGTCCTCCAGGACTTAGTACCTGACAGTGGCTACCGGCTTCAGGCTAGGCTGTTGCCCATGTCATGAAGAGGCCACACTTATGGTTTTGCCTCTGCAGAGCCCACTTCAGAGCCCATCCCAGTGCACACCACACTTATTTTCTGGCCAGTGGATCACATAGTGACTGCTGACTCCACAGCCCTTCCTCTCCTCCCCTGCAGACTATCCCAATGGCATCCGGCTGACGTCTGCTGTCCCTGGAGCAGATATCAAAGTGCTAATAAACTTCAACGCTCCCAATCCTCAGGACCGGAAGAAGTTCACTGATGACCTACGGGAGTCTGTCGCTGAAGTGCAAGAGATGGAGAAACACCGGATAGAGTGTAAGTCCCAAGCAAGACACAGAAGCATTCCATAGCACATAAGTCCCAAGAGGTCTTCCCAGGGAGCCTTCCTGTCTCGTGGCAATGACAATGTTCAGAAGTGGTTGGTGCCAGAACTCCAGCAATGAGATATCCAGGTCTTTGTCTTCCCCCGTCCCACCCCTGCCCCTACCATGGGCTTGGGGAGCCATCCTTCCCTTTAGCACACTGCTTATCATAGCCTGGCCCTTATTTCTGGTCACTGAGGAGTTGGCTTATGCCATTTAATCCTTATTTTCATTCTCTAGCCCAGTACCTGCTAGGATCCTGGCTCTAGGTCTCTACACTGTCCCCACCTCTTCCTCTGTAGATAGGGGTGGTCCACTATTCTACCCATCTAGGCCTAACCTGCTGCCTTCTGGAGCCCTAAGTGCTAGTCTTCATTATCACAGGCAGCCTACTCCCCAGGCACCGTTCAGGATGACATCGTGCCCCAGCTTTCCCAGGAATCTCCTAACCTTTTCCCAGGAGTTAGGGCCCAGAACAGTGGCCACTGCCTCTCACTGTTCCTCCTGCTCTGTTGCAGCGGAGCTTGAGAAGCAGAAAGGTGTCGTGCGGCCCAGCATGTCACAATGCTCCAGCCTCAAAAAGGAGTCAGGCAACGGGACACTGAGCAGGGCTTGCCTGGATGACAGCTATGCCAGTGGCGAGGGCCTCAAGCGCAGCGCCCTCAGCAGTTCACTGAGAGACCTCTCAGAAGCCGGTAAGAGCTGGGCTGAGAAGCACCCTCCCAGCTGGTGCATGCAGGACTGAGGCCTAGTGTATAGGCAGTCATGGTGCCGGAAAGGGCTGTTCGGGCATGGACACAATGCTCTTGGAAGTCTATGAGCACTCCAGGATGGTAGCGGAACACAGAAGTGTCCACAGGACAGTCTGTGCAAGACAGCCAGGAATGGCACCCCACTTCCCTACTTCTCCCAGGGTCCTTATTGCTTTCCCCTGTACCAACTGCTCTAAGGCTAAGAGCGTCAGGCTGGTGCATCCCAAGTGCTCTCTGCTGCTGTGTGTTCTATGCTAATGAATGAAGTGGAGCGAAGCCTACTGAGCCGCTGGGAACCACCTTTGCCACTTACTGTCTTGGTTTTGCTTCCTATAGAGCTCCATTCCTAAGAAATCCAGGCCTCTGTTACCCCAAAGCCACTGCTGCAGGAGGTGTGACTAGCTCCAGGGTGTGGGGATAACCATGGTAGAAGCTGTTCACTGTCAATGATGTTTCCTTGTTTCTGTGGTTTAATTTGGTGCCAGCCACTTAACCCCAGAGAACAGGAGCCCTCAAGCCTCCTAGATTTCTTCTAGGTAGAGAGTACTGTGAGGCTAGGGGAGCTGCTTTCAGTCTCATCCAGCCTTGGAGAGGAAACAGATGCTGTCAGAGCAGCAACCCTTTAGCTACCACAAGTGTCTAGCCAGTCAGTATGCACGGAGCAGTGTGACCTGGGCTTATTGTGGGGCCCTCTGAGCCTGCCCAGCACTCCCTGCCTGCCCTCCCACCACAGCTCTGCCTCATACTGCTTCCTCATTTCTCAGGAATTGTTTTCTCCTTTTTTGAGTTTTCTTTGCTTTTGTCATTTTTTTTCCATAGTGAGAATCTGACACTCACCACCAGCATGAGGGTTTAAGCGAGGGCTTCTCAACCTGGACACTAGAGATACTCTGGGGCAAATAACTGCCTGCCATTGCACTGTGCCTGGGTTCACTGAGGCCAGCAGCACTTGCCTAGTTGTGACAACCTGTTGCATCTCCAAAAATGCCAGGTGTCATATCACTCCTGGTTGAGAACCACTAGCTTCCCAGTGGCCTGTTCAACCCAGCCATGTCACTCAACTGCTTGGGCCCTGGGGTGGTTTGAGTCTGTGCAGTGGTCCTGTTGTGACTGAGGCCCAGGGCAGCAGGCTCAGGGATGCCCAGGTCGCATCCCTGCAAAAATGGAGCTTCTTGATACAGCTGCTCTCTGAATTTCAGAGGCAAGGATTCCAGGAACAAAAAACTCAGAGGGGATCTCAGGCATCTGAGTCCAGACCAAGACCACCTGTGATGCCCAGTGAAGCAGCAGTTTACCCTGGAAGATGTTGGCAGGGCACCTGGAGAGGCAGGGTGCTTGACCTGGGCAGCGGGGCCCCAACAGGCAGCCAAATCTTCCTCACGCTCCACAGCTGCCACTGTGCAAAGTCTGAGGTGATGACAATCAGTTGCACTATCATGAAGATGCAGACCTTTGTCAGACAGGGTACCCTGAGAGCAGCTACCTCTGATCTGCAGTAGCCCGTCCACCATGGACAAGGCCTGAGCCCAGCAAGAACCTGGGATGGCTCACAGGCAAGCTCATCTATAGATACCTCCCTTTGGGAGAGGGAAGGAAACCCAGCCCTAGGACTGTCCTCTTCCCTTGGCCACAAGAGCCAGAGCCTGTCATAGCAGACACTGTAGTAGCCGTGCCCAGCCTGGCCTACCCGGCTATTGACAAGCACCAAGTTCCCACAGAGAAGTCATCCCTGGAATCCCAGAGGCCTTGTATCCTGTACCAGGGCAGTCCATCTATGAGAACTGGTGGCACTGAACAGCTAATCTCACCTCCTACTGCATGATGTTCAGCCACAGAGACTGGGCAGCATGGGTTCTGGAGTCAGCGTCTGGAGCCTATGCTGTTACTCTACCATCCTTGAGCAGGCAGTCCTTGCTCAAGGACTCAGTTTTCTGAGCTACCACGACAACTCAATAGTGAGTGAGGTGTGAGGGCCAGAATGCAAGGAGAGCTCATCCTATCTCTGAAATGCAGCCAAGTCTTTGAGGACCATATGAGACCCTTTCAGATGAGCCATGCAGACCAAGGGGTGAGCCTATATACCCAACATGCCTTGCTGTCATTGGCCTGAATGTTTGAACAGGAGTGTGAGGTGCAGCAGTGAACACCCAGCTCTGTGATTGATTGTGGAGAGAGCTGAGAAGTGGAAAAGATGAAACTGAAGAAACTACAGCTCCCACTGGGCAGTATCACTTCTCTCTGTTCCAGTTTGGGCTGCAGGATATAAGCCATCTGATCTTTTCTGGAGAGCCCCAAGCATGAGGAGTTTGAGAGCTTGTTTGAAAAATGACAGCAGAGAGGGGACACTCATCATGTCTATGTGGCGCAACACTATGCTGGCCTCCCAAGAGCAGTTTGGAGGCAGGAAATACCTGTATCACAGATGGGGAAACTGAGGCCAAGAGCCTAAGCAGTAGTGAGTGTATCCTTTGCTGCTTAAAGTCTATTTTTGCTTGTCCCTGGACCTCACTGGGAACCCTCTTTTGTACCTGCAAATGGGGACGCAACCTTTCTTCTCACCAAAGGAAGGGGCCCTCTCCCTGGGCAGCCCAGCAGCTGATGTCTACATGGTGCAGTGCTTTCCCTCTGACTCAGATTCTCCCACGAATCTGGGACTTGGGGACAGCAGGCAAAGAAGGAACTAGATCTGCTCCTCCACATCTGCTTGTCACTACTGGTCCTCTCAGTGGTCATGGCAAGACTATGAAGGACCTATAGTTGTCTCCACCTGATACTTTTGTGTAGTGCAGTCTCTTTTGAGGAACAGCAGCTTCCAGGGCCTTGATGATAGGCCATGGCCCCGAGAGGCACACAGCAGCCCCTGCATCTTCCAGTGCCCACCAACACTTTTGTGAAGCCCATGCCCTGCCTCTGCCATGATGCTTCCCTCTGACGCATACAGTGTGATGCTCAACTGGTAGCCAGTGCTGCACCACAGAAGCGTATGGGAGCTCCAGAAGGGAGCGCAGCGCCATGCCTCTGCACTCACAGGCAAGAAGTCAAGGAGAGGCTTCTAAAGGGACCATTGAGGCATGAGTGGGCTACTGGAAGACCCAACCTCCCTGTGACATAAACTGCATACTCTGATGAGTACCTACTATGTGCTGTGTCCTTGTAGACACTTTTGGACTTAGAGTGCATTGCAGTATTCTGGGTAGGGGAGCTAGACTCAGGAACCAGGGCACACTGCACAAACCAAACCACAGCCCCAGAGGACAAGTGGCCCTAATCTTAGTTACCCCTTGACCAACTGCTCTGCCCCAAACAGCAAGGAGGGGAATATATATATGTGAACATGCATGTGGATATGCATATATATATATATATATATATATATATATATATGAAGTCCACTGGGGATCATGGGGCCTGTGCTATACCCCCAGACCCCTCAGAGGCTGGCTGCACTGAGTCAGGTGAGCAGGCAGAAGTCTGAGGTGGTGGTACACACAGCCGCACCTCAGACCCCCTCCTCTAAAACCACAGTTCAGGATAAGCAGTACAAAGCTGGACCTAGTTTTAAAAACATTTTCTCCCTTTTGCCAAGCGTTCGTTCACACCATTGTTTTTAAAACTACTCACTGCACTGCTGCCAGCCTCCCCACTGAGCCCATTCTAGCCCTGTAACCTGGCAGACACATGGGCCAGTCCCAGCTCTGGGCAGTGGCAGCAGCAGCGGCAGGTGGCAGTGGCACCAGGCCTGGTGTGCGTGTCTAACCTCTGGTATTGCATGTTCTGGGCAGGGAAGCGAGGGCGTCGCAGCAGTGCGGGATCGCTAGAGAGCAATGTGGAAGTAAGTAGGAAGCACCCGGTCCAGCTGGCCATCCTGTGTCACCCACCCTTGGTTTCTATGTTGTCTTTTTTTGCTCTTCCCTCCCCTTCCTGCAGAGACACAGATTTGGCCCTCCCGCCCTGCCTGCCTCCGCCCTGCATGCAGCTTCTCTGCCTAGAAGCATCCATGCCTCTCACTGCTTGTTCTGACCCAAGGGTTGGGGAGAGGGAGGGTATGGATTTTGTGTTCTCATTCCACTTAACCCCTGTTCCCTGTGGTCCCTGAGCATGATGAATGTCTTGGCTTTCAGGTCCTGCCCTGGGCGCAAGCGCCACCCGCCCCTCACTCATCCTCAGCTCTCACTGTTGGATGTTTTAGCCCCACTCCTGTCCCTGTGCTCCGCCATCCATCGCTTCCTTCCTGGAGTTTTACTGGCTGTGTGTTTGGGGTCAGGACACAATGGGATAGCTTAGCTAGTTCACAGGAGGAGTTTCTGAGAGAAAGGAAGAGTCAGTGTGGATTTCATGAGCTCTCATTCATCCCCCCATTGCTTCCTGCTGCCCACACCCTGACTCAGCCGACAGATGCCTACAGATGTTTTACTCCTCCTGGGTTTGTAACAGGCAGTTGCAAGGGAAGTCATAGGCCACCACCCCCACCCCCAAGGATAAGGTTATAGGGTCCTACCTGTCTGATAACTACCTCCCCCAGACACCTCTGGACCCCCACATGGGCAGAGGACCCAGGAGAGTTTAAGACCCAACTTTCTAGGAGTTAGGTTCATTCCTTTTTCCACACTCACTGCCACTCCTTGGCCTCACATGCTCACAACACCCTACCTACCGTCTTGTGGGCTGATGTCTCAGTCTGGCAGCAGCACAGCATGAGCAGAAGCATCCTTGTGCTGTTTCACAGAAAGGAGATGCCCCTCACCTCCATCAGGACCAGCCCCCAGCTGCCTCCGCACAGGCTGAGCCCGCATCCTTCCTACCCTCCGGCCTAGCAGTTCAGTGGGTGACTTCTGAATTTGGAAAACTTGGTCTGGCCTGTGTGCTTTGAGATCTTTTAATTTTGGTTTCTATGAATTTCCTTTTTAGGGCTCCATCATTAGCAGTCCTCACATGCGCCGGAGAGCGACCTCAACACGAGAGTGCCCATCTCGCCCCCCCCAGCCCGTGCCTAACTCCTCCTCTCTCCTGGGTTCTTTGTTTGGGAGCAGGAGAGGGAAGCCCCCTCCCCAGGCCCACCCACCCTCAGCCCCTCCCCCAGCACCCCCTCACGCCCATCACCCTGGGCCCTCAGAAGGCCCACTGCATGGGCATCATTCTCAGTACTGCCATGCGCAGCAGAACCCACCACCCTATCACCACCACCACCACTACCACCCACCCCCCCACCTGCAGCACACCCACCAGTACCACCATGGCCCACACGGCGGGCACCCCCCATATGGGGCCCATGCGCACAGCCACCCGCCTCTGCCCACAGCCCACCCTGGGCATGCAGGGCACGCAGCGCATCACCATGGGCAGCCCCCTGCCCCACCGCCCCCCACCAGCAGCAAGGCCAAGCCCAGCGGCATCAGCACAGTTGTGTAGACAGCCTAGGCAGCCACCTCCCACATACCAGGCACACAAAGGCCTACCAGGAACCAGCCTCAGACCAGCCCAAGGCATAGTTTCTGCTCCCTCTGCCCGCATAGCCTGGGTGGGCCCGTGGGCTTGCCGTCCATGGAGCACAGCTCCCACTCTGGCTTAGCCCTGGCACCCAGTCCTCCCTCGGCCCGAGGCTGGGCCTCAGCCACCATTGGCCTTGACATGGCGCTGACCAAGGAGAAGTGGAACTGCCTCTCACCCTGTCAGCCCTCAGCCCCTTACTCTACACACATCTGAAAACCCATCCTAGCAAAGAAAACATAAGATAGAAAAGTCAGACAAAACAGAACCAACCCCTAGACTGGCTGTGTTAATGTTCTGTTATTGGCAGTGGGCAAAATAATAATAATAATACTAATAATAATAAGTAGACCTGATATGGGTGATGAAAATACGTAAGTAAACTTTATATAATATAAATATATAAATATATAAATATATATATATACATACTGTATAGGTAGTGTTTGTGTGTGGAAGATAAGCATTTCATCCACAAAACTAGCACTAGGGACCTCCTAAGGACTGCCACTTAGGTGACAGGAAGTCAATCTAGATACATGTGTGAGTAGACCAAAAACCCCGCTAGAACAAACCCAGATCCTTCCATATTTTCATATGAAGAGACTCCCTCTAGCCTGGCTGAAACCTTACACGCTCATGACTCACTGTGCCAAGTAACACAGCACCTGACTGTCTAATCCCCCATTCTGCTCTGTATAGCCCCCTATTTTATTAACAGAGTACTATTCTAAGTAACCAGTATTATAACTGCTGTTATCTCCAGTAAGCAACTAGGCAAAGTGCAGTCAACTCTACCCTAGTACTTGGGGCAACCAGTCTAGAGCTGGCTGTCTCAGGACCTCAGCCCCACAGATCCCTAGACACTTTATACTGGCTGCCATAACTTTGATCTCCCATGCTCTACATTCCTTCCCTCTGTACATGGTGAGCCACACTCCCCCTCCCCCACCGTCCTCCCTCCCAAGGCCCACGTGGCAGAGGGATTCTACCCCAACACAAAGACTCATCTTCCATAACTCCCTCATCCAGTTCCCAGCCCCAGCAGGCGGGTGGCGTGAGCGCTGGGCGGCCCAGGGCGGTGTGTGTGTCCCGTGTTGTGTTCTGAGTGGCAACAGCAATCACTGTAATTCCATGCAGCCATGTGCTCGTGACTCCTGTGTCATCATTGCACCTGGCCAATGAGTGCTTGGCCCTGGCCAGGTGAAGCCCCCACTGCCTCTCATGGTCCAGTGAGCTGCCAGGCCCCACATGCCCCAGCTGTGTTCTTGTCGCTTCCATGTGTGACACCATGCACTCCCCTGGGGCCACATGCTGCCCATGTTCCTGTGCCTGAGTCACCCACGGGCTGTACTTTACAGTTTCAGCCCTTCCAGCCACCACAGCCTCCAGTGCTGTGCTCCTAAGCCTAGGACCCGAGGACTGCCTGTGGCCTCTGCCTGCATGGAGGCCCTTTGAGAATGGAAGGAGCTGCCGCCTCACCGTGGGCTGCGTCTAGGACCTTGTGAGCCACCGGGGCCTGCCCAACCACAAGAGAGGTCAGGAGCCTCTCTGGCCCATCTCCACTCTGCTGGCCTGCTTGGGTCACCCATTTCCCTCCCCTTCATGTCGTCATCGTCGAGGTCACCTACCAGCAGATCTGCAAACTGAGCACTTTGTATCTCTGCAGAGAGCAAATCCTGCAACGTGGAGGTCAGCCTTCTGTCTCACAGTGGCTTGACCCGCGTGCCCCGTCCTCTGTCAGCATGGCTCACCTTTCTCTTGTCATCTACACAGAAGAACTGATCACCATAGTGTACCTGACTGGGGCCAGCTGGCAAGGAGCTGCCTGCCTCACAGTGCCCCGAGTCCCTTGCTTATGCGCCGCGTACTGTCTGTCCTCAGTTACAGAACACTGTCTGACAAGGAAGGGGAACTGTGCTGCATGTGACCTGGCACCAGTCGTGTGGGGCCGTGCTCTCTGTATTGTACATTTACAAAATACACCAGTGTTACTGTTGGCAAATAGTTGGAGTGGTAACATTAAATATGCCGGCTTTTTTTTCACCCTCTTCTGAGCCAGTGGTAAGTCAACCGTGGACTTGAGATTGTTCTGAAAAAGACATGGCTGTTAGATACACTCTCACTTTTTTTGAAGGGACACCACTTGGGAACAAACTCAAAGGAAGGCCCAATTTATCTGGTGGGGCGGAGTGGGGCCTCCCGCTCTCCACAGTCTCCTGCACTCTCCTGGCTAGCCAGGGCTCCAGGTCCTCCCATGCTACCTTCCATGTGTCCTAGAGACAAGCTGAGGATAGTGGTTGGGTTCTATGGACCAGGCTTCTAAGCATACTCAGTCTTTCTCTGAGTTCCTCACTCCATAGGTTATCAGGTCAGGGTGATGAGACCTTGTGATCCTGTGTTGTTTTACAGACCAGGGACCTGTCTTCATAGAATGTGCCTGGGCCTGCAAGTCCCGCAGCAGAACTAGCTTGGAAAGCATAAGCTATGGGCGTACTGGTGTCCCTTGTTGCCTGTTATTCAGCTATGGTATTGAGGCACTGTGGTCCTTGACTGAGGAGAGGGGACATAGAAGAGGCAGAGGCCCTGAGAATCTACACTTCCATTTACCACTGTCAGGATACACTTAGGGCCTTCACCAATGACCTGAGTTATTCTGGTCATCTGTGGGACTGGTGACAGATGGGATACCTTAGGGGAGGCAGCTGGTAACATCACAAAGGGCTTTCCAGGGACAAGAGTGAAGTTGTGGCTTTGTATTTTTTTGAAGCTCCCAAGTGAGTTGTAATGTGAAAATAAAGTTCACCCTAATGTGCCATCCTTGTCCCCAGCTGCCTGATGTGGAGCATGCTCTCTAGCACATTTTAAAGCCTCTGGGTGTTTAAAGGGCTAAGCATCAGGGTTTGCATCTGTGCTGTTCAAAGACTTGAGAGCCACCCTGTTGCTCTGTGGTAGGGGAGGTGGGTGACTGCTATCTGCACTGTGAGGAAGACCCCATAAATCCTGAACCTCACTCACAGTGTCACTTTTTCAGGTCATTCTACTCTGGTCAACAGGGCTTGGTCTCCAGATGACATGACCAGGCTTGTCCTGTCTGGACACAGCTTCCCCAAAGACCCCTAAGGAACTCCTCCTGAAATATTAAAGAGGCTCAAGGCAAACTGCCCATCCTCCATATTGGTCAGTGTGATGTGTGAAGCTGTGGTGTGTGGTTTCTCATTTCCTGACCCAGGATATCTCTACCCAATACACCGAACTCTCAGTGAGGGTCCAATTCCCTGCAGGACTTTCCCAGATCACCCTTTATTGATCTCCTTCAAAACTACCACACTTATCCTCGTGGAAGTGAACCGTGCAGTCTGTTCTAGGCCATTCCAGTTCTCTCCCAGGTTAGACCTGACCAGGCTGCAGCCTGTTAATCTCCAGAAGGGCTGAGTTACAGGGCAGGTTTCCTAGAGCTGTACTTGTCATTTATCTCCCTTGGGGCCAAGGGCGGTATCTGACTATAGACCAGCCTAGAGCTGGACTGGACAAAATGACCTTGAAAATTATATGTTGTTGGGAGATAGAGATGTTGGGTCAACACCACTAGCAGACAGGCTTAGAATGTGGCCTTCATTACGCTGTTACCACCCCCCAACAGTGTATCTGACCCCTACCGACCATGACAGTGTGAAACCTGGCTAGGAAGACATAGAATCCTGTGACTATCTGATTGCTGCAGGCTGTACATGGGTCCAGCCACTCAGCCCCAGAAGTATGCAGTCCTCACCTGCTGCCTTCAACTGCTCTGATGCCTATACATCCCTTCCTAGAACTCTGCATGGCCCCTTGATCCTATAAGCCCTTCCTCTCTGAACCCTACAATCCTTCCCCTCTGGATTCCTTCATAAGCCCATCTCTTCCTGCTCTCCCTAGGTCATGTCATGACACCTGTAACTGAAATCGTATTCCTTGCTAGCAAGTACATCATGTACTGTGAAGATCACCTAGTATGTAGTGTATATTATATACCTCTTGTTCAGTTTCATGACATTTAGAGAAAGCAGAGTCAGGATGAACCCCACAGCACAATACAGCCAGAGGACTCTGGGAGAATACCAGTGACCCTCAGCCAGCACAGACTCTGAGAAAGGGCCTTCATCAAGAGGATATAAAGATGAAGAGTCAGACCTCCACAAGCAAACTTTACAGTGGAATTGTACTCAGTGCGCTCACTGCCTGGTTACACACCAAAACGTGTGAACACCTGTAGGGACTGAGTTCAAATCCCCAGCAATCGTGTGAAAGCTGAGCATCAGCAATGCAGGGGAAGAGACACGGAGACAAGAGGATCTCTAGAACTCAGGACAGCCAGCCTAGGCAAATCAGTGAGCTCCGTGTTCAATGAGAGACCCTATCTGAAAGGATAAGATGAAGAGGAAGATAACTCTAAGGCAACCTACCTGGTATTATCAATGTCACACAGCCTAGAGAGTTACCTAGGAGAGGGGACCTAGTTGAGAAATTGCCCAGGTCAGACTTGCTTGTGGCCATGTCTGTAAGATACTGTTTTGATTGGTGCTTGATATGGGAGGGTCCAGTCCACTGTGGGTGGCACCATCCCTAAGCCTGTGGTCCTGGGCTTAACAAGATGGCTAGCTAGAAGAGGAATCGGGCCAGGGAGCATCTTAAGAGGCATTCTTCCCTGGTTTCTGCTTCCACTTCCTGCCTTGAGTTCCTCCCCTCATGGGCTATCATCTGGAAGTGTAAGCTGAAATAAACTGTTCCCCAAAGTTGCTTTGGTTCTATCACAGCAACAGAAAAAGTAAGTAGAGCACTTCCCTTCATGAAGCCAAAGTAAACAAGCAGTCAGGGATATGAAAACAGTCATATGGTAAGCTCATGGTAAGAACTGAAGGAAAAAATGGTCACCTCAGGAACAATGCAACTCTAATCACCAAGGGAAGGAGAGTTAAACCAGGGTGGGAAGGTGGGAGTGGGTTGGTCGGTGGAGGAGTACCCTCAGAGAAACGAGGGGAGGGGGATGGGATCGGAGGTTTCCGGAGGGGAAACCAGGAAATGGGATAACATTTGAAATGCAAATAAATAAAATAATCCAATAAAGCCGGGCGGTGGTGGCGCACACCTTTAATCCCAGCACTTGGGAGGCAGAGACAGGAGGATTTCTGAATTCGAGGCCAGCCTGGTCTACAAAGTGAGTTCCAGGACAGCCAAGGCTACACAGAGAAACCCTGTCTCGAAAAACCAAAAAAAAAAAAAAAAAAAAAAAAAAAATCGAATAAAAAAGAAAACAACAACAACAAACCTGAAAGGATCCAAGAGAGTGAAACTAAAGGGTGGAGTCTGAGATCAGAGCATAGCTGAGACATAGGAATGCCTAGTAGTCCGTAACAGGAGTCTGAAGGAGAGCCTGGAACAGCTGGAATGGAGACCTAAAGCTGAGAGGAAACCACCGTCCTGAGGGCTCATCTCACCAGATTGCAAGAATGGACCAGGATTCCCTCACTGGGAGAAGCTACACAGTCATTGACCTTTGAAGATAAGGAGGACATCAACTGGACAGGACCACCAAATAGAACACATCCCTGATGAAGACAGACTGGCACTGTGAGATAAAGAAGCAGAGTGAGGGTACTGTGAGCAGTCAGCACACTCAGGTGACTCCTGTGATGGATGATTGGGGCATGGGTTTCACTGGGCTGAGGAAATTTGGTTCATTTTTTCCTGGGTGACCTGAGAGGGTTCTCAAGAAGAAACCAACTTCTGACCTGGTGACAGCCTGCCGCAGATCTGCCTTACCCTCACAAGGGGCCATCAACAGTCCATGGACATCCTGGATGAAGCAGAGCCCACAAAGAGCAAGAGGCTTGCTCTGGCTTCAGGTGGAGCACACATCTTTTGTCCTCAGACTCACTCAAGATTCAAGCATCTGGAATTCTGGACCTTATTCCAGAGATACCTCCACTCTTTGGCTCAGGACCACAGGTCACACCTCAGGCTCCCCATGGTCTCAGGCATGTGATTGACAGCTGTTCTGGGTGTCTAGTCTGCATATAGCACACCTTGGGATGTTGCAGGCCCCCAGCATCATAACCCAGATTCTTAAATAAATCCCCTTCCACGTATCTTTCAGGCTCCAGAAACCAGGACACACTGCAAGACACCAGAGTAAAATAGATGTACAGCTCAAAGCAGCAACCAAACTGCTGTGTCTAAGTAGAAACATGCTCAACTCTCATTGAAAGGCAAATACTGCTTTTTGTCTTTTGCAAATACTGTAAGATTGGCTTGCATGTTATCATAATATGCCATAGTAATTCTGATCAAGACTTTATACTAAGTGACATTGAACACCGAGTGCCTGGGATCAGGAGATGCTCAGCCAGGAAAGTGCTTTCTGTATAGCATGAGGGCAAGAGTTCAATAGCTGGAACCCGCAAAAAAAAACAAAAAAAAAAAACAAACAAACAAACAAAAAAGCAGGCATGTGTGCTGATGTGTGCTGGGAAAGCTGAAACATAGGTCCCTGGGACTCACTGGTCAGCAGACTAGGCTATTTGGTGAGTTCCTGGAAAATAATACCTAAGAAATGACACCTGAGTTTGGCCTTTGACATCTCTACATACATGTGTGCATGCAACATGTACATACACAGCAAGCATGCATTCATTTCCAAGCAGTGTTCCAGTGGGGTTCAATAAGTTTGGGTGGGAGTCTCCTTTGCCAAGGACCTGTTTGAGGAATACCCATAAGTTGAGAGCTGGAGTGGCCACCCAGCTTTCTATGAAATCATGACAGGTTTGGACTGGAACTGCATTTAGTCTATGTTGGATCAGAGAGCCAAACTCTGCCTGCTCTACCCCTATTCTGAGGCACATAAGACATCCCATAGAAAGACTTGATAAAGATAAGGGCACTCACACAGGCAAGATGGGGCAGGGGTGGGAGTTTCATCTTGGTGTCTAACGATGTAAAAGCAGCCTCAAACACAAGACGCAAAATCACATGGTTTATAGTGCAAATTCCCAATGAAGATTTAACATTTAGGGCCATGTAGGTATCCAGCAATGCAGTGGTCACCTTCAAAAAGCAGAACTCCTGGTGTCACTGCAAGGTCCTGCCAGGCCACCAAGCCTCCACTTCAGACACATACACATATGTGCATGTATGCAAACACGCATCACAAATGTACGGTCACACACATACACTCTCACACACATAAACTCATACACAAATAGATTCAAAGACTTCAGTACTAAAGATGATACCTCTGTACCTTCAAGTTTCACTGTTATCCCTGGCCTGGACCAGCTGGTACTTACCAGACAGACTCCAGGGCCATCCCCAGTGACATACAGAGGCCAGCCTCAGACTTTAGCCATCCAGCCACAGCAGCAAGAAAAGCTCCCCCTGCTGACTTGCTGTGCAAACTCCTGCTCAGAATGCCAGTGGGCAATGGTTCAGTTCCAGACTTAAAACAGCCAACGTGCACACTCATAAAACCACCAACCTTCAGAAAAGAAAACCCCCTTTTCCTCCAGAAACTCCTGTGCCTGTGATGAGCCTGTCTGTTCTATAATCCAGACATCCGTGAGTCTCCTATCAGTAGTATAGTCATTTGCATTTTTATGTTGTATGTAAATAAATTCATGGGATATATTCACTCTTCTGACCATGTCCCCCTTGCTGTGGAGCTATAAACATGCACTGGTCTGTGTGTTCAGTATTTCATTGAAAGGGTGTGCATGTGTTTGTCAAAGCCCACAAAGCATAAATCCACAGAGCCCAGAAGCTCAGAGAACTGCAAGCAAAAAAATTCACAAAACACCATCAACACAGCAGCATCATATAAGGAACTGAGAACGCGGGTGGCTTGGCACAAGCTATGAGATGCTCCAGCAGGGTTAAATGAGAATTAAATGTCAGCAGAGAACCCTGAAAGAAGCCTTTGCAGACACCAAAGATGAACCTGCCTGTCCAGGCAGAGTTGCGCATTACCTCAAAGTGGAAACAAGTGCCTGAGACAGCCAGGCCCACAGTGCACACAGAGCTTCCTAGGAGCTGCATAGCAACTGGGGAAGCCTCTGTTTTAAAGGTCTCTCCAAGGAGCCATGCCAATGCTCTAAATAAAGATTACACATGAAAATTTTCTGAAGCTGGACAGGAGCCACTGGGGTTGTACAAGGATGAAGGTGGAGGGTGGAAGATGGCTGTCGTGAATGGAGGGAATGGATGGTGATGGTAGATGTGTGGGCGATGGGAGTAGTGGGGAGGTGGAAGAGGTGGGTAATGGCAGTGGTGAGGTGGAAGGTAAAGTGACTATGCCTGCAGCTGACCTCTTAACTGTCAAGACTGCAAGTTTTATGGTATGTACATTGTATCCCAATAAACAAGAAACATAATAACAAAGAGTTACAAGCCTTAGGGAGTTCTGCGGTTCTGCGGGTAGAGGCTCAGTTCTCAGCCTTCTGCTCCAGCTGTCATGCCTGTTGCCTGCCGCCATGCTTCCCCACCATTATGGACTCTAACTGTCTGGACCCATAAACCCAAATAAACTCTTTCCTCTGTAAATTGCCTCAGTCATGGTATTTCTATTACAGCAACAGAAGTAACTAACACAACAGGAAGGAGTGACCGGAGACCAAATAAGATGAATGTCTTAGGGTTTCCACTACTGTGGCAAAACACCAACCAAAAACAACCTGGGGAGGAAGGGGCTTAGCTTAATTCAGTTTACAGCTTGTAGTCCATCATGCAGGGAAGCCAGGGCAGGAATCTAGAGACAGGAGCTGATGCAGAGGCCATGGAGGAACACTGCTTACTGGCTTGCTCCTTGTGGCCTGCTCAGCCTGCTTTTTTTTTTTTTACCGTCTAGGACCACAGGTACAGAGATAGCTCCACTCACAGTGATCTGGGCCCACATACATCATCCACCAAGATGTACCACAGGCTTGCCCACAGGTCAATCAGATGAAGGCATCTTCTCAACTAAGGTTCCCTTTCCCAAAGTGTCAAGTTGGTGCAATATACTAGACAGCATAATTAACCTGTGGTCAACTTGACACACAGACACATAACCGTTTCAACCAGAACCTTTCTTTACCATTTTGTCCCCATAATGGCATTTTAACATTATTATCATAATGACGTATAAAACGTCCCAACCTTTAAAAGACTCACAGCCTTTAAAAATTCAAACCCTTTAAACATCCAATCTCTTTAAAATATCCAAATCTCTCTAAAATATTCAAAGTCTCTTTAAAAGTTCAATGCCTTTCTCTGAGTCTCTTAACTGTGGAGTTCTGTAAAATAATCTTCTTACACCTAGAGGGGAAAGCCAAGCACAGACACAATCCTATCAAAGCAAAACCAAAATCTAACAGGGTGAAGCTCAATGTCAGATGGAGGGATTCACAAGCGCTAGGCTCCAAAGGGAGTTTGTCTGGAAGGTGCTCTGCTCCACAGCTGCAGCCGTCCTAACACTTGTGTCTCTGCTACAACTTAGCTTTACCTTCACCAGTGACCTTTTCTGGGCTCCCTTCAGTGACTCTGACCCTGCCACATGATGCCAAGTCTCAGCCTCTCTCTATGAGCCCTTCGGTTCAGGGTTGTAAGTGCTACTGAGGCTGCACACCCACCTGTGGCCGCTCTCAGCCTCTCCTGGTGCCAAGCCTCAGCTGCTCTCCATGCACGGCCTTTCATGGCTTTAAGGTCAGCATCACCTAGGTAAGCCTGTGCTCACTCTGGACCATAGCTTTTGTATGCTGACCTTGAGTAAATACACCCAGATTTATGATCCTCAGGGATTCTGGTCTCTTCTTACCCACAGCGGGTTCTTTAGCCCCAGCAGCCAGCATCGCTCGTCTCAGTAAAGCAAAATTTCACTTTAGTGCTGTTGGCCTCTTGTTAATCACTGCAGGTTCTTTAGCCACAGACGATCAGGACTTCAAATTCTTTTTTTTTTTCTTTTGTTTTTCTAGACAGGGTTTCTCTGTGTAGCCCTGGCTGTCCTGGAACTCACTGTGTAAACCAGGCTGGCCTCAAACTCAGAAATCCACCTGCCTCTGCCTCCCAAGTGCTGGCATTAAAGGTGTGCGCCACCACTGCCTGGCTGTTTGTTTGTTTGTTTGTTTTTGAGAACTTCAAATTCTTAGTAAAAACAAAACAAAACAAAAATCACATGACAGCCTTTGAAAAACTTTTAAACTTCCATCTGAAGCCTCACAAGCCAGGCTTGTGCTCCAAAAAACATAGGTCTGTCACAGCAATATCCCATGAACTGGTACCAATTTCTCTCTTGGTTGTATTTCTGTTGCTGGCTTACTGGCTTGCTCAGCCTGCTTTCTTACAGCACCCAGGACCACCAGCCAAGCGTTGGCCCCACCTCCATTGAGCTGGGCCCTCCCACATCAATCATCAATCAAGAAAATGCACCACAGGCAAATCTTGGTGGGACATTTTCTCGATTGAAGTTCCCTCTTTCCAAATAACTGTAGCTTTGTATCAAGTTGATATAAAACTAGCCAGTACAATGACCAAGAGCTGGAGAATGAATTGTATTTAAACAAACAGCCACAGCAGAATAACCACATGTTAGTAATCAAAAGTCAGGCTGGGGGCAGAGAAGGAATGAACAAGATGGATCCAGCTGCCCTGTTTACAAGAAATCTGCCTGTGGACTTTATTTTGTTTTTTATTTTTTAGCAGAACTGGGGATAGAATCTAACACTACACACACAGCAGGCAAGCACTCTACCACTGAGCGTAATCTCCTGCCTTTTAAAATTACTTTTAAAAAATGTATTAGTGTTCATCTGTTGTTTACTTGAAGAGGGTGCAGTGCACGTGTGTAGGTCAGAGAACTTGGGGAAGTTGGTTCTTGCCTTCTACCATCCAGGTCCAAAGAATGAACTCAGGCCGTCAGACATCTTTATCTGCTCAACCATTTCCCTGGCCCCCTTTCCTACTTTTAAACACAAGGTCTTGCTAAGTTGACCAGACTGACTTTGAATTTGTAATTCCCCAACCTCAGAGTTCCAAGCATCTAGGATAACAGGTGTAAATAGGCAGGCCTGGATTATTTTAGTTTTAAACTTTTTATTATTTTAGTTCTTAAGCATCATTTTATTTTTAATTATCAGTATAAGCTTCCTCTCTCTCTCTCTCTCTCTCTCTCTCTCTCTCTCTCTCTCTCTCTCTCTCTCTCTTTCTCTCTCTCTCTCTCTCTCTGTGTGTGTGTGTGTGTGTGTGTGTGTACACACATGTGCAAATGCACCGGTACCCAAAGAGGCCAGTAGGTATCAGATAACCTGGACCTAGAGTTACAGTCAGTTGTGAGAACTGAACTCAGGCCTCTGGAAGAGCTACTAATACTCTTAACCACTGAGCCACCTCTCCAGCCCCTTAAACCTTTTATTTTATTTTATTTTGAATGTGAGAAAGGTTGCTGAATAGTATTAAGTTGTTGTAAACCCTTTGATTGAGCCTGTGGGACAGAATGTAACAGAACCATGGTAATGTGATCAAAGCTAAGAGATATCCAGTTTCTTCAAAAGTAACAGTCTCTGTTGCGGGGTTCAGAAACTGTAATTTCCAGGTTGACTGTTTGGCAGAGTTCTGGAGTTTAGGAATCAGACTCATGCTGACCCCACAGATGTGCTCACCCTTGATGCAGAGCTGAACCCTGTGTGTGGCTCGATCCTAGATCCTGACTTCACCCCTGCACCAGCATCTCTCAATGGCCCCAACCCAGCTAACACTCTCCCAGGGGTAACTTTCTCATGCCATTGTGAGGTACCCCTAGCAACCCCAGCATACAGGGGTCAACACACATTGGGTTACCCAATATATATACACACACACACACACACACACACACACACACACAAAGCCATCTTTGAGATGCTCAAAGATCGTGAGCAGTCACAACACCAGTCAGAAACTACAGCTAAGTCTCTCGAGATGTCTGTCCCAGCTCAGCCCCAGCTACATGGAGTCCTGGCCTGCCAGAGGACAGGGTTTCATGGACTTGCTTCAGTCCTGTCCTCCCCTGTTCTCTTCTGGGAGAGCCACCCACTGACTGTTGCCCTCCATCCCCTAAGGTCCAGCTCGGGCCTCTTTCCTCACCCTCTGCCACTTGACTCTGGCCATTCAATCTCCCTCTGTAAGACTCCCTGTTCCCAAAGTCAGCGGACACCTTGAAGAAGCTGAGTCTTTCAATTTCAGTAAATCAAGCCCTGGTGGCCACCCTTCCTGCACCCTCCCCAGTCTCTGGGACAATCTCTTGGGCTCCCCTTAACTTTCTGTACCTCTTTTCTACCTCTGTGCTGAATGTCTGCCATGCCTAAGTGCTCATCAAATACTGAACCTGCTCAGACTTCAGACCCGTGGTCCCATACTCCAATTCGTCTGCAGTCACCTCTGCTTTATCCAGACCTCCTCAGGGGATTCTCAACACCTTCTTACCCCCTGCTTCTCCTTCAACAGCAGCTTTGAGGCTGTCTGAGGTCCTAGCTCACTCACCCCTCTACTACCCACAGGCTGACTAAATCATTCAGATTTTGGAAGCTCCTGCTCAGCTGCCATAGGTTTAACCCCACAGAGACCACATTCTAAAAAATGTGGGTGTGTCACATATTTTAGTATACATTCCTTTATTTTTTTAATGACTTATTTTCTAATGACTTATTGTGTGGTGGTTTGAATAAGAATGGCCCGCATGGGTTGGAATAGTTTTGGAAGGATTAAGAGGTATGGTCTTGTTGCAGGAGGTGTGTCACTGGGGGTGGGCTTTGATGTTTCAAAAGCCCATGCGATTCCCAGTTAGCTCTCTGTCTCTTGCTTGTGGACCAAGATGTAAGCTCTCACATACTACTCCAACACCAGGCATGCCTGCCTGCTGCCATGCTACCTGCTGTGATGGTTATGATGGTCAGCCCACTAAAATTGTACCCCAAATTCTCCTACAGCCACAGAAGTCACCAAAAAATTCAGCTAGACTGTTCAAGAGTCATTCAGCAAATTAGAAATGTGAAAGGTTGTTAAGTGGGCAACTCGGGAGCTGATGGGATTAAAATCATGGTAGTTTTGTATTTATTCTTTATAATGACAAAGAAACATTTCTCAACGAGTTGTGGAAATGTCTAGAGCAGTGGTTCTCAACCTTCCCAATGCTGAGACCCTTTAATATAGTTCCTCATGTTTACTTCATTGCTACTTCTTAAATGTAATTTTGTTACTGTTATGAATTGTAATGCAAATGTCTGATATGCAGGATAGCTAATATTTGACCCCCAAAAAGATTGCAACCCACAGGTTGAGAATCACTGGTCTAGACAATGGGCTAGACCCAGAAGAGACTTCCTAAAGTTTCACCCACATCGAGGAAAAGGCTATGGTTGCTGTTTAGGATCTGCTGCCTGTCTAATCTTGTAGCAGCTTTCTTAATCTGGTGAAACCATTACACCTAAGATGTATGATTTGTAAATCCATGAGGCACTGAACACAGCATCCCTTCTAGCTGTCACTCTCACCAGAAAGGACATGATTCTTCTCCACGACATCTGACTGCACATCACACAACCAATGCTTCAGAAGTTGAGCGAATCAAGCCTCAGTGTATGGCCTTATCCACTACACCACCTTCCTTCTCACTGAACAAAGATGTGTTTGAGCCAAGTTATGCTTTAAAATTCAGTTTGAAACCTAATATGTGCATGACCACGTTCAGCAAGTACGATGGAAGCTCAGCTCTTGTTACCACATTATTCTATGGCTCCATCTACTTCTTTCACAGAGCTGATAAGAGCCAATTGTAGAGAGAATTTCGGTTTCTTAAAAAACAAAACAAAACAAAAAAAAACGTTATATGAATATGTTTTTGTTCTAATCCCAGGTGTGAAGTAAGAGGCTGCATCACAGCAGGTGATTATGATTTGCCTCATGCACTAGCAGGGGTGTGATTTGTTTTTGGTTTTTTTGTTTTTGTTTTTGTTTTTGTTTTTTTTTGTTTTTTTTGTTTTTTTTTTTTTTTTTTTTTTTTTGCCAGCTGCCGATAGTTTAATTCTGGGGATTCTGGAGAGGGTATAAATGAGAGTCCCAATACGGCCTGTGCTCTGCTTCCCCTGCTGCTGCCCTTGATGTTACTGGTCCACTGCTGGATTGCTGTTTGGAGATAGTCTGATGACAAAGACTGGACTTGCCCCTAATCAGCAGGAAGTAGTCTCCAGAGGTCTGTGCCCCCTCTGCTCCTTCTAACCATCTTTCTCTCTTACCTAGTGTTAGGGGGTTAGAAAAGATTAGGATGGAATGGTGGAATAAGGGTTGGAAGGGACATAGAGGTATAAGAACCCAATAAAATAGCTATAAATAAATAAGCCAACAGTCAATGTTCAATGCCTCTGTGACATTGACTGACTCAGGACAGAGAGGAGGGCTCTGCCCAGGTACCTGGGGCCTGGCCCACACTTGTGCTGTAAAGTGCCCAACACCCCCCCCCCCCAGCTCATTCTCTATGCCACCTGGATTTGTGCCCATGAGGAGGGTGACCTTGTGGGACATTAACCTATTCCCCAGGCCCTGAGCTCCTACCTGGGACTGTCAAATGGGAGTCCGGCTAGAGGTGGACAGGCACAGTGTTGGGTCAACACATCTTCCCTTAAGCAGTTGGCAGGTGACATGCACACTCAACCAAACCATGAGAAACAGTGCACTAGAGAAAAGTCATCTCCTGCTTGGAGACTGAGCCTCACAGCGCCCCCCCACCCCAACTACCTGAAAGACAGAGAACACCAAGTGTATATCAGCTATGTTTTATTATATATCTCTTGATTGCCAGAACCTATACAGAAGGTTCTGCTATAAAACAGAGAAAGTGGGAAATAAAAAGAAAGCAGCCACGAGATTAAATGCTGGAGTATAGATGAGGGGTACACAGGGCCTGCCTGGGGTGAAGGTGCATGGTCACTGGGCCCAGAGCACTAGTAGCATGAGCCCAGAGAGCTGAGCCCAGTGATGGCAGCAAAGTCAGGGCATGGGTAGTCCTGAGACCTGGGATGCAGAGGAGCTCCATCCGGATCCACCCAATGGATCAGCAATCCAGGTTGCACCAACAGGTTCTTTCCCCAGCATCTTCAGGTTAGAACAGCCTGCCCTACTCACACACACACACACACACACACACACACACACACACACACACACACACACACACAGAGTCCAGGCGTACATACTCACACACTTGCAAGCAGAGTTCCTGATGTCAGGGTTCTACCTTAGGCTCTGCTACCAACTTCAGAATCAAGGTGTGTGCTTGTCTCACTGGCAGACTGTTGAGGCCACTGCCCATGCAGATGTTTAGCAGCTTGAGGTCCCAGCAGGGGGGACGGCCTGCCAGACACTGTGGACGTGAGGGAAAGTTTCATGGAGACCTGCAGGTGTTAGGTTCAGTCAGGGAGGCACAGAAACCAGCTCTGAGACCAGCTCCTCAAGATTAGCTCTGCCCTTCAGTAACCAGTCCAAGAGGAAGCACAGTGCCAGCAGGCTAGTGCCCAGCAGGTCCCCCAGGCCCGTGAGGTAGGGGATACAGTGGTTGTCAGGATCCAGGGCTTGGTGCCATGTCAGCCGAACCATCACTTCTGCCAGGTACAGCAGGATTACCACCTGCCAGAAGAACAGAGAGATGGAAAACACAAATCAGAGGCCTAAGGACAACCAAGAATACCAGCTGGTTTTCAAGGACACTACCAACCCCAGCATGTTCCCTTTCTCTAGCTTTTCTTGGGGCCTGCAATGTCTTGGTCTTGTGCTGGAAGCTTGGTTCCCACTGTTACACTGAGGTGGGGGGGAGGGGACCTTTCTGAGCGAGGTCTAGTGAGAAATGGGAATGTCATGAATACACTGATACTTCTTGAGGGAGTGAACCAAGTACCCTGGGATCTCAAAACAAGAGCAAGGCTGGGGCTATTGCTACTGACTGGCTTTCTCATGCATACTCACAGATGGGTCCCTTTCTACTTTCCAGTGTCTGTCACATGCTGGTTGGACCCCTGACAACTTTAAGTGTGAGCAAATCAACTTCATTACCCAGCAACACATGGGCTGGTTGTGGTCTAAAGAAGGCTCTGGACTCAACCATCCTAAGCCCTTCCCAACATCTGGGTCCTGCCCTGGTCTCTGAAGTGCTGCATGGGTGTGATGCCACTCACCAGCGAGGACCCTCCCTGTTTGAGCCCCTCCCCCATGGGAGGTTTGGTGAGTCCCTCAGGAAGCTTCCAAGGAGCAATCCACATGGCCCTACTCTGGTCCCACAGTCCCTACAGTCAGTCCCTGCCTTGTTCCTTCTCCAAGTAAACTTGGACTTGCCTGAGTGTAGAGACAAGGAAACGCTTCAGTGAACCCTCCTGAAACTGCCATAGTGTCTATTGGCCTCTCTGCCGACACTCTAGGCCAGCAGGGACATTAGCCAGCTGGTGCCTCAGCAGTGCTGAGGACCCCCTCTCAAAGCAGCAGCAGTTTAATCCCTCACACTGTCCAAATGCCACCCTGCTGGAAGGAAAGACTGTGTGCTTCATCCACGTGCCATCCTCCCTGGAGGAAGACTACATGTGCCTGGCTGTAAGCACAATGCAAAGCAGGGGCTTCTGTGAGGGGTAGACAGCCGGCTCAGCCTCCTTTGTAGAACACAACGTGTCCAGAGCTGCTCCTCCAGAACTGTGTGGCATATGGGACGCAGTGCAAAGCGAGTGAGGTGTTCAGTGTGAGGTGCAACCATGCACCATGCAGTGTGCAGTGTAGACAGGGTGCGAGGCATGGGGCACACAGCATGGTGGCCTCTGTCTAGCCCATGCCACTGGGCTTGAGCAAGTTGGCTGGATCTTCGTGTGATGGGAATGGCACTCGGTACCTCCCACTGCACCACTGGTGGTGGCTGAGAGGCCCTTGAAGGCTGTGTGTCTCTGCCACTGTCACTCTCACCTGGATCATGCCTGCCACCAGGTACAGCAACATGAAGATCTTGCTGCTTGTCACTGACTGGCCTTCCACCAGGCAGATGAGGTAGAAGAAAATCAGGTGTCCTGGGACCACCAGAAAGAGCAGGACTCGTGCTGACACAGAATTGATTTCTAGAAGGAATAGAACCAAGAGAGTCACAAAACCCACCTACTTGCAGGGGCCATCTTGGCTAAGAAGAGTCCCCAATGAGGCACCCAAGTTTCTTTACCTACTAACACCTAGGATGCGGAACACTCTATTAAGTGGGAACTCAGTCCTTGCCTTCCCATCCTTCAAGGAGCTGACATTTGAAGGAAGAGATCAGAATCACGTAAGTGGCCAAACAGGTCATTTCAAATGGCAAGAAATACTAAAAGATAATAGATTGATAGATAAGTAGGTAGACAGACAGACAGACAGATAAAAATCAAAATAATCTCAGACCAGGAAGTGTGTACAAGTGGGAGAAGCTCCCCTGAAGATCCCTGGGTGGAGGGGGCATAGGCTGAGGTTTGACACTGATGTGGAGGAGAGGCTGGGGAGTATGACAAGCTCGCAGGGCCCCTGGGTGGCTCCCCCACCTCAGCTCTGTCTGTGCCGCTGGGGAACCAGTAAGCTTTGAGCTCTGCTTTCCTCTGCTCTCTGAGTTTAAGGAGCCCTAGAGAGTGAACTTCACCCCACACAGACCCAACAGCAAAACACTTGGAAATTACAGCAAGTGAATGTGGTCCCCTTCTCAAATGCAGTTGTACAGTAAACGTCATCACTGTCCTCCTGAGACAGTCAGGAAAAGGCAGGAGCTCACACGTCAAACTCAGAAACTACAGCAACAAAAAAATGATGAACTAAAGGAGCCAGTGAACTAAGGTGGTTGTGTTTGGTTGATTTTAGTTGTTAGAACAGAGTGTAGCTTGGTGCATTTGCTGAGCATGTTCAAGGCCCTGAGGTGACATCCCCAGCTCTACAGAAACCACATTTGGGGCAGCAAAGAGCAGCATGGTATCATATAGCACAGGATGGCCTTCAACTTCCGATTCTCCTGCCCCGACCTGAGTATTGGGATTTCAGGTATGTACCACCATGTCCACTTGAACATGATGCTGGGCCTTGAACACAGTCAACGGAGTTACATTCCCAGCCAACTCTGTGTGTGTGTGTATGTGTGTGTGTGTGTGTGTGTGTGTGTGTGTTTTCTTCAGGAGCTGTTTATTTTTTAGACAGTATCTCCTACTGATTGTCCTGGAGCTCACCCTGGGGTTAGACTTACTCGTCAATAAGCCCCAGGAATTCACTCAGGGTCACTTCCTAGTACTGGGGTCACAAGTGAACCATGCTTTTTTGCTGTTTTTGATTTGTAATATGGGTTCTGGGGATTGGACTTGGGTCCTTACACCTGTACAGTAAGCCTGGTCTCCTGACCCAGCCATCTCCTCAGCCTCAACTTTTCTCTTTCAAAGGCACGTAAAGAAGGCCTAGGGGGCTGGAGAGATGGCTCAGCAGTTAAAAGCACTGACTGCTCTTCCAGAGGTCCTGAGTTCAAATCCCAGCAACCATATGGTGGCTCACAACCATCCGTAATGAGATCTGACACCCTCTCCTGGTGTGTCTGAAGACAGCTACAGTGTACTTACATATAATAATAACAAATCTTTAGAAAGAAAGAAAGAAAGAAAGAAAGAAAGAAAGAAATAGAAAGAAAGAGAGAGAGAAAGAGAGAGGGAGAGAAATCCTACAAGGGAAGCTGTGAAGTGGGTGAGTACTCCCGAATATGCAGCTTTTAGGAGCACATGCTAAGTGGGGCAGCTGGACTGCATACTCAAAAAAATTTGTAGGAAAACCATGTGTGAACAGAAAGAGTAAGCAAAATGCATGGTGCATAAATGACAGAAAACTGTCTTCCAGTTTGTGAATGGCATTAGAAAACATGCACATGTGGTCACCACTACTTGTGAGGTCACCTGAGCCCAGGGACTCAAGGCTAGCCTGGGCAGCATAGTGAGACCCCTTGCAACCATAAGAACAAGGGGGTGGGGGGATAAGAAGGTCATGCGGCCTCATCCAACAGCATACCAACCTGAAGAGCAGAAAATGAAGCAGGGGTTAGGCCAGAATCTTTTCATCTGGACGGGGAGGACCCCGGGTGTGCTCCACATATGAAGAAAGGTGGAGATGCGGCTGGTCTGAATGGCCACCAGATTGCCACCGACACCTGTGAAGAGAGAGGGCGTGGCAAGCTCAACCTCTGGCTTCTAGCTCTTCCTGTATACTGCTTTCTTTAGGATGGTGTCCTTGACTGGTGCAGCATTTCTTATCTTCTCTTTCCTTGTCACTCAGATTTGCTGGGCACCCAGTGAAGGGTGTCTTCAGGGAGACTCAAGAGGCGGTATACAAAACATCAATAGAATCCAAGAGCCCAGAAAACCAGGAGCATGTTCACACCCTGGGATTCTGATACATCCTGGTGAGGATGGGATTCCTGCAGAATGGGATGGTCTAGCTGGTCACAGCCTTCTCTTGGGAGCTGGCAGAGGACAGGCATGTCCCTGATAGGAGTCCACAGCCTAGCAACAACTTTCCCTAGCTAGGCCAGGGACACCCAGGGTCTTAGATCAGTCACATGGGTGGATTGAAAATGACATTGACCTGCAGGCAGAGGATGACTGGACATTTACTTCTCTTGACTATACACAACTTTAAAAAAGAAGAAGGGAAAGAAATTCGCTACGTTTATACTTTCTGCTCTTTATCCCAGTTTCCCAACCTCTCAATCTGTCGGCTTTCTGGTAACCAGAATCCAGCTTCCCACAGTCACCATGGCAAGAATGACAGGCCAGGCAGCACTTCCTTAGGCCAGGAATGGCCTCTGGCTAGCTCCAGCCCCATCTTGTTGACATCTCTGAGCAGCTAGAAGAAGAGTCAGGGTGTTAGCACCCCAAATCCTGCAGACCAATGACAGTAGGGCAGTGGAAGGAAGCAAGTCCATGCAGGACAGTGGGAATATGTGGGGCTGAGGATCACACAGGGCGTGCTAGTTGTCACTAGGCCTGGAGAGTAAACCCACTACTGTCATGGACTTTATTTGTAAGGTGAAGACAGAAATCTAGAGTCTCGTGTAAATGAGACTAAGTTTTAATGTCACCAATGACTCTAAAACAAACTAAGAAAACTTGGCATAGTGCTCACACCTATAATAATACCAGTACTTGGGAGGCTGAGATAGAAATATCACCACATGGGTTCAAGGTCAACCTGCACTGCACAGAGTTCCGGGGTGCCTGGATATACAAAGTGAGACCCTGTCAAAAGTAAACTGGTGTGCTTCATTCCCCTCATGCTGTGGGGTCCCTTCAGATCCTTTGAATCTGAGACAGTCAAGCCTAACAGAACCTATAGGCTGTGCAGGCTCAGCTTGCCCAATCACCTCATAACCCGAGGCTGTACACTGGTGTTCAGTTCCTACCTAGCCCAGGGTCCCTAAGAGGAGCCCCGCCCATCACTTACCACATATGACTGGAGTCAGGACAGCCATGCCTTTAAACTCATGCTTCGAAATGGTTTTGCTCAGGATGAGACCTCCAAAACTGGGAAGAGAGCAGAGCTGACATTAGAGTGTCCAGGCCAAGTACCCACTGGCCGCCTTCTTCAGATTGGAAAATACCATCTCTTCCCTGCAGAGACTGTCTGCTACAACCACAGAATGGACTGCAGTTTCCTGCTAGAGAACTTGGTGGAACCAACCCTACATCCCTCTGGGTCCCACTAGCAGCTATGCTGAGACAGTGACCAGGGTGAGAACTGTTTCCCTGGAGCCAGGATGAGGGACCCAGATGCCCACTGTACTAGGTGGCTTTTGCCAACCTGACACAAACCTATACATATCTGGGAAGAAGGAACCTTAATTAAGTCCATCAGATTGGCCTGTAGGCAGGTCTGTGATGCATTTTCTTGATTGATGACTGATGCGGGGGGGCCCAGCCCACTATGGGTGGTGTCATCCCTGGGCAGGTGATCTTGGGATATATAAGAAAGCAACCTGAGCAAGACATGGGGACCAAGCCAGTAAATAGCACTTCTCCACGGCCCCTGCTTCAGTTTTTGCCTTCAGAGTCCTGTTTTGAGCTCCTGGCTAGACTTCCCTTAGAGGTAGACTCTAAGTTGTAAGCTGATGTAATCCCTTTCCTCCCCAAGTTATTTTTGGTCATGGTGTTTTATCGCAGCAATAGTGTGGAGGTTTGACTATGTTTGGCCCATGGAAAGTGACCCTATTAGTCTGTGTCACTTGTTGGCCTTGTTGGAGGAAGTGAGTCACTGTGAGGCTGGGCTTAAAGATCATGTACTCGATCTCTATCCAGTTCCAAAGAACCAACCAGTCTTCTCCTAGCTACCTTCCAATTAAGATGGGGAACTTTCAGCTCCTCCTCCAGTATTGTGCCTGCCTGGACACTGTCATGCTTCCCCCCCCCCCATGATAATGAACTGAATCTCTGAACCTGTAAGCCAGCCCCAATTAAATGTTCTTTGTAAGAGTTGCCTTGGTCGTGGTGTCTCTTCACAGCAATGGAAACTCTAAGACAAATAGTAACCCTAAGACACCTACACAGGTGTCTCATTATGGTCAGTCCACCTCAGCATCAGGACAAGGTGTGGAGCCGAGCTGTGCACTTCTCTCCTGCTCTGCAAAGCTTCGGCCCTCCTGGCTGCCAATACTTCAGCACTCTGCCCCAGAAGAGTGGATGAGGCCTAGGTAAGACGTTCAGAGTGTATGATGTGTGCAACTCACTCACACCAGAACTCAGTGCTGTGGCAAGCCATGCCAGCACCTGTCACCCTCACTAGAGTGCTCTAGGGCTCTTGGGAGGGAGGGGGTTGAGTAACTTGTCTGGATTAAGAAACACTTGTAGATTGCTAGGGCACACCTCTGGCTGTGCCACCAGGGATGTGTCCCTGGGGCCATAGCCTGCCCTGGTCTTTCCTTCCGTGCCCTTCCCTGGGCTTTGTGGTCACCATGGCACGGAGAACTTTCTACACACACAGACTCATCTCCACATTCTGCCTAGCAGCACAGGGCCAGCCAACCATGCTGAACCCTCTAAAACCATGAGCAAATCAGCTCTTCTCCCCCAGGTCATTTCTGTCAGGTGTTTTTGTCAGTGACACAAACAGCAACCCCAGGGAAAACTAGCACCAGAGACACCAGGGTCACAAAGTCACCCATGTGACCAAACCTGACATGGCTCTGAGCTCTTTGGAACTGGTGTCGGGAGGAAGCTGGAGAAATCTGGAGCTCTGGGCTAGGGAAGCTTAGAACGTTCTAAGTGGAATTAGTGAGAGATCAGAGTGGCAACAGAAACTTGGACAGCGAATGCCCGCCTTCTGTGGGGCTTCAGACAGGAATGAGAGCTGCACAGGGAACTGAGCTAGGAGCTGTTCATGATATAGCCTGGCAAAGAATTTTGTAACAATATTCCAGTAGGAATGGGAGTGACTCATAGGGCCCACTTTTAGCTGAGAAAACAAAGGCATCAATGGGTGCTGGGGGACAGGAAGTCAGTTTTCTTCCAGGCGGGGCCACTGGTTGACTGTCTGTGCTACAGTGGGCAGCCCCTGCAGCCACATGCATGTGGGCAACAGTAAACGGACTTGGAGGATAAATATAGTTATCACTGTCTGTCTGTCTATCTCTATCTATCTATCTATCTATCTATCTATCTATCTATCTATCTATCTATCTATCTATCTACCTATCTGTCATCCATCCATCTATGGAGGACATGAAGTTGGGAAAGCGACGGGGGAGAATCTTGGAGGAGTTGGATGTGGAAGACTGGGGTATGAGTTTGCTCAAAATAAGATGTATTTACGTATGAAGGGATAAAAAGGAATTTTGCTTATTTTGATTATGCCTTGAAAGTGGTGGGGCTGGATATAAGTAACTTTTTTAGTGGAAATGTTGACAGCACAGCAGTCAGGCTGTGGTGTAATAATTCTGGATGATTTTAGTTAGAATTATAGTGAGAAATAGGAACAGAAAGCAGATCAGAAGGACCTGAGAAGAATGTACAAGTCTAGAAAAATTGCAGAGGATGTGGCTGTCAAACAGATTAGCAACAGTCAAGAGAAGCCAAGCACTTTGCACAGGGACAACAGGAATGCCTGAAGGCGCCTCAGGAATTGACCAGACCCTACCTATCCCAGGCTCCACAAAAGAAGTTAAATTATAAACACATTTGAATGGCATTCCCCTGAGAATTCCTCAGTGGCCAGACTCCCTTGCTACCTGCAGGGCTAGCTAGGAAGTGTCTTTCTGAATTGAGCCACCCATGCACTCAACGGCTGCTATATACGTGGTCTAAGGGATACTTCGCTAGCTAGTAGCAGACCTTGGTGCTGAACACATAGTACTGGTTTGCAAGTATGTAGAATGCAAGTGTAGGAGGTCCTAGAGGCTCCCACCTACATTTCAGAGGAAGTCCTTAGAGGCCATGCAATGTAAGGCAAGGTGAGGACCTCTCCAGGCAGCCTGAGGGGGTGGTGTGTGAAGCTAGGAGGGTCAAGCCTAGACTGAAGGGGGACTCCAGGGTGTTCAAGGTGCCAGGGTACAGAGATAACAAAATATAGAGACCCTGTGGGCAGGTGATCGAAAGGCCATAGAGAGCGAGGCAGTGGTGGCCATGCCTTTAATTCCAGCTCTTGGGGGGCAGAGGCAGGGAGATTTCTGAGTCTGAGGCCAGCCTAGTCTACAGAGTGAGTTCCAGCACAGCCAGGGCTATACTGAGAAATTCTGTCTTGAAAAACCCATCCCCTGACCCCCCAAAAAAAGAAAAGAAAAGAAAGGCCACAGAGGCTGGATTTCCCAAGCCCATTGAAGCTCATATCACACAACCATGTGCCCTAGATCCAGACACAGGGCTACAGATTTAATACCTGCCTTGTCGTGTTACAGTCTTACTCTGGTAGTCTACTGTCTTCTCTGAACCACTGTGTGTTGGGAGTATACAACTTGTTTTTTACTTACAGAGTCTAGAGTCTCAGAAGAGACCTTGAGCTTACATTGCTGGATAATGTGGAGATTGTTAGCACCATGGGGCTACTTGCCGCTAACCCGCACACATTTGGCACTGTAAGATAGAGGTAAGCTTTTGGGAATGACAGTGGGATGTTAAGGTTTGAAGTGACTTGTCTGTGTGCCAACTTGACAAGGAATGGTGATGGATATTTAAAAAAAACCAAAAGGTCTCACTATGTAACCCTAGACAGCCTTGGACTCATGTAGAGCAGGCCTAGCCTCAGACTCACAGAGATCCCCCTGCCTCTGCCTCCAGAGTGCTAGGATTGAAGGTATATGACACCTTGCCTGGCCTGTAATGGTTAATCTCACCTGCTTGCTTGACAGATTTAGACTTACTAGGCGATCAGCATTACATGTGCCTGTCAGGACATTTCCAGAGAGGGTTTGATGGTGACTGATCACTGGGGTTCTGATTTGATGGATGGAGTAACCCCTTGATAGATTAAGAATCTTCCTGTGGGGAGGTGGTAAAAGGTAGGAGGTATGGCTAGCTAGAGGGAGGAGGTCACTAGGGATGTGACTCCCCGGAGACCACATCTTGGCCTGACCTCTTCCCATATCCTGAGCACCTCTGAAGTGAACGGCGCTTCACGGTGATGTGCTTCTGGGGTCACGGTCTATCCAAGAGCACATGGCCAAATGATCACAGCCTGAACCCTCTGCCACAGAGACTCAGTCTCCATTCCTTCCCTGAAGTTGTTTCTGACAGGCATTTCTGTCACAGAACTGAGGGGCCATTGTCCCACGCCGCTCACCTGCTGATGATCATAGCTAGGATGATGGGAAACCACCCGTACTTCAGGATCTTCATGATGGGCGGGTTCTGCTTGGCAATGAAGATCCACAGAGGGGTGAGAGCCAAGAAACCAAGGCAGACCAGAGGCGTCAGATACCATGTGTCTGAGGGAAAGCAGACATACATAGCTCACATGGCCAAGGCTGGCACATAGGAGCTGGTTGGAGTATGGCCTTTCATAGGTGAGACGTAAGTTGGGAACCGAGGGCACTTGCCGTTTAGAGGGGCTGCCTCACCATACCTGCCAGAGAGCAACAGTTAAGCAACTGGGAAGCCCCTCTCGGTCCTGCCCCATCCTTGCACTTCTCTGATGTCTTGGCAAATGTCGAGACCCTAGATCAGGTTTTCCCTTACCCAGTATTATAATAAACAGCACCAGGGCAGGGTATGAGCAGGTAGCAGATACATGACAGTCCTTTACAACCCTGCTTAGAGGTCCAGAAAACCCAGAAAAGCAAAGAAGCAGATACCAGGGCACATGGTCACAGGGGTGGGATCAGGAGGAAGCTTCTCCTGGCTAAGACAATTATTGTGGGATATGGATCAGGCTGGCCCGGTAGCCACTCATTTCCCAGAGTCACCTCCAGCTGTGAGGTCACTGCACTGCATATCACACACCCAGGGCCCTTGCCTCTGCTCTCTTCCAGCCTCCTTCTGTTCTCTGACTCCACTTCCCACCTGTGCACAGAACATCGACTTACTCTAGAATCATCCTTGCATCTTGTTCCTACTCTCCTGAGCAGCCCCAATACTAGATGGCTATACATGATGTGCGTTCCACTCTGCTCTGGGTGGTATCTCTGGGTGTGGTGTCATTTCCACTCCCCCCACACCTTATTCTCCACAGCCCACAATTGTCTCTTCATCTGCCATAGGTGCTCCAGGCTAGCTATAGACAAAGTGCTTCATGGTAGATAAGACAAACTTCTGTACCATCCCCAGAGTTGGAGGACAGGTCCCTCAGGCTCTAAGAAGGCCACTAACACTCAAGGACACAGTAGCCTGTGCAAGCGTCTCCTTACAAGACACTTGGGAAGGCGCCCTGTCCAGGTCTTCCATACTTCTGACAGGAGCCAACCAGCTCCCACCTCACACTCATGCATCTTCCTGACAGCTCCTGGTGTGTGTGTGAGCTAACACACCTCCCAGTCACTGAAGACCTGTCTCCTGGGGCCAGTCCCGTCCCCATCCATCTTCTAGAGCACAGGCAGTGATGGGAGGGGAGGAGGATGGCGCTCTTATTTGCTTTGCAAATCAAATGCAAATAATGAATTCCTAAGCAGATCAGACTGGCCTAAAAGCACAAATAGGTCATCTTATCTGATTCCAAGGTTCCTCACTGTCACCTAAGAGGACAATACAGGAATCAGTCCAGACTGGACAGAGGTGCCCCAGGTACAGTGGAGGCCACACTGTTTTATCTGTACCTGCTGCTTATTTCTCAAACCTCCAAGCCCTTCCCACAGAGCACTGAGCTGTGCTGGACATTTCCAACAACTGTAGACTTGAGCTGCTTGTGTGTGCGAGTGCATGCGTGCTCACGCGCGCGTTTGTGTGTGTGTGTGTGTGTGTGTGTGTGTGTGTGTGTGTGTGTGTGTGTGTGTGTGTGATCTGCTCATGCCCCTCCCTAGAGCCTTCCCTACCTTTGTGGCTGTAGAAGAAACTGCTCATCAGGGCCAGGATGGACAGGGTGATGAGGTCTCCCAGGCTGGCTGCAATGGGCGTGGCGATGTTATCAGGGTTGACCCCAAACTTCCGAGCACCAATCACTATGCAGATCATTAGAATTCCTGCAGCGGGAGGGAGGGTGAGGCCCAGGGAGTAGTTGGTGGTGAGATGGCTTAGAGGCTCCCCCATCCTCAGGAAAGGTCAAGAAACATAATAGTTAAGTCTATGAAAGTCTAGATGCTCAACAGGCTGCCTAGCTCCCTAAGTTTCTGTCACTGGCTGGAACCTGTGGGGGTAGCTAAGGGTGACCTGAAAACCCTGAAGACACCTGAGCAGGCAGGTAGCCTCTGACCTCTGGAAGCACCTGGAATTACAGGGACACAGCATTCACAGCCTCTGCTGCATGGAGGGCTGTCCCAAGGATGCTCTAAGCAAAAGTAACCTGAGGGGCAGAGGGACCTGGCCTCCAGGACCTGCTGAGTCCTCTGAGCGACCAATACAGGAGACGTCGCTTAGGTCCAAGCACCAGTGGAGGCTGGGAGGGGGACAGGTGGATGTGTGTCCAACACCACTGGGGTGGGAGGCTCTGCCCGGACATCAGAGACATCCTGGGGTCCCTTATCCCAAGAGCCCAGCTGTACTGTCCGAGTCACATGGATGAAACACATGACCGTGAGGTGCAGATGGTGATGGGTTTCATGGCTCAGCTGGGAGATCAGAGCAGCACATCTCCATGGTGTCAGCCCCAGGACACTCTGTTCTGTCCGAGGGCACCTGCCCTGTCATCTTGCAAGCTCGTTAATTGCTAGCTGGGGCTTAGCCTATTTCAGCAGGCTCCCCTTGGTTCTTCAAAACATTATGCATCTTGGCTTTTAGAATTTAACACTACTCAAGAATTCTGTGACTCTAAAAATACTTACAGCAAGGTCCTGCGCTCGGTCCCTAGTACCACAAAATGAATGGAGTTAAAAAATAAAAAGGACTACATTCACCCTCAGTGCTGTCCTGATACTGCCACCACCTGCCACATTGTGTCCTGTGTGACCAAGCCAGAGCCCTGCTTCTTCTTCCTAAACTCTAGCTCTAGGTGACCCTGAATTTACACAACTGAGCCACAAACTGGTGCTGCTTTCACTGAAGTCCCATAACAGACACTACTGGTCTGGGGATGCTTATTAAAAACATTATGCATGCTTGTAATCCCAGCACTCAGGAAGCTGAGGCAGGAGGCTTGTTATAATTGTGAGCCAATTTGCACATGGTCCTGTATGAGGTTCTATTGACACATGTAGAGGTCAACAACCTAGATGAAGAAAGCTGCCGTGCTCAGGTGTCTGACTTCAGCAAGGAGTGGCAAACGGAAGTCTGTCAGGGCTGAGAGAAGGGACAGCAGAGCTCCCTCGGGCATGCACACACACACACACACACACACACACACACACACACACACACCTGGAAGAGGGCACAGGGCAGACTGAGGACCTAGTGTGCTCTTCCCACCCACTACCACCCCCCCACCCCACCCACCCCGGAGTTCTACACTAGTGCCACAGCAGTCTCACTGCAAACCTCTCTGAGAACCTTAACAAAACAGCAGAGAAGCAGCCAACTTGGGGCCTTGTGTCTGGTGTTTGGGGCCTGGGGTCTGGTGTCTGGGGCCTGGGGCCTGGTGTCTGGGGCCTGGGGTCTGATGTCTGAGGTCTGGGATCTAGTGTCTGGGACCTGGTGTCTGGTGTCTGGGGCCTGGTGTTTGGTGTCTGGGGCCTGGTGTCTGGTGTCTGGGGCCTGGTGTTTGGTGTCTGGGGTCTGGTGTCTGGGACCTGGGGCCTGGGACCTGGTGTCTGGGGCCTGAGACCTGGGGTCCATGGGCATAGCTTACCTAGGGTCAGGGCAGCAAGGAAGGCGGTGATGACGCTGCTCGTGCACATCAAGGCCACCTTGGTCCAATCGAACTCCTCGTGGGACACTGTGCCCAGCATCAGGGAGGCCACTGCAGCCAGGAGCCCCACAACAGTGGCCTGCACCTGCCAAGACAGAAATCAGACCCATGAGAAGGGTCCCTGACCACTGTCACCCTCCCTGTCCTTCTTTCTGACTTTTGGTCATCTCAAGGGTCAAACAAAACCCTTCTATCCTTCACCCTGCTGGTAGTTTTCCTCCTCAGCACTTCCCTCCAAGGTGACTCCCTGGAGAGCCTCCCTGTCCACCTCTGTCCCATATGAGATGCCACCTGCAGGAAGAGAACAGGGTCTTGGAGGGACACATGCCTCAGACTGGGCTCTCATTTCCATGGTAGCCCCAGACCCACAGCAATATCACACATGCCGGTCTCACACCCTAGCTATCCTGACCCCAGCTCACCTTCTCCTTATAACTACGTCTCTGTCTCTTGAGCACAATGCTCTGAGTCACTGAGACCCTCACCACCTAGAGCCCAGGTCTGAACCAGCATCCAGACCCCTAATCCAAAATGTCTATAATACCGAAGTATGAAGGAACACAGGTAGAGCCTTGTAATGTCTATGGACAAGAAGAGCAGGAAGTGTGTATATGCGTGAGTGCAGGTGTGCATGTGCACGTTTGTGTGTGTGTACATGTGTGTATGTATATGTTCGTATGTAGAGGTCAGAGGATAACATGTGGAGCTGGTTCTTTCCTTCCACCATGTGGGTCCCAGGAACTGAATTTAGGTGATCAGGCTTGGCAGCTAGTAAACGCCCTTACCAACTGAGCCATCTCAGGGCTCCCACTTCTTTCTTTCCTTCTTTTCTTTTCTTTTTTTTTTTTAAAAAACATTTATTATGTATACAGTATTTTGCCTGCATGGACAGCTGCAGGCCAGAAGAGGGCACCAGATCTCATTAAAGATAGTTATAAGCCAAAATGTGGTTGGTAGGAATTGAACTCAGGACCTCTGGAAGAACAGACAGTGCTCTTAACCTCTGAGCCACCTCTCCAGCCCACTTTTTGTTTTTTTCAGACATGGACCTGGGGCTGGCCAGCAAGTCCCAGGCATCTTCCTGTCTCTGCCTCCCAGGGCTGGGACCCACACTGGGCTTTTTACGCCGGTTCTGGGGAACAAACTCAGGTTTGGTGCTTATGTGGTGAGCACAACAAAAATCCCAGGTTAACCAATGTATGCCAAGCAGAGTCCCCATAGGATTTCTCATGGTGTCTGATGACTTGCTCCAAAGGCCACGGAGATGAGTAACCACAGGTAGAGCCGAGACGACTTATTGGAAGGACGTTCAGGGGAGGGGAAGACTGGTGTGTATCAGATACATTGTAAAATATGAGTCAAAATGCAGCATGGTGCTGTAGAGGCCAGAGCAGCCTGTCACTGCCAGAGAGAGAGATGGACGGGGCCAAGAGCCAGAAAATGAACACGGGAAATGGCTCTGTAAATGGAGGCTAGTGAAGAAGGATGAAGAAGGTGTATCCTGGATATACGACCTCAGTGACTGAATACTAAGTAATCAGAGCAAAGGAAACTGAAGGACTGTGGCCAGGAAAAAGGTGGAGCCCCCCAACCCCCCGCTTTACACCCTTAAACTAAATAAAGGGATATGTGATAGAATGCTCATGACTTTTGCAGCGCATGTCTGTTCCCACAGTTAGAGCCATGGCAGGAGAATCAGGATGTCAAGGTCAGCTATTCTACAAGAGATCTAGCAAGAACCAAGTAAATGTTTAAATCTCTGACCCCTTCTTTTAAAGATTCAGCATAAAACCCATGAAGAAAAGTGCAAAGCCATGCATGGTGACATACACCTATAGTAACTGCTGCTCTGGAGACTGAGGTAAGAAGGTCACAGGCTAAGGCCTTCCTGTGCCACAGAGTGAGTTCAAAGCCAGCCTGGGCAACTGAGCAAGCCCTTGTCTCAAAATATAAAGTGAAAAAATAAAAGCAGGAGATACAGCTGGCTGGTAGAGCACCTGCCTAGATGCACGTGATTCAACTGTCAATACTGAAAATAGTATCTATATATAGTATATTATGAACAAAGTTTGAATGTGATGTCTATATGATGAAGATACCTTGGAGTTATATATACAGCAATATTATTGACTTTCCTAATTTTCAAGAAGACTCTAAGTAGAATCTGATATGAAGCATGCTACTGGATGCTGGTATCCTTGGATACTAGCACTGAGGATACGGCCCAGCACCCCATGCTGATCACATACAGTTAAAGAACAGGAAATAACCAGGATGCCTATTCTTTATCCTTCAGGCCTTGTGCTGTTAGCTTGAATTCAGAAAGCCCATGCTTTAAGTCTGGTCTTCAGTTATAGGAAGGTGTGTGGCCCATTAAGAGGTGGAGCTTCCTGGGAAATCTTAAGTCTTTGGGAAGAGTGTTCCCCCCCACCCCCATTCTAATTTGCTTCCTGGACACCAGAAGGCAAACAGCTTTGCTCTATCAATACATCTCCATGGACCCAATGGCAACAGGAATCTAGGAAACAGTGAGCCCAGCAAACCTTCCTTCTATATAAATGTACTGTCTCAGGCATTTCGTCACAGCAATGAAAAAACAGACTCATACACAAGGTAAGCCTGACACTGAGAACTTGGTAACAGATGAAACTCACAGGCAGGCACGTGTGAGCTGGCTCCCTTATTCACTGATGCGGGTAAAGACTGGAATGGGAGTTGGGGGTGGGATTGAGACCTAGCATCTTCTCTAGAGAAGCACTGGCGTGTGTGTGTGTGTGTGTGTGTGTGTGTGTGTGTGTGTGTGTAAACAGAGTTGGGGTAACTATAATAGATGAGAGTGCCTGTTTGCTCACATACTGCTCTAACCATGCTCCATAGTGAGCGTACGTCATCACAGGGGAAACACGAGTTACAGGATGGGATTCACAGAAAAGATCGCTGTGTCTACAAGTCAGAGTTCTCTGTGGGCATGTTCGTGGGCATAGGGCAGGTGCAGTTTTGTGGGGGATGTTTCCGTTCTGGTAAGGTAATGGAGCAGACAATGATGCAGCCACTGCCATGCTATGGCTGGTACCAGTTAATACTCAACCACCTGGACATTTGGTGGAATGTTTTTCTTTTTCCCAGAGAAAAATCTGAGCTTAAAACTGGTCTGAAGGTCACAAACAGCTGGGGATGTTGTTCGGTGACAGAATGCTTATCCAGTTCATGTGAGATTCTGGGTTTCAGTCCTAGCACTTCTAACAGACAGACAGACAGACAAACAACAATAAGCCTTAATGTAATGAGAGAATATAGCCATGTCAGTATTGCCTAGCAAATAAAGACTAGGAAGAACTCGGGGTATGACTGGCTTCTTAGATAGAGCAAAAGGGAGTGAGAGCTTGAACAGGATGCACGGTGGCCCTACCTTGCTCAAAGGCTGCCCTCAGTCTTGCTGGGAAGTCCCCATGCCCAGAAGAAAAGTTATATAATTTCACACTGGGAGTGAGGGGTGGCTGGAGAGAAGGTTAAGAGCAATTGTGCTCCTGCAGAGGACCCAGGTTTGATTCCCAGCACCCTCATGGGGTTCTCAACAGTCTGTAACTCCAGTCCCAGAGGATCTGATGTCCTCTTCTGGCCTCCTTGGGTACCAGACATGCATATAATACACATATGTACATGCAGACAAAACAGCCATATACATAAAATTAAAAGTTAAAAACAGTTTTCACGTTGAGAATAAATGACTTTAATGCTCAGCCCTATCCAACACTGACATCACCCTCCCCGAGGCTCAGGTGAGAGGTGGCAGAAAGAACATCAGAACAGCAGGGCAGGAACAGAGAGAGGGATGAACATCAGGGCAGGAACAGAGAGAGGGATGAACATCAGGGTAGGAACAGAGAGAGGGATGAACAGCAGGGCAGGAACAGAGAGAGGGATGAACATCAGGGCAGGAACAGAGAGAGGGATGAACATCAGGGTAGGAACAGAGAGAGGGATGAACAGCAGGGCAGGAACAGAGAGAGGGATGAACATCAGGGCAGGAACAGAGAGAGGGATGAACATCAGGGTAGGAACAGAGAGAGGGATGAACAGCAGGGCAGGAACAGAGAGAGGGATGAACAGCAGGGCAGGAACAGAGAGAGGGATGAACAGCAGGGCAGGAACAGAGAGAGGGATGAACAGCAGGGCAGGAACAGAGAGAGGGATGAACAGCAGGGCAGGAACAGAGAGAGGGCTGTGAGAGCTGCCGCCTTCAGGAGTGCTCATGAGCTCACTGCAGCTGGGGTCACCTGCCCAAGGTCAGTCAATATTCCAGCAAGTAACACTATTTGGATTCAGCGGTTTGCCACAAAAAAGGGGGGAGGATGTGAAAGAGGGGAGATGTGTGGGTGGGGTCAGGAAGGTGTCGGTGGAAGGAGAGCAGATATGATCAAGGTACACCGAACATGCGAGAAATTGTCAAATAATTTTAAAATTACTTAAAAGTTTCACTGTTGGTTTCACATTTAAATGGCAGTATATGTTGAAGTTTTTTAGGAGTCCAACTATACAATTTACCCAACAACTTGTGACCAAAGTTAAACCCATTTAAAAAAGAAGAAGCTAAATCATATGTAAACTAAATCTGAGACAGTGTGTAAGTTAAGCCAGGCCCAGGCAGGCTTCATAAGTCCTGAGGCTCACGGTACAGAAAGTTCTGGAGAGGCAGGAGTGGTATGCCTGGTGCTGGGCCTTTGTCAGCCAGCTGACCCGACCTCCTGCTGTGGATCTGAGAGCTGCTTTAATCTCTCAGCTACTCAGTCACAGGCCCACAAGACTCACCCAGGCACTGAGGGCAAGAGACGCCAAGACAGGCCTGAGCCACAGCAGTAGGGTAGGAGGTACATCCACTGTATCCGACAGAGAGAGGGCTGAAAGGGTGTGAACACACCTTACCTCAGAAAGAGAGGGGACTGACAGGATACACACACTGTACCCAGGAGGGAGAGGGCTGTACACACATATATACACACGCACAAACCCAGAGTGAGGGTCTTCATAGTGACGGGATATGAGACTTAGGGGGAGAGGGTGGTCTCCCTGGTCAGGTGGAAAGGACCAGTCCTCAGGGGGGAAATGGCCAAATGATGGTTTGTTACACCATCAGGTGAAACAAAATCTTTGAGAGAACCAACTTAAAAACAGAGATTTGTTTTGGTTCACAGTGTTAGGGGGATCAGTGTATGGTCAGTTGACCCCATTGCTCTGGACCTGTTAGTACAGCAGATTCATAGAAGATGCAAAACAGTTCCTCCTCATAGCCAGGAAGCAAAGCAGAGTAAGTTGGGGGATCCTGGTTAGGTGGGGTTTTGTTTGTGTGTTTTTGTGTTTGTTTTGTTTTTTCTCAACTTGACATAAGCTGAAGTCAAATGGGAAAAGAAACTGTAGTGGTTTAAGAAGAATGGCCCCCACAGGCTCATATATTTGAATGCTTAGTCACCAGGAAGGGTAACTCTGACAACATTACAAAGATTAGGAGACCTTGTTGGAAGGAGGTGTGCCCCTGGGCTTTGAGGTTTTAAAAGCCCAGGCCAGGCCCAGTTCCCTCCCTCTGCCTGCAGATCAGGATGCTGCTCTCAGTTGCTTCTCCAGCACCATGTCCGCCTGGGTGCCACCAGGCCTCCTGCCATGACGATAACAGACTGAGCCTCTGAAATGACTGAACAGCAGGGTGGGCATCACATCCACAGTACCCAAAAGAGAGCGGGCTGGAGGGTGGTACACACACTGTGCTTGAGAACAGAGGGTGCAAGCCCCAGTGAAACACTTTCTCTTTTAAGAGCTGCCTTGGTTGTGGTGGCTTTTCACAGCAGTGGAACAGTAACTAAGGCAGGGACCTCCGCTGAGGGAATGCCTCCACCAGACTGGCCTGTGGACAAGTCTGAGGCATTTCCTTTATTAAAGACTGGTGTGGGAGGACCCAGCCCACTATGCAGTGTCACCCCTGGAACAGTCCTGGACTGGATAAGAAAGCAGGCAGGGCAAACCAGTAAGTAGCGCTCCTCCATGATCTTTCTGCTTCAGTTCCTGCCTCTAGCTTCCTGCCTTGAGTTCCTGTCCTGACTTTCCCTCAGTGATGAACTATAACCTGTAAGATGAAATAAATCTCTTCTTCCTCAAGTTACTTTTGGTCATGCTGTTTGCCACATAAACGAAACCTGACTAAGATATAAGGGGTGCCCCAGGCAGCATTCCTCCACTGCAGTGGGCCAGGTGCATTCTGAAGAACCATGTGTAAGGAGAGGACCATAAGGCCATTCCAACTTGCTGTTTGGGTGGGTGCCTCTGGGAGAGGCCAATACTATGACCTGGACACAGGAAGAATAGGTATCACTAACGAACAAGGACACACAGCCCAGCCAGGGCTGTTCAACTGACAGGTGATGTAGAGTCTAAACAGTCTACATCCTTTGTGCCACCAGATGCCACCTCTACTCAGAGAAGCTCACTAGATTCTGGACTGCAGTACCTAAGAGACAGCTGTATGCCCAGACTTCCTTCTTGCCTGAGCCTACCTTGCCCTCATCTGTTTCTGCCTTGGGTACCATGGCTTTAGTTCACTGTGAAAAGGGCCTAAATAGTACTGAGCCCACAGAGGGCCTGGCAGGAGGAGGTGCAGTGTAAGAGGGGCATGAAGGTCTCTGTCAAAGGTTGAGATAGGATAGGTTAAGCAGCAGGGGCAGGACTAATGGGGGATTTTCCAGGCAGGAATGATCCATTAGGCCCCAGGAAGATTAAGTGAGGTCACCGGAAGAAAGCAGAGGTGGGGTGTGTCCATCTGGGGAGCACCGGGCTGACCCAGGGAAACACGGTGTTGGTGTACGTGTGGGAAGAAGCCCACTAGCAAACGCAGGACAAGTCTGATACTGAGTACACTCAGTCTCCTAAGAATTTGGCTTAGAAAGCAGGCAGTGGGGAAACTGCAGGGACCACAGACCTAAAGGCATCTCTGGGCAGGTATGGTGGCTCCCTGCGATGCTCTTCACTGGGCTACAGATATGGTCTGCTGGGTAGATGGGTGGCCAAATGGACACCTGTCCTCCAAAGTGAGTCCAGAGTACAGGGACCAGGCTCAATGGCCTCCCTCTTCCTACCCAGAAAGGCAGGCCACAGATCTACAGGGGAGTGGGAAGGAGAGGCATTGAGGTAATGCTCCAGGACTCACCTGAACCACAGCGAGGTTGCTGCTGATGATTTTGTATCTCTCCTGGCGGTCATCGATTTGCCCAGTATTGGCCTAGCACACAGAGATAAGGGCAGCGTATCAGTCTGGTTGATCTGGAGAGGCCAGTCCTTCTGGACATAGCCAGCCTCTCTCAGGAAACAAATCAGAACAGATTATGCCACTAAGCTTTCTAGACGGTGACCTACCTCCACCCTTTAACATTTCCTTTTTACCTGTGTGTGTGTGTGTGTGTGTGTGTGTGTAAGTATGTGCACATGTGAGTGTAAATGCCTGAGGAGTCCAGAAGAGGAGGTCAGGTTCCCTGGAGCTAGTGACTGGAAGTTGTGAGCTGCCCAGTGTGGGCTCCTGGAACTAAATCCAGGTCCTCTGCAAGAGCAGTGTGCTCTCTTAACTGATGAGTCAGCTCTCCAACCTTTTATGAATTGACCTAGACACCTCTCCCCGACCCCACCACCACCCCAAATTTGTTTATTTTAATTTTCTGTGTATGGCTGTTTTGCCTGTGCTATATTTGTGCACTATGTATATGTGGTGCCTGTGAAGGACAGAAGAGGGTGTGAGGTTCCCTTGGACTTGAGTTACAGATGCTTGTGAGTTTTTCTATGGATGCCAGGAACCAAACTCAAATCCTTTGGGGTTCTCTGGAAGAGGACCAAGCCATCTCTTCAGTTCCTGGCCTGGCCTCTTTTGTGGAGAAACAGCACTATACAACTATAGTTGGAGACACTGACGTTCCACAGTGTGTGATGCACACAGCAGATGTTCATCTCTGGCCCTTCTCCATCAGCTTTGGGACTCTCTTTCTCAGGCCCTTGAACACAATATACCCTGAACACACTACTGTCCTTTTCATGTGCAGGATGCTAGTGGCCACTGGACAAAGGGAATACCCGCTGTATTAACAGGAGGGTAACAACACAATCCCTGGGGATGTCTGGAAGAGAGGAGAAGAGCTGGCCGAGGTAGGACCTGTGTTGGCTATAGAGCCAAGTGCAGACAGCCACAATGACAGGGGACGGAAGGGATATAAGAACAGAGGTGGTTAATGGGCAACTGAGAGCCCCTCCTTGTTCCTGCCTCAGAATCTTCCTTTGAAATGTACCATCCACTGAAGCAATCATGTGTATGTGCCAGGGAGTGGAGAGTATGGCCTAGGGTCCAGGTGGCAGCATGCAGACTCTGGGGAACAGAGACACAGAAAGTCAGAAGTGAAGGCACTGGGGCACTGTGCTGGTCCCTCAGCAGCTCAGGGTGACAATGGAAAAACATTACAAAAAGTGAGAGGAGATGGGAACAGCCCGATAGACACCAAAGCCCAATGAGGCTTGTGTGGGCGGAGATTCTAGTTCCTGCACAAACCACTGAGAGGGGTTAACACTGAGGGTAACCTCCTGTCCCCAAATTGCAAGTGACCTGAGACACCCAACTGCCACTTACAGAAGTGGAGAGTCGAGACGCCAGCGTCATTTCCAGGTTTCCCTTCAGGCCGACGAGGGGAGGCACCAACGTCAGCAGGTCTTTAACATCTCTGAACACTGGCCAGTGCTGGAAGAGAAGGAAGAAGGAGATGTGGCCACAGTGTCTGCACAGTTCTGCAGACATCTGCAGAGAACCTTCAGTCAATGGCCTTGCACGCCCTTGTGAATCAACCTGGAAGACTGACCGAGCAGTGTCCTAAATGTCTTATTTTGAGACAGGGTCTCTATAGATTGCCCAGGGTACCCTGGAACTCACTCTGTAGACTAGGCTGGCTGTGAACTCAGAGATCTGCCTGCCTTCTGCCTCCCCAGTGCTGGGATTAAAGGCATGTGCTGCCCTATAATTAGCCTAAATTGTTTTAAGTGAAACACAAAGCAGGACATTTTAAATATCATTAACCAAATCAGCAGCTGTGGGCTCCCTCCTGCCTCCTATCCTCAGAGGCCAGGAAAAGGCAGGGCTAGACTGGAGGCCAGTGGTCTGGCCCAGCGCGGTCTGAGAATGTGCCAGTGTGCAGTAACAGTTTTTTAGACATTGGATTGACTCACAATTCAGTTATTTCTCCTTATTTGGGAGGCCTGGAGAAACTCTGCTAAACTGACTGGTAGGGGCACTTTGACAGGGTTTCTCAGGTGCCACCCAGCATCCCGCTGGAGCCTGGGCTGTCTAGATCAGGAAAGCCCATTTGATAGAGACCCTGAGTCTCCTTCAAACATGGAAGCAATAACACCTGAAAAGGCAGAGTAGCCAGGATGTGTTGAGAAAGCTGGGAAAGAGAGGAGGTGTTTGCGTGATGGACGCCCTCCTCTCCTCGCCCGCAGATCTGATTTAAGTAGGACCTCAACAGATTAAGATCTTAATGTGGTGGGGTTCTAGGTTCTAGGCCTAAAGACAAATTCCTTCTTTTCTGAAGGGGGCCCTGGGCTCAGTCACAAATTTCCCCAGGAAAGAGTAGCTAAAGAGGCACAGACACGTCACCTCTGGGGAAAGCAGGAGTCACCGGCAGGCAGCAATGCCTTGGAGGCATGACGGGAGAAGGTCTAGCCAGAGGCTCTGTAGAAGCCTTATCTTTGTATTTCTCCACTGGGTAGGAGCAAAATGTCGTCTTAACGTGCATTGCTTTTTAGCGAGAGTCTGAACATTTTACCCTGTTCATACTGTTGATTCCCTCTCGAAAATGATGTTTTATGCATTGGACCACATTTATCCCTTTGTTTGGATCTTTCATAATACAGACATTAGCCCTTTAAGAACTACATGCTATTTCCTGATCTCAGACGAAGAACTACGTTGGAGGCAGAGGCCCACCTGCAGGGGCCCCCCCTTATCAGTCCAGCTACTGCCTCCCCGTTCTCTGCAGCAGGGGCCTCAGGTCTGTGCATAGCTGCCTATCAGCCCTGCGCACCCCTCGGGCACACACCACCCACACCATCACACACACACTCCTACCCCTGGCCAGGGCTGTCTGGCACACCCTGTCCTTTCCTAGCACATGTCCTCTGCCCCAGCTCTCACCCACCATCCTCTGCCTCCCCCATAGCCTGGTGCATATCCTCCCGGCCACACACAAGGCCAAACATCTAATAGCCCCCACATCAGAACAAACTCTGTCTCTCTTCCTTCAACTCTCTCCTCTCTCAGTGCCAGGGACTCCTGACCAAGTTCCCATTCTCCTCGTCACAGCTCAGTGGTGTGCCCTCTTGGCTACAGTATTCTCTCCCTTGGGGATATGCTGTGTGTGTGTGTGTGTGTGTGTGTGTGTGTGTGTGTGTGTGTGTGAATGGACTCTTCTAGCCCTCTCTGCTGCCCTCACCCCTGTAGAACAGTTTGAGGAGGCCTGCCTCTGAACTTGTTCTCTGCCCTAGCTCCCTGCTGGTCTCCCTAACTCGCTTCCTTCTCCTGACCCAGTCACACTTCTGATTCTCCCTTCTCTTTACACCATCTCTCTTTCAAGGCTTGTGTTAATCCCAGCACCCAGTCCACCTCCCCACAGTGCCGCGCCTCATGAGGGAGGGAGGGAGATTTGACCCCCATGGCCCCAGATTCTAGCTGCTATGCTACCTTGGGTTCGGGCTGAGCCAATTCTGACCATGAAACTGACTGATGGTGCTGGGGATGGAACCCAGCGCCTTGCATGAGCTAGGGGAGTGCTCTATCCTGGGACTATATCCATAGCCCTGGCTGAGCTTGTCAGGAATCACAGGACAAGAAGGAAGATGAGCTGGGACAACATCAACAGAGACTACTAGCTAAACTGTGTCCCCCAAATTGACAGGCGGCAGCTGTAACGACACAGTGTTTAGAGACAGGGTCCTCAAAGAGAGGCTGAGTTAAGAAAGTCATAGGTGGGTGATCCCCAATCCTACAAGACTGGTATCTCACAAGCAAAAATTAGGGCACAGATATGCAAAGAGAGGTGACCATGTGGGGCACAGGGGGAAAATGGTATTACTGGCTTAGGACGTCAACATTGCCAACACCTGACATCTCAGACTTCTAACCCCTAGAGACAATGTCAATTTCTGTGGGGTACACTGCCTGGCCTCAGGTGCTCTACTGCAGCCCCGGCAAACAGAGGCAGATGACAAAGGGGATAACGTTGATGTCCTGACCACCCAGATCCAGAATGGTTCTTTCTCCAGGCTTCTTTTGTGTCCTTGATGGCACTTTGGTCTGACTGATGCCCTGGGCTCCTTGACATACCCAGGATCCCTCCCACCTTATGGCTGTAAGCTGACCATATGGGAACTTCAACTCACCATCTCCAGACTCCTGTCTCTTCCCTGGGCCTGTCTCTTCTCCTGACCACTTCCTGTTCTGCCCAGCAGGATTTAACCCCTTCTCCTCCCCAATCTAACTTCAAGTCATCCAAACTTTTAAATTCTGCTACTGATCTCTCAAACACTTTAAAAATGTCTCTCCTGACACAGGTGAGGTAGGAGTGCTCGTGGGAGGTTGAGGTAGCCTGTGGTACTGGGAGAGAGCCTCCCTTGCTCTCTCCTCCCCCACATTGTTGACATTGCTGCCAGGACTGAGTTTTGTGACATAAGCACAATCACATCACCTAGTCACTTCTGACCCTGCACTGCCAACTCCATGCCTGAGTATGCACCCAACTCTGGTCATTAAACTTGTTCAGGGATGTGGCTGGCACACCACACTTCATGCACAGCCAAACACAAGTACAGGCTGTCAGAAAGAGGGCCCCCTGGACAGCATGACTAGGTGGTGGTTAGACCGGTGTCCCCTCCTGCATTTCACCATGCAGTGTGCACCAACCAGACAGTTTGCTTATGGCTCTGCTAATGATCCAGTAACACAGAGGCAACACTCTATAAACAAAAAGCCAAGCCCCTTTGCCCTCAGTGTAAACTTCACCTCCGGGGTGAAGTGGACAGAGGGCCTTCCAGTTAGCAGTGACTACACTCAGGACACAAGCCACCCATGCATTCACAAACCCCATGTCTCTGCCTGGAGTTCACTCCTTCCCACAGTGTAGAAATGGCCACATTGTTCTCCAAGGCCCACTCAAATGGTCCTGTCCTGTTCCCTCTGGAGATCCCTGACCTGCAGGAGGATGAGGCTACCTCTCCTTCATACAGGCTGCCTCACGCCACCTCCACCGGCTGCCCACTGACTGACAAGCTAGCCTTCTGGAAGCCTACAGCAACTGAAGCGTTGAGAGGAGGGAGTGGATGGCAGGCCAGGGATGACTGAGCTCACGCTGTGCAGCCTGGCAAAGCCCAGTCTCTGAGGATTAGCGTTTGTGGCAGCTTCAGGTAGGGGCAGAGGACACCACGGAAGCAGGCTGCACAAACTCTCTAGGAACAGACTGATCCCAGCATTCTGAAGAGCCAGTGAACAAGCAAAAACCAAGTGCCCTGGAGTTACTGACACGCCCTCCAACAGTACCGGGGCTGTGGTACAACTCAGTGGTATGGTGCACGCCCGGCACGATTCCATCTCCAGCACCACAACCACATACAAGTTAAATTTAAAAAGAATTAACAGCAGCGTTATTACATGATTCTATACATTTGTGCATATATGCATATTGAAAATAATTTTGTCCACCACCAAATTCATGGACTGCAACCATAACTTGCAGGACCTTCAGATGCAAGTGTCTAGAGACAGAAGTGGGGTCGGGGCTGAGTGAAGGAGGTCACGGGTGGGTGAGCCCCAGTCCTCCATGACGGTTACCTCACAAGCAAGGATAGGGGACAGACCTGCAGAGAGGGACAACCTGTGAAGCACATTGAGAAGATGACCCTAAGGATGACCACACCAACCCCACTAACTCCTCACCTCAGACTTCCAGTTTCCAGAACCTTGACGACTTCTGATGGTCATCCTTCCTCCATGACTGACACTCTGTCTAGTTTTCCTAATGCAACACTTATGCTCCATAACAGAGGCCGGAGGTGACAGACAGTGGAATTCACTCAACAATAGTGAATCCTAAACCAGATTCAGCAAATGCCCCGCTAGATGGAAAGTGCCACCTTGTGGGGAGATCTGGGGGTATATGGGACTCCCAGGCCCTGCTTTCCCCTCCCTCAAGGAGCTATGTGGAGACTCTGGAGAGGTAGGTCTGTCAATCAGCTCTGCCTATCACCCAGACCATAGAGATCTGCAAGCTCCTTGCTGCTTACAACTGCTGCTTACAACTGCTCCTCACAACTCAGAGAGGCAGGTGCTTTCATTATTCCTGATTTACAAAAGGGGAAACTGAGGCAGAGAGGCATTAAAGACTCCTGTGCCTAATAAGCTCACACTCGGTGGCAGATGACAGAGACTGCTGTGGGCTCGCAAAGGCTGCCTTTGAGGGCTATCAAGGGTCATCGCTGTGACTGTTAAGATGCTGGGAGCCCAAGGTATCTGATTCTCACCAGCATGGCTGGTGCTGGACCCCAGCTCGGACCTGCCACCCACAGGGAGCACCCTGGTTCCTGCCCTCCACCCTGTCTGTCCCCTCTCTCCCTTGGAGCCCTGTACGTACTTGGACAGTGTTCATCACCAAGCCAGCCGTCATCATGCCCAGGCCGGACAACAGTATAGGTATGGCAACCTGGCAGGTGGTGGTGAGGACAGACTCAGGGAGGACCCCATGAGGGGAGCGGGTGAGCTCACAGCTGAAGCCTCGAAGCTTCTTGCCCTGAAAGCGGAACTCAAGGCTGAGCTGAGTGACGACCATGGTTGGGCCCCAGTCGCGTCAGTCCTCTCTCCTCCCTGCCCTCCAAGGTTCTCTTCTGCAGAGGTCCACACAGACAGAAGTTTTCCAGGAAGCGCCACAGTGGGTCTCTGAGAGTCCCTTGGCTGATGGCCAGAGCAAACAAGGCCAGACCTGCTCAGAGCCTCATTCAGGAGGCTGCCGGTGTCCTCTGTCCATTCCACTGGTCAGGTTCTCTTCAGAGTGCAGCTGTGGATCTGCCAGGACCTCCCTCTTCCAGCCTGCCAGAGAGGCTCACTGTCCCTCAGCAGCGACCTTGACAGTGTCCAGTAGTCCAGCCCACACTAGCCAGGCTGGGCAGGGACACAACCCACATAGGCCTGGCCCTGAAGTACCCACGCAGAAGTCAGCACCACCCGCTGTGTCCTCTGCACACGTGCCATGGGCTGCTTTGCTCTGGCAAAGAAGGGTCCGGAGACCACAGCTCCAGGGATACTCACCCAGGCCCACGCACGGGGTTCTGTCCTGCAAGGTCAAGGACTCTGAGGGACTGAAAGATGAAAGTGACACCTGTAGTCAGCTCTATGCCAGTGTGTGCGGGGGTGGGGGGTGGGGTCACAGCCACAGTATAAAGTTGTGCTCACAGAACTGTGGCCCTGCTTTCCCTAAAGGCCTGGAAGACTTTATCCTGCTTGCTTCTGCTCAGGAAGATCAGACCCACCAGAGGGAAGGGGCTTGTCTGGGAAGCTGCACTGGAGTCTAGGGATGCTGAGAGGGTCCCTTTGTATATGCCACTGACCAGGAGGAACACTTTTAGGCCTAAGGGCCCACAGAATACAAACTGAGGTCCCTACCAGCAAAGGTCCCAAGTTGAAGGTCTGACAGACTCCTACTAATCCAGGGTTCACCTCGGGGTCCTGGCCTCCCCTCTGTCCCGTTCCTACCGCATCACCCGCTCAGACACCTTGCCTCCTTCTCCTTTCACAGATCGTCTGTTTCATGCTCAAGTTCAAACTCCTTTATCTCCCCAGGCAGAACTTCCTCCCTAACTAACTGCCCCCCTCCCGCCAGCCTGCTTGCCCCGGAAATCCTCAACACATCTTCACTTACTCTCTTCTGCTCATTTGTCTGGAGTTTTAAGTTTGCCGCAGGAGGAAGATGTGCAGGCTGTAAACTTCGGTCCTGGTTCTGGTAGGCCAGCCCTACCTCTCCTAACTGCTTAGCCAGCAGCTCAGGGTGAAGAAGATACCACATGGGGTAGTTTCCGAGCTTCTCTGTCTCTTGGCACACACATGTTTGAAAGCCAAGCGGTCAGACCACACGAAGAGGCTGTGTGCAGTGAGTGAGACGCCATGGGCCAGGATCTGCCCACGGCCATTGGGCCCTGCCATTGGGATGCTTAAACTATCACTGATTGGTATTGGTATGGGAATGGGTTGGTATGGGAGGAGCTTCTGAGTTTGGGATCCTGAGCCATACAGCAGCCTAGAACTGGACCCCTGAACCTTCCCCATGCTCTATATTTTCTTCATCCCAGATGCACCAACCTCTCCATTAGCCCCCAGCCTCTCCACCAGCCCCCAGCTTCTTCACTAGCCCCCAGACTCTCCACCAGTTCCTCCACCAGCTTCTCGACCAGCCCCAGCCTCTCCACAAGCCCCCAGCCCCTCCACCAGCTTCTCCACCAGCTCCAGCCTCTCCACCAGCCTCTCCACTAGCCCCCAGCCTCCCCACCAGCCTCAGCCTCTTCACTAGCCCCCAGCCTCTCCACTAACCTCTCCACCAGCCTATAGCCTCTCCACTAGCCCCTGGCCTCTCCACCAGCCCCCAACCTCTCCACTAGCCCCCAGCCTCTCCACCAGCTTCTCCACCAGCCCCCAGCCTCTCTACCAGCTTCTCCACCAGCCCCCAGCTTCTCCACTAGCCCCCAGCCTCTCCATCATCTCTAGCCTCTTCTGAGCTTCCAGACTATCCCTCTCAGCCTCCTGTGCAGGAGCAAGTACCCTAAACTCCCCAATTTTCAGGGCAGTTTCTCCCATAGTGCTTCTCCCATTGCACCTCAGTGAACATCTGCCAGAAAAGCATGTGGAGCACAGACACTCTCATTGCAGTCCTACATCCAATCTGTTGCCCTCAAAGTTTTCCCTGATCTGTCTTCTCAGCTCCAGCATAGGAGACCATATCAGTCACGATCCTGTGGCTTCTCACCCATCCCCCCCCAACAACAACACTTGCTCTCCCTATCAGCAACCCACATGGGCATTCTAGGGAGGAACCCTCATGACATGGGAATGGCATGCAAGTGAGTCTCACCTTCTGAAAGGACATCCATCCCTGAGCCACCTCTGTCTGAGCACACAGCCATGTTACCCTGCATACCCCTGGAAGGAACTTCTCATGGACCCCTCTGTCATGCTATGGTCCTCACACCTTTGGCTGGTCTCAATAGCGATTGTCCTTGTGGCCAGCTAAGGTGCCTCTTGATCTCTGAGCCAAAGCCCCGCAGCTCCTTACCCAGAATCTCTAAGAACAAGCAAGAATCACAGTGGCTCTGCGGAAGTATGAACAGGAACAGTTAACCATCCCTCCCTAGAAGAAGCCTGTCCGGGCAGTCCTGCTGTGGTTTGGGAGCAAGGAAGTCACTCTTGGCCATGCTCTACAAAGCCCTTCACGCCACTCACTGGACAGAACACCTCCCTGCGTTCACAGCTTATGATACCCACTTTTTGCAAAAGAAGAATTTAAGGCTCCAGGAGGGTTTGTCTTCAATCACAAAGTGCACTAATGCTCAAGGAAAACAATGACCTTTCCCCTACCATCCCTCTTCCCTCCCCACTCCCCACCAAGAAGGTGTAGTTTAATGGGAGAACACATGCCCAGCATCCACCTAGGCAGTCCTCCCTATGGTCTGTGGTCTGGCCTGGTCTAAACACAAGTTAGTGTGGAACCGCAGAGAAAAGGCCTGTAGAAGCCACTGGTGTCATCACACTGGCTGGATTGAGACAATCTCTACAGGTTGGTGATGAGCTGGCTGGCTGCTGAACACAGAGAAGAACCATCCCCAGGCACAGATATGTCATCGGCATTTTATGCTAGCATTGGCACCTTCCACAAGGTCACTCTAGCTTGGGATCATCCATCTAAACAGGACTCACTCAGCCACACACATTGGCTCCCTGAAACATTCTTACCAGAACAGGAAAGTCTCAGCCTTGGAGAAACACACAGTAGAGAAGTGGGTGAGGGAAAGTGAAGGAGGGATGGAGGAATGGAGGAAGGGTGGGGGAGAGAGAAAGAGGGAGAGGTGTTTAGGGAGGTAATAAAACCCAAAGCTGAAGTGTTCATCTGTGGTGGGCAGGAGGATTACAGTGACCCTTTTGGCTTTCAGTGTGTGCTGACTATTGTAATGACTTGCTTATAGGACTATTAAGCTTTCAGCAGAAATAAATAAAAGAATGTACTCGTGTGAGAAATGGTACTTTCCCCGGGAAAGCTGAGAACAACAGACGTCAACACGGCTTACTGGGTCACAACACAGAACATCTCAATGTGATTTTAAAAATAGTTCCAGCACGGTGGAAAATCTCATAGCCTGACTGGGCATCGTTCAGATCTGGGTCAAGCATCAAGTGGCTTCCTGGGTGACCTTGCACAGTCCTTCTGATCCCTGGGCCTCCAGCCTGTCCTAGAGTCCTGGACATGAGGGACTGTAGCCCATCGGTAGCTCCGACTCCCCCACCCACCCCGGGAGGGAGAGTGTCAGCATAAGTGAGGTCAGGGTCTGTCCCTAACACGGTGGGAGGGAGAGCACACAGGGCTTTGGCATCGCATCACCAATCCTAGCTTGCCAGGCCTCCTCACCAGCATCTCCACCAGGAGACCTTGGGTAACTTCCCTCTCTCCTGGGCTGTGCTGGGATAGCTTAGCTGTTCTGTCTGGCCTTGTTGCTGTCTGGCTTGGACACGTGCATATGTTGACTCTCCCCACTCGAGCACGAGTGCCGCAGGAGGGTGACCTGTTTGTCTATCTTGTTTACCAGGACCTTGTGCATGTTGCCAGAATGAACAAATGAATGAGTGAATGAATGAATAAATAGACTGGCAGAAACAACAAGGAAAAGTAACCTGGTAGGCGACCCTGGGGTATAAGTGAGCAGGAAAGCACCTGCCTCACGTGCTCATGGCCTTCGTGCCAGCCTCAGCATCACAAGAGAGAAAGGAAGCCCTTCCCACAGGCAGTGGACATATGATGACATAGCACTGTCCCCAACACTTACTCAAGCTGGCAGGGCTCTGAGTAGCCAAACCAGGAGTTCCCCTGTGGCTCTCGCTCTTGTGGGCAAGGTCTCCAGCCTGATGCCCTCCTCAGCAAGTAGCCCAGTGAGGTGGCTTGAACAGGTTTGGCTCCCATTGTTGCAGCAATAGAACCCCTAAGATACCTAGGAACACCCCTTCCTCAGTAAGGTCCCCAGGGAAATGTCCTCCATACTGAGGGGTCCAAGCCGGGAGCCTGCCTGTCCCTGAATGAAGGATAGTCTGCTAGCCCAAGAGATTTCCAAGAAAGCTCTTCTGCCTTCCTGCAGGAAGTGGCTCCCATCCTTCCATTCCACAGAGCGAGGCCTGCCTCCTTATCCTAGCCAGCTCCTCACATATGTGCTGGCATCCCCCCTCCTCAGACTGTGAGTGTGGGAGACCAAGAAGTGCTGTGGCTCTCACTTGCCCAGCCCTGGGTCCCAGTCATATCTTCATAGCCCAGAGTGGAACCCCTTTTGTCACTAGTGAGGGCTAGCCAGCCAGCCTTAGGCAGGAAGGATTCCAGGATGACCCAGGACACCTGTCCAGTTCTTGCATTGTACTCACTGCTGACTAACTGCTAGAGATGGGTGAGCCCACTGCAGTCGGCTGGAGCGGAGCCTGCTCCTCACAAAACCCACCCTTTCTGCTCTCTTCATGTAGAAGCTCCCCCCAGTTCTCTGCCGCAATGAGAATTATCCCGACTGCGTCTGCTCAGGGTGGGACACCAAGATCTGGCAGGTTCTCCCTGGCACTGTGTCACAGTGGCTCAAGTTAAGTTTTTTCACTAACCCTGGGCTTACCAATTTGGCTGGATTGGCATGTAGCAAACCCCGAGGTTCCTCCAATCTGTCTCTCCATCTTCCCACTAGATTTGTTTGTTTGTTTTTTGAGACAAGGTTTCTCTGTGTAACCATCCTGACTGACCTAGAATTTGTTCTGTAGACCAGACTGGCCTCTAACTCGTAGAGATTCACCTGCCTCTGCTTCCCAAGTGCTAGGATTAAAGGCGTGTGCCACCACTGCCCAGCCCTTGCCACCAGATTGTTATGTGGTGTTGGTGATCCAAGGTTAAGTTTCGATGCTTGCGTGGTAAGCATTTTACCAATGCTTACCCCTTCCAAACACTCCCTTCTCCCCCCATTCCTATAATAGAGCCCTGGAGTCCAGCTAATTTATAAAGGGAAAGGGGTTAGTTTCAGTTTGTGGCTCTAGAATTCTGGGAGCACAGTGCCACCCAGTCAGCTTCTGGAGCTCCACAGGCTGCACTGTGCTACAGCGGAAAGGCAGAGAAGGGAGGCAGGTGGACATGGATGTTGTAAATCAACAAGACAGGAAGCACGAGAAAGCCAAGGAAGCCAAAATCACTTTCTAACAATCTGAGGCCAGACTCAACAGAGTTACATTAGGGACTAAGCCTTAACAAGCGCTGTGGCGGGGGCAAACCACATTCGAGCACAGCATGTAAGCAACGAACACAAACCAGCGAGGAGGTGCGCGTAAGCAAACCACACGATGATGCACAAGGCTGTAGCCTTAGACCAAGCCCCAGTACTCCTGCCGCCCTCTCTGATGCTTTTATACACTCCTGCTGCACTGGGGACAGAAGCAAGAGCAGCAAAGCCTCTGTGGTCAGGTGACCACAACCATGGGCTTCTTCGACAGACTGCACATAAATGAATCAGGTGCCCTGTAGCACCAGAACAGTAGTGAGGAACAGGGTCCTGGGTCAAGCAGCCACTCAGGCAGTGAGAAGGAAAACACCCATATAGCCTTCGGAGAGGCAGGCCCTGGACCACAGAAGCTGTGAGCTTTTGAAGAAGTGTGACATTGTAGTCTGCTGAACTTTAGGTAGTGATAGAAATTAACACATGAAATGCAGTTTCCAACTCATAGGTAGGAGTGTGTGTGTGTGTGTGTGTGTGTCTGTGTCTGTGTATGCAGTAGCTTGGTGGCCAGAGGAGGATGTGGCTGTCCTTCTCTATCACTCTTGACCTTATTCCTTTGAGACAGAGTCTGTTACTGAACCTGCAAGTTTGCCATTTCGGCTAGTACAGTTGACCAGTGAACTCCTGCGATCTGTCTCCATTCCCCAATTCTAGGGTTATCTGGATTGTAAGTGCATCTATCTGTAGCTGTGCCCACTCCTGGCTCCCGCAGGTCTTCACTCTCACACCTGGAACTGCTTCCCCAATCCTCTGGCAGATTGTTAAACACGAGAAAGGCTGGCAATGATCTGCCCACAGGCATTGGGAGATGGGCATCTCCTACAATTTGCTCTGGCCTAGGAAGGAGATTTGGTGACAGCCATCCAAGCTCCATGCAGGCCTGGCAGTCCTGCTTGCCGTGACAGACCCACAGACTGCCTCAGGTGTGTGGGACATGGCTAAGGGTCACACATGATAGCATTTGGTAGCAACATTACATTAAGCTGTTACTATGGGCAACTGTGTACCTCCCAGTGCGTTTGTATAAGTCCTGGTCTTCTACACCTGGAGTGTGGCTATTTCTGGAGATAGGGCCTTCAATAGGGAAGTGAAAAGGAGGTCATTAGCACAGACCTAATACAGCCTGACTGTTATCCATGAGAAGAGGAGAAGACACAAAGGGAAGATTAAAGAGAGGCCTCAGAGGGAAACCACCTTTCAACACCTTGACATTGGCCTTCCAGTCTCTGCAATGGAAACAAACCAGCTTTCTGCTTCTTACTCCCTCTTACAACAAATGAGACAGGAAGCGGTCCAGTGAATCTGGGTGTATCTGTAGGGCATGAGCCCAGTCACTATCCTACTGTGCTTAACTTGCGTTAAGCTGACAGAACCTCACCCAACCCTCCAGCTGGCCTCAGCTGCCCACTCCTCAGGTTTCCCTGCACCAGGTAACTGTCTCTCACCTGGAAAAAGTTCAGAAGCAAGCCAGCCCAGGACAACCCCAGGCCTGCAAGCAGGAAGGGTATTACCACCTGAAAGCCAATGATCAGGGCAGTCTCCCTGCCAGCCTGGGTCTCCAGTGATTTGGCATCCACACATTGGCTCTCAGAGACCTCCAGATGTCCATCTTCAGAAGCCTCTGGGAGTCTTCCTGCATCGTGGCTGGGCGATGGGCCCAGTTCCTTCGGCCTGCTACAGCCTTCCAGCCTCCGCTGTCGGGCCTCCGTCCCTTCCATCAGCACACGGCTAAGCCCAGCAGCCCTAGGAGACACAAAGTGAGAGACAGGGCTGAAGGGCAGAACTCCTGACTCCCCAGGACCTCCATCCATCCACCTGGCAACCACCATTCAGGGCTGACTGTTACAGGCTATTTGAACCCTTAACACACAGCTTTAATCCCTCTGGCTGGAATACAAACTCACCCCTAATCCCAAACAATGAAGGAAACATTAGTTTGAAGAAGGAAGCATCCATATTTGAAAGAGATGTCTAATTGAGTGGTAGAAAAAGTGGCAAATCAGAGAAAGGTTTGACAGAAAAGGCTATACCCAACTCTCACGAGAAGAGAGAGGAAAGGGAAGCTACTTAAGGGAGAGACCGACAGCACAGGAAGAGAGTGCAGGGCAGGAATACAGTAGAGTTCCTGAGAGCAGTGCAGTAGAGTTGAGAGGGAGAGTAGAGCAGAGAGAGAGGGAGAGGGAGACAGTTTTACCAGAAGAATTTTAGAGACAGATTGAAGAGAGAACGAGCTAGACACAGGTAAAGACAGAATGAGCAAGAGAATGAGAAGGAGCCAGAAGATTACAACAGATTGCTAGAGTTAGTTTGAGGCCAAGCAGAGCAATTCAGAGGCCAAGAGAAAAGTCAGTAGAGAAAGACTGAGCCAGAACATCTGAGTTGAACCAGCCAGCTAGAGATCAGAAAGAACAAGGAAGGGTGAGTTTATTCAGCAGCAAGTCTCAGGCTGAAAACATTCTAGGCCTAGATAAGATTGTAGGGAGGCTAGAAGCTTCCAGGACTAGGCCTAGGTTAGCCGACAGAGGCAGTAAGCCTCCCAGATAACAGTTACAATAAGAGAATGAAAGTTACAGCTTCACAGCTTCCAACACCCCAATTCTCTGCCCATGAATGTCATATGCACAGGCCCGAGGATGAAACACACCCATGTGTGCACGAAACGTGCATTGGAGGTAACAGAGTGAGGCTCCCTATCTACCAACCAATCAAAAACCTGATCTGGCACTGAGGAGGAACAGAACACTCATCTAGCATGTACTGGCTTCTATTCTCAGTACCAACATCCAACACGAAAGAGTGAATGACTAGCAAGAAACACAGTCGGAACCACCTTTGTCAGACAGAACTCTGGGAATTAAGCCAAGGCTTGTAGCAACCCAAGGACTGTCAGGAACATTGTGACCTTCACCATATTAGTATCATTCCAACTCAGTCTCATTGCCTTTAGCCTGGAAGATAGGTATCTGAGAGGGTTGATTCTGTCTGCCAATATGATTAGATTAAGAAGTGCCTAGGGCATTGCTGAGGCATGCCTTGCAGAGATGCTTAAGCCTGTCTGTGGGCTGGGGTCTAAGGCTGGATGAAAAGAGAGAAAGGTACTTCCTGAACTTTCCAGATGCAAGCGGGTTCCCACCTGCATGCCCGAGTACCTGTTGCCTCAATGGCCTGTACTCTCTCAAACCTGAGCAAAAATAAATAGCCCTTAAGGTGTTTCTATCAGGTATTTGTTCATAGCAATGAGAAAAGAAACTAAAACCTCAGTTCTCCTTGGGGAGAACCAACAACCAGAGCTTCAGAAGAGTCCTGGTCCTTACACCCATGTGAGGTGCTGAGGGCACTCCCTCTGCAGATTGTCTGGAGACCTCTAGTACTGAAAACCTCTGAAACAATAACAGGCTGATGAAAAGGTTCAAGAGGAACTCCACGGGGGCAGGAGATGTTCCAAGGCCATCTGGGAATGACGTAGGGCTCATGTCCAGTGCTGGACGCAAGTTCAGAAAACGACTGACAGGCATAGGGTGAAGGTGGGGGCGGAGGGGCACTAAGGACTCTAGGGTGAGAGGGGCGGTGGGTGCCTGGATTATCCCTCAGTGGGGACTGTGGACTGGGTGGTGAAACATAATGGGTCACTTGGCAACACAGCCCAGAATGGTGTTCAGTGACTTCAGAAGTCACCAGGCAGCAAGTAGCCATAGCATGTCCTCCTAATAGCAGACTTTCAGTCCCAGAAATGGCTCACTCTTGAGAGAGTGTGGTTTTCAACAACAAATGAGACATAAAAACAAATTCACTTCAACAAACATGAGACACAGAAGCAAGAAGGTACATCTCCAACAGAACAAAGCAGCTAACAGGTAGTGTCCACAGGGAGTACCAGACATGGGCCTGCAGAAAACCACAATGTGGGTCTGTTAACATGTTTAAAGAACTCAAGGAACCCCTTAGCCCAAACTGAAAAAGCCGGTATCGAGTGTGCACACCCCATAGACATTCCCCTCAGGCAGAGACCACCAGTTCAAGGCTATGGAGTACAGTGTGCATGCTTCTGCAGGCAGCCCACGGCTGGAAAGACAGGCAGTGGCTAGCGATGTGCAGGGCTGTGTGTCCCCAGTGACCCCAGCAGGCCCTCCTGGGACCGAGATTTGCCCAGTACCCCAGAACACTGAGAAAGGATGAATCACTATGGTAGAATGTGTTGGCCACTACAAGATGATGGCCAAGCTCACTCGTGATTCCAAAATAGTCCATCCAATCTTCCCTAGGGGACAGCGCTGAGAGAAGACTGCTCGTGTGGGACAAAAATCGCCCTCTGCCACATGCTCAGAGGACAGCCTGGTTCACAGCATCAAAGGGCTAAAAACCAACTTTCTTGTAAATGAAACAAAACAACTCAAAGCTCTCCAAAGAATAGGCCTTCTCCCAAGATTCTGGGAGGGACAGTGAGTCCCATAAGTTGGAGCAACGAGGGAAAAAAATTGAGATGAGATGACCACAGGACCATGGGAAAGCAAGGTGCTTTCAGGACACAAGTGGCTAGCTAAAGTGAAGGAACAGTCGGCCATCATGATCCTAGAGCAGCCGAGTCAGCAGCAAACAGTAGCAAACGCAGTGCAAATGAGATGCATGTAGCCCAGGCTGGCCTGAAACTGGATGTGTAGCCAAGGATGACCTGGAACTTCTGATCCTCCTGCCTCCTCCTCCCATGGAGTGCTGAGATAACACGTATGCACTGCCATGTTCGTGTGGCACAGTAGGAAGGGGGGAGAGTTCTGGATCCAGAGCTTCACACATGCCAGTCAGGCACCTTACCAGCTGAGCCACGTCTGAGGAGGATATGTAAGCCCATCCTGTATGTAAGCAGGATCCAATGGGCCAGTCCAAATATGCTGGAAAAATAAGAACTAGACAGGAAAGCTGAGCTAGCCTAGTGCCTTAGGACCACCAGGCGGAAGGCTGCATTCATGACTGCTGAGCATGTGTGGTCAAGAGAGATAAGCAACTAAAGAGGCCCCTGTTTTCTAAGAACTAGGCAACTAGAAGAGTGGAGCCACATAGCTGGTGCTGGGGACACAGGAAACACACCAGCCCAGCCTGGTGGTCAGCACCTGTAACTCCGGTCACTCAGGAGGCTACGTGTGGCCAGGAATTCAAGGTCAGCCCAGGCAACACAGCAAGTAAGGCCAAACGAGTCCACCATCACTCCTGGCTGACCGCTGATAGTACTGAGATTAAGGTTTGTTATGAATGAGCTTCCAAATATACAGGTCATGATAGAGAATCGGGGCTTTCCAGTCAGGCTGATCCAGAGAAGCCCCTCACTACATTGCATGGCCTGGGTCCCAGTACCCAGCCCATTATAAGCCATGTATAAGAAAATTTCTGCCACTACTGCCCAGAGAGATTGCAATTTTGTCCTGCTTGAATTTGGTGAGGTCCCTAAAATTCTAGAAACACACACACACACGCACACACACACGCACACGTACACACACACAAATAGTAGTGAATTTACAGAAATTAAGGAAAATGGGAAGAATTTCTCTGTTTTCCCCAGGTATATGTGGCGCTGCTGGGGAGGTCTGGGATGCCTGTAGGTGTCAGAACCTCCAGTGTTTAAGTTCCTTATATAACATGTCACCTGCATAAGGCCCAGGCACGCCTTCTAGTTGTGACACTGCCCAACATAGGCCTGTGTTATAGAAATGGCCATGGGGTTCCTCAGCTAATACGACAAGCACAAGGGTCTGTGGATATTCAACAGATACAGCTGTTTCTGCTGAATATTTTCAGGTCCAAGATCAGTGGACTTTACAGACGAGGAAACCCACAGATACAGAGGGCGGCTGGACAGGCACCCCAACCATGATGTCTCTAGGAGAATAATGTACCATTCTTAGTAAGAACCCAAATGTTTGAAGGATTTGTGCAATGTGCATGCCTCACGTCTCATTTGCTCATCGATGGGGTGCAGCCACCAAGAGCAGCAAGGTGTCACACCCCCGGCCAAGATACCCAGTACGAATCTGAAGGTGCCTCCCTCTACAAGAAGACACCTCCAGGTCTCAGGGACAGGAGCAGGGGGTTGCTTTGTTTAGGCTCCCTCTGCTGGCAGGGCAGAGTTTAGACATGGTGAACAGCCAGAGAGAATAGTCAGGAGGACCAAACAAGAAAAAGAATAAAATAAAAAATACATATATAATATATATATTATATATATATAAAGAATTTTGATCCAAAATCACAGATTCAGACCCCTAGAGAGTAAGGGAGAGAGGCAGAGAGAGAGAGAGAGAGAGAGAGAGAGAGAGAGAGAGAGAGAGAGAGAGAGAGAGAGAGAGAGAGAGAGATATCAATCCAAGAGTATCAAAGTTCAAACATACTACAGGGCAAAATTCTGAATGAAATTTACAAGACAGTAAGTTTAGAACCATCGAGGTGGCTCAGCAGGTGAAGGAGCTTGCCACCAAGCCTGACAACCCGAGTTTAGTCCCTGGGATCCACATGGTGGAAGGAGAGAACCAACTGACTCTAAGTTGTCCCCTGACTTCCACAAGTACACTGTCACACACACACGAATAAATAAATATGAATTTAAAACTCCTAAATGTCTAGAAGAAAATATTTGGTTGGGCGTAAAAGGTGAAAGGCTGGGCTGCCGTGGAGGTCCCCTGGGGAAAGTGAAGCTAGGGGCAGAAGTAGCCAAAAGCAACCTTGCTGAAGTGCTCTGCTTCTCCACTAGAGGGCACCAAGGCCCATGCAAACAAAAGGCCGCACACCTGCCAACTGGCAGTGACCCTCACTGCACATGCACCCTGGCCAGGGTGTGCAATGGGGATCAAGTCAGTTCCCTGACCTGGCTCAGCCTAGCAGTCAGTGTCCAGTAGTCACCTGCACCAGTCGGGGATATCCCGGCCCATCAGCAGGGACCTCTATCCTATGAAGGTGACTGAAGATTCACTGGGAATGTTCAAGTGTCTAATGAGAATAACGTCACTGGTGCCATTAAAAATTAAACAGGTGAACAACCAGGCCCTGTGGGACAAGCAGAGGTGGCACAGAGGAGGAGTGGGCACCAATTCTAGGAAAACTCTGCTTTTAGCCCAAGGTATGCTGGGGGCTTAGTGGAGAAGGGTACTAACTGCAGTGTGGGATCCTAGGGTGGGCCCAGGGTCAGCTAACCCCTAAGTACACCAGGTAGAGTTTGGTCACCTTGAGAAAGTGGGTGCTATACACAAGCATCAAGGCTCAACACCAAGTGAGGAGTTCAGGAAACATCAGCCCTGGATAATAGTGATTAAAGACCCTCCTGTGAGTAAGCTGGCTTTGAAAGGAGATGGGACAGGGCTGGCTGACAGAGCCTGACATACTCTATGAAGCTTCCTAAGCTGGTAACAGGGGTGGTGTGTCATTCAGACACTAAACATTCAGAAGCATCATACTGCCCGGCGAGACTGGCCTTAAACACAGGCCTGTGAGCAGGTATTCAGCATTCAGGTACCAAACATCCTCTGGGAGGTCTGATTCCGGCACAGCACACAAAGCGATGCTCACTTGACTGGACAGGGAGATTCTAACCACAAGGCAGGCGGGCTGAGTTTCTGGGATGAATAGGTTGCCTCTGAGATGCCCACTATGTAGAATAAGAAAAGCACGTCTGCACTTTGTCTCCATGACTTTATACAACATCCCAGCGGGAATGTACAGGAACCCAGACTCAGGCTTTGAATCCCAGTGTCTCCTCTTTGTAGCTGTGTCACCTTGGGAGAGCGAGTAAATACAATCCACCTCGGTGTTTGAATGAAGTGCTGTAGAACCCTGTAGAACCCTATTGTACCCTCAGAGGTTTTGGTTACCAGCAACCCATTTTTGGGTCAAAAACTATTAAGAGAACATTCCAGAAATAAAGAATGTGTAGGTTTTAAATTGTGTTCAGTTCTGAGCGGCACGGCGAATCTATTCAGTTAACACCACACTGCCCCTCCTAGAACATGCAGCACACCTTGGGCTAGTAATCTAAGCTGCAGATGTTCCCCATGGCTAGACACCCTCTCAACAGTTGTTAGGGAGGCTGTTGGCCAAGCAACCCTTATTCTACTTAACAATGGCACAAGTGAGGTGATGGTGACAATTGTATCACAGTATACCATTATACCTGCCCTGCCTTAGGGGTGTTCATCTTTTACTGTGTCTACTTCACAAGTTAAGCTCTACTAAAGACAAGTATACTAGGAAAACAATCTATACATCTGCATACATTCCAGGATTCAGACACTCTTTGGGAACATGTTTGTACCTCCCTCCAACAAGGGGAAATTATTATAACATTCTATAATGTGTTTTCCTTACAAGGCACTTGGCCTGTCTCCAGGCCCTTCTGTACTACTTTACATTCGTGGTTCTTAAGTACCAGCATTGAGTCCAGCCAGCGTCAGGAAGCAGAGCAGGACCATCTAGATATCCAGGTCAGGCTGGAAAGACTGCGGCTCTTAAGTGGTCTCAGGGGTGAAGAAGCAGTTTGAAAACCTGAGCTTTTAAAGCTTTATAGAAAGGATCTGGTGGACTGAGATATCTTCTCAAGTCTGAACGACCTCTAGCTTGACAACCCAGAGCGCAGGACAGCTCGCTGAGCCTGCTGTGGGGTAGGCAGGGGTGTTGAAGGAGTCATTCATGACCCCTAGAGTCAGGCGCTCTAGGGTTTATCACGGGCAGAGGGAAGGGGATGAGCGGGGCAGTCTCTGCAGACCTTAGAAGCGAGGATACCACGAACTGACCCGCCCCAGTGCGCCTAAGTCAGACCCTGCACCCCACGCCCCTTCCAGAGGCCCAGAGGCGCTCCGCTTTCCCTTGGCTTCCCCGGCTCCCAGTCCAGCTCCTGCCCGCGCTTACCGGTCCTCTCCTGGCCGGCGGCGAAAGCGAGGCGGCCAGGCGCGCGCTGGACACTGTGGAGGCCTACGGGAGGAAGCGGAGAAGGGCAGCAGGCGGGCCAGCCCCGCCCTGCCTAGGCGTCCAGACAGAGGGGCGGGGCCACAGGAGGGGAGTGGTTGCTGGGCGGGTCTTGTGGGCGGGGCCAAGTCACAGAGGTGGAGCTTGAAAAACCCAGTTTTTAATGCCTTCTAGTAAGGGTCTGGCTGACCGAGGTATCCATTTAACTCCCCAAAACGCCCATCTTGGCAACCCTAGAGGTTTCCAATGAGCACAGGACAGCTCGCTGAACCGGCAGTGGAGTGTGCAGGGATGCTCTCTGAGTGCCGAAGGACCCAATGACACGCCTCAGAGGCGGGGCCGCTTGGGGTGGGGCCGCGGGAGAATAGGCTGGATCTGGGCGCAGGACTATGAGTAGGGCGGGGCCACGGGTGGGGGAGGGGCTGGGCGGCGGAGTAGCCTCCAGCCGCACACTGCAAGTCTGAAACTTGTATCTGCCAGCTTCCAGAGTAGGGTCCACATTTGCCTGTTCTGTTTTCAGTCTGACACTTCTAGATGTTTCACCTTCAGACACTTGTGTTTGTGTCATGAAAGTTCTGTCCTTCAACATGTGTGATGCTCTCACACTTATCAAGACTGGTAATTCTCAGTCTTCTGAAGGAGTCACAGAAATTACTTCTGACCCTGTAGAGGGTAGAAGGGCCGATGGGGGAAGGAGGCCTTTTGCAATCTTCACCTGTGGAGGGGGGCGGGGGGGGTGTATCTGTGGGGTACCTCCAGAAGACTCAGCCAGCAGTGGTGAGCCTCAGTGGATACCAGCTCCTACAATCGATCCTGTGCCCCCACTTATTGCTCTTGGCTGATCAAGAGTCCTGAGCCCTAGCTGGATTCTAAGCTTCCAACTGCATCGCAGAAACCTGCTGTGCAAGGCCTGCAAGACAGTAGTTTTGAAGAGTAAATACGACACGAAAAAGTATGCCAGGGTAAGGGCAGGGGAGTTGCAAGCCCAGTTCCTGGATTCTGTCCTCAGCAAATGAAAAACAAAACAAAAACAGATGACAGCGTTCCACATGTTAGGAGAGATTACAGACTGGATTGCTTACATTGTCAAAATGTAGTGCTGAATTCCCAGCCTCCAAAGTGATCGCATTTGTCAACCCAGCTTATGTAAGAGGCAGCAAAGAACAAGGTCACAGGGTGCAATCACAATGGGACTGGAGACCTCCCGGGAAGAGACCCTGACAACTCATTCTCCCTGTGTGCATGCAGGTAAGACAGAGAAAGACAGGAGGAGACATCACCAGGAATAGCCTTCCCTGAACCTCGGACTCCGTGTTGGTCTGCTTTCTTTTATTGTAACAAAATCAACTTACACAAAGAAAAGGGTTTTTGTCTCATACTTTTGGAGGTTTCATAAAGGTTTAATGAGGTTGATCCCCATACTGAGGGATCAACACTGAGGCACTGTGGGGAGTAGCAGAACCTTAGGGAGGTCTGACTATCATGGGTAAAAGCAAGTAACTGGTGTCACAGTCTTGAAGGGAACACTGGACCTCAGCCCCTGCTCCCCGAGACAGCACTCCAGCACAAACCCTTTGATTGAAGGCTGACTTAGAAAGCCCTGTGAGAGTGAAGAGGAGAGGCAGAGAAAAGAAAACAGGGCATTCATGCCAACACATGAGTTCTGGGAAACTCAGATATCCCACTGGAGAGAGCAGAGAGCAGGACAAAGTCCAGCACCCACTAGTCCTCACATGAGGCTGGTGCCCCCCGGGGACACCATCCTCCAATTCCTGAGGATAGAGATAGCCAGAGGCAGGGAGGAGCAGAGCAGGGTGTCAGCAGGGACTCTGCAGGGTTTGGGGACATCACAAAGAGGCAATGATGAAGGTTTCAAGCAGTCTTCAGGACTCTGTCCAGGGTCCTCTGCCTGCCACTCATCTGCATCAGCCTGGGCTGTACAGAGCTTGTGCCCTTTCATGGGTGAGGGAGGCAAGTGACTAGAGGTGCCCACTTGCCCAAGGCTACATAGGCTACCTTGGCAGAGCAGGGATATAACGTATGACCTGTGCCTAAAGCCATAGCTTTCTGTGAATTTGTCCTAAGCAAGTGAGTTGGTGAAGAAATGGACAGAAGGATTGTTGGTTGGACAGACTGATGAGCCAGGTGGCTACTCTTGATTGTCCGGGTCCTGTTATATGATGGCTCAGGACTGAGGTGTGGTTTAGTGACAGCGTGCTTACACAGGATGCTCAGGGTCCCAGACAGACACACAAAGACACAGTCACACAGACACAAATACAAAGACAGACAGAGCCGGGCAGTGGTGGCGCACGCCTTTAATCCCAGCACTTGGGAGGCAGAGGCAGGCGAATTTCTGAGTTCAAGGCCAGCCTGGTCTACTGAGTGAGTTCCAGGACAGCCAGGGCTACACAGAGAAACCCTGTCTCAAAACAAAACAAACCAAAAAAAAAAAAAAAAACAAAAAATAACCAAAAAAAACCCCAAAGACAGACAGATGGACGTGCACACACACGCACACACACACACACACACACACACACACACACACACACACACACGAGAGAGAGAGAGAGAGAGAGAGAGAGAGAGAGAGAGAGAGAGATTGATTGAGAGTATCCTGTACATTATCTCCTTTTGTATTAAGATAAGGTCTCACTGTATCATGTTCGTTGGCCTGGCACTTGCTTTGTCAACCAGGCTGGCCTCAAACTCACAAAACCCGTCTTTGACATGTGTCTGTGACATTACAGCTCTGTAACACCACACCTATCATCTTTCAGACATTAAATTTAAAATATAAAGTTCACATTCAAAACAGAAAGAAAATTTCCCAATGCAAAAATGTCCTTTCTGATTAATTAAGAAGATGCTTCAAGTCCACCCAGGGTGGCCCCTCACTGCTCCCCTCCTGATAACCAAGAGCTAGCTAAGGATACCCCCCTCCCCAGGCTGTCCATCTAGGGCACAATGGCACCCCTGGCTTTCATTATACATATAGGGAAGTCCATCTTCACTCCTGTCCTGTCAGGTCAATTGGCCTCCCAAGGGATCTCTGCAGAGGAGAGGTCCCGACTGGCATTGGGCTAGGCCAACTTTGAAGCAGTTTACCATACCCTACCCCATCTCTAGTCCTTCCTGGCAGCTGTGCATGTAGCCAAGCACTACCAGGACGACAAGGCTATCATTGGGAACCCACTAGTAATTTGCAAAACCATAAGTGTGAGCAAAATTTTAATGCAGCAATGGTAGCACTTGGACTTTACAGCATCCACTGACACCATGGTGCGCATATCACCATGAGAAGCTGGACTGGGCAGACAGGTGTGGCAGTTGCTGTTTTCAGGTAGGAAATCAAGTCTTGCCCACCAGAGAGTGTCAGGCAGTGCCATATTCAGAAGGCTGGGTATGCTCCTGACCCATTAGCAAGCCTCTCTCTACGGGTCCTGGGCTAACCCCAGACTGACTAACTTCCAGGGACAATGACTTACAGCACTTGTCAGTGTGGTTTCTGCGGTGGCCTCAGCACTGATGCTGTGTCTGGAGGAGGAAGGTGGGAGTCAGGAGCAGCTGATCAGCTTGTGGGACCACAGTGGGGACAGCCTGCATGTAAGTACTGCTGCCGTCTGGAGACCTGACTTGCTGCAATCCTCAGGGACAGCACCCAGGGAGCTAAAACCCCCCTCCTCTCAGGAATGACTTGATGCCTTGAGGAAACTGACCTGATGCTAAAGATAGGTTTAGCTGACTGCACATGAGGAGGAGCTGGCAAGGGGAGGGTATCCCAGGGCAGCTGGGAGAGCCAGGGCATAGGGTCTCCTCATAGGACCCAAATCTTTCTACTCGGAACCTTGCAAAGGGCTTGAATTACCTCATTTGGAGGGCAGCAGATATGAAAAGAAGACATGTCAGAACGGGAGGACAAACCTTGTGGCATATTTTAAATGTCACATGGAGCACATGCAATACACATACAATGTGTAGAATAGTGGCAGCAGATTACTAACGTGTATGTGTGTACATGGGTGCAGAGGCTAGAACCCAGAGCCCCACACACCTACATGCCTGCTCTCCCACTGAGCTATCCTCCCTCTAGCTGGCTGTGGGGCATGTGGTAAAGGGCTCAGACTGTGGGATGTTTCTATTTCCAGCCCAGTTAAATGTGAACTCTGGGCTCACAGACGCAGCTTGCCTTACCTGAGAATGAAAAGCCTGTGTTTAAAGGCAGACCCCCCCAAAAAAAACCCAACCCCCCAAACAAACAAACAAACAAACAAAAAAACCCAAAAACCTAAGCTTTACAAGATAAAAAGGTTCTGGGAAAGGAGGGAGGTGGCGGTTGGTAATGACAGGGTAGTATTTAGTGTCACAGTGTTATGTCCTTATCCCACTGTAAAATGGGCAGTGGAAATAAAAGCACATCTTTTCCTTCCTTGGGCATCAGGAAGAAAGGTTGGACATGCCCAGAGCCCTTCAGCAGGATGAGGGGGACTGCAGAAAAGAAGTAATCCAGAAGTCCCTGCCACCCAACACACACACACACACACACACACACACACACACACACACACACACACACACACACAAATGGTTCCCAGAATGAGCCTCACAGAGAGAGCTACGTGCCTTTCATAGACCTGTAAAAAGACCTCTGAGAGGCTGTGGCCTAGGCGCAGTGAGCCCTGGGGAGCAGCCCACTTTACCCCCTACGTGGGATGGAGCTTCCGTGTAGAGGGCATTGTCTGGATCTCCCATTAGGAACTGGTGCCCTAGAGCTGTGGCCTGAAACTGAAGGCGTCAGAGATATTCCCAGAGACGCAGGACCTGGGTTTCAGTACCACTTCATATCATGGGCTTCAAGGGTCTCAGTTTGGGAGGGGAAAAGGAGCTTTGTAGCAGCCACAGGTCCCCGAGCAAGCTAGCTTCTGTGATTCAGTGGGCTAGTCCTTCACTGGACCACAGTGTGTGCAGTGCAAACGTGTGGAGAAGATTTAGAAGCTTGCATGGCATGCAGCTATTGTGGTTACCATGGGTACTACCAGTGTTCACACGCGGGTGTCACACAATCTACTGTCCTATGTCATCTCAGAACTGGGATAAGGTCCAAGGACTTTGCTGTCAGGCAATGTCATTGTGCACGTCACAGCAGAGTAAACTCATGTAATCTAGGCGGTCAAGGTCACTCACTGGACATGATCTACCGGGGACATCTCACATACATACCAGACAGATAAGGCTGCTGCAGGTATAACACCATAACTGGTTTCAACACCGCCCCCACTCCCACCCTCCCCCACACACATGCATGGGCTAGAGAAATGGCTCAGGAGTTACAAGCTTGCTTCTTTTATAGATGAGTTGAGTTTGATTCCTACCACCCATCTCTGTCAGCCTATAACTCCCTAAACACTAGTTTGATATCTCTCATATCCTCTTCTGATTTCTTCTGGTACCTGCATGCATGTGCATATACACACAAACACAGAGACAGAAAGCAAAAAATTAAATCTTTTTAAAGAACATATATACTAATTATCACTGATTTATCACTTAGTGAACACATGGCCAGTGACAGTGCCACTGTGACCACCCCAGTTTCATGCTCCAGCAGCCATATGGTGGGGTTTACACCACCCCATCACACATACAGGACGACATGCTTACATCACATCACTTGTGACATCATAGGTGATAGGAACTCTCAAATCTGCTACCATCTTCTGGGATCAATATTAGCTATGTGGCTTCTCATTGACCAAAATGTCACTCAGAGGCATGTGCCACGCTTAGGAGAAGGACAGGGATGCGGAGCCACATAGGCCTGAAATCTTTGCCACACAAGCATAGGCTGATCCAGGTCACTGCCTGCCTGGCCAGGGGAGTTGAGGAAGAGCAGAAAGGCCTTTAAAGATTTTTGGACCCAGAGAGGCAGAGCCAAAGAAAGGTGGTAGTGGTTGGCATGCCAAGAAGAGAATGTTGGGTAAACCAAGGCAATAGCCAATCTGTTGAGATGTGTGTGGGACCCCATCTCACATGGGGATGTGGTGCAGGGGCGAGGGCCTCGGGCACCCACAGGTGAGCACACAGGAGGCAGAAGCCTTGCAGGGGCTGCACTCTCGGCTGAGGTGGCATAAGATGACAAGAAATACAGACGGTAGAAGATGGGAGTGCTGTCCGGGAAATGTCAGGCAGGACGGAGTTCCTGCCGTAGACCCCAGGCTACCATAGTGGCTGTCTAAGTGAGTACGCTGAGTGGCTGGTGAGAACCTGTGTCCCTGCAGAGGAGATTGGGGTGCTCGATGGCCCAGGGCTCACTCCCCAAGTCCCATTTCCTGTTTCTGGGCTGTACCTTCTTCCACAGCCTCTTGTACCCATTCTGCTTTTGGAGGTATGCAATGACCCATGCATTTCCTCCTGTGTACCCATTAAGGAGTCTCGTTCTCTGAAGGCCAAGAGATGCTACATGCCCAGGACTCAGGGTGACCATTGCTTCCGGGGCCATCCGAGGTACCCATAGACAGAGCGGTGACACAAAGTGCAGGTGACCTCTGCTCACAATTTTTATTCATGGGGGACATGACTGCTCACTCCACTTGGAGCCACTTCCAATTGTTCAGAGGGTGTTCTGTCACCAGCAGGGGTCCAGGCCGATAGCTCCAGCAGCTGAAGGGAGCAATGCTGGGGACAAAAGGGTGCTAAGCCCACCAGACAGGGGCCAGGGCTCCCTGAGGGGAGGCCAACAGGGTACAGGAGAAGTATCACAGAGACTTGGCTTCAGTACTCAAAAGTCACAGTCTTGATCCGCAGGTACTCGTTCAGGGCTGCCTCTCCTGCAAGATAGCACACACTGTTGGGACATCTTATGGGTGTGCAGGGGACCTCTCTGGGGAGCACACCTGTGGGTAGCCTGACTCTCTCCATAGATGAGAAACCAAGGTCCTGGGGAAATCACGCATCCAACCCAGGCCATCCCTATAGTAAGCTGTGGGCTTGGGTACCAGTGCAGGCAGGAGAATGATCTGAGGCAACCATTCTAGAACCTTCCCTACTACATTGATGGTAGGGGAGGTGGGATGGGTGCCCTACTGGCTCTTGGCAGCCAAGAAGTTGTGCTCCTGTCTGTCTGTGAGTAGAACTTACTATCCATACATGTCCTTTCCGCTGCTATCTGCTGTCTCAGAAAGTACATCAGCCTCAAGAGTGTCCCCTCCCAGTGAGAACTGATCAGCCACCAGCTGTTTTGCTTAGTGTGACACTCCAGCACTGGGGACAAAACCTGGCCCTTGGTGACCTTTGACAGGTGTCTGCTGAAAAGCAGTCCCACAGACAGGGTTTGGTTACCTAGGTCTTTGCCAAATCCAGACTGCTTGAATCCTCCAAACGGTGCGGCCACATCAGTCTTGTTGTACGTGTTGACGAACACAGTGCCCGCCTGCAGTTTGTCACTGACATACAGGGCCTTGTTGATATCCCGGGTGAAGACACCAGAGGCCAGGCCAAATTCTGTGGCATTGGCCCGATACAGCACCGCATCCACGTCCCTGTAGGGGAAATCCAAGGATCCCTGAGGGATGCTCAGAGCGTCCATTTTTGGACTAGGGACAAGGCAAGATTAGAATCTGCCTCTACAAAGTTCCTAGCTCCCTTGATTCCCACCCATGAGATTCTAAAAGGAAAAAAAAACTATGCAGAGGCCAGAGGCTGGAGGAGAGGCAGGCAGCAGAGCAGAAGCTCGAAGAGACAGGGCACAGACAGACAGCGCAGATCTGGGCATGGGCCCTCAGGCAGGGAAGGAGCCCAGAAAGGCAGCTTAGGGCAGAAGTGAGCATTCAGCAGACATCAGACCAAAGAGCTATGGTTGTGTCTGTTTGGCAAAGAAAGAGAAAGTCTATCTAATACAGTCAGCACAGTGATTGTAGTCACATAGTGACCGTTGGTTAGAAAAGGAGAAGGTGTCATTTTGTCTAAAAAAATTAGTCCAAAAAAAAAAAAGGTATGGACGGTCAAATGGCCCAAAGTTCCTCCACTGTGAGTGAACCCTTCCTTCTCTTTAACCCGATGGCCTCAGTGACCTCTGGGCTGAGGAACGTGCTCTGAAGCTAGCTCCCAAGGAGTCTTGCTACCTCCAGTTGGTTTCCATGTGCCCCAGGCTCCAGGCCAGTGACCTGAGCTGCCCGAGCTGCCATGGGGGCTCACAGGTCCAGGTGAGTGCAGCTTCCTCCTTTGTACCAGGAAAATACAGACGTGGCATGGAGCAGAGACAAGCTGACTCCATCCAATCAACCTGAAGTTCATTCATGAGGAAGACCCAAGTTGTCCCAGGCCACTTGGGTAGGGTCATTTTACTACTCATAAGACATCATAAGAACTGGACCTGGCAGGCTGTAAGTAATGCCAGAGAGATGCAGCGCAGACCAAGGGATGCAGGGACATGAGAGGAAATTGGCTTTTGCTCATCTGGGCCTGGAGGCCATCCTGGACCAGGAGAGGGGAGGCAGAGGGAAGTCAGAACCTCCTGTGTTAAGAGGCAGGCAGCCCAGTCATGGTGCACAGGTTCTCCTCTGACTCAGTTTCCTCCCTGTGGACCATCTCTCACAGCTCATGTCAAGACTCCAGAGCACATGGAGAAAAAGCCTGGAGAGGCATGGTGAATCACATACCCATCAGCAAACCGAGAGATGATCATGATGGGACCAAAGGACTCCTCCTTAGCAATGTACATGTGGTCCTCTACGTCTGTAAAAACGGTTGGCTGAAAGAAGAAGCCTGTAGGGGAGACAGTGGCATGTTGGAGGTGTAAGTCCCTGACAGTCTCTTTCCTGCCCCTACCAGGGCCTGGCTCACATAGCACTCTGTTCTGGTTCTAACAGGTACACTATAGACCCAGGCACCTCATCATCTGCCTTCCAGGTAGAAATGGCCGAAAAGAGTCACCCCTGATCTGTCCTGTTCTTAACTGGGTTCTAGAAAACTCTCCACCTTCCAGTTCAGAGAGCTGATGTGCTGCCCCTATGTTCCTGGGGGCTGCTCTGGCCCTGTTGGGTCCCTCCCCCTGCTCTATGAACAATGCTTGCCATCTGACCCCTGCTAGGGTTTGTCACACTGTTCCCAGCCTTAAGGAACTCCCCACTTCAGTAATACAGGGAAGTTTGTGCTTGAAAGTCACTTATGCTAAATAACAAGTTGTTCTCTGGGTGGGATGCTGGAGGTTGTCTGCAAGCTGAGGAACAGTCAATGCAGACGGCAGGAGATGAGAAGCATCAAGAGAGAATGCAAGATGGTGGTTGGGGGTCAAGGGCAAGACATGCTGTTCACAAATGAGACCATGGAGGCAGTCAGGGAACTTGCCCCTGAAGCAGGAGAGCACTCTTGGGTATCAGAACCCAAGAGCTCTCAGAGGGTAAATAAGCAAAGGGTGAATGGTCGACTTGTGGGGATGCTTGGCAGGATGAGGTTTGGGAGAGCCAAAACATAAATGAGGTGCCAGACTTTACAGAACCAGGAGAGAATTAAAATCAGGGAGTCAGAAAGGGATGTTTGTCCTTTCTTCCCCTCCTTCTTTCCTTCAGCCAAGGAGAGCCTTTCTGTGCAGGGTTCTGTATAGAGTATATAAGGCAGATAGCAAAGGCAGCCAGGATGTGGAATTGTGGTGCCATGGGTAGGCAGCACAAGACTCGATCCGTGTGGTTTCTGCTTTCCTGGTTTGGGTGGCTAGAAGTGAGAGTAGATTCCAGAAAGGCAGGTGGGCTTGGGGTCAGGTACTGTGCTGGTTTCAATGAGAATGACCCCCATAGGTTCATGTACTTGAATGCTCGGTCCTTAGTGAAAATGCTTGTGAAGAATTAGGAGGCGTGGCCTTGTTGAAGGAGGTGTGTGTTTGGGGGCAGGCTGTAAGGTTTCAAAAGTCCACACCATTCCCAGTTAGCTTTCCCTGCCTCATATTTTCTGTCTTAATATGTGAGTTCTCAGTTATTGCTCCAGGGCTGTAACTGCCCACAGCAATGTTCTCTGCCATGATGATCATGAACTCACCCCTTGAAACCGGAAACCCAATAAATTCTTCTGTACATTGTGTTGGTCATGGTGTCTTTGCAGCAAAACAAAACAAAACAAAACAAAAAAAACAAAAAAACCCAACCCCCCCAAAAACAAACGAAAAATAAACCAAAAAACCCAAAAAACAAAACAAAACAAAACAACAACAACAATAAAAACCCTAAAACAGGCAGTGAGGTGATTGATAAAGTCAAGTGCCGGGGACCATCAGGTAGAAGTATCTAACTAGTGCTGGCTCTGTCAAGAGCTGTGGATGCGTGGCCTGAGCCATGCGTCTGTGACGATCTGCACCAGATCAAGGATTGCCTGCTCCAGGCTAAGGCTCACACCCAGATAAGGGCAGCTTACCAACACTGGAGGGACACTGTGGAGTTTCCACCTGTTACCTAGCTGTTTTCTCTGAATTAAACACTCCCTGGAGGGGGGAGAGAGGAGGGAGGAGGGAATAGAGAGGAGGGAGGAGGGAAGCTCATAGCAAGTAAATGACATAAGCCTAGGGGGTCATCACCCAGGCTCTGATGCAGCTGCCTTTGAACCATTCATGTCCGTGTAAATGACTCCAATAAACTGGCTCACTAAGCAAGACATCAGTGGGTCCATCTCTTTTTGTCAGTCCCTGGTGCTCTATCTAGGGTGAGTTCATGCCTCTCCAGAAGTCACACAACACCACAAAACAACTGGTTGAAAGAGAAACCAAAATGGGAGGACTTGGAAATCTTAGAGACAGCCACCATGGTGGAGTGTCGCCAGCAGCAACTCCCTGTACAGCAGACTATGCCAGTCCTAGGGAACGTTCTGGAGTTCTCACTTTCTCAGTCCCAGACCTGGGTCCAGAGAGTGACCAAACAGCCAAGGCCGATTATGTCCAAGATCTAACTCTGAGCTGTAGGCCTGAATCCTGACCATACCAGTACTTGGCCTTTGGCTATATCCAGATAGATCTGGACTGGAAACCAGAGGCTTAGTGTTTGCTGCCTCAGTTTACCCAAGTGATCTGGAGAACTCTGACTGACCTGGCCTTGGGACTTGGTTCCCACCACAGACCAGTGTGGCCCCTTCCTTCACACCACGTTGGCAATACTCCACCAGTTTCCTCAGGTGGGCCTCATGGTTCTGTGGGCCATGGTTGGTGTCTCTGTCCAGGGGGTTGCCGATTTTCATCTTCTTCACCTCCTCCACCTGCAGAAAATCCTCAGGTTAGGTCCTGATCAACGCTACCACAGTGTTCTGTGATGATCAGCACTAGGACACCTCCGATCTTTGCGGTTTTGTACTGACCACAGATCCCGGAAGAACATGTGGAGGCCATTTCCCAGCTAATGGGGCTTCCCCAGCCTGGCTTCAAACCTATCTTCTGCAGCAGTCTCAGGGACAGATAGACTGACAGACACTGAACAGAGAGAAGGGTTCTGAGGATCAAGTCTACCAATCTCTGCCTTCATTTTCCTCTGTTTCAACAAATTGCTTGAGAGTGGCCTCCTCCAGGAAGCCTTCCCTTGGCCTCAGGCAGCTTTAAGTGAGTCTAGGCTTTGTGACTTAGAGATGCTTCCTAGGGTGTCATCAGGGAGTAACAGAGGAGATTATCTTAAAGCTCTGGAGCTTGGGATGGTAGGGGGACAGAAAAATGAATCAGGGCCTGAAGAGATGGCTCATGAGTTAAAGGCACCAGCTGCTCTTCCAGGGGATCAGGGATTGGTTCCCAGGCACGGAGGCTCATAACCATCGATAACTCCAGTTCCAGGGGGGGTCAATGCCTTCTGACATCTGCAGATACCAAGCATGGAGTGTACATGCAAGAGAAACATGTATCCACATAAAATAACCTTTTAAAAAAATGAGTCAGGATGTAAGATTAAGAAAGGGTCTGTGGACTGAAGAGATGGCTCAACCATTAAAGGCTACAAATGAAAATAGGAGGACCGCAGATGACCAGAATCAGAGGCCAACGAGACAGAGCTCTGGAGGAGCGGCTCCAGACCTTTTCTAGTGTGGCCTGGCTCCTGGAGTCTTGAGATCACACAGAGTTGTCTCCAGACTCTTCAGTTCAGCGCTCACTCTGGTCAGGATGAACTGTGAGCCAGGTAAACTTGCTACAGGTGTTGTGTGTCATTTGTTATGTGGCACAGCTGCCCGGGTCCTTTCCTATCTTTGTTGCCTTTCATACTGAGATCCATTCCTGACTACTCTGGTTTGGTTTGGTATCCTCCAAAGGCCCATGTGTTGAAGGCTTGGTTGCCAGGCTGGGGGGTGGAGGGATTTGGAGGGACCTTTAGGAGACAGGACAGAGCAGAAGGGAGTGAGGTCACTGGAGTTGTTCCCTTGAAGGAGATATTGGGACCCTGGCCCTTCCTCTCTTCTCTCTGAGCCATGAGGTCAGTGTTTCTGCTCTGCTCTACATACACTCTCTGTCACGATACTCTGCCTTACCGCAGGCCCTATGCAACTGGGCCAAGGGACCATGCAGTCTGAAACCATGAGCCAGAACAAACCTTCCATATGAATCATTCATCTCTAGTACTCGATTACACAGACCTTGCCCCAGGAAATACTTCTAAGTGGCAATACCACCCTATCCTTTTCTCAGGGTGTCCTAACCACAGTGTATGTTAAATGACAGGTAGACTTGCCGCCTCTCCGCATCCCTGTACATGTCTGTCAGGTTCCTGCCTGATCTTCAGGACCTAAGATGGGCTTACAGTTGTCACCTTGACACTGTTGTCTAGATTTTAAAGATGGGTGGTGGCTCTGGCTGGGTCAACCTGTACCCACGCACGACTGCATCCTGACAGCTGGAGTTTTCCTCTCTCTGGTTTTTATGTCATTCTACAACTGTTAACCTCACATGATGAAGCTGGTAATAAGCCAATCCACAGAAATCAGGCATTAAAAACATTCCTTTCTGGGGCTCAGACTTGGTGACAGAGCAATAATCTCACTAGCTAAGGCCCTGGGATCCATTCCAGCACCACAAACAAGCAAACAAGCAAACAAGACATGCCTACAGGGCCAAGAAGACCCATTTGTTCCAAAAGCCATTGTTGGCCCTTTGGGGTTTTGTTAAATCAGCCAGTAACTCCAGTGGGAGCTGCTTGGCACCTGCCAGGTCCCCAGGGGCTCTGGCAGGCTGCTGCTGTCATCCTCGAGAGCTGGCAGAAGCTGCCCTCCTCACCCCATGGTCAGCTGGCGGCAACCACTGCCCAACGTTGTGGGTTGGGGGCAGAGCCTGACCTCTTGACTCTGGGCACTTCCTGCTCTGGATGCTGCTGGGGGCTTCTGAGGCCATGTGTCCTTGCTTTTCTCTCTGAGCCATGGATCCTGTACACCTGATCCTCATCCTAGGCTCTGTTACTGGAGACTGTGTCTTCTTTGTGGTGGTGGTTAGAATGGAACCCCAAAGCCCGGGCAAGACACCCTCAGCCCTCAGGCCCTTTCGGTTATGTCAATTTGAGTTGAAGGCTCAAGAGAGTTTCCCAGGGATCTTCTGAACAGATGGTGGTAGCCAATGAGAGGAGCCCAGCCACTCCTCCCTGGGTACCACTGCCTCTCCTGCATCCTGCTCCTCCAACCCAGACGCTAGCCTCAAACTTACCACTTTCTGCACAAACTGGTCATGGATGGAGTCCTCCACAAAGAGCCGTCCTGCCGCAATGCAGTTCTCCCCTTTGTTGAAGAAAACGGAGCTCATGCCCTTCAGAGAAGGACAGAAATGCCATGTCATGGATCTCCACAGTGCTTCCGCCCTAGTGCCTATCAGGATTGTCATTCCTTCTCATGGAAGAGGGGGTGTGCCTGCATCCTGCCTTCCTCCCACATATGCCCTGTGCAACCTTCAGACTGTGGAGGCAAGGGATGGCAGTGGGAAATAAGGATACAGGTCACACGGCAAGCCCGCTGCTACATAGTGGTGCTAGTCACACAAATAATAGAGAACAATATGGGGTGAGTTTGAGCCTGCCTGCTCCCTGAGACCATCGGTAGTGACTGGGTGACCCAAAAGGTACCAGGTTTTCTTGGGACCAGGCTGCATGCATAGCTTGAAGGGGCATCTCTACTTCCAGGGAAGCCCTTGCAGGGGTACAGGAAACCCATTAGGACACACTAGAAGCTGAGAAGCCTATAGCAGGAGACCAGGAATAGTGGGCAGAGTCCAGTCCAGCTCTCCTGGCCTGCACGGCACAGCCCAACAGTTGGCAAAGGCCCCTTCTATGTGCAGGGCTCAGCAGTAGCAACATATTGCATTGAACCAAGACCCTGGCTCAAGGAGGACATGAACAAAGGGACCTGATCTCTCTCAGCTTCCCACCAAGCAAGGCGGGACTTCTTTTTAGGACTATGCTGGGTGTCATGGCTCCTCTAAGGCAGAATGAGGCTTAGGCAGGCTGCTAAGATAGTTGGATACCTGACTGAATGGGCCTGACTGATGTGGGAAGAGCAGAAAGAGGACCAAGGCACATAAGTGACAATACCAATGGTTAGAACCACTTCACTTCCATGGCACGTGCCACACGCAGTCACTGTCCTGAGTCCTTAGTCCAGTCAATCTAAGAGGTCACCACAGATGGGTACCTCCTTGGCCCTATGCAGATGGGTATGCTGAGGCCTAGCTTGTGGCTACCCAGCACTAGGGTAGAGACCCTGAGCATGTGTGCATAGGATCATTGGCAGACTGGTGGCTGTCAGCAGGGTCATGCCCAAGAGATCCAGGGATACTTCGCTTTCCACAAATGCCATGAGAGGCAGCCTGTTCATGTTCCCAATCCATGCATCTAGCTCAACGGTATGACAGTTAGGACATGCTGGGAATCCACTGTGGTGAACACATCCTCGTCCCTAGGGTCCTTCTCACTATGCTACTTATACCTGTGGTGACATCCTGGATAGTTGTGCAGCTTAGGCTAACTATACAGGCTGAGAGATGCTGCACTCCCATCTCTCTGCCTCTGCCCCGATGCCTCCCACTTCTTCCTCCCATATGTTCCCATCTCTTTCTACCCCAGGCCCAGCCTCACCATCTGCACAGCTTTGTTGAGGTCACAGTCAGCAAAGATGATAAGGGGTGACTTTCCACCCAGCTCCAGGGAGACTTTCTTCACATTACTCAGGGCACAGCTGGAAGGAACAGAGGGGTGGAGCTAACGCCAGGCAGCCCCCAGCACAGGGGCTTGCAGGTGGGGTATAAGGCAAGTCTGGAGTAGGTTAGACTCCAAAGAGCCACCAGACACCCCCCCCCAACAGTCCACTCCACCTCCTACCACTGGGCCTGCTCCTATTCCCCTAACACCCAGCCCAGGCTAGGCCTTTCATAGGTGTCCTCCTCTCCTCCCCTCTGTCCCCTCCTTAGGGTCCTTTTTTGACCCTCACCTCCCTGTGTCTTTGTCGGAAGCTGTGCTCCACTGTGTGTCTACGAATGACTCCATCTGTGAGAAGGCCGGCCTCCCTACAGTAGCATGCACTTGTCTGGTTCCTATGACATCCCAGTGCCTAGCACACCGTTGGTGCTCTGGAAATGTGGATTGAGAATATCCTAAAGAAAATCATCCCTCAGCTGGAGTAGCTGTGGCCAGAGAGCTGTGTTGGTCAGATAGGGATATCTCAGGGTTTTAGTGACCAAGCAGAAAGATGTCAGGAATCACAGACATGTTTCCAGGGGCAATAACCGTACTTCAGCCATGCCACTAAAAGTAACTGCACGGCCAAGCATGGCCTGAGAGAACAGATCTTCTTGTTCTAGGCCACCCAAGAGTATGGGTCCCCTGTCTCAGCACTGCCCACGGGTGACTCAGAGCAGCCTCGTATGTACCAAAGTCCTCAGGTGCTGAGGCTCCTTGTGGACAGTCTGCACAGAAGCTATGCTCACCTTCTTGTACCCACAGCTCTCTGTACATGATGTCTAATACAATGTGAGCATGGTATGAATACTTGTACTGGCTAGGTAAATGTAAGGTCGTACATGTTCAGCACAGGCAAAATTGACTTTCCAAATATTTCTAATCTGTAGCTGAATGGATACAGAAAGCCAATTATAATAGATTTCATTTAATCTAATGTATCTAAAACACTGCCAGGTCAGTTTGTAATCAATATAAAAGTTATGGATGAGAACATCTTAGTGTGTGTTGAGGTTTTAAAATTAGTGTCTAGTTCATACTCATGGCGATCTCAAGTCAGAGCCGCTAACTCTAGCCGCTAGGGTTAGGAGATAGCATAGTACCAGAACACTGCTGGCTTGTGTGGCCTCCACTGAGCCTCTCAAGGGCTCATGGAAAACTCTGAATCTGTATTAACATGCTGGGGCTGGCTATACCCACCAAAACCCAAGAAGTAGGACCCAACTTGTGGGGTCACCACCTCTATACCCAGATACCACGCCTCAGGTGACCCACCTACCTTTTCATGATGTGTTTTCCCACCTCTGTAGAGCCTGTGAACCCTATTTTCCTCACATCAGGGTGATCTGAGAGTCTCTGGCCAACCAGCGAGCCTGCGGTTAGGATAGGTGAGAAAGTCAAGGAGACCTCTGGTATCTGGGAAAGGCAGCCACCTGTCCCTCACATGTCCACCAGAGGATGCCATACTATGCTTTTTACATGGTACGTCATGTCAGGGCTCATGGGATTTTGCCCTTTTATGGGTGGAAATATGTCCCTCCAAATTAAAACACTAAAGTACTAACCCCATTGCCTCTGAATGTGAGTGCACCAGGAGCAGGATCTCTAAAGGAGACATAGGATGGACTGTATCTTATGTGACTGGGGTCCTTAGAAAAAAAGGAAATCAGGATACAGATCTACACAGAGAGATGGCTATATGAGGGTACAGCCACAATGGCATCTTCACAGCAGGGAGTGAGGCATCAGAGGATGCCACCCTGCCAACTCTTCTCTTTGGCTTTTGTCCCCCAGGGCTGTAACCATAGCTGTCTGATGAGGAAGCCCCCAGGCACAACATTTCATCATGGCGGTACCAGAGACCACACTTTGCATCAAGTGTGGAAATCAGGGGTGACTGGAGACCACCTAAACCCAGTGACTTTCAAATGTCAGGGTCAACACTGACAGTGGTCCGTGGAGGAGCATCATGCGATGCTCCCATCCTTGGGGTGCTGATACTCTTGCCACACCTACTTGTATTACTGAGCTCCAGTCTGCCCCAAAGTACACCTCCATCCTTCATATCCCTCAGCCTGGTCAGTGGCCAAGTCCTTGTGTCTCTCTGGTCCACAGGGTGGGTTGCTGCTTTTTCTCAGGATTAATAGAAACCCCTCCCCGAGCTCCCAGGTTCTTTCTTGATTTGGTCTCTGCTCTCATGGTTTATTTCCCCTGACTGCTCCTTCCCATCTGTTTTTCATGCAATCTTCAAACACCCAGGGCTAGCTTGCCCTAGTCTCACACTTCTCAGTTTACAGGGCTTCCTCAGCTGATCGTGGCCAGATCTCCAAAGGCCACCCTTAGATACGTCATCTCCTAAATATGCATCACCAGCCAAATGCCCTGGAGTGAGAACCATCTCTCATCCTCAGCTTAATCAGCCTTGTGCTTGGATGGTTTAGGGCCTCTCAAATCTAATGCCTTTGAAGAGATGCTTTTACTCTTTCCCAGCCCTGGTCCCTGCATCCAATCCCAGGGCTCTACTCTGGTAAACTGGATACTTCATACAGCTAGCTTAATCGAGAGGAGAACCTGGGAGCTCTGGCCTCAAAGCTAATTCCATTTTGATACTACTGTTAAATCACTGCTTAGTGAATAAAGTGTTTGCAAAGATGTATGTGACAAGGGACTCATATCCAAAATATGCAAAAGCATTTTTTAAAACAACACTACATTTAAGAAAACAAATGAGTTATTGAAAACCAGGAAAAGCTGTAGTGACAATTTTGGAGTTTTGGTTTCTTTGAAAAACACAGAAATATTATGGGAATATGTTTTTGTTTTAATCCCAGGTGTGGGATATGGGACTGCTTCAGACTGTTTACAGTAGCTGACTATGACTTGCCTCGTGTTCTAGCAGGAGTGTGATTTTGTCAGCTGCAGATGGTTTCTGCGATTGTGTGACGTTTAGAATTATGGGGGCTTTTGAAAGGGTATATAAATGCTAGGGCCCCAAGAGGCAGGGTTGTTGGTTGTTTGCTGTTGTTGGTCATGGTTTGTTTAGTAGTCATGTGCAAAGAAGAAATAAGAAAAAGAAGAAATTAGATATTCTGACGGCAAAGATCAAACTTGCCCTAAGGAACACCCCTAATCAGCAGGAAGTGACCTAATGATAATGTCTCCCCCTTTCCTTTCTATCCATTTCTCTCTCCTATCTAGTATTAGGGGGTTTAAAGGGTGGAGAGGGGTAGAGAAGGGTGGAAGAGAGAGGAACCCACCAAGTAGACAACATCCAGCTACAGTAAACCTCCTGGCTCAGCCTCCCAAGTACTGAAACTACAGTTTGTACCACCATACCCACTTCAACAGCATGTGCCATCAGAGAAATTCCCTCAGGTCTGTGACTTTGCCACTACCACCCTGTCATAGATACATGCTGTGTACTTTGATGGTAACATAGGCAATGAGAAACTTCATGAACAACAGTCTTTAAAAACACACTTGGCAAGTTCTGGAATTGCTCTGTGTTTATAGGTTCAAAGAGAAGCTGAGATTATAATTGTCTCATACTTAAGAAGAATAAAAACACAACACAATAGAGCCAATAGCTCAGTGGATAAAGTGCCTGCTGCCAAATCTCAATGCCTGAGGGCAGCTCCTGGAACTCATGTGGTGGAAGGAAAGAAACAACTCCCTCATGTTCCTCTCTAACACACAGCATTTCACTGGCAGGGTCATCTACTTGGCAAAAGCAGCTGGGTGGTTAGGAATCTCTTCTTCACCAGGTCCTTTGTAAAGGAGCACTCCAGAACATCATCTACCTGCCCCACTTCCTCACGGGAGAGACTTTTACCAGCAGGAAAGCTGTCCATAAGAACAGAGAACATCAACACTTTCAAAAGGAACCAGCGAGGAACACTCAACCTTAAGGGCACTCAAGAACAGAGGTTTGAGGGTAAACAACTTAGAAGGAGCAGAAGGCTCCAGGAGGTCATAAGATAACCTGAGGATCATATGATACCCAAGAGCAGGATGAGTGAGAAGTCCTTCAAGCTTCAAATTCTGGCATTAAAAATTATCCCTTCACAGGTTGGAGACATGGTTCAGCAGTGGAGAACACTGGTTGCTTTCTCAGAGGGCCTGGGTTTGATTTCCAGCATCCATCTGGGTGTCTCACAACCGTCTGTAACTCCAGCTTCAGGGTAGTTCAAAGCTGCTGACCTCCATGGGCCTCTGTGGGCACCTTCACTTCACTTCCATATATAATATAAAATAATAGACTAAATCTTTAAAACATTACTCACTTAAAGGGTTTGAAGTTGTAGAATGTCATGGAGTACTGTCAAAAAGTGATAAGCAGGAGCTAGAGAGATGATCAGTGGTTAAGAATATTCACTGATGGAGCTGGAGAGATGGTTCAGCACTTAAGAGCACTGGCTGAAAGGTCCTGAGTTCAAATCCCAGCAACCACATGGTGGCTCACAACCATCCATAATGAGATCTGATGCCCTCTTCTGGAGTGTCTGAAGACAGTTACAGTGTACTCACATATTATAAATAAATAAATATTAAAAAAAAAAGAATACTGGCTGACACAAGTTTGATTCCCAGCATCCATATGGTGGCTCACAACCATCTGTAACTCCAGGTCCAGTGGGTCTGATGCCCTCCTCTGGTCTCCTTGGGTACCAGGTAGGCACATAGTACACCAACATATATGCAAAAAACCCCTATATGCATATATATGTATATATATATACAATTGTATATATATATATACAATTGCATATATATGTATATATATATACAATTGTATATATATATATACAATTGTATATATGTATACATATATACAATGATCATAGATATATACATATATTTACACACACTACATCTACATACACACACACACACACACACACACACACACACACAGATGATGATGATGAGCACCTGGGCTAAACAGCTAAGTGACATTGGCAGAGGCAGAAGGATTAACAGCAGCCAGAGAAATCCAGTCAAGTGAGCCTTACTGAGACTGCTGTTCTGGTCGGTGGCTGTGGTTACCAGGCTCCAGCTCAACCCTCAGAAATGATAATAAAGCTACAGACTTTGGGGAAAGGGATTTCATTGAAAGTGTCTAATGAATTCACTAAACAGGCAAGCAAAGAAAAATAAGCTTTGAAAAGGGAGGGGAAACAGTATTCAAAGTCACTACAAAATATTGCTTAAAATGCTTACTTTTCAGAAAAAAGAAAGAAAGAAGAAAAGAAAAAGAGAAAGAGAAAGAAAAGGGCAAGTTGAGAAACAACTGAGGTGCTTCACAAAGGAAGGGCTGGCAGTCAACAGAGCAGAGCACAGAGGAAACCCAGCAGGACGTGTTACAACTGAAGCAAGGGCTCAGCGTCAGATATGAGCTGACAGAAGAATGAAAAGAGAGCAAAAGCTGTGAACGCCAACAGCTATGTCTGTGCTGCCAGCAAGAAGCGAGTCAAGAAGATTGTAGCACCGCTTGAGAAGGAGGCTTGTGAACTGCGCAGCCGCTTCCAAGACTAGCTTTATGCACAATCCCCATTCCTGCCCTCCTTCCTGCTGAATAAAGAAAGAAAGAAAGAAAGAGAAAAAGAAAAAAGAAAAAGAAAAAAAAGAAAAGAGAACAAAAAGGGCTTAAAAAATGGCCAGAGCCTCTGGGGAAAGCAGGGCACTGTTAGTTGTAGCAATACACATGTCATAAGAATAGCGAGAGGAGTGAGGGAAAAAAGGCACAAACAACCATGCTGAATATGGCCAAAAATAATTGAGAACAGCACTAATCTGTGCATCTGAGAAGCTGCAAGAGTTTCTAATAATAATGGATACAATGAGATCCACACACTGACACACAAGGCAGAAATGCAGACGAAAACAGTGAGGGAGGAATGACCTGTCAATACACAGGAATGCCAATCAGACCATCGGCCGATGTCTCATCAGACACCAGAGGCCAGAAGGCACATGATGTGAGAGTAAGGTACATGGGGTGACACAAGAAGGCATGTGGGGTGACATAGGGACAGCACGTGGGACAATGTGGGATGACACATGGGGCAAAATACTGAAAATACAGCAAAAAGCAGTTTCACACATAGCAAAGCCATCTAGGTCTTCAAAAAAATCGAGGAAAATAAGGACATCATCCCACAGGTAACTGAGAGGTTTGTGGCAAGTAGAAGAAATACTGAAGGAAGCTCTCAGAGATGAAAGCAAGTAGTCTAGAATCTCTATCTGACAGTGGTCAGAATCCATGATGGTGGGGGGGGGCATCAAGAACCAAGAATATGGCTACTCAAGCAATGTGACACACACTTCATTTCTCTTTCATCTTTTAACTGATTTTAAACGCAACCATCTAAAGCAGTTGTACAGTCTCATTGCTGACCCCAAAACAGGTAGAAATGTAACAGCTTAGACACCAATAATGAAAGGGAGGAGCAAGCCAGAGAAAGGGGATGGCAGACAGAGACTCAGATCCGCCTGAGACCAGGAAGGAGGGACAGATAAGAACTGCAGAAGATAGTCCCTGTTCCAGCTTCATTAGCAGACATGAAATGATACAAAGTACCATCAGTAGCTACACTAGTTGCCACATAATTGCACTGATGATACATATGTATATACACAAAAGGTAACAGCACAAAAGGAGGTCCTGAGCTACATAAAGCAACATTTCTATTTGCCCAGGGTCAGTGTAAAGTAGATTTTCATAAAATAAGGAGTACGTGGTAAGTCCTAGAGAAGATGCTAAGAATAAAAAACACACCATGGCCCAGAGAGCTGGCTAACTAGTGAGTTCCAAGGTAGCCAGGACTACACAATGAGACCTTGTCTCAAAGCAAAAGGAAAAATAAATATACAAGTCTTAAAGAAAAAGTTTAACACATACACATATGTGTATGTGTGTACTTATATGCACATATACACACTACATACATACATACATACACACACACACACACAGAGCAAAAAAATCATTATTAAAAAGCTAAAATGTCAGACAGGTAAAATGACTCAAACCTATAGTTCCAGTATTCAAAAGACTGAGGCAGGAGGATCACTTGAGTCCAAGAATTTGAGACCATCTTTAGTAGCACAGCAAGATTCCATATTAAAAAAATTAAGATATGACACCATTCAATAAAGTAGTAAAAGAGAGGTTGACAGAAGACAAAAAGTAAAAGGTAACATGACAAATCCAACTATAGCAAAACAATATTAAATATAAATGGACTAAGCGATCTATTAAAAAGTTCAGGCCCAGAGAGATAGTTCAGCAATTAAAAATACTTGCTGTTCTTTAGAAGACCTCGCTTTGATTCCTAGTACATACAAGATGACTTACAATTATCTGTAACTCCAACTCTCTCTTTGGGCCTCTACAGGCACTGCACACACGTTGCATATCATACATGAAGGTAAACATTCATACTCAAAACAGAAAGCATCTGAGGAGTTATCTGAATGTCATGACCCCTCAAGCCACTGTGTCTCCCCAGCGTATGGCCTCCTCTACCACAGGCTGGTCATGAGCACTGCCTTTCCCACACTGCTCGGGCCATGTGTGTATCTGGATGCTCTGAGCCCCAACCTTTTCCTCACCCCAGTCCTTACCAGATCCTGGGAGGATGTTGACCACACCCTTGGGAATGCCAGCCTTCAGTGTCAGCTCTGCAAACTTCAAGGCTGTAAGTGGGGTCACCTGAATGGAGAATAGGACAGGAGTCTGAGTATGGAGGATTTGGATGTAGAGTGCATCCAGACCTCCCTTCATAGCCTTCTCTCTTTGTGCTCCAAGAAGCTAGCTTTCTGAAGCAGGAAGGAGCAGCAGTGCCTGGGGCGGCAGGAAGACCATAGGGAGGCCAATGTTCATGGTCAACCATAGGCATTGCCCACACAGCTAGCATCCCCAACATCTCTCATGGAGAATTAGGTCTTGGAAGCCCCCAGTATGCTGAGCTCTCCCACCAGCGCTCCTCAGCCAGCCCTGGATCCCTTTCCACGCCATGCTCATGTCTTCACAGTGTGTTTGAACTTATCACGGAAGCAGCGGTGTTCGATGCAGGCTAGCAGGCAGGTTAGCAGGCCCATCCACAATGGCTGGGCTCCTCCAACCAGGTGACCTTCACTAGCCCTGCAGCAGGAGACCAGCTTCAGCTCAGAAAACTGCAGGTGTCAGCCTATAGAAGAGGCCTCTGGTGGAACTGTACTGTGCATAAGGGCTCCAGGGACCAGCTATCCACGCCTATGTGTAACTCTTGAGTATTGCTCCATTTCTGGAAACCAAAGGGAGGTCATTTTCCAGCCCTTCCAGTTCTCAGCACCCCCGCCCCCCGCCCATCTCCTATACACTGCTGGGACAGTGGTTTCTTCCAGTCAAGGTTAGGTCATTTCATACCCCATAGTGTGATTCTGTGATTCTGGGGCCTCAGCCCTTGTTAGAACCAAGTGTTCTGGACAAGGACAAGGATGACCTGAGCCAAAACAATGACCATGACCCTCCAGCAGTGCCCACTTGGCAGGAAACCAAGGTCCACCTCAGAGGATTTTTGTCAAGCTTAAATAAGCTGGCGCATGCAAACTGATAATTTGTTGAATGTGTTAGTGATTTCAAGGACAGCCAGGGGGATCCTGTCTCAAAAAACCAAAAGTAAATAAAAATATAATAATAATAATAATAAACATAATTAACTTGGAAAAAAAACAAGGTAAGGCAGTTCTGGGGATCTGGCTTATGTGTGTGTGGTGGGGAGGGAGTATTAGGGGAGTATAGGGTGCCTATAGGCTGAGGCTCCATCCTCAGTACAGAATAAACTGCACTCAGTAGCTGGAAGAAGGAGCTAAAGATCTTTCTCAACAACATAGCAAGTAGGAGCCAGACTTGGGGAAAGGAGACCCTCTTAAAAAAATTAATATTTTTTTAAAAAAAGGAAAGAAGAAATACAAAGAGCCAGGTAAGAGCTTGTTCAAGCTGGAGTGTGTTTGCGTATGTGTGTGTGTATGTATTTGTATACATATGTGTGTATGTGTATGTGTGTTTGTGTGTAGTTGTGTGTCTGTATGTGCATGTGTTTGTATGTGGGTGTATGTGTGTATGCATCTGTGTTTGTGTGTATTTCTGTGTATTTGTGTTTCTGTGTATGTATGTGTGTTTGTATGTATTTGTGTGTGTGTGTGTGTGTGTGTGTATCTGGAACTGTAGACAACTGGCAGTGGCCCAAGGTGGGCCCAGGAACTTGGGACCCCTGGAATAGCAGCAAACTTCCTAACTGCTCTTCCACTTCTCAGCCCAACCATCTTTTTTTTTTCCTCTGAAATTTTATTTTCAGAAAACAAGTTTATCAGTTTTTCTGACCCAATTGCAATCTTCTTAAACAAAAACAAATCACTAGGAAAAGGTATTTCCAGAAATAAAATACAAATGGAAATTTTAACAGCTCAATTGCTGTTCTATTTTTGCATTCAGTTTGAGGAATAGAAAAAAAAGAACCACCACCTCCACCACCACCACCACCACCACCACAACAACTAAAAGGTGTTAAAATACTGAAGGAGTGTGACTCTGGCACAGTCTAGAATCATCGTTGGGTTTGTGCTGTTTCCCTCCAGACTAACGTGCTTCAAAGACCCCAGAGAGGCAGCGTCTCCTGGGCGCCTGTCACCCTAAAGATGGCACCTTGTGCCCAGTTCCTCCTGAGCAGGAGGCAGGCAGTGGATGAATGGTGACCCATGCACACGTGGGACTGAGGCTGTCAGTGCTGTCAGTGCCCCTGGGAGGTCACCTGTGGCCCCTGAAACCCCACGTCTACTCTCTTACCATCTGTAGCTCCGTGCTGAGGGCTGGAAGGTCCCTCCATCTCACTACCCATACTACCTCCTCCTAGGGCAATGGTCTCAACCTTCCTAATGCGCCACCCTTTAATACAGTTCCTCATGTTTTGGTGATGCCAAACCATAAAATTACTTTCATCACCACTTCATAACTATACTTTTGCAACTGTTATGAATCATAGTGTAAATATGTGATATGCAGGATGTGAAATGTGACCTTTTTGAAAGGGTTGCTCAACCGTTAAAGGGGCTGTGACCCACTGGTTGAGAACCTTTTGGTATCTGAAACCAGATGAGAGACAAGGAACTAAGATTACTGACAACACTGGCCTGCCCTGAGCATGGGACAGGCAAGGGATGAAAACAAGATCCAGGGTGTGGATCCAGAATAGCATAGAAACCCTGTCCCCTGAGTGGTGGCATATGCCAACTCAATCTCCAGGTCTCCATTACTGGTAGCTGGACAGTCTTCTTATCCAACTAGCTCCCATCCTCCTTGTGTGTCTCTATCATGGTAAGCTGGCCTTTTAGGGCCAGCTCCTCAGTGTGTGGTGTGGGTGAGGGACTTTTGTCTCCTAACATGCTACACAGCCTGGTCCAGAGAGTGTGCACTCACCTGGGCAGGCTTGATCACCACGGTGTTCCCAGCAGCCAAGCAGGCTGCGGTCTTCCAGGACAGCATCATTAAGGGATAGTTCCAGGGGATGACAATGCCACAGACCCTGCCAACAAAAGCAGAAGGCCTTTGCCCCTTCTCAGCCAGGCTGCCCAGAGTGGACCTGTCAACTCCAGCCCCTCACCCAGGACTGGCTGCCACGATCAAAGCCAGGATTTCCAGGAAAGGCAATGGTCTTGCTGAGGCAGCCCATGCCTCCAATGCTGTGGTGCAGACTGGCTGGGATGGGTGAATGTCTGAGGGGAGCTCTCTAGGGAAGAAGAGAGGTAAAGGTGGGTACAGTGAACAGATGCTGGTATGGAGGCCTGGGGAGGTCAGTCATCCTTGGAAACATCTGGCTTGGTGTGTGAGCCTCACACTCAGACCAGTGGTAGCATAGCCTCAGGGGTGCGTGGGCAGTCGGGTGGCAGGCCACAGTCTAATCCTGTGTGGCTCTGCCACTCTTCTGTGTCACCGTCACTACCATCGGGGAACCAGAAGGGAGGTTTCTTAGTTGGACTCAGGTATTGAGAATGCACATGCAGAGAGGCCAGTGGACAGGAGGGCTGTGAGGCATCTCAAGGGAGGCACGGTAATTATCAGCCAGTCCCTGTATGGAAAAAGGTCAATCGAGAACCTGTGCATCACCCTGGGAGTGGTAGAACACACCGGCGTTAGGAGGCTGCACCCGTCTATCCAACATACACCCAGCATAAAAGAGAGTCTGGGTGGGTAGCAGAGAGCAGAGGCTGAAGCTGCTGGATGCTGGCCATGGGGTTTTAGGAGAGCCAGAGAAGGAAGATGTCAGAAGAATCCCCTTACTGTTGGATGAGTTATGTCCCCTCCCCAAACCCACACCTCCAGAATTCCAAAGGGAATGGGACATGACCATGGAGACAGAGGTCAGGGTGACAGTTCTGTAAGAAATGCCAAAGGCTGTCAGCAGCCACCAGCATGCCATGCAAATTTGGATTGCGTGTGTCCCCATGTACGGAAGGGTTCCTGGCTGCCAGGAGGTGAGCAGCCTCCTGTACCATGTGACTCTGCTGAGCTACAGTGTAGCCAGAGGCCCGAAGCCACGGGGCCAAGTGGCCATGTGCCTCAGCCTTATTGTGTGTAGATATTGACAGTGCATGCACAAATGTCAACTATAGTTCCCTCCTCTAGGATATTTCCTGCTAGAGGCTGCTCCCCTACAGAGATCCCACCCCCTACTGAGATTAGCTAAGCCTGCCCCCTTATTCAGCCGTATATAATGAACCCACCTCCTAGATTCAGATATATAAAAGAAATACACTGAGTTTCTGGTTTGCCGTTGGCATGTCTCCATCAAAGCACCAGGCTCACCCAATCCCAGTGTATCTGTATGTGTGCTGCCATTTCTTTTCCCTATTACCCCAGTTAGGTCAATCCCTAAGCCATGCAGGTCTTGGTAGGAGGCCCCTTGCCTTGGTTTGTTTGCCCATGATACCAGCTGCCTTACAGTATCTCCCTCCCTCCCTCCCTCCCTCCCTCCCTCCCTCCCTCCCTCTCATTTAAGAGATTCAGAAGAATGGTTTGTTTGCCCATGATACCAGCTGCCTTACAGTATCTCCCTCCCTCCCTCCCTCCCTCCCTCCCTCCCTCCCTCCCTCTCATTTAAGAGATTCAGAAGAATGGTTTGTTTGCCCATGATACCAGCTGCCTTACAGTATCTCCTCTCCCTCCCTCCCTCCCTCCCTCCCTCCCTCCCTCCCTCTCATTTAAGAGATTCAGAAGAATGGTTTGTTTGCCCATGATACCAGCGGCCTTACAGTATCTCCTCTCCCTCCCTCCCTCCCTCCCTCCCTCCCTCCCTCCCTCTCATTTAAGAGATTCAGAAGAATGGTTTGTTTGCCCATGATACCAGCTGCCTTACAGTATCTCCCTCCCTCCCTCCCTCCCTCCCTCCCTCTCATTTAAGAGATTCAGAAGAATGGTTTGTTTGCCCATGATACCAGCTGCCTTACAGTATCTCCTCTCCTTCCCTCCCTCCCTCCCTCCCTCCTTCCCTCCCTCCCCCCTCCCTCCCTCCCTCCCTCCCTCTCATTTAAGAGATTCAGAAGAATGGTTTGTTTGCCCATGATACCAGCTGCCTTACAGTATCTCCTCTCCCTCCCTCCCTCCCTCCCTCCCTCCCTCCCTCCCTCCCTCCCTCCCTCTCATTTAAGAGATTCAGAAGAATGGTTTGTTTGCCCATGATACCAGCTGCCTTACAGTATCTCCCTCCCTCCCTCCCTCCCTCCCTCCCTCTCATTTAAGAGATTCAGAAGAATGGTTTGTTTGCCCATGATACCAGCTGCCTTACAGTATCTCCTCTCCTTCCCTCCCTCCCTCCCTCCCTCCCTCCCTCCCTCCCTCCCTCTCATTTAAGAGATTCAGAAGAATGGTTTGTTTGCCCATGATACCAGCTGCCTTACAGTATCTCCCTCCCCCCCTCCCCCCCTCCCTCCCTCCCTCCCTCCCTCCCTCCCTCCCCCCCTCCCTCCCTCCCTCCCCCCTCCCTCCCTCCCTCTCATTTAAGAGATTCAGAAGAATGGTTTGTTTACCCATGATACCAGCTGCCTTACAGTATCTCCCTCCCCCCCTCCCCCCTCCCTCCCTCCCTCCCTCCCTCCCTCCCCCCCTCCCTCCCTCCCTCCCTCCCTCCCTCTCATTTAAGAGATTCAGAAGAATGGTTTGTTTGCCCATGATACCAGCTGCCTTACAGTATCTCCCTCCCTCCCTCCCTCCCTCCCTCCCCCCTCCCTCCCTCCCTCCCTCCCTCTCATTTAAGAGATTCAGAAGAATGGTTTGTTTGCCCATGATACCAGCTGCCTTACAGTATCTCCGTCCCTCCCTCCCTCCCCCCCTCCGTCCCTCTCTCCCTCCCTCCGTCCCTCCCCCCCTCCCTCCCTCCCTCCCCCCTCCCTCCCTCCCTCCCTCCCTCCCTCCCTCTCCCCCTCCCTCCCTCCCTCCCTCCCTCTCATTTAAGAGATTCAGAAGAATGGTTTGTTTGCCCATGATACCAGCTGCCTTACAGTATCTCCCTCCCTCCCTCCCCCCCCCCCCCCCCTCCCTCCCTCCTCCCTCCCTCCCTCCCTCCCTCCCCCCCTCCCTCCCTCCCTCTCATTTAAGAGATTCAGAAGAATGGTTTGTTTGCCCATGATACCAGCTGCCTTACAGTATCTCCCTCCCTCCCTCCCTCCCTCTCATTTAAGAGATTCAGAAGAATGTGTTAAGACCATGGCAGTTTAAGTGTTTTTGTTGGAGCCCCTGATCCTATTGAGCCACATGCAGGCCACATGCAGGCTCCTAAGTCCCCCATACACCTGTGAGGAATTTGCCAGGTCTGTGACACAGAATTCCAAATGCTTGTGACTAAGATATCTATCCCAGCATGCTTTCTCTTTTCTGCTGTGCCCTGAGGCCCTCTGTGGGTGAGACTAGGTGACCAGGTTTGCCCTGCAGCCTGCCTTTGCTTTGCCCCTGCTGAGCTCTGCACTGCACTGTCATTGTGGTTAACCCTGGCTCTAACTTTGGGTACTATCTGGGAACTGAGTAGGGAAGCCACTCCTCGAATGTGGGTGGCGGCATCCACTAGGCTGGACGGAGCAATCAGCAGAACACAGAGCTGCCTACATGCACCATTCTTCAGCAGCACCGTCCTTGACATCAGACTCCAGATTCTTCAGCCTTGGAATCCAGAGTCACACCAGCGCCTCTCCGGGGAGATGCCAGGCCTTCAGCCTTGGAATGGGCCATGTGCCGCTCTTGTTCCGAGCCTTCCAGCTTCTCAGACTGAGTGGCTGTCTCCCCAGCTTGCAGGTGGCCATCTGACTATAGAGCGTCTGATGGTGGAGGCCAAACCGCCTGGTCTTTTAATTATAGGTACATTCTGCTGGCTCTCTCCTCTGGCTAACACTGACTCATTTGTATGGACACAGTTGCTTCACAATAATTCCGGATGTAGCCCACCCCCCTTTACTGTCACGGCTCTGACAGTTACTGTGCATTTAAATAATGGCACAGTGACCACAGCAGGTACTTGAGATATGAATGGTGTAGCCATCCATGGATATATGCAGAGGATGTTGCAAGCTGCAGACTGGCGTCTGGTATCCCAGAATGCACGAGCACATCTGTGCCTTGTCACTCACCCAACAGGTTCCTTTTTGGTCAAGGTCAGGTTGCGGTTGGGTCTAGCCTGGTTGATGGGGATGGTGGCACCCTAGAAGAAGCAAAGCAGAGTCACCAGGGTAGGGTGTGTGTGGGGGGGTGGGATCCCCATCCTTGGTCAGCCAGTCCCTGTAGGAGACCTGGGAGAAACCAGGTCTTTATGTTTAGGTACTGATTGTCACGTGAGGAGCTGGGTAGGAGGCCAAAGCCACCAGCTTACACTTGACAGGGACAGGGCAGGAGTTCAGAGGTATCAGGTTGGGTGACCAGCAGAGCAAAGCAACAGTTCCATTTCAGCACAGCCCTTGGACAAGCTAGTCCTGTCAGGGACAAGGCCTCTTGCTCTGACATCTGGGCAAAGAAAAGATGAGGAGGCCCCTGGAGGAGACCATGCTGCCCCTAGAGTCATTAGTGCTGAGGGGGCCCAGGGGACCCAGGGGACCCAGGAAGAGATGGCTCCAGAGAAGTCACAAGGAAGCAGGATGCGGGTGATGATGGTGGCCCTCCTTTCAGGTGGGCATCTTTGCTCCATAGTTCTCAGCCCCTAGTGGGGAGGAGAGGAGCCCTGAGCCTTCCTCTCCCTGAGGAACCTTCTAAGATTGAGTGCTTGATCCCAAGGCAGGGTTTATGAAAGATCTATCTTCTCACAGGGGACCTTAGGAGGTGGGGAGGACCTTGCAAAGGCCTAGAGGCACCACAGGAACCTCTAGGACCACATTCCACAGTTATATGATAGAAGCAGAGGCCCAAAGCTCACAGATGACATTGTCACTGGGTACTGGAGGCCTGGTGAGAATCATGGAGAGAGGCTTTTGCCCGTAACCCTCACAGACACATGCCCTGAAACCACCAGAACTGAACTCCAGCAACACCTGAATGGTCCTGGCAACAGGTCCATCTCAGAGCCTCAAGATAAGGTTCTTGCCTTTGTCACGGTTGGGTTTTTGAGTGTCCCTCAAAGCCCTACATGCCAATGGCTTGTTACCTAGAAGGGCATTGCTGGGAGGCTAAGGGATTCTTAAGAGGAGGGTGTTGGAGGTTAGGTCTGGGGTGGGGGTGCTTCAAGGAACTCCTCAAACTCCAGTCTCCTCGTATGTAAGACTCACCTGCTGTGACGTGAGCCGGTTTGCTCTGTCACTCACTCTTGTAATGTGTGTCCACAGACTCAAGAACAGAGGAGTCAACAGGCTGTACCATCCAAACCATGAGCCAAACTATACCCATTCATCCTACAAGTTGGACTCTCCAGCTATTTCTTACTGCAACAGAAAGCTGACTGGCACCCTTGTGAGAGCCCGGCACAAAGCTGACCAAGCTTGCTGGACTCCCACCTGCAGAACCTTGATTTGCCAATGATTTAACCCACTGCAGTGGTAGCTGTTGAGCATCATGCCTGGCAGGGCACCACCCTCCCCACCAACCCGTCTGCACACATGGGAACACACACGTGGGAGATGGGAGACCACACCCCACCTGGATCTTATCACACCAGCCAGCGAAGTATCGGAAGGTCTGGATGGACATGCCCACGTGTGTCTTCAGGGCCAGTGTGTAGACGGCACCTGCATCCAGGGCCTCAATGGTAGCTAGCTCTTCCTCGTACTGCTCCATGAGATCTGCCAACCTGGAACAGCGAGAGAGAGGAAGGAAACTGGCTTAGGCCTGGCACTGTCTTGCCTGCTTATTCTTTCATTTTTTTAAAAAAAAGATTTATTTACTTTTATTTATATGAGTACACTGTCGCTGTCTTCAGACACACACCAGAAGAGTGCATCGGATCCCATTACAAATGGTTGTGAGCCACCATGTGGCTGCTGGGATTTGAACTCAGGACCTCTGGAAGAGCAGTCAGTGCTCTTAACTGCTGAGCCAACTCTCCAGCCCATTGCCTGCTCTTTCAATGCTATTCCTTATAGAGTCCAGGAGTCTGCCCTTCACAACCAGAACTCTCACTAAGATGTGCTGGCCTCACTATTCTCATCTGTAAGATGAGACTATCAGTTTCTCTTCCTGGATGGGTGTGAGAATGACATCCTCTGTCTCTCCTTTCCTCTTCCTTCCTTCCTTCCTTCCTTCCTTCCTTCCTTCCTTTCTTCCTTCCTTCCTTCCTGGAAGACGCATGGATTGACAACTTTACAATGTCCTCGTGACGTTATCCTGAAGAGGTGTTCACCTGCCTATGGCTGATAGCAAAGAGGATGCTGCCCTTGGCTACTCTTCCTGGTTTTGGATAGCTCCAAAAGAGAGAAAGTACATTCAACCTGATGGCCAGCTCAGTCCAGGAGTCATGTTCCTGAGGCTGAGATCTGGAGGTCGAGAGGTGGCCCCAGCCCCGTAAGTAGGAGAGATGTGGGGGAGGGGGGAGGTGCTTCTCAGGCAACTGTGAATCTACTCTCAGCATCTGGCTACCCTGCTGTGCTTCTGATGGCCACTGTGAAAACAGCCTGGAGTTAATAATGGTGTTTCCTCACTGACAGGAGGGTCTGCTGCTAAGGGAACAGGCCTCAGCCTTGCAGAGGTATCTGGGTCCAAGTCTGAGTGTTTGACTGAAGCTGACTGGTCAGTTCCCACCTTGCCCCTCTTTGCACAGGCTCCAGCTCCTCTTGACAAAGTCACTGCCCACCCCCAGGGCACCGCCATCATTTCCCTCTTCCCTGAGGACACAGCCACAATCTGTGTGTGAGTGGGTTGCCCACAGGTCCCATACCAAGTTCGTTTCAGGGCTCCAGCTTCCCACTGCCTCTTGCAGGTCTTGCCTGTTTCTCAGGTGACTCAGGCCTCTGACCTGGGGACCTTTTCCAGGGTCATGACACTAAGCCAGGGACACTCTGTGGTTACTTCTTCAGAAAGACCTTGGAGATGTGCTTTCCACAGAGTCAGTCTCACTGTTATGGTGAGCTAGCTGGGGTTATTATAACAGTGGCCACTAGGTGGCAGCAGATCATCTTATGGAATATGCTTCCAGTTTAAGGCCCAAGAGAGTCTGGGGCAGCACAGCTGAGACCATTGGCCGCTCTGGGAACCATGTGTCTAACTCTTTCCTAAACTCTATGGCTTCTTCGTGGAGTCTGGACACCTCAGCAGGCAGTGAATGGCTGACCTCAGCCTTATATGTCTAACTCCCCAGTCTGCACTATTTGCATGCAGCAAAGGGCCCCCTTCGGTTCCCCGCTGCCGTGTCACCTGGAATATCTGGCATTAGGAGCAGACAAAACCACTATTCATACTGCAGGGCCACGCTTTCCTGCCAGTCACCAGACAAACCCTGGTAGGCCTGCATCAAACTGAGCTCCACTTCTTCAGAAAGACTGTACAGCCCGCCCCCAGGACACCTCCATCATTCCCCTCTTCACTGAGGACAAAGCCACAATCTATGTGTGGTGGGTTGCCCTCTGCAGTGTTGAGGGTTCTCTGGGATACTGAGGAAAAAAGCCAAGCAGACTCTACTGGTTTCCTCTGAGTCTGTTTGGTTCATCTGCCCCTTACCTCCTGCTTCTGGAAATAATCACTCCCCAGTTCAGAGTGTGAGCAGAAGCTGGGGGTGGGGTGGAGGGGGGGTGACCATTCCAGATTAAAGATTTTCCAAGGCAGACTGACTGAGTAGAAGGTATGATTGTGGAGGGTTGGGATGATGCAGATCCCAAGCCAAATTCCCACAGATTAATTTTGGTCCCCTCATTAGCTGCCCACCTCTGTCTCTGAACCAACAACCCTGTGACTCTAGGGTGGAACCTTTTGAAATGTCTGAATTTATCAGACCACCAGCTCCCACCAACCCTAAGCTAGGGATGTAATCAGAGCATCTGAGACTTACAGCAGATTCCCCCACTTTGCTGTGGCCCCCCCCTTAGCCTGATATTTCTACTGCTATGAGGTTTTTTTTAAAGACTTACTTATTTTTATTTTATGTGTATGCTTGTCTGCAGGTCTGTATATGTGCCATGTTATGTGCAGTGCCCACAGAGGACAACAGAAGGGATCAGACCACCTGGAATTGGAGTTGCAGGGGTTGTGAGCTGCCATGTGGGTGCTGGGAACCGAACTTGAGTCCTCTGCAAGAGTAGCATGTGCTCTAAACAGCTGAGCCACGTGTCTGACTCTATTCTGCATTTTTTAAGTGCCCTGAATGGTTTTCTGTTGTGGTGTGGCTGTAAAACCTTCTGAAGGGTTCAGTGCTTAAAGTACTTGCCCTGCAAGTATGAGGACCTGAGTCTGGATCCCCAGAGTCCACATAAGGCAATCTCCCAGCATGCCTGCTGTGAGGTGGGAGGCAGAAACGGGAGCTCCCTGAAGCCAGCTAGCGGGCCAGCTAGCTTGGCTTATGTAACTAGGAAATAACAAGAGATCCTGTCTCAAACAAGGTGGGAGACTGGGACTGACACTTTGGGTTGCTCTAATTTCCACCCATGCACATGTCACACACATGAATAAGCACATACACTAACACACATGCACAAAATATGTATACATACACAACATTTTTAAAATTGTATGAAACTTCTTTCACGTTATTTGGGGTGATCTGGACTTGCATTTCCCAGCCATGAGCACTCCAGTTAGCTCGAGTGTTTTTGCCACTTTGGAAAGGAGAGCTATGTTTTGCATCTACAAGGGGAACTGCTGTGTCCCCCACACTATGGCCCAGGCTCTAGAGGTGCAGGGTTTTATCTAGGCTCCTTTAGAGCTGCAACCTTCGGTCACAAACTCAAGCAACCAGAAATCCAAGACTGTTAGCTTGTACTAGAGGGAGAGGCCCCTTCCTCTTACTAAAACACATTACTGTGAGAAAGATGTGGTCTAGCAAGAGGCTCAGTGGCTAAAAGCCCTTGCCATGCAAGCCTGACAACCTGAGTTTGAGGCCTGGATCCCACAATGGGAGGAGAGAACTGACTCAGGAAACCTGTTCTCTAACTTCCATGTGCACAGTGTGGTATATGTATGTGTATGCATACATGTGCGCACCACACACACACACAGACACAGACACACACACACCATAGACCACACACTATAATTTTAACAGTTTTAATTATAATACTACACATCATACATAAACCACAAACATCATCCCCTACACACATACAGACTACACACATACACACACACACACCATAGACCACACATTATAATAGTATTTAAAAGTCCTGAAAGATGAAGGCATGACACCAGGAGGTTCCAGTGGCTGGCAGCCAGTCTGAGCAGTGACAAGCAGGACCAGGGACACCTCCCCTTTATTGTCCTCTGAGACAAGATCCCAGAGTCCCTGTTGGTTGACATCAGAGCCATGGCTCTTGGGCACCACAGCCTGTGACCCCTCTGGAGCACAGTCTCACCTCTGCAGTTTCTCACTGACCCCACTACCTTTCCTCTAAGGTCACAGCTAGCTGTGAACATCTCGCCTGCCTTTCCAAACTTTCTGCAAGACCTTTTCTAAGCCTTACCCTACAGTGTCCAGGCCACTTCCCACTGTGGGCACCCAGGTATAAAGCCCTCTATAGGGTCCCACCCTGCCCCTGCTCCTAGCTGAAGGTGGTGAGGGCAGCAGGTGATTCCTAATTCTCACCTGTACAGGAGCCGGCCCCGGTCACGCGCATTTATCTTTCCCCACAGTCCGTTCTCAAAGGCCTCCTTCGCTGCCGCCACCGCCTTGTCGACATCACTCACCTGAGCCAGGGACACCTGGCAGATGACCTGTGGGAAAGACAGAACCATGACAGCCTTCCCTGGCTTCCCCTGAGGACACTCAGAGGCAGGGACAGAGGGAAAGTTGTGCCACTGTTGGACAAGGAGGAATCAGACAGCAAAGGAGAACAGGACTTGAGATCTCTGCACATCCCTCTCACTCCCACAGAGCCTGAAGGGACTGATAGCCCAGCAGCACGTGAGGGACACGGCAGTCTAGTGCTGTTCACAGGGGCAGCTGAGATCCACAGGCTCAGTGAGCTGAGCCAGAAAGGGTGTATCCAGGTCCCAGTCCCATTCCTGGCCTGACAGGTCCTGTGGGAACGAAGGGGCTGGGCAAAGAAGTGAGACCAGCATCTCCTTGTAGGCTGCAATGGACAGACCGCCTTGCCCTTCCCACCGAAAGCCCCCTGGGGCCTGGCAGGCAGCTCCATCCATGTCGCATTTGCAGGGTTGTCATCCTGAGGGCACCTCCCATCCTGCCAGCCCCTTGGACTTCATTTTGTCACCTTCCCCCAGATGGTCCACTTTAAGTTTCTCTATTTTCTTTGGACTGAGTGGGTACCCTCAGGCGGAAGGTCATTCCTGTGCTGGGTCTTGTCTTGGAGAGCCCTCATGTGTGATCTGACATATGATCATATGCACTGGGCATGACATGAGAGATTCATGGTCAAGAATGTTTGGCACACATAGATGGAGGAAGACTTGCTGAGGGAGATGGCTGTAGCCTGGGGGAGAGCGATGGATCCATCCTTGCTCTATAAAGCAGATTCTGGTTCCTCAGTGCCTTCCTGCCCCTTCTCACCCCTCTCTTCACGGACCACTCCTGGGGCCTAGGATAGAACCCTTGCATGTCTGCAATAAAGACACACACATCCAGGCACAGGCCCCCGACCACTGTCCCTAGAAGGCAGGTTGGAGGTGGGTGGAAAGAAGGGGGTTGCAGCCTGCTCACACTTCCATCCGTTGGGTTGATGGTACTGTAGGTCTTAGCGCCCTCAGCATCCACGAACTCGCCGCCTATGAAGAGTTGGTAGGGCATTTGGAGAGTCAGCTTGTTCACTGCCTTTTCCACCTGGGAAGGAAGGCTCAGTTACAGCGGGTCCTTCACACACAGGCGTCTGTGACACTTGCATGCCCAGAGCCTCACAGGCAGATGTGACATGCCCAGAGCCTCACAGGCAGATGTGACATGCCCAGAGCCTCACAGGCAGATGTGACATGCCCAGAGACACACACATGGATGTATAACCATACAAAGGCTGGGGTTCCAGAAACTGTCCTAGACAGTGGGACCCCTGAGTGGTAAGGAGGGTCAGGCAGAGTGCCAGGGCTGAAGTCCCAGGTCTGCCAGCTCCTCAGGAGACACGGAGTTAGGTGGGGGATTCTTGGGGGTAGCTTGCTATGGGCTGCAAGGTCCTTTTACCCTCAAACATGTTGCCTGCCACTCCTCCATGAACTTCTTCACCCTGAACCCGAGTCCCAGGAACACCAGCCCGTCCTGAAGTCTGTTCACTGGCTATTTGTCCACTATCCTACGGGTGACCTGAAGTCCACCCTGGCCACCTGTACTTCCCCAGAGTTTTTCCAAAACATGAGGTGAACAAAGTACCCAGAACCCCCTCCTCTGGGGATGGTGGCCTGGCCATCTGCTCTAAGAGAAACTGTTCAGGAACTTTCTCATAAATGGATTTACAGTCACTGTGGCACCTCCCCTTGCACGAGCGGAACACGCAGGGCCGACTGCCCTCCTCACTGGGAACAGAAGCCTCTCCTCTCTAGCCCCTCTAGATCTTTGAATCATAGGACTTCCCCATACTCTGTGCACTGGGCAGCAATATCTTCTGCTGGAAATGTTATCCAGGGCTGATCAAACTGGAGGGTGAGGACCAGGCTCCCAGCTTCCGGGTGCTCAGGTGCCCGGTGGTGTCACAGTGGCCTACAGGCCCAGGGCAGCACTCACATAGTTAATGACACACTCGCTCTCGTCGTCCTCCCCTCTCAGCTTCCTCACTAGGAGCTGGATGAAGTCCCTAAAGGTGGTGGCCATGTAAACGTCCTCATTTTCTAACTCCAGCCCGTCACACAGCTCCTTGACCTCCTCCACCAGCCTGCGGGGAGAGAAGGACAGAGAGCCTGGCAGAGGCTCAGCAGACCCTGTGCACTCTGGGTAAGAGGAGGTGGTCAGAATAACCACCCAGTGGAGCTCAGGAGCCTGGCGAGGTGGCTCTGTTGTTGTGTATTGTAATGTTAAATTCTGTATCCCAAGGCCTAGTGGCCTCAAGGTGAGTAAAATTCTCAGGTGCAGCAGCTTTTGTTGTGCAAACCTTGTGCCTTAAACTATTGGTTGAATAAGGATGTCTACAGCCTATTGCTGGGCAAAAGAGAGGTAGGCAGGGCTTCAGTTGTTCTCCAGACTTGGGGGCAGAGACAGAGACCACAAAGGAGAGAGGGGTAGGGTGGGGATAGGGGTGGGGAGGGGAGTCACCATGGGGTAGATAGATCCTGAGCTCTTGGTCATGAGGGCTGGCCTGTTGGAGCAGGAACAGTCCAGGCAGGGCAAGTTTTATCTCAGGGTTATTGACAGGGAAGAAGATAACATACATACAGGGTTGGTATCTGCCCAGCTCTAGTGCTTTAAAGCTTATTATACATATAAAGGTTTTGTGTCTTTTATCAGGGAGCTAAACGATAAAAAGTGGGGTCAAAACCCCCCAAATAATGTTTGCTGCAACAGACTGTGGATGCAGAAGGCCTTGGTTTCAAATTCTCTCTCTATCAGGTACTAACCAGTGATGTTGAACAAATGGCTGACTCATTTATGCCTTCAGTTTTGTCATCCACAAAACAGAAGCGATAGTAAAACAGCTCTCTCAGATGTCGTCTGTATAAGACAACACACTGGAGGACAGCAATGGCTAATAGATTTATACTAACCTTCAAAGGACACAGATTGGGAGAAAGTATGTCCAGACCAAGTATATGATAAAGGGCTTGGGTTCAGAGAACCCAAACCTCAGAAAACAGAACCCGGTTAGACGTGGGCTGAGCCCAGAGGGATATTTTACCAGAGCAGCAGCACGGGGCAGATCTGAACCCTGTGAAGTGCTCAATGCCATTGGGGGAGTGGGAGCAACTGGGAGCCAGGTCCACGCACTCAGGAGAGTGTTTAGAAAGACAAGGCCTGGGGCAGGATGCAGCTGGGGGTGGGGTGGGTGCGGTGGGGTAGGGTGGGTGGGGTGAGTACTCTGTCTACTTTAGGACTTGGGTTCCCTCCTCAGCATCATGGATCATCAGCTAGTTTTTGTGTCTGTCTGTCTGTCTGTCTGTCTGTCAATTTGATGACACAAGCTACATTTGGTAGTGGTTGAATGAGATACACCCCTAATAGTCTCCCACATTTGAATACTTGGTCCCCAGTTGGTGGAGCAATTTGGGGAGGGCTGGGAACTGTGACCTTGTTGAAGGAGCTAAGTCACCGTGCAGGCTCAAAAGACTCTAGTCTTCTCTGTTTCCTGTTTATGGTTCGAGATGCCAGTTCTCTCTCCATTGCTACTGCCACCACACCTTTGTTCAGCCACCGTGGATGATCATCCCTCTTGGACCGAAGCCTAAAATAAGCCTCCCTTCTATAAGTTGCCTTGGTCATGGTGTTTTATCGTAGCAACAGAAAGCCAGCCCACACTCTGGGAAGATGAACCTCAACTGAAAAATTCCTCCATCAGATTGGCCTGGAGACAAGTCTATGTAGTGGGTTTTTTGTTGTTGTTTAAAAATTGATGCGAGAGAGCCCAGCCCACTGCGGGAAGTGCCACCCCTGGGCAGGTGGTCCTGAGTGGTAATGGAGAGCAGGCTGAGCAGAGCCTAGAAAGCAATGGTCCCATACAGTTCCTGCCTTGAGTTCTGCCTAGGCTTCCTTCAGTGATGGAACATGACCTGTAAGCCAAATAAACCCTTTCCTACCCACACTGATTTGGTTATGGTGTTTATCGCTACATGTGAGCCCAACTCCCTGATCCGCAGTCAACATCAGCCAAGGGTGGCAATGACAGCTGGGCATCAGCAGCTCTTCCGGGACTTGGGTTCCCGGAAGATGAGAGACCAGCTCGGGGCAGATATTTAAGCTTAGTTTCTATATTTGATGAGGGCCCTTTCTGATCTCCTTATGAATGATACACAAATACAACCAACGGTGGCTTCAATGGGGCCACAGTAGATACTTGGAAGGGACTCCTATGGCCCTGGGACTCACCTCACAACATCTACGGATGCAGCTCCTGACTTAAAGAAATCTGTAGAGTCCTCTACCTCTGGGACATTGGGCAGGATTCGCATCCAAGAGCTCTGGAAAACAAAAGGCCATGAGAGATAGAGGTGCTGGGTGAGGAAGGGTGCCGCTCTCACGGCTGGCTGAGGGCTCCAGCTCTGTGGTCTTCAAGGCACTGTCCCTAAAGCGCAGAGTGGGCCACAGCTCTGGCCACTGTGACACGAAGCTGCTGGTCTCCTGTCACATGGAGAAGGCAGTGGAAAATGGCTGGGTATCAGAAAGGCCACTCCTGGCCTTGGTGAGGCTGTCAGGGTTCCAGAGTTCCCAGCACGGGATTCTGTGGCAGCGTGGAATGCTCATGATGGTGAAGGCCAGACACAGTGAGGGCCTCATGGACTTGCCTGCTTTGAGATACTGACTGGCTAGCGCTCCTCTGACCTGGGCCCTCTGAAGTATAGCAGAATGAGCTGCTTGCCTGCTGGGCGAGTGAGGAGAGCCCAGCAGCCAGCACTCCCAGTGGCTGTGGTAGGATGGGTGTTCTTAGCAGATGCCAGACTGAACTACCCAATCGTAACATCCACTGGGACAACTTTCACCCTGTTGCATGGGACTCCACAGCAGCCATGGTAAGCAAGCATCTTTGGCTCGGAGCCTGTTGGTCCATCTGGTCCAGGGACCCCAAGCAGGCTCAGAGGCAGGGCCACAGACACAGCAGCTGCTCCAAGAATATCCTGAAGATTTCTTTATTTGGAGGGAGAAGGTTAAATCCAGCAAACGTGAAGCTACTCCCTCCTTCCTCCTTTCCCTCCTTCCCTCCTTCCTCCTTTCCCGTCTCCGTTCCCTCCCAGGCATTTAAAGTGCCCAGCATTCCTAGGGAAGATGCTGGTTCTCTGCTATCCTGGACCACATGGTGACTGTCTCTTGTAGTGTCTTACTGTTCAGTGTTATAACACTGGTCCCAGCTGTGACCCACCTCCTTTCAGCTCCCTCTTTTATTCCTGGATCATGGCAGAGGTGACCTCTTCAAACAGGGATGTCCTGCATCTGTGCTGACCCTGCTCCTGTACTGACCCTGCACCTGTGCCAACCCTGCACCTGTGCCGACTCTGCACCTGTGCCAACCCTGCACCTGTGCTGACCCTGCACCTGTGCTGTCCCAGCTCCTGTGCTATCCCAGCTCCTGTGCTATCCCAGCTCCTGTGCTGTCCCTGCACCTGTGCTGACCCTGCACCTGTGCTGTCCCAGCTCCTGTGCTATCCCAGCTCCTGTGCTATCCCAGCTCCTGTGCTGTCCCTGCACCTGTGCTGACCCTGCACCTGTGCTGTCCCTGCGCCTGTGCTGACCCTGCACCTGTGCTGTCCCTGCACCTGTGCTGACCCTGCGCCTGTGCTGTCCCTGCGCCTGTGCTGTCCCTGCGCCTGTGCTGTCCCTGCACCTGTGCCGACCCTGCACCTGTGCCGACCCTGCACCTGTGCTGTCCCTGCGCCTGTGCCGACCCTGCGCCTGTGCTGACCCTGCGCCTGTGCTGTCCCTGCGCCTGTGCTGACCCTGCGCCTGTGCTGACCCTGCGCCTGTGCTGACCCTGCGCCTGTGCTGTCCCTGCGCCTGTGCTGACCCTGCGCCTGTGCTGTCCCTGCGCCTGTGCTGTCCCTGCGCCTGTGCTGACCCTGCGCCTGTGCTGACCCTGCGCCTGTGCTATCCCAGCTCCTGTGCTGTCCCTGCACCTGTGCTGACCCTGCACCTGTGCTGTTCCTCTGCCTGTGCTGACCCTGCACCTGTGCTGCCCCTGCACCTGTGCCATCCCTGCGCCTGTGCCATCCCTGAGCCTGTGCCGTCCCTGCGCCTGTGCCGACCCTGCGCCTGTGCCGACCCTGCTCCTGTGCCGACCCTGCACCTGTGTCGTCCCTGCGCCTGTGCCGTCCCTGCGCCTGTGCTGACCCTGCATCTGAGGTGTTCTTGCACTTGCAGTGTCCTTACACTTACAGTCCTTTGTGCTAAGGTTTATCCAGATCTTTTCTCTCTGTAGCCAGCTCTCAGTTTCCCTCCAATGTTGACCCCATCTCCGAGGCCTTGTCTCACAGGCCGTGTTCTGTACAGAATGTCTTCCAAAGCTGTCTTACTCTCTGGACCTCTGGGAGCTCTACATGGACAGCAGCTTCACCTGCCACCTCCACCCACCGCCTGGCAATCAGGAGGAGCTCAGCAAGTGTCCCCGAGTCCCTTAGCTTGTGAGGACTTGCCATTCTCTTCTTCACATGGTATGAGGGTGGTAATTGTTAAGGAAGGGACACACATGAATTCTTCATGTGCTGTAGAGCCCACATGGAATTCTGCATTAGGAGTTTTTTCCAGGCTACCCGTATGGTGGGATCCACTCCTGATGCCTGGGGTGGGACAAGCTGCAGCCTCAGGGCAGCCTCATGGTCACAAACAACACACTCTACTGCGCATGGTGCTGCTGAGGCTGTGCTCTCAGTGGAGATTCAACTTAGGAGGCTCAGATGGGCTTATCTGGATGAACCATCGCAGGCGGAGGAGCAGCTGTCCTTGAGCCCCTGACTGGATGGATGACTAAGCTGAAACCCTTGGTATCATCTGCTAGGCAAGGCTCAGAACCACACGTGACTCTGAGGACAGGGAGACAGAGTGGGAGGGGACAGGAACAGATCCTGGGAGTTGGCTGCTGACCCAGTCTCAGGCTAGACAACCAGAGAAGGAAGCTACCTGTAGACCATTGTAGAGCAGAGCCAGTCTGGAGCAGGAGTGGGGTGGAGTCACGTTTGAGAGCAGTAGGAAGTTGGACTACTCCCTTCCCCTGACTCAGACCTGTACGTCCCAGGCACATGTAGTCCTGCATTCCCCCACCTTTGCTCACACCAGAGGGGTGTCATAGTCGAAGCCAGGTTAAGGCCATGTCCAGTAGCACCTGCAATTCCTCCTTATGCAAACGAGGCACCCCCAGCACCCAGGTACTGACCAATGCTGTATACACCCCCATTATAACTTACTCATCCCTAAAGGTTTAAAAAGACTTTATCCTTGTCCCAATAAAAACAAGTTGCTCTCTGAAGCCTGTCTCCTAGAGCAGTCTGTTTCTTGTTGCACTTCCTTGCTGCCTGAGGTCGTTCTTACCTCCCTTCCCCTCTCTGGGGTGCTCACGCAGAGGGGACAGAGTGGGAATGACAGACCATGTAGGGAAGGAGCTGGAAGGGAACCTGTCTCAGAAGCATGTGCGGGTCACCGGCTGGGTGTTACTGCGTGAGTATCCTCTCTGGGCCAGTTCCAGACACACACTCATCACAGGGGATGGGGTTAAGCCCCCACCTCCTTTAACTATTCCAAATCTAAATTTCATTTGTTAACTGTTTGGAGTGAGTCCCTGGAAAATCCAGATTCTGCTGACCCAGATCCCAGGGGCCTAGGTATAAAGGAAGAAGGGACATCAGAAAGTGTCAACGCGGGACAGAGGCCACGCTGGCTCTAGAGCCAGCGTATATTCCTGACTCCAGGGAATGTGAACTCAGAAAACACATGTGCAGTGAACAATCTGCCCACCCGGGTGGTGCCCCTGCCGGTCTCTTACCCGCACGGCCTCTGCTGTGGTCAGCTCTGCCTCTGTCAGCTCCAGGGCGCTGTTAGCAGACCCCTTGAAGAGGTGGGAGGCTGGCATCATCTTGCCATCTTCCAGTTGGATGTTCTTCACCAGCAGCTGCAGAAGGGAGAACCTCAGTAGGACCCTGAGTAGGGTGGGCAGCTGAGCAGGGAATTTGCACTTCCCTCCAGCCCTTACAGCTAAGAGCGAGCAGGAGCCACAGGAGATGACAGGGCGTTCAGAACTGAGACACACTGTCCTAGGCATATGGAAGAAACCACACAATATGTGTCTGTCCTTTATGCTAATTGTCCATCACCTGCCACACTGTGCTTGGTGCTTGCTTTCTAGACTCTATGAGTGCAGTGTGCATGTGTGTGCACATGTGTGCATGCGTGTGTGTGTGTGTGTGCGTGCATGTGTTCGTGTGTGTGTGTGTGTGTGTGTGTGTGTGTGTGTGACACCTAGGACCTCCCTCATGTCAAGCAGGCCCTTACCACTGAGTGCCACAAGCCAAATGCTTTCTTTTGTTGAATAATGATGTTATTTCTGCTAAAAAAAAACCCAGCCACTCATGAAAAAAATGCTTGCAGAACTGCTGTGAAAGTCAGCTGAGTCAACGATGGATTGTTAGTCATGAGATCATTCCCAGAAGCCCATGGCAACATCTGGAGGACAAACAGCTGTCTGAGATGCAGGTAGGGAGAGGAAAAGATACAAGGAGAGTCCAGTAAGCCTGGTCTGCCTCCTCGTGGACAGCACACCAGGCAGATCCTGGATCTAGCTCTGCGCAGCCTGTGGAAAGTGTGTCATGCGGGCAGAGTCACCCTTATCAACGAAGACAAGGCAGCCTGCTGCCTGCTCAGCCAAAATCATTTATCTTGCTTCTCCTCTGCCCAACCTTCTAACACTTATTAGACAATTATGTATGAGCAAACAGGGTTCACGTAACTCATACAATACATTACAAAATCTAGCGATCTGAGGTAGATATAAGAATATTCCAGAGGACTTAATGACTCAGCAATTAAGAGCACTGACTGCTCTTCTGAAGGTCCTGAGTTCAAATCCCCGCAACCACATGGTGGCTCACAACCATTCATAATGAGATCTGATGCCCTCTTCTGGTGTGTCTGAAGACAGCTACAGTGTACTTACATATAATAATAAATAAATCTTTGGGCCAGAGCGAGCGGGACTGAAGCAAGTAGAGGTCCAGAGTTCAATTCCCAGCAACCACATGATGGCTCACAACCATCCGTACAGCTATAGTGTACTCATATACATAAAGTAAATAAGTAAATCTTTAAAAAAACAAAGAATATTCCAGAGTCACAACCAGGGTTGAACACAGTGTCTATAGCGCCAACACAGTTGCCTTTGAAGATATTCTAGAACTTTCAGGAAGCAGAAGGGCAGCTAGACCCAGCAGACAAGCCTGCGTCATGTTTCCCGAAGGCTTCTGTGCTCTGTTGTTTGTATGGCTGCAGGGGCAGAGGCAGCCAGGGAACCTGAACCTCCTGAACTAACACCGCCTCCAGCTGCTGCAAGGAGCTGGCCATTAGCAGCCTGCTGCATCCTCCCCTCTGTGCGGCTCCTGATGCGAAAGCACCTGTGACCAGAGAGGCCAAGGGCTCCACACTATTCCAAGGACGAGAACAGCAGATGCTGACCCGAATGCACATGTTCAGGGTAGAGGCAAACAAAGTCAACGGATCCTCAGAGACACCTGGATCAGACAAACACAGTCCTTACCTCATGGCTTAGCTCTGCCCTCACAGTCTCATGGGATGTTTTTTTTAACCCAGAGTGCTCCTGAATGATCACTTGTGAGAGAATTCCCCTCTCAGATGCTATTTCTAGGGACCTCATCAACAGGCAGACAGCATCAATCACACACATGCACTACGCACACGCAATGCCCACCTACTGTTCAATGGCAGCTGATAGACAGCCTTGGCCTCTCATAACACAGCATGAGAACACAAGAGAGGGCCTTGTCGGCCAGCACAACTCTCAGCACTCCACCTTAGCCATACTCACACAGCCAAGGTTTCAAAGCGTTGGAGACGTGCCTCTCCCCACACCTGGGAGAAAACCCCCAGAGTGGAGTCTCAGGGCCACAGCAGCCTCAGAGCCAGAATTTAGGGTCTGACGCCCAACTCTGCCACTGAGTAGCCCGAGCAACCATGGGCAAACTTTTTAAGTCTTTTCATTGTGGTTTGCTCCTCTGAAATATGCAAACAATACCTATAATTATAGGGTTGTCTGGAGAATGAAATGGAATGCCTGTTCATTGTTTTTAAACAGTGGTTGGTGCCTAAGTACACACCATTCAATTCAACTGCTATTCTGATATGCAAAGTCCAGTCATAACTACCAGAGCTCAGCAGCTGCCCCATTCAGAGAGAGGGAAACTGAGGCCTAGGGGTTTAAGGGCATGGTTTTGATGCCTTTAAATCCTAGGCCAGGGCTACTGGTAAGGATTTCTGTCACACAGTGTGTCCAGCATGTCAGAGAAAACGCAACCCCACCCCATACAGCCCATGTTCAGGTGGCAGCTTCTCCCTTGACTCTTGTCTCTTCGAGGGCAGCCTGGGGTCTTCCTGTAGGGCCTGAGCCCAAGGACAGCAGTGTGGGTGACCTTGAACCTATGATGCAGGCTGGTGACTCACAGCAGAGTGCTGTTACTTACCATTCTATCGTCATTCCTTACCATTCTATCGTCATTCCCGAAGAGGATGAGCCCTGCTTTGGTGACCAGGCCTGGTCGATGGGCTCCTGGGATGGGTAAAGCTTCTCCCTGGGCTACCAGTCCTGAAGTGTTGAGTGTCGAGTTGAAAAATGTCAGCTTCTATAGAGGGAGAGAAGCCAAGAGACAACAGATAAGATGAGCCCCTGCTATCTGCAGCCCAGCTGAAGTTCCACAGGGCTGAGAAGGCCAAGTGGTATGGGGGCTGGTGTGACCCTAGGGTGTGCAAGCTGAGTGGGCCTGAGACCAGCTTTCAGGGGGAGCAGGAGAGACCTGGAAGAGCTATAACCTACACACAAGGCTGAGGTGGACCTAGACCCAGTCTTTGGGATCACAGATCTGAGGACCTGGATACCTCAAGCCTTGGGCATCCTTGAGACCTTTGCACTGACTCAGAGCCTTAGACCTCAGACCCCCAGGAAAGTCTTCTTGAGGTACACCACAAAGCCACAGACCCTTGGCTGCTGCTGGCCACTGCTGCAGATGAACCAGCCATAGCGAAGGGTTGTGTGTCAGTGCAGAAAGTGAAGAGTCTTCTGTGTAGTTTGTTTACAGTGAGCTGGGGTCAGGGGAGTAGACAGCAGACTGTATGGACACCAGGCAAAGTCAGAGCTGGGCCTATGGCATCTGAGAGCAGAGGGGTGAGACTCAAGCTAAGCAAATTCAGCAGGATCCCAGGTTGCAGTAGGTTCCTGGGGCCACCAGTGGCAGCAGACATCTCACTTTCAGCTCTGAATGGTACAGGATCTCCTTGTCCTGGAGTAGGGGGCATTTGGGAGGAGGCAGAATCAGAGCTGCAGAATTTATCAAACATTTTAAACCTAGTGGGTGATTTTCAAGGTTGCAGGGTGGGGACATGCAGCTCTCGTGCTGAACACCAACTTCATGGGAACCTACCTGCCCACAAGCCTCGGTCCAGGCACCTGGCACCTTGTCATTCCCACGGATCCAGTTGTGAATGGCCTCTGCTGGCTGGTCCCAGTTGATCTGTAGGATCCAAGACGTATCCTCAGCTAGCCTCTCTTAGTCCTGAAGTCTGCTGCACAGTGGGCCTAGCCTCGCAGGTAGGACCTGGGCTTCCTCCCTTTGAATGCAGAGTGGGTGCCCTGGTTTGGGTCTCTGACCCAAGTTCTCTCCCTGCACAGCCTATCGAATGGCTTTAGGAAGAGGCTACTCTACTGTTGTCAAGGTGGCTGAGGCCCCACAGAGTCCCTAGGCCCATCCTGTAGAGCCCCACTACAGCATCTTTATGTATACAAGGCTCATGCAGACCTCCTTACAGAGCTAACCAGTCCCAAGTAGAGACAGCCATGAGGCGACTACCCACTGCTGCTCTAAGAAACCTCTCAATGTCCTGCAGACAAGACTGATATATGCCATATCCCTAGTTATTCTTCCTTTCTGGAATGATGCTTGCTCCTTCTACTTAAAAAGAAACAGGAAGAACATGATCCCTGAAGGGACCTTGTCCCTTCATGCTTCCGCGCTGTGCTGGAACCTCCGCTCTCCATGGCTGTTTCTATAATGTCAGCTGAACCTTGCTTCCCTGAGTCACTTCTGCTCTCCAGACACTCACGGGTAATGTTGGGTAGCTGGGTTTGGTACTCACCCTGGCTGTCTCCTTCTTCTGAATACCCTCATAGGTGGCTCCTTCCTCGGGCTGAGGGAGACGTGGGGCTGTGCCCTCTGCGATCAGTCGCACAGCCTGGACCTGCAAGGAGACTCCAGTCAGCTTCCCCAGCGTCAGTGTCCTGCCCACATCCAGCCCTGGTCCTCACCTTGCAGGCACCCGACAAGCCTACAGCGTGGACACAGGGACGCAGGATTTGGGTGAGTGGAAAGACACACAGACCATCAGCAACACATCATGGCCTTAGATTATATAGACTCTCTAGATCTCTAGGGGAGGAAACTGTCAGACCCCACTGGGGGTAACATGCACACAAGCCTATGGGTTGCTGTCTGGAACCTTCTTGAAGGAGAATAGCTCTCGAGCCCTGATCTTGGGCATCTGTAGTAAAGTAACTTCTCTGGGGTCTGAATCAAGGAGTGAAAAGGGCTGTAACCCCCCCCCCAAGGGAGGACTCCAAAAGAACTTTGTTGACAAGAAATAGAGTGGGAGGAGGCTCAGCGGTTAAGCAGTTGTGAGAAGACCTGGGTTCCATTCCCAGCACTCACGTGACAGCTCACAACCTCCTATAACTTTACTTCTATGGGATCTGATGACCTCTTCCAACATTCATGGTGCACGTATATACATGCAGGCAAATGCTCATACATGTAAAATAAACAAGTAGAAAAAAATTAAAGAAAACAAAATAGGGTATCCGAACTGTAATGCAGGGAGGGTTGCCTGTTGGAATATGCTTTAGTGATAAAAATGGGCTGTGTTTGTACAATACTGCACAATAGCCAGGAAACTTGCAGCTCCTGGGGACTTCAAAGGTGTGTGTGTGTGTGTGTGTGTGTGTGTGTGTGTGTGTTATAATGCAGGGGATGAACCCAGGTCTCCCACATACAAAGTAATCACTATTCTACAGAGCTGGATCCCATCCCCAAATTCCTAAATGGAAATTAATTATAATTAATTTAACTAAACACATGTGACCAGTGGTTGCCATGGATACTCCCTCTCTAATGGCCATCTGAGCCATTTGCTGTGGAATGTGAAGTCCTCTTGTCTCAGGCTAAGTATTCAACAAGGTCGCTTTGCTCACTACTGTTTAACACAATGAAAACATTAAAGACAAAAAGGCAGCTGGTGTGAAAACAGACTGAGGTGAGGGGCTGATGGCCCTGGGCTTGCAGTGGTCTAGTGACTGACATCTTACTCACTGCCATGTGACAAGGCTCTTTGTCCAGAAACGTCCTGGCCTGATTATTAAGGGCTTTGGTCCTTCTCACTAGCCTACAGGAACAACAGCAGTTGCACATATACACAGTCAGTAGGACCTCCTGGGGGCACTGGTTACAAGGCATCCATGACCATCCTTGTCTTTCCACAGCCCTGCCCTACATCACTGCGATTGAGTGGCTGTCTTCCTCAATTAGTCACAGCAGATTGCACACCACTGAGGCAGCCAATCAGCACAGGAGGCAGAGGTCCTTGTGTTCACAGATAAGGACTAGGGAAATCAGGGATGTTAAACAAGCAGGGTTGGCCTGGAGTTATGGTGCACACCTTTAATCCCAGCACTCAGGAGGCAAGAGCAAGCAGATCTCTTGAGCTTGAGGCCGGTCTGCTCTGAAGAGCCAGTTCCAGTACAGCCAGAGCTACACGGAGAAACCCTGCCTCTAAAAACCAAACCAAACCAAACCAAACGAAAAACCACCAAAAGCCAAAACTAAACAACAACAACAAAAAGCAAAAACAAACCAAACAACAACAACCACCACCAAACCATGCAGGGTTGTCTCTTCAAATGGAGGAATGTGTAATAACTGGTGGTCTGCCTAGAAGGCTGGGAAAGGGCATGGTTAATAGCCTGGTGACATTTGTGCTGTGCTATCTATGTGGCTGAGACCACCTCATCCTCCCTCAAACCCTTATCATGAGCTTGTTTTTCCTCAGTCGCTCTACAGAACCCATCTTTATGGAAGGCATCACATGTACTTTACAAAGTAGAGTCTTAAGCTTTATTGTGCACACAGGATTGAGTAAATTATCACCAGGAAATCTTTTGTCACCAAATTGTACTGTTCTTAAATGTGCCTAAAATAAACATGAAGTGTGAACCAACACTGGCTACTGAGTCACACTGAACCAACTTTCCTTCTTGCCTCTCTTGGATCCACACTCTACAGGCTGTGATATTTGCAGAGTCCCCCACAAATCAGAGTATTCCTGTTGTTCTGACCAGCAACTGAGTCAGTATAACCACATGACCCCAGGATGTCCAATCAGAGTCTCCCTTGATCTTTCATCCGTGTATCTTGGAGAAATGAGGTTTGTCACCCTATGGACTAAGTAACTGAAAGCTTCCTGGAACAGGAGTCAAGGACCTTTCATGTCACACAGTACACCTGACCTGAGTACAAAATGAACTGGGGGGCTGGAGAGATGGCTCAGCAGTTAAGAGCACTGACTGCTCTTCTGAAGGTCCTGAGTTCAAATCCCCGCAACCACATGGTGGCTCACAACCATCCATAATGAGATCTGATGCCCTCTTCTGGGGTGTCTGAAGACAGCTACAGTGTACTTACATATAATAAATAAATAAATCTTTTAAAATAATTTATTATAAAATGAACTAACAGAAAAAGGGCCAATTTGAGATGTGAGAACCCAAAGACTCAGAGACTTTTGGGTTCAACCACACCTGGCCCACCCTGTGTTTGGACTTGTCTAGTCAATGACTCCAACCAGAGGGAGTACCCTCTTTCACATGTCCTGAAATTGGGGGTGTGTGGCTGGCCAGTGGGGATCAGGGAGGTCAGAGGAGCCAAGAATCGAGAGACTGTGTCAGAGCAGGCATGTGATGGGAGGGCATACATGGCCAGCCTACAGCCTTACCATCCCTTTGATGCCCTCCGGGAAGAGGAAACGGTTATACAGCGTGCTCACGGTGTCATCTGGGAGCACCTCACATTCCTTCTGCAGCAGAAGGTCACCAGTGTCCAGACCATCATCAGCCCAGAAGATGGTGAAGCCTCCTTTCTTATCTCCATGAATGAGGGTCCTGGAAGACAGGAGGGAAATGTCAGTCTGATAGGAAGTGTCACAGAGGACAGATACCCTAGGAGCTGTCCCCTGGCCCCTGTCACTCTTGTGGGGGCTACCTCCTCCCATAGGAGGGATGACACCTGTACCTATAGAAAGGGAAGAAAAGAAACAGTGTTTATGATCGCCAACCATGCCAGTTACATGCCGAAAGCATCCTGCCTTAGGTAACAGCCCCTAAGACAGGTGAGATGAGTAGACAGAAGCCCTGCTCTCTGCAGCCCCCACAACATCCTAGTACAGCTCCCCCTGCACCCTCTGTCCTCCTGCGGGTACAATTCCAGCAAAGCTCTTGTTCCTGTTGCTACAAAGCCTGTTGCGTTTTATTTGTTTTGTTTTGTTTTGGTTTTATTTTTTGAGACAAGGTCTCTCAGTATAGCCCTTGCTCTCCTGGAACTCACTCTGTAAAACAGGCTATCTTTACACTCAAGAGATCCTCCTGCCTTTGCTGGGATTAAAAGTGTGCACCACCACCTGGCCAACATGCTATCTTAACACGCCCCTGTTGTGGTTCAGGGAGACACACGCCAGGGCAGGGTAGGCGTCTGCACAATACACTTGACTGCCCCAGAGAGATGTTTCAGGCTGAGGGAGGGTGACATGCCAGGCAAATTAGGGGTAGGAGCCCTTCTTACCAGTTGATGGCTGAAGCCCCTCGGTGCCTGGGTAGCAGAGATGGATGGTAGATGATGGAGCCATGCCGGGGAGCATTGATGACCTCCATGGGTATGAACTGGCTGCAGAAGGGGAGGACATTGAGCTCTGCACCCAGAGCCTGGTATTTAACCACCACCTCGGGCAGAGCCTGTCCTCGAGCCCGCCACCGAGGGAACTTGAACACGGGCACGCCATCCTTCTCAGCCTCCAGGCCTGTGGAGAGAGCAGGTGAGCAATCCTCCTCTCTGTTCTCCCCACACACTGTCTGCTGTCTCTACCCAGAGAAGTGGCTGCGGGTCCATTCTTGGTGCCCTTTCCAGTTCCCGCTGTCCTGCAAAGTTCTGCTAGGATGTGGGTGGGGCTGGCCACTGGTGAGTACTGGGCAGGGACTTTCCTGCTGTGAGCCCGAAGGCCCCCGCATGCCTCCCTTACTCAGATCTCACAGGTCCCCCATAGCTGCTCTCCTTACAGTCCTTTCCAGAGGTCCATCCATGCCCAACACTATGTCTTCCTCCTTTCCCCCACCATCTCTACTTTCCCTTTCTTCCCTTTCGCTACCTCTCCACTCTCTGGGTGTCGGCTATACCAGGAGGAGGTGAAGAGGCCGGAGGGAGGAGGGCAAGAGAAGTGAGGAAAGGGTTTGATCCTTTGGGTGGGCATCCTGTCCACCACCCTAGCCAGATGCTTCATCCCAGTTACAGGAGTTCCTTCCCAGAGAAGCTGCTTAATCCCTGTTCCCAGCATTCAGATCTGGCCCCGATGTACACACTCTGTTCCTCACACCTGCAGCCTGGAGGCCCAGTCCCAGCCTGCAGGGCTCCTCCTGCCTCCTTACAGGCCATTTTCTACATAACACCATCCCCTCTTATCCTCAGGTTGGTGGTAGCAGCTGCCTCTGGAAGGCAAAACTCTGACCATAAGGGGTTCTCTTTGGCCAACCATTCTTCAGTACTTATGAGCATCGTTAGCGATTCTCTTGAGAGCACTCCTGTTGTATTGTCCACCCTTGACTGGCCTGACCCAGCTCTCTGTCCTCATCTCTGCCACCATGATCTGATGTGAGGGCTAATCTACATCGTCAATATTACCAGGTTTGGAATCAGTAGGAGGGTGTTGCCAAGATGCTCACTGAAAAGAGGAGAGTCCCTGGGATGTCGATAACAACATCCCATGTACTGAGGTACCAGGGTAAATAAAACAGGGGGAAAGAGGAAGCCATCTGAAGACCAGGACAAATCTCTGCTTCACAGTGTGACCAGCTGAGATGAGACTAGGTTGGACTACACTTCCAAAACAGTCTCACTGTGGCCAGTGAGACTCCTGTAGGCCATCCAAGGTCAAGGCCAAGCAGTGGTCCCAACCGGGCCTGGGATGGCGCTGGGGGCAGAAATTGTCTGGTCACTGTTAGTATCTGTTTGTAGAGTTCAGACTGTGGGGTCATGGACATCATGCTGTGCTCAGGTGCAGGGCTGAGCCCTGGCAGGCAGCAGCAGAGTCCAGGGGTCAGACGGTGGCTGCTTGCTCTGCCCTGGATCTGGCTGGTCCCACAAAGTCACCTTCCTCCTCTCAATCTCCTATCCTTAAGCTGTGCCCTATAGACCTTCTCCATCAGACCTGAGAAGGGTCTGTTCATCATATGGAAGCCCCAGCGTCCTGGGTGCTGGGCTCCAGTTCTAAGGCAAGGGTCCAGGGCTGTGATTCTCAAGTGGTTCCTCCTCAGTGAGGTTGGAACACTCAGAAGATGCTAAAAGGGAAACCTCTCAGCTCTACCCACTCTGTGTGCAGGAACCCTTGGGTGGACTGAGCACTCAGGGCTAACAGAGCCCCAGAGATGGTGACATGAAGCACGTCCACCTTGGGGAGTGACAACCCCAGGTAACCGCCCCTAGGAACCCTTCAGAGCTTAGACTCTTGGGTCAGAGAAGAGTTGAGAGAGGCATGGGACAAGCTGGGCTTCTCCATGGCCGTCAGTCAGGATACAGATCCTACATCATAGTTACTTTATTCCAGAGCAGTCTGGCAGCCACTTGGCATCAGGGTGGATTCAGGATGGAAGGTGTGTAAGTGTCCTCTAGCAAGGGCCGTGCCACGAGACCCCGGACTTTACCCACCAGCCACTGTAGTGCCTCTGCCCTATGAGTGGGTATCCTTCCCCCCTACCCCCTGTCCCCAAGCTGCTCACTCACCCAGGGGATCTGCTTTCCCATCCTTGTCTGGGATGGTGAACACACCCACCACCTCATGCCCCTCCTTCCTCAGCTGGCAGTAAACCTCCTGGCCAAACAGGCTCTGCCCGATGACTGCAATCTTCATGGCAACAGAGGGTCGGAAGGCACCTGTTGAAGGAGCAGCCTTCAGGTTAGAAAGGGCTCTCCGAAGTCAGGGGAAACTGCCCAGGCTCCAACATGTGCTTTCTTCTGCATTGGTCATCCCTGGGGCATCATGAACAGTAGGTTGCTTTGGGGAAACTGCCACTGTGCAAGGGGACAGGGGTAACCCCGACATCTGTGAATGTGAAGACTGATGGCAGCCGTTAGCTCAGACAGTGACTGTAGCTTTGGGGGGCTCTCTTCATTAATCCCTGCAAATTGTGTCACAAACCTGGTGCAAGTCCTCAGAGACATTTTAGAACATCCCCTGGAACTGACCTGTCTGTGACCTTGGTCACATCACTTTGAGCCTTTGTTCCCTTGCTGTTAATGAGAAAGCCACCACATTTCTCTTGAGGCTGCACCAGGCTTATTCCACCAGGCCCAGAAGCCGTAAGAGAGACCAAAAGGAGCTTTGTTTGACATCAGCCTCCAGAGCATAGGGTGACTGGGTTGGGGGGTGGTGCTAATGGGGAAGACTGAAGAGAGGGACATTGGAAGGATGAGAAGGCAGTGCGAATGGCTGCTAAGCTCAGCATCTTCCTGTAAAACCTGAGGTACTCTCTGGTATCTTTCCTTAAATTGTCCATTTACCACATATACATGGTTTAGGGAAAAGACTGAGGCAGTGCGCACTTCTCACACTCAGAAGTGCAGAATTCTGAGAGAAGCATGAAGCAGCCTCATAAGTTCCCACATGCACAGCATGTGTCTGCATGAGCACCTGACATGCCTGCTGCTCACCAACCCCCCAGAGCTCTCTCAGCACAGAGCAGTGATGCCTGCCTGCCTTGGCCAACCTCACACATCTGCCTTTCAGACCCAACACCATACCTGATTCCACCATCGTCTCACTAGCCTGTGAGCATGTGAACTGTCATGGGGCAGTGTTTGGCTATGTCAGAGGAGGCCATGCTGGCTCAAACATTCACAACCTCCACAAAAGTCAAGTCCCAGTGAATCACAGACCTGAGGTTATAAGCCGCTCAAAGATAATAAGGGAGACATGGACAGCCTTGCATTCATCAAGAGCTTTGAAAGCACAGAATCGGAGGGCTCATGAAAAGGAGAGTTAAGTCCTCCTTCATTTAGTTAAATATTTCTACTTTTAAAGGACTCCATCAAGAAAATAAAACAAGAATCCATAGACTGGAAGACCTGAAAAGCCAACCCTCAGAAATCAGTCAGAAGGGCAACAACTCAATTCGAACATGCTCATAAGATTTAAATCATCAAACTGCAGAGCCTGGGGAGGCCCGAAGGTGGCACCAGTTCCCCTGGTGCTAGAGCCGCAGGAAGTCGTAAGCTGCCTGGCTTTGGTGCTAGGAATAGAATTCAAGTCCTCTGCAAGAGCAGCAAGCACTCTTACCCAGTAAGCCACCCCTCCAGTTCCCAAAAGCATGCTTGTTCTAAGGCACAGCTCTAACTACGGGTTCTAGAACCCACTCTGGGGCAGCTACTTTTATGTCGACTTGACACAGCTAGAGCACGGAAGAGGAGGGAACCACAGGCGAGAAAACACCTCCATCAGATCAGGGTGCAGGCAAGTCTATGGGGCATTTTCTTAATTAGTGATTGGTGTGGGAGGACCCAGCTCATTTTGGTTGGGGTCCTGGGCTGGCGGTCCTGGGTTCTTTAAGAAAGCAGGATGAGAAAGTCATGTGGAGCAAGCCAGTAAGCAGCACTCCTCTATGACCTCTCCATCAGCTCCGGACATGTTTGAGTTCCTGACTTCCATTGATGACGAACAGTGATGATGAGGCATGAGCCAGTTAAACTCTTTCCTTCCCAGGTTGCTATTGGCCATGACATTTCATCACAGCAATGCAACCCCTAATTAAGACACTCCCTCACGGACATGTCTTCAACTGGACAGAAAACTAATGTCCACATAAAGCTCCACATGCAAATGTTGAAAACAGCATTACTTAGAACTGACCAATCCTGGAAGCAACTATGATACTGGTTAGGGAGTGAGTGGAAAAACAATACAAAAGCCAGTGGTGCTGGGGTTCAGATAATGGAACATGAGGCAGATAGAGAGGACACGTGCTAGGAAGTTGTGAAAAGACACTCGGGACACCTAACTGCAGACTGCTGGGCGAGAGAGGCTCATCTGCAGAGGTGCCATCCGCTATGACCACAACTGCACAGCACTCTGAAAAGCCACCCCAGGGAACCAGAGATAGTGCGAAGGTCAGTGGTTTCCAGGGCGGAGGGGAGGGTGGTGGGTAGAGAACACTCGTGGGATCTAAGACTACAAGGATGGATACACGTCTTTACACAACACCCAAACTTGAAGAGCACGGGAACAGCCCCTGCAGAACATGGACCTGAGGTCATCACACTGCACTGGCGGCGGCTTGCACAGCACGGTAAATGTTTAACAGGAGGAGGCACGGGCAGAGTGAACATATGGGAATCCAATTTTGCCCTCATGTTTTCCATAAACTTAAAACAAGTTCCGAGGGTTGATTATTAATTTAAAGAAACAAATAGAGCTCTCTGGCCTACATTTTGCTCAAAAAAGTCCAACTGGGTTAAAAGTAAATATTTTTACACCAAAGACAAGAAGAAAATATAGTAAGGTGGGAATTCAACTCAGCTGACAGAACATCAGTCTAGCATGCATGAAGTGTCATCCCCAGCTCCACAGAAACCAAGTGCAGGCTCTTAGCACAGTTAAGGTGGATGCAGGAGGACTGGAGGTCAAGGTCATCCTCAGCTACATAGAGGGTTTGGGGCCAGCCTGGGCTACATGAAGCCCTCTCTCAAAAATGGAGGAGAAAGAGAAGGAAGAGGAGAAGGGGAGGGAGGGAGAAAGGGAGGGAGAGGGAGAGGGAGAGGGAGGGAGAGAGAGAGAGAGGGAGGGAGGGAGGGAGGGAAGGAGAGAGAGAGAGAGAGAGGGAGAAGGAGGACTATGTTAGAAAATATTGATGAACAGTAGGCTTTCCAAGTCTGGCTCTAATAGTGGAATGCAAATTGAACATGACAAAATTTCACATATAAAGCAATTTGCTAAAAGGAAAAACTTACAGCCAACAGACAAAATCATGTTCAAATCACAACCAATTAGAACAATGTAGTGTTAAACACAGTACATACCCCACCTGTAAAACTGACAGGTACTGAAAATAATATGATACCCAGTGTTGGCAAGGTTTGGGAAAGAGTAAGTGGGTACAAACTATCTGTAGGGGGGCATGAAAAATAGCTCAGTCCTGACTCATATCTCCCTTATAAACTATAGGAGGACCAGAGGACGACAGGTGGTTTCTGCTGTGGTGAGTTGCAGTTGGTAGCCATGCCACCAGGATGTAGCAAACTGGCTGGCTGGGGATGTGTGAGCCAACACATTCCAGCAGATAACAGCTCACTGTAATTTCCCAAAGCAGTAGTGTGTGTGTGTGTGGGGGGGTATGGTATGGTATGTGTGCCTGTAGTATGGTGTATATGTCTATGGTATGTGTCTTGTCTGGGGTATGGTGTGTGTGTCTGCCTGTCTGTGGTATGGTGTGTATGTGCGTGCGTGCGTGTGTGTGTGTGTGTGTGTGTGTGTGTGTGTATGGTATGTAGGTGTCTGTGTGTGTGTGTTACAGTGTGTGTCTGTGATATGGTGTGTGTGTCTTGGGTATGGTGTGCATGTCTATGTGTGTGTCTACATGTGTCTGCCGTGTAGTGCATGTGTGCTCTGTGTATTTGTTACCGTCTTTCAAGGAAGTTTCAGTGCACAGCCCAGGCTGCCCTTGAAATGTCCATCCTCCCATCCCACCCCTAGAGTGCTGAGATTTCAGATCTGTGCTCCCTCACCTGCCTCCCTTCCCTGTGAACATCTGTTATTTATAGAAAGAGTAAAGGAGAAAAACACAAGCAAACAAAACCAAAACAAAACCCCACTGTTGGCTTCAGTCAGGATAGCTGCAGATCGGTCATTATCACAGTTCAGGGACAAGAAGGAACATGGAGTGAGGACTGTCACATAAAGCTTGCCTTTGGTCACACAGCAGATGAGGGTCTGGAGGGCCTCCTGAGCCCCAAGGCTATAGGGTGCTGACCCCTAGCCCTGTCTTCCTGTCATGGGACACCCTGAGGGGCTGCTGAAGACTCAGGCCTTCAGGGACTCAGAGCACTCCTGCTCTGCAGCCCTGTCTTCCTGGGTTAGGACAGCAAAACAGCGACAGCAGCCCTCTCTGTCTATAGCCTGTTGCAGTCCCAGGCTGAGAGCAGACCTGGTGGTAGTCAGGGTTCACCCCATGGCCAGGCATTCTGCTAGAATACAAGGGATCCCTTTCCAACTGCTCAAGGCTGACCCTCTCCTGTGATAGCCTCTTTGCCCTGGCTCCAGGTTGGGAGTGGATATGTCCCTCAGAGGGTCAAGATCAGACACTTCCATGATTCTGGGTGTGGCTACAGGCTAAAATAGAGCAACTCAGCTCTCAAGCCTGCAAGGCCTAAGTGAAATCGTCACCTTCCCTGCATCTCAAGTGCCTCTGTAAAATATGACTGTGCTGTCTCCTGGGCATGGAGAACTTATTTAGACAGAGGGCAGTGCCAACAGTCACCACCAGCTGCCTAGGACCAGAATTCTCCAGGAACCTCAGGAGAAGTGCACTGCTAGCCACCACACTCCACATTTTACAGATCAGAAACCAAGATTCAGCTGCGCTTAAAAAAATTCCCAGGACATGAGGCTGTGGTGGTGGTGGTGCACCCTGGAGACCCAGCCTGGTCTACAAAGCTTGTTCCAGGACAGCCAAGGCTACTCTGGAAAACCCTCCCTCAAGGGGGGAAAAAAAAGCAGGAACTATAGTTCTCAGGCAGGAGCTATGGTTCCAAGATTTAGCGTCTGCCTGTAGCGGAGAGGCTCTCTCTCAAAAACAAAAGAAAAAGAAACTTACCCAAGGTCAAAGACCGGGATTAGGGAAAACAGGGTCACTGGCCCAGAGCCCTGGACTAGCAACCTAGAAGTACCTGCTAGCTGTGAGGGTCAGTCAGCTGTCAGCAGTCAGCACACAGGGGCAGCGAGCTCCCAGAAGGGTGCACAAGCTTCTGTCCTGTGCAGAGAGGGTTGGGGTCAGTGCTCCTCCTCCAGGCAGAGAGAAGAGGCGGACCCTAGGGGCCCGCCCAGCCTAGATCTCTCCAATCATAGGAGGTCCTCCGGCCAGGCCCCCAGATATGACCAATCAGGGGATCCTTCCCCAGTCCCGAGAATAGGGTGAGGATTTGGGAAGTGGACTAGCAGAACCAAGTTCATCTGTCCGTTTGCAGGTACCTTGCTCCCCAGAGGGCTACGGCTTTCCCTTCTGCAAAATGGGCCACCAACGTCAATAAAGCACGGTGCAACCACAGGCGCAACCTCAAAAGGCTGAGTACTCCCAGCTGGGTTGGAGATCTCCCCGCCTCCCCGCCCCCCATTCCGGGCTGAGTTCCATGCCTAGCATGCCCGGAGTCTAGCTGGTCACTCACGGTCCAGAGCCAGCCGCTGATTCACCAGACCAGACCGCGATGGGACTTCAGTGAGCCCCAGTCCCAAGACTGGAGATGGCATAGACCCATGAGTGTGGAGGAGAGGAGTCGGGAGGCGGGTCTAATCTGCTGAAGGTGGGACCTACGGAAAGTGCAGCTGGGAGGGGAGGCGAAGGGCTAGCCCTAGCTGTGTGGCCTAGTCCCTGCATTCAGGTTTTACATTACCTGGGTCGTTTCCCTCACCCAAGCCTGATAAACAAGGAGCACTCCGACGCTGTTGACTGAGACATGCAAGGTCACCCATCTGCTGCGGACCTGGGGTTGCATCCTGATGGGCCCGAGGTTTCGAATCCCATGTCCTACTGACCTCTTCACTGCCTCTGGTTTTCTTCTGAAAAGTTCTCCTCTGGCCCTTCCCCCCCTGTCTAGGTGCCACAGACCTCCTCCCTGAGCAGGGTCGTTGTCCTACTTGTGGTAAGTAAGAAGACAATACAGGGTCCAGTAACATGTCCATCACTTCCTAACCAAAGCTCTATCCTGCAGGCTCCCTTTCAAGGATGCCCCCTCCACTACTCCATCACCTGTCCTGCCACTCAAACCGCCCCTGAGGCTCCTTCCTGCCCAAGCACTGCCCCCCTCTTCAGTATACCAGGCTGACTCTAACCATAGCATTTGCACAGCCTCTGCCTTGAGCAGACCCTGGATTGTGATAGCAAGCACCTCTGTCTCTTACCAGCCAGCCAGTGTCAGGCTCTGGGTCGCTCAGCCCAAACATGCTGTGCCCCTCCACACAACCTAAGGAGCCTCTTGGGCTCCTCCACGTTCTGCCACTCTCAGTTACTGCCATAGAGAACGAACCATACCCCGGGTCTCCTCTGTCCTCTGTACATCTGCCCTCCCACCAGACTGTAAGCTCTCTGAGGTCAGGAAATGCAACTGTTGCCTTTCTCGCTTCGTTGTCAAGGCACATGATAGTTGCTCAAAAAGTCCTCCAGGACTTTTGCGTGCTGTTTATTATCCCCATGAGTTAGGAAGTTCCCATTATTAATACACCACATCTTCAGGGAAGCTGTCCCTAACTGCAGTCCCGGAGTGGGGCTCTAACTTTCCTTTATGACCCTCTGATTTCAGTTTTATCCATTTTATGCCACCCGCAGGAGTATTCGATGACCCTGTCCTGAGTGGCATGCTTGCATGTAAAGGGATAAAATCTGTAGGTAGCATGATTAAATGTCAGGATTTGGTGTGCTCTGTACTCTGTAGTTGGAATGGAGTTGGCAGAAGGACAGGCGATGGAATTCCCCAAAGGTCAGCCTGGAAGCTGACTGTTAAGACAAGATTCAGGGAAATCTGAGGAGATCTGTCCTACAAGAGGCACTGAGAGGAAGGGGGACATAAGCAGAGTTTCCTGTAGTGATGCGGGGACCTAGTGCCCATGGTTTGAGGGTATGGTCCATCGTGGAGGCAAAGGCATGGTGGCGGGAGTGGGAGCCAGCTGGTCATGTCACACCTGCAGTCAGGAAGCAGAGGGTGAAGAATTCTGTGTTCAGCTCTCGCTCCTTTTTATGCAATACTGAACCCCAGCCCAGAGCACGGTGACACCCACCCACATTTAAGGGAGGAAGGGTATCTTCATGTAACTTGAATCTAGGAACTCCTTCACAGTTGTGCCCAGAGGTTTGTTTCCAGGAAGACCCGAAGTCCCATAAAATGGACAACGGAGATCAGCGGCCACAATGAAGTTCACAAAAGGCACACGAAGTTTTTAAGAGCACATACTGGAGAGAAGACCAGCAAAGACACACAGGGTTAGCCAGAGGCCAAGCGCAGATGCCCCTGAGTCTCCAGATTTAACTGTCAGGAAGTGTCACAGATGCAAATGTGGGTGGCTCTTCCTGAAGGGTGACAGAGAGAGGAGCTCAAAGTGCAGAACCAAGAGTCTGGGCCTCACTGTCTCCACCATTTGCTTTGAACAGCAGAGTGACGGTCGTAGGTCTGTCCCCACGCTAGCATACCTGCCCCAGGAGCCTGTCCTCCACCACTAGCCTGCCTGCCCAGAGGGGCTACACTTGAGGGACTGACCAGGAAGTCTAGGTGCACGTCTGGCGCTTGCCTGTATTTTGAGCTTCTTGCTGTTATTCTGTGTGGAAAGCAGCTCTGACTTGTAACTGTGACGCTTCCTGCCAGTTGAATGGGCTCTAGGGAAGGGATGAGGGGTGAATGTTCATTCTCTGAGCTAAGGTTTCCCAGGCTGACCTTGAACTGGGTATCTTCCTGTTTCTGCCTCCAAGTATGGGGTTATGGTTCCCTTCACAGTGCCCAGCTCAGTGAGTTTGTTCTGTACATGGGGGAAGTGTCAATGACTGGGGTTGGTACACAGGCCGTGGCAGTTGAAAAAGCTTTGAAATCCCTCCTTTAGGGCCTGTGGAATCTCATTTCCTCCCATAAGTATAGACTGGATATAATGACTTGTTTCTAACAAAGGGAAAATGGCAGGAGCCACATTATATGATTTCTGGATCCATGCCTTCAAAGATAGACAGAGAAACATGTTTGAGGTCAGAGAGTGGTAGAGCCAACTGTGTCTCAGCCTGTGTGACACTCAGAGGATGACCACTCTATCCCACCATGCCAGCAGTGCCCAGCAGTTGCATGGAGTGGCACGTATGTCCTACACAAACCACACTCCAATGCTATATTCCCATGCTTCTCTGTGTCTTTCTATGGGAGCAGGGGATGCTCCCTTTTGTCTTAAACCCACCATCTTTATTAAGGATGCTGAGGAAGCATCATGGGGCAGAGGAGAGGCAGAGGCAGAGGCAGAGGCTGAGGCAGAGGCAGAGGCAGAGGCAGAGGCAGAGGCAGAGGCTGAGGCAGAGGCAGAGGCAGAGGCAGAGGCAGAGGCTGAGGCAGAGGCTGAGGCAGAGGCAGAGGCAGAGGCTGAGGCAGAGGCTGAGGCAGAGGCAGAGGCAGAGGCAGAGGCAGAAGCAGAGGCACACCTGGAGTTCTCTGCAGGAGCCTGTGGTTAGGTCCCCAAGAAGAGTGATGTGAACTGGCCAATCTCTAGGCTGAGAGTAAGTGGATGGAGGGAATGGGAGGATGGGGGGATAGAGGGATGGAGGGTTAGAAGGGATGAGGGCTAGGGAGTGGGGAAGGGCTGCTGCTTAATCCTGAAGTAGTTAGGAGGGGCTGTTGGGCTCAGAAGCTGAAGCACGGTGAGCGGATGGGCAGTACAGCTTTTCTCCTATTGTATAAGCATGATTCAGCTGGTTCTGGAACTCACCGAGTAGAGGAAACATTAACCTAGCCAGGGCTATGGCCTTGGGAAGTCAAGGTGAGCAGGGTAAGTGACCCAAACTTTGTTGTGTTTTGTAGAGACAGGGTCTCCCTGTGTACACCCAGGCTAGCCTGGACCTCAAGACTGATTCCTTAGCTCAGCTTCCTGAGGGGGAAGGGTTGCAGGTGGGCATCACCAAACCCAGCTGCAAACGTTCTTGTGGGGCAGAGTTCTCCTCTTTTGGGTCCCGTTCCTATTCAGACACCTGCATCCCACCTAGTAAGACACACTTGACACCCTACTCCTTCTTCCAGACGTCACAATAGTCACCGTATTTCCTCCACCCCTCCTCCAGGGAAGAGCCCAACATGTACTTTTGACATAGAAGGTAAAAGGAGGTGTTGGAATCAGATCCCAATCTAGTTCCACCTTGAACCAGAGATCATGGCATCTAAAAACCACAGCTCTGGAAGTTCAAGTCCCTCCTCACACCATCCCTCTGCAGCCTTGGGTGGAGCCTGTGGGCATTGTCAGGTCAAGCCCTAATACCCCAGTGCCCAGGAGAGTAGACCTGCAGATGACCTCCGTAGGCTGACACAGAGAGAGGTAGGTGCTGCCTACCCAACCCAGAGGGAAGACGATGAGGGGGGCTCCGCAGAAGTCAAAGGAGAGAGGATTGCTAAGAAAGCCTAGATCGCAGGTTTTGGCAAGTGAACTGGATCAGGAAGAAATGAAGACTTCCCAGCCAGGGAACAGAGAGAAAGGTTCAGGGTGTGTGCAGGGAGGGGCGGGGTCAGCTTCGAGGGATGAAGCTCACCAGACAGCAGTGGAGAAGCTGGAAAGGTCAGGAGTCACCAGCAGCTGTGTCACTGGACTCTGTGTCCTAGTGGTAACCAGACCTTACGATTTTGTAAGACTGTCCTCGCAAAGCATCTTGGTAACTAACAGATCCTTAATTGCCATTTCTTTTTATAAAAGGAAATCAAGAGATATAATTTATACTTTAAAAAGGAGGAAAATCAGATCAGTGATGACACGGATGAGTCATGAGTTTGTTGTACTGAATGAGGTTAAATCATACTAACTGAAATACACTGGAATATGCCAGAATCAAAAGGACCTAACGAGTCCTCATAGGTGAGGTCCCTAGGGCAATCAGAAGGGAGTGTGGGGAGAACTGGGACTGGGGAGCTTTAGGGGTTGGTGTTTAAAATGGATGCCTTTATTTGGGAACCAGAAAAGTCTGGTGATGGGTAGAGCAGTATGGTGGGGCTAGGATAATGAGGGAGGGGTTGCCTGAGGGTGAGGGAGGGGATGATGGAGGGTGAGGGAGGGGATGATGGAGGGTGAGGGAAGGGATGATGGTGGGTGTTGGGGATGACTACATAATAATGAACTCATCGAATGTGGCAGAACTTGAGGCTTAGAAATGGCCAATGTGGAAGCAGGAGGATAAGGATTTCAAGGTCACCCGTGGTTTCCTAGAGAGTTCAAGGGTAGCCTGAGCTACAGGAGATGTTGTGTCACAAAACAAAACAAAAATTGCAAAGACAGTCTCCATTGATCATTACCTTAATTTCATCCATCCATCCATCAAACAAACCAACCAACCATTTGGCATTAAAGCCAAAGAAGCATAAAGGATCCATTTGACCTTGTATCCCTGCCCTTGGAGCAGAAACAGTGAAGAGCCCATGCAGGAGGAGAGGCAGGAACCTGAAAAGTACAGACAAAAAATAGCAACAGCACAGGAGCCCAGGACAGCACCCCACCCCAGAGTTGTGGTCCTCAGACTCCCAAGGGCTGTAGGGGCAGGAGCTTGGAGCATTAGTAGCACTCAGAGGACAGCATGTGGGGTGGCCTCAGCAAAGTGACACAGTCACCACAGGGGATACCCTGGCTCCCTCCTGTTCTGCTACAGGATGTGCTCAAGGCTTGGTCCTCCGAGTGGCATCATTGGGAGTGGGAACCTTTGTGAAGTGGGCCCTGTGGAAAGTCTAGATGACTGTGGGATCCTCTTTGTTCTCCTATGCCCCAGACCTGCTCTGCTTCTCTTACCAAAAGCCAAGCAAGGGGCCAAGTGGTCATGGACCGAAACCTCCAAAGGAATGGGTGAAATAACCCTTTCTCCTTATCAGTCAATTACTTTATTACAGTGATGGCAGCCAGCCTAACAACACAGGACTTCCTGTGCCAGGACTTTCTGTTGGACTCAGCTGTGGGCACAGGCCTTGCAGGTCAGTCCCCCAGCACATGCCCAGGGAGGGCTAGAAATGGACATAGCACAGGGGATGCCCTCAGGGTCAGGAGGGAGTTCAACCCCAGTGACCCAATGGGGACAGGTCATGTAATGTGGCAGTGACAGGCATGTGGTAGAGTTAGGGACAGAACAGAGTCAACCCCACTCACAGGGCTGGAAACTCAAGGGTGAAGAGGGGATGGGGACAGCAGCGATCTAGCTTCACCCACAAGGCTAGAAGCTCAAGGACAGGGGGCGGGCAGGCAGGCATGTGGCTCTGTGGTACAGCATTTACCTGGCACTTGCTGCAGCTGGGAGGCAGGCTCACCCATTTAGTTCCCTCTTCCTCATACCCAGGGATTCTCAATGGCTGAATTAGCTGGAAGTAACCTGCTAGGCAAAGGACGCTGGGCAGCATAGTCAGCTGAGGTCTACAGCATGCAGTGTGGGACAGAGTGAATTCAGGGGCTCTGTGCAGACAGGCGTGTGCACACGTCAGGCTGGGGGACAAAGTGGCAGCCTGAGGGCTGGCTGTTGTTCCTCTAGAACCTCAGAGAGGGAACTGTGTTCCAATGATGGGCAGAGCCAGCACAGAGGCTGAACAAGTCTGAAGGGTCTGACTTGGGAGAAGGTAAGCAAAGTGCATCTGGGAAGGGGGGTGGGCTTAAGGAGTGAACATGTGAATTTAAAAGCCACAGGAAAGGACTCAACTAAGAAGATAAAGTTAGATGTACAAGAAAAGAAAGAATTTGCAGTCTCTCCAGCTCCTGGGAAGGGTGGGGTGTTGTTGGGGGAGGCATCCACACACAGATTCGGGAATAGTCTTCCTGACTCCTTAACTAGTAGAGAAAGAGAGAAAGGATATATGGGTGGGTAGAAGGGTATAATAAATGGGGGCATTTAAAGAAGGATATATATGTATATGTATATTCATATGCATATGATGTGTATATATATGTATATATGTATATATGGACAGATATGTGCACCCAAACAGACACCCAAACAGCACAAGTAGCCTAGCTTGCTTTCTATTGCTTTGATAAAACACCATGATCAAAAGCAAGTTGGGGAGGACAGGGTTTATTTGGCTTACGGGTTCCAGTCCCAGTCCAAAAGAGAAATCAGAGGGGGGAACCCAAGGCAAGGACTTGAAGCAGAGTTGTGGGGGAAATATTGCTTATTGGCTTGCTCCCCATGACTTACTCAGCTGTTTCTTATACAATCCCAGACCACCTGCCTGGATTAGCACTGGCTGCACTGGGCCAATCTGATGGGGGCATTTCTTCAACTGAGGTTCCTGTTCCCAGATGACTCTAGCTTATGTCAAGATGACTAAATGAATAATAAATAAATAAATAAGTAAATAAATAAATAAATAAAATTACTAAAACTGGAATAAAGAGAAAGGGAGGGAGAGAGGGAAGGATGCGTATGTAGATATGTAGGGATGGATAGAAGGGAGAGTAGATGTAAAGATGAGTGATTCCATAGGTGGATGGGTTGATGGAAGGGGGAAAGGGCAGGAGGAGATGAGGAGGAGGAGGAGGACTACATGGATGAGTGTGGGTGGATGAATCTGTAGATGGAGAGGTGGGTGAATGGTAGGTTTCCTTTATCTGTATTTTGTGTTAGTACAAGACAGGTGATCCTACTACATGGCTTCTCTGCCCTTGCTAAAGAACAAAGAGAGAGCATCTTGGTTGGGCTCACCTGCTGAAATAGGACAGCAAAAATCCAGGGGAAGCAGTGGGTGACAATATTAATGCTGTATGAGGCACCTGGTCCCCAAGGCTGACAAGGGTCATACTGGGGCAAATGGATTAGAATCTGAACAGACAGTGGGAGGCAGGGGGGTGGACTGGAAGAGACAAAGAAGGCAGTTTAGTTCAACACAGCCAAGTAGCCAGTGCTGGTTCAAAGTTTGAGAGTCTGACCCTGAGTGGTTTATTATAAGCATATTTAAGCACAGCACAATTGGGTGAAAAATTTCATGGTGATAATTAATTCTGTGTGCACAATAAAGCTTAAGGCATGACTACATTGAAATCTTGTAAAGTATGTGTGATGCCTTCCATAAAGATGGGTTGTATAAATACAAGGCTCACAATAAAGGTCTGGGAGATGATCTGGTGTGGTCTCAGTCACACAGATAGTACAAAGGTCACCAGAGTATGAACTTCGTCTGCCTCCAGTCTTCTGAATGGGCAATGGGTTATACATTTCCCTTTGAAGGAACAACACCGTGTGTTTAACATTCCTGGTTTCTTTAAATGCTGCGACCTTTTAATACAGTTCCTCATATTGTGGTGGCCCCCAACTATAAAATTATTTTTATTGCTACTTCATAACTGTAATTTTGCTATTGTTGTGAATCATAATTTAAACATATTTTTAGAGCTAAAGGCTTGCCAAAGGGGTCACAACCCATAGATTGAGAACCGTTGCCCTAATGCTTATCTGTGAGCATAAGAACCTCCGTGCCTCCCATTCAGGTGGTGACAAGCCTGAGGGGTCACAAGGTGACATGCCAAGTGAAGGCTTGTTTGAAGCTAGTGACAAAGGGCACACGTTTGCATTTTGCATTCTCAGCTATTGATGTTTGCCTGTTTCTGGACCAACAACCACATCTGTCTCTGATTCAGTCTTTAGCTTTTATTTTAGAGTGTATTGTTATATAACTTATGCTGCTGTTTGAAGGTGAAATTTCCCTCATAGGCTTGTGTGTTCGACCACTGGTCCCCAGCAGATGGTGCTGTTTTGGAAGGCTGTGGAACCTTAGGAAGCTGAAGTCTTGCTGGAGGAAGTAGGTAACCAGGAGCAAGGGCTTGAGGTTGTGTAGCCCTGTCCCACTTCCTGTTCACTCTCTGTTTCCTGACTGTGTGCACAGTGTGGTCAGCCACCTAGGCCTCATCTTCCAGGTCTCCTCCTCCATGATCCACCATGACTCTTAAACCAGGAGCCAAAATGAACCCCTTAAGTTGTTTTCATTGAGTGCTTTGCTACAACAATACAAAAAGTAACTGACACACCACAATACTTAGGCAGAGCTTAGGTATTCTGCCCCAAATAAACACAGAGACCCATACAAACTCCTGCAACGTGGTTTTTGCTATGAATAGGAATGGGGAAGTCTCCAGACAAGCCAGAGCCCAATGCTGGGTTTCCGGGCCCTGAGAGGGGGGTCTCAAGTGAGGGCAGGGCCTGAAAGTGTGAGTTTAATGTCACATTTCTGAAACTTTTTTAAAGTTAAAATGAGGGCTGCTGAGGTGGCGCCATACGCAAGCCTGACAACCTGGGTTGAGTCCCCAAACCCTGCAGATAACCGCTAGCCACTGTATTACATATCTGCCATCCCAGCCCTCCTACGGTGAGGTGGGGGGGAGACTGCAGAATCATCTAGAAGCTGGTGAGCTAGTTAGCCTGGAGAGCCTACTTCAAAACGAAGTGGAAGGAGAGAACAGGTTATCACAAAAGTTGTCCTCTGACCTCCACGCCCCACCACAGCCTGCGTGCGTCCACACTTACACACGCAGGTGAAGGTCTGGGAGAGTCGTACTTCACTGCAGATTCATGTGAGAGCTTTGCTTCTCAAGAAGGCCCTGACCTGTAGCCATTTCAGTTTTCCTTCCAGACCATTCTGGTAAGATCTAGAAACCTTATTTAGCTGGCAGTGACACATGTAGCCACTGTGTACTGCTCAGTTCCAATCAGGCCTGTTGGGGAGGAGACAGAACAGCCTGTGGAGGTCACCTTGCTTTACTGGAGGCCTTTCCTGCACAGTGGCTGTCCCTGTGGTCTGGCTTAGGGACCCTGTACAGCTTCCAGCCCCTGCAGGTGCAGAGGCTCTGCCTCAACCCAGGGGCTTGCCTGATGCCCCAGCAAGAGGTCAGTCGGCAAAGTGAAAGGTCTCCACAGTCAAGGCAGCCAACAGGTAGGACTTTCCAGGCCCTGGACATGCAGACTCATTTCAAATGGTTCCCAAGAAGGTTCCATGGGTGAAGAGCCAGCCACAGGACCCACAGCTGTGGGGGCAGGCTGCGTTCTCTGCTCCTGCTTCGTTTTCCTCTCAGTCTATTCCCAGGACCCAGGTTCTCTCTCCAGGATGCCGTGACAAGCCTCTCAGTTACACCCTCTCAGTTACTTGTCATTCATGAAGATGACTGTTCCCCTAGATCCATTTCCATGGGGACTGTTAATCCTTCAGCTCTCTCCTCACAGTGGCTTTCCTAACTGTTCCTCTCAGAGTGCATGTCCCTTTCCTTTGCTAGTCTATGTTCAGGCCCATCCACCATCTCTGGTTGGATGAGAAAACACACCCCACAGGTAGAGAAGGCCCCTTCTGCCCACCCCATCTTCCACAGAGGTGAGAGGTGCTGAAAGGGACTGGCCGGCTTGTCATGAGACTGATCCCACAGAAAGCTGTTACTTAGATAAAGGCCTCTAGACAGATGCCATCCATGGTCAGAATGAGGTCCTACTGGACAGTCCACTCAGCCATCTCTACTTGGACTTGTCCCAAAGCTGCGGGGATATTGATTCAGTGTCCTTTATGTGCTGTATTATCCTGACCACTGGGGTTCTACAGGCATGCCCTGTCTCTTTCTTGAGTCCCATGAGGCATTAACATATTTATTTTGTATGTGGGGTAGTGGTGGGGGAGATGTTTGCAACCCCAAGTGCCCAACTGCATTCCCACATCTCCCTGGAAACCCTTCTCCTTTGTTCTCCATATTCTGCCAGCAGCTCTGAGAATGCCCCTTTAGGGCTGAAGCATTTGAGAAGTCAGGGCCAATGTTGAGAATTCTCTAAGTCCCTCTCTCCAGTGTGCAGATGGCGGAGTCGCAGAGTATTGAAGTGGGAGACCCATTGCTTGGGAGCACACTGTCTTGGAAAGCCAGGACCTGAGCCGGATTTAGAGCAGGTGGGAAGCAAGCCCCTGAGATGTCGAATTCCTGGGTTAAGTCACTCAGTCTGTTCTGGCCTCTCCTGACTGAGGGAACCTGGATGTAGGGCCTGAGTCAAGAAGCCAGGCAGACAGCTCTTCAGACTCCTCAGCAAAAGGAGCTCAGGGGAGAACAAAGGCCTCCATGGAGACACATGGAAGGGAGTTCTCACGTGTCCTGTGGCTGTTTATGAGCTGCCTGATTCATGATTCTCCCTCCTGCGGCAGATCCCAGAATGGGACATTTTGTTAGTTTACCTTGGTCTCCGTATCACCAAGGCCTGTCTGCAGGAAGATGAACTCAGTCATTCTGCAGATAGATACATGACCCCAGACAGCCCTCTGGGTTCCAGAAACTTGTAATGTTCCCACTTCTACCCAACCCTGAAGACTGGCAGGATCCAGTCAGGTAAGGGCAGGGCATCCACCCCTGGTAGGTCCTGCTGGCCTGGGAAGGTGGGACTCAGCTGAGGAAGGGAAAACAGAGTCAGACTTTGGTTTCCAGCCCAGGCTAGGCTCTGGTAGCCCATGTTGAGCAACCACTAGCGTGTATCCACTGCATATCAAAGTTTCCTCTCCTGAGTCTCTCTCCTGTTGTGTGTCTAAGGCGGTTCCAGGAAGGGTAGCTGTGGGAACGCACTCCCTGTGTGGGAATCTATAGGTTCCCCCTGGAACCCATGCTGTAGGCTTATGGAGTGTCATCACTGGTCAGATGGCACAAGCCCAGCGAAGTCACCCTCTCATGAAGCACTGCTCATAGCCCTGCCCACTCCTGTTGTCACTGTCACTACGCTGTGGCAGAAAGGCCATTGAACTCAGCCACCATTGAAACAAGCCACCACTGCGGAGGCAGTGAGCCTCCTGTATTCCAGAAGCTCAGAGCAGGGGGCAGGTTGAACCCAGACCCGTGTACCCAGACATTAGGAAGTGGCATCCCTGCTTTGAATTTGAAGACACAGTGAAGAATATAGTTTTGAAAAATGCATCTAAAGGAGGAACTTATATGGCCAGACCCAGTTAAGGAACCAAATATCATTGGAGCCATGAACACAAGACGGGGAGACAGTCGGGGCTGTGCTTTTAGCAGGTGTCAAGGAGATCGTGATACAGCAGGAGCTGAACAGAATGCTAAAGGCCAAATGCCCCGGGGATGAGGGTGTGCCTGGGTAGAGGTCACTCTGGGTGAAAGGGGACATTGGGAAAGGCATACCTATGGAGGGATACAGCACAGCAAGGCAAGGACAGCCTTGGAGAAAGCAAGCACAGTGACAGGTAGGCTTCGAGGGGGCATTTGCCTGGGAAACTCCAGAACAGCAAGAAGGACACAGGGTGACAGACAGCATGGGCTACATGGGTGTTACGATGCACTGAGGCCCGTCCAGGGGAGTGTGAAGCATGGGGTCCTCCTTCCTTCCCTCCTGTTGCATGGCTATCACCATCTGTTCTGGTCTTCTGCAGAGATCAAATGCTCAGCCCTGCCCCATAGGGCCCCGTGCCACAGTCTCCTCTCTCTGGCACTCTGTGAACCCCTCTCTGTTCTCTGGGCTCACTCAGGGTGACTCCTCAGGGAGGCCTCCTGGGAAACTGCTTAGACAAGTCACCTCTGCTCTTTTGTCATTCACCGGGTATCTGCCTCCCTGCAGCCTGCAGTCTGTAAGAATCCTGGTGTTACCAAGAATTGTGGTGAACAGCTTTAATCCCAGCATTTGGGAGGTGGGATCTCAGAGTTCGAGGTCAGCCTAGTCTATATAGTGAGTTCCGGGCCAGCCAGGGCTTCATAGTGAGACAATATCACAGAAAAATAAAATGAAGATAGGAATCTTGCCTGTTAATGACGTGTTCCAACTTCATGTGGTAGGGTGCTGACTCCTAGAACTGTATCAATACACACAGGACTGCTAGGTGAGCATATGTCTTGCTCTGACATATGTCCAGGTGTCTGGGCCTATGAGAGGACTCGTGTACAGGGAAGACTCGAGTACAGGGGCCAACACAGGCCCCACCTGCTCCTCTCCTTTTCCTTCCTGTAAGTTCCAGGGGGAAATGAATCCTCCTGCCTCCTGCCTCCTGCCTCCTGCCTCCTGCCTCTCTGCCTCTCTGTCCCTTTACCCCTCTGCTTCCTGCATTTGGTACAGTCTCAGATGCTCAGAGGTCCCTTATCACTGCCTATTCCCCTTTAGCCCATCCCGACACATCCCGCATGTCATGGTCCTGAAAAGCTGACTGGGACAATGCAGGAACTGAGAATGGGCAGACACATACGGGAAAGCTGGGATTGGGTGGACTATGCTTGCTGTGATGGAGCCCAGGGAAGCAGGATTATTAGGTAGTTTCATAAGGAGGTCTTCGTTAGGGAGGAGACTCGGGTTGCAGTCCTGGGGGAGGAAGCTGCCGTTGCTCATCTTTGTACCCGCTAGTCAATAATTTGTAAACACTGATTCTTGGACCAGAGGGAGACTTCGAGTTCCCTCGGAGCCTCGCTTGGGGAAGGCTTTGCCACTCTGCTGGATCTGAGGCAATGGGTCCTTGATATGGCTCTGCCCTTGTCAGCAACACACACTCACTCAGGAATTCACACATACCCAGCCCTCACTACAAATGTGTGCCTGGGTCCCCTCCATCCCAAACAAACAAACAAATCCCTTCTTTTATTTTGTCTCACATCTTATCTCTTCTGCTGGCTTGTTTTAAACCTCTAACACTCTTTTCCTCTTGACTTTGAGGAGAAGACTCCGAGTCAGGCCACTGTAATTTGTACATGCTGAGCACAATGGAGGTTTTTGCTAGAGACACGTGTCACCTGTAGATAGCATCTCCCTTCCAAAGGCTGAAGTCCCTTTGCCTTGGCCAATCTCATTCACGAATGCAATGATTTACTAACATCTGTAGAGGAAGGGGTGGTTAGAAACCCTTGCTAGGCCAGTCAGGACCATGCTACCCCAGGGCTGCTAGGTTCTCCTGGGAGGTCATCAGTCCGTGTGGGCTGGGCACTCAGAGCACACAGGCTTGGCAGAGCCCCTACTGTCAGCTGTTCTCATGAACAGAACCGAGGCAACTCACTCATTTGGCATCACCATGGTTCTCCACTGCTGCTGCCATTGGTATGCACTTGAAAGTCTCCTTTACAGACTCAGCAGACCAGTCACCTCCGCCGCCACTTCATATCAAGTACAGTGTGCAGTGATACAGTTGTGGTGGCAAAGGAGAACATGTCCAGTCCTTCAAAAGCAGAACCACATTTTCAACTTTGCTGGAAATTTCCCAGTATGCAATGTCTACCAATGAGCTCATTGTGGAACCTCTCCCAGCCTCCCTGGAGGGCTGTGCCGGGAGCTGGATGTACCCAAGGAGTAGAGCTGTTTCCAGACATTTGTGTTGCTGTGGCTATAGGAAGAATCTATTTTCATTTAGTTTAAAGAGTGGTTGCTAGGACACGCAAGCAACCCCTGTATGTACTGATAGCCCATCAATGTTCTTTGCTCTTACTGTGACTTGGGAGTGGCTGCTTCTTCCCTAAGGGAGAGCTGTACATCTCTGCTTTGAGGACACCAGCTCTTGGCAGGTGGATTGAGGCTTTGCGCAGTTTCTCTAGGTGTCTACTCCTGCTTTTTAAACATGGTGATAGAAGGCGGTATGGGGGGCTGCGAGCACTTGCTCTTCTGTGGGTTGCTCACGTGGTGGCAGTCAAAGGCTGCCGGGGCCACCAGTAACTGGAAACAGCTGGATGCCTTGAGGTGGCTGAGCTACGATCACTAGGAACCTCAACAAACTCCTCACTGAGCCACTGTTGGGAGACCCAGGCAGGAGCTATGACCTCTTATATCCTGGCCTCAGAATGGCAGGTCCATCTTGATCCCTTGGCAAGGCAAGTCAATACAGCTAGGACCAAGAAGCAAGGTAGGAGGGGCTGGGGGAACATGGAGAGGGAGCGGCACCAGAGGAGATGCTGGTGTTGAAATATCACACGGCACATGTGTAACATCTACACATCCACTGAAAATAAAGGCAAGATGACAAGAAGACATGGAGATTCGTCTTAGATATCCTTAACAGATGACAGTCACTGACAAAGTCACAGGACTCTGTCATGCTGTTCACTTTATTGTCATGACTTGGAACCAAACCTATAGTGTGGTGGAGGTCGAGTCCATGCGTGTTTGACTTTCATAAAGCTTTGGCTAGGTCTTGTTTTTTAAAAATAATTTCATTACCAAAAATTTTTTCCATTCTAATCCTAGTCTCCCCTTAAACTCACAATTACCATCAAATTTTGGCCTACTGGGAATGCGTTCTAAGGCTCCATTCGGCTTGCTTGTGCACATTAGCCCTTCGTTTGTTCACAGCAAGGTCAGAGGCATTTCTGGAAATGGCCAAAGCACTTACTAGGATGTTGGAGAACGATGGGAAGGGACATCCTGCCTCAGGCACAGCACCCTGTCAGGTGAGGTACAGTGGGCCCACTCAGCAGATCTGGCCACTAGAGGGAGCCCTGGGCTCGCCGCCAGGTACTATGTGCTGCTGGCCTCGGTAGCTGAGGCTTCTAATCCACTGCTCTGTGGCAGCTGGAGGGCTGGGCCAGGCTGGTTAGCTTCACTGCACCCTACTCCTTCTTATCCTTGGTGGGCAGAGACCATACTTAGTCTGGTACTAGTTTCTTCTGCATAGCTCACGGCTCCACACACAGCTTACACTGCTGTGCTGTGGTGACTGATGTCCCCAAATCCCAGAGACTCTGAACAAGTGTCTCCATCTGCTCATACACAGCTGTGTCTGTCCACATCTTCTTCATGCCAGAGTCAAAGCTGAAGCATCTCTCCTAACCAACCTGGCAGGTCATGGCTGGAGGGAAGAGCAGACAACCCCCGGCAGCCCCTTAGGGTTTAGTTCCCTCTGTGACAGTGAAGACCCAGCCCAGGTGGGCAGCTGGCTTCTTATGAACTATTGGGGACACTACCACCCACCTCAGTTCTTCATAGATGTGTGCGTAATGTTGACAAAACAGCTGCCTGCCTCAGCTGCTTCTCTACGGATGCAGGATCCGAATGACTTACGAGGGCCAAAAAGAAGTACCACCAAGGGGTGCTGTCTTAGGTACTTTTAAGTTGTTGTGACAAGACACAGTACCAAGGCAACTTATGGAAGAAAGACTTGGTTGGCAGAGGGCAAGTTCATGACCACTGTGGCAGGAAACATGGTAGTAGACAGGCAGGCATGATGCTGGAGCAGTAGCTGAGAGCTTACATGTCGAGACCACAACCATAAGACAGACAGACAGACAGACAGACAAACAGACAGATGGACAGACAGAGCTAACTTGGAATGGTATGCATTTTTTGAAACTTTGTCTACCCTGTGACATACATCTTCCAACAAGGTCACACTTTTTAATCTTTCCCAAATCGTTCTACCAACTGGCGACCAAGCATTCAAACACATGAGCCTATTGAGAGGCCATTCCCATTCAAAACCACACAAATGTAAGTACACATCTGGGAAATATCAACAAAAGGGCTGGAGAGGTGGCTCAATGGTTAGGAGCACTTGCTACTTTTGCAGTGGACCTGGGCTTGATTCCCAAGACACACATGGTAGCTCACAACTGTCTGTAACTATAATCCCAGGGCATCCAAGGCCTTCTTCTGGCCTCTACAGGTACCTGGCACTCACAAGGTGTATAAACATATATGCAGGCAAACACTCATATACATTAAAGAAAAAAATTAGAAAATGGGGACCTCATAACCTGTAGCCCAGGCAAGTCCCTAGACTGAAGACACAGCTATGGAGGGAGACAGGGGTCATAAAAAAGCAGATACACCCACAAAAGCTCACCATGAATTCTTACCAACAAAGTCTTCATTTAAAAGCCCGGAGTATACCACAAAATATCACAGCTGTGCATAGCTCTCTAGGCCTCTAGGATAGGCTGCTATGTTTAAAAAGCAAACAATGAAAATTCTAGATCTTTCTTGCATGAAAAGAGCAGAGAGTAGAATACAGATTTCCACTCACTCCAGTTTGCATTGCTTTAATAGTGTAAGAATCACAAAGCCCGTACAAGCTCCTCTCGTGGCACAGGAGGACCAGGTAGAAGGCTGTAAAGTTTTCAAAGCATTTTTATTTTTGCATCTTGAGTTTTGAACCATGAGAATGTATTACTTATTCCCTCACAAGGACCATGACTATGCTGAAACACCTCATCAGACTTTGAGTTTGAAGCAAGGAACAGTGCCCATGAAAGCACACCTCCTTAGCTTTCCTCTGCCATTCCTGTTTCCCTGCAGAGCAAACCCTACACACCCTACACACACACACACACACACACACACTCACACACACACTTCCAGGGTGGAATGACACTGGGCTGAGATCATTAGCCCCACAGGTCTTGGCAGAACCAAGCTGCTGGTCTAATTTGTATGGTAGAGGCATCCTGCTCCCTGGCCATAGTCCTGGCATGGCAACTCTCCCAGGAAAGTGGAGAACAAGGAGCTTTGTCCTGTCACAAATGGGGACACAAAGGCCCGGAAACATGGGCTGACTATAAGGGGGGGGGCACCTGTGTGGCCATTTGGCCTGCTGGGGACCCCTGCCTGAGGACCCCTGCCTGTTGCCAAGGAGCCTATGGCCTCTCACCTCCCTGGACCCCGAACCACAAGCCCCAGGGTGCAGAGAGCTTTTGCTTTGCAGCCAAGTGCAGACAGTCTTGACTCAAAAGACCTGTCTCCAAGGAAATGGGCCTTCCTGTCCATGGGCCCCAATGTCTAAAGGGGACAGAAGGGATATGTCCTGTGGTTCTGGAAGGATCCACACAAGTACTGTCACCATTTATAAGCATGAGAGTGCAGAGGAGGGGCTAGGTGTCACCATCTCTCACCCAGAAACCGTGTTTCAAAACATGGTGATGTGTGAGACTTGCACACACATTTGCTGTCATGGCTGGGTGGAGAAATCACACACAAACGGCCCTGCTACCCTCTTGCCCAGTCCCTTGCCACCTATTCTGCCACCCAAGGGCTCCAGGCTGGAGTGGAGGATGTATGTTCTTGGGGTATGGCCACTGTGCCGATCTCTCTGACTGTTGACTCATTGCAAAGGTAAGCCAGACCTCTGCCCTTCCTGTGCCCAGGGCCACTTATCTGGTCCTGTTAGCACTAATGCCACAAGACAATCTCCCTAAGCCTGTGACTCTGTGCTGCACACACCTATTCAGAGCCATCCTAGGAGTCTGTGACGCCAGCACCATGTCCTGTACCATGCCCCTGTGACCTCCTCACCCCTTTACTTGAGAGAACTTTTAACCCCCCTCTCTGTCTCTGTCTCTCTGTCTCTCTGTCTGTTTCTGTCTCTGTCTCTCTCTGTCTCTCTCTTCTCCTCCCCCCGCCCCCCACCGTGGTTGTAAGCTACACCTGCAGCCAGACCCAGGCCCTCTGAGAGAGCAGCACCAGCTCTTAACCTCTGGGCCATCTCTACAGCCCTCACAGTTACCATTTCCAGCAGGATGTGTCTATTGGCAATGAATTCCCTCAGCTTTTTTTCTGACAGAATCTTTCTCTTTTACTTCTTTTTTTTTTTAATTTAATTTTATTTTATTTTTTTAATTTACATTCCAAATCACTTCCCCTTTCCCGTTTCCTCCCTCCCCGAAAGTCCCATAAGCCCCCTTCCCTCCCTCTTTTCTCCGTTCAACCCCCTCTCATTACTCTGTCCTGGCGTTCCCCTACATCCAGTCTTTCCAGGACCAGGGGTCTCTCCTTCCATCTTTTTAGAAATCTATTGATATGCTGATTGTGTCTAGGGTATCCTGAGATTCTGGGTCAATATCCCCTTATCAGTGACTTCATACCATGTGTGATCTTTTGTGATTGGGTTACCTCACTAAGGATGATATTTTCAAGTTCTGACCATTTGCCTAGGAATTTCGTGAATTCATTGTTTTTAATTGCAGAGTAGTATTCCATTGTGTAAATATACCACATCTTCTGAATCCATTCCTCCGTTGAGGGACATCTGGGTTCTTTCCAGCTTCTGGCTATTATAAATAAGGCTGCTATGAATATAGTGGAGCATGTGTCCTTATTGCATGCAGGTAAAGTCTCTGGGTATATGCCCAGGAGTGGTATAGCCGGATCCTCCGGAAGTGTCATGCCCAGTTTTCTGAGGAGCCGCCAGACTGCTTTCCAGAGTGGTTGTACCAGCCTGCAATTCCACCAGCAGTGGAGGAGTGTTCCTCTTTCTCCACATCCTCGCCAACAACTGCTGTCTCCTGTGTTTTTGATCTTAGCCATCCTGACTGGTGTGAGATGGAATCTCAGGGTTGTTTTGATTTGCATTTCCCTAATGACTAAGGATGATGAACATCTCTTTAGGTGCTTCTCAGCCATTAGATATTCTTCAGGTGAGAACTCTTTGTGTAGCTCTGTACCCCATTTTTTAATAGGGTTACTTGCCTCTCTGGAGTTTAACTTCTTGAGTTCTTTGTATATCTTGGATATTAGCCCTCTGTCGGATGTAAGGTTGGTAAAGATCATTTCCCAGTTAGTTGGTTGCCGCTTTGTCTTTTTGACGGTGTCTTTTGCCTTGCAAAAACTTTGTAATTTAATGAGGTCCCATTTGTCTATTCTTGATCTTAGAGTATAAGCTATTGGAGTTCTGTTCAGGAAATTCTCCCCTGTGCCCATATGTTCAAGGTTCTTCCCTAGTTTCCCTTCTATTAGTTTCAGTGTGTCTGGTTTTATGTGGAGATCTTTGATCCACTTAGAATTGAGCTTAGTGCAAGGAGATAAGGATGGGTCAATTTGCATTCTTCTGCATGTTGACCTCCAGCTGAGCCAGCACCATTTGTTGAAAAGGCTATCTTTTTTCCACTGGATGGTTTTAGCTCCTTTGTCAAAGATCAAGTGACCATAGGAGTGTGGATTCATTTCTGGGTCTTCAATTCTGTTCCATTGATCTACATGTCTGTTACTGTACCAATACCATGCAGTTTTTAACACTATTGCTCTGTAGTACAGCTTGAGGTCTGGGATACTGATTCCCCCAGAGGTTCTTTTACTCTTGAGAATAGTTTTAGCTATTCTGGGTTTTCTGTTATTCCAGATGAATTTTTGAATTGCTCTTTCTAACTCTATGAAGAATTGAGTTGGGATTTTGATGGGGATTGCATTGAATCTGTGTATTACTTTTGGTAAGATGCTCATTTTTACTATATTAATCCTGCCAATCCATGAGCATGGCAGATTTTTCCATCTTCCGAGGTCTTCTTCAATTTCTTTCTTCAGAGACTTGAAGTTCTTGTCATACAGATCTTTCACTTGTTTGGTTAGCGTCACGCCAAGATACTTAATATGGTTTGTGGCTATCGTAAAGGGTATTATTTCTCTTACTTCTTTCTCAGCCTGCTTATCCTTTGAGTATAGGAAGGCTTCTGACTTGCTTGAGTTGATTTTATATCCAGCCACTTTGCTGAAGTCGTTTATCAGCTGTAGGAGTTCTCTGGTGGAGTTCTTTGGGTCGCTTATGTATACTATCATATCGTTTGCAAATAGTGATAGTTTGACTTCTTCCTTTCCAATTTGTATCCCTTTGACCTCTTTTTCTTGTCTAATTGCTCTAGCTAGAACTTCAAGTACTATATTGAAAAGATATGGAGAGAGAGGGCAGCCTTGTCTAGTCCCTGATTTTAGTGGGATTGCTTCAAGTTTCTCTCCGTTTAGATTGATGCTGGCTACTGGTTTGCTGTAAATTGCTTTTACTATGTTTAGATATGGGCCTTGAATTCCTGATCTTTCCAAGACCTTTAGCATGAAAGGATGCTGAATTTTGTCAAATGCTTTCTCAGCATCTAATGAGATGACCATGTGGTTTTTTTCTTTGAGATTGTTTATGTAGTGGATTACATTGATGGATTTCCTTATATTGAACCATCCCTGCATCCCTGGGATGAAGCCTACTTGATCGTGGTGAATGATCGTTTTGATGTGTTCTTGGATTCGGTTGGCAAGAATTTTATTGAGTATTTTTGCATCGATATTCATAAGAGAGATTGGCCTGAGATTCTCTTTCTTTGTCGGATCTTTGTGTGCTTTTGGTATTAGTGTAATTGTGGCTTCATAGAACGAGTTGGGTAGTGTTCCTTCTGTTTCTATTTTGTGGAACAGTTTGAAGAGTATTGGTGTTAGGTCTTCTTTGAAGGTCTGATAGAATTCTGCACTAAAACCATCTGGACCTGTGCTTTTTTTGGTTGGAAGACTTCCAATGACAACTTCTATTTCTTCAGGGGTTATAGGACGGTTTAGATGGTCTATTTGATCCTGATTTAATTTTGGTACTTGGTATCTGTCAAGGAAATTGTCCATTTCCTCAAGATTTTCTAGTTGTGTTGAATACAGGTTTTTGTAGTAGGATCTGATGATTTTTTGAATTTCCTCAGTTTCTGTTGTTATCTCTCCCTTTTCGTTTCTGATTTTATTAATTTGGATACTATCTCTGTGCCCTCTGGTTAGTCTGGCTAAGGGCTTATCTATCTTGTTGATTTTCTCAAAGAACCAACTCCTCGTTTTGTTGATTCTTTGTATGGTTTTATTTGTTTCTACTTGATTGATTTCAGCCCTGAGTTTGATGATTTCCTGCCTTCTACTCCTCTTTGGTGTATTTGCTTCTTTTTGTTCCAGGGCTTTCAGGTGTGCCATTAAGCTGTTAGTGTATGCTGTCTCCCGTTTCTTTTTGGCGGCACTCAGGGCTATGAATTTTCCTCTTAGCACTGCTTTCATTGTGTCCCATAAGTTAGGGTATGTTGTGCCTTCATTTTCATTAACTTTCAAAAAGTCTTTGATTTCTTTCTTTATTTCCACCTTGACCAAGTTATCATTGAGTAGAGCATTGTTCAGCCTCCATGTGTACGTGGGTTTTCTTTTGTTTTTGTTGCCATTGAAGACCACCCTTATTCCATAGTGATCTGATAGGAGGCATGGGATTATTTCTATCTTCTTGTATCTGTTGAGGTCTGATTTGTGACCAATTATATGGTCAATTTTGGAGAAGGTACCATGAGGAGCTGAGAAGAAGGTGTATTCTTTAGCTCTAGGATGAAATGTTCTATATATATCAGTTAGTTCCATTTGGTCCAAGGCTTCAATTAGATTCACTGTGTCCCTGTTTAGTTTCTGCTTTACTGAACGATCCATTTCAGAGAGCGGGGTGTTGAAGTCACCCACTATTATTGTGTGCGGTGCGATGTGTGCTTTGAGTTTTAGTAAAGTTTCTTTTACGAATGAGGGTGCCCTTGCATTTGGAGCATAGATATTCAGGATTGAGAGTTCTTGATGGTGGATTTTTCCCTTGATCAGTATGTAGTGTCCTTCTGTGTCTTTTTTGATGACTTTGGGTTGAAAATCAATTTTATCCGATATTAGGATGGCTACTCCACCTCGTTTCTTGGGGCCATTTGCTTGTAAAATTGTTTTCCAGCCTTTTACTCTGAGGTAGTGTTTGTCTTTGACACTGAGGTGCGTTTCCTGCATGCAGCAAAATGCTGGGTCCTGTTTACGTATCCAGTCTGCTAGTCTATGTCTTTTAATTGGGGAATTGAGACCATTGATATTAAGAGAGATTAAGGCATAGTGATTATTGCCATCTGCCATTCTTGACGCTATCTTTATGTTTGAGTGGTTATCTACTTTTGGGTTTGATTCAAGAAGGTTATTATCTCATTTTTTCCAGGGTGTTGTTTCTCTCCCTGTATTGGAGGTTTCCACCTATTATCCGTTGCAGGGCTGGATTTGTGGAAAGATATTGTGAAAATTTGGTTTTATCATGGAATATCTTGGTCTCTCCATCTATGGTGATTGAGAGTTTTGCTGGGTATAGTAGTCTAGGCTGGCATTTGTGCTGTCTTAGTGTCTGCATGAGATCTGCCCAGGATCTTCTGGCTTTCATAGTCTCTGGTGAGAAGTCTGATGTGATTCGGATAGGTCTTCCTTTGTATGTTACTTGGCCCTTTTCTCTTACTGCATTTAGTATTCTTTCTTTGTTTAGAACATTCGGTGTTTTGATTATTATGTGACGGGAGGTATTTCTGTTCTGGTCCAGTCTGTTTGGAGTTCTGTAGGCTTCTTGTATGTTCATCGGCATCTCTCTCTTTAAGTTAGGGAAGTTTTCCTCCATAATTTTGTTGAAGATGTTTACTGGCCCTTTAAGTTGCAAATCTTCACTCTCATCTATACCTATAATCCTTAGGTTTGGTCTTCTCATTGTGTCCTGGATTTCCTGGATGTTTTGGGTTACGCGTTTTTTGCATTTTGCATTTTCTTTGACTGTTGAGTCGATGCTTTCTATGGAATCTTCAGCACCTGAGATTCTTTCTTCCATCTCTTGTATTCTATTGTTGATGTTTGCATCTATGACTCCTGATTTCTTCCCAAGGTTTTCTATCTCCAAAGTTGTCTCCCTTTGTGATTTCTTAGTTGTTTCTACTTCCTTTTTTAGTTCCTGGATGGATTTGCTGAGATCCTTCACTTGTTTGTTTGTATTTTCCTGTATTTCTTTAAGGTATTTTTGTATTACCTCTTTCAGGATTTCTTCCTGATGACCCACGTTCTCCTGCATTTCTCTGAGCGATTTTTGTGTTTCCTCCTCATGGGATTCCATCTGTTGATCCATCGTCTCCTGCATTTCTTTAAGCAGTTCTCGTGTTTCCTTTGTAAGGGCATCTAACCGTTGATTCATTTCTTTAAGCAATTTTTGTGTTGCCTCCTTATGGGCATCCGTCTGTTGACCCATATTCTTCTGCATTTCTTTATGCAAATTTTGTGATTCCTTTGTGAGTGCATCTACCCGTTGATTCATCTCGTTAAGCGATTTTTGTGTTGTCTCCTTGTGCGCCTCCATCTTTTGATCCATGTTCTCCCGCATTTCTCTAAGCGATTTTTGTGTTTCCTTTGTAAGGGCTTCTAACCGTTGATTCATGGTCTCCTGTAACTCTTTATGAGATTTATTTGTGTCCTTCTTGTGATCCTCTAATAGCATCATGAGAAGTGATTTTAAATCCAGATCTTGTCTTTCGGGTGTGGTGGGGTATCCAGGACTTGCTGCTGTTGGAGAGTTGGGTTCGGATGGTCCCACATTACTTTGATTACTGTTAGTAACATTCCTACGTTTGCCTTTTGCCATCTGGATACCTCTGGTGTTAGTTGGTCCTGCTGCCACTGGCTGTTGGTTGGACCTCCTGTGAGCCTGCAAAGCTATTTCTGCCCCCCCTGGATTACCAGGATTCCCCTGGCACCGATTTCTGGGGCCTGCCTGCTCCTGAGTGACTTTGGAGCCCTAATGTGCTTTGCCCCAAGTGATCTTATATTGGGGAGGCCTTGCACATCTAAAGGCTCAGCCTAGTGGATTCCTGGAGCAGAGGTCGCCAAAGGGAGGCTGGCAGGCTCCTGCCCTGTGCAGGGGTGTGTGATCTCTCCTGGGGGGGGGAGGGGGCGTCCCTCTGCCAGGCAGAAGTCCCACAGCAGATCTGGCGCGCTGGTCACTGCAGATCAGCCCAGCACCTGGGAGCAGGTTACACACAAGCTGCCTGAACCCGAAGCGATATTATGCCTGTCTGTCTCTGAGCCTGGTGGTCCCAACTACCTGGTCACTGGAGCAAAGATGGCGGAGGGCACTCTCCGTGGCGCTGCTCACCCTGTGGTCACGATGGCCCGCCGATCTGGCACCCAGACGACCACAGCGCCAACCCGCCCTCGGGCACAGAAGGAAGCCCCAACAGGCCGTGTCCCAAGTGATGTTATATCGGGGGGAGAGCCTGGGTACCGGTCTCTCCAGCGCAGTCCGCGGGAACAGAGGTCGCGGAAGGGAAGCTGGCAGGCTCCCTCCCTGCGCGGGGTCCCTCCACCAGGCAGAAGGTCTCTCTTTTACTTCTTAAAAAATAATTTTGTTTTATGTACAATTCAAGTCACTGGCTTTGCTTTCAAGTGTTTTAAATTTCTACCCACTCTCTTATATTTTACTTAAAGGTTTATTTTTTAATTGTGTGTATGTTGGCTGCACCAGTGTGAGTATATGCCACTCAAGCAATGTGGAGGCCAGAAGAGGGCATTAGATCCCCTAGTGCTAGAGCTTCAGGCTGTTGTGAGAGGCCAGACATGGCTGCTGGGAACCTCTGGAAGAACCATTGGGGTCCTAACCACTGAGCCATCTGGCCATCTCACCAGCCCCTACCCCCACTCTCTCCTTGCTCACCCCATCTCTGATAGAAAAAAAATCAAAGGTTACTCCCCCTGTGAACTAGTTTCTTCAGAATCTTTCTAGATTTTCCCTCTGATTCTCTGCTAAAATATGAAGTGACCACGCTGGTGAGCTTTGGTATTCACCTCACTGCTGTCCTCTGAGCTTCCCATCTGGTTCCCTCGGCTGGTTTCAGGGTGTTTGGTTACTGATAGCTGCAGCTTTATCCCCTCTCCATTGGGCATGTGCAGAACGCCCCACCTGATGGACTTGTCTGAAGCTCCTAGCTACTATGTTCTGCTTGTCAAACCTGTGTTCTTTCTTCTCTTCAGTTACAGAGCTTCTGTTGACCTTTGATCACATCCAGTCTGCGTTTTACCCACTGAAGACACCCATATTTAATGTCTTTACATTTTTATCATCTTGTTCAGTGTTAAGATCTGCTTCACATTACCCCTTCTCCCGACTGCCGCCGCTGTCTTCCATGGGAATCTCAACATATGCAGTCTGGTCTGCCTCCCCGTCCAGTCACCTGAGCCATGTCCTGCCTCGGTTTTTTTTTTTCTTCTTAATCCTGCAGACTACAGTTTTTCCTTTTAGGATATTTTGAAACGTTTTGGTGAAAGTCAGACATGAGGCATTGGTTAATAGGAGTGGAGTTTGGTGTCAAATGTTATGTAAACTTGGCTGGGAACAGAGCTGTGTTTAACATTCGCTTAATGTCTTAGGGTTTCTATCACTGTGAAGAAACACCATGATCACAACAACTCTTATAAAAACAAACAAACAAAAAAACCCATTTAATTAGGACTGGCTTACAGGTTCAGAAGTTTAGTCCATTCTCTTCATGGAGGAGAGCATGGCTGCGTGTAGGCAGACATGGTGTTGGAGTTCTACATCCAGGTCTGCCGCAGCAGGAAGAGAGAGTGACACTGGGTCTAGTTTGAGTTTCTGAAACTTCAAAGCTCAGTGACACACTTCCTTCAACAAGGCAGCACCTACTCCAGTAAGGCCACACCCCCAATAGTGCTGCTCCCTGTGGCTAAAGGGGGTGTGTGTTTATTCAAACCATCACACTAATGATCCAGGTAGCTTCAAATTCCTCTCTTTCTCTCTTTCTCTCTGGATATCTTGACAGTGGTGGCTTTGGCTGTCTTGGAACTCACTCTGTTGACCAGGTTGGCCTTGAACTCACAGAGATCCTCCTACCTCTACCTCCCAAGTGCTGGGAGTAAAGGTGTGTGCTACCATACCCGACTCTACTCTGTTCTTTTGATTCTTCTGTCTTCTCTGTGTTTCTCTGAGAACTTTTTAAAATTCTGTTATATTTAGTGTAGTATATGTGTGGGTGCAAAATATGTCATGTGGGGGATATGTAGGAAGTCGGAGGTCAGTTTGTGGGAATCAGTTTTCTCCTTCTGCAGAGTGGCTCCTGGGTATAGAACTTAGGTCATCAAACTTGGCAACAAGCACCTTTATCCACTGAGGCATCCATTGGACCCTAAAGCACTTCTGAAACAGAGTCTTTGTCTTGAAGATCTTTCAACTGTAACCCCTAATCCCAGGCTGGAGTCCATTTAATATGGGGAGAGAATCTGTCTCTGGGAAAGGTATTTTTGAGTTGTGGCCATCAGAGATCTTTCTGGAAAAATTCTGCCCTCTCTCCAGCTTAGGTGAAGCACAAAGCAGATTTAGGGGCTGGAAGGCTGGCTTCATTCTGTACAAGACAACAATCTGGCAAAGCCCTGGCAGAGTTGGCTTCCATTATGGAGAAGGCACTAGGAGGGTTTATAAATGAATACTATTCTCCCCACTCTGACAGAGGCACAAGACTGTGTTTGTTTTGTTGAGACAGGGTCTCTTTTGTAGCCCAGATGCCTTGAGCTTGTATTTGGCCGTAGGCTCCAAAGCCCTGGATGTATGGGCTGGGCCTTTGCCATCATGCCAGGCCACAAGGTAAACATTTTTATGGCTCTTCACCATGAAAAATGGTGGACTTCTGGACATCGAACTGTGGGGATTTTAGCTACGACTGTGACTTGGAGCGTCCCACCTTCAATTCCAGTGAGGCACTAGAATGTTATGTGATTCCAATGGTCCACAGCCTCCATCCCAGCTAAGCTGGCCCTGGCTGTTTTTGCTGGTCCATGGTCTCCACCCTAGGTTTCTGTTTCTCTTTCTCAGAACTGACAGAGTGCTGCAAATCAGGGAGCTGAAAGCAGAGATGCATATACTTGCAACCCTTGCAGTCTGGAAGCTCAAGGATTGCGTGTCTCACTGCTCCTGAGTCATGGGTAGTCCTTCGCCTCCCCCTGGCTTCTGGGGGATCCTGTGTCTAGGCTAACCTTGGCTTGCAGTTGTGACCACCTGACTCTGCTTCTGTTGTCACATGGAAACCACCCCCTTCCACTCTTCACCTCCAGCTCTGTCCTGTGTTTCTCCTCTACCCATAAGGACACCCTTCGTCCTGGGTGGAGAACCCAGCTCTGCTTCAGTGTGACCTCATTGTCAGTAATTTAAGTAATTCTATATTCAGTACTGTTCTTTCCCACAAGGCAATGTGCTGAGGTGCTGGGGACTAGTTACTTTAGCATAGCCTTGGGGGAGGGGTGCTGCTAACCCTGCAGAACTCCTTACCCACCTGTGTCTACAGATTTGAGAGCCATGCCTGATCCTCTTACCTACACCCTCAGTTCTTAGAGAGCTGGATGAAAACCCAATGTTGTCTAGTTTTGCTCATTGTAGGATGCAGGCAATGACCTCTGAACTTTTTATTCATGGAAGCGGAAGGTGGATGCCAATTGTTGCGTTTACAGGGGACGGTATGATTTAACTCCTTATTTCATAGACTCTTGAGTCCTGGGTGGAATCAGCATGGACGGCCCCCTGTGTTGCACAGGCCACTTCCACACTTGACACCTGCTGTCTGCCATTCATGCTGGGTCTTTTATCAAGCTCATTTGTGGCTGGCTGGACTTGGTCCAGCTACTGTGCACATCGCACTGGGTCCCTGCTGTGGTATCACACACTCTGGCATTTACACAGCATAAGCTAAGCACGCAGTGGTAGGGTGTGATGCTCAAGAAAGGAAATGGGCTAGGTGGTGGCAGCACACACCTTTGGTCCCAGCACTGGGAAGGCTGAGGCAGGAGGATCTCTGAGTTCATGGCCAGCCTGGTCTACAGAGTGAGTTCCAAGACAGCCAGGGTTACACAGAGAAACCCTGCCTGAAAGAAAACAAACAAAGCAAGCAAACAAACAACAACCAAAAAAAAAACCAACAACAAAAAAATAGTCTTTAAAAATTGTTTCAAAGGTAAAGAAAAAAATCATGATTATTGTTAAAACCATCAGTATTACAGAAAAAAATTATAAATACAAAAAAGAGATGTGTAAATCGATCATGGCCTAGAAACCAACGGAGAACATGCTTCTCTGCTGTTTGGCACAACTCCTTGCTGTGCGTGTGACCTTGCTGTTTATTAAAGATTAAAGCCAATAGCACACTAATGGGATGGTGAGCTTGTTCGCTTTCAAATAATTAACTCTTGGCTGGCTATGTGAGGCTGCAGGGTGCAGAGCAATTTTCAGAGTTGATTAATACTTGATTTTATAATCACTAGTCTGAGAGTGCCACTCTGCATGAACATATAAAGCAACTTGGCAGAAGTATGTTTGGGGCTGTCTCAGACCTAGATGAAAAATGTCATAATCTCAAGCCAAAATTCATGTAATGAATTTTCATAAACTCAAGTTAGCCACTTAAACAGCCACTTTAAAAGACAAACACTTGAGGCTGGAGAGATGACTCAGCTGTTAAGAGCACTGGCTGCTCTTCCCCTTGGTTTGATTCCCAGACCCACTTAGTGGCTCACAACCATCTACAACTTCATATCCAAGAGATCTGATGCCATCTTTTGGCCACCACAGGCAACACACACATATGATACACAAGCATACATGCAGGCAAAACATTGAATATATACACATATACCTACATACATAAATCAATATACAACAGTCTTTTAAAATAGCTTTAAATTTTAGATTCTTATTTAATTACATCTGGGAACTAGGTATTCCTTTTCTTTCTTTTTTAAAAGTTAGCTTTATTGTTTAAAAGAAAAAGTTGGAAATGAAAAACATCATACTCCTAAATTAGTCAGACCTCAAGTCAATATATCTCAATGATTCAGTGATCTGTCAGAACAGCTAGAAGAGCCATTTTGTAGCTGCAGAGCTTCACGTTTGATTCTCATCTTTTGAACTGAAAAATAAAATAGTATATATTCCCAGGGCATTGCTAGTTCTGCAAAAGGGATCCAGTCACTGTGGAAAACAGTTCGGTATTTCATCAAAAAGTTAGACAAAGAGCCTTCTATAATCCAGCCAATCCACCCAAAGGTAATGCCCTAGAGAATTGACAACAGAGAAGAGCTTATGCAGCTTAAAGTAGAAGCTACTCCACCCTCTACAGGTCAATCAACAGACAAACAAGCCATGGTCCAGGCACACAGAGAACATTTTATAGAGGACCGACCCTGTATGAAATGCCAAATGCTGGCATAAGGGGAAGCAGCTGGCATGAGGGTTAAACGAAGTGGTTCCATTTCTACCCGAAACAGGTAAACCACAGACACAGGAAGCCATGGCGGCCACTGAGTGACAGAAGTCAGGTGCAGTGAGGAAACATTTAGCGCATACCCTCCATGTCCCTGAGTTACACACTTTATTAAAATGAAGAAATAGTGTCATTTTATTGCCCAATATCTAATTAGAAAGAAGTTATGTTCCATTAGAGCTGTTTAAGAAGCATCTACTTGTAGGGGTTGGACATATGGCTCAATGATTAAGAGCACTGTTCTTCCAGGGGCCTGAGTTCAATTCCCAGCACCCCCATGGTGGTTCACTATCATCTGTAACTCCAGTTCCAAGGGTCTGACACCCTTCTAGCCTCTGAAGGCATTTTACACACGTGACGCACATACATTCAACAAGCAGTCAAAACATTCAGACTCGTAAAGTAGAAATAATTAAATCTTAAAAAAAACTTTCTATAGTGAACCAAAAAATTCAAGATGGGAGTGGCGGTGAGGGTGTTCAACAGGTAAAGACGATGCCTGAACAAATCTGGAGACCGCAGTTGATTTCCCAGCACCCACTTAAAGTGACTCCCCAAAGTTCTCTGACCTTTGCATGTGAGCCAGGACACACGTGCCTCCCCACCCCACACACTGATAAATAAGAAAATTAATTTAAGCTTAAAGAAAATTTGAGATAGGTAATTCTCATACATTCAATAAATGTCAAAAAATGAATACATTTTCTTTTATAAGAAAAATCACAGGATAGAGAAAACCACAAAGTTTCAGTAAAGGATACAGAAAACAAACACTTTCTTGAATGGAAAACTTAATAGCATTAAGATTTAAAGTGTCATTTACCCTAAAATTGATATAATTACCTTTTGTTTGCTTTCAAACAGAGTCTCACGATGTGGCCCTGTTTGGCCTGCAATTCACCATGCAGCTTATGCCATCCTCACACTGTGAGTGCATCCTCCTCTCTCCCCTGCCTCCTCCTGGCGCTGGAGTTACAGGCGTATGCCACCCTGCCCAGGTGAGGGCCACGTAATTAATTCCTCTTAACTAATGGAAGATGAAGGGTGTCAGGGTTAAGGTAAGAATGAAGTTCAAATACCAAGAATGGACAGGCAATATTAAAGGTTCAGGGGTGTGGCTCGGTGTGCAGAGCATGTCCAGCATCAGCTCAGAGCTGGGCTCAGATCTAAGGCACACATAAAGGTGACAGGAAAGATCAAGGGGACAAGGAAATTTGCCTAAGGAAATGAAAGGGAGGTAGGATAAGGTCACGGTAATTCAATGTAGTCGAGCTGCAGGAGCCAGGAACAGTGATGAGTCAACACACGCAGAGCCCACGGACGGCAATGCAGGATCACCACTCAGGGCAGTGGAAAAGTGAGGAATTAATTGTTTGTGATGTCCCGGCCCGGCTGGATCTTCAACAGCAAGACACACCAGACTCTTATACCTGATAAGAATGCCCGATAGATTAAATACATACAAAACGCAAAATCATGAGGGTTGGGGCCTATGTGAGTGATAGCATTCATTGTGAACAGTGCAGACTTCAGTAACTCAGACTCAGCCCCAAGAGGAGGAGGGGGAGGAGGAGGGGGAGGAGGAGGAGGAGGAGGAAGAGGAGCAACAGAAGCCGCCGATTGAGAAGATCTGTGAGAGTACATGAACACGTTAGAGCAGCAGCTCTCAGTCTTCCTAATGCTTTGACCCTTTAAGACAGATCCTCATGTTGTGGTGACCCCAACCATAGAATTATTTTCATTGCTACTTCATAACTAAAATTTTGCTACTACTATGAATCATAATATAAACAATCTGTGTTTTCCAATGGTCTTAGGTGACCTCCGTGAAAGGGTCATGACCCATAGGTTGAGAATTGCTGCTTTAGAGGGTAGAAGAACAGTTTTTCCCCCTCTTTCTTTTTAGATTTCTTTATTTTTATTTTATGGATAGGAATGTTCACCTGCATGGATATCTGTAGACTACATGTATGCAATTTCCACACAGGCCAGAAGAGGGCGTGGGATCCTCTGGAATTGTATTTACAGACAGTTGTGAGCTGCCATGTTGGTGCTGGGGATTGAACCTGCGTCCTCTGTAAGAGCAGCCAGTGCTCTTAACCCTGAGTCATCTCTCCAGGCCTACGGGGACCTTAGCTAATGCAGGAGAGTAACTGGTTATTTGTTCTGAAAGAAATACATTGGAAAATATAAAGGAATGGGTGTGGTAGGAATTTTCTGTAGATGAAAGATGACATTCAATGAATGGACAGAGGCTAGATTTGAGAAACTGAACACAAAGCCGTTCCCACCGAGATGTGGCATATTCTCACAGCGTTAATGAGAAAGAGTAATCCCACAGGAAAATAGGTGGAGCTAGGGGAAGAGTCATAGCCTGCCAGCCCAATGCCAGCAAACACATCAAAAGATGATTAAGAGATCAGCAGGCATGAAAACACAAGTCCAACAAGCAAGGAGGGGCTGGAGAGAGGGCACTTGCCGCACTTGCAGAAGATGCAGCTTCTGATCCCAGCACCCGTATCAGGCAGCCCATGACTGCATGCAACTCCAGCTCCAAGGGGATGCTGTGCCTCTCACCTTCTTGGGCACCTGCACTCACATGAATACCCCCACACACCTGCACACATATACATAATTAAAGATGAATATTATTTATTTATTTTTTAGGACTTTTTAAAAAATTGGATATTTTCTTTATTTACATTTCAAATGTTATCCCCTTTCCCAGTTTCCCTCCTCCCAGAAACCCCCTATCCCATCCTCCCTCCCCCTGCTTCTATGAGGGTATTCCTTCCCCTACTCCACTCCCACCTCCCCCCCCCACCCAATTTCCCTACTCTGGGGCATCTATCAAGCCTTCATAGGACCAAGGACCTCTCCTCCCATTGATTCCTGACAAGGCAATCCTTCACTACATCTGCAGCTGGAGCCATGTGTACTCCTCAGTTGGTGTCTTAGTCCCTGGGAGCTCGGGGGGGGGGGGGTCTGGTTGGTTGATATTGTTGTTCTTCCTATGAGGTTGCAAACCCCTTCAGCTCCTTCAGTCCTTTCCTCAACTCCTCCATTGGGGACCCCTCATTTAGTCCAATGGTTGGCTATGAGCATCCACCTCTGTATTTGCAAGGCTCTGGCAGGGCGTCTCGGGAGATAGCCAATCAGGCTCCTTTCAGCAAGCATTTCTTGGCATCCACAATAGTGCCGGGGTTTGGTGATTGTGTATGGGATGAATCCCCAGGTGGGACAGTCTCTGGATGACCTTTCCTTCAGTCTCTGCTCTACACTTTATCTCCATATTTACTCCTGTGAGTATTTTGTTCCCCTTCTCAGAAGAACCGAAGCACCCACACTTTGGTCTTCCTTCTTCTTGAGCTTCACGTGGTCTGTGAATTGTATCTTGGATATTATGATTTTCTGAGTTAATATCCACTTATCAGTGAGTGCATACCATGTGTGTTCTTTTGTGATTGGGTTACCTCAGTCAGGGTGATATTTTCTAGTTCCATCCATTTGCCTAAGAATTTCATGAATTCATCAATAGTACTCCATTGTGTAAATATACCATATTTTCTGTATCCATTCCTCTGTTGAAGGACATCTGGGTTCTTCTAAAAAATAATAAAATTTTGTTTTACTTTCAAACAGGTCACATTTTTGTTGGTGTTTGGTTTGGGGGTTTCTTTTGTTTGTTGATGTGCTGTCTTGCTACATTGTCTAGATTGACCTCAAACTCAGTTCCAAAGCCTCTGGAGTGCTGTGATTGCGTCTATACCATCATGGCTGGCATCCCAGGCCACCTCTGAAAAGAGCCTAAGCATCTACTAAATGCCAGGATAGAACACAAAGACAGTGCTGGTGCCTGCAGCCCTCTGCAGAGCAACGGGGTGCTATGTGCTAATGCCCACTGCAACTGTGGACACAGCAAGTACAGACATTGACAGGTATAGATGCTCTCTATACCTGGGACATTGCTCACAGGGACAAGGATGCAGATGTAGATGCTTATACTGGTGGATGAGTGACTGAATATGGTACTGCCACCTTCTCTAGTAATCTAGTCTCAGCTGGAGATAGCCCAGGTGCCTTGGAAGTGTTCAGTGCTACACGATCTCAAGAGATGACTGTGTTGCACTGTAATGAAGTGAATGGTGACAGTGAGAATGAGTGTGCACATGCACATATATCGGGCCTGGGGAATGATAACTCGGCAGCTTTTGTTATGATAAGCACCCGGGGCTAGTGGAAATTAAAAAACAAAAGCAAAAGCTCTGAGCCAAGGTCCTTCTCATCCCAAAAGATCAGGGAGACTCTGTTCAGAATTCCCAGTCCGGACTGCAGAGGGAGACCTCTCACCCCACCTGGAAGTCTATTAGAAAAGCCATCTGATGGGTTGGGTCCTGAGTTCAATTCTCAGCAACCATATGATGGCTCACAACCATCTGGGATCTGATGTCTTCTGGTGTGTCTGAAAGCTATAGTGTACTCATAGAAATAAAAGAAAGGAAGGAAGGAAGGAAGGAAGGAAGAAAGAAAGAAAGAAAGAAAGAAAGAAAGAAAGAAAGAAAGAAAGAAAGAAAGACCATCTGAGAAATGTGACCACATCTGCGTGGTCTTCTGTCACTAGATGTGGTCTGTCCTGGGCTCAGGTGTGCCCTAACTTCTGTCTTCAGGACAGCTTATTCCCCTAGTAATCCTGTATGAATCTCCCAAAGTAATCCTCACCCCTGTTCCCCTCCTCCGCTATAAACAATGGGGAAGCTATCTTGTGAAGTATGCTCCACTGAACATGAGAATAATTTTATCACTGCCTTTGTGCATATTATAAATGGGTATGTTTTTCTCAAATTAATCTATTTTAGACACCTTATTCAGCTAAACTTCAGGGTGTATGTGTGAAGCTTTCCTTTGCCCAACAGTGCACATGTGTGTGAACCCATCTGTGTATATGTGGGCATGTCTACAATGACCTTAGCTATTCATTGAGAATGAACAAAAATGGCCATTTATCCTCATAGGTTTTTAACAACTGCAATATGGACCCAGACAGGAAAAGGTGGGGGAGTTGGCAACAAATTATTTCTTTTATTGTTGTTTGTTTGGGTTGTTTATGTTCACAGCGATTTATGTTAACAGTGATTCATGTGTACAACAATTCAACACTGTATGAGGCAAACGTGCTTCGTTGTTGCCAATCTTCCAGGCAGAAGCCAGTGGACAGAGCCGTATGAGGTGGCTCTGGTGGCAGGTGTCCGCAGCCTGGTTCCTGACTTCAGGATGTGGGATGCTTTATACCCTATGAAAAGCCTCTCTGCTCAGAGTTCCTCCTCACTCAATGAGCCCAGAAGGATGCTCAGACGTGCCAGGCAATGGTGGAGGAGCCTTCTCTCTTTGTTTTCTTTCTTTTAAATGCAATTAAGCGAAAGAAAAACAACTTCTAAAAGTTCTAACTCACTTTATAGGGTCTGAAGAGACGGATCATTAATTAATTAATTTTCCAGAGGATGAGGGTTTGATTCCCAGCACCCACATCACAGCTCATAACCATCCTTACTCAATTCCGGTTCCAGTCCCTCTTTGACCTCTGCAGGCACTGCACACATGTGGCACACATACATACATGTATGAAGGTAAAACATTCATACGCATAAAATAAAAAAGCAAACATTTAAAATTTACATATAACTTTAAACATGCAGTATACATTAAGTTTATATTTAATGCATCTTGAGAAATTGATCTAGACACACGCTTTCTGATCTCATTTTCCTGACTAGAAACCTGTCTGCATTTTCTTCCAGCACTTTCATCTGAGCAGCTCTAGGTGAATCGCCAACCTCTCAGACTCTCCCCTCCTATCTCCTCCAGCAGAACAATTTGCTGTACTGAATCAATGAGAAATCTCTTTAGAGATTTTGGAACTCAAACCCTTTGCACAGGGGATACTAAGGAGGAGGTACTTGCTGATGTGGATCGAAAGTTACTGTGCTGGTGAGAAAGAAAACAGACAAATGAAAAACACCGGATGCTTAGCGGTACATGCAGAGATATTTCATTTTTTGTTTATGTCTACAACTTTTAATTGTATAAAACACACGCCTTCAGAGTGTCAGTGTGGAAATCAGTTGGGCTACTCTCTCCTTTACTATGTATGGTGGAAACAGCAACCCTGCAATCCCTCTTTGCAAAAGACAGTTTGTACCACTGTGAGGACACACTGAGGCAGAGTGACCCCACACCTTGTTTGTGCAAATAAAAAGTTATCATCTTTCAAGTGAAAATCATGGCCCAGGGTAAGGATGTGTGAAGACAACAAACCAAACCAGCACCACTTAGCAATTACATCAGGGACATGTAGGCACGTTAAACTCTATGGGACAAACCAGGCACATGAACTTACTGAGAGTACCAGACCAAACACTATGACCATCTTCCCATGTCCCTGCAGTACCACCCACACACCCACTGTCAGACTCTCAGGTGCCTGTGTCACAGGATCAATCAGGGGATGATGGACTCTCCACCATGTTTCTTCAGCCCAGCACAAGACTCCTCCCCCTTGATGAGGCCACTTGACTGCTACTGCCATGTGGTGTGTCAACCTTATTTGGTCACCTAGAAAGATGGGTGTACTTTAATGCCTACAACTGCTCTATCCCTTCCATTGCCATCTTGTGAGTATTTATCATGAGAAATGGCATGTGTGCCCTAAGAATGGACATTGTCAGCAGCTACAATATGAAAAGACATCAGAGATCCTTGTTGTATTGCAGCCAATGAGATTAATATAGATTATAACTTAGGTGATAAACTCTGTCGGGTGGCAGAAAGACACAAATGTGTCTGTATTGGCTACTTTTCTGTTGCTATGATAAAACAGCCATGCTCAGAGAGGGTTATAGAAGGAAGGGTTATTTGGTTTATAGTTCTGGGGGGAGAGGAATTCATCATGGTAGGGGTGTTTGACAGCAGGCAGCAGACATGGCAGCTGGAGCAGGAAGCTGACAGCTCAGATCTACGATGTCAGTCACGAAGCAGAGATTGTGAACAGGAAGTGGCATAAACCTTTTAATCTCAAAGCCCACTCCAGGGGCATGGGTCTTCTATTAGTCAGGGTTCTCTAGGTGGACAGAACTTATAGAATTGATATATATTATGTTACTTTATATTACATTAGAATGGCTCACAGGCTGTGATCCAGCCAGTCCAACAATGGTTGTCTACCAACGAAAGGTCCAATATTGTTCAGTCCATGAGACTGAATGTCTCAACTGGTCTTTAGTATATGCCCAAATCATGAAGAAGTGGGTTCTAATGCCAATGAAGGAATGAACTTGCCGGTGAGAGCAAGCAGGCAGAGAATGAAAGCCTTCTACTTCCATATCCTTTATATAGACTAAGAGCAGAAGGTGCGGCTCAGATTAAAGGTGAATCGTCTCACCTTGAATGATTTAATTAAGAAAAATCCCTCACAGGTGTTCCTAGCCACTTGAGTTTTAGTTAATTCTAGATGCAGTCAAGTTGACAACCAAGAATAGTCATCCCAGTCCTCCAGCAAGGCTGCACCACTCAAATCCCCTCACATCCCCACCATCCAGGGATGTGTTCAAATGTCCGAGCCTGTGGGGGACATCTCATCCGAACCACTACAGTGGCCATCTGTGTTCCTGCCATAGCACACTCCTGACAAAACACTTAGGTGCTACACCATCTCTGCACAGTGGTTTAAGCATGGCTGTAACTGTTTCCTGCTGATCTTCGGGGCTATGTGAACTGTAGATAAAGCCTCACACACACATTCAGTTTGCCTCCTGAAGGAGTGCTGTGCTATATGCCGCCACCACCACAGGTGACAGCAACCCCACGGACATGTTTCCATACCTCTAATCACCCGTCCTTTTAAGCTGCTCCAGTTATTATAAAAATATCTGACCCAGCTTTACCTGAAAGTTGGATCCTCTCTGTGTTCAGGCTCTGCATTTGACTATTATGGTTTGTTTGTCAGTCTAGAACATCACCTATGCCTTTAGAAAAGGGGGAGTTGACTTGAGCAGAGATTAGTTTTCTTATAAAATGTCTCACATTCTGATATATTTTTCCCAATGGAAACACACACACACACACACACACACACACACACACACACACACACACACTTGCTCTTATAAACTGAAAATGAGCTATTAAGGATTGAGTTCAGGTGAAGGATTTCTGGCAGGGATACTTCACAGGACTCTGATCTTCTCATATCCTAGCAGAAGCATGCAATATATCAGTCCACTGATCACACTAAGTGCAGCCACTCAAGGTGGTGACAGGCAGAACAGTCTCTTTCACTGAGAAGAATACAATACTCCCTTGGCACACATTGGCAAAGGAGATCTGTATAGGTACCAAGGCTGCCTACTATCAACACTCATCAATGGATACTGCATTAAAAGTGTAGGGTGTCCACACAGCTACACCACATAGCTGTCAAGGCTTGAGTCGGGGTCTCAGAACACTTTCTGCTTTGTCAAAGGATCAGAGTTCTGATCCCAGCACCCAGGTCAAGTTGTTCATAAATGCCTGCTATTCTAGCTCAAGGGATTTAGCACCCTCTTCTGGACTCCATGGCATCTACACCCACACATGCACAGACACATACATAGGCACACACACGACAAGTCTGAGCTCACAGGGACATTTCCTAAGCAGAAAAACAAAACCAGATCCCATCAGTGGAAAGTTTGGTGGGTTTCACTGTTTGTTCCATTACCCTAGGAAAGCAAGGATCCAACAGAAGAGAAGTAATCACAATATGGAAGACATTCCCTGAATAAAGTGTAGGAACCTGGGTGACCATCCTAGCAGACATTGATAAAATATCTGGACCAGCTCAGTCCTTCATGAGTCACCCAGGACCTATGTACACATAGACAAGGGTGTCCTCAACATTATAGGGGGCATTATGAGAGCCTCACACTGACATCACACACAATGGTGAGGGGTGGGAATGGTCTTTCTAAGGACAGGAATAAGCTGGGGTTGGGGGTCATGGAACATTATTTTAGAAATTCTAGCCGGAGAAAGTAAGCAAGAAGAAGAAATAAAAAGTGTCAGAATAAAGCAAAGATAGAACTAAAACAGAAGAAACTAAAAGCAAACTAAGGTAGAAGAAAGTGGCAACAACTTCTGGGGAATAGAACGTGCATCTTTAATCCCAGCACAGGAGGCAGAGGCAGGAGGATCTCTGTGAGTTGGAGGTCAGCCTGATCTACAGAGTGAGACTGTCTCAGAAGACAGAAAAGAAGAGAGGGGGGAAGAGGCAATTCCCCAAATTCATAAAAGCTAATGAACTCACCAGAGTTTCAGGAATACACAAGACTGATATGTGTGTGGATTGTTGTCTGCTTTTTCCTGCCCCCTCAAAAGGGGGGTCTCAGGTGAGGTCAAGTGAAATCTTAATTAGTCAGATAAGACTAGAGCCTGTGATGGGGCAGTGGAAGGAGGGGGCAGAGCTGAAAGTTTTAGAGGGGCGGGGCTGGGGGGACGGAGACACACAGAGAGGGGGAGATGGAGATGGAGATGGAGAGAAGCTGGAGGAAGTAGATGAACCAGAACCATGGGCTAAAAGAGCCATAGGTAGCTATGGATATCATAGAAGGGCAATTGAGTAATGCAGGGCACATTTGCCCCATCTAGGCGTGTAGCTTGTATTTATATCAATTGAATTTCGTATTCTTTATGTGGGCCTTTTGGGGGTTGAGGATTTATTGTTATAAATCTGGCTGGTAAATTACAAGCCTCTGGAGTTTTAATTTTATGGGACTAAGGGGATCTGAGTGAATGATAGCCAGATTTCAGCAGGCTAGCCACGGGGGTAGATGATCTGGGAAGTGCTAGTGGCAGCCAGCTAGCTGCAGGAACCAAGGGGGCCTGCGAGACTTCTGTTGCTGGTACAGAGCCAGTCATAGCATGGATTTATTATTTTATAATTACATGCTACAGACATGTAAAATGACATTGTATTTCTAAATACCAGAAATGAAAAATCTCATAAATCAATTAAGAAAACTGGGGGTAAATCTAACCAAAGAGGAGTGTTGGCAACTTCCTGCTGTGATAAAATATCTGATGAAACAACCAACTTTAGGAGAAAAGGGGAGTTGGTGGGAGGGGGAGGGGTGGGATGGGGAGGGGTAGGGTATGGAGGGTTGGGGAGAGAAGTCAGCTCCTAGTAGATGGCAGCATTCTTCACTACAGGCAAGAGGCAAAAATGGCCCAAATCCATTGATGGAAGCTTGCCCAAAGGGTCTTTGCACTGCATGGTGGCTACAAGGCTCCCAGAGGACAGGCAAAGACCAAAGCCGTAAGTCCTGCAAGAGGCAAAAAAATGGCCCAAATCCATCCACGGAAGCTGGCCTGGTCTCTGCACTATATGGTGGTTTCAAGGGCAGGTGAACACCAAAGCCACAAGTTCCCTTGAGGCTCAAGCCTTGGGACTTGCACAAGGCCCTACTGGCACTTTCAGTATCACAAGCTGGCCTGACTTCAAACGACAGAGAAATAAATCCCAGCCTGTGACATGCCGAACAGCAAAGTCACATTGTGGATTGGAGCAGGCTCTCTGGATGTGACTCCTCTGCCCCCATCTGCACCTCAAGCTGCTTCCCCTCTCTCTGCTCACTTTCTGTTTCCCGCTCTAAGGAAAGCCCGCCCTCAGCATCCTTTGTGTGTGCCATGATGTGGCAGGTCCTCAGGAACACCGCTGTGCAGAGGCAGGAGCCCCATGCTTTAAGGCTAGTGGGCTTTCCTGATTGCCCTTTAGAGCTGTCAGTCATGGCTGAGTCTACAGAGCAAAAGTGGCTCATTGTCTCCTTAAGATCCTTAACAACTCAGGCCTTTCACCAGCTTTTTCATTCTCAGTGAGTCTCGTAAGTGATAAATGACGCACTTCATCTTAAAACTGTTCACAGGCCAGGAGTGGTGGAGCAACCCTTTAGTCTCAGTCCTCAAGAGGCAGAGGCAGGCAGGTCTCTGCGAACCCAAGGCCAGCCTGGTCTACATAGTGAGTTCCTGGCCATCCAGGGCTCCATCCAGACATGTTGTCTCACTAAAACAGAACACCTTTTCTTGACTGCTGGTGCAAGTGGGGACCTCATACAGTAATATTCCTTCTGTAACCAGAGAAATCAACCAGAGTACATCAGAATGTAACCAAAGGCCAGGAGCAATCCTGTGCCTCAACCTCCACACAGTGGGAGGAGAAAAGCCAGCGCTGGGGGTATCTTTGCTTTGTTCTTAATATCAATTTCCAAGACCAAACCTCAGCTGGGACAACATAAGCCATCCTTGCCCAAGAGCTCCACTCTCTGAATGAAGGCCCAGTCGGGACACTGCCAACACATAGTTCAGAACTGTGCCAGTCTCTGCTAAGTTGGTGCCAGTCACATACTTCTCATGGAAAGACAGACAGACGCTAGGGTGTCGAGAAAGGGGCTTTTGTCGCTGACCACTGGCTGGCTCCTTCCCTACCTTACTCAGAGGCCATGGGAGTGCAGACACCCCCACATGACCGGGACAGACAGAGGATGATTCTCTTCTATAGAGAGTAGCACGAACTCACTTTCCCTGACCTGTATGAAACTCGCCACTAACAGGACATGGCCTTTAGTACTAATGAGATGCAGCAAATGGGAGTCACAGGGAGCTGTGCTGGCTGCTGCTGACACCTCCACAGTCAAAAGTGAAAGCTCGGTGGCTCTTATAGAGGACCCAGGTGTGATTCTATGGTGATTCACAACTGTTTGTAACTCCAGTGCCAGGGGATCCAATTCCCTCTTCTGACCTCTACAGACACTGCACACATGTGGTGCACAGACATACATGCAGAAAAAGCCAGACATATAAAATAAAATAAAATAAAATAAAAAAGAAATGAAACAGACAAACATGAAAAGACATGACTAGTAGGTAGCCGCTGATCATGAACACCAAATCTTCTGTAGTTCATGTAACTGAGTTTCTGGATTCACAGGGCTGGCAGTTCAGCAAATGTGGTCACACCAGATATGGGAGTAACACACAATACTATGACATCATGACATCCATGCTGCCACTTGTTCCCATTTGGGATGAGGACTTCCTAGCTCCACCATAACCTTACAGACCCTCAGTTACTGTACATGTGAAATGTAACAGCTGCTTCCCTCCTGATGCGTTTATAAGAGGTATAAGATATGTTCTATGGGGATGTGGTGAGGTATAGGGGAAGGGGGTGCCTCAGTGGGCCCATGCTAAGGCCTCCCTTCCCCCTGAGGGACCAGACACACGACGGTGTAGAATAGAGTTTATTCAGGGCATGGGGAGAGGAGTTAAGAGGGTACTAGAGGCAGAGAAAGGCAGAGAGAGGGAGAGAGTAGAGAAGTAGAGGCAGGTCATGACCATATGGAGAGAGGGGGGAAGGGAAGAGGGAGGGGGGAGCAAGCGGGAACAAGAGAGCAGAGGCGAGAGAGAGAGAGAGAGAGAGAGAGAGAGAGAGAGAGAGAGAGAGAGAGAGAGAGAGAGAGAGAGAGAGAGAGAGAGGTGCAAGCAGCCTCTTTTATAGTGGGCCAGGCCTACCTGGCTGTTGCCAGGTAACTATGGGGTGGAGTTTAGACAGGATGCTAACGCTACACCATCTGCTTAGAGAGGGTCTCATCCCAGGATTCTCCAAAGTGGAGTGCTTCAGGCCTCCTGGTCACCATGTGTCAGAGACCTCCCAGGATCGCACAGAACTGACCAGCAGGGGGCAGCATGATGCTGCTGAGGTGCTGGGTCTGTTGCAACCCTGTAGGGCAGATGGCAGTGCCCCAGGGTTCCAGCCTGAGAGCAGAGCAGAGCCAAGGCCAGGCTGGTCAAAAGCCCCACAGAAGAGACCCAAGTGGCCGCACCCAGGGCAGCAGGCCTGCAAAGTCAACAAGGTTTGGTTTTCCTCCACGGCTGGATCAGGTCACTATTTACTCAGCTTCGCTGGGGACTTCTAGACCTTGTCCTATGAGCCACACCTATTTTTACCCAGCAGAGTCAGCCTCAGGGCGAGATCTGGGGCTGAGTTTCCACCATTGCTCCAGGCTGTCTGTCAGCTAGGCTAGGGCACTCAACCAGGGACCTCCTGACTCCTGCTGCTCCTCTCCTCTCCCACCCTATGCTGGTCCCCCTCCTTCTCTTCCTCCTTCTGTCTTTTTTTCCCTTCACATCCTTCCCTCCCTCCCCACTCCTGGTCCCTGGTCTCTAGGACCTACACTACCTGGTAAAAGAATACAGCTTCCCTTTGAACCCCAAACTCTGCCCTCTGGGGTGCTTGATTTTGACACAGCTCAATGTGCAGCGAGGCCAAGCCTCTGTGCACCCTCCCTGGGACCCTTCATCTCTGTTGCACAATGGAGACTGGCTTGCATCATCACAGAGGCCTGGCCAGTGCATACTCAGCAGCTCACAGAGCTGCCTGCTGCCTCTCAAGGACCTGCCCTCTGGCAGGCCTGTGAGGGGTGTGCAGGGTGCTGACCTGCAGAGACCCCCTTACCAGGAGCAAAGCCTAAGAGGTCTGATCGTTTCCCACAGGTGGCTGCTTCAGGCCTCCCCCTCCATTCTCTCCCTCTGTCTAGTCAAGCTGGACCACCAGTCTGTGGAAAGCTTTTCAGAGTAGGGGGTTCCCAGGCCTTTCCTCTGCCCTTCCAGCGGCCCAAGTTGAACAACTTCAGATCCAGGACTCATGACTGAGCAGAGTCGCCTCGGGGTACTGGGGGAACCTTGGCAGCTGACACTGGAGCCCACGCAGGCCTGCTTTAGAAGTGAGACAGACGACCAGCAGTTGGGGGCACCTGAGTTCAATTTTCAGCATATACATGGTGGCTCACAACAGTTCCTAACTCCAGTTCCAAGGGACCTAAGGCCCTCTTCTGGCGTGTGTGAGCTCTGTACACATGTGTATATCCATACATGCAGGCAAAACACTCATACACATAAAAATTAAAAATAAAATTAAAAAAGCCTAACCCTCGGGTGACTATACCCAACAGGGATAAATTTGGAGCCATAAAAGTGCGCACACAATTTTAATGAGACTTATTGTCTCCATTAACCTTCCCATCTCCCACTTTAAGCATGGTCTCAGGCAGATCTGGGCTTGCCACCCCTTTCCTGGACCTGTGTCTCAGATGGCTTCCCTGGCCCCCAGCTGACCTCTGGCCCCTGTGGGCTGATGGGTACCTTCCACGTTTTCTCTCCACGAGGGTCACCTTGTCAGACTACCTCTCTGAACTGTGGCTTTGCTCTTCTGCATGAAAAACACTTCTCACTCCTGTGGAAGACAGAAGATAACGTCCTAACCCAAGCCAGGGAATAGATTTGCCACGTGACAGGAACCCCGAGGCTATGGGTTCAGTTATAGCTAGTCAGGGGACCTTAGGTAAAAGGATTGTCCTGGTTTATCCAGGTGGGCCCCCATTATGTCACTAGGGTCCTCTCTATGACACAGACTTAGCCAGTCAGTAGGAATGATCTGGGGTAAGGCTTAACTGACCACAGCTGGCTGTGAAGATGGAGGGAGAGGACAGGTGATGGATAATAAACCTTGTGGGATACCGTATTTCTGATAATCTGATTTAATAGCCTGTCAAGTGCCTTTCCTGTTACCCTTTTCATTGCTATGACCAAATACCCAGCAAGAAGTAATGGAATGGGGAGGGAGGATTGTTTTAGTTGGTGTGGGGGTGGGTAGGGGGGCTGTAGTGGGTGGAGGTTTGTTAGGGCTGTAGTGGGGGTTAAGGGGGGAGCTTGTTTGGGCTGTAAGGAGGGAGAGACTTATTCTCGCTCCTGGTTTTGGAGACGTCAATGCACGGTTGGGCAGCTGTGCTGTTCTGGTCCTGTGCTAAGATGTCACAGCCCTGCAGTCCTGTGTGATGGAGCCTATACTCACATTACAATGGGAGCCTCCACGATCCCATCTCACTGATGGATGTCCTTCCACTAGGCCCTAACTCCACTAGCACCGCATGCGAGGACTGAGAGTTTGTAAAGGAGCCTGTGGGGACATTCTAAACCCCGGTGTGGACACAAGCGACTAGTATACTCTCAGCTTTGCAGCGGCAGAAGCTGAGGCTCAGAGCAGAGTCACAGAACACTGAGGTGGCAGGATTTCATGCAAACTGTGGCCAGGGTGATGGTGCACAGGTCAGCTGAGCACACTGGGCCTGCCTTCAGTCTTGCACCACAGGGGCCTGAGCTGGAAGAAGTCACAGTTTTACCAAACCCCGGGCAAAACTCAACCCCAGTGGCAGAAAGCTCCTGTAAATAACTTAACGGACGGGCCTGGGAAGAAACTTTGCGTCTTAGTCTGAGATCCCTAAAAAGATCCATGCTCCTGGTGGTCTTATTACTACTGCTGAACTTTCCCCAACTTCCTCACAGGAGTTTACCATTCTCCAGCCCACCTCCTGCTGAAATATTTTCTTTTTTTACATTTCAAATGTTATCCTCTTTCCAGGTCCCCCCCCCAATCCCTATTTCATCTCCCCTTCTTCTATGAGGGTATTGCCTGCCCACCCACCTACTCCCTCCTCCCCACCCTTGCATTCCCCTACACTGGGGCATTGAGCCTTCGCAGGACCAAGGGCCTCTCCTCCCATTGATGCCCAACAAGGCCATCCTCTGCTACATAGGTGGTTAGAGCCATGGGTCCCTCCATGTGTACTGGGAGATCTGGGGGGTCTGGTTGGTTGATATTGTTGTTCTTCCTATGGGGTTGCAAACCTCTTCAGTTCCTTCAGTCCTTTCTCTAACTCCTCCAATGGGGACCCTGTGCTCAGTCCAATGGTTGGCTGTGAGCATCTGCCTCTGTATTTGTCAGGCTCTGGCAGAGCCTCTCAGGAGACAGCTATATCAGACTCCTGTCAGTAAACACTTCTTGGCGTCCATGATAGCATCTGGGTTTGGTGACTGTGTATGGGATGGATCCCCAGGTCGGGCAGTCTCTGGATGGCCTTTCCTTCAGTCTTTGCTCCACACTTTTTCTCTGTATTTCTTCCCATGAGTATTTTGTTCCTCCTTATAAGAAGGACTGAAACATTCACACTTTGGTCTTCCTTCTTGAACTTCATGTGGTCTGTGAATTGTATCTTGGGTATTCCAAGCTTTTGGGCTAATATCCACTTATCTGTGAGTGTATACCATGTGTGTTCTTTTATGATTGGGTTACCTCACTCAAGATGATATCTTCTAGTTCCATCCATTTGCCTAAGACTTTCATGAAGTCACTGTTTTTAATAGCTGAGTATTACTCCATTGTGTATGTTTATACAATGGAGTAATTCTCCCTTTCATCTCCACACACACTGAAATCTATCCCAGGAGGCTTGCTAAGAGAACCTGCTCCTCCTGAGAAAGTCCTAGTCAATCAGCTTCTCAGATCTGGTCAGTCCTGGAAAAACTTCTAACCCCCAGGGGTTACTATTTCTAACACACCTGGGTTCTCCTACGAGGAGCCAGGAGACAGCTTACTCTCTCCATCTCTCCTTATCTTGAATGAATTGACTCACTGAGGACCTTTCAGGGACACAGAGCACAGGGATAACCCCAGACTGCATCTCCCTGACTCTAGGCTCATATGATCTACCCTGTGACTTTGGAAAGTAGAGGAGTCTGCAGCAGTAAGGTCACCTTATAAGCTGAAGATATAGAGACATGACTCACCTCACAGGGAACCTACTACTTTTAGGAGGCCCTGTCATTCCCTAGGGCATGAGGTTGCAAAGGGTAAGTCCAGAATCGATCTTCAATCATGGACAGGCTTGGACAAATGGAGCTAGACCCACTGGGGTTCTGGCAAGGACCTGTCACCTTCAAGTGTGCTTCTTGCCCCTGATTCCTGGGAAAAGGAGAAGATGGTGACAGAGGGAACCTGGAGTTCTTCCTAGGGTCAGAACTGCTTCCTAAGGAGAGTCAATGCCAGTCAACCAAGACTTCATTCATGTTTGGAGGTGGGGGAACATGTCCCAGGTAGCCACTCCTTCCTTCCAGTATAGCATCCTTCATCTCAGATATAGAGAGAATAGGACTTGCAAGATGGCTTTTCTAGTAAAGGTGCTTGCCACCAAGCCTTATGACTTGAGTTCAATCCTATAGACTGACATAGTGGAAGGAGAAAATCAACCTGACCCCTGACTTCTGCACCTGCATCAAGGCATGCATGACCCCTCACCCCCATTACAATGTAGGAGGAGAAGTAGAGGTAAGAGTACTTTAAAATGACATGCTTCTGTTTGTGCAGAGGGTAGACACCAGACGTGTATTGGTATGACATTTGCTCAGGGTTCAAACATCTTCCTGTGCACTTTATGTCATCTCTAGGTAATGTGCATGCTATATAAACATTTGCTATGCTAGATTAGTTACAGAATGATGAGAATTTTAAATCAGTTGCAATTTCCCCTAAATATTTTCAATCTCTGGTTCGTTGACTGTGTGGATACAGACCTGTGAATACAGAGGCCCAACTATATCCATGACTGGGCTCTTAAGGTACTAGTTAGGTGTGAACTTTGGAGCAGAGAGAGGATGGCTGGGCAGGTGGGATGTTGGTTGACACTCACCAATTTCACAAGGCTTAGACCACAGTGTACTGTGGAAGATGTTCTGGGTCCTCTCTCACAATTGCTGGGAGTTTCTGAGAACAGCCTTTGTTTACCTGTGGCCACCTCTCCTAGAACACATTTTAGCCCTTCCACTTAGCACTCTGAACTTGGCCTAACAAGTTATTTAACATGACCTTTGACCTTGCTTCTGAAAAGACAGACACAAATGCAGAGTCAGATGACAAGAGACAACTGTCCTAGCATAAGCCAGGAGATCCAAGGAAGGAGGGCTGAAGGAAGTGTGCCTGGGTCCAACAGGGAGCTGGACCTAAGCCAGCAACTGGATGTCTACTAAAAGAGACAAAGATGACAATCCTATTAATGGGAGGCACAGGTGATTCAGTATGGTGTCTAAGCCATGAGGAGGGTGGGGATTCCGTGCTTTGTGCTCTGTGAGGCTGTGAGCCTTCTTCCACTGTAACCTTGAAGCCTGCTTGGTAGTTGGCAATAGAACAGTCTCTCCATAGGCAAGGAGACTAGAAAGTAGCCTCTCTGGGCATCTCAGGGTCAACATCTGATATAATTTATCCATCTCATTTATGAGGAACCCAAGAGGTTTCTACCTTTACACTCAATCAGCTTCCCTCTCATTCCATTTCAAGTACACATGCAGTTCTGTTGGTGCAGGTAGGATAGGCTCCTGGAGGGAATCAATGGATTTTCTCCAGCAAGGACTTCTAATGTCCCACACTGTACTGTCCTGATAAGGCTGGGGAAGGGTGTGGAACAGAGCCAGTGGGAGAGCTCATGAGGAGGAGGCTCAGCCATACAGATCTCTGAAGGGTTAGGTGTAAACATAGATACCACCCCATTTCTAAAGGAAAAGAGAGGGGACTGGGGATGGAGCTCAGTGGGAGAAGGCGAGCTTAACACATGTAAGCCTCACTGTTCAAGCTCTAGTACAGGCAGGAAGTAAAAAGATGGAAATCAGGATTTGTGTATAAAATAGAAAGTTTTAAAATTGCTGTAGTACCAAACTAAAGCTGTAAGCTGGGTGCCAAGATGCACCAAGTCCTGACTAACTGCAGTACCTGCTGTGTCTGACATGTCAGAGACACTCAGCAAAGAATTCCTAGAGGAATGGACGGATGGATGGATGGATAGATGGATGGATGGATGGATGGATGGGTGGGTGGGTGAGTGAGTGAGTGAATGAATGAAAGGCCTGGCAGGACGCCCTGACTCCTGTGGGGCCAGGAGACCTATGTTTACCCCATATCCTGTAGGAGAACACAATGTCCGCAGGGAGTATGCTGTAGAGGTGCTGAATTGGCACCTCTACACCAGGGCTGGCCTGCAGCCATCCTGGAGCCAGGGTGGAGGAGGTCAGTCCTGCTGGTCAGACCCAGGGACTCAGTTGTCATTCCATGACTCTAGGCAACAATTTCTAGTCTATGAAACAAACACACAAACCAAGGAGCCTGTGGCCATGCCATCATCATCAACACTCACTGAGCAGCTGTCTCAGTGCATGCCCTCAGTAAAAGGCTCAGGTCTGAGAGGTCAGGCAGGACACCCAATGTTGTGCCAGAGAGAGAAGTTAGTATCAATCATCCTGGGGGCCAGGGCTGTCATTCCAGGGCATCAGACCCTCTGTGGACCCACCTATCCCCTTAGGAGATACAAGCAGTGGGGTTTGTCTTTAGGGGGCATTCCTGATGTGCATGCCTATGGGTATCCATTGTATCATGGACATACACTCCCTGAGATGTGGATATACAGCCTGTAGCAGGTATGAACCCCACTGTACCAGCAGAGAGTATATGACGTGCTTCTAGTAAGTAAGTGCACAGCTCTGAATGTACACCCTGGCATCTGCAAATGTTTGTGTAGGCTATGGTGTTGGTGGGTCTTTAAGTGTCTAGTGTATCACCTGCAGTGGTTTCTAGACATGCATCTGAGGCTGTGTGTGCCCTATTGTAAATGATCTGTGGCCCAGGCCCATACAGTGTGCCATGGTGCTATGGGGGCTCCTGGCCTGGCTCACTTCTCCACCAGGTGTCTGCCCCTGAATCTCTTATGGTCAGTTCCCCAAGTATCTGTTAAGGACCAGAAGAGCAGTGACTTGTTCTCCAATCCCAGGCTGAAGGGCTGAAGGGCAGCCCTGGGTGGGGAGGTCGCCAGGGCCTGCATTCCTGGCCTGGAGCGCTCAGGCTGGAATTTGTACATTCCATTCATAACATTCCCTGAAAGGGAGGGGGACAAAGCCCAAGTTAGTTAATAAGAGGGAATAAGAAAGAAGGACTTCTTGCGACTCCAGGCTGTGTGTTCTGCTTGCCCTGGCACAGACCCCAGTGGCTGAAATGTAAGGAGCATGTGAGCTGTGTACTGAGCAACCTGGCACTGGCCACCTCCTAAGCCTGCCCCGGGGGCACCTGCTATTGGCTGGAGTTACCTTCTGGATGCACAGTCTGAGACTTGGGAACTCTACAAGGCAAACCTAGGCTCCCTATCTCCAGGCAGTCCCATGGTAGTGGCTGGGACAAAGGTCAGGTTGTAGTAGTCCCAGGGTGACCAGGATAGATCAGGATAGCCTAAGCCACCTCTGGGTTACAGATATAAGCGGAGCAGGATGGTCACAACTCCTATTACAGACAAACAAGTACAGGCTTTGCACCATGAAGTCCAGGTGACCATTCTTTTCCCATGCTTGTATAAGAGCAGAAAAGAAGACCAAAGATTAAGGGGACACTGGATCTTCACCTTGGATCCGGTTTGAATTTCCTGTTGGCTGGAAATCAGAAATTTCAACAAAACTGATAAGATCAAATTGCCTACAGATAATGACGATTTTCCTAAAGACATCGCACACAAAGCTATTCAAAACAACTTGTGCTAGGTGCTAACTTAGGGACAGGATGTTGGTGACCTTGAAGCTTAACATGTTAGCTAACATTCCTATCATCCCTGATCTAAATGCATGTCACAGACCATTGCAATTGCAAATACACTGGGTGCTGACAAGTATAACTCACATCTAAAAACATTTCACCCACCCCTTTAACTACAGCACTCAGGAGGCAGAGGCAGGCGCATGGATGGGAAGCCAGCCTGGTTTACATAGTGAGTTCCAGGCCACCCAGAGTTACAAAGTGATACCCTGCCCCAAAACAAAACAGACAACAACGTCGACCAAAAGAAAAATCATCTCATGCAGTTCCTCGGCAATGCTTAATTAAGAAAGTAAAGGGACCCCAAGATGAAGGAGTCTTCTATGAGTCTATTCTGGATCCAAACACAAGTTCTGTCCCTGAAGCCTGGAGAAACGACTTTGAAAACATGGCACTGCAGCTCTCAAAACCACACCTTCCTCACCGGGCTACGTGATCATACATGAGATTCCAAAACCACAGCAGGCTGCCAAAGCTCCCTGCACCATGGAGGGCTGTCCCCTGTGGGAAAGCTGGCAGCTGCCCTGACTTGGGCCCTACAGGCCCACAGTGCCTGCAGGCTCTGGAGGGACTCTTAGCATCTATTCAAAGTCCAGCAAACAACAAGCCGAGGCCCTGCCTGTAGCATTCACCCAGCTTGGCACTTTCCCCAGGCGGGCACCCGGCCATCTCCCTAAGCACACATTTTCCTACGTGTCCAAGGTGTGAGAAAAGCAGCACTCCTGGGGCTGGGCTCACTGGAAAGACTTGGTTTTAAAGGCTGTGTGTTTTTAACTCGATATGAAGTACATTCTGTAACTCTTGACCAAAATACCAACTGACGTAAAGCAAGCTCCTTCACAAAAAAATATTTTGCTTGGAGATGAATCCCTGAATGCTCATGGTGGATGAAGTATCCCTTTCCCGGGGCAGGCTGTGGCATGAAGGCTGGGAATGGGGAGGGCCAGTCACCTCTCCCACCCTGCAACATCCCTGCAAAAAGCTACTGCCACAGAAAGACACAGAAATAAGACATTGAAGGAAAACCACCAGGGGAAGGAGCCCTTTCAGCTGAAGAGAGAATTCAGTAAGGTGGCCAGTTACAAAATAAACACACAAACCCTGTGACTTGCCAAATACCCCAAAATAGTTGTAATAAAATACACTGGGGGTAAAAAAGATCCCATTCACGATTCAATAAGGGATGAGAAATTCCTGGGAGGAAGCTAGGCAAGGAAACACACATAACCCTTACTGAAAAAATACAGATTATTTAGTAAACAGAGAGACGGGGCCTGGGATAGAAAGGCACATTGAAGGAAAAGATGCCCATTTTCCAGCAAGAAGTATTTGACAAGGAAACTAATCCAGAATTATGTTATCAGACATTAAAGCTAAAAGTCTTTGAACATTAAATTCCGGATATGAATACAAGAACAGAAGAGGAAATGTGTGTGTCCGCCTGAAGCACAAACACTAGCACGTGAAGACATGACCTTCCAAGCCTGCTGAGGACGCTCTAGGCTTTTTTCCAATAAACCACTTGGGCTAGGGCTGGGGTGCAGTTCTGTGGTTGAGTGCTTGTCCCGTGCCTGTAAGATCCAGACCCAGCACCAAAGAGGGTGGGGGAATAGGCAAATGGCCAGCCCTTGGAATGAAATAAAGTTAGATTCCTATTTCTTGTTCAGATGGATTAAAGATTCAATGCAACATGAAACCACAAAAACATCCAGAGCATATTTCTGTGAATATTTATATAATCTAGGAGGAAGGAGAGCTCATTAAACACAGCCCAAAGGTTGAAGCAGTAAGGTGAAAGGTGACTGGATCTGTTCAGAAAAACAGTACAAACTTCTCTGTGTCAACAAACACAAGCATTCTCTGCATTAACCATGGACTCTGCCAGGGCTGGAGCGATGGCTCCGTGGCACTTTAGAGGGCCAGGGTTCAATTCCCAGCACCCATGTGGCTGCTCGGAACCGCATGTAACTTCAGTTCTAGGATATCTGTCATCCTCTTCTGACATCCACAGGCACTGTACATCTCACATGTAGGTATACACATACTTAAATAATTAATTTAAAAGAATTAAAAATGGACTCCACCTAGCAGCCCTCGCTGTAGCCCCCTCACTTCAGAAGACAGAACTTGTGGACATTTAGCCCCGAGAATTCAACTAGTGGCTGAGAACAAAACCGGAACTCCAGTCTTAATGAATTTTACAGTCCTTTGGCTCTGGATGTCCCCAGAGGCCATCTGTTAAAGGTCCCCAGATTGGTGCTGGTGGGAAGCAGAAGAACATTTAAAAGGCTGATCGTGACCGGAGGTCTTTAGATCCTTGGAGATATGCCCTGGAAAGGGAGCATCTCTCTGACTTCCGTGGAGTGGGCAGTTTTGCTCCACCAGGTGTCCTTGCCAAGATGTGCATCCCTCCCTCAAAGCAACAAGGCCAGCTGGCCATGGGCTGAGTCCTCTGAAAACGTGAGCCAAAACAAGCCCTTCCCTATAGCCAGCTGTCCCGGTATTTGTTCTGTGATAGAGCTGACCTCCAGACAGCTTACAACAAGCATATAGACTGCCCATTGAAAACCTTGGTCCAAGCACAAGTGAGGGCCTGGGGAGGCAGCTCAGTGGGCGAAGTGCGGCTACTCAAGGGTAGGGATTGGAAGTTGGACCCCCAGCACTCAGGTACTGTTCAGTGGGCCTGGAGGCTCGCCCTCAGAAGGCGGAGACAGGGGGATCCTTGGAGCAAGCTGGCTCACTAGACTACCTGAATCACCTCAAAATTCAGTGAGAGATTCTGTCTCATGTATAATGTGGAAAGCAGCCATGTAAGATGAGCAATGGTTAACCTCTGGAATTTGCACACACATGCATACACACACATGTACACACACACACACACACACACACACACACACACACACACACACACACACACATATGTAAACATGAAAGTGAGCCAGGAATGGGAGTTCATTCCTGTAATCCAGGTTGAGGTTGGAGGACTGCTTTGAGTTCCAGACCAGCCTGTGCAATAGGGCAAGTTCCTATTTCAAAAAACCAAAGCCACCAAAGCAAACAAAAACCTCCACAAATGCACAGGGCTTGGGACATGACTAGAGTCATTATAGGTGGCAGGTGGTAATTAACCCGGAGACTTTTTTTAGGAGCTACAATCCATGAGAAGAAGAAACCTTCTGGAATCTTCTCTGGAATCTGATGTGAATCCTTTTTAGGAGACTCTTCCTTCTCTGTACTTTTTTTTTTTTTAAAAAAAGTCTCTTCTGCATCCCTCCATGATCTCAGTCAATTTTCTTTTGCTTGTACAACCAACAAAAGGTTGTTAAGGTTTTTTTTGTTTTTGTTTTTTGTTTTTATAAAGAGGGCAACATTAAACAGTGCTGTAAAGGAATATTCCTAACTACAGAGATGGAGTGGGGCATAGAGGAGCTGTCTACATCTGAACAGATTTTTATCTTAAAGTCAGCTAGAAAACTATTGGCTCTCCACTCAGGAAGATATACGTGATTTTCTTTTAAGTAAATATATTTAAATAGAGAATTGATTTGGAGAGCAAAGATATGGGGCAATTCATGATCTAGACAGGGAAATAAATGGCTAGGAGAAGTCTAGCCCCCGGGGAGGGTGTGGCTCAGGCTGCCCAGGGGATGAGGAACAGGGGTGCTGTCTGGATGAAAGGGAAGCCATGAGCTGTGCCTGAGACAGAAGCTGTGAGGGGCTGAGGCCAGTCAAGCCTGCCCAGGCTGGTCACACCTCTAGGGGCAGGTGGGCCTTGGGTAGGCTAGATGGGGACAGGGGCTAGAAATACAGACTCTGTTGCCAGGCTCCCAAGATTCAACCCAACTTTCTCTCCAGCCTTGTGTTCCCAGGGTATACCCACCAGCGAGTCACATCTCAGCTTCCTCCTGTATAAAATGTAAGAGGAATAACCTGGAGCATCCAGGCATTGGATCCATGAAACAAGGCACTTAAAGTCATGCATCTCTATTCTCTCCCTCTAGGGCAGCAGTTCTCAAACTGTGGGTCAAGACCCATCCGGGGGGGGGGGGGTCACATATTATCCTACATATCAGATATTTACATTAAGATTCATAACAGTAGTAAAATTACAGTTATGAAATAGCAACAAAAATAATTTTATGGCTGGGGGTCACCACAACATGAGGAACTGTATTAAAGGGTCACAGCCTTAGGAAGGTTGAGAACTGCTTCTCTTGGGTTTTTCATCCTCTGGTACCAGGGAGCCAGAGGCTGAGGAGTCAGAGGCTGCCCTGTCCCCACCTTCCCTGGGGATTATCTGAGTGCCTTCTTCTCCCTTGTCCTTTCAGGCCCAGAGGGTGGTAGCTCCTATCTTGCTAGCCTGGGACCTCTTATGCCTTTTGCCTGATGCTTGTGCCCTGATGGCCTTTAGCTCCTTCCCAGAATTTCCCTCTCCTTCTACTGGGCCTTTGACTGACCTAAGTTCCATGTGAGCTTTCTATCTAACAGAGTTCTGCCGTGCTCTCTTCTAGAACCTTCTCAGAGGCATCAACCTCTTTTAAGTGGTAGATCACCTCAACCCCAGCAATGACCTTTGAACTCTGGGAAGATGCCTATGTCCTTGGGCTGCTCTTCATGGCACTAGCTATCTTGAGCAAGACTATTGGCACTCTTACATGGGAGACGGTACCCAATGTCCACTTCCCCAAGGGCAGAGGGGGCCCAGCCATCAGTGGCCTCACAAAAATTCTGCCCATCATTAAGCAAGAATCTGCTTCTCTGGAAACGATGACTGCTGTCCTCAAGTCTCTGCTGTTTTAATGACAATAGCTGCAATCTCTAGAGACTCTCAACAAGATAAGACTGTTTAGGGCATTCTCTCACAGAAGGAGGGGCTAGGCATGGTCATCACCCCCTCACCTGAGATCCCACTCCCACCTGTACCCCACTCCCAGCTGTGTGCAATTCCACCCCAGCTGCATCTGGTCTCGGGTAGCTCTTAAGGGAATAGAGAGTGGAATGGTGATCAAAGGGAGCGTTCATGCCACTGTGGGGAAGACGTCACCCATGCTGGGATGGGACATTCTAGTGGTACACTGTTTGGAGTCACAGATGCTTCTGTAAGTAAGAGCCCCCTCCCCATATTCCTGTAAGTAGGCCTGGCAACCATCACCACGTAGACTTGTGTGCCCCCAACTTTGCTCTGCTGTCAGTATTCTATCAGGACGTGTGGATGTCTGTTACATCTTCAGGAAAAGTTAATGGAACAGAAGTATACAGAAGGTGTCCCAGGCAGTGAGGGTCCAAACATCCCTAGAGGGGGACAGTCTCAGATCTGTGGCCTTGTCCCCCAGCCTTTCTTCTTACTCTTCCACCTTCTCTCTCCTTCTATCTGCTCTGCCCCCTCTTCCTCCCCCATTCCCTTTCTTTCTGTCCTTACCTCCTCTTGCTGTCTTTCTTTCCCCTTCTTCCTAAAGTCTTTCTTCCTTCTCCCATCCTTCTTTCATCCATCCTCACTCATCCTCCTTTCTATCTTTCCTTCCTCTCTCCCTCCCTTCTTCCTACTTTTTCTTTCCTGGGTCTGGGGTGGGATGAGGGGCTCTGAAAAAACTACAGCTTAACACTATAGTGTCAAGCAAACATCATCAGCTCCTGACACAGTCTCTATGGCTCAGACCTTGCAGGGCAACGCTTATGAAATAACAGCAAAGTTTCCATGTTGCAAGTGAGAAATATTGCCCAACAGTCCCTGAGAGATTCCCTTAGCTGAGTGTGGGAAGGAAGCCAGTGATTTCATGCCTTTTTACTCCCCCGACACCCACATCCACACTCCATCACCACCTTAGGGACGCAATAAGAACCTTCTGAGAAGTGATAAGTGACACTCTGGGACACCCAGGAGCCCCAAGGGCTATGCATTCCTGTGTGTGGTTGTCTTTTGGCAAGGAGTGCCTTCTAGATCGCTATGAACAGCAGGAATAGCCCCGTTCACAGAAGAACGGCAGGGGCTTGGACACAGGACCACAGAGGCTCAGAACACTGAATTCTCTGGGCCACTAGGAAGCTGGCAGGACAGGTTGGGCTCAATAACTGTGCTCCAGAAAACATGAGGAGAGCACACAGCACCTGATAGCTCTGGTCACAGCAGGAGGAACTGGCAGTTCCTTTTCTGAGGAGCCAGGAAAGGGGCCTCAGAAAACATCAAGATCAGAGGAGAGAGAGAACATGAACATTGAACTGTGGCCTGTGGAGGGCTTGAGGATGTGCACACTGAGGGAAGCCACCAAACCCAAAAAACCCCACAAACCTCAGACAGCTGCAAAGCACTCTCAGAACAGTTTTGGAAAACCTGGGAGTCTAAAAAATGAGGTATTAACAAGGTTAAGTGGGAGATGATAAGGCACATACAGAAATAACAAGGGGACTCAGAATTCTTTACAGTGCATAAGTAGTGTGGAGAAGACCCACTGACTCCTTACCCAGGATCACCTACTCTAAAGCTTGCTGCTGCCCTTTCTGTGTCCTCTCTCCACACACACACACACACACACACACACACACACACAGGCACACACATGAAAGCACTCACATGCATGTACACACATGCAAGCACACACAGGCAAGCACATTTTCTGCTTCACTCTCCAGTTTCAATTACCTGCAATCAAATGTAGTCTGAAAATATTGAATGGAACATTTTAGAAATGAAATCTGTGAGTTCCAAGCTGCATGCTGTTCTGAACAACATGATAAAATCTCTCTCTCACTTTCCAATTCTTTCTGCCAGGGACATGGATATCTCTCCGGCTGCTGGTCCTACAGTGTATCTGCTACCCTTCCTTTAGGCACTGTGATGGCCAGCCTTGAATGTCAATTCTCATGAAAGACAACTAGAAAGTTGGTAAAAGGCTATTGTTGGATGTGTGGGATGTTCACAAAAAAATGAGTGAGTCACAGAATTTGGGGTGCCCAACAGGATGGGGACCTTGATGGAACACAGCTGAACATGGGCTGACACTTCTTGAGGTAGATGTGTATGGTTTGATGTTACCATTGCCTGTGGACATAAGACTCAGAAGTCTGCAGACTTGTCCACACCGGCAACTCCCCAGGGAGCTTTCTGACCGCCAGTCTCAGTCAGGGCTGCTTCACTCACGGGGTCTTTCTTTTTCTAACAACCGCAGTCTCCTGGACTGAGCAGCTACTGGTCTCACCAGATTGCAGAGGACCACAATGGGATCATCCAAACCACTTGCCCCTTCAGTAATTATCTGTGCATTCTATTGCTTTTGCTTCTGAAGAGAACCCTGGCCAGTCCTGACATTTCATGTCACCAAGGTTATCGGATTAATCCTCTCAGCATCAGAAACTTGTCCTGCTCAGCCTTTCTTCTGTGCTGAGTGCTCGCTCAGCCTCGAGGCCATGGCACTTAGCTGACTTTGCCTCAGCACAAGGCCCTGCCTCTTCTCACGCTGTCATCAAGAGACAGTATAATGTGGTGTTTTCAGAGGTAGAGCGAGACCGTGTTTGTGTACATTTTGTTACAGGACATTGCTACTTATTATAGTCAGTCTGTTCTAATTTCTAAACGTTTTCATAGTTACATACAGGAAAGCATGATATCTGATTGGCACTAGCCACAGTACTTTTGGAGACATCCACTGCAGATCACTTTGTAGGGCACTATATTTCTGAGGAATCCAGCTCCTTCCTTTGGTCTGATGGAGTGGTTCTCTTGATTTTCAATTCAGACTATTGGTTCCAGAAGGGATGCTAAGAAGCATGTCCTGCTTGAGAACATCTTACCTCTCGGCACAGAAGGTTCCGTCCCCTCTCATTAGAATTGTAGCTGTAACTGCATCAAAGTGTTGAAATTGACTGTTTCCAAGAGTTCCCACATCAAGAGCTCTCCCTCTCATGTCTCTCTCTGCCTCACCCTTGCTAATTAAAGTGACACAGTCTTCCACCCCATACAGTGCCCCAGACTGAGCTCTGTATGTCTCCTCTCTCTCTGAGAACAGAACACTCCTTAGGGAAAGAGAGGAGGCAAGGGCAGGTGGTAGAAGGCACTTCTGGAAGGGGTCGGGGCAGGCATTCCCAAGACTCCCGGGCCCACTAGGTATCCTTGGGCAACATACCCACATATCTTGTTATATGCTACACTCTCTCCTGGGCTGGAGACAGCATGTCAGTCATTACTGGTCCTTAGGTTAACCACGATGAATATTCATATCAAAGAGGACTCATTAGGGCTGTTACAGCTGTAGTCAATTTTGTGTGAGTTTTGCCTCTCTGTGAATTCAGCTCAGCTCAGCACTTTTTTTTTTTTTGACAGATAGTTATGAGCCAAATGCAAATTTTCAGAGCCTGGTGTAATTGGAGGGGAGATAAGGGACTGTTACTGAAATGCAGGCTGTGTGTGTGGATGCCTGGTTGCTCCACAAACCTGTGTGGTTGACGGGGGAGATAGAAGTGAAGTTGGAGGAAAGAGACTTGGAGCCACACCTGGGTGTGCCAGGCATCCAGGGTGGGTGTGGCTTTGCTTCCATTTCTCCCTCACTCTCCCCATAGTATTTCCTCTTCTCCCAGCCCCAGAAGACTGGTTACCTCATAGTGAGCAGGAAGCATGCCATTGGGGAATGAGAGGGAAGCCTGAGTCTTGTACATCACCCTTGGTGGCCTTTGTAGAAACTGACTTGAACCTAGTGGGGGGAGTGGGTGGTGGCTCACCTAAGAGCCTGAAGCCAGCTAGGATCGAGGTGAACATGAGCACTCATGTCTGTCCTCAATGGGCAGACAAACAGACCTGACCTAGGGTCAGGCAAGGAGCAGGGGTCCAGAAACACTAAGACTAATGGATACAGAACAGGACCAAGGGAACGTAAAGGTAGGCTGGCTGGTTCAAATCCCAGCTCTACCACGTACTCCCTGGGCGATGTTTCGGAGAACAGTTCATCTCCCAGTGTTATGATTTAAGCAGCAGACAAAGTCACACCAGGTAACATGTTTTGGAAAAGGGAGAGTATGCAGAGTCTGCTTCTGAGCCAGGGTGGGAGGCAAGAGAGGGCGAGAAGAGAAGGTACTGGTTTTTGTTTGTTGTTTTTTGAAATAAGGGGTTATAGTACATGTGCATAGGGAGGATACAGGCCTCGGAGGCAGTGGAGATGTGGTGTCTGATGATGATAGGTCATGCTATCACTAGGTTACTGAAGGTGGGATTAGGGGTGGGGTTTTCTAACACCTGGGTCTTGGGATTTCATCTATATCTCTGCCTAGATGACAGTGTTTAAAAATGCATATGCATCTTAATTTAAGATGAGATCTGTCCTAACAAAGTTTCTAAAAGTGTATTCCATACAACCAACCTGGATTTTGTATTTACTTTTACACTTGTTTGTTTGAGTGTGTATGTGTGTGCTATGTCACATGTGGAAGACAGAGGATAACTTTCAGGAGTCAGCTCTCTCCTTTCATATGGGTTCTGGGGTTTAGACTCGGGTCACAAGACTTGGTGACTGGCCCGTTCTCCCGCCAAGCCACCTTGCCTGCCCCATTTCAGTTATTTCTCCACTCACTTACACGTTTTGTTGTCACTAGGGACAAGATTTACATCCCCCTCTCCTTTTGTTTTATATTTATTTGTATTTTAGAAGGAATCTTTTGAATTTATTGAACACTTCTTTTAAGATAATTTAATTTTTTATTTTATGTGTCTTTTTCCTGTATTTATCTCTGCATACCATGCGTGTACAGTGTCTATGGAGGTCTGAAGAGAGCACCGTATGCCCTAGAACTGAAGTTATGGATGGCTGTGAACTGCCACAATTGTGCTGGGGACGAAACCCAGGTCCTCTGCAAGAACAGAAAGCTCTCTTAACCACCGGGCCATCTCTCCCGCTCCTACGGAACGTTTCTGAGCTTTAGTTGTTTTCACATCCCCAAGGCCCTGGAGGAGGAGGAGGAGGAGGAGGAGGAGGAGGAGGAGGAGGAGGAGAAGAGGAGGAGGAGGAGGAGGAGGAGGAGGAGGAGGAGGGAGAGGAGGAGGAGGGAGAGGAGGAGGAGGGAGAGGAGGAGGAGGAGGGAGAGGAGGAGGGAGAGGAGGAGGAGGGAGGGAGAGGAGGAGGGAGAGGAGGAAGAAGAGGAGGAGGAAGAGGAAGAGGAGGAAGAGGAGGAGGAGGAGGAGGAGGAGGAGGAGGAGGAGGAAAGCACTCTCCTGCAAAAAATGATCCTCACCTTTCCTGTTAATACTTAGAGCTCCGATAGTTTCTAGGCGATATCATTGGTCAGGATCTCTGATACACTATGAAGTAGTCATACATTAGACAGGAAATTTTTTCTATACCAGAAGGCACGTGACTCCTTTGAATGCTAACCAATCACTGAGCTGTTTTACCTGGCAAAACCTTTGCACACATTAAGATGGTTTCATTCTCCTGGCAACACTGGAGACCAAGTTCCATCATGACCCAAGGTTAAGGAAGCTGGAGCAATAAAGGAGACTCTCCCACAGTTACAAGATGGGACTGGATTTAAGTCCAGAGCTATCTGTACTGTTCTGCATCTTATTCTGATCCCCCCACCCCATAGTTCAATGAGTGTAAGTATGCTTCAAGTGCCTACACGATCAAGTTCAAAACTTTGAATGCATGCCCACAAACTTATTTCTGTGGGGTTGAGAGTTCATTGAACTGATTCCTAGTTGTCCTAGGTAGGATTCTATCACATGACAAAATACCTGGCTTGGGAACATGAAAGGAGAAGAGACTATGGAGTCTACTGTCAGAAGCCTGAGCCCGACCACCTCTTGGTTGCACTTTCTAGGCCTGATGAGAGGGGTGTCTAGCCTGGCAGAAGGGTGATGTGGGTGGAAGCTGCTTACTTCATGACAGCTGGGGAAGGAGAACAGAGAAGCCAGGACAGGGTATAACCCAAGGGCACGCCCCCAGTGACCTACTTCCTGCTCTTAGGCCCTGACTCCTAGTATTTCTACCACCTCCCAAAATAGCATCCACAGCTGGAGATCCAGGCTGCAACACTTGGGCCCACCGGGCCTTTATATGCAGCCGGAATATGACTGGTTTTGATAAAAAAAAAATTATCTTTGTTTCATAAACACAATTGTCTGTTTCTCACTGTGCCTAATAAGCTAGAGAGCTGCATTGATCAATTTTGTAATGATTCATGCTGCATTCTTTAGTGGTCTTTAATTTTGTCACAGTGGATTATTTTCATATTCTGCTATATTTGTTTTGCTGGGAAGTGATATTTCTTGGGTTCTACATTATTTACATTTTAAGTTTCTTGGGTACTTGACAATTCTTTAGAAAATCACTTTGCCTTGAGATATTTAAGTGTCTGCATTCTCCTTTTGTGAGGTAAATTGGGAAAACCATTCTTTACCATGCTTTTCCTTCTGGCCTCTTGTATGACACCTCTGATATGTCACCAAAACTCTTAGCCCCCTTCCTGTAGTTGGGGTCAGGGTTTCCACTGTGGCCATGGAAGCAATGGGAGGACTTAGGGTAGTAGCAGGAGCTGTGGAGAGAGTCCTGGTTTCCCAGCCGGGAGAGGCTGAGTCACTCGCAGTCTGTGTGAACCTGATAAGTCTGCCTCCCTGTATGGGCCCTTTCCCCTTTTCCCAGAGAAAGCGAGGCTCCAAATGGGTGCCCCCAGCTCGCTCCCTTCATTATCTTGAGCCTGGCTCTCAACCCCAGGCCTGGGGGGAGACAGAGCGCCTTTGAGCTCAGGCTGGCATGCAGGAGGGCCTGAGTCCTGGGCTACCAAAGTGTCAAAGAGAGAATGCTTTGATGAGGCCCCGCCCTCCCTGGGGCTAAGGCTCAGCTCCTGTCAGCCCTCAGGGATTCTGCTGTGGTGGGACAGGGGTATTCTTGCCAGCTACTTGTGTGTGCTTTCTTCTTTCCTTATCCCCCCCCACGTCTGTTTCCTCTATAGCCCCTTGTATGAGCTTTACTGGGGCCACAGAAAGAGGCACTGTTTGGTCTGGAGCCAACACAAACTCCAGCTTGCTCTGGAGCCTCTGTCCCCCACTTGAGACTTGATCACCACAATCAATCTGAGCATGGGAACCGCTCTTAAGGGACCCACAGCCCCTGGCTCTGAGATACTGATCAACACCCTAGCCACTGCTGTGTGCACAGCTCAGTCTCACAAAAGAAGAGCAGGGTCTCAGCACTGAAAGTCCTGATTCATTCCCTCTATTACCAGTGCTTCTCGGCCTCCCTAATGCTGTGACCCTTTGATACAGATCTTCATGTTGTGGTGTCCCCCAACCATTGCATTATTTTCATTGCTACTTCATAACTGTAATTTTTCTACTCTTATGAATCATCATATAAATACTTTTAGAGACAGAGCGTGACGAAGGGTTCAGAACCCAGAGGTTGAGAACTGGTGTTCTAGACCCTAAATACCACATATGGAAACATCTATTCCTCCTGCTCCCCTGGGCCTGCTGTCCCCCCACCCCCTAGTCTTCAGTTCCACCCCTATGTTTGACTCTTCTCTCCTGCCTCAGACTGCCCAGCATTCAGAGCAGACTCCATACTGCCCTGCTGGGTCCACATTAGTTAATGGCTCACTGTGCATGGCTGCCCAGGATTGCACAGGTCTCTGCTCCCTCTTACCCTCATTTATGGGGTAAGTTCTACTGCTATGGACAAAGTAGGGGTTCCTGTGTGACCCCCTTAGTTACATGAAGCTTCCCCCCAAATCTCAGCCTCAGAGTTACCAAGTTCTATGGCCATCTTCCCACTCCAGGAAACCTCTGGGAAAGTCACACATGGAATAGGAAGGAGGTGCAGGGTGGAGCTGCACACAGGGCAATGTGTGAGCAGACATGCAGGTGGCAGCAGGACGGGAGGGTCATGGGGAAAGGGACAGGGCCCACTGGGTTGCCAAGAGTAGGCTAACTTGAGATTTAGGGGCTGAGATGCCTTTTCTCTGTGTGCATAGTTATGAAGATGTTAAGACAGGTCTGCTAATTGTATTTGATGCTAATTCTGTTCCCCTGTGAGGGGCTTCAAGCAAGGAAAGAGTTGCACTCAGGTGATTTCCTGTAAACCTGCTTCCCACCTTAATTTATAAATAAAGGCTGGAGCTGGTGATTGGGTGGGAGGAGAAAAAGGTTTTGGGTGAGAAAGAGAGGAGAGGAGGAGAATGTTTTAGGTAAGAAGGAAAGAGAAGACAAGGAGGAGGGGAAGAAGGTTTTGGGTGAGAAGGAGAGGAAGAGAGGAGAAGCAGAAGAGGGGAAAGTGGAGTTGAAGGATTTGGGTGAGAAGAAGGAAGAAGAGGAGGAGGAGGAGGAGGAGGAGGAAAGGTGGAGCTGAAGATTTTGGGAGAGGGAGAGAGGAGAAGCAGAAACACCTGGCCTGGAGAAATCGCAAGTTATAGGGGGTCTCATAGATGGGGAATATGGTACTGTGGTGGTAGGTCTGCCCAATCTAGGCGCACAGCATGTATTCATATTATTTGAGTTGTGTTTTTCTTGCCTGGACATATTTGGGTTGAAGATTTTATGACAACAGTCTGCTTGAGGATAGATTTTGGAAGCTGAGTCAGCAGGACCACTGGAGGAAATACCAAAATGGCCTGTGGGTTCCGGACCTCTTGCTGAGTTAGGGAGAACAGAGGAGGCACAGGCTTGGTGTGGCCTGGAGAGTCTCAGGCAGAAGGCGTTTTAGGCTACTACTGCTGCAAATCATGACCAAAGCAACTCAGGGAGGAGATGGTTTATTTGGCTTAGACATCCACATCACTGTTCATCATCAAAGGAAGTCAGGATAGGAACTCAAACAGGGCAGGAACCTGGAGGCAGGAGGTGATGCAGAGGCCATGGGGGAGTACTGCTTATGACCTGCTCCCCATGACTTGCTCAGTCTGCTTTTTTATAGAACCCAGGACCACCAGTACAGGGATGGCACCACTCATAATGGGCTGGGCCCTCCCCCATGAATCACTAATTAAGAAATTCCCTACACTTCATACTTTTTAATGTCCTTAATATCCTTTTTAAGAGTTATCTTCAGTGGCTTACTATTTAGACTGTTACTTTGGGGTGATGTGGTTAGGAGGGAATAAGAGTTGTCACAGAAGCTTTCTGAGTCCCTCTTTCTCTCTCTGTTTTTAAAAGAGATTTATTTTTTTAAAAATTTTTTCCCAGTCCAAAAAAAAAATCTTTGTGTTCCTTTATTGGAGCAAAATTCCTGACGTATACAGTGATGTATTTACTAAACAAAGTCCTGTGCAGAAATTACACACTATCCATCTAGACGGATTTTGGTTACACGTTGCCTATTGATGGAGTACTTCCATTTATAAAGTTTTATACATCAGAAAGCTTTGAGTTTGACAAGACTGTCCATTAATCATCTCTGAAAAAGTGGCATTTAATTTGAGCTCTGTTTTACAGCATTAAAAAGCTTATGCATCAGGTAGCATCTCAAACATTATTCTCTGCACAATGGCGCTGAGCATTCAGCTCTCCATCCCCCTAGTTCAGAGTCACAGCTGAGAGCTTCTGCTACATACCTGTGACAGATACTAGCGACCACCTCACTGACTGCTCACCCTGACAGCCCACCTTCTTGGCCAGTGCACACTGTCAATGAAGACACACCAGCAGCTGTCCTTCGTAGATGGCATAGGGCAACAGGTCAGTGACAGTGGGAGCAGGTGCTGCCATGAGGTCCGGGTAACTAAAGGCCCATTTAAAAACAAATCCCAAATTGAGATAAAAATCAAGGGTACAAATCCATGGCAGCAAGCTGTGCCCACACTCAGTTATGGAGACGTTATGGCATGATTCAAATTCCTTTAACTCAATCAGCACAGCCCTGAGGTTGTCCTGCAAAGTGCGTATCAAAAAATACGAAGTTAGGGAGACAAAGTTTGACATGATGTCATTATGCAGGTCAAACTTGGAAGGTCTGTTGAGCATCTGTTCTGACAGAAAAGCATCAGGTAGGTCCTTTGTATACACACTGATTTTACTGTAACAAAGCAACTTGTACACGTCAACATTTAAAATGAGCTTCTTTTTCCTTCCAGTGAAAACCAAAAAAAAAAAAATTAAAAATAAAGTTACAACAGAGAATGTCAACTCCAAATAAAACCCTACAGGTTCTACCGATTCTCCCATTGAGTGTCAAGGCTCAAGTCATCATCAGGAGAGAATTTTATTTTAAAAGTGTCACCTTAAATTGCAAAGATGTCTATTAAACATCACAATTAGACATGCCAAAGGAGAAGCCATGTTGTCAAATGGCCACCTACCCCCTGGCGCCTCAAACCCACCCTTGCTCACCGTCTATACCCCCTTTTTATTCTTTTTTTTTTCTTCTTTTTATTAAACAAGAGAAAGTAGATAGATACATGTTGGTAAATGCTAACTATCTGTATTCACATAGAGACACAGTGTAATCTCTGAGCCCAAAATACAGCGTAAAGAAAAAAGCTAGAATTCTATGCACTCCTACACAGGGACCTAGCACTCTCCAGTCTCCAGCAGAGCTGAGAGAACTGGAGGGCTTTTCTTTTTATCCACAGACAATGGTGGTGGTGTTGAATCCACAAATTTTTTGAGACAAGAAAGGATAAAAATGAATTTAGAAGAGAAACATGGAGGTTCTTTTACTGTTGTATTTTGCTCAAGATATTTTCCCCCAAATTAGTTGAGAACCATGATGTTGAGACCTCAAAAACAGGGCGACTGAGCACAGAGGGACAGGGAGGAAAAGACTGTAACTTGCTCCCAGGGACTGGAGAAAATTAAAAAATAAAAATAAAATAAAAAAGGTTGGAATCCATCAATCATCTGTGCTAGTCATCCTCCCCTTCATCCTTGTCATCTTCTTCACCTTCATCCTCATCCCCTTCTTCATCAATATCTTCCAACCCTTCCTCCTCCTCCTCATCTTCTGCCTCTTCTTCATCATCCATATCGGGAACCAAATAGTACTGCAAGGGATTTGGTCAAATATCATCTTTGATGACCTCTCCTAAGCCGTCAGCACCTGCATCACAATGGTGAGTGAACCAGGTAGAGAAGCTCTCCGGCTCTTCATGCTGTCTCTTCCTGCTGGCCTTATTCTGCATTTGACTTGAGTGTTTTGTCAAATCCTTTCCAGATTTCCATTTGATTTCGGTGGACTTTGAAAACGGGTCACCATTCTCATTCAGATGAAATTGTTTGGAGAGAACTTTATTTTAAAGTAAGGATTTTCATCAAAATAAAAATCTATTCTGTAACCTGCTTTAATGTCTTCAAATTCTGTCACTTCAACTCTGGTCAAATTATGCAGAGCCTCCTCGGCTTGTTCATTAGTCTATTTCATTTTGTACTTCATCAGTATGTTCAATTGCTTCTTGCTGTTCTTTTTCTCCCTTCAGCAGGCCAGGAAAGGCCAACTTGCCCTCCAGCTTTGGGACAGCAGCTGGCCTAGGTTTCTTGGGCTGAGGCAGGACCGCAGATTGCCACTTCAGGTCATGGTGCGAGGGAGGTGGCTGGGAACCAGAGCCCCAAGGTTCAAGCAGGAAGATGCTTGCAGGCAAAGATTTATTTTATATATGTGAGCACACTGTGGCTGTCTTAAGACACACCAGAACACCAGAAGAGGGCATCAGATCCCATTACAGTCAGTGCTTTTAACTGCTGAGTCATCTCTCCAGTCCCCATTTTTTTTTTAATGTGTATGTAAAGCTGGGTTTGGTGGTCCACACTTTTTTTTAAATATTTATTTATTCTATGTATGTGAGTACACTGTCCCTATCTTCAGACACACCAGAAGAGGGCATCGGATCCCATTACAGATGGTTGTGAGCCACCATGAGGTTGCTGGGATTTGAACTCAGGACCTCTGGAAAAGCAGTCAGTGCTCTTAACCACTGAGCCATCTCTCTAGCCCTATGTCTCTTTCTTAACTGTGTATTTTCTGTCATTGGTATCACTGTAAAAGCTTCCTTGTTCTTTACAATGTGGCTTCTGGTGGGGATCTGGAGGGGAAGGACTCAGTTTTCTTTAAGGGGGACACTGAGAGCTTGACCATGTTCTACTGAGTTTATATACAATGTTACACAATGTAAATTAGACCTTTGTGCCTTTTTTTTTTTGGCTTGGGATGGGGTAGACATGGAAGGACTGGGAAGTGATTATGATTGAGGTATATGATGAGAAACTCCTGAAGAATCAATAAAAATATTATGTTAAAAAAAGAAAAAAATGCACTAGAGTTGGATCTTATGAAGGCATTATATCAATGAGTTTTTCCTCCTTTCAATGACTTTCAATGACTCTAGATCTGTTCAAGTGACATAAAACTAGCTAGCACAATAGGCTTGGTGTTAGGTGGGATATGGGAATTCATCTCAGCTATCGATGCTTTCCCAGATCTGGGAGGAGATGGAAAGACTTGGGTGTGTCTGCATGGTTGAAACATCCTGTCCCCAGCTGTCCTTCAGTCCTGGCTTTCCAGGCGACTCTTCCTCTTCCATACCCCCTGGAAGGTCAGAGGAGTGATCATGTGTTCATGCCTCAGTGACAGATCACTTAGACCACCAGATAGTCTGTAGGTGCCATCCAGGTCCCCTCACAGAAGCCTCAATACCTGGGGCGTGGGAGGGCGGTGTCAGTCTATAAGCTGACAGCTTCTGCTGCCTCAGCCTATGAAATAGTGGTATAGATTGAAATGGTGACATAGATTTGTTCTGGCCACATGGCTACCAGGGCCCTACTGTGCCCAAGGTCAGACAAGCCTTCCACTCGGGCTCTGTTGTCAGGTCTCTCTGGTCCCCAGTTGGTCATGGCCTCAGCCCTCCTTTGCCTGCCTGAATACCCTTCCCCACAAGCTGTTCCTCTGTGCTAAATCTCCTGACACTCTCTCAGATTAACATCATGCACTTTCAGCAGGTCTGAGGCAATGTCCTCCTCACGGTATCAAATCAACAGGTACATGTCACCAAGCCTTGAACCCAGTGACATCATCCTTGATCTCTCAGTGAAGGTGGGGCCAGGCCAGGAGTTGCCATTATAAACTTACTTCAGAATTACCAAACATTTAGGGGTGACACTCTGGGACCTGACAGAGACTCTCCTGCTTATGCTTGAATCTGTTAACACTTCTGTCCACTCCTGGCCTGCAGCTACAAATCTGCAGTCTCCTGTTAGACTGCGCATCCTTCACCCCTTCCATATTTATTAATGGGACCTGCTCATTGGAAGAGTTAAACATCAATAATTAAGCCACACATGGCAGGGCACAGAGGAAGAGCAAAGGCTGCTCAGTCACTGTTTAACTGGCAACTCTTTCTGCCTGTGACCTGACCCTTGCATGCCTTTGCCCTCACTGGCTCTGCCCCATCTCTGCTGCTGAAGTCAGCATCCTTGCAGGACCTTCGGCACAGCTCCTCCAGAAGCAAGATCCAGCCCCTTCTCTCCTCTGAGCCTCTCTGCTCTTTGTCCTGCCTGAGAGAAGACCTCCTCTCAGAGCTCCCTGTCCAGCACCAAAGTTCCTAGTGCCCCCCCAAACACATAGCACAGATTCACACACACATACCTACACACACTTGTTTACAGATACACATTCACACATTTATACAAGCATGCACAAGTACATATCCATTCATTTATAGCTAGACACATATATGCATACCTACTCACATATATATGTATTTATGCATACATAAAAAGCCACACAGACATATATGTAGACATACATTCATACATACTTACATACATAGATTCACTCATGGTCACATGCATTCACACGTACATGTATGCTTTTAGGCATATGTAGACATACATGCACAGACACACACACTTACACAATTAAATCCCAGATGTTTGCTCCTGATAGTAAAAGCTCGCAGTAATACCCTGGTCTCAGCAGTTCATTAGGTGCTCCGTGCAGCTAGAAGGACAGGTACTGCTGTTGTTGGCCTGGTTTCCCAGGAAGTCCCTCCTACTCCCCATCTTGCATCCAGGAAATGGCATGGCTGGAGTCCTTGGCCTATTCACTGTACTACCACAATCACACAGCATCTGCCTTCTCATCCATCCAGGGAGGTGGCCAGCTTCAGATGTCTGCCAACCATAAGCTGTCTGTACCCTGACAGAAAGTCTGTTTGGCCAAGCTTTAGTTGGGATTCTGAACTGTCTCCAAGACCCATCTGTGCACTTGTAAAAATGCAATTTGAGCAAGATGAAATGAAGCCAGTTTACCCTCAGTGTCTGCTCACCCTCAACAATGTTTTCCTGGGTCCTTCATCCTCCACCCCCAGGTAATGTCTGGCCACCTGGCCTGGCTTCAGCATTTATCCTAGGTTAGTGTGACCACAATCCCCTTTATTCCTGAAGTGTCTGCATCATTTCCCATCTGCTGATTCTACCTTGCTGCCTTCAGGATAGAGACGCTGTCTCCCTCAGGACAGTTGGGATCCCTATTGCAGTGTCCCTGTAACAGGCCTGGCCGAAATGAAGCTATTCTAGAGAGATACTTGTGTCTCTCAATCTATCTATTGAAAACAATGGGCTCCCCTAAAATGAGAATTTCCAATGGAATCTCATGCTGGGAGAAGGAAAGGGTTCCCGCTAGAAGGAACTTTCTGCCAGAAAGATTTCTCACAGCTCTAACAGCTTGTCAGACCACCTTGCAGGATGTGACTCAAGCCCAGACAACGATCATTCAAAGGGGTGTGTGTGTGTGTGTGTGTGTGTGTGTCGGGGACTAAACCTTGTCCAGCCTGCTTAGATGTGCACATCCTTGGCCTCTATTTAAACTTTGATCTCACTTCAGGACCTGAAAGATGGACTTGAGAAAGTTCCTGCCCTGGATTTCTGTTCTTTTTCTAATGTAACCACATTAAATAAATCTCTATTTCCAGCTTCCCAGTTTTGTTAATGGGCTTATTGACGTCAGGTGGATGCATCTGATTTTGGACACAGGTTGTGACTCCCCATGTTTAATAACACCCTGATGAAGCTTTCTGATGATGCCTTCAGAAGATCACTATGTCATTTGTAACATAGCACAGGCCCAGAACTGTGCTGCTACAGGTTGTGGTTCTCAGTCTGAATGCATGAAAATGATCCTAGCTCTGTCTTTTCTGCGTTAAGTTTGTGTGCATTTATACTTACTTCGTGTTAAATATTTAAACAATATGGATGTTAGTCCCTGCCTTCCTGAGATGACTTCTGCTCAGGGACTGGTGCCCACCCTTTGGATTATAGGCATGACCTTGGGACTTTTATTACACTCTCTGATTTAGTTTGGATGCTGAATCTTCAGCCAGAAGCTCCTATTTTAAAGACTTGGTTCCAGCTTGGCAGCACAATTAGGAGACAGTAGAAACTAAGAGACAGTGGAAGATCTGAATGGCACTGGGGGTGAGTCCTTGAAGGGGACTGAGGGACCCTGGACTCTTCCCCGCTTTCATTTCCTGGCAAAGGTGCCAGCCCTTGCTATGATAAGCTGTTTTGCAATGAGACCAGCTGGTCGTGGCCTCTGAAATCAAGAACCAAGTTAAACCCTTTATCAGTTGATTATCTCGGTGTACAGGAAGCCAAAAGACTCTCTAACCTTCTTCAAAGTTCTGAAAACACGAGAGATGCCATCTGAAGAGACCGAACATTGTCTGTGAAGGCAGACAGCACCGAACCAGATAATGGATTTGATCTCATTGCTTGATATTGATATGATAAGGTTTTTAATCTTCTTGGTTTAACTTTGCTATATTGTACATGTCCACAATTTTGTCCATTTCTTCTAGATTTTATAACATTTTTAGTATACAGCCTTCCAAAACAATCACTAAAAACTCTGAATTTACATGAATTCTCCAAACAAAGAAAAGCTCAGACCCGAAGGTATAATTGCTGGATTTTGCAGACAAGCTATCAACAATACTTCTAAAATTATTCTGCAGAGGGAGCCTTCCTTCTACAAGGCTAGATTTATACTGTTACCATAACTTCGCAAGGGCATAACAAAACAAGGAAACTACAGACCACTGGACGGTGGTGGCATATGCCTTTAATTCTAGCACTCGGGAGGCAGAGGCAGGTGGATCTGTGGATTTGAAGTCAGCCTGGTCTACAGAGCAAGTTCTATCTCAAAACCACAAAATGAAAAAATAAACAAACAAACAAACAAAAAGAAAGAAATGAAGAAAAGAGGAGAGAGAAAAAAAATACACACACACACACACACACAGCACTGGGGATACAGGTTACCTACATGTACAAGGTTGAAATCAGATCCCTATTTCTTATCCTAAGCCAACATAAACTCAAAATGGAACAAAGACACTCATGTAAAACACTGGTGTCTAAAGCTACCAGGGGAAACCAGAAGGAAAGTCTTCAAAATATTGACACAGCAACAGTTTTCTGAGAAGGGTTTCAAAACCACAGAAAACAAAAACAAGAGCTGACAAATCAGATTATATTAAAGAGCTTCTTCAAATCCAAGGAAATAATCAATGAAGAGATTATCCATAGAAAGAGAGCTTATCTTTGCCAGATACTCACAGGATAGAGCATTGATATCTAGAATAAAAAGAACTACAAAAACTCAATAACAGCAAAACAGGTAAGTCAATTACAACTGGGCAAATTGCCAGATGTATAATTCCAGCTCAGGAGGTTGGAGCAAGAAGATTGTGAGTTCTAGACCAGTCTGTGCTACATAGTGAAACTATGTCACACACATGCACAACAGAGACAGACACACAGACAGAGAGGGAGTAGTTCTGAGAATATAAATTTCAGGTGGCCAATATGTGCAAACAGGCTCAATATCACCAGCCATCAGGAAAACACAAAATTACAATGATATTCTGGACCAAAAGGAATCCTTCCCCAATTCATCACTGGCAGGAATGTAAAGCAGAACATAGTTGTTGTGAAAAACCATATGGAAACCTCTTGAAAGACTAAAAATAAAACCACCATATGATTTGGCTCTCCCACATCTGGATATTTATCCAGAGGAAATGAAGTTGGCGTATAAGAGATGCCTTTGTATCCATGTGTATTGGCATTCTACTTATGTAGCTAAGTTATGGAGTGAGCAGAGGCACCTGCACACAGACGGATAAAAAGGAAGATATGCTCTATTTAAACAATGGACTGCTGTCCAGTGCTATGCTTTGAATATTGTCCTAGTTTGCTTTCCATAGCTGTGATAAAAACTGACCAAAAGCAACTTGGAAATGAATTTATTTCAATTGTTCAGTTCAGGCAAAGTTTGTCACCTAGGGAAATCAAGGCAGAAACCTGGAGGCTTGCTCAGCCTGCTTATAGTGTCCATGACCACCTGTTCAGGGATGGCACTGCCCATGGTGCGCTGGTTCCTCCCACAACAATCAGTAATTTAAAAATGCCCACACAGACGTGTCTGAGGGCAAATCTGGTGGGGACATTTTCTCAGTCCAGTTTCTCTCTCTGTCCAGATGACCTTAGCTGTGTCAAGTTGACAAACAAAAAACCTAACCAGCACAAATATGAAACACCTCCCCGCTGGCAGTGGTGGCTCATGCCTTTAATCCCAGCACTTGGGAGGCAGAGGCAAGTGGATTTCTGAGTTCGAGGCCAGCCTGGTCTACAGAGTGAGTTCCAGGACAGCCAGGGCTACACAGAGAAACCCTGTCTCGAAAAAACAAAACAAAACAAAAAAAAAAAAAAAAGAAAGAAAGAAAGAAAGAAAGAAAGAAACACCTCCCCACAGGCTCATGTTGTAAACACTTGGTCTCCAGCTGGTGGCATTTTCTTGAGGGGCTTTAAGAATTCTGGGAGCAAGCTGGAGGATGTGGGACACTCTCGTGAGCCTTGCAAGGTCATACCGGTCTGCAATCCCTTCCTTCTTTCCTCTGCTTTCTGTTCACCACGATTTGAGCTGCTCTGTCACACTTCCCTGCCATGATGCACTGAATCCTCTGAGTCACAAAGAATCCTTCATCAGTTAAGTTCCTCTCTTAAGTATTCTGGCTGCTGAGAGCAACCAGACTATTCAGCCATAAAAAATGAATGCAATATTCACTTGCAGGAAAAGCATGAGCTGGGAAAGGGCATGTTAAGCAAAACAATCCAGATCCACAGACATGTTTGGTATGTTTCCTCTTATGCATGGAGACTGGTGCATGCATAGAACTGCTAGGAACTGGGGGTGGAGGCAGAACTGGGGAGGAAGATGGACACGGTCAATGTGTAGGATAGGTAACTATATGGAACCAAATCTTTCCCCCAGAAGACAAACAATCAAGGCCATGGAAAGACCCATAGAATGGGGGAAAACACTATGATTCATGTCCAGCAAGAGGTTTTAGAAAAGGTTGGCTCAGTGATTAAGATAGTTAAGAGTGCATACTGCCCCTGCAGAGGGTCTGAGTCTGGTCCCCAAGATCCACATTGGATAGCTCAATCATTGATAGTTCCAGCTCCAGAGGATCCGAGGGGCTCTTCTGGCACCACATGCACATGGTGGGCATATATAAACTCGGCCAAATACTCATTAAACAATTGCTGAAGTCTACAGTGGGAAAGTGGTTTATACAATAAACCTTATGTTTTTAGTTATTAGACCATAATTTGAACACACACACACACACACACACACACACACACTGGGCAAATTACCAACAACCAATTGTTTCCAGAACTGATCTCTTATCAACCTGGCATGCAAACATTAACTTTGATCCCCAAAGCCAGCTTCCTAAACCCCAGCACAAAACAGGCTAAGATCCCAAAAGCCTTTTACTCAAAATGGGCAAATGGTGGTGGTGGTGGCGGTAAGAGAGGAGCCCCATGGAGGTGGGTGCTCTGCCTCCAGAGACTACTTACCCATGCATCTCATGTTGGCATCCTGGACAGCTTCCAGAATGGTCAGAGATCCTCCAGGGCAGCTGAAACTGGAGTCTCCGTCTCCATGCCCTTCTGGCTTTCTCAGTTCTACAACTTGGTTGCACACAGAGAAGCTAACGGAAGCAGTTGGAAGTGAGTGGTCTCTTCCTGGAGCTTACTTAGGTGTACAAGTGGTGGGCGTGGTCATGAGCAGGGCCCCTGTAGAAAACAGCCCATGTGAACCTTAGGTGAGCTCCTCTGGATCCCAGGATGAATGAAATGAGGGCCCCCTGTGCTGACTTTGAGATAATTTGGGGTTCACAGTGGTAAGGATATTGGCATTTCATGCCATGCTCCAAATAAGCTGTGTGACTTCAGTGTCGGCAAGAGCACAGGCTTTACGATGAAGGCAAAGTTTGCTGTTAAGAGCATCCATTTTGGATAATTTGGATAGTTACCTGGCAGAACACACCCTGAAGGGTTATTAGTGACAGCTGTTCTTTATCGCCGCACATCTTTTTACAGAGTCCAGGTGAAGTCTGAGGAAGGAGGAGGATGGACACGGATGCCTGTCCTAAGATGTTCAGTGTAACATACGCCTCCCCCAAACTCCTCCTGCAGTGGAATCAGGGTGGGTTTGTCATCTCTTCTTTTGGACTTGGATGAAGCTTAGTGGCCAGAATACAGTGGAAGAGACTGGCCCTGTTCATCTGAGCTGTCCCAGGTCACCACCCCTGTGCACTTTCCCTCAGGCATCTGGCAACACTCAGGGTTGTAACATAGCAGCACAGAAGCTATGTTAGTCCATGCCAAGCAGCCACATGGTGGGGTCCTGTGGTGGTGTTGTGTCCCTCATGCCAGCCGTCGGACGTGAATGAAGACACCTTTGTTCACAAGATTCCTGCAGCCTCCAATCTTCCAGGATACTCAGGAGCCACTGGGCACATGAATGGCACCCGGCTGCAGCAGACACAGCCAACCAGCTTCCTGTGATGCCAGTGGATACTTCCGTGTTCTTGAGATGGTCCAGTGGGTTAAGCTAACCGTTACTAATGCCAGAAGGGGTCACAGGTGTTACACCTTTGGTGTACATTCAGGTCGAAGTGTATGTTGAGGCCATTGATAGGGGTTGGGGGGAACCCCTGATGCAGAGCTTCCTACCTGCTGTCGGATTCTCAGACACTGAAGTTCAAGCCCCCGGTGTGAAGGGCAGACTGCTGGCAGCTGTCTATGTGCAGCAGCTGAGGAAGAAACAAAACCCCAGCTTTGGGGAAGCTTCAGCTTTTGACAAGCCCAGCCTTAAGTTTGACCAAGCCTGAAAGATTTACCCTAGCAACACAAAACAGCCAGAAACAGACCATTAGATGGCTCTTCTCTTCCTTGGCTCTATCTTCCACCCTATTTATAAACCCACATTCAGCCAATCAGGGCTCAACTGCTTCTCAATAAATTTGGCCATCCTGAGGATCCAAGCCATTTTTGCCTAGGAAGGGAGACTTCAGATCCTGCTTCTTGGCTTTGCAAGTTCCCTGATGGTTTCTGCTTCAAGAGTCTTCAGAGACAGACTCAAAGGCTTCCTATACCTGAGGCTTCAGCCCAGGGCAGCGAGCTCACTGGAGCCAGTCACTGGGATTCAAATAGAGCTGCAGGCAACTCTCTCTTACCCCAGCTACCAGAGACTTGCTGGAGACGGGAGATCTGCTTCTGCCTTTCCTATGGATGACCTGCTGGTATATTTTCTAAGGAACTGCACTCAAATGACACCCTGAAGCTGCCAAGAACACAGGGGTGTGTAGCATCAGCAACCTTTCACCTAGGCATCCTGAAACCTGCCCTGGCCTCAGAGCTGGTACTCATAGACTCTCAGCTGGCATCCTGCTAAGACCAAGGGTCTTAGAATTTTTACTATGCTGTCTGCTCACTCCATCATTGGAGGGAGAGTGGACATAGAAGGCAGTCTCCACCCACTGACCACTTCACCATGAAGGTAAAATTGTGTCATACATATGCCCAATCCTAATCCAATCTGACTGGTGTCCTTAGAAGAGGAGATAAGGACAGAGTCACACACAAAGTCCCTGATTCCACTGTGGTGATTTCCAGTCAGGGCTTTATTGCTTCCTTTCTTCAGAGTTCCTCAGATTTCATTTACTTCCCTCCACCACCCCCACTTTCTTAAGGTGAAAGGTGAGAACATTAGTATGAGTCCATTTCACCAATTCCAGTGTAAGCATTTAATGCTATCAATTTCCTCTATTAACAAGCCATAACGCTTCATATGGTTTCATTTAGTTGAGTTTAAAAGATGTAAAATTTTCCTTCTTAATGTTTTGCTTGGACCAGAGAATTATTGAAAGTGTATTATGGGGCTGAAGAGACAGCTCAGCTGTATGAGCTCTGGTTGCTCTTGCAGAGGGCTGAGGCTCAGCCCTTAGCACCCACATGGGGATCCACAACTGTCAGTAACAAAGAGGATATGATGCCCTCTTTGGGCCTCCATGGGCATTGCACACCTGTGCAGCACAGACATATTATTCAGGCAAACACCCATACACATAAAAATAAAACAGAAGGTGGGGGGGAAAGAAAATGTGTGATTCATTTCTTAAATGTGTGTGTGTGTGTGTGTGTGTGTGTGTGCATCTTTCAAATACCCTATAATTTTGGATCTCTGAGTTAGCTCTATCATGGTCAGAAATCATACTCTGTGTGAATAAAGTCTTTTTAAATGAGCCAAGTATGGGAGTGAACACCATTAGTCCCAGGACTTGGGAGGCAGAGGCAGGTAGATCTGTGTGAGTTCAAGGTCAGCCAAGTTCCAAGCCTGATCCCCCAAGTTAGTCCTTGGGATCCACAGGAAGGAAGAAGGGAACTCACTTGTGTCAGCCGTCTTCCGACCTTGGCGAATGCACAGGGGCACACCCTCCAGTCATGCACACTAAAGGAAACAATGTAATAAAATATGGAAGAATATAGAAGTAAAGAGAAACAAGCTTACTGCTAAGTCAATGAAGTCAAGGCTTCAGGGTTGTGGGAGTCTGAAGAGATTTCCATGTATGGCTTTAACTCCAGGGTGCCTTCCTCGTGGGCTGGAGTCTCCCTCTATGAAAGACTCAACCCTTCACTTTCTTCGGTGTGAAACTGCCATCTCCTGAGACTCACTGATCAGCAGTTAAAGAGTTGGTCTGCTCCTGCTTTATGCTTTGGGCATCAAAAGGGCCTTGGCTGCATCAAAAGGAAGCAGAGGTAAGCTTCTCTTCTCCAGTGCTACACGTCCTTCGAAGGCTACCCAGCCTACGGATCTTTGCTTCCCTCGGCAAAGAAGTGAAAAAGAAGAAAAAATTAGGGTAAGAGTCCTGATGATCTTGATTAGAGATCATACTGAGGGAAAACAAAAAGCAAAGAACACATCACATCTGTGACTCTTCCCACTAAAGGTACTGCTTTAGTGGAAATAGAGATATAACCCAGATCAGTCTAGCAGAACTACCCTCCCACCCCAAAGAGGTTCAGGGGCCTCCATGGTAATCCCTGGCTTTGTGGGTCTTATAGCAACTTGTCTTAGTGACTGTGGAAGGCAATGGCCTTTTTATTTTTTTAAACACTCAACAGCACACAAGTGCAAACAGTGCCTCGACTGTGTCCCTGCAGCCCAGCACCCGGAAGCTCTGGGAACAGGAGTTGAATGGGAAAATGAATGGAAGTTGTCTCTTCCCCACAGCCCCTCCTTTCCCCATCTACCTGTATCAAATAGCTTCCTGCCTAGATTCAGCAACAGTGTCCCCCAGACCCATATTCTTTCCTCATGCTCCCCTAGACAGCATCTGAGTCTCCCACAGACCCTAGGTTGCTCTGGATGTGCTGTTCTCCCACAGCCCACTGCTTCCTCTGAGAAGGAAGCTCTGGAGTGGGTTTCCTGCCTCCTTACCATAAGCACACACCCAGCTGTCTCCCCTGGTTCTGCAGTACAGGAAGCCAACGCACAGAGCCGAGCCCCGGCCTGGCTGGCCAGCTTTGACCTAACCTCGCTCTTGTTCAGAGACACCTGATGAGCCTAGGTGAGCAGACTCCCAGCCAAAAGCAGCATCACAGCTTTGATGCTAAACCACTGTCGCTCCTGAGGATGGAGCTGAAGCAGTTGATTACATGGCATGGTGACACATATGACCTGACCCACATACCTATCTCTCATTAGCCATCGCCTGGATGTGCATGGAGCCTTCCTCTTGATCATTTCTTAATCTCTTCATAGTCATGCCACATGGACACAAAAGGTCACCTTGCCTCTATCCTATTATTACCTCTACCATTTTTATCTTGTTGTAATTAGCAAGGTGTGATGATTAGGATACAGCTTTAGTGAGTCATCCAAGGCTTTTTGTGTTGAAATTTAATTCCCATTGTCTGGTTATTAAGAAGGCAGCTTTTTTGTTTTGTTTTGTTTTTTTCAAGACAGGGTTTCTCTGTATAGCCCTGGCTGTCCTGGAACTCACTCTGTAGACCAGGCTGGCCTCGAACTCAGAAATCAGCCTGCCTCTGCCTCCCAAGTGCTGGGATTAAAGGCATGCACCACCACTGCCCCGAAAGAAGGCAGCAATTAAAAAGCACCATCAACTGGTGCTCAGAGGCAGAAACTTGAGTGGTACTTAGGACTAGATAAGAGTGGGGGCTGGGGGGGAGAGGAGGGCTGGAGAGATGGCTCAGTGGTTAAGAGCACTGACTGCTCTTCCAGAGGTCCTGAGTTCAATTCTCAGCAACCACATGTGACTCACAACCATCTGTAATGGGATCTGATGCCCTCATATACTCATATAAATGTACTCATATAAAAAAAAGGAGGGGGCAGCTGGAGAGATGGGTCAGCAATCTTTCAGCCTCTGTTGCTTTTGCAAAGGACCTAGGCTCAGTTCTCAGCACCCATGTGGCAGCTGAAAGTTATCTGTAACTCCAGTTCTAGAAAATCTGATACCCTCTTCTAATGTCCCCAAGCACCAGGCACACGTGTGCTACACACACACACACACACACACACACACACACACACACACACACACATTTATATACACCTGTGGGTAAAATACTAATGCATATAAAAAATTTAAAAAAATGTTAGCTTAGGGCATGAAGTGTAGCCCTGGTGAGTGGATATTGAATCTTTACATCTTTATAAAGAAAGACCTCTCCCCAATCCATGTACACACTCCCTGTTTCCCACCTTGACTCTGTCATGTAGGGAGGTCATCACCTCGACTTTGAACCAAAATAATGAGGCAAAATAAAACATTTTTCTTTATAAAGTACCTTACCACCTGTATTTCATTATAACAATGAAAAATGAACTAAGACACAAAAGTTTGCAGACAATACAGAGTTGTATTTGTTCATGTGTGTGCTGCTGTTTGAGAACGTGGATAAGTTTGTGGAACTCAGTGACTTGAACAGCCTGGGAACATCTCAGAGACATGGCAATTGCATCCAGAATGCCTCTCAAGTGGACAGCAGAGAGAGTGTGTGTGTAGCCTCCTGCATACCTAGGCTGCGCGTGCAGCAAAACAGGCCTGTGCTGACATGAGTAGGGCTTGAAGAGACAATCTGTTCCTCTCCAAAAGAGCCAGGGTGGTGTCAGGTTGGCTGAGCACAGAGAATGGAGACCAGGAATGTAATATGATTCCCTTACGCACAAGTCCGAGATCCACAAGTCCAGGGACCCAAACTTAAGAGTCACCAACTCACACCATGGGCACCCAAATGAAATATCAACAGGCCTCTTCAGTTGGGGGATGAATGTCTACGGCTGTTTTAGTGTCCAATGGTACAGCAGAGAAAGAGCTCTGCTCTCAGCTCTTGGGTCATCTGGGATGGGGATAATTTTGCTCTTCCCCCAGCCTTGAGCAGGCTAAATAGACCTTAAGTGTTTACCACAGTTAGTCTTCCACCGACTTGGGTGGAATTTTTCTCCTTGCTGCACCTGCAATTTCCTACAGGAACAGACTGCCTGCTGAGCTTGCTTTGCAATATAATACTGTCTATGGCACCCTACAGCTAGGCATATGTATGCCTACAGGAAATGGAAGGATTCACTTACTGGCATATTGCATGATAATGATCAGGTATTTAATACAGGGGCAAGGTTCTGTTTGTGTTTTTTTCACAAAAAGAAAATGGAGCCCGATGACTGCCTGAGAGATTGGTTCATCAAGCAGACACAGATCCTGAGTCTTCTAATGATTATGATACCAATGATGAAGATGGCTCAAAATCCCTATCAGCCAGCTGAGTTAACCTGGAGTCTAGTCTTCACTCTTACTGGAGAGCAAGTGCTTACTATCAGTTCTCAAAGCCATCCCCCACACACCTGGTGGCCAGACTTTGTGTTTGATCCTTGTCAATTAGCAGCTGAATACCTGGGACATTCCTGCAGACAACTTTAATCTTGTTGCTTTTAACTTTTGGACTTTGCATCTTAAACAGATTGGTTGCCTTCACACAGGATGGCTTTCAGCAAGCTCAGCTATTCACCATGGCAGATATTCATTGCTATGAAGAAATGCATTGAGTGTGTATTCATATGTCCTTCGTGACTTTGGTCTGAATGGGAAAGAGTGTGCTATAGAAGGCCAGTAGTCAGGAACGGGGTAAGAGTGTTCTGGAGCGCCTATCAACCTAAGACAGAGACAAACATCAAAAAGCTGTGTTTGTCCTTCATGACGGGTAAGAGGGAGCAATATAGACACCAACCTAAAACAGGCACGGCTGCCTAGCCACTCTATACCCTAGATAGGATTATGGAAAATAAATAAATCTTGTATCCCCCCCCCAGCTCATCTTTAAAAAACAAAAAAGGAGGAATTGTGCCCTTCCCCCAGCCTTGATCAGGCTAAATAGACCTTAAGTATTTGCCATAGTTGGTATTCCGCTGACCTGGGTGGAGTCTTCCAACCTAGGTGGAGTCTTCCGCCTTGGGGCACCTGAAATTTCCTTCAGGAGCAGACTGCCTGCTGAGCTTCCTTTGCAACATAATCCAGCTGAAACAAAGCAACATAATCCAGCTGAAACAAAGGATGGGTCTGTGGGCTCTCCCTATATAAATACAGTGCTGAATATTAAACTTTGAATCTTCATCAGAAACCTTTGTCTTGGCTTCATCCTTCTCTGCTCTCCCTGCCCCCACCCTTTTTCATTTCCAACCTTTCTTTCAGCTACCCAGTTATAATAACTTTGAAGTCCACCTCTATGTGGAGAAGGAGGGGTAACAGCCAGCTAGCTCAGGAGCACAGCCCCTAGGACAAGCACGGGATGGAACAGTCAGATGACTAGCCTCCTGTTTAGGAAAATGGAAAGACAACCCAGTGAGCCAGGCAAAGCCCTGCATTTCACACTGCTTATGTATCTCACTTACTGCTTGGTCCTTAACAGCAGTGGCTTGTACCAAGGCTTTCGGTGTTCTGACTGTTGGGAGAGCATGGAAAGACAGTCTTTCCAGGGACTCATTTCTTGCAAATGCCCATCTGGGAGGACGTTTAGACTCAGTGACCAGAGAAGACGTGCTTTAATGAAACATCAGTGGGGATGGGTTCTGGGCTCACTTAGGCAACTGTCTCATTATAGTCCTTGGAGCAAAAGAGAGATCTGAGAAACACTGCAGGCAGTTATAAGTAGCAAAGAAAAGACCAGCAGTGGGTCTAGTGGGGAAGGCCAGGAAGGAAGTGTCTACACTACGCTCCAGGTTCTAATTCTAGTGTTGCTAACAAACCCCTGAATTTTTTACCATCTGTCAGGGACTGTCTACTCTCTCCTCTTTTCATCTTCTCTGTGACCTGTGAGGAAGAGGTTGGCATTGTTGGCCTGTTTGGAGACGGCACCTGCTTCTTTGCATGTCCATTGCTCTCAAATAGTAGGAATCTGAAGCTCCAAGAAAAGTTAGAGGAGAATAGAAAACAACGAAAGAAGAACAACAAAAGTAACTGGCTAGCAGAGAAGGCCACAGTCATAGTCAGAGACTGTTCCGAGTTAGGCTGCATATGATATGCATGGAGTACCACACAATGTGTTGGCCAATTGTGGGCCATCAGATGACAATACCTACTGAGGTCATCAAAGTAACTCCACTATAAACACTGAGTGACATTTAGCAGGATGAATTCCTATTGTTAAACCACACATGACTGCTGCACTGGTATTTAAATTAGAAGTGATAGAGCTAGAGAGATGGCTCAGCAGTTAAGAGTACTTGCTGCTCTTTCAGGGGACCCAAGTTTGGTTCCCAGCACTGAAATGCAGCTCACAACCATCTGTAACACCTGATCCAGGGGGTCTTGGTCTCTGCAGGTAGTACTTATGGCACACATACAGACACACAGGCAAAATACCCAACATAAAAATAAAATCAATCTAATTTTTTTCAATTGGAAATGACATCATATCTATAATTATTTAAACTCTGTACACATAACACTGGGTAATGTACTATTTTATTGCAACTATATCAATATCCATATTATGTATTTTGTGATATATTAATACATATTTAAATTTCAGCATGTGTGTTACCTTATATTAGTTATGTATTATTAATTATATAACATAATATAATGATACCATATCTTTCATAATATTGTTTAAATGTGTATACCAAGTGAAGTCACTGGAGTCTGGGACAGCAAAAACTTTGAGTGGTGGCCTCCAGGGAAGTTGACTGTTTCAGAAAGAGTAAAGGTGATGGATTCTACACGCAACCCTTAATGACAGCACAGTCACATTTAAAACATGTTTGCGGACTGGTGAGATGGCTCTGCAGGTAAGAGTGCTTGCCGCCAAGCCTGACCACCACTAATCCCTGGAACTCACTTGGTAGTCAAAAACTGACTCTCACAAAGTGTTCTCTGACCTCCATATGTGCACAATGTCATGTGTATCACCTGGCCCCATATACACATAATAAGTAACAGCAAAAATAAATTAATAAAACACATTTCTAACATAGGGTCTGGAAAAGGGCCCGCTCTACTTTGGCAACTGTGAGGGACATCCTCAGCTTACAATGTTAGTGCTGGGATCTTCAGCCATGCACCCATGGAAGTCAGGATGGCCAGGAGGGGAGAGAAAGGGAGAAGGGCCCAGCTTAGGGATCTGTTAGGCCAGAGAGGAACACCAGAATAGTCAGGGCTACTCTGTCAACCATTGGCAAGAGCGGCCCTGGGGAGCCCTGATGAAGGCTATTCCAAACATGCCTTGCTGGGGCACCCCGGGGTGGTCTTCTTTCTTCTGTTGATCACACCCTGGGGAGCTAACAAACTTTGTTCTGTGCCTGCATTTTGTGTCATTGGCATTGATCTGCTTGTTCCAGAGTCTGACTCATGCTCCTGCCTCTCCACTCTGTCCCAGACATCCATATTTCCTTCGTCTACCTGTTCTGAGGAAGGGTCAAGGAGACTCTTTCCTATCCCTCCAATGCACTCACAGGACATGCCCCCTCTCTTCTACCCCCTCCTACAGCCACTTCACTTCTTGAAACCTCCCCTCCTCCTCACACCTCTCCTTTAACCTTGTGCTGGCATTCTGACTGTGCTCTGGGTCTCTTTGGGTTTCCCTGGAGTCAGGACCATCCCTATCTCTTTTTAGAAGATGTTATTTTATTTTTAGCCTATGTGTACTTGTGTGTGTGTATGTGTGTGTGTGTGTGTGTGTGTGTGCTGAAGGGTGTTTGATCCTGTGGAGCTGAAGTTGCAGGTGCTTGTAAGCTACCATGTGGGTGCTGGGAACTGAACACTGGTCCTGAGAAAGAGCAGCAAACGCTGTTAATTGCTCCAGCCCCGCATTTCTTCTTTATTGAACGTGGTGAGGTCTAGGCACATGCTATATGTTGCCCACCCTCTGCCTTAGGAAGGGTCCCACACAGTAAGCTCCACTGTGCATAGACTCAAATTAAACAGGACCTTCCTGCTAACACCTCGTTCCTGAGTTCAACTCCCCTTTCACACCCGTGAAGTTCATGGCCACCCCCAGGCAGATCTCCCTGCCTATGCCTTTGACTCCCTTAACCAATGCAATATACAGAAAGCTAGTTTGTCCCTCCTCCATGTGGCCTCAGCATGGTCTTGGTTCTTTTTAGTAGCAGCTCATGCCTGTACACTAGACTCTGCTTCTGTTCAGTCAGGACTCCTTTGCCTGTGAGCGCCACTGCCCATCCCCACGGCTTGTGTGGAAGCTCCTGGTTTCTCTGGTTCCAGTTCTCTCTCCTCACAACCCACTGCTATAGAAGTTCCACCCTTGGTCCCAGACTCCTCAGGGATGTCCCTAAATCACATGTGCCAGGCAGTGGGAGCCAAACTCAGTCAGTGCCTCAAAGACGCTATTCTTCAGACTCCTGGGAAGGTGAGAGCTGCTAGTGTCTGCAGCCAAGGGGCAGGCCAGGCAAGCTGCAACTGTCAATTTCTCAAACCAGTAAGAACCCTCATTTTTGAACTAGGAAGACTGAAGCTACATTACAGCCACTGGGGCATAAGCCCAGTGGCAATGCATGGAGGCTGGGCAAGAATGCCCCTTACTTGCTTTCCCCAGCCAAGCCATCTAGGATGACACTCTATAGCAGAGCCACCACATCTGCTCACCCTGCTTCCCTTCAGACTGCTTATATAGAGCAATGTGGCTGCCTGCTTGGTTTAGGCCACAGAATTGGATTTTGCTTTGCAGTAGGCTGACCTGTGTCCTACCTGCTCTTAGCAATGATCTGACTGTGTGCCTACAGACAGACACCAAGTAGGTCACTATGGTTATACTTTGTTTTGTGATGGCTACCAATGAGTTGCGTAATGGCTCTGCTTCTTGGTTATTGATTTGATACACCTGGGAAGGAGCCTCAACTGAGGAACTGCCGCTATCAGATTGGCCCATGAGCATGTCTGTGGGGGAATTTTCTTAATTGCTAGTTGATGAGCAGGACTCAGTCCACTGTGGACTGTACCAGTCCTGAGCTGTAGGAGATGCTAGCATTCTACAGATGCAGGTAGCAAGCCAATTAGCACAATTCCTCCATAATCTCTGCTCCAAATTCCTACGCTGACTTCCCTCAATGATGGACTATAGCTTGCAACATGAAACAAATCTTTCCTCCCCAACTTGTCTTTGACCATGGTGTTTAGTATAGCAACAGAAATCAAACTAGGATAAGCGGAGTGGGAACCTTTTGTTCTTCGAGGCTAGAAATTATTGACTAGAAAGCCGGTGTATCAGTATGCACCTATTATTTTAGCACCTGGGAGGCTGAGGCAGGAGCAGGTGGCAAGTTTGTAGCCAGTGTGAGTTACAAAGCAAGTTGGGGGAGGTGGGGGTGGGTATGTAGACGCCAAAGACTCGGGGTTCCAGGTGCTCAAGATGAAGGCTCTCTTGCTCTGGGTTTTAACCCGCCTCAGCCCAGCTCTGGGAAGCCGGGATAACCTTGCTCATGTCAAGAGCTTTCAGGCCAGGACCTGGCTTCTTGAGGCTTCAGAGTGTCTAGGCTCTCCACTTGTTACACTTTGGTGTCTCTTGCCGGTCTGGACTAGCATCCCACCGGCCTCAATAGTAAGGGTCCACAGCCTCTAAGCACACTCAAGAAGATAGCTGGAAGGCAGACTTAGATATCCAGAAAGGGGCGTGGCAAGGCAGCCAGCACCAATCAGAAGCAACGCTTCATGCAAATGAGCTGCGGTCGCACCAACCCCACACAGTCCTTCATTCCCAGTCCAACAAGAGGAAGGCTCCTCTCTGGTGTGAGTACAAGTGGTTGGTTACAGGGTCATCTAGAGTTCAGAGAGGCTAGTAGTGGGCACTACGTCTCTTGCAAGCTGTTTGAAACCACTGTGTGGGTGGAATGTGACTCCGGAACCAGCACCATGCTTCTGAAGCCAGCAGCTGATCACAGCTCAGTTCCCCAAGGCGTCCAGGGAGTTCAAAGCAGCCGGCTGCTCTGAGGGCAACTGGCAATTTGCCTGGCTGGCAGTCCACCACGTAAGGCAGCCTTGCACCAGGGAAAGGTGTGACAGCTGTCAAGTGGGGAGTCTAATTACTCCAGCTCCGAACAACTCAGTTTATTTAAAAGGAAAACAACATGAAAAAGGACTGCTTATCATTATCATTAACATTAAAATTATTACTAGTATTTCACAGTGCTCTGCTCTTAACTAAAACCTCTGCTCTCTTGGGGGAGATTTGGGTCATTTTACCTGTTTCATAATCTTCCAGATTCTTCTCCTATCACAAATAATTGCAGGGTCACAGGACTATGTCTCCTTCTGCCTTCTCAGTACCTAGAACAGGACAAAGACTTCTCTTCCAGCCACTGAAAGCATTGAGGACAGTTTCCCAGACTCCACTCTGTTACAACACAGGCTCGAACCCCCACTTACCATGAACCATTATGTACCAGGGGCTTTCCCATCAGCCTGTTGTGCAAGGTCCAGTGGCAATCTGGAGTAGCAGAAACCCATCCTAAGTGGCAGCACTGAGAGGTTGCTTGAGGGAAGCTGCAGCAACCCTAAGCCCTCTTTGTCTTGCTGTGCTCTACCTCAGCCTCCCATGCAGTGCAGGGGTGAGAATACAGGACTCAGGTGAGGATCCTGGGAGCCCATGCTGACTTACATCTGCACCCCTCCTCTCCCCAAGATGGCTCACAGCCGAACTGGATGGAATAACCAGGCTGTTGGTCATGTGCTGACAAGGGGAAGAACATGTCCATCCATTCATCCTCGGCCATGGTGGACATTGTTTGTTCTTTCTTCAATGCCACCAATATGACCATAAACTCCTCTGTCCCTGCAATGTCCCTTGTATCTGTGGTGGCATTGATTGTTTAATGATGAAGAGAAATTACGCTAACATAGCTGGAAATCAATGTCTCATTTCCCCAGGGCCTGTTTGTCCTCAGAAGGTACATGCGGTCACAGGCAAAGGGCAGAGGTCACAAGCTGGTCAGATGGGATGTCCATCCTCTCATCAGATGTGTGAATGAATGCTCAATGACTCAATGGCAGCCAGCTCTCACCGGACAGGACAGATTGGCAGGCCTACCCCAGACCCCCAGATTAGTGGTCTCCACATTTTGAGACTCAAAGCTTCACACCACATGGCATAGGGTCTCTCTGCTATATAACCCACCTGCCAGCTGCTTCCAGATCTCCAGGGGCTCCTGGGAAACCCTAGCCCACGCAGCATCCAGCTATTTTAGTGGGGTCAATAGGAAAAGTCCCCTTCTAGAAGGTTCTCACCTTACGCTGTGCATGGGTGAACCAGGAAGGTCTTCCTACGGTTCTCACCTTACGCTGTGCACCGGTGAACCAGGAAGGTCTTCCTGCGGCTGAGGTGCTAAGGTGGCAAACCTAACAGTAGAACTCCATGGCAGAAACCCTAAGTATCCCAGGGAATTGGGGAGGCAGAGGAAGGGGCCTAAGTCCATCCCCTGCCTGGAGAAGACTCCTTAGATGGCAAAGTCACTGTGCAGGGAGGAAACCACCCAGCCACTTTCTCGGGGAAGGCCAACAGAATGAATGATGTTAGCCTCACTCAGCACACAAAAGTGCCCAGCAAAGGTCTCAAATGGCAATGACTTGCTGGCCTGAGACACTCTGGACAGGTGACATCAGAGTATGTGCTGAAGAGAGCAAAGTCCACCAACGGATCTGGAAGAAGCATAGCCCCAGAATCACCCCCATGTCCCAGGCCAGTGGAGGAATACAGGGCCAAAGAATGGTTGAGTTCTTTTTTTCTCTTTTTATTGGCAAAGTAAATATATTTTTTATGAAGGACCAAAGAAAATATACATAATTGTAACATATGTACACCAACTTTATAGAATTTTTTAAATTTCAAATTTACACAAATGTCAACGTGTTATTAAAAGATATTTTATGTAGATGCGTACCTATGTACAGCTTATTTACATACATTCATAGGATGTGAAATAGACCTGTCAAAACAAGCTAGTTCAATTGGTACTAATTTCTAGACCTGATGAGGAATGCGAATCTAAGTCAGACTGGGAGGCGTTAGCTAGTTGCTTTGCATCCACCAGACCTGTTCCCTTCTCCTCTCACCACAACCAGGAGGCTGCTGTCCGGAGGAGGGTGAGTCAGGCTGGGTAGGGATGGATATGGCTCCATTTGTCTTGCATTTAAGCACATGTGTCACAGCCTAGAGCGAGGGTGGCCATCCTCCTGGACCCTCGAAGGTCTGTGGCATATGGCGGTCCTCACACCACAGCCTTACACTTTTGACCTACTTCCTTTTTCCAAGCATGGCTTCCTCTGAGAGCTTCTATTTTGATACAGCCAAAACACTTCTTCCCCAGCAATAATGTTGGCTATGGCCCAGGTAGGGAGCCCAATGAGAGGAGGGCAAGGGCCCCCCAAACACTGCTTCCAGCTGGCAGGAAGGCACAAAGGCACAAGGGCACAGGCCTGCCTGGGCCACCTGGGCCACTGGGGAACCAGTCCCCAGGGACCTTAGGGACTCTAGGTCCTCCCCAGAAAGGCAGCCATGGTGGCTCTGGGTCATACCTCCTAGGATTCAGAAGGGGTGGGGTGGGGGTTGGTAATATTGTCACATCCTTCTGAAAAGAGGCAATAAGTTATTGCATTTAAAAACAAAACGTGGAGCTGGGGGAGGGGAGGGCGGCCACTGCGCTCAGTTGATGGCGCGTACTGCGCGGCTGCTTCGTGGGAAGCGATGCACCTTGATGTGTTTGGAGAGGTGGTCACTCCGCGCAAATTTCTTCTCGCACACGGGACACTGGTACGGCTTCACACCCGAGTGAGATCGCCGGTGCCGTGACAACTCATCTGAGCGGGAAAACCTGTAGGACATGGTGGTCAGCCAGGCCATCATGGGCACTGCCACAAGTGACTTCAAAGTCAGTGGAGGTGGTGGGGTGGGAGGGACGGGTTGGTGGGGCAAGCGATGGGAGGGCACTGTGGCCCAGGCAAAGCCAGGCTGGATCCTAAGCTTGGCTTAGACCAAATCTATAGCCACCCAAGGAGTTCTTGGCAAGCCCCAGCGTCCCTGAGACCTCCTTGAGGGCAAGAGGCACACAGGTTTGCTCTCCTGGCCAGGGCCTACTACCACATATCTGACTGTTCCATATGGGAAGGGACCTAAGGCTGTTAGCCACCTGGGACCGGCTCTCCCATAGTCACTCAGCTGTCAAGTCCTTGGGCACTGGCTCGCTCCTGTACTAGCAACAGCAGGTCAGCAGTGTTTGGTCCACCAGCCCCACCTTCCGCTGGAAGACATATCCCTGTGAAGACCAGCCAGAGGTGACATAGGCCCAGCAATGAAGGCAGACTCCTCAGACCACAGGAGTGCCTGGCTTCTCTGCTTCTGTTGGCAACAGGGAAGGACCTTAGACTTGTGCCTGCCAGGCTCTGGCACTCTGCAGATCTGGACATACAGCCTTCTGAGTTGCCCCCAAATATACCTGCATGGTATTCCTAAGCACTTAAACAGCTTCCAGGCACATCTATCTCTCAGCCACTGCAGACCCAGGAACAGATATCCACAGGACAGGCAGGAACCAGGGCCAGACTTAAGATGCCCTGGCTGCTTTCCAATAACTTCCAGGACCTGAGATTCACTCCATTTGGCTTCTGTTCAGCAACAGGAACTCAGGACCTCACTATCCCACCACTACTTATTTGGTTCCTCTGTGCCTCACCTATTTGGACTTTGCTCTATTCATCTCCTCTATCCCCTCCTCACCAGAGTTTAGCCCAAATGTCACCTCCTCAGGAGCCTGCATCCTTGACTCTCACAGCATTGCCCACCATTTGATTATCTTTCCTTTTGTGGGTGCTGGGGATCGAAGCTTGAACATGCTAGACCAGCATTGCACCACTGAGCTACACCTTCAGCCCCACAGCATTTAAAAACCAGTCTCAGCATCCTGATGCTCAGCTGTCCCTAGACAGTGTTAGCTCCAGGAAGGAGGGCACACTCCCAGTTCTCTGTGCTCAGGAGAGGAACTTAAGCAGAGGGGCCTCAGCTGGCACCTCAGGTTGAGACAGGATTGTCACACACTGTTCACTGCATACATGCCCAGGAACACTCAGGAGCCCCAAACCTGGCACCCCGCTTCTAGACAGGGGCCACTTGGTGATGCAGGTTAGGTGGGCAGCAGATGCGCCACACTCAGTTGTCGAGGGCTATGGCCATCTCAGCTCTGATTCTGTAGTGGGCCACACTGACCTCAGCCTGGGAAACATGAGAAGAACAGTGGTACCGAGAGCAGGCAGGCAGGGACACCAAGGACTTCAGTCTCCTGTGCTGCTGGCCCACAACCCTGTCCTAGGCACCAGAGGACCTGGTACAGAGCTGTGAACTGAGAACACCTGAGACTAGGACAAGACCTTCTCCCCTGGCCTGGTAGTGCTGTTATCAGGACCTTGTGCCATAGTTGCCCGCCTCAAGCAGGAACTGGACACACACCTACACTCAAGGAAGAACAGGCTTCACAATCCCCACCCCAATGGTTCTGAGCATCCTGGGCCTGAGTTTCCTCTCTTACTTCCTGCCCGCCTTCCAGGGAATGGGTAAGAGTCCTCTTGTTATAGGACACCCTAAGAGGGACAGGCAGCTGAGAGGTAGCCATGCCAGAGAACAAGCTGTCCTCATTCCAGAACCCCTCTCTGCTGCCATAGTTTCTTGGTACCTGACAAGACTGTCCTTGTAACTGGGCTGAAGATGGGCCCTGCCTCACTGGGTCAAATCCTTTGATAACAGCCAAAGGAGAAGCCTGCAGCAACACTGGAGCAAGATATGAGAAATCTCGGCTAGGCAGGACACAGGCCTGGGATTGGTTTGGGTAGGTGACAAGCTTGCTAAACCCCAGTTTCCCTGCCTGGAGACAGAAACAACGACAGACCTATCTCAGAGGACCATGGCAGTGAGGCTCCAGATGTGGCAATTTAAGAACTGTAAGCTCCTACTGAAGGCACGGGGTAGAGCATGAGGCCTGACGGATACACGGCAAAGACCTGGTGCCTGGCATCTGTGGGGAGGCTCAGGACAACTGCTATTGGGTCACAGAGCAAAGCAAGCACAGGGGCCACCAGTAATGCCAGCATGGGAGCCGTGAGAGACACCAGTTGCCATCTGTCAGAAAGTCATTGTCAACAGCCAAATCTCAGAAGCTGCGGGCCCTGAGGATGTGTGTGTGGCATACAACCTGCAGATAGTACATGGAGCGTCTGATAACCACAAGGCCAGAGGGCACATCCCTGCTTACAGGCAGCAGTAAAGATAGCTAAAAACGCTGGCCTGAAACCAGACCACTAGGTTTGAATCCTGTGCCCAGCTCTTCCAACAGTGGCTTTGGAGTCCACTATCTCCCTCTGGGCCTCCTGTGTCCACCATGGACATGCCACACAGGCTGCTGACAGCTATTAATATTCACTTTAGTTATGGCCCAGCGAGATTCTTTCTGGAAGGAGCGGCTTGGCCACTCTGGAACAGGATGTTCCACTGCAGGGAACAAAGGAGGCCTATGTCTGTGAGCGAGAGAGGAAACTTCTAGGAAGACGGCAAACAGCCACTTCCCAGATGGTTAGACCAGACCAGGCAGGCTGGCTTTAGCTCTCCCTGCATGCAAAACTATGACCCAACAGGGAGAGAGAGGGAATCTTGGTTGTGCAAAAGCAGAAGGCAGTGGGCTTTGGACTGGGACAGGTGCCACCTCAGCTGTGGAGCAGTCCCCTGGGATGAGGAGTGGGGGCAGGGCAGGGGCTCGGGCAAATTTAGGAACTCAGGGCCCAGCGCCAGCACCAGAGCCAGATGGGAAGCACAGAACATGCTGGACCAGCCAGGCCCAGCTGCAGGTGGAGGAGGGGCCTCTTCTCCTTAGAGACTCTCCCAGGGAGGTGTGCGGAGTGCAGAGAAGTACTGAGTCTAGCATGAGGGAGGGAGTGAACAGCTGTTAAACTCCTTCCTCTCTCTGGAAGCACTTTTCCTCCCCGCCCTGAGAGGATTTCTCTGTGTAGCCCTGGATGTCAAGCCCATTCTGTACCAGGCTGGCCTTGAACTCAGAGATCCTCCTGCCTCTGCCTTTGAGTGCTGGGATTAAAGGCGTGTGCCACCCCCCACCCAGCAACTCTGCTACTTTTAAGCTGCATGGCCACAGAGAATGTGCTTAACTGCTGTTTCCTCCTCTGGGCCCACTTCACAGTCTAATTTTAAGAGTTAAAGGAACTAACTAACATACGTCATGCTCAGAGTGGTGCCCCGTCAGGGCTGTTACCACCATACTTGCTGCTGCTATCTCCTTTCCCACAGCCAGGAGCACCACAGAAAAAAGCACAGCCCAGGGGCTGACGATGTGGCCCATTTGGCAAAGTGCTTGCTGTGCAAACATGAGGAAGGACCCAAGTTTAGATCTCTGGCACTCACACAAAAACTGGACATAGTAGGGTCTCCCTGGAATGTGCAGTGCTGGTAGGGGAGGGCCCGGCTAAAGCTCACTGGCCAGCCAGCCTACATTCCATGAGCTCTAGGTTCAGTGAGAGATCCTATCTCAAAAGGCAAGGTGGAGAGCAACTGAGGAAGGAATCGCTGCCCATTCCACAGCCTCTAGGTGGAAGAGTGGCCACACGCAGGGAATTGCAAACCTTCTATGCACAACTCCAAGACTTCTGATACCCAAGAAGATCTCAAGGATCGCACACACTCACATGACCAGCCCTTTCTTGAGGCAGAAGCTGTACAGGGACCTTGACAGACACACCACGTCCCTAGTCTTGCTGAGTGGGCTCTGCCTAAACAGTGAATCCAGTGCAAGGTTCAGGGTCAGAGCTAAGGCTGCCCCTGGACACCTTGTGCTTCCTGGGGCAGCAGTGTGGCGGGCAATGGCCTGTCCCTAGCCCTCATCCATGACCACATCTCATAGCCTGCAGCTCCTGCCTGGCCCCTTGCCCTCTGGAGACGCCACTTAAATGGGCAGTGTCGTTCAGAGTGCAGGGCAAGCAAGCCTTGGAGTCAGGACTCTCGGGTGAAGGCTATTCAGTGGATTGCCTGCGAGTGTGAACACCTGCTAGTGTCCCAGGAAGGACACCTTTGAGGTTCCTCTTCAGAGTTTGACTGTGGTAAAGTGGAAGTTCACTTCATGAAAAGAGGGCACAGTGAGTCCCCCACACTAGCTCAGGACTCCAGGAAACAAAAAAGGCCAGGCAGGAAACCACAATCCAGGGTGGGCTCAGGACCCCTGTCCCACTGCCTCCTCCAAACAGGGTCCATTGCTCTCCCCTTCCTCAGTAAACACCCCTCCACCAGGCCTCTCTGTCTGGGCTCCTCTTGCTCTACAACCCACCCACTTACTACCCAACAGCCCTGCACTGGATCTACTCACTAAAACATGTGGCTCAGAGAGGTGGAGACAGCAGGTCTAGGGAGCCCAGCCTTTGAAAAGTTGTGAGAATACAGTGGTGCCTCTCAGGAAGGGCCTCCACAACCCAAGACACTGCCCGGGGGTGGGGGTGGAGGTGAGGGGTCCTTTTCTAGTCAATTTGGAGTCAGAAGGAAGTTCTGCCATTGTCATCCCTCCAAGTTTGGTCTCAGCAGCGCAGCACTTGCCCTGGGGCTAGCACCACCAACTGGGGAGCCAAAGGCTGACTCACAACACCACCTCTGTGACCTAGTGTGAGCCCACACATAGCAGACATCTGTTCAGGTGGTCTAGCTCTGTCAGTCCTTAGCACACAGATACACCACATCAGACTGACAGACAGGCACACACATACACCAACACTGCTAACACTGCTGGCACACACCCTAGCTACCAAGGCCAGAGCACCCTCTACCTGGCCATATTACCCTAAATATGCAGGCCACCAGCCTCCTGAAGATAATGAACAGCATTCAGAGGCCAGGCCAGGGTAACTGCAGGGGTCCATGGTCCCTGGTCCCACGTCTAGCCATCTGAGGCCCCTTGCCCTGAAGAGCTGGGCACCCTATTGTCTGGAACATAAGTCTGAGGTACTCTGCCACCTTTGACTCCGTTATCACAGCCATCTGTCCTTCCTTCTGGTTGTTCTCTACGGCTTTCTAGACACACCTCCAGTTCCTAGCCTACACTTGTGAGCAGTTTTCATCCCCTGGCTGGAGGGAAGCGCCATTTTCTAGTTCAAGTCTTGGGGCTCACATTCCACTCAGAGTGCTGTGGCCTGGGTGGTTCTCAGCCAATCAGTTTCTTCTATGTACCTGACCAAAACTGCCATAGGTGTGATGGTGGTACTTACCTGGAGGTGCTGTAAGGCCTGCATGGGCCTCTGGCTTGTACCCATGTGCCACCAAGCGCACCTGCCCCTTAGCTGAGCTTCCTTCCCCTTCAGCCCTGCCTCTCATCTTCCTTCCATCCCAGCCTGAGAGACCCCACATAGCACAAGCCTCAGCAAGACTTACCTGGTCTTTAAAGAGACCAGAGACCAGGTGGCTTCCAGTTTTAGTTCCCAAGTGGGACAAAAACTGTGCCATCTCTGATCCTGTCCCCTGCCCATTCCTTGCTCCTTTCCTAACCCACCTCGTCTAATGAGAAAGGGGCCTTGTCACACACTCAGGTGAGCAGAGATGAGCCTACTCGCTTGCACCCAGCCTGTCCAAAAATACTGACCTCCAGCCGCAGCCCGGCCAGGTGCAGGCGAAGGGCTTCTCGCCTGTGTGCCGGCGCAGGTGGGCCTTGAGGTGGCTGCTCTTGGTGTACATCTTGCTGCAGCCTGGGAAAGTGCATTTGTGCATTTTGAGAAGTTCTGCTGCTGGGTTCTTGGGGAACTTCTGGCCCACCAGGAGGCCAGCAGGGCCAGGCCCTAGGGATCCTGAGCCAATAGGTTTGGCGGCAATGGGCACAGGCGCGATTCGCACAAACTTTGAGGGCAGGTTCAAGTTGGAGGATGGTACCACTTGAGGCAGGAGTGCAAAGGTCTGCCCCTGGATGTTGACCAGAAGCTGGGCGACCTTGACGCTCTCTGGGGCCTGCCCTGGGGAGGCTGGCCCTGCACCTGCCTCCTGCTTCACAGCAACAGGCTGGATCTGCAGTAGCACCGGCATGGGGCCATCATGTGCTGGCCCCTCACCTGCACCTTGGGCACCACCCCCACTGGCGCCACCTGGTGGTGGGGTACAGCGCTCTTTCCCAGCAGACTCTGGATGGAGGTGGCTCCGGTGTGACCCAGCTGAGAGCTGGCTACAGGCCTCCAGGTCCCTGCTGCCATTCTCTGGGGCCTCCTTGACCTCAGCCTCCATGTTCTCTTCCAGGAATTCTTCAATCTCCTCCAGGGTAGGCTGGAAGGGCCTGGAGACATCATCAGGGTCCCCTGACAGAAATTCAGGGAAGCAGAAATGTTCCTCCTTCACAGGCACAGAGGTTCTCCTCCATGATCCCCAGGTCACAGGGCCACTGCTATCTCCAATGCCACCACTGCCACCACCACTGCCCAGTGTAGCCCGGGACAGGAGGAAATCCAAGATGCTGCCCTGGGCTTCAGGGCCCGGACCTGCACTGTAGCAGGAACAGAAGACTTGCGAGTCAGGGCTGGCACACGAGCAGGGGCTGGAGACATCGCTGTCATCCTCAGAGATGGGCGAGGGCAACATGTGGTATGGCTGCCGGCTGGCCAGCCTATCCCCCAGGTAACCCACTGGGCATTTCGGTGACGAGAAGGTCTCGTCCACTGGAAGCATGTGGTCCACCATGCTGGCCTGGCCGAGCCTGTGGTGACTGCAGAGAGGGAACAAGGGAGGCCAGGTTAGAAGGACTGCATGCTTACCAGTGCCTTGCAGCCCCCACCCTCGGCTGCCTGCCCAAGGCCTCCCGTGGCCAAATGTCCAGATCCTGCTTCCATCCCAAGGGAGAATGGGGCCGGCGAGTATGTTTTCAAAAGTTGCATCACCCTATTTGCAAAAGAGCACTGCCTCTCCAGGCCCGTTGCACAACCCAGGGCACTTCTGGTTTCAAACATTTTCCAGAATGATCCTAGAAAAGAATAAGACAAGGAATGCTCCTGTCTGTGAAGAGCTGAGGCTTCGGGGAGAGGGGACCAGAGAGCGGAGGCCCTGAAAGTCGCCAGACCCTGGACTCTGTTCCCTACCTTGAGTCAGAGAAGGGGTGAAAAAGAAAAAGGCCATTTGCATTCTAAGCCCGTGCTATTGGGGCTTCTGTAAGGTTTCCAGATTGAGCAAACAACAACACAGGCTGCTTGTTAGATGTTCACTTCATACGTTCAAAAATGAACGTCTGTGAATGCAAGCATGGTGTCCCCAGGATTGGATGGGATACACATCTGTCTGGGCTGCCCGTGCTTTAACCTGGTAGCTATACTTTAGAACAAGATTCAAGACCATTAAGCTCCTACCTGCCTACAAGATGTTTCTCCCACAGTCTAGTTCTCAGACCTTTGTCAAGAGAGTCACGGTTCTCTAGGACTGGGAGAGGTGGCGCTTTCTTGAGCACAAAGTTCCTTCCATGGTGCCTAACACCTTCCTGCCATAAGGAGCAAGGTCCAGCCCCTGGCTCTGAGTCCACAGAAAGTCTGAGAGTCCAGGCATGGGGAACTTCCTCGGACCTCACAGCCTTTGGGAAGGATGGGGGATGGCATTTGCCCTTGGCAATGCGTGAGAGCAGAGCCTCCTGTTCTGTCCCCCACCCCAGCTCTCCTGTCTGGGACACTCACCGACTTGGGAAGGCTCAGCCGATGCCTGTGTCCCTTCTTGGCAGCACACTGTCCTGGATCCCCAACACTCAGCACCACACCAGCTATCCAAGAGGGGCTCAGAGAGTGGGGATAGGAAGGAGAAGGGAAAGCCGTGTCCTCTGAAGCCAAAGGCCATACTAGGTCTGGTGTCCGAGAAGAGTCAACAGTCTCTGGCTGTGACAGGGTCACCTCTCTGGACCTTTGTCCCGCCCAGTGACCATGGCTGCCAGTGTGATTATCAAGCTGATGGGGAGGATGCTAAGGCTGCATCCTGTCCACCTGATGTCAGGTCCACTCCACAGCCTGGCACCTGATACCTGTCCAGCCGCTGAGAGGACAGTCATCCCGCTATCCCTTGCCTCAGTTTCCCCAACTGTTCTATGACTCAGTGCTCTCTAAGTTTCTCTCTTGCCATAGAGAATGGAGGCAAGATCTGAGCCCAAAGGTAATCTTGCCAAGAGACAATCTGAGTTTAAATACTCAGCTAAGGATTTAAAACTGCAAATGTATTTTAAAATACACACTTTGTCAAAGCAGGGTCTGGGACAGAATAAAGCACCAGACGATGTGGAGGTAAAGCAGCAGGGCAGAGCCTTCCCACTCCATTCTCCCAACCCCATCTCATCCGCCCTACAGCTATCAGCTGTGTGACCTCAGGCAAGTGGCACAACTTCTCTGTGTACACATCTGGGTGCTGCCAGTGTGACCTGGCTCCTAGGGTATATGCACACTCAAGGAGCTCATGTAAACTTAGCACTTACTAGGGTCTGAACGGTCACACAAAGGCAGGGCACATGATGTTCCAGGACCCAGAACAGGACCCCCTAAGATCTCCTGAAATGAGATGTGACCAGAGCTGGACACACTACAACACGGAGTGAGCAATCACACTCTTTCAAAGGGGATTGTGGTATCGGGGCTTCATTTTTAAAATGACAGAAACCGAGGTCTGATATGGAAGTGAACAGCAGTGTTGGGTGGGCATCGTGGCTCATGCCTGTAATCTTGGCACTCAGGAAGCTGAGGCCAGAGAATCATACATTCAAAGGCACTCACGTGAAATCCCACTGAAACATGGAAGGAGGGAGAGGGAAAACAGGTACAGGCTGGCAAAATAGGAAGGAACTCCTCCCCACAAAAGGTTTCAGACTCCTCCAGGGCTCAGAGCACTAGGACCCTTCCTACCCCCAAACTGCCCCTCCAACTGCTCCAGGCCTGGGTCACCGGCACTAATGAGCCTGGGCTTTGGCTCCAATGTCCCCCTCTGTGGAAGTCCTGCCTCTCTTAGCATTCCAGATGGGAGCTCATTATTTAAGCCTCAACTCAGAAGACACTCCCACCTTGGACAAACTACCCAGGATTATATTCTTCACAGCCAGGTATCACTGTGAAAACTGTCTTGTATGCTCTGCTGCCCCATCAAAATAGAAGCAGTTCTAACTGTTCACTACAGTCACTAAAGTCAAAGACAGACCTAGCCCTGGCTGAATGATTCCAGAGTAAATGCAGGAGTGGAGTGGCCCTAACCAGTAAACAGATCTTAAAACCGTGCTGAGCAACCCTGGGGACACTGAGGTACTGAAGGCCCAGGGGATCCAGGACTTCCTGGACCCAGGGCTGGAAAGCCTGAGTGCCAGCGCTCAAGCTAGTCCCTGAAAAACAGCAGCACGTGGCGCCGCCAGAGGCGCAGGCTGCGTGCAGGGGGAGGGGGGCACCCTGTTCTGGGCACCGTCCCCGGCAGGCCGCTGGACTCCGCCCCCTCTCTTAGCCGGCCAGGCCTGCTGTTTATCCTCCCGGGGACACAGCGGCTGTAGGAACAACATGTAATTGATAACAAGCCGAGAGCCGGCCAAGGGCTAGCCATTGGGTCAGCGTGCAAATCACGGGGGTGGCGAATGGGGGCCGGTCTTCAAAATAAGAGTCTCCTCCCTGAGGAGTCCGAAGGCCCCAAAGTTACTGTTATTCTGGCACCTGTAGGGCGACGGGGGCTCCCCACGGTCGGGGGGAAATATCGAAAGAACTCAAACATTGGGGATTTCACCTTCCCATACCATGGTAGCAAATCGCTCCTGTGCCCTCCAGGCGAGAATGTTTCCGAGGGGGTGACCTGCCCCCTGAGGCTGCTACCCTCAGCCGTCCCTCCGGTAATGTTTGGTCAAAGGGGCCTGAGGACTCTGCGTGGGGAAACAGAACATAAGCGCACGCTGCGGGTACGCGCAAATGGGTGTGAGTTTGTGTCGTGTGACTGCGTGTGCTGGGCGCAGTGCAGCCGTGCGGGTGTCCGCCAGGTGCCCGCGCGTGGGTGCCCACCCGTGGGTGTGAAGTACGTGGGAAGGAGGTGGCTCGGACTCTGGCGCACAGCTTCGGAGAGTATCTTACCCTCCGCCCGGTGACCCCCTTTGCGTCCCCTCTTAGGCCTCCGCTGCAGTGACCGACAGTAACCTCTCTGTCCCTTGGTCGCCAGGCCCCGCCATATGGGAGCGCAGGTCCAGGAGTGCCACGGGCGCGCGTGGGCTCCGCGGGCAGGAGCTGCGCACACCGGATTTGCCCTTTGCAGGCCCAGCGCGCTCACGGGGTTCCCCGCATTTCCGGGGTCCCCGCATTCCCGGGCCCCCGCGCGTGGTTCGGACAGTGCGCGCCAGGGGACGGCCCGTGATCCCCCGGAGAGGACCCACGCGGCCGCGGTCCATCGCGCGTCTCCCACCTGGACTCGGCGTCGCCTGGCGCGGCCTCGCGCGTGCGGCCCGGTTCCGTATGCGGCCGCGCGTCCAGCGCTCCTGGCCGCAGCCCGCACTCCCTGCGGCCGAGCTGGGCGCTCGCCGCTCGCCGCTCTCCCCGCTCTCAGGCCGCTCACGTGACGCCGCGGGCGCCGCGAAGGCTCGCAGGAGGCTCGGCCTCGGGCGCGCGCCCCATTGGCTAGCGCCGCGCGTCACGCGCCCCGCCCCGCCTCGGCCGCACCCTCCCGCTACCCACGCGCTCTCCGGCCTCTTCGTGGACTTGCACTGGGTCCTCCGGTGCGCACGTGAGACGGAATCCAGAACCCACCGGAAGCCCTCAGAGTCCCGAAGCGCAGAACCACGTGGGACCTCGGGAGCGGAATCGTCCCCGCAGCCCCCTCCGCATTCCCAACAAGGCCCGATCTAGTAGGGACCGTGTCTAAAGGGACCAATTGTAAAAATACATCTGGTCTTTCCTCCAGCGGTCATGTTTACTCACCGGAATGAGCGTTCACTGCGCTACCTTCGACCTCTGCGACTGACTGCGGAGGTTTGCTGACCACACTACCTTAAGCCAGTGACACTGCAGGGACCTCCCCAAAGATTGCAGGGTGCTCCTGATCTGCAGAGGGAGTTCCAGATTTCAGTCCCAAACCCTCGTGGACAGCTTTTGCACCGGTTTAATAAGGAAAGTGAAGCCAGAGAAAACACGTGAGCAAAGAGTGCTGGGTACCCTGCTGTGCACTTTAGCCTACACTGCCTGGCTTCCTAGCTAGCAGGAAAAAACCCCGTTGAGAGAGAGAGCATGAGCCTTCTTAGCCTCGCAGATAGAGAGCCAGGCACAGCCTGGTCTATCTGTCTGTCTTTCCCCTGCTTCTTAACATCCAGGATATTTGGACAGACCTTCCTTCCTGGCACTTCCTACCAAGGAGGAGGGCCAGCCTTTCCCCCTGCACCTCCCAGCTGTCCCTGTTGGGGCCAGGATTTGTAGCCAGATCCCTTAAATAAGGATCTGAGGATTCTCCAGGTGAGTGCCCATGACCCAGCAGTTAAACTGAGCCTTAGCCTGAAGGAGTCTGTGCTTAGCACAAGATGGTCATAGTCGCGCGTGGTATGAGTCTTCGGTGGGCCGGTATTCTGCCGCTAGGGCTAGCAAGCAGAGCAGGTGGAGTTGGCTAGTCCATAAAGTTGATTGATCCTATCTTGTCAAGGCAGGGCAGGGTCAGGCTGGGCCAGCACACTTCTCCACAGCCCTGGGCTCTGCATTCCTTATAGTCTCTGTATAATGTCTCCCACCCCCTGGGGAGAAGTGCAACCAAAGGTCAGAAACTTGAAAGCCACGGGTGTAGCTGAGCGGCCTCAGGTTGTAGCTGAGCGGCCTCAGTCCACAGGGAAGATGCTCCAGCTATCTAGAAGCCCATGGCCAACCTAGGGCATCCTGCCTAAACCTGAGTCATATTAGGCATCCTTGCTTCAGAACCCTCCAGGGCTGCCAGCTGACTCATAGGAAGTATATCTAACTCCATTTTCTCAGGCTCCCTCAGTCTCTTTTGGGTCCCTTTTGTTCCATGACCTCTTTTCCTTGCTCAGGACCTTTGCACATGCTGTTCCCTTGTCTGGGTGTGGTTCCCTTCCCAACATTCACATGGCTCCCTCCTTTGATGAAGTGGCACCTTTAAGGGAGCCTTCATTTGTCCCCTTCCCCCTGCTTCACCGCCGCCCCCATTTTCTGTTTTTGTTGTTTTTATTTATTTTTTTTTTGAGACAGGATTTCTTTGTATAACCCTGGCTGTCCTGGAACTCACTCGGTAGACCAGGCTGGCCTCGAACTCAGAAATCTGCCTGCCTCTGCCTCCCAAGTGCTGGGATTAAAGGCATGTGCCACCACTGCCCGGCCCCCATTTTCCATTTTAACAATTCTGGCTACTTACTATTTTCTAATTTATTAAAAGTTTTTATTTCCAGGACAGCCAGGGCTACACAGAGAAACGCTGTCTCGAAAACTACCCCCCCCAAAAATTATTTTATTCTGTAAACTCTTGTCTCCTACAGAGAATGTAAGCAAGTGACATAGACATAAATTTCTATGTATTCCCAGCCCAGGACTAGAATTTGTATCCCTGGCACCATGTAAAGGCCAGGTAGGTCTCAAAGCTGTAATTTTAGGACACAGAGGGCAGAGGCAGGATTCCTAGAGCAAGCTGACTGCTGGACTAGCTGGAATCGGTAAACTCTGGGTTTTACAGGAGATCCTGCCCCAATGAATATAGTAGAGATGTGGGAAAAGTCACCAAATGTTAGCTACAGGCCTCCACATGCACATATGCACATGTGATGTGTGCCCACATATATAAACATGCATACTCACACCGCACACAGAGAAATTAAATAGCTTCCAGGGACTTAACCCCCAAACAGGAGATAGTAGGTCCCTGGGGAAATCAGAACCATTTTCTGATAAAATCTCCCATAGAACCTTCCAGAGTTTGCCTTCATGTTTGCTATGCTCCCTATCTGCTTCCTTCACCAACAGGGTCTGATCATCCATCCATTCTCAGACAGCAGTCAAATAAATCCCAAGTCAGCTTTACCTCCCACTACAGCCTAGATACCTCTGCATGTCTATCGTCCATCACAGTCCGGAGCCAGGATCAGCCTCAGTGCAAGGCATTCCTGTTGACAGAGGGAAGAGGGCACCGGATCCTAACCACCTGAAGGGCTCCCATGACCCCCAGATGTCACTAAGGCTGGTGACTAGCATTTCCAGTCCCTTGAGGTGGGAAGAGAGGCCAGGCCCTACTCTATAGAATAAAAATGCCCAAGGTCAGGCCACAAAATGCCTCCAATCCCAGGCCACCCTAGAAAGCTTCACCCCTCAAGAAACACTATATAAAGCCTGCCCCCTGCTCAGTTCTTTGCTGCTTCTTTCTCGGGCAGAGGCAGCTACCCTCTTGTGTCTTTCCCAATAAATCTGATGTGTGAGGTTTGTTGTGTGGTGTGACTTTGTGGTATTCCAAAGCTTCCAACTCCCAGGATACCTTTCCCCTTACAGCTGTAAAGTGCATATTGGGGAAACCTCCCCCCTCCCCCCACCAGAGCTGTAACACAGGAGGAACTCTTCAAGGGGGGCCTCAGTGGGGCAGAAACATCAGTAGCAGAAACATCCCAGAAACAACCACCTATTCAAAGAAATGCCTGCATTGAATGCCTAGTCTCTGGGAGCCTTTTAAACGTCTAGAACAACCTCTTGGTACCCAAGGGATATATCTTTATAAAATATAAATTTGCAGATTTTTGTTGTTTGTTTGAAACATAGTATTGCTGTGAATCTCAGGCTGGTCTTGAACTCACAGTCCTCCTAGCTCAGCCTTCCAGAGTGCTCAAACCACACCAGGGCCTAATCATGTTCTCATTTTTTTAAAGCTTAATTAAAAAATATTTATGTGTATGAGTGCTCTTTATGTGTACCATATATATGCAGTGCTGGAAGAGGCCAGAAAAGGGTGTTCAGATCCTTGGAAATGAAGGTACAGATGGTTGGGAAGTGGGTGCTGGGAATTGAACCTAGGTCCTCTGCAAGAGTAGCCTATGCTTTTAAACTCTAGCCTCATGTATTTTAATTCTAAATACCCTTCTAATAAAAAGACTTACATTGCTTTTTAAAAGAAATAAAATGGATATAAATATTAGAGTATCATCTGGCTTTGCCTGTAAAACCGTCTGGTACTGGATCCTTTTGGAGGGGGGGTTGATATTTTTCCTACAGATATCTCACATTCAATCAAGATACATTTGATTTTAGATTCTCTCTTTTTTGTTCCTGTTTTGGAACTGCTGCACCTCTCCTCCCCTTAATAGTTGAATCTAGGGCATCATACATTCAAGGTAAGCGCTCTACTTCTGAGCCCCAGCCTCAGAGGTAACCAAAAAACAGAAGTCTTTCTCATTGTCAGGGGCATATTCTTCTATTGTTTTCCTCTTTCCTGAGATATGTTCATGGGTGGATTCCTCCTGTTCAGACCCCTACTTAGATGCTGCTTTAGCTCATGGCTTTCTCAGTTACCTGGTCTGAAGTCATGTCTATGCTGCTCTCTGATCTCTGGCCTTGACTCATTTTATATCACAGTTCTGATTTTTTTTTTAAACTCATGTGTTATTGTTTATCTCTACCACAAGCCAATCTTCTTCTTCTTCTTCTTCTTCTTCTTCTTCTTCTTCTTCTTCTTCTTCTTCTTCTTCTTCTTCCTTCCTTCCTTCCTTTCTTTCTTTCTTCTTCTTCTTATAATTATTATTATTAATTATATATTTATTTATTATATGTAAGTACACTGTAGCTGTCTTCAGACACACCAGAAGAGGGCGTCAGATCCCATTACAGATGGTTGTGAGCCACCATGTGGTTGCTGGTATTTGAACTCAGGACTTTCAGAAGATCAGTCAGTGCTCTTAATCGCTGAGCCATCTCTCCAGCCCCCAACAAGTTAAGATCATGGATTTGGACCGGAGCTGTAGATCTTGCCTAACTTGTACTAGGGCCTGGGTTTGATCTCCCAGCGCAGCACACGTGTACCTACACATACTTGCAGATCATAAAATAAAGGACATGTATCTTGTATTGACATTCTCTCAGTTGACTTAGCTTCATCTCCTCTCCTATGCACATGACCCAGTTCCAAATGCACCCCAGCTGCTGACAGTGAGGCCCCCGTCCTGCTGGTATCTCAGCTTGCTTCATCCCACAGACACAGACTCAAGCGATGCAGGTTGGCTCAGCAAGAGTCCCGTGGGGAGCTGGCTGGGGCTTGTTTTGTGTGGGATGTCTGCTTCCCTGGCAGCTCGCTTAGTTACAGCATGAACAAGCACGATGCTGCAAGCCCAGTACCGGGCATCACAGGGACAGCTTCCTGAGACCTTCCTCCTTGGTTTGAACATGTGGGCCTCTTCTCCCCCAGTTCCTGGATAGCTTCCCCTGTGTTTGTCTGTGTCCTGGTCTCTTCTCATAAGGATTCCAAATGACTTCATTGATTTAATTCCATCTTTGAAGGCCCTGTCTGCAGAACACAGGCTTTCTGAAGGACTGGAGTTTAGCACCACGACATAAGCATTGGGAGAGAGAGATCATTCAGCCCATGACCCTTGGGTGCCTTGGGTAAACAGCTGTCCTAGAGCTGTCTCACTCAGAGCCATTTTCAGTAACCTCCATCCAGTTACCCAAGAGAGGTTGAGGCCACATTGCACACTGACAGCCCCCACCCTCACATGGCCCACATGGGTCGGCAGCCCAAGAGTCCTGCCCACAAGACTCTTGGCCCACAGCCACAAAACAAGCCCCAGTTCAAGTTACCCTGTGCTCTTGCATCCTTGCCAAGCGGCCTCCTGCTACCACTTGTCCCACCCCAAGAAGGGCCGTTGACATAAATGGCGAAGCATGGGTCTGGGTAGCCTGCCTCATTTCAAATCCTGCTCCTAGGCCTTGGGTGTGCGATTCTAGGCAAGTTGTGTCCATTCCTATCTGAGAATGAGGATGCTCCTGAGGTGTATGGAACATGGAGGTGACTCATTCAGATCTCCTGTGCAGAAGGCTAGCAGAGTCTTGCCAATCAGAGCCTCAGGTGTCCCCACCTCTGGCTCCCACGCAGTTTCCCTTGCATGGCTCTCCTGGCTTCCCAGCTGGGAACAGAGCTTGGGTGCTGCCTGGCTGTTTCTGTAGTGTTTGCATGGAGCTGTGATGCTGGGGCTCCTGCCCAACGCTCTCCAGTCTACAGTGAGAGGCACACCCGTGTATCGGGCTTGCAACCCTGGCCTGGGACAGTCTCTGCTGCAGTTCCTCTCTGCTGTGTCTCCCAGACACTGCCTTTGTAAACCCCTCCAAGTCCTTGTTTTGGGGCATCTGCTTCTGAGGTCATATGTCACTCGTGTGCACATACTTGCTGACATCTTGAACTTGATAAATGAGCAATTATCACATCAAATAAAAATAAAATATTTACTGAAAAGAATAGGTTTACCAATGTTACTGAATCCACTTCTATAGTTAACTAGACTAGAATTTGTTATAAAGGTTTATTTTTATTTTACACTTGAGTGTTTTACCTGCATGTTTGTCTATGCACCAGGTGCATGCAATGCCCACAGAGGCTGGAAGTGGGCATCAGATCACCTGAAACTGGAGTTACAGACGTTGTGATACATAAGGGTGCTGAGAATTAAACACAGGTTCTCTGCAAAAGGCTTAAGAGCCTTGAGTGTGCTCCACTTCTGCTGACCTCAGGCCCTTTGCACCTCTGCTTCCTCTTCCCAGTTACCTCTACATTCCTTAGGTCGGAGTTCACAGGTCTCCCTAACCTCCTCTCTAACCAGTACCTCTCTAAGCATTTCTCGAGCTTTGTAATGATCTGTTAGTGTGTTCATTAATTTTAAGATATATTTATTTATATATGTAAGTACACTGTAGCTGTCTTCAGATGCACCAGAAGAGGGCATCAGATTTCATTATCGGTGGTTACGAGCCACCATGTGGTTGCTGGGATTAGAACTCAGGACGTTTGGAAGAGCAGTCAGTGCTCTCAACTGCCAAGCCATCTCTCTAGCCTGTGTTTGTTAATACTTGCCTCTCATAGTGAACATTGCCAATTCTGCTCATTCTTTTTTTCTCAGAACTTCTAGTTCTCAGCAAAATAACCCCAGGAAAGACTGTGTCTCTCCATGTCCCCATAGCCAGCCAGAAAGCCCTGGAGAAACGAGGGGTCAGCTTCCTTATGCTTCTTCCCATGTCAGGACAGGGAGAACACTCCTGGGACAGGCAGAAAAGGCCATCATCTGGGGATGGGAGGCCAGGGTAGAAGACCCCAGAGAGCTCCCCACAGTGCCTCTACCTCACTAGGTGGGCTCTTGGCAGAGGGACAGAGCTACTGATATGTGCAAGCCAGCATTGCTTTCAGTCTGTGTGGGAAATGGTGCCCCTCTACCCATGGGTCCAGTCCTGTTACCCAGAAAGGGCTAGTGGCTACCAATAGTCTCTGAAGCTTAGGGATTTGACTTGGGGATCCTTGGCTTGGGATGGCTTGAGTGGCACCTAGTAGAGCTTTGACTTTGGACCATTTCCCAGGCTACTGAACTGGTCCTCTCTTGGTGCTTGGCAGCAGCACCAAGCTCCCAGTCTGTGAGTGCAGGGAACTAGGTGCAAGGTGCTGTGTGCAGGGTGATTTATGCAGGGTGCTATATGCAAGGGACAGGTACTGTGTTTAAGATACACTGGTACAGGTGCCACAGGGTGTTGTGTGCAGAGTACTGGGTGCAGGGTACTGTGCTATGCTGCTGAGTGAGGCTGCTCCATATTTTAGGGGTATTTAATGCATGTTCTACTTAGGGTGAGTCTGTTGGGGGGGGTCCTGTGTGCCTGAGGGCCATGTCTGTTTCCTAGTCATTTCATAGTCAGCCTTGCAGAGTGGGCTGTACATTGCAGGGCAGCGGTGGCATCAAATGCCCTGCAGTGGTGGAGACCTTTTGTTCCACTCTGGAGAGGGTAGAGGATGGGAGCTGAATGGCCCACTGGGCTATTCTGGCATGGCAGGGGCAGATAAGAGGTGTGAGGCAGGCAACACCCCCAGGCTATTGTCACAGCACGTCTCTCTGAGGAGGTTGTCGGAATCCCCAGCTGATACAGTAGGTCACACTCCTGAGTGCCCATCATACGCCAGCCAAAGGGCCAAGAGCCAACACAGGTGTGTCCTATGTGCCAGCTCTGTCCCAGGGCTTGACAAATTCTGGTTTGCTTCTCCCACCCATTGTCTCTAGGAGGTCATGTCCTACAGCCATGGGCATAAGAGTCCGTAGGAGGAGCTGGTGCTATCAGGACAGGAGTGACCTGCTGTCTGCGTAAATTGTGACACTCCATGAAAATTCAGGGTCTGCCTGAGGACTCACACACTAGTGACAGAGTTGACAGGAGAAGAATTCTGAGCCCAGACCTGCTTGACCTACTGGGAAGGGGCTGAAGTTCTGATCAGAAGTGAAGATGAATACAAACACTACCTTCCTGAGCCACATCACATGGGCCTCGCATGGTGACAGAGAGACAATCTCAGGCTGAAGACCTGACCCATGGTGTCTAGGCCACTTACTCTGTAAGTCTAGCAGAGCCTAGTACTGCCACCTTCATCAAATCAGCCGTGCCAGCCTGCAAAAGATCACCACAGTTGGTTTTGTTGCCTCATAAGGGCTGAGGGTCATGGGACCCTTGTCTGAGAAGCCAGCCACACCTCCCAGCCAGTGGCCTGGGGAGGGAAGGATTAGGGGAGGGTCTCCATCTACATAGCCATTTGGGAATTATCACCCCTGATGGACACAGACCTTTAAAACTGAATACACCTAATAGACACCTTTAAAGTGACTGCTTTAAGCTCATCCATGATCCTGCCTGTAATCCCTAATCCACACTCTCTAAGGAAGCCAAATAAGCTTGAATCCCCGGGGTGGACTTTGGTGATACCACATCTCAGACCTTAAGAGGGAAGGGTAGATGCTGTTTTCTCTTTGAAGAAAGGATTTTAGTAACAGAAATTCACAAAGAGTCAGTGTGGTCCTGTACAGTATTTTAAGGAGTGACCCCTGGGGACCAGGAAGTGGCAGCCTCCTCCTTCCAGCCTTACACTAGCTACCTCTCTGATCCTGGGGAGAGTCCCTGGTCATTTAGTCCTGAAGGAAATGCCTGCCCAGGTAGAGGAGGGACTGGGTGTGCAGGTCTTCCCTTGCTCAGAGAGATTTTAACCTCACTCTGCGTCAAAGAAACACAAAGCAAAACACTAACTAACTAGCTTTTTTACAATTACGCTGCTGGAAAGAGGTTAAACTCGTGTCTCCACAACCCACCTCCGCTGTGTATATAGCTGCCACAAGTCTATACTCAGGAGCCTTCTCAATAAATGACCAGATGTTCTGTCAGATTTCCAGCAAACATGTTTTTTCCCCATCATTTGAGAAATATCAGCTCATCAAAAATAAAATTAAAAGCCAAAACTAACCCACCAACCAAAAAATCCCAACTGAACAACAAAACCCTTCATCATCAATGATGTCATCATACACCATCTGTGCAGAAGAATATGACTTGTCAACTCAAAATGATTTCTTGTTTTGTTTCAAAACCATGAGGGTGGAATTCAGGGCCTCATGCATGCTAGGCAGCTACTCACATAGCTTGAGCCACATCCCCAGTCCCCATGTGTCAACTTAATTAAAAATTTAAAAAGACTACTTTATGAGGCTTAAAGTGGACAACAACAACAACAACAACAAAAAACACCAAAAACCAAACCAAAACAAAAAAAACCCAACCAACCAACCAACCAAACAAACAAATGTACTCCTGGTCTGGTGCTCATGCCTATAATCTCCACAAGTGGGAGGGGAGGCTGAGGCAGGAAGACTGCTGTGAGCTCAAGGCCAGTCAAGGCTACTATCAAGATCTTGTCTCAAAAGAGAGAAAGAGGGAGGGGGAGGGGAGAGGCAAGAAGAGAAAGACATGTGACATAAAACTCTACACAGTTCTACCTAAAGGGAAAAAACTGTGAGAAGTTCAGCAGTACGCGTACCAGAGACTTTAACCAATGTTTAAACAAAGCACGGGGGAGCGTGGATTATCTTTCTAGCACCTATAGTCACATTCTAGATTTTTCTCTAATGGCCATGCATTAGTTTTCTAATCAAATTAGTTTTACTGCTTTTTTAATTAATTAATTATTTAATTTTATTTAATGTACGTGAGTACACTGTAGCTGTCTTTAGACACACCAGAAGAGGGCATCAGATCCCCATTACAAATGGTTGTGAGCCACCATGCGGTTGCTGGGAATTGAACTCAGGACCTCTGGAAGAGCAGTCAATGCTCTTAACTGTTGAGCCATCTCTCCAGCCCAGTTTTACTGTTTTTTAAAATTCTGTAACTTAGTATGTTATTTTAAAATAGCCTTTTTCATGTGTGTAAAATTAAATATTGCCTGGACTGGTACCATACACCAGAAATACTGTAGTCGGAAGCTGGCGAAGGAGGATCAGTGAGAGGCCAGCCTTGTGCTTTGTGAAATAATCTGCCTTAAACACACACACACACACACACACACACACACACACACACACGCATAGGCACATGCACACACACATATACATACTAAAAATTGTTCAAAATGTCAGAAAATATAAATAAACATAAGAAGGAAAGGAAATTCGGATGGCCACCCCATTGTTAAGTTTTCCTATTACCAAAGAAAAGTGGCACATTTTGTGGGGTGGAGCACAGTTTTGGAGTCTTTTTAAAAATTATAGTCAAGGGGCTGGAGAGATGGTTCAGTGGTTAAGAGTACTGACTGCTCTTCCAGAGGTCCTTGGTTCAATTCCCAGCAACCACAGGGAGGCTCACAACCATCTGTAATGGGATCTGATGCCCTCTTCTGGTGTGTGTCTGAAGACAGCTACAGTATACTCATATAAACAAAAAAAAAATATTTAAAAATTATAGTCAAAAGCATAGGTCAGGGTTGGAGAAATGGCTCAGTGGTAAAACACTGTTTTTGCAGAGAACCTGGGTTCAATGTCCAGCACCCACATGGAGTCTCACAACCATCTGTAACTCTGGTTTCAGGAGATGGGCCACCTACTGCAGCCCCTGAGGACATTGCGTGTACCTGATACATAGAGATATATACATGAAAAACACATTTAAAATAAAATAAACCTTTACAATAAATACTAGTCTAGTTGCCTATAGAAGTAGATTCATTAACTTATTGGTAAACCTATTTTTTGAGCACATATTTTATTTGGCATGGGTAATTATGCATTATCAAGGACAAGATGATGTCAGCAGGTGTATACATGTGAGTGACATATGGCTTCGGACACCTACTCTTCCTTTGGACTGGGGCATTTAAAATCCTCATTTGTTATTTGAATTGTGCAGTGAGCTACTGGAGGTTACGATTCCTCCAATTTAGAAAATTCAATTTTACTATCACATATAAAATTCTAATAAAAAGCCAGGCCTGGAGGTGCGGGCTTGCCATCTGAGCTACTGCAGAGGCTGGGGCCTGGGCTAGATGGCGAGTCCAGGATCACCTTGGTAATTTAGTGAGACCCTGTCTCAAAATGAAAAATAAAAAGGTGCAGAGGCTGGCCCTCAGGGGCAGGCCTACTGCCTTATGTGCATGGCCACGTGCCCAGTGCCCAGTGTCAAGTGCACAGCATCAATATATGAATGTTCTAGCTTGGTGCATATATTTTTCTAAACTTATCTTACTTTGGGATGGGGGTTTACTGCAGGTGGAGTCCAAGGCTACCCCACCTTATGTGCATGTACTGAGCTCCACCCTAGCTCCTTCCTGACCCTCTGCCCTCTTTCCTGACTTCTATTCAGAGTCTTTGTCTCCCCACCCACCCTCTATCCCCACCCCTTTGTTTTAAGACTGTCTTTTGTAGCTCAGACTGACCTTGGACTCTCAAGGTTCGGCTGAGGATGACCTTGTAAGAACTTTAATTTCTGATCCTCCTGTCTCTAGCACCTCAGTGCTGGGATTACAGGTGTGAACCATCATGCCCAGGTTATGCAGTACAGGAATGGAACCCACGGCTTTCTGCGTGGTAGGCAAGCAAGCACTTGGAGACACATTCCCAGCCTCTCTCCTACTTCTTAAAGGGGAATTTGATGACAGCATAGAGAACCAAACGGTGTTTTCATTGTGACATTTGGGACCCGATTGCTCTCTAGGATCTTCAGTCCTGTGGGTCCAGCCCACAAGTCCAGTCCCAGTGGGTTCCCAGGTCACCTTTCTTGGGTCCATCACTTGATGAAAAGTGACAGTTGGCTGTCAGTTCCATGGAAAACACGTCACTATGTTGCTCTGTGATCCTACAATTGCTGGATGCAGGTTTCTAGGTGCTTATTTGCTCTTGACTAACATTGTGAGTCCCTGGGGAGGACCTGTGTGCACCCCCTGCAGATCTGGTATCCAGACTTCTCTTACCAAGGGTATGAATTGTTTGCTTGGGAAAGATGCTTAAACCCAGTCTTGTCTGTGTCCAACATGCTTTTGGAATGGCAGAATTTGTTTACATTTCTAAAGCTTAAATGCAGCCATGGATTCTGCCTTTGGCATCTGCTTAGAAAAATCCCTCTGCATCAAGGTCCTGTATGTGTGTGGTCCCATTGTCACTCCACAAGGTACTGGCTTCCCTCACCCCCAGAGACCATGTGATGATGCCTGAAATTCCTGAGCAGCTGCAACTTTATCCAGCCCTGGTCAAGATCAGGACCTCACCTGTGCAGACTGGACAGTCCTGGCTTACCTGTCCTTCCTCTGATCTTATGATGTGAGGGCTGTCTATGCGGCAACCTGTGACCACACAACTAGAGGCAGAGAGGACACATCATTCCAGGCCATGCTGAGACAAGGGCTATGTAATTCGTCACAGGCAGGGCAGTGAGTACCGGCCTTCCCGCAGACTCTCAGTTTGTATCCTGTCCTATAGGACAGGTGTACCACTCCCTAGGTCTTGGACAAGGTACTAGGAATCTAAAGAGTGTGAAAGAGCACGTGCAGGGATACAGTCCAGATTGCAGAGAGACAAGAGCCTTCTACTTCCAGGACAGATTTGTCACCCAGGAACAGCGGCACCGGGCTGTAGCTGTCAGATCGAAGGAATTGATCTGTATTGGGCCTTGCAAGGTGATGGCCTAGACTACTGAGGTTGAGAACCAGCACCAGAACCTCAGAGGTGAGGACAAACCAAAGGAGGGGGTACTTGGGTAGTCACCCTAATGCTCAGTCTCTGGGTGTGGCAATTAGAATGATGGTGGAGGAGAGTGGGGTTCTATAGAGTCCCATGTAAAAGCCTGCCTCAGCCCGGAGAGAGGACAGCCTAGCAGACCAGCACAGCTCTCACATATGCTCAGCCTTGCCTGTCAGGACAGGCATGGCTGTGATGAAGACAGACAGACAGGACAGGACAGAACGTGACTGATGTTCCTACAATGGACTTTGTGTAGAGACCTACAGGGTTCAAGCGCCTACCCAGGCAGAGAGAAGGTCCAGCAAGAGGAGTCCTGGCTGGGAGCCTAGGGTGTGCAAAGGTCCTTAGGCAAGGCTGGCTCAAAAGACAAAGCCTGTGCCAGCGTGGGTGGAGCCTGAGGAAGACACCAGGGAGCAGCAGTGGCTCACTGTGGGCTCCAGAGGACCCTGCCAGCACTCTAGCTGCCAGGATGGTGACACATGAGCTGGCTTCCAGAGCAGGAGTAGTGCTATGAGACTCAGAGTCACTCAGTGCAGCACGAGAGGGTACACCAGAAAAGACCACCTCCTCTGCCCACACTGTCAAGGCTAGCACGGGGGCCATTCCCTTGAGATGCTGGCCCGAAAAGTGTGTTCATTAAAAAAAAATACTGTTATTATTAAGGGAGGAGGATGCACACGCATTACCACAGTACACACGTGGAGGTCAGAGAATTTTGTGGACTCAGCTCTCTCCTTCCAACTTTACGTGGTGGATTCCAGAAATCAAAGGCAGATTTACAGACTTGCATAGGCCCATCTCCCCAGATGCCAAGTGTGTCCATTTGAAGACCCAGTGACTGTAGCATGTCTTGCTTGTTCCCATTAACCAGGTTGTCCAGCCTGGATATATTCAGGCAATTTCTGGGCCGCAGTCCCGAGTGAGGACTCACCTCACTAGCGCCTCCTGCTGGCATTCTGTTTGCTGCAGCAAACAAGCAGTAAATCTGCCCTCTTAAAAATGAGACTTCAGGCTTTGGATGCCTCTGGCAGACTTGGAAAGAGGAGCAGCTTGGAGGCAGCAACAGGATCTCTGAGCTAGAGGCCAGTCTTGTCTACAGTATGGAACTCTGCTTCAAAACAACCAACTAAACAACCATCATCAACAACAAATGATCCGTGAATCTTGCTGTGAGGGTCCCTGGGGCAGAAATAGGTTGAATGACTGCTGACTCTTCTGTCTGAGCTGTATCAGAACACACTGTGGCCCTGGGCCAGCCCCCATTCCTTTTACATTCCTGGTGATCACAGTGGCACAATCCAGCGCTGTTCCCCCATTCTTTGAGGGGTATCTGCAGTAACCTGGCATGGCCCTTCACCTATTACCCTCCTGACTGGGTCTCCCTTTCATGTCTCTGGCTGATTTAAGGCATTGTGCATTTTGCTACTGTGGAGAGATCAGTAATGTCTGAAGTCTTTAACATCAAGAGCTCTAAGGAAAGTGAGGTCTGTGGCCCACAGCCTCTGTGCTGGGGTACGTGTCTGTGGGCAGAGAAGGGTGGGGGTGCAGACCCCACTTCACCCCCACTGCCTGTCAAATGTGGTCCTGTTTTCGATTCAGCCTCAATATGGGCAGTTGAGTAGTACTCAGCCCTACCCTAGAGAGGCTCTTAGAAGTCAGGGCGTCTGAATTGCTGGGTGATAGCATATGAGATTCCTGATTCAGCCATGTTACAGGCTGGAGGGGGTATCTGTCTCATTAGAGAATGAGGAAGTCAACCGTGTCTACCATTGAGAGAGTTACACAAGAAGGTACATTAGCAGGGCTGCCTCCATGTGTCCCAGATAGCCAGGGATGTGTGATGTCAGAAGAGACAGAAATGAGAAAGACACAAGACAGAATGATGACACTGTGGAGCCAGGAGTGGGATGTGGACAATGACTCCAAACAGGCTGATGGGAGAAGACTTGTCCAGAAAGTGGTGAGAGGCTGGGGAGGAGCCAGCAGGCAGAGCAAAGGTCTTGGGCAGTGAGTCTGGTGTGATTAAGAAGCAGCCAAGAGGCTGGTGTGGCTGGGAGCAGCCCAAGGACGTCAGAGCAGATGCTGGACCTTGTGGTGGGTCCAAGGGAGGATGTGACTCAAGCTGAATGGAGGCTACTGGGGGATGAGATGGTCCAGTGAAGATCTTCTGAAGATCTCTTGAGCTGACTCACCAGGAGCAGAACATGGAGGAGGTGGGTAGAGCCAGAAGGCCAGTGGTGGGTGTGTCTATCAAGTGCTAAGGACATTTGAGGGAGGGAAACCTCAGGCTGGATCCTCACCAGGGTCCTTAGCAGGACCATTGCTTACCCCGCTGGCTCTGCTCCAAGTGCTCGAGGAGTATCAGCTCACATAGGCCAGTGAAGAACTCTTCTCATCTACTGCAGAGATAGGACAGAGAGTTAATTAGCTCACCCTAAGCCACACAGGTAGAGGAATAGAGAGTCAAGATTTGAACCCAGATTGTTGGAAACCAGAGCCTAGGTTCTTAAAAAGGAAGATCACAATGCCTCCCATATAAGAAACTATTTGTAAAGAAAACAGAATCCTGGCAATCAGAAAGGTGAGCTGACAGGAGGTGCGTAGAGGCTATGACTTGACTGGTAGGCTGCCCCATGGCTCCCCCAGGGAAAAGTCAGTCCAGGGGAGGCCCCTTCCCATCTCCAACTCATCTTCTGGGAATGTGGAAGAGGGAGGGTGGCTGCCCACACAGAATTGTTCAGTGGGACACTGGCTAGGGGACCTGGAGGAACAAGCAGGGTAGCTCTGGAGATGGACCAGTCACAGACAGGAGAGGACAGTAGAGAGGACCCTGGAGAAAGGATAGAGTTATGGGTTCCTAAGGCACTGGGCATTCTGGATGCAGGGCAATTTTAGAACACGTCTCCAGACACACTGACTCTGTTCAGAATGGTTACCTATGTAGAGTTCATGTTTGGCTTCTCTGGGCCTCAGTTTCTTTCCTCATAGAGTAGAATAGAAACCCCCCGACCCAATGAGAAGGTATTCTGATCAAACTCATGAAACTGAGACCTGGTAAGCTCTTAGCTAAGGTGAAAGCCTACTGTGGTGGATGACGTGGTGACAGGTTCAGCACTTGGACCATTGCAGCTGCCTCCGCAAGCATCTTCTGTTCCCACAAGAACCCTTCTGCAGTAAAGTGAACTCCTGTGCCCCTATCAGGAACCAGCATACCCAGGGATGCAAGAGTCCCACAGCCACTAACTAGGGGGAGCCACTGCGTAGACCCACGCATCGCTCACCATTCTTATGTCTAGGTCTGAGATGCCCCTGCTGCCTGCTGCCTGGAAGCCCCTGCTCCTGCAGGACCCTGTCTCGTAGGCTCCCTGACCATTCATTGAAAATAACCCGACCACCCCTCCCCCTCTAGACAGCAGCTTCTCTGCAGGCTCTGGTCTCTCTGGCCTGGCCTGCTGCCCACTAGCCTGCTGCACTGTCCCCTGGGCCTCCATCCGTGAGAAAGTTCCTCTGGGAGGATTTGGCATCTTTTGTTCAGCTGCACTTGCAGTCGTGAGCTGAGTGCTCAAGCAACCTTTCCTAGTGAGGATCAGGGCTAAGCCAGCCTGCTTAGTCTGGGAGCCATGGGGGTTGTGGAAGAGCAGGGCCCGGGAGACAAGCAGCTCTGCCCTTGGGGACTAGGATGCCCCTCGTCCCTTCTGGGGTCTCCTCACTTAATTGACAGTGGCTGCACGGTGACAAGTGCTTTGCTGAGGTCACCAAGCTGCCTCCGTTCCAGAGGCTGGAGTCTCTTATTTGATTCTGAACCCTGTCCATGAGGCCCCAGGATTGTGGCTCCTGGGTTAGTTCCCCAAACATTTGCAAAGTCCTTGCTTTGTTCCTTGTTCAGGAGGAAAGTGTTTCTTTGCTGACAACCTCTGGGGTGGACCAGTTCCACATGGGCCTGGGTCAGTTGTGAGCAGGCTGTAGCATAAAGATACATCAGGCCAATACTGTCATGTCTCTGTCACCTTCATGCTACTGGCCACATCCTCCTTGTTTAATTAAGCTTCCCAGAGGTGCAGACCCACCATGGTGCCCACCTTTCAGATAGGAAAGCTGAGAACTGGCTAAGTGTCCAGGAAAGTGTCCAGATGTCAGGACACTTGGAAATGTGGGAGTTATTCACTCTTTGCTATATTATATCAACTGGTTGCTTATAGAGGTAGGCAAGTACTCTACCACTGGGCTATACTCCAAGCCTGACTTACAGAAGTATTGAAATTGCATAAGGATGAGCTGAGCTCTTTAGGTGCAGGGAAGACCTGACCACAATTGCTTCCCCTGGGTCTACTTGGACAGTAGCTGGCTGTGGGTGTTCTGAGTCCCATGGGATGATCAAAGAAAGTCACTCAAGGATGAATTAAGGTCTTGCTGGCAGCAGGAAGATCCAGCCTCTGTGAACTCAATGTTTGATTAGCCATGCAAAACATATATATTGATTGTTATACATGTTGGTTTTTGGGTAAAACAAGTTCCTTATACCAAAGTCCCTGATTTAATCTATATGTTTCCTGAAGGAAAAATCACAGCCCTGCAACTTTAGTCCTTACTGTGCACTGTCTGCAGCACTCAATAATACAAGACATTCCAGTTGTGCCAGATCGTCTTGTGACCCAAGTTATACAAAAGTTGTAAAGCTTCTTCAGAAAAACAATTCCATAGATAATAAAAAACAATCACTGTTTTCTACAATGATTTCTTCTAGTCAAAGTACTATCAGAAAACAATTATTTTATTCTAATGTTTATTCTAAATAGAATAATTCTACTAGGTTTCCTGTTATAGTTGGTGTGGATAAGGGCATCCCAGCCATGTTATCTGCTTAATAAAAATATTGGATCTTAGCACCTGTAACAGTGGCAACATCTTTGTGCTCTCAAATCTTCTCCTTGGTTAGGGTTTGTGTTTAGGGGAGCACTCTACTTCTGCCACATGGCATCATCAGGGGTGATATGAATTCTAGAGGTTGGAATTATCTGAGAATTTGCTCATTCACATGTCTGGGAGTAGATACTGATCTCCAGTGAGCTGAGATCTTAGCAGGGATACCAGCTAGGGCACCCACACATGGGTCTTCTATACAACCAGACCTCACCACTTCCTGGAGGCTGTCTTCCAAGTATCCAAGGAGAGCACTTGGAAGATGCTGTGTCAGATTTTATATATGATCCAGTCTTGACAATCAGGCTGAGTCCTGTTGATCCAGGTAGGCCAAGACCCACCCAAGACCAAGGGACCAGAATCTGTGTTCTGATGGAGAGCAGCAAGATCCCAGAGAAGTACATGGAGCTGGATGTATTGCTTTGGCTACTTTATTTTTTCACACTTATATGTGCAGGCTGCAGTATGTGCAGGTAGAAGCCAGAGGACAATTTGTGGAGTTGGTTCTTTCCTTCCATTAAGTGGGTTCCAGGGAATGAAATCAGGTTTTCAGGCCTGGTGGCTAGCACCTCTATGTACTCAGCCATATAACTGGGCCCCTGCATTGGCTGTTTTTAGAAACTATCAGTTGTCCCAGCAAGGTATAAGATGCTGTCAGCATCTTAAGGGGGAAATGAACCCAATCCACAATTCTGTACCCAGCTAAACTATCCACCAGCTGATCCTGTTAACATGCAAATTCTTGCAAGTTTCCCTCCAATGAGTCTTTCAGAAATCTCTTAAAGAATGCTTCACCAAGAACGGAGGAGGAAACACAAGACAATTCCCACATGGATCCAGTACAGGAAGAGGAAGACGGTCCTGAGATGATAACTGTGGGGGAAGTCAATAAGCCAAGCAGGCAAGCCCCAGGGAGGCAGATCTAGGAGAGGAAACTGTAAGGTCATACATATGACATGTGTGGGACTGCTTAACAGGCCAGAACCATACAGCAAGAACATTAGCAACCAAGTCATCTCAGCCTCAGATAGCAGACTTTTAAATAGATGATTGTGTGGCAATGGGTTTTCTAGATAGAGAAGACAAAATTAAATTCCCACCTTGATGGATGCAAAGCTCCTTTCCAAACATGAAGAACACTTATTCAAAGGTTCTGGGCAATGAAGGTACTGGACAAAGAACAAACACCATATGACACAGACTGTAGATAGCCAGGGACAGACAGAGGAGGACATTCACAATGGATATTCAGTGACATGTCACAGAAGAAAGCTGAGAGCTAATCAGCACTTGGGAAGATACTGATCTTCATTGTCCATGCAAGCAAGTGAATTAAAGCCACAGTGAAGTCATGGTGCTGGGGGTGGTATACACCAGCATCAGAGGCACAAGGAAGACAGAGGCAGGAGGAGCAGGTTCTCAAGGCTACCCCCAGCTACATAATGAATTGCAGGCCAGTCTGGGCTTCAGGAGACCCTGTCTCAAACAAAACAAAACAAAACAAAACAAAAACAAAAACAAAAACAACTCATACAACTCAAAGTATGATTCTACTTAAATATCTTGGTGGACCAATGAGTTTATTGTACTTATTTATAGGAGCGTGGGTGAGGATATCCCACCATTGCCTACATGGACTCCTCCCGTTAGTTAACCTTCTGCCTCCACAGCGTGTCCCGAGTCCCAGATGCCACGCACATCGGGTCAAGTGTCACAGCCTCTCCACTATTGCTTTTTGTGGGGAAAGTCAGCAGGCCTCTTGCCAGTGGTCACAGCTGCTGTGAAGATGGCAATTGCAGTCATACTTGGAGGACTGCATTCCATAGCAGCAAGGAAATGCCTCAAAGGGGCTTTAACTCACCTGCTGGGGAGCGTAGTTGGCACAGTGGCTTGGGAAAACAGCTTGGCAAGATCTAGTGACACAACCTTATGTACAGACCCTGAGTGGCAAGGGCAGCAGTGAGCACGTGCAAGCAGCGTCTCTCCGTGCATGGAGACATGTGCTGCTCGTGAAAGGAAATGTGGCACAGAATACATGTTCTCAGTGGTAAATGGCTAAACAGCCTGTGCTGGATTCCAGCAGTGGGTGTCGTCCGGCAGCACTGAAGTCAGCCGCTCCCACCGTGGCTGTGGTTCAGTGTCCAGCAAACACAGCAGCCCCAGAAGGGCAAAGGATCCAGGGGTTAAGTTCAACCTTGGGTGAAACTGAACATGGTAGTGTCCAGGAATGCTCAGTACTTGGATTCAGGTTCCCCAAGTACCAACATTTCAGTGCAATAAGCCTTGTCGGTTATAGCAACAGAACGAAGGAAGTCGGAAGTCAAGGCGCTTTTCAAATACTTTGATAGAAACATTGGATAGTAAGTTAAAGTAAAGGACTACTCTAGGACTCAGGCACTGTCTGATGAGGCTCTTAGCTTTTGGTTTGCTAAGATATCCAAGAAAGCTTAAGGTGTTAGCCACAGGATGTTAGGTTAGACAGGGAGTGACCTAAACACAATCCAAGATAATTTGGCTCTGGACCTACAACATTCCAACCCTCCATGTCTATGCAATTTTAATCAGCCAATCAGCCTTGTAGAATCTTTGAGGTATGATGTCCACCTCCCAATAGAAATCTGGTGTAAATGTAAGCCGGGATGGGATCTATAACAAATTGGGGTTTGATGATGGCCAGGTGCTGCTGGGCTGGGGTGGTGCTGACTTTTGAGTTTAGAATTCCCTGAAAGTTTTGAACCAGGTCGGGTAGGAGAGGGTGTTTCAGGTGGGAGAGGGAAAATGAGGGGTTAGGTAGGTGTAGCCCGGAAGTTCTCAATCTCTCACCACATCTCTGCAGATTTCCAAAGCTCTCCAAAGAAGGTACAGTTGGAACACTGTGGCCTGGGAACTTTGCTGAGGGCTCCACCTGTACTCCTTCCCCCAGGAACACCAGGGTGAGCAGAGCAAGGTCAGTGCACGCTGTTTGCATGGTTTCCCCTGACGTGGGTCCCCAGTTCTCATCTCTGCAACTTGTTTACAGGTCTGCGTCACTGGGAACCTTTCACCTGGTGGGTACAAAAGGTTCCGGTTTTTTTTTTTTTTGTAAATCCCTTTGGGGCAGAAGGCAAGCACTGGGGCCCAGGACTCTACTAGCTAGCACGGGCGACACCTGGTGGTGGGTGTAGAGATTGCTCCACCTGTGGGTCTATTCTAGTCTAATCTGCACAGAATCATGTATGCCACACCTACCCACTCATGATAAAGTCACCCACAGAGCTACTTACCCAGTAAGACAGGTGGGGTGGCTGCACCCAAAGCTGACATACACAGTCAGACATGATGGCAATGAGACTTCAGTTCTAGACTGAGGCAGGAGGATTACAAGATTAAGGGTCTGATCTACACAAGAAGTTTCAGACCAGCCTGGGCTACATAGTAAATCTCTATCTGAAGATAACTGGATAAGTAAACATTAAGTAATCCACAGTAGCTTTGGCCATCTTGGTAGAGTCCTTTAGCCTGTGCTGTCCATGTCCTGGATCCCACACTGAGGCACACTGGACTCAGTGTTGCCTGGTGGCTGCTGTCCTCATGAGAATCACCACAGAGGCACTAGAGGGTGATCACTGCTTTGGAGACATACTAGGAGCCTATCAGCCTAGACTTTGGAGTCAGGGGTGGCCAGGCTGAGCAACTGAAATCTTAGGTTAAGAAGGAGCAGGGAGGAGTTGGTGGTGGCCTGAACCAAGTCTCATGTTGGGTAGGCTCAGAGCCCAGGGTGTGGAGGATGTGGAGGGGCTGAAGGTGCACAGGCCACTAAGACCTCCTCAGTCACTGCATAGGAATGGGGATCATGGGCCAATGGGTCATTGAGGAATCACTGCTACTTGCTTACTTTATGCCAGAAGAATGCATTTCTACAGCCTGATTGCAAGAAAAAAATAAAAATAGGGGGGAAATACTATGATCCTAACATGCAGAAATACTGTTCGGGTGTGTGCACATGTGAGGGGTGATTCCTTCCTGCACTTGCCCAAGGCAGAGCCTGTGCTGTGCTCCTCCAGGCTGCTGTTTGGGTGAGCCCTGAACAAGACCCCTGCCTCGGATCAGAGGTCTGTTATGCCCCTCCTCACAGATCCTACTGTGTAGCAGACAAGGCGCAGCTGTTCGAATCTTCCTACCTCCTTTTCACCATAAACTATGATTCCCAGACCCTCACCAGTATCACCAGAGTCAGGTATTCCGGGGCTCAGTCTTGCCTTCCCACACCATTTCCTGTCTGGGCAAACTGGACATTATATTTGTTTGTTTGTTTGTTTGTTTTAAAGCTTAGGAGACATGCTGGGAAGTGGTCTGGTGTGGTTCCTATTGTGGAGACTTCTTATCAGAATCATTGCTAGCAGAGACAATTCTTGAGTCAAAATGTTAATGCTCCCTTCATGATCTGCCTTGCTAAGATCATGCCAGCCTGCACTGTAGAAGGCCAATCAGGTATGTCTTCCACAGGCATAGTGCCTGCAACCAACCTCCCACCCTTCCTCCCCATTGGGTCTCCCAAGCCTTCTCCACATAGAGCAGGATGGCACACCCATCTTGCCCTTGACCTCTCCCCCCTCCTCCTTACCCATCCCCCATTCTCTTCCTTTTTGCTCACCAGCCTGAGGGCCTGAGTTAGTCTCGTCTTCCCCCACAGTCCACAGGTTATCCGAGAGTGGTCTTGCTTCTCTCTGTTCAAGGTTAGCACCATGCAATGGTCTCACTCCACCTTATTGTACCTTCAGCTTTGATACTCTGCCTCTGAAGTAGGCACTGGTTTGGCTTAGAGAACCCAGTCTGGCCCAGAGCTCAGGGAAGAAAGTGTCCCGGGGCCACTTTTGTCAGCAACACCCACAAGGCAGCAAAATGGAGCCATGGGCAAGATGGCTGAAGCAGTGGTTGCTATGCATTGCCTCCCTGGTACATCCCACCTCAGGTCTCCCCAAGACTACCCTCTGAGTTCTCTCCAGTGTCTCTCGCTGATGCTTCAGCATCTGCAGACATGGCTTGCTTTTTCTCATATTCTAAGACCTCAGTGCCACTTGAGGTTCACTCCTTGTGTCACAGAGTACAAGTCACCACCATCTAATTCCAGAATATTTTCGTCACTCTAAAAAAAAAGATCCCATCTCCATTAGCAAATAGAATGCAGTAAACACCATCCTTCCATCTTCAGGCATCATGGAGGGGTCGGCCTCAGGGTGAACCCAGGCTCCACGCTCACATGACTGATCTCCAGAGCCAGGGAGCCCACTACATTCTCCATCCCTGCACACACTTCCATCAGTTCTAGCCCAGGTATCATGCCTTCCCTACCCCCAGCTCCACTCCACCTGTCCTTCCAAGCAAGTACCAAACACCCCTCTCCTCCCCAGCTGCCGCACCTTCTAAGTCACTAGTGTTTCTTGCTTAACAGTGGCCATTGCTTTCTGTCATCTTCTCCACCCTTGTCTTGCCCTGTCCTCTATTCTATCCTCTTCCTGAAGCTGAAGGTGAAATTGCATCTGATAGTGGCCCTGTCAACCTAGGCTCTGTGGAGAGTAGGAAAAACCCACGTTCTGGTTGTTTCTGGACCACATCCACTGTGACTTTGCAGGCACCTGCCTCGCCATCGCCACTGGCCCCAACACCACGGTCCCTGTCTTAGGGTTTCATTGCTGTGAAGAGACACTATGACCAAGGCAACTCTTATAGAAGAAAACATGGGGCCTTGGCTTACAGTTTCAGAGGTTTAGTCCATTATCTTCATGGCAGGAAGTATGGCAGCATCCAGGCAACCATGATACTGGAGAAAGAGTCAAGAGTTCTATATCTGGATCCACAGGCAGCAGGAAGAGTATATCACATCGGGCCTAGAGTGAGCATCTGAAACCTCAAAGCCCACCCTCAGTGACTCACTTCCTCCAGCAAGGTCACATCTACTACAACAAGGACACACCTCCTTTAATAGTGCCACTCCCTGTGAGCCATTTTCATTGAAACCACTACACTGCCCAGCATCTAGCCCTCTCTGGGCATGTGTGTTCCCTAGACTTGGACTTTGTTCCTCATCCCCCTCCGTTGTTCCACCTGCCTGTTTAGAGCCCATTTATCTTTAAACTGATCATAATGGTGCTACCCCAGGCTGCCCTCTCCTGGATGCTCAAAGCTAGCAGAGTCTCACACTAGGTTCTGAGACCCACTTAGAGTTTGGGATCCAATGAGCACAGCAGCTCTGTTGCTTGGGATTAGATGGCACAAATCAGCCTGTTTGTTTCCCAGAGTCCAGGAGAATGATCTGCCTGGACTGGCAGGAGAAAGACTCCATTAGATCATTTGCCTGAGATGGAAAACAAGTGGTATATGCACCATAGGGCCACCATAGTACTGGAGTTGGGACATGTGCTGGAGGTGGGGTGGGGTGTTTTTAGGTCTTTCAAGCCTTGAACAGCTTTTCTCTGAAATTCAGAGGTCTTCAGCAGAGAGTAGCTGGCCCAGACAACAGTCATCCTTCCACGTGGAGCCCCCACTTGCCACAAAGCGCAGCCAGTCCTGCTCCAGAACATACTACACAAGCATTCTGGGACTTGGCATTTGACCTTCGGAAGGTGGTGCTCCAATCCTGAAGTTGGGAAGTCCTGAGATTGTTCCATTCTGTTCCACATTAAGCTTCCAGACATCTAGGCTGAGAACAGCCTGGAGGTTCTAGAGGCACCTGGGTCCCTGGGTCCAGGCCTGCAGGACTGAGCAGTAGAGGTGGGGCAGGGGAGAGAAGCTGAGCAACGAACAGGCTCATCTCCAACTGGAAGTCCTAAGGGTTTTCCTTCCCTAACTGCAGAACCTGCCTCTCTCAGGCTCAGGGAAGAGGCACAGGGCCCTGGCTAACAGGCTGGGCTATGGTCCCACTCTGCCCCCTAATAGCTGTGTAGCCTTGAGCAAAAGATTTCATGTCTTCCTAGCTTCCTTGATGAAATAGCTGCAGCTAAGCTGAGATGCCCTGCAGGTCAGTCTATGCAACAAGCTTACACAGGGATCTCATCAACAGAGGCATCCTCAGATTATGGCATCATGTATTGGCAGATAAACTTTACTTGAGATCTTGTTAGATGCCATCTCTTTGCTAACCATGCACACTTTATTATAATCCCATTTTAGAGATGAGAAAATTGAGCTAAAACTTACCCTAAGTTGCACAGCCCTGATGAATGGAGGCCATACTCTCCTCCTCTTCCATGCAATGGGCACTGGGCTCCTGACCATATCCATGATGCCCATTGGAGGTGTCTGCCATCTTGACAGATCTGTGATACCTTTCCCAGATGGAAGTGTCCTGTATTCTCCTTCCCTAAGCCCAACCCCCCACCCTGGAAGCCAGAGACTTTGGGGGAAGGGAGAAGGTTCTGGTGCTCAGATGACACAGTCAGAGCACCTGCAGGTCAGTGGTGGCCCTGACAGTATATGCTTGTGGCTTGCTTTGGGCTGTCTCCAGATTCCCTCATCCTATGCCTCGAATGCTGGCCCTGCAGGGGTGGTATGTGTGTGTATGTGTTTGTGTATATATGTGTTTGGGTGTGTGTTTGTGTGTATATATGTTTGTGTGTGTGAGTATGTGCATGTGTTAAGATGTGGGAATCCCCACAGCTCAATTCCTCTTGTCTGCCCTCTGTTCCCAGACCCATATACCTTTCAAGGAAGGAAAGAGGAAAATTCTCCTTTAGGACTATTGATAGCTTTTCCCCAAAACATTTTATTATGAAAAATTTTAAATGTTAGTCATACTCAGCATTGGAAAGAGTTTTGTAGGAGCACCCAGGCCACCACACAGAGGGTTTTTGCAGGGACAGCTACAGTGACCTTATCACACACCTTGACCATCTAATTTTTAAAATAAGCTTTCATCAGCAGATGATGTTCAACTAAGATTAAAATCTCAGCAGTCAAAGGCACTTGTCACCAATCCTTCTGACCTGAGTTTAACCCCAGAAAGCCACATAGTGGAGAGAGAATCCACTCCTATAAGTTGTCCTCTGACCTCTACAGATGAGCCTCTCCCACCCAGTGAGTAAAAATTTGTTCAAATTTCCATACCATGCCACATCTTCTAGATGATTTTTTCTCTAACCTCCTGAGTATCCAGGAGCCACAGCAGAAAACTTATCATCTTTACCAAGCGTGCCTTCAGGTTTCTGAAATTTCTAGTATGAGACACACACGTCATTTTGAATAATGCATAAGCTCCACAAGGGGTGGGAGTTAGGGCATGTCTGGGTAATTGCCTTAACGGGTGTTGATACAAAACCAGCTTTGCTTCACAGGAAGTAACTAGCCAAATACTGAGTGGCTATGGCCCAGGAACACAGACTCGGGTAACAGGGAAGGGTTTGGGGCTCTCTGCTGTGGGATTCAGATGACATCTGAGGACATTCTCAGCCTTTATGTTGGTAGAATTTAGAGGTCTGAACATTCCAAAAAGAATTACATAACAGTCACAAGAATGTTCTGTCAATCACAGAGGTGATCAGTAAGTGACTGTTTTGAGGGCTAGTATTGCCTAAAATAATTTGTCTCTAGATCTGCAGCATTCCAACTCTCCACAATCCTAGTGGTTTCATCGATCACTCTGGCTTGTAGAATGCTGAACACAGGTGTGCCTTTCTTCTAGGAACTTAGGCTCACACTGGTTCCTCATGCTGAGGTGTGGTGGTTCAGAACCAAACCTAGTGATTAGGATGGGAGTAAGTACTGAATGGATTTGTGCTGAGTGTATAGAACTGTACCCTGCTTATAGCACACCCTGTGAGAGTTCATGGGGGTGGGGCACTCAGGACAAGTGTGCTAATGCCAGAAATGGTAGCAACCTCATTTGTTCTCTTTTGGTGGCTCATTTTTCTAAATTCCTAAAAGCCTTATGGTGTGAAAGACAAACCATTCCTGAAATATTTGCTTGACTGGCTGAATAAATAAGCACCTCAAACCTGGTGCAGGTTTTACTGTTCTTTCTTTCTTTCTTTCTTTCTTTCTTTCTTTCTTTCTTTCTTTCTTTCTTTCTGTTGTTTGTTTTGTAGTTTGCCCGGCTATTTTGACAGCATGCTGGGAAACTGAGGTCAGAATATTGGGAATTCTAGATCACAGTGTAAGGGCCCTCCTCCAACACCAGGCAGGTGTTTGCAAAGAGTATTTAACACTAGCTGCATAAAAACAAACAAACAACCAACCAAACCAAACCAAACCACATATGCAAGGCCGACACGTTCTGCCTGGCTCCTCCATGCCCATTGCTGAACTGCCCTGCGGGATACTGTCCCCTTTGGTGATTCAAGGGTCCCTGACCCATCCATCTCCAGAATCCCTCTGCACTCCTACCCCTGGCCTTCTTGCCTTGGATCTATCTCTCCATCCACTAGGCGGCGCCAGTGACCTCGAGTAGCGCCAGGAGCTAAGGGAGACTGCCTTTGGCACATTCCTAGCCTGTAGACTGTTTTAGTGTCGTCCTCCCCTGCTCCAGCACTCCTATATATTCTCTGAGGAGTCAGGCTGTGCCCTAGCGGCAACAAGATCCTTACGGATAGGAAGGAAAATCTGGAGGTAAGAGAAGCTAGTGCGCTGGGCGACCATACCCTGGCCCGGCAACAACCCGGATAGCGCTGCTCCTCGTTGTTGTCCCTTCCCTGAGTCCGTGTCTTCTGCTCTTTAACTGCCACAGTCCTGCACAGTACTCTGTGCCCGCCCGCCAGCCCGCCCTGTATGCCCGGGCCCGCCTCCTGGGCTTATGACATCACAGCTCATGTGAGAATAGTTGCCTTGGCGTTCAGACGCAGTTCAGGACCGGAAGAATTGCGGACTGAGGCTTCGGAGCGAGCTGAGTGCACGCGGCTGGTGGGTGCGTAGGGCTGGGCCGGAGTGTGGGGGGTGGGCTCCAGCGGGGTGACCGTGGGGCTTGGGCCCGAGATCAAACACTCTATCTGGGCCCCTTGCAAGACTTTAAGTCCTTCCTTGCTCTTTTCCACTTTATTTATGACAGGCCCAACTTAAGCACCAGTCATTCCCTTGCTGCTGCATTCTTGCCCCATGGTGTGGTGTGGCAAGAGAAGCTGGGGTGTTAGGAGGCAGGATTCCCTGGTAGTGTCTTGCCAATGTAGGGATGGCTCAGACTGCAAGCAACCCTGGGCTCCACCCTCAGCCCTGCTTCGTCGAGGTTTGGAACACTGGTTGAGCTTCTGCAAATAGGAAAAACTCATTTCATTTGGAAGGGAGCCTAGCCTAGCGTCAGGAGCTCTAACAGGTGGAATAGACGGCTTGTTTCCCTGCAGCTTGCATTCATGGGAGACATATGCAATAAAAGTCTTTTAAGAGGTAACCACTTGACCTCATAAAGAAGAAAATGAAGGGTCATTCCATGCATTGGTGCAGGAAGGTCTCTCAAAGTGACATCTGAGTTCAGATTTAAAGGGAGAAGCCCCCACCCCACCCCTCCAACCTCACCTAGGTGAGAGGCTCCACAGAGGCCCCAGGCAGACCAAACTGGTATGTTCCAAGAATCGGAAGATCCAGCCAGCCTTGCCCAGGGAGGGAATGGTGGATCCCACCAAGCCTGGATATAGGGTATAGGCAGTGTTAATCCATGTAGTAGGAATGCAAGCTGCTGCCAGCCACTTGGGGTCAAAGAGGGCTGTGGGTTCAGGGGACCACCCTCTCAAGTACTGTGTCACTCCCCAGGTGAGAATCTCCTTCAGCTGAGGCCAAGCTTTGCATACCATGACGTTCAAGGCACAGTCCTCTAAGCTCTCCATGAAAATGTTTGGAGACAGTAAGTACTGAGCTGGGCGGGGGTTCCTAGAGGCCAAAAGGGACCCTGGGACAGTTAGGTGTGAACTCACTCAAAGGCTGAAGTAATTCTAAATCAACACCATGCATGCTTTTCTTGTGGCTATTGTGATACAGAACCCGCCTAGGGCTGCATGGCTTAGAGGAGAGGAAAGAGTGCAGGGCTGGTGCATTCTGAGGTTTATGGAGTCTGACCCAGGTGCCTCTGCTCTCTGGTGGGCACTTGGCATCCTGACTGCCCTTGGCTTTAAGGGCACCGCCCACTTCTGCCTTTGCTCTTCCATAGAGTTCCTCCTGTGTGTGTCTGTGCCCCAATGTCCTTATTAGCACCGTGGTATTGGGTGTATGCTAGAATGTTCTCAGCTTTACTATACACATCTGCAATGGCCTTTATTTGCAAACAAGGCTGCATTCTGAGGTGCTGTGGGGATACGGACTTCAGAGCATGAACTTGAAAGAACACATTGTAGACAGTAGCAGGTAGGGAGAGATTCCACCATAAAAGCAAGCCTCTCTTTTAGCTGTGGCTGCTAGGCTGAGCCTGGAGGAGGAGGGCTGGCTGGTCCCAGGCCAAGTGACATGGATATTTGCCAGTGCTCACACTGGATGGCACTTAGGGAGCTGTGAGGTGGACAGTGTTATCATTCCTGCACTGTCTGCTCCCTTTTAAATCAGAACTACCTTTTTTCTTTTTCTTTTTTCTTCTGCTTAAAAAAAAAACCAGTATGTTTTTAGGGCAAGTCCTCCATAGTCCAAACCTATTGGAAAACCTACCCCCAAGATCTACCCGGACACCATGGTGATGCTTAGAGCCATCTCCAAGCAAGCTCTGTTCACATCCAAGCAGAAACATGTGTCTACAGCTTGTTTGTTTTTTTTTTCCCATTCAATAAAAATGCCCTTCTGTACCTGCCTTTCCCATAAGTCCACACACTGAGTATTTCTGTGAATGGTGGTACACGCCTGTAACTCCAGCACTGGGGCAATGCAGCAAGAGGATTGTGAGTCTGAGGCTAGCCTGGGCTACATAATGAGACCCTGTTGAGGATTGTGAGTTTGAGGCCAGCTTGGGCTACATAATGAAACCCTGTTGCAAAAAGCTATGTTTTAAACAAAACTGGAGACATTTCATGCTTTTGAGCAGATTTGAAAATCCCACAGCATGAATGGAATGTGCTTCACTGCCAGCTGCCAACAATGGAGACTTTGTGTGATTTCAAAAAATGAACCATTTTACATACTTGCTCCCTTAAGGATACTTAGAGCTCCCACTCTCCCTTATTCACTCTGTCTCTCCTTTAAAAACAAGGCTGCAAATAGATGATGTCACCTCTCAACACAGAACTGCACGTACGTGGTTGAAGCAACTTAGGAAGAAATGACTTTATTTTGCTCATAGTTCCACACAACAGTTTACGAAGGGAGGAATCTGGAGGCAGGAGCTGATGCAGAGGCCATGGAGAAGTTATTGGCTAACTCTCCGTGGGCTTGCTTTCTTATAGAGGTCAAGTGCCACAGTTAGGCTGGGCCCTCCCCTAACTGATCAATAATTTAAAAAAAAATGCCTTATAGCTGGATCTTATGGAGACATCTTCTCAATTGAGGCCCCTTCTCTCTGATGACTCTAGCTTGGGTTAAGTTGATACAAAACTAGCCAGTACGCTAGCCCACAATGTAAGTCCAGTTAGAGATCAGGTGGTTTCTGCCAAGATGTGTATGGTACTGGTGGTCATTGTGGTTCACAGGCATCAGAGCCATGTTAGGAAAGCGAGTCCTCAGGGAGGAGGCTAGCAGGTCAGGTACAGTTTGGATCCTCCAAGTCCTGTGTGCAAAGTACGTGGCACCTTCAGGGGAAAAGAACTTTGACCCTCAGGGTCAAGGAAGGATAATAGCAAGGGCTTATATTGTTTTGGACTCCCCTGACTCAAAAAGGGATTTCTCATGCTGATATTTGGGGGTTTATTTTTTTTTTGTGGTTGTTGTTTATGGCTTTAATGGGAAACACTGTCAGTCCAAGTGACATAACTTCAGTGTTTGTAATATATGTATATATATGCCTGTGTGTGTGTATATATATATATACTTATTTCATACATACGTGTATACACACACACGTATGTATGAAATAAGTATGATTTTTTTACTTCCCCCTACCTTCTCATTCTGTACTGACTGATATAAATTGTGTGTGTGTGTGTGTGTGTGTGTGTGTGTGTGTTTGTTCACGAGTGTGAAGGTCAGAGAAGAACAACTTAGGAGCATCATCTCTCTCTTTCCACCGTTTGGGTTCTGAGGATCAAACTCAGGTCATCAGGCTTCCTGGCACGCATCTAACCCAGCCATCTCACCAGCCCTTTGGGATACTCTTGTCCCAGTTTCCTCGTGGGGCACCTCCCTCCTCTGAGCCCTTCAGGAGTCTGGCCACCTATTCACTTTTTGAGCAATTCCTCCCTAAACATCCCATTTTAAACTCTAGACTCTAGTCAGATGCATACTGTGTCCAGGATATGGCTTGGTGGAGAGGATGGTTAATTCCAGCAGCCCCTGGAGGTCAAGGTGACCTTATCTTCAGGAAACCCAGGGCAGGTTGATTTCAGATAGAACAGAGAGGTCCGCTGTCTTGGCCCACTGACTCTTGCTCTGTAACCCTCCCTGGGACAGCTAGACATTGATATGACAGAAACCTTTCATAGGGTAAATGACTGCAAAGCTGCCTGTTTCCCAGTGAGCAAGGGACTCAAATCATTTACTGACAGCCACTAAGTCTGTCACAAAAGAGAACTTAAAGTCAGAACCCCAGGTAAGATGCCACTTTGCATGAATTAGACCACTATCAAAATAACAAACACAGAAGATGGTGTTGCCAAGACAGACAAGGATGGGAAGCAGAGACTCTTTACCCACCAGGAGCAGTGAAGAAACAGCCACGGAGGAAGCTGTCTGGAAGCTCTTCAAAAGAAATCAGAACTACCATCTCAAAGCAACTCCAGTCCTAGACTCATCACAAGGAGGATGAGTGAATGAAAGGGCGTGGGGTGGAGACAAGACAGGGAGGTCAGGGCTCTGTGTGTTACCCCACTCTCATGCTGCTGCAATGTCTCAGCTTAGCCTGGGTGTTGGGAGAGCTTGTCTGTCTTCACCAATCCCTGCTGTGAGTTGGTCGCAGACTTGTTCAAGTGAGATAGCAAACCTGGGCGCCAAGGGCTGAAGCAGAGCCCGGAGTTTGCTGTTCTCTAGGGTACTGCGGCATACCCTATGCCCCACCCCAACAGAAGAGGGACTGCATGTCCAGGATCCTGCCATTATCTATCTGGTATCTTGTTACTAAAATTCCTTCCCAGGGAGAGATATAGCCAATGTCTACTCCCACCCATCCCCTCGAACCGGAAAGGTCACCAGCTGAGGTATGATTCCACCAAAGTTCACCTGAAACCAAAGAGTTTGTGGGGCTTCCTTATAGAGCAGTGGTTCTCAACCTGTCTGGACCCCTGTGTGTTCTGACCCACACAGGGGTCGCCAAAGACCATTGGAAAATACAGATATTTAACAGCAAATTTCCAGTTATGAAGTAGCAATAAAAATGATTTTATGGTCGGGGTCACCACACCATGAGGAACTGTCTTTAAGGACTGTAGCATTTAGCAAGGTTGAGAACCACTGTTATAGAACATGGGTGAGGGGTTACTTACAGGAGTGTGGGTCAGAGTAGAAAGTCTTTACTCAGCAGGGATGATGGCTCCCTTATAGTTACACCGATGGAGACCCCTCTCCCATGACCTGAGACTACACGACATTAGGATAGAATTGTATAAAACTGTTTTGGGAGGGTGACTGGATACTCTGGTGACCTTTCCCCTCCATTTTAAATATGATCCAACAGGTCCAGCTATGACTTTTTTTTTTGCAGGCAGGCCCAGCAGAACTCTTGAAACTGGTAGTTTGGGTCCGAGGATAGTCATGTACAACATGTCTGGAGAGAAGCCTCTAGAGCAGGCCCAAGTTGCACTGCACTGGTGGGCAGCCTGGGGAGCAGGGGGCTGGGGGTGAGTCACGTGAGCCCAGAGCTAAGCGGCAGCATCTCCATGAGGATCTGGCCCCTCCGGGAAGCCATTTTGTGAACCTCTCCGTGTTCTCTGAATGGAAACCTGTCTCTGCTCCCATTAAGTTTCTTGGCCATGCTGGGGAGAGAGCACCCCAGGAAATGCAGTTACACTTTCAGTAGGTGAAAGGTCAAGCAAGGTTCGCCACTGATTGACTTAGGAGACCCCTGATCATTTGCTCGGGTTTCACTACAGGAGCAGAAGACACGGGTAAGGCATGCAGCCTAGGCAGCGTGAAGGGTTCATGCGCTGCAGCTGCCTCCCCCAGCTTGTAATGTTTGGCGGCTCCTAGGAGCTCTTCTTGTTGCCTAGCTGCGGTTTCTCTTGGTGTGTCCCAGTCTTTCCCCTGCTTCTTTTGTCTTTCCGAGTCTCGGTCCACTCTGTCCATCACCATTCCCCGGCTCCCTCTCTCCGCTGCAGTCATCTGCCACTGATGCGGCAAGCCCAGAACAGGGCACCTCTTTGTACCTGAATCCAGAAAGGGGGTAGGGAGAGGCGTTTCCACTGTCCTTTGCGTTGGTTTGGCAGTCCCTCATTTACGGGAAGTACTGCGGTGGTTGAGCCAATCATAGCTTCCTTTCGGCCACCAGTGGGCGCTCCAGCGACCGACTGCTCGGGAGGTTGAGCAGACAGAGGCCTCAGCTACTGGCAGGTCCTCAGAGAGCTGAAGTACAGAACAAGGGACCTAGGCTGATAGTGCTAAGCCTGGTGATCCAGAGAACTCACTGCAAAGCTGAGAAATGGTGGAAGACTGAAAAAACTCCCAGTGTCCCACGAGGGGCTCGTTTTTTGCTAGGTGTGTGAAAGAGCCATGAATTTCAGACTTTAAATTGCGGAAAAGGACACATAAAATAGAAATTTTTAACCAGTTAAATACAAGTGCAGTTGCACATCCGACCTTGCCATCCAGCTCCACCCTTTTGTCCAAAACGAAGCCTTCTCCCCAGTTCCAAGTACCAACATGAAATAAATGCCTGTTTGTGGAAGAAGACATGCTTACTGAGTCAGGTGTAAATGACTCCGGTCTTGGAACACAGATCCTAGTGACCTGGAATGACCCATCTTGATGGCTAGTTTTATGTCAACTTGACACAAGCTTGTGTCATATGAAAGGAGAGACTCTCAATTGAGAAAATGCTTCCATAAGATCCAGCTGTAGGGCATTTTCTTAATTAGTGATTGTTAGGAAAGGGCTCAGCCCTGGGCTGGTGATCCTGGGTTCTATGAGAAAGCAGGCTGTGCAAGGCATGGGGAGCAAGCCAGAAAGTGGCACCCCTTCATGGCATCTGCATCAGCTTCTGCCTCGAGGTTCCTGCCTTGTTTGAGTTCCTGCCCTGACTTCCTTCAGTGATGGACTATGATGTGGAAGCTTAAACCAAATAAACTCTTTCCTCCCACAAGTAGCTTTTGGTCAAACCTAAGCCTAAGACACTCCTCCTGTCATGAAAGCAGTTACATGAACATTTTTATTTACTTGAGGTAGGTCTTAGGTGGCTTGTTACTCTTTGTAGATCTGCCTGACCCTGCCTCTCCCCTCTTCTCCTTCCTAAGTACTGGGGTCAAAGGCATGTGCCACTATACCCAGCTCACATGAACTTTCTATATAGAATGGATCAGAAATCTGCCCAAGGGAAACCACACGTGTGTGTGTGGGGGGTGGTGGTGGGTACAGCTGTGTGTAGATGTGGAAGTCCATTGTGGGTTTCAGCAGTCTTACGGGATCCTTCACCTATGCTGGTGGATGCTAGAATGTTCCTTAGAAACAAAGCTTCCATGCAGGGGCTATTCCTCTCAAGGACTGACAGAACCCAGAAGCAGTGCTGACCCCTGACCTGATCTCATTCCATCCATCATGGAGGCTGGCTGCCTCACGTGACATCAGGTGAAGTCAGCTATGTATGTTCCAGAATGTAGTCAGAAGAATTTTAGTGGAAAAATACATGTGTGCATGCATAGAATTTTGTTTTTTTAAAAAATGCTTATTTCTATTACTTATGTTTAAATGTTTGTCATGTGTACAGGTGTCTGGGGAGGCTGGAAGAAAAGGATTTTCCTTATAGGTGGTGAAGAACAGTACTTACTCTTAACTCTCAAGTTGTCTCTGTGGCCCTTACAAATATTTTTATTAAATTTTTGAGGCTTTATGAGAATGTATTTTGATCATATCTACCCCAACTCCTCTCCCTTAACTCCTCCTTGATCCATCCCTTTCCTCCTCCCCTCAAATTTATGTACTTTCCAAAAGTTTTAAAAAGATTTCTGTGTATGGGTGATTTGCCTGCATGTGTGTACCTGTGTGCCTGGTGCCCTCAGAGACCAGAAGAGGGTGTCAGATCCCTTGGGACTAGAGTTACAGATGGTTATTAGCCACCCTGTGAGTGCTGAGAACAGTACCTGGGTTCTCTGCAAGAGCAGCTGTGCTAACTGCTAAGCCAACTCACCAGTGAAAGGACAGACTGTACCACGACCAAGTTCTCAGCACAAAGGAGATGAATTTGTCCCTCTGGCAAAGAGTAAAGGACAGGGAATAAGAGACAAAGACAGGAGACAGAGGATGAGGGAGAAGGGAGAAGAAACAGGGGAGGGGGGAAGAGTATTTGCCTCAGAGGGACAAAGGACTGTCTCTGAAGAAAAGGAAGACAAGCCTAGATCAGGGGCAAATGGTAGTTTATACAGAGGAAGGGGAAGTCCCACATCTGATTGAGTTGATCAATTTTGATTGGAAAGGTTTGGTCAGTATAGCATTTTGATGGCTGAACGTTGGTGGTCAGCCTCAGGAGGAATGGCCAAATAAGGGACTAGACCTTGGAAGCTAGTTTTAGAATTGCAATCTAATGGTTTAGCCAGGAGAGGGGATGGGGAGGGCAGGGGCTGAAAGAGCCATGTTCGCCGTGCTTGGGCTTATTAGAGCCCTTTATCTGCCCCTCACAGCTTCTAAACTAGAGATAAAGGAGATATATTAGATAAACTAGAGATACCACACTTGGGAGGCTGAGTCAAAAGGGTAAGTCTGAATCCGGTCTACACAGGGAGGCTTCCTCTCAAGGGGACGAAAACCTCTGTTGGGTCGAGGAAAGGGTGAGGGTGTTTCTCACACCACAAAGGTTGAGAACTCTTACTACCTGTGTCTTTGACCATATATACCTTTCTTTTTCAATTCAGAATCAAGGTTTGGAGTATAATTTTGACTTGATTTTGGTTCTGGTCTATTTGATTTTGATGTGTTTAGTTTTTGATATCTTGAAATTTTTATAATGGGATAATTGAATGTTACTACCAGGAAAGTTTTCCACAGACTCTAGAAATCAGGATAATTTGGCAAGAGTGAGCTCTGGAGAATGAAGAATGCCTGACCCCAGGACTGCCCCACCCTTTGCCTGCTGTGAGACTGTAGTTTCACTTGTCCTGCAGGCCACCAGGCTATAGGCTGAGCCTTCTTGCAGGTCAGAGGGGCCTGGTGGGCCTGCAGGGCTCTGCTTGGCCTTACCCTTCCACTCAGGCCCGACTTTCCCTATCTGAGGGCACTGGGGACCCCGGCCATCCCTGACTTAGCCCAAGGCTCAGTTCTGCTCTTTCTGCTTCCCCTGCCAGGGTGCAGGATTCTGGAGTCCTGGTGGGCTTGGGAGGGGCTGCAGGGGCTCTTCCCTGTGGGTGTCAGGTGACAAGGTTAGCAAAGCAGCTAGACTGCAAGCGCCTCAAGTCTCCTGAAGGAAGATATGAACCCATCCTGGGGACCAACCTGGTCCTTCACTGAACAGTTCTTGGTCACAGGGCCAGGTTAGCAGAACCCCTTTTTAGATGGAAGGGGGTGGTGTTTCCCAAGGAATGAGCTTTTGATGTTTCCATTTGGCCATGGGAGGAGTCGGGGACACTTGACCTGCCTTTAAAATATCGCCATGTTGCTTATGTCAGCGTCCTCATCTCCAATGCAGACTTGAAGGCTCATCGAGGTGGCTAAACTGGTGCCCTGTGAGTCTGCAATCCTCACCAGCCTTGCTGAGTGCTCACAGCTCTGGGGTCAGACTGTCACTGCTGTGGCTCTCTTGTCTCTCACCAGGAGGCAGCCAGGAGTTCATAAACAACAGCTCCTCTTCCTTCATTGAAGACAAGAAGAAAGAGTCAAAGAAAAACAAAGGTAGTGTCCTGAGCAGGGTAGGTGGAGGTGAAGTTCGGCCCCTCTCCTGGGGTGCTTCAGGCTGGCCTCCAGGGTGCAGGGTGGAGGGGAGTGTTTCTCTTCCTGTTGGACAGAACTCAACAGCAACGCAAGGAAGGTTGGTCGTGGGGGTAATGTGTAGTGGGAAATGAGTCAGGACTGAGCTCCAAAACTCTAAGAAGGCATCTAGGTGACCAGGTCCTCTGTCTTTGTCTCACCAGAATTTGCAAATACAAGATTGTCTTGTGGTCACACAGAGAGGCTGATATGTTCCATTGTGTTTGACTCAAGGCAAGAAGAAAGGAACCAAAAAAGAGAAAAACTGTCAGCCCTAGTTTTCTGTTGTTGTGATAAAATACCCCAAAAAATTCCACTTAGGGGAGAAAGGGCTTAGTTTAGCTCACAGCTCCAGGTCACAGTAAGGAGAAAGGAACTTAAGACAGACAGCCAAGAGCAGAGAGAAATACATGCATGCAAGCCTGGGGTTCAGCTCACCTCCACTCTTACACAGTCCAGGTTCCAACCCTAAGGAGTGGCACTGCCCATAGTGGGCTGATGTCTTCTCAAATCAATCAACAAAACCAAGACAACCCCTCCCCCTCAACAGGCTCAAAGGCTAACCTGATCTTGACAATACCTTCCTAGGTGACTCTAGATTGTGTCCATCCCACTGCCTCACAAGGAAAAGGCCAGCCCAGAAGCCTCATCCAACAGTTCTGGCTCACATTTAATTGACTGAAACTCCATGTGGTCATAAGTGCAGACACAAGGCTTTTAAAGCAGACCCATGGATACTCCTTCTCTCCCCGGCTCTTGAATGGCCTTTACCACACCAGGACTCCCCATGCTTCCCAGAGCTGTCCTGGATTTTCATAGTTATTCCTAAGATTTCTGAGTTGCTGGATGGGGACCCTAGGGGACCCACTGACTTCCTGGCCTCCTAGAGCTCTCAAAGACCACCTCTAGTGAACACACTAGAATCTGGGTTAGTGTAAAAGGAGAAAGGTATGACCTGGGGTTCACAGAGCAGACCAGCATGAACCCTGACTTGGGACTCCCTGGATGGATTTCTTCCTGTCCCTCCACCTCCCACCCCGGGTGTTCTAGGAGTTGGTCTGGCCTGTGACCCACTTGTTCTACCCATAGAAACCTGCTCAGTTCCATCACTTTGGGGCAGCAGGCTCTGGCTTTCCTCCTCTGTAAAAGGAGCCTTGCTGGGATTTTCACACTAGGACAGATGCTGGGAAGGAGCCCAGCTCTCCTAGATTAGATCGCAGAGGAAAGTTTATGGGCTTCAGGACCCAAGAGAAGACTTCAGGTATGGCTCGATAGAAACACATTCACCAATGCTGTGTACTGTGTGCTGGGTAGAAAAGGCCCAGGAACCCTTAAGACACAGGTAGTTTTCTCCTTCTCCAGGGAATGTGACTATTTCTGACCGCTCAAGTAACCCCTTCCACATATCAGGGGATATGGACTTCTTCTTACTCAGAGAGCAGGAGCGGAATCAAGCTATTGCAGTAAGTATTTAGATCCGGGACAGCACCTCCTTTCTGAGTAGTTTCCCTCCTCCCTGTTCCTATCTCAGGTAAATGTACCTCTCTCTAACTTTCTCTCATTCCAGAACAATCATTGACCCACTTTCCCTGCAAATCTCTCTACCTCTTCCACTCTCCCCTTGAGAACTGCCATTCCCTCTCAGCATTCTTGTCCTTCAAGGCCTGACTCAAATTCCACAGGTCCTCTCCTCTGGACCACTCCCTTGCTTGGAATCCCACAGGACAGATACACAGAATGCCCCAACCCCTGTCTCACTGGTACCCCAGATTGCTGCCTCCACGTGACTGGGAGCCATGGTATCCCTGGATTCCATGGCCCCACCTCAGAACAGCAGAACAAGCCCAGACAATGCAGTTCCTCTCTTCTCCCGATCTGACCTGGCAGCTTGTGTCTCCTGACTCAGGCTCAGCATCCACTGCTCTCAGGGTGACAGGGTCCCATGCTAGAATCACATGGGGTGAAAGACATCCTTCAGCCTCTGTATTTGAAACTGGAATAGGCCTGTGATCCATGCCCAGCTCCAGAAGGAGAGGCTGTGAGCTTGAGCTTGGAGCTCTGAAAGAAGGTTCTCAGATGTTGTGACATGCTGAGAAGGCCTCTCTCTGGCCTTCACCAAGGGATTTCCTCTTCTTGGGATGCAGACTTGGGTATTTCTTCTATTTCCAAGCCTAGGAGTACCTTGGGGATACTGCCTTCTGCAAAATGTCCATGGGTAATTCATGCTACCCTTTTCACCCTTGAAAAATCTCCAATTTACTCCTTACAGATGCCCAACCTATACCCTCCGCACCCAAAGAGTCCCCACACATACACTCCTCACCCAGTAGGTCTCCAGTCTAAACCCTTCTCACTTTGTACCCAGCAGACCCTCAGTTCCACCCTACCCCACCACACCTGAGGGTGCCATTTTACCATCATGCAGAGAGTCAGCTAGGGACTTCAGACTGGATTCAGCATTTGCTGAGGTCTTCAGGGCTATTAGGTTGTGGCAGTTGGTGGGTCCCAGCAGAAAACAGTCTGCTGCTGAGACTCTCTCTGAATAAGGAGACTTCAGTGCAAAGCTCACAATGTTAGACAACACTTGGGCTTGAGACCTGTTGCTGTCAGAGAGTGTCCCCCTGCCCTGCCATCCTTGGATGAATCAAGATGATACCCTGCAGGTAATACAGAGGTTCAGGGCAGTGGAGACAAAAGCTACCAATGAGCTTCCAGGCAGGTGACAAGACATTCTGTAGAGGGAACTACCAGTCTTTTGGAAATAGGTTTAAGTTCCTCGAACTTTTTGGTCAGTTTTAGCAAATCAAATGCTCAGTGTCAGTTAAAGGGGACTTCCTGAGACCCATCTCAGTGGGCATTGTTCCATTAACTCCAGAGGTTGTGCATTAAGAGCTCACAGGCTCTCTAAGAACACCAGCAGAATGTTCAGCAAGGTGTGTATGTGTGTGTGTGTGTGTGTGTGTGTGTGTGTGTGTGTGTGTGTGTTTGTGTCCTCCATATGTGTGGGCCCCTGTGTATGGGTCCCTTCAGCCTCTGGCACTAGAAGAGGGGCACTGGAGATAAGCCTTCAGTAGGAGTCCCAGTCCCACTGACTGCCCATCACCCCCATAGGAGCGTGAACAAAAGAAGATTTTGAGGGTGCACCAGAAGATGACCTATGCATCCAAGGTATCAGCCAAGCACACTAGCCTGCGCCGGGAGCTACAGCTAGAAGATGAAATGGAGCAGCAGCAGCTGGACGCTGAGGTCCAGGAGATGCATGGCTTCCGAGACAACAATGATTGGAAGCTGGCCATGACCCGAGGTACAGCAAGCACCCCTACCTTGTGCAAGAGTAGGGTTGAGGGATGGTTAAGGAAGCCCCACTCTCTGTGTCTAACACTGCAAACCTTGAAGAGCTCTGTCCTGATGGGCCACAGATCCAGGGCATGCTGATCACATGGGAACTCCATGGTGCAAAAGGGTAGAGGCTGGCCCAGCTTGCAGAGGCTTGGGTTCTATTCATGCACTCAACAATTGGCCAGTCACAGTCAATGGGCAGTTCAAATACAGTGGGGGGACTGTATCTGGAACTTGCCTTCCAGTTCTTGGTCATATCACGGCATTTGATAGGTCATGGGTAGCACTGAACTCCTCTAACTAACTGCACCAATCTTAGGAACTATGCGGTCTATGTTAAGACATCGAACCAAGTATCTGTGAGCTGCTAGTTTATTGCTCAGCAGTAAACCCTGAGTTCTGAGCTTGCACTCATGGTACATGGGGAGGACCACAAAGGCACTAACTGTGATCATAAAACTGAACCCCTAACCTCTACTTTGACATCAAGAGCAGAGCTTCATGGGGTTTGTGGGGAGCTTTTGCTCTCCATTCCTCGGGCTGAGAGAGGCAAGTGGGGTGGCAGAAAGGGGAAGAGGGAACAAGCAGAAGGCCGTGAAATTCCTCACTGTTCTGACCTTGACTTTCATGGGGACCTAGTGTCCTTGAGGGGCAGACTTGAGGGGAAAAATCACCCATAGAGGCTGTGACAGCGTCTCTGGACTACAGAACAGAACTCTTGCTTCAAGCACACCAGGCCCCTCTCCCAGAAAGAGGAGCCCAGGGATTGGACAGAAACCAGTTTTGGATCCTCTAAAGTCAGGATCGCATACAGCTTCCTCATGCAATATGCAGAGGACATGCCCTTGGCCCAAAGTGGTCTCTGCACGGTGGAGGCTGTCTCACTTGGCTGAAATAATAACCATGGACTTAGCTACGACTCAACCTAAAGTACTTCATAGAGAGCACAAAGCACCCCATTTATTTCCTGTGCCTCAAGGGTCTGGCCAGTGTTACTAGGTCTAGTTGGGTGAGGGTTGCCAAGAGCCTTATTTCAAGTTGAGAAGATGATAAAGTGAGAGAGAAACAAGTCAGACAGACACCAGCCATGTGAGAGCCTAGCAGTCACCTCTCAGCATTCCTGGGGACATTGTCATGGAGCCACTTTGGTGTCAGAGCCCACGGTGATGCTTAAAGTTGTGTTTATGTTCCCCTATTTTCTAAGTCATCCATAGGTTTCTTCGTGATGGGTTCAGTATACACCTATGCAAACAGTTGTTTGTAGTGACAGGGAATTCTGTCACTATACCTGTAGGGCAAATGTGATCTTTTTCCATATATTTCTGATCTGTTGGTTGAAACTAAGGCTATAGCCCCTGCAGATGTGGAGTGTTGTCTATGTGCTGGGGGGCCTTTTCTTCATTTTTTATAGTCCTTCTACCAACACTATAACACCCTGGGTGGGCAGCAGGACACCAGCCTCCTCTGTGGACCATCTTGGGTGCCAAATTCCAGCTGGAGATCCAGCCTCTCTCCTCTCCTCTCCTTCTGTGTCTTGTTGCAGAAAAGAAGAAAGAGCCTGAAACATTGAATGCCTACATGGAGAAGAAACGAAGCATGTTTCTCCTCCAGGTGGGAACGGCTACATCCAGGCTAGGGCCTATAGCTCGGTTCTGGTCCAGCCAGGGGCCCTCACGCCTGCTCTGCTGGCCCACAGTATGCCCTGGCAATGAAGCGCAACGAAATCCAGCGACTGGAAATGTTGGCGACCCGGGAGGAGAACAGACTGGAGAGGGCTGAGAAGTTCCTGGAGAAGGATGCGTCCTTGTTTGATGAGTTCCTCAGGGAGAATGACCGCAACTCAGTGCAGGCCATGAGACTGTGAGCCTACAGACCCTGAGGCCTTGCATATGCAAACCCATTGCCTGGGCCAGGTCCAGTCCAGTCTTAGCTGGACCTGGAACCCTGAGCCCTAGCCAGGCCCTGATCTCAACATATGGTCATGACCCCTGGATATCCTCCACCCCACCAGCTCCCCACTTGGCCTGTGCCCAATGCTAAGGCCATGGCTTCTTCCATTTCTGATTGGTTTTTAATGATTCATGATTGGTCTCCTGGTTCCCCCTCCTTCAGGGCTGAGAAAGAGACCAAGATCAAGATGGAGAAGATCGTTGAGATCCGGGAACTCACAGCCCAGATCACAGGCATCAAAAGGTAGAGTACAGGGGGCACCATTCCCTGTTACTTCATTGGAGCCAAGAGCTACTTAGGATCACAAAGGCCTCTCAGGGACTCAACCCTGTGGGAGGCTTTGGCCTGTCTTATGGGTGGTGTTGAAACTGACACTTAGTGACTTTCCTGAGGCCACACCCCAGGACATAGGAGCATTGTGGCTCAGGTTGAGAGCAGCAGGAGAGATCCCATGGATAAGAACCCTGCAGGTCACAGAAGGGTCACAACTCTAGAAGTTCCACTGTTTTGGTCCCTGTAGGGCAGACCCTTCCCAGTGCAGCTAGGACTTGGTGGCGGATACCACCTAACTTCCTGCATCCCTCCTTGGGCCTAGCGAAATCTCCAAATTTGAAGACACTTTGAAACATTACAAGGTCTACAAGGAGTTCCTGTACAAGTTGTCACCCAAAGAGTGGTTGGATGAGCAGCAGGAGAAACGCTTGGCTCTCAGAAGGGCCAAAGAGTCTGCAGAGTTCACCAAGAGCAGCAGCATATCCACCTTATTAGGGGACAAAGGTGGGACCAAGATAAGGGTGTCCCCCTAAGGGTGGGCCCTGAGACTGGTGCAGAGAGCCTGTATGTATGGGGCCCCATCCAGTCCTTTCATGACTGACTCCACACATGGAAGTGCCCACTGTGAGCCAGGAGCTTAGCAAGAGACTTTCCATAGGGACATGGGCTTACCAGTCAAACCAAGGGCTCTCCTCCGAAGCATTTCCTTCCCTGTCTTCCTCTTGGGCTGAGAGCCTGAGTTGCCAAGATATTTAAAAATCACCCATGGAGACTGTGACAGGGTCTCTGGACAGCAGGACATAATTCCTGCTATAAGCACACCAGACTCTTCTCTCAGAAAGAGGACCAGGGACCAGGCAGAAAACTACACAGTTCTGGGTCCTCTAAAATCAAGATCCAGCAGTGGTCATATAGGTTCTCTTTTGCTTCCAATAGGGTCTGGCATTAGGACCAAGACAGCCTTACTGTGGAAAGGTATGATTACTCCAGCCCAGAGGGGACTCATACCTTATGCCAGGGGCATACATAAACTGTCTGCTTCCCCTGCCAGAGGTTCACGGCTTGAAGAAGGTCACAAAGGTTGGACGGGGTAGAAAGGCTTCATTGTCCAGCACTCAGAGCCTCCCGCAGGTCGGTCAGCTCACTCAGGCCAGTCTGCACAGCGAGCTGGAATCCAGACTGTGAGTGGCCTTGAGGGGCTGAGGGAAGAAAGGCCACAAGGAGACAGCCAGGCTGGCAGGGACATGGGAGGGTGAGGAGAGGGGAATCAGCTGAGGTCACTCCACAGAGCTGCTTCAGGTGCCTGGTTCTGGCCCTGGAGTGACTGGGGTGGTCAGTAGCCCCAGTGTGACAGCACAATAAAGGGGAATGGTTGGGACCAGAGGGGTTGTTCCCTCCTCAGCCCCTTGGAAAGCATGTGCCGAAGGCAGTTTTCTCCTGTCTGTAGGCTATTCTGGGAGGGTCCATGAGGTTCCAGATGTCAGAGGCTTAGAATATTGGGTAAAACTACAGAATCACTAAAGGCCCAAGTTGTATCTGTGTGTTTTAGTGACATTTTCTTGATGACAAATCCCTGTCTCTTGGCCCTGGGTAGTCTGGTTAGTTAGCTCCCTGCCAGTCTTCTGTTAGCTTTTTACATACCCTGGTGGTGTCCTGACATCCCCCTTTCCATATTGTCTTTTATGAGGAATTTTAATAATGTCATGTTACCTATCTTTCCACATATGGTGGGCGCATCTCATACTCTTCTTAAGGAATCTCTGCCAGCCCTGAAGTAGTCTGCTTTTGTGCTGTAAGCTTTCAGTGTATTGGTGTGGCTGAGGGCATCTGGGCATGAGAAATGGGCCTCCTTGTGCCAGTCCTAATCTTTGTCATTCCTTCCCATGTCCCATCCTCTGCCTCTCCCTGCTTTAGGCCCCTGAACCTCTTCCTTAGTTTTGCACACTGCATCCCCTTTCCTGATGCCTGTGCACAGTGTACCCTCAGCTGTTCAACTCCCCAGTTTATGCTTTTTTGGGGCTGTGGGAAACCCCAGCTTCACTTGCTTGTAAAAACCCTTTCTTGAACATGGTGGTCTTGTCATTGAGACAGAATAGCCACCAACAGTGACATGGATGTGTGTTGATTGGCTGGGGGCCTGCTACAGAGGCTCCAAGAGGTCAGAGTACAATGCCAGCAACCTACCAAGGTTATTTCAGCTCTGAACTCTGTGTTGGGAGAGCTGAGGATATAGGTCCTGATCACACTGGCCTGGCTTTGAACCCTAGTCCCTCTCTCTATCATCAAGAATAGTGCTTCCACCTTTAACCTTTCACCTGATAAATTTATAGTATTAAGAGTCTACAAACTAGGTACACAGACCAAACACCCATTGATCAGGAATTATAAGGGAATTTAAAGAACCTCTTTGGTCCACATATACTGTTATCATTAAAAGAAAAGTCAGATTTGTATATGAGATAGGTATGCTTGTTTATATTACATAAATAATTAAATCTTGGCTGGATAGGTGATACTGCTCTATGCAGAGCATCTTCAGTGTTTTTAGTTGATCACTTTTTGATTTTAGAATCACCAATGTGGAGAACACCATTTGACATTAATATACAATGTCAGAGGCATGCTTAGAGATAACCTAAAGATGTAATCTGATGCATGCTGAGGAATGAGGCTGAGGTGCGGTGTGGTGTAACAGCATGTGCAGTGTACATGATGTGTGTGTTCAGAACCGAATCTGTTGTGAATTCACAAACAGCTCAGATCACTTGACTTGCAATTAAATTCTGGTCACTGCATGTTAGAAGACCTTCCACTCTTGCCCGGTTTTTCCTATTTCTCACATTTAGCTACATATACACAGTTTAGGAAGCTGGACTCTAGGGAGCCACGACCGAGAAGGCCATATCCCTTTGGAGGGCAGATGCAAGGCAGTGGGGCTCAGCAGACTCCTGGAGTACCTTGAGCAGGTGGCTGAGCTGAGCTACCTCCAAATTCCTCCTGTCACACAGGCCTCAGAAGGTGCAGTGGTGAGGCACAGGCAACTTTCTCTGCTCCCGCAGTTCTGTGCACCAGTACATCTCCATTTCTACCTCTGACTCCTGGGCATCTGGAAGAGCCCAGCTGGAGTGGGTGGGTGGGAGCCACTGGGAAGGGCTGGGAAGCATGTGGAGGTGGGCTGAGGCCACGCAGCCTCTCTGCAACTCTGTGAGCTGTCTCAGGACAGACTCTGCCTTGTATGGTGCTGCTTGGAATACGCTGAGAGGAGACTGGTATGCTCAATGGCTGTAGATTGGGCAGGTCTCCAGGTCCAATCCAGATGGCCTCAGGGGGGTCACTCAGAAAATGAATGGTAAGTAGGAAGGTAGCTGGGAAGTGAGGGTAGGTACAAAGGCTCTGTACCTAGAGCGGACTGACTGACAGATCAGAGTAGAGTAACCTAGTAGATCAAGGAAGTCAGTCTTACTCTAACTGGAAACTGCTCACTGAATTTTGAAATGTCCCTTGGCTGTGGGACTCTGATGGGGCCTGGTGCTACATCTGGGGACTATGGGGTAAGGAGGGGTGGGGAACATGCTCCATCCATGTCTTTGGTCCTTTGATACCCTAACCACTTGTGGCCTAGACTGGTCCAGAAGCTCTGATCCCATTGTCTGTCCTTAGGTCAAGCTCCACGTTTCCATCACAAGACGACACTGACAGCGATGGGGAGGTCTGTGGCTGGGCTCTCTCCCCACTTGACCCCCGCCCCATCAAGCACCCTGCACTGTCCCACTAAGCCCTGTCCTGTACAGCACCCTCTGCCTACCCCTCATAGGAGCTGGCACTATACTTCACTGAGCCCCAGCAGCTCTTAGACATCTTCACAAAGCTAGAGGAACAGAACTTGTCACTGATTCAGAACACGCAGGAGATGGAGGAGACCTTGGATGAACTGAACATCACTCTGAAAAACACCCAGATCCGCATGTAAGTCCTGCTGCCCTCTTGCCACTCCTGCCCCATTACACTACCAGCTGTCTTCCTTGTTTAGGGTCTGGGTGGATGCAGGGCCTTGGAGCCATCTGCACTCAGAAGGCAGCAGCCCTTCTCATATTCAGCCCTTCTGCCACTATTCAGGCCCTGGGAGTCCAGCTCTGCTATCTGGAAGGCCACTACATCCCAGGGCTCTGAGGCAGGCATGGCTTGGAAGGGCTAGAAGCTGGTCTTCAAGACACTTCAGCCATGGGGACGTACTAGAGGTCCTCACATAACACCACTAGTTCCCAGGCTGTGAGAGAGGGAAGACATGCCTTGCTGGGGACATGGAGCATTTGGGTGGGCACCAAGCAGCAGAGGTGCAGGTGAGGAGGAGGGCACAAGGCCACCTGACAGGCTGGAGCCGGACAGGAATGGGTACGGTCTTGAGAGGACAGGTCTGTCAAAGTCTCTCTAGCTCAGCAAGGGACCAGGGATCTGGAAAGATCCTGGGGAAACCCAAGGCCCTAAGTGGCTAGCTAGGCAGCAGGGGAAGCTGGACATGGGCTCACTCCTATCTTGAACCTACTGGACACTCATAGACCCTTAATCCCTGCTGTAGGGTGTGGCTATAAGACATCCCAGTCTCTTCTTTTGGCCCATTCCAGAGTCCAAGGGAGCTGAGTAGGAAATGTTGAGCTGGGGTATTGGGGTGGGGGCTATTAAGGGGCCATCTACAAAGTCCCTAAACTCTGAGCAACTTTTCTCGGATGGCCCAAGGCCGGCCCATGAGAGTTTGTGCTGAATGGCAGTGGACACCAGACAGACCCACACACTGACTGATAGGAAATGCACATGCTAGGAAGAAGACAAGGTGAGTGATGTGAGGGACAGGTGACAGCTGGTGAGAGGAAGCAGTGTGTGGCCCAGCACTCTGTTGGGGAACAGGAAGGAGCCAGCCCCCCAGAGCCCTGGGAAAGCAGCTCAGGCAACAGAAACAGCCAGGACATAGGTCCTGACTCAGCTGAGATTTCAATGTCTAGCTCGGGAGCCACACTCTTCATAATTCATCTTACTGGTCCAGCATGGCTGCCTCCAGAATGAAGTGAAACTTCCAACTGCTAGGCAGAACTGTTTTCTGGAAACCTGGCAAGGGCTGGAGGCACAAGATGTTCTGTAGAAAGGCCAGGAGCCTCTCAGAATCTCAGAGGACCTGCTCTTCCCCAACAGAGCCACCCATGTTCCCAGCAGCACACAGGTGACAGGCAGGAGCAATCTCTGGAACACTCATCACCTTTTTTTTCAGAAAAAACACAAAACAACAACTAAACCACCCCCCCCCCCAAAAAAAAGAACAAACAGAAAACAGCTTGTGAGAAAGAGAAAGCAACAGATCATAATTTAGCAAAAGAGCCTTAGAGCCAGCTGGGATAACAGATAAATTCTACAGAAAATTTAAGAGTTTAAGAGGATGGTTCAGTCAGTAAAGTGCTTGCCTTGCAAGAAGGAGGACCTGTGTTTGGTTCCCAGCTGGGAACAGTGGTATGCATTTCTAACTACGGTTTTAGGGAAGAAGGCACAGGGGATCCTTGGGGCTTACTGGTTAGAATGCTTAAATCATTTATAAGCACCAGGTAGTGAGAGACCCTGTGTCAAAATACAGGCAAGCAGCATACACTCACACATTTAAGGGAGAAATGACAACACTCCTCAGCCATCTCCAAAGGACAGAAGAGGAAGGTACACTCCTTGCCTCACAGTGAGACCAGCGTTGGCCCTAATGCCAAATCAGACAGAGACAGCCCAGGAGAGAGGAGTTTGGGACAGGGTGTCTCATCACTGTAGGCATAGAGACATCAAGTGGAATCCCAACAGTGTGGAAAAATACCATGGGTCACAGATTGGGAGTAGAAGGAATTTTAATTTGGTAAACCTCACAAGATCCCACAAGCTAATACTGTTAAGGGCAATAACTAACTAGCGGCTTCTCTACTGACATCTGGGGCAAACGGTAGGTATCTCCTTTTTCTTGACTGCCCTGGAGTTCCACGCTGGTGGGCAGAGCCTCAACTTTTTTAGGCTTGTGACCTCAGGACAGGACAGGGCTCTCTGCCTAATAGGTCATGCCTAGTAGGAACCCTGGGTGCTGAGGGAAATGTCCAATCCTGCAGGGACAAGGAGGTCAACCTTCTGAAGCAGTGGATTACCACCATGATGCTATCAATCTCCAAGGAGGAAGAGTCTGCTGCAGAACTGGAGCTCAAAGCCCGAGTCTTCCACTTTGGGGAGTATCAGGGTGACGAGCAGGTAAGGACAGGGTTGTCTTAGGGCAGAGGCCAGGCTCTGTACCCCAGACCCTGCCCACTTCCTAGGCTCTGGGTGCTCGGTGTGGCATGTGCCCAGGGCTGCCTGCACTGCCTCTTAGACTCTCAGCAATAGGGACCAGGTCCTGGTTAGGAGATTAGCAAACACACACACAGAAATCTCATTTGCTCAGTCAGGCTTTGGTTCTTTCCAGTACTGCCCAGTGCTGTGTGTGACAGTCACCAGGCTGGGGGCCTGGCTTCTGCCTAGCCAAGAGCTATTGGGCACTGGCTGTGGCTACACCTGACTTTCTGCTTGCTGCTGTTCATTAGTAGTCACTCAACACCCACACAGCAGTTACCTGCTTTCTGAATGTCAGTACAGGCTTAGAGATGGATGAATTTATCTACCCAGGGCTTCACAGAATGTGGTCCTGTGGGGAGCTGGGGCCAGGGCATGGCTCCCTGGAACACAAGATTGGGCCTCAGTGGGTTTGCTAAGGAAGCTGTGGGAGGGACTGGGATATGAGACAAGTCAGAAGCCTAACCATACCAGGCTAAGGAAAGCTAAGGAAAGCCTAACCATACCCATGCTCCACCTCTCTCTCTGCCTATGCTGTGGCCATTCCATCCTGGCTGGTAAGCCATGAAGGCTGCTGTAGGCTATCATGTGAGGGTGATCAGGGACCTGCAGCCATGCCACACTGCCGACTGTCCCCAGGACAAGATGTTGGAGAGCCTGAACCACAAGGTGCTGGATGTGTACCGGAACTGTGTGGGCATGCAGCAGGAGGCCAACCTGGGCACAGTGCAGATGCTGACTGTGGTGGAGCACCAGCTGGATGAGCTGCTGGAGAATCTGGAGCGAGTGCCTCAGGTCAAGATCGAGCAGGCTGAGAAGGTCAAGGAGAGGGAGCGGCGCATGAGGTCAGCCACCGTGCCCAACCTTCTGTGGCTGTGGTCTTGGCTGTGTGCAGGGTGATCTAGTCAGTGTCCACCATTATGACTCTCCTGCCCAGATATGGGCTCAGAACTCTGTATCATGAGGTTGAGGCCATTGTCTGTTGGTTCCACAGGGCAGAAGACATGGGCTCTCTGCCTAGTCATCGACTTATATGTGGGGCCCTGGGTCACAACTGTCTGCCAAGTCTGCCTGTCTCTCCTAAGGTTGGGGTGACCTCTTCTGGAGCCCTGGCACCTGCTCTAAGGCTAATGTCCTAGTTGGGTGCTAGGGCGTAGGTCTGTGGGCACAAGAATTAAAGACATAGATGTGGATTCAGGAATGCAAGCTTTCTTGGGCCTGTGGTCTGAACTCTCATGGCCACATAGCATCTACAAGCCCTCCCTGCCTTCTTCCCAAGCCGTGGTCACTTGCCCAGGACTGACAGGAATGGCAGAGGGGACATTTTCACATGTGAGAGGGTACAGGCTAACTTGGAGCCTGAGTGGGCGAAGCAGAGATCCCTCCCAGGCACTGGTCCTCCACAGCCCACCTCTTGTCCCCAGGCTTCGTGAGGAGAAGGCCAAGATGCAGAAGCAGTTGCAGGAGGAACGTCTGCAGCGGGCTCGAGCCAGGGCCCAGGCTAAAATAAAGAAGAAGGTGAGGGGCGGTTTCAGGGCCACTCTAGGGTGTACCCCCCAGGCTCTCCAGTCCAAGCTCCAAGGCTTCTCTGCCAGCAAATCACTCTCCTGAAGAAATAGACAGCTGCTTGTAGTGCCAAACTGGAGTGGAGAAGTCTCCAAAGCCAGGCACTTCTAGAGTCCCTGCCATAGGGGCTGTTCTCACCAGGATCAACCTCCCAGATGTGCTGCATCTGCTCATCTCACAGAACTCACACCAACCTTCAGTGTCTCTCAGAGTCCTGTTGCTCTCTCTGTCCACCCCCTCAGATAGACCTGGGGCCAGGCAAACTGCTTGTTGCTAGGCCTGTGTTTTCTGGGCCTCAAGCCCTCATCCCACAGAAAATGGACTGTGGCAGCCTTGTGCCTTCTAGATAAGACAGTACAAAGTCTGGTCCTGGAAGCAGACCTGGAGTCAAGCATAGCCTCTTGAAAAGCAGGAGCTGGCTGGCATCTATGAATTCCATGCCATTACTTGGGAAAGATGAACACTATTAATATTAAGATACTACTATATACCCCAGTGCTTAGTTCATAAAGGAAGCTGACTCATATTTCCCTTCAGAAGATGTAGCTCATTAGGAGAAAGACTTCCAGGCCATGATGAGGACTCAGATGGCAGGGAGAGCATTAGACAGAAATAGTACAATATATGGAGGTCTAAATGTAACAGGGCTTTCTTAGTAGAGAGGGGAGGCTTTTCTTTCCTGGAGAGGAGCTTCATTAAGAGAAGGGGTTAGGGGTAGAGGGGACGAGGGAGAAAACATGCTGCCATGAGAAGGATGGCAGGGCTGAGGAGCCTCTTCAGAGAGTAACTTTCAGAGAACCTTCCCAAGCACAAAGAACAAAGGTAATAACCAAGGTCTGGAGTGGGGGGCAGGGGGCTGCCATCAAGTCTCACATTACATGATTTAGTCCAACATAGTATATGTGACAAAGGCATGGAAGAACTAGGATTGGTTAGGACCATCAGTCCAGCTCTATTGGACACAAGGACAGCTTAGCTCTGTCCAGAGAGAGCTGAAAGGTATGGATTTGGGCTTTTAAAGAGTGATCACTGACTTTTAGAGGCCAACCAGTCACATTGCAGGGTCTCCCGTGGAAGCCCTGAACTAGGAAATGCTTTAGCTCTTGCCCCTCAAAAGGTCTGCTCCATGGAGCTTGCATGGTAACTGCTGGGCTGGTCTACACTCTAGGTCCCTTTAGTCAGTACCACCCTTGAGTGGCTGGCTTGCATGGCTAGATCTACTGGTCTTGGCCTGCACCTTATGGCAGGGGACATTGGGAGCATGGCATGTACAGGTAGTACAGGTGTACCATGTTTATTTCCCCTGCAGAGAGGCCGGAAATTGGTAAGCCGTTCCCATCCACCAGTCATCAAAGTAAAGAAGGTGCATGAACAGATACTGAGAGACAAGGACGAGGAGGAGATGCTCTTCTTCTTCACTTAGCAGCTGAGCTGGCTGAGGGCTCAGTAAGAAGTCAGCAGTAAGTGCAGACAGGGACTGTAAGCCTGAGGGTTCCCCAACTCCATCTCATACTTTCCTGTCAGCCTCCTTACTCACAGGAAATAAAATCATGTCTCTTGGTAGTCTGAATGGCCTGCTGAAGGAAGCCTCTTGGAACCCCGTTTGTCATTTCATCCAAAGCATGTGCCTGAGGGATGGAACACTATGCTGGTTCTCATCACAAACAGCTGCTTGGAGAGAAGTCTAAAACTTGTCCCTGAGGAGGGCAGGATGGTGCTGGCCCTTGGAGACTAATGAACCAGTAGCCAGCTGGGAAGAAGTGGGAAGAATCTCAACACCATGCATAGTACCTTGAATGAAACCAGGGCAAAAGCTGTAGCACACAACATACAAACACTTTTATTCATTTGCACTAAGGACTGGGCCTATGGCAGCAGGAAGCTCCAGTGCTCAGAGCATGACAGCCCATCTGTCACTTGTAGGCTTGCGCTGGAGGCTGTGGGAGAAAGAAACTTCTCTGTGGTGTGGGCTCTGGAGGCAGGCGACAGTGGTACCAGGCTGCCTATTGAGTGTGTATGGGGCGCTGATTACAGGTAGGCAAGTTCAACCCCTAAACTTTGGCCTGTGATACAGGAGAGACATGTGGAAAGGAGTCTTCTCAAGTAGGATTTGTAATCCCTTTATAGGGAGCAGCACCCAGGTAGACGGCACCACAGAGCCATCCAGAGAAGACTCATGTCCAATTTCAAGGCTCTCCCCAAATCCAAGAAACAAAGCAACTCAACTGTTTGGGACAGAACCAAAACAGTATCTGAATAAGCACATACTCCAAAAGTCCAAGAAAAATGCATTTCTGAGTGACCCTGTATCAAGTCCTGACTAACAAATGTGTGCAAGGCAACCAACCATCTCCTCAGGGAAGACTGAATCACTGTGAAAACACACAAGGCCACATAATATGCTTATCTCCAACCTCAACCATAAATAAACCTGTTGTTCCAGCCTACACATAACATACAACATTCAGAAGCTCACTGTGAAAACACACAAGGCCACATAATATGCTTATCTCCAACCTCAACCATAAACAAACCTGTTGTTCCAGCCTACACATAACATACAACATTCATAAGCTCACTGTAGAGGCTGCTGACAAGTTACTATTTACCATGAATCTCAGAAACAGAATTTAGAAAGATGGCTTTAAAAGCCTGAACTCTTCATTTCCAAACTATGAGCACACTATCAGTCTAGGAAGAGGTTCTATTAGCAGGCCACTGGCAGGCAACAGGCTGCCTTTCAGACTAGCTGCCCTGCCAGAGCTCAGCCTAACTTTGGCTTCACCATGGCATACAGTATAGTGAAACCAACACACCTACCCAAACCATCCCCACAGTGAGAAGCTGTCTGTCATACAAGCTCTCAGAAAAGAACCAAATTTCTAGATGTGTCAACAAAATCCTAACATACTACAACTCAGTATAGACATGTACCCGAGTAGGGAGCCATGCTCTACCCACTTCCTGCAAGGATCTTTTAATGTAAAAGGTGCTACCCATCTCAGGCCCAAGGGGGCTTGGGAAGAGCTGGAATGCGCGCGCACACACACACACACACACACACACACACACACACACACACACACACACACACACGGCATGGGCAGGGTGCCTATCTCACAGAGGGCAACCTGTGGAGGCAGTTTCAAAGAGTATAGCCCAAACTGGCTCTTGCTGGAACAGAATCAAAGTACTTTCAATATGTGTACCCCAAAGTTTCAAAGAACCAGGCTGGAGTGCTGAGGGAGTCCAGTGAGTCTCTCTGCCCACCCCCCAGCCAGGTGAGGTCTTGAAGCACAGCCTGGAATGCAGTCCTCACTTGCTCAGAGTGCTGTCACTGAAGGTCCCGCAGGTTGATAGTACTTCCTGGTACCTGTGCAGTCTCCAGCCCAGCAAAACCTCCAGGTGCTGGAAGCACCTCCTGTAAAACCAAGGAAGAAAGTAAGGGGTAGGGCAAGAAGAGAAGAGGAAGGCACAGCAGATATGTGGCCCACACCTTATGTTCCTTCCAAGAATAATGTAACAGATATGATGACATAAGCTTTTGATCCCAGCATGAGGAAGGCAGAGACAGGCAGATCTCTGTGAGTTCCAGGCCAGCCAGTGTAGGTTACAAAGTGGGACCCCTTCTTAAAAAAGAAAGAAAGAAAGAAAGAAAGAAAGAAAGAAAGAAAGAAAGAAAGAAAGAAAGAAAGAAAGAAAAGAACTAAAAACAATGCTATTTTTCTCCAAGCCTACTGATGGCTCCAAACATATTCAAGCACCCATATACTTTTCTGTAAAAAACAACTCATCCTTTCTCGTACCCAGCATGCAGTGGGCAGCCTGCCCAGGGAGATGGCCACGGCTGCATACCCATCACTGTCCTGCTGGAATCCAGTGCTGCTGCTTTGGCACTGTAGATTCCATGCTGCAGTGGGCAGGTCTCAGGTCACTAGTAATTTGTATCTCTCCTTCCCTCATGGCCTCTTGCTCTCTTCCCACCCCCTGTATCTTTTTCTCCCCTTTTCTTTAGTTTTCTAGAGACAGGTCCTTTTTATGTGGCCAAAGTGGCCTCAGATTCACAGTTCTCCAGCCTTGGTCTGGATTACTGGGTGCAACTATGTCTATGACATCTGGCTCAGATTCCCTTTAGAAAGTCTTCTGAGGGCTTAAAATAGTGGAACAGACATTTCTGAGGTTGGCTGGCAGACTGAAAAATGACTTTCATTCCCACCTAAATCTTCACTGGTGACAACCTCCTCTCAACTTACCTACTCACCCTCATAGCTACTAAACTTATCTAGGTTTAGCTCATTTGTCAAGAATTTAGAACCAGAGAGTGCAGTAGTCTCAGGCACACTAGGCTTCATCTGGTCAACAAGTAGACATTGCAGTGTCAAGCAAGCCTTATTTGAAGCTGTGACCCTGACTACCATTTCAAAAAATTGCAAAGTGGCTGGTGTGACCATCAACCCAAAGGGCCTCCAGGGCAGGTCTGTAGCAGCTGCTAACCCAGGCCACAGCCTCCTGACATGGGCAACCTGGGATGAGTTCTACTGAGAAGAGCAAGAACTATAGGCATCCAGACCTGGAGGACGTAGACAGGCAGATCCATGGTGAAGTAGGGGTGGAAGGCAGAGCGCTGTGGGCTGAGGGCCAGTGGTAAGCCTCCTTCACCTGAGGGGTCATCCTGGGGAGGCAACATCAAGAATTATTACACACTGGTAACCAGGAAGCAGGAGCAATGGCCCCTCCATCTCACTCACTTTGATCCCAGTCCACGGTTCAGTTTAGTCTGGAATCTTCTGTTGCTTGGCTCCCCTATATTTATTATTTCAATATTCAAAAATTGTGCCTAGCTCCTTTCCTCCTACAATGTCCTAAATTACACATGGATGCTTGAGTACCTTCTCAAGCTCATGGGGCACGGGGGAAGGAGCTCTCTGTTCCTGGTTTACCCATGGGCCAAACAGAGATCTGAAAGCAGATAGCATCTGAAGATGAGGAGGCTACCAGGCCCCCATCAGGAAAGATTGGTTTTGCCTTCTCAAGTGTGTACTCAGTTACCCCCAAAATGAGCACCCTTTGCTCTGGCACCCCATCCTTCCACTGCCTTAAGGACCTTCTGAGTACTACTGTTTCTATCTCATGACAACAGAACAGAAGCTGAAGGCCACTTGCCCAAGACAAGGCTAGTTGTCAAGGGACAGGTCAAAGAGTCACACCCAGGTGCATGCTCCTTCCAGTGGCTCTTTCTGCCTGTGATGGTATCTTTCCTACAGTCTCTTCACAGTACAGCCTTAGTCCTAGAGTGACCTCTGCAAGCTGACCTGCACACTGTGCTGTGCTCCTTAGGCCCCCCCCAATCCTTTCACTGCTCCTATCTCTAGGGAATCCTCTCTCTTCCACAGTTCCATGCTTTTGCCACCTGTCCCCCATTACCTGAGCCCTGCAAGCCCTTCACAGCCTTCTACACCCAGTTCCACGTCTTTCCTTCATGGTTCTCTCCCAGATGGATCTTGCCTGTCTCTAAGCTCTCCAAAAAACAGGAATAGCTCTACCCTTAGTCTCTGACATCTAGGTTTGCACTGGCCTGCTGAAGTTTCATCTATAACTTCAAGTGTGTACAATATGTAGGTGTGACCAGGCCAGAATATACCCAGATTCCTCAGCTTCCAAACCTCTTCCTTCTCCCATTCCACCTCCTCAGAGGGAAGTCTGGGAGTGCAGGTATGTATGGGGCTGCTAAGTGACTTGGCAGTGAGCTCCCATGGATGGGTTGTCAGATGCAGGTCTGTTGAGTCTCCAAAGAGGTGGCTAAGCCTTCTTCAGTGACCAGTGAGAAAGGAAGCAGAAAAATCAAAGAGGCCCTGCCATATTCACATGAGAGCCTGCACTAGGTTGTGTGCCGAGTGCTGCCCAGAAGCATGGCCTGAACAGTCTAAGGACAGCTTATAGGCGGCTCTGAGGAGAGGTGAGCAGTGTGAACACAGCAGTGTGAGGCTTCCACATGACCACCTTGGGCATCTCAGATGCCTCTGACCTGCATAAAGAAGGTCCCAGGCAGGCCTTAGCAGGACCGAGGCACACGCCACTATGTGCACCTCCAAGGGAGGTGGGGAAGATGGACCAGGTTGAAGGGACTAGACACAGGGTAACACAGTGCCACAAACCTGATACGTCAGTCCTAACAAAGGCAAGGGCTTGCACAGATGCAGTGAGACAGGCTGGGAAGAAGAGAGAGGCTGGGGTTATTAAGATGGCTGGGACAGGACACAGGACTTGGGGCAGAGGCCACCCCTCCACCATCCTGCCCCTGCAGACCTCAGTATCTACATGGCTGGTTCCTACCTGAAGAACAGGGATCTGGACACACTGCAGCCCAGCTGCAGGGGCTGGCCCTGTCAGACCTCCACTGGGCACCATGGGACTTCCACAGAAACAACTGTGCTGGCCTGAGTGGACATGAGGAGGGTTGACCATGCCACCTTTTATTTTCCTGTGAGCAGAGTCAGAGGCTCCTAAAACAAAGCAGATAAAAACAGCACATCTTACACATGCTTCACTAGGCTCAGCCCTGGCTGGGGACTGGAGGAAGAACCTCCATGGTTCCCATCATCCCACACAGCTGCACGGACTTGAAAATTGTTCCAAAGATATTTTCATGAGGCAAGAAAGAGGTAAAACTTTAGCAGAAAATTTACAAAACCCATTCTAAGTCCTTGTGCCTGACAAAACCTGACTGACTCAAGGTGCTTTTCTGAGGGTCAAGGCCTGTCTCTTCCCTGAACTCCCACAGCTCCTGGGAGGAGGGAGACCATAGTAGCTGACTTTGCCACACAGACCAGCCTTTTAGTTGCAGCAAGTTTGATTACCTGCCCTCTGCAAGGCCCATGGCTGCAATGGACCTGCTGACCTCACTCCTGAAGGTCACCAGCACCTTGTGTGGGTAGCATCCAAGTGTGCTTTCCCCACCACTAGCCGGCTTTCTCTCAGGGCGGGTGGGGACTAAGGAACTCTTTTTTTTTTCTTTTTAGTTGTTATTTACTTCTCCTCCCTCCTCTTCTCCTAGTCACTCCCTCTTACCTCTCCTTCCCCCACCTACCTCCTCCTCCCCTTTTCAGAAAAGGGGAAGCTCTCAAGGATATGAACCAGCTTTGGCATATCAAGTTTCAGTAAGACTAGGCTCATCTTCTATTGAGGCTAGACAAGGCAGCCCAGATAGGGGAAGGGGATCCAAAGGCAGGCAATGGAGTCAGAGACTCCATTTTAGGAATCCCACATAAAGACCCAGCTGCACAACTGTTACATATGTGCTCTTTGGTTGGCAGGAGGAACTCTTTCTTAAAGTGCAAATATTAACCAGGCTGATGGATAAGGTAAGGAGGGCCCATGTTAGAAACAGAGACTGAGTTCCCCTCATTGCAGGGAGAGGGGGATCCACTAAAATTTCAGCTCACCTGCTGGGGTCTCTGTTCAGAGTCCCCAATAGTCTGTATACAATTTTCCTGCCTAACTGCTCTGTTCTCAGGAGAGCAGGATTGGGGCTAGGCTACTGCAAGATAGTGCTCAGGGCCAGACATAGTAAGAAGCTACCTGCTGCTTCTTGAACACTATCTCACCAGGTCCAGGACTATACATGTGTGAACTCTTATGCTTTTAAGTTTTTTTTATTAACCACGCATGCTTCCTTGACATAAAAATATGAACAAAGCTGAAATTTTGTGTTTTGAAGTTTTCAGTCTACAAGTTAAGATTGAGTCACCATTGCAATAACTAGTCATGAAAACCAAATCACAAGATGCAGAGTTCTCATCAGATGCAAGGGGCTCCCCCAAGAATGGCAACTTCTTATATGCATATAGAGAGAGGGTCTTACTTATTATTGGTCTTGAACTTGTGATTCTCCTGCCTCAGCTTCCTGAGTACTAAGATTACAGGACTGCCTGGCACAAGCATTGATAGTCCTATTATAAAGCCAAGTTGTACTGAAAATATATTTTAAAATGACTGGGAATGACTTTTTACTCCCTGTATTTTTTCCCCTGCCTGTATTTAATGATCACTTATGGAGAAAATAAACATGGTCAGCAAAGATCTCTGTTAATTAAATTTTTAGAAATAAAATGCCACGAGTCTTAAATATACTTTCATCACCACCCTCAGTTGCTGATAGAACTCACTCAGTGTGGAGGAAGTAACAACCAGGAAGGCCAAGCAGCAAGGGCAGGCATCAAGTCAGAACAGTTAGGGTGCTTATTCTGATAAAAGGTTGCCTGTAGCTTTTGTAATTACAACACTAACATGCACCAAAAATCTAACTTTGCAGAATAAGAGGGTTAAGATAGCTTTTTAGTTTCAAGAGCAGACACGACTGAAATGGTGTCTATCTAGTATGTATTGTTTAACTTTGGCTTTAATTTTCTAGCTACTGTGCAAGTTGCAAGATTAAGTGTAAGGAATCTACATGTCTAGAGTAGCCAAGCCCAGTCATGCTGGCCACGCCCTGTCAAGCAGGTGCTCAGGCTTATCCTTTGCCTACCTGGATGGCTTTGTTATTAATCCTTCCCAGGGAAGTTAAAGCTCACAGGTAGATTTTTAACTTTTTAAAAAAGTTGGTGGAATTTGAGATTTTTAAAGGAAATGAACAAAATATGACAATCAATATGTCTTGAATGTTTCCTGCCAAAAATCTGGCAGGCCTTACTCTACCTGGACTTGTCACTAGCAAGCCTGGGATGATGTGCTTGTTACTATCATTACCATCTTTTTCCCCCTACTATCTTCTTCCTGTTTAACAACAAACAAACAAACCCAAGAGCTGCCTACTGACTCCTCATGGTGTCACTAGTTCTAACAGGCCTTGCTGGACTTTATACTATGGGCTTTCCACGTTTGACAAGTACATCAAGGACAAACAATTACTATGTCCTTTTTCACCAGCCTAGGCAAACCTCCCACCAGAGTCCAATACATAGACGATACAGGGTTGATATCTAGATTTTGAGAGGACTGTTCTTGGCAACTCTCCAATAAAAATAGTGAGGGCCACTATTATTTAGGGATACTTCTTGGGCTGTCAGTTGATTAAGGCCTGTAAGACTGAATGTTAACAACTGCTTGTTTGTAGAGGTACCATGGTTTTCCAGTCTTTGACATGACCAATTATGCTGACAGAATGCCTAACTAACCAGGAGCCACTTGAAGCTCTAGGTGAGCCTTACCAATTCCCCACATTCCACTTCACCTGAGGGAGGGGAGACATAGTACATGACTTTTAGGTTCAGGGAATTCTGGGGTCTTGAGTTCTAGTCCTGGTGTTGATCCCTATTAGCTATTACTGCTCCAAGTTCTAAGATCAAAGGGATAAGTTGGGAGTTTTAAGAGAGGACTAGGGTTGGGTAATAGACACAAGGGTTCAGAACCATACCAGGTACATAAAAGACCTTAGATTGACACCTCTTTTGGGCTTTAATATGAGAAGTATTTTATTTGTGCACCAAATATAGCTATTTGAAATGGCTAGTGATCTGTGTATATTACTCATTTAGCAAGTATTTCCTGCATCTTCATCATGTGATACAGTGACACTTCCCATAGAGCTCCCCATGGCTGGCTTGCAAACCTAGCATTAAAATGAAGGAAAAGCCACCCAGTGATTGACCCAACTTGGGATCCATCCCATATGCAGGCATCAAACCCTGATTCTATTACTGATGCCATATTGTACTTGCAATTGTACATGGCTGTCCTCTGAGAGGTTCTATCAGCAGCTGACTAAGACAGATGCAGACACCCAACCATTGGACCGAGATTGGGAACCCCTATGGAAGAGTTAGGGGAAGAATTTAAGGAGTTGAAGGGGATGGTAACCCCATATGAAGAACAATAGTATTAACTAACTCAACTAACCTGGACCCCTCAGAGGTCCCAGGGACTAAACCACCAACCAGAGAGCAGACATGGGTTGGCCCATGAACCCTGGCACATATGTAGTAGAGGACTGCCTTATCTGGTCTCAGTGGGAGAGGATGTGCCTAATTCTGAAGACTTGATGCCTCATGGAAGGTGCATACTAGAAAGGGGGGTGGTTGGGTGGGGGAACATCCTCTCAGAGGCAAAGGGGAGGGGGGACAGGGTGAAGAACTCTGGGAGGGGGAACCGTGAAGGAGGACAACATTTGGAATATATAATTTAATATGCAGTGGTAGCTGATGGCACTTCATACCTATAGATCTAACATTTAAGAGACAGTATAGTTTGAGGCCAGCCGGGGCTATATAATGAGATCTTTTGTCAATGCAGCCCACCCTGCTGTCCCAGCAGTGGTGATGAGACAAGAAGGCAGGCAAAGGCAGAAGACTTGAAGAAGCTGACTGCAGCTGAGGTTGGCATTGCAGGCAGCAACTTGAACAAATGGCACTAGTCACTGTGAAGCAAACATCCAGAGTGACCTCAGCAGTGAGGGACTACTCCTACCAAAGAGAAGGGATGAGGGAAAATGTCACCAGAGTCTAGATGAGGGACAGTGCAAAGAGACAGACAAGGGAGACAGCTCTGCCATACAGCAGCAGCCTGCTTAGTTCTCCGCCCACTTGAGCCTCAGGATCAGGTTCCAGGTGCTACTGGGGGTGCCTGGGTAGTAGTCTCTAAGGACATAAAGGCCAAAGGTAATGATTATAAAGCCAGGCATGAGCATAGGAGAGCGCGCTATCCTGGAGGTCACTGGCTGTTACACCATGCACCCAGAGTCTTGTTTTGCTTCAGCAAAATGTAAAATGAATAGGAGATGGACATGAACAGAATATAAATTTACACCTCTTCCAGCACCTTTCAGTCTGTGCTCAATCATTTTACAAGGGGTCCTGTAGACACATCATAGCCATCATAGAAGACCTGGTCTCCTCATACAGAAGGGGGCTATGAAGTGAGATATCAGATGGTGTACCCTAATCACATCTGCCTTTGAACCTATGAAGAGCTGGCAAGGGCCACTCTCTTGGTCCTATTAATCATCTCCCTGATAAATGTGGGTGGCAAAGTTAATGGTGTTTTTATGTTAAGGTTGGGAACTAGCCATCAAGGACTGCTTCCATGCTCAATCACCAGCAAGGAGGGGAGACAAGAACAAAGTAGTCTTACAGAGGACAGTCAAACTGGAGGCACAGACTGTCTTAGCAGGGAAGCAACCTTGTAAATGAGAAAGGCATGAACAAGAATAGAAATGAAAATGAGGAGACTGAAGGAGAGTCCTGAGGTTGGGAATATGGGCTCACTTGCAGGACCGTGGCAGAGTCCAGTGCTACTGTCTTTCCTGCCTCACTATGCCACCTGCCAAAACCAGAGCTGTGCTCAGGAGACTGAAAGAGCCTACCCAAGTCCATCACAGCCAGGATACTGTAGAGAGCAGGCATTCAACAGCCTTCAAAGGCCAAGGCCTGAAGGAGCTTCACTACCCCTGGATACACAGAAGGGACTAGGTACAGCTGGAGCAGAGGTACCTGGGCTAATAGAAAAAACATGTGGGGACAGTGTAAAGTCTACACTCTGCTTTGGTCCCCAAAAGCTACCTCCTCCATAAGCCTGTATGTTCTAGGTGTGTATGGGGCCCATAAGATGGGACAAAACTCCTGTGGTCAAACAACATTCCATGCAATCCAAACCCACCTAGTGCTTTGTACTTAAATTTCCAGATAACTGTATGGATGCTACTAAATTCTCTCCTAGAAAGAGAAGTAATCCTGGGCTGATGCCCCTGGCCCCCTTTAAGGAGCCACTTTTCATTCATGATGGCAGCTAAAGCTAAAGAAAGAAGGGAGGAAACCTATGAAACACATGCTTGAAGGTATTTGTTTGAAAATGAAAAAATTCTGAAGATGAGATTACTGACTCTAGGCTCAACTCAGCCAGTAACTCACCAGGGTGTTTCAACTACACGCACATGGCAACAGCCACAGATCTCTAGCCACAGGTGAGGCTTTGCTGGGACCAGTAGGACACCTCAGGGCTAAAGCTATGGAATAGAAAGTACATGCCCACCCTGGCCTCTTCCTCCTGCCTCTCTGGGAGGGGAATCACACATCTCCTGGTACTAGTGAGACCAGAGAGTCTGGGAAAGCCTCACAAACCACCCAGGAGGAATGGCTACTCTACTGCTCACTTTTAATATGGCAGTTTTAGATTTTAAAATTATAAAATTGATGTATTCTGAAATAAAAAAAATAGAAATGACCACAATAAAATATTCACAATCTTTACACCCAGAAAAAAGGACTATCCAGAATGGGGACATGTCTCACCACTTCTGTTTCTATGTAAGTATATACACAAATGTCTACCCACACATCTACTGTTTCTTATAGACTTACCAAAAACATCTACAAAGCATGCAGCTTTGTTGGCAGACATTTGTGTTATAAACATTCTCTTGTCAACAGTTCTGATAGAACAGTAGGTGGCAAACTGTCCCTTTACATGGATTCCTATTTCCATAACCAAGTTTTCTTTTCTTCTTGGAATTATCGCCCAAAGAGCCTGTAGACATACCAGACCATCTCCAAGAGGGCCTCCCTGGAAGCCTATGCAGCTGCCCTGGTGGTCTTCTGCAAAAACTTGCTCATAGTGGTGTTCATCTGCCTCTCCACCTTCAGTGTTCTCATTAGATGTGGCTTCTGGTCGAGTCTGGTGACAAGATGTGCTCCCCACACCTCTGTTCCTTGGGCCTCTTGCCATTCCTCAGCACATGTGTAATGTGGAGAGCAGCCTCCCTGCCTAGCCTGCCAAGGTAACTGTGGGGACCAAATGAGTCCTTGTGTTGCAGCAGGTAGTACAGTAAGTGCTGGCTATTGTTATAGCTTTCGAAACCCCTAAACCACCTGTGATCTGCAAAGGGCAGCATTCAGTTGTTAAAAGTACACAGATCACCTCTCTCACGTGCAAGGATGGCCCAGGCCCTAGCTGTGTGTCCTATGCGACATTCTGCCCATGATACACCAGCACTCTTTCCCCGCTGGGCTGTTGTGGTAGACGTGACAGGCCTGAGCATTTACAGTTGCTTTTGCATTTCCTTTGCTTCCTTGAGCATTCTCACCTGATGTTTCTTTCAGTCCTCAAGTTTTTGAGTGTTTCTTAAACTTTCAAGTTTTTGAAAGTGTACCCACTCTGTGGGCAGTGTTGAGCCTGCAACGCTCTTTCATCATATCCAGTTCTGGGGGCTCCTATTTCAAGACAAGGCCCCGAATCCCTCCCACTGTTTGGCCACCACTGACCCCAGCCACTGACATCAGCAGGATGGCCAGAGATCCTAGCTATTCTTGCTTCCTCCATGCATGCCACCTGTCAGTTATCTTCAAAAGAGTAGGTGGAATGGCCTTTCAAGACATCACGTCGCTGTTTTCCCCTCAGTGAAGATCGGAGGTTTGACCATGGCTTACAAGGCCTGAACAACTGGGTCACCTTGGTGCTTCAGCCTTCCCTCTGCCTCATTACACTCTCTGGACAAACCAACAATACTGCAGCCTCAGGACCTCCCTAGATTGTCTGCTGCTTGTTTTCACCCCGGTGGCACCTTTTCATCCCCAGGTCTTATCTTTCCTGATGCCTGTCTTCTCGACTGAGAACTGCATAGGGCACATGGAGTATAAGCGATTATGACTATTGCTGTGTATGAACCAGGGTTGTGGCTCAAAGATAGGTACAGATGTGTGCACAAGCAGCCTCTTCTTAAGAAAAGGAAGATCTCTTCCAGGTTCTATCTTCATTAATTTCATTATTTGGTTTTCCCAGTCTTTGTTTATTGGGCACTTCCATTCCACTCAATAGACTGGATATCTGCTGTTCATCTTTCCTTGGTATATGGGAGGGAAGAGGCCATACCACAAGGGGGCAACCCAACTATGCCTCTTAGCTAAGTTCTGTTGTCTTCTCCATGTAGAAATTGTCTTCCCCTGCCTGCTTGTGAAATTTCCTCCTGTGAGGCTACTGTAACCTGCAACCACATTTCCTCATGGTCCACTGCTGCCATGTAGAGAACCTCAGATGGCAGACATCTCTTTTTAAATTGGATACTCAATCTCCTAAGGTTTACTAAATTTTTAGCGAAATCTCTTAGGTTTTCCAACCAACAGTGAAGTTATCTATAAAGTATCACATCTCTTCCAAAGAATCCACCTTAGTTCTAGTTTTGGTTTATTTCCAAGGCAAGACCCTCTAGAAGGACATGAACACCTATGGCAAGAACAGGGATATGAGAGACTCCAAATGTCCTGGACACATCTTTAGAATGCCCTTGAAGCACAGCACTAAGTGGGTACTCACCAGGTAGCTGAGGACAACTTTGAAGTCCTGATCCCACTTCTTGAGTAGTGCAATGACAGGTACATGATGCCACACTCAACAGAAATCATTATGAAATTTTTATTCCACCACTGATGCCTATTAATTTTTAAAGGAATCCAACTTAAGATCTATTGAGTGTTGGAGAGATGGCTCAGTGGCTAAGAGTGCTTGTTATAAAGCACTTGGGTATGAATTTGTCATCTCCAGAGCCAAAATCAACAAGCTGGGCATGGCTGAGCATGCCTGTAACCCTAGAAATAGCAGGAGGGGAAGGCACAGAAGCAGAATTGCTGGTGCTACCTGGAAGACAGAGGCTAGCTCCAGGGTCAGTGACAGGCCTTGTCTCAAGTGAATAAGGGAGTGTTAAGTATGGGACAGTTGATGTTCCTTCCTTTGGCCTTTGCACACAAACCCCTGTTGAGAAAACAACTGCACTCTTCACTGGCCTCTGATTACGACTGACTCACTAACAGATCTATATCATTAGGTGGTTTTCAAGCCCTGTTTGGTCTGAATATAGTAAATACAAGATGCTGAGGATGCTGCTTAAAACACTGTATCTATTATGTTTTAGGAAGCTTCAATAGCCATTCTTTGTGGTGATAGCATATGGATACTGTCCATATCCTGGGTAGAGTAGGGCATGTTGCCATTGTACAGTAGACTGACACATGTACTTTTTCCATGTTACAATGTTCACATTTGTCTTTCAGAATGATGTGCTGTTCCAAGTATTCTAATGTATCACACAGTGTGTGTGATATATGTTTATTTCTGTTCTCCTGACTGTGCAACTTTCTTTTGCTCTTTTTCCTCGGTTCAAGTGCCTTAGCAGAAATGGAAACCAATGGCCTGGAGAGTAGTGTGCATTAAGAATATGCTTTGTTCTGCCCAAGCCAAAAGTTCCAACCTGAGCTTGGAACTCAGGACTGGTTGTTATATATGCTTATTTTCCACTTTGTTCTTCCTTTTCTTAAGAGGAGGCTGCTTGTGCACACAGCTGTACCTATTTTTTAGCCACAACCCTGTTTCATACACAGCAATAGTCATAATCAGCTTATGCTTCAAGTGCCCTATGGTCATTATCTCATTTAATCTCCACAAGAGACCCAAGCAAGTGCTTTTACTGCTCCAGAGCTCCAACTAGAAACTCTGTGGCTATCATTTTCTGTTGTAATTGGGCTTCCACCCTACCCCCTTTTTTCTTCTGCTACCTAATTGCTCAATGGGCTTTATTTTGGTTTCCAAGTGAATTTTACTTCGTAATTTATACAAATGGTTAGAAAATAAAATCCTGCCAAAACTTTTTCCCTATGAAGATGTTAGCTGTAATTTTTCTTATTCCTCCTTTCTTGTATAATTTCTACAAACACTGGATGTGGACTAGAATTTAGTAAATTAACTTCACTAAACCCATGAATAAACATTCTTCACAGCTTCACTGTTTCTGCTGTCTGCAAACAAGCTAAGTGTGTCAATACTGCTAGGCTTTTATTCATCCTCTCCCCTAGGTTTCTACCAGTTTTACTTTGTGCTGGTTGGGATATCAAGTTTTCAGAATAAGTGTTCTTCGGCTCTGCTGTGGGCCACACATGGACACCAACCTAAGAGGAAAGAGCTTTGCTGTCTTCCCTCTTCTCCTTGCATTATGCCCTCTCCATGCAAACATCACTCCTGCTTTGGGGACTGTTTCCTCGTCACTGTTCGCCTTCCCATATATTTCCCTAAGGGTGTGTTCTGCTTAGATCTATTTAGTCTTTGTCTCCTGGCAATGCATTTATGAGCTGTTTATACTTTTACAGTGACACAGATGCCCTCAGGTCTTGGTCACATGCATCTTGCTGTTCACTGTTCCTTCTAATGTTGGCTTTCATTTCCCTGTCCTTAAAGCCACTGCTCACTGGTAAAGAACCTACTTGGTATGTGTAAGGACCTAAATTTAATCTCTAGTAATGACCTTCCTTCTCCAATGATAGTCTCACATTAAGAAAAAATCCTAATATTTGCGATTCTGTTAGAAGCAGCTCACTGCCGGAACTGAAGATGCCAGCAGAACTTTTGTGTATCTACTCTCAACAGCAGCACACTGGGAGCAGCCTTGGATTTCAGACCACACATCTTCTAAGAATGCACACACAGTGTAGGCCCCACATTTATAGTGCTGTCTTTCTGTTTGATAAAGCTTAGATTCTGCAAAGGTGTAATTACACTGGGACTTCTGTGCTCAGACTTAGAGCTCATAATCTCCAATCACAATGTCAAAATGCAGACATCCCAGAAACCTAAATTTCCCCCTCAGACTTGGTGCCAAAAATAGCAGCACAGCTCAACTTGGTGTGAAGCCATTTAGTCTGATTAAGCATATAGGAATGTTTCACTGGTAAGTATCAATATAATAAAATGGAGTGTAAAATACTGCGTACATACCTTCTAAAAGCCATAACATTCTGTACAGAAAATGAAGCTCAGATTGATTAAAATGATATTTACAAATATTTCCTAGCACTGGCCACTGAGAACCTAGTACATATATCTCACCAGCATAGACTTGGACCCACATCCTGGTTGTAAATGCCAGTCTCCAGTAACGGAGCCAGGGTTCTCTGTAGAAGCAGCTGACTGCAGGCCAGGAAAAGTACAGGACAAGTTGAGCCTGGTCAGGCCAGAAAATAAAGAAAATACTTAAAAGACAGTGCAGGATAGGATATGTTTTAAGGGCACAAAAAACAACTTGCAGAAACTCCAACGGCTGTGGCAAGTACAGAGCAGAGCAACAACATCAATGCTAGTCATACTATGACCCAGTACTGAGACTAACCTAAGGCCAGGCCTGAGTCTGTGCTGAGAGTAATGGAGTACACCTGAGAGAGGGAAGAGAGTGTACTGTGCGTAGAACCCTAACTTATAAACACCTACACGTGTTTATAATACAAATCACCTGCAGAACACTAGAGTCAACTACCAGAGTCAAAACTGTCTAGGGTTAAATCTGTGGAAAACATAATGAGAGACAGGGTATCTGTGGCAAACAATTAGCTTCACTGAACTCCTTAGATAACCTAGGAACCCTAAAATGTCCTGCTTGTCAGCATGTTCTTGCTTTGTGGATGGTTGGATAGCTCTGTAGTTAAAAACACTAGCTGCTCTTGCAGAGAACCTAAGTTTGATTCCCAGTTACCCACATAGTAGCTCATAATCACCTGTAACTCCAGTTCTAGGGGCTCTGATGCCGCCTTTTGGCCTCTGAGGGTACCAGGTACAGGCATGGCACATGAACATACATACAAGCCAAGAACCAATATATAAAAATATAATTAAAAACAAACAAACAAAAAGATTGTTCTTGTTTCCCTGGGTACCTTAAGCCTCTTCAGAGAACCAATGCTAACAACGTGATATATAGTGTAGTCCTGGGTCACACACTGTCAACCCTATCTCTGGAGGGGCTGGGTCTCACATAATTGAGTCCCAATAATTACTGAAGATAATATGTTTCAAGTGAGCTCTCTTGGTCACCAATGCTGGAAAAAGTCTACACTGTCCTCACTAATGTCCTCTTGGATCCTGTTCTTGGTCTGACCCTGTCCTTTAACTGCACAACACTGATGGAGTACAAGAGCTTTCAATGGGCTATGAGAATGACTGAAGCTATACTTGAGGGCACACAATTGTAAAATATCTACATCAAGTTAAATATTTACAACTACAAAGAAAAATAGGATGTTTATAGAAGGTAGAAAGCTGGCCAATAGCACCTTTGCTAACAATCCATGTCAATACTCCTGTACTCAGCATAATGCACAAGGAAGGCACATTACCTCCAGCTTGAACGGACCTGAGCCTCAGTCTAATCAAAAGGAGGCTTCATGAAATACACATGGAGAGTCTTCAGAGAGGAGCTGTATTCTTCAAAAGCATCATGATAGGCAAGGGAAGGCTGAGGCCCTGACTTGGTTGGAGGAACTGACAACAGAGCCCAAGCAGGAGCCTGATTGAGCCCAGGCAGAGAAAGGTCCTGGTGAACACCTGCTGAGAGTAAACTTCCCATTACTGTGTCAGCAGCCGACAGTAACAGGCTCACCAGGGCTATGAGCAGGCTGTTCCAAGGAATGGCTAGGTAACATGTCACAGTTGTGGACACAAGAGTAGCAATATTCACAGCACACAGCTACCCAAGGTAGAGAGAGTCCAAGTCTGAAGTTACAGTACATGTTAGGAGAAACGTGGTTGTTCCAAAGGCTATTTAAAGGCAGGGACTCTACATGGAACCTCTCCTGGCTGGTCACAGGGTTTCAAGAGCTTGCTTTTCAAGAAAGACAGGTAAGTGCAGAAGGTAATCCTTCACCCTAGCAGGGACATTTTCTTTCTTACCCATGCAATCTATATACCTTGCAGAAGCCATGATTATATTTCCCTTCAAAGTCTCTAAAACATTTAAAATGAGTACATGAAATGCTGTAATTGTCGCAGGTGGTCAGAAACTACTCATAGAAACATGATGCAGACTTTCTCCTTTCAATTGTACCTCAGGGTGAAGGACTGAGAAACCACTCTTTAGAGAGGTGTCCTAGCTAATAGGAGAAAGGCAGAACTATTATCACCTTCTCTGAAGACCACAGGCAGCTAATGGCTCTGTGCTAGTCATCAATGGCTGCTAGGAACCAGTTCATGGGACCCCCACCCCCACCCCTGCAAAGAACCCAGCACTACTTCAAAGAGTTTTACTAACTCTCCTTTCCCCAAAAGAATCAATCAGATCAAGCCTTAAGATGTAATAGCTAATTCAGGGGAGCACATAACAATGAAGGAAGTGCTCAACTTCCTTCAGTGAGGCAAACTGTAAAAGATACCTGAGCACAGGGGACAGACTAAACCAATCTGTTTCACCAAACATGGGAAAGAGTAGGAGAGAGAGAGGGAAGGGAAAGGAAGAGAGGGAGGGAGGGGGAGGGTAGTAGTAGGAGGGAGGGTGGGAAGGAAAAGGAAAAGAGAGGGAGGGAGGGAGGGAGAGGGTAGTAGGAGGAGAGAGGGTGGGAAGGGAAAGGAAAAGAGAGAGAGGGAGAGAGGGAGAGGGTAGTAGGAGGAGGGAGGGTGGGAAGGGAAAGGAAAAGAGAGAGAGGGAGAGAGGGAGAGGGTAGTAGGAGGAGAGAGGGTGGGAAGGGAGCATGTTATGGCTCTAAACCAGAAGAGCAGCTGCCAAGAGCAGCCTCTGACTCCCCTGTGGACTCTGATGCCAACAGGAGTCAGCAGCATATATGGGGTTTTAGACAACTGAAAACCTTAACATTTACCAACACCAATGTGAAGGAAAAACTGTCAGTTTTAAAAGAGGTGAAATATGTGCCTAACTTTTAAAGTGTTTTTAATTTTTAAAATATCATACTACAATAATAACTGCATAACCATCTCTGTAAGTGCAGGGTGGTGAGTGCAATAAACGCTGTACCCAACGTCTGAAGCATTCCTTTTCCTCTGACACCACAATTGTAATTGGGCTCAATAGAGACAGCTGGCTTTCTTCATGAATTTGGCTTGCATGTAGTACATTTTTTTCCTACAGACATCTACATCTCCTTTTATTTTCCCTGCAAGTTTTATACTTGGATTCTTGAACCACATACTTGTCCTAAGTTACAAGTGACACTGACAGGCATACATGGAAACTTGTTTGTTATTTTAAATATGGAGCTATGACACTAAGAACAGAAAGAAATAAAATGGCACCAAAGTAAGTTTAAGTAAATATAAAGATGAATGACACCTGAGAACAGCGAAGAGCTTTGATGACATTAGACAGGACTCACCAGTCTCCTTGCAGCACCTGCACCTTCAATCTCATGTGCAGAAGGAGCAGCAGGCGAGGCCACACACTAAACTGGCCCACGTGGTACTGTCTTGATTTGTTTTTTCATTCAAGTGAGCTGCTGCTTGGATCAGTTCAGGCTGATTCAACCAAAGACTGCTGTACATAGCTTGCCTTCACATAGCTGTCCTAGAGATAATGGCCATACCAAGCAAGGGCTTCCACCACAAGGTCAGGTCTAACCTGACCAACCACCCTCTACTTTCCTGGCCCTCTAGGGGAATTTACTCAGTACCCTTCCAGAACTGACCCTGTGAGAACCCTTGATTTTCAGAGGGCCTCTCTGTTGAGCATGTTCAGACATGCTGGTGATTTGGCTGCTACCTGTTTTCTAAGTTCATGTTAAGCTAAGGAATTGATAAAAGGGCATTTTGAACATAGAAGACAAAGAACACAGAAACAACTGTTCTGTGTGCTTCCTCTGCCTGTGACTGTGACACAAGAGACCTGAGCCCCTTGCCCACCAGCACTGCAGCACACTCGGCCTCACCTTCATCGCTCCCAGTTCCTTTCTGCTTTTTTTTCTTGACTAGTTGAATGGCTCGGTAATCAGTTCTTGCTGAGCCCCCACTTTCCTGGGACCAAAGAAAAGTGTGTCAGTTGCTTGATCTAAACAGCAGAGGAAGGGTAGCAAGGGGACTAAGCCTGCCTGGGAATGTATCAGAGCTCCAGGATTCAGTCACCAGCAAAGGTGTGTGGGAAACCACATGCTCAATTGTTAGCAAAGGAAAACACACACAGCTTCATCATCTGGATAAGTGAAGTTCATTCCTCCAAGGTCTAAACGCATTAAGATATTTTAGAGAGAGACTGCTAAGAGCTGTACACTGCCCTGCTCCCTAAAACACCATGTCTTCTTGATGCCAGGGTTATGTCTCAGCAGCCCTGGATAGTGTTGGCAACAAGTGCCACAATGTCATCTGCCGATACAGAAAGTATTACTGAATTCAGCAAACTTATGGAGGTGCCAAAGAAGCAGTATTCAAATAGGAAATTTAAAAATGTGTGAACACTTAGTAAGAAAAGCTTCATTCTTAAAACTACATGGAGTAAAGGAACCCAGTCCTCTACAGCTCACAGCATATTGAAACCCATTTACAACACCATTCCCACTCAGAGAAGCAGGGGAGCCCAATGCCACCCAGCTAGCAAGAGAACAAACAAGGGGCAAGCCTCAATTCTGCTGGCTCTTCCACTCCATCTTTCCTGAGACATAGGGAGGCACGGAGTGCCAGGGATAGGCTTCCCACATGCTCTGACCTGTGGTTACCTCCAGTCCCTGTCTAGTCAACTGTTGCTCTTAGCAACTGCTGTGGCAGCCTAAGCAAATGCTGGCAAGTGTAGCTCTGCCACCACCAACCAGACACCAGCAATTGAGAGACAGATTGTGCAGCTCTCACACTGAGATAAATACAAGTTGGCTCCAGTAGGTTGGTTGCTAGGTACCCTCACACTTGATCCCAATTCATAACAATATTTTAGGCTATAGTAAGGTAAGATGTATGAATCTTAACATGATAAATGTTAAAACAAAATTCAAACAGCATTCTAAAGAAACCTATTTGGTCATTTCCATCGTAGACTGAGGAAAGTCAGACTCTCTCTAGGAATTTTTATATTACTTTAGATTATATTAAAGGTAAAATTGATATAAATATAGAATATAATAACTGTCCAGCCTCAAAATTAGAGTATTGTTATAATCCTTCAAGAATGAAGGCTCAGGAATCACTGTTATTATAATAAAAATATCCTAATGAAGCTTCCAAGTTCCCACTGAACTGTTAAGATGATTGATGTCAACTTTGCTCTTCTAGGACTCATCACTATGTGAAAAGCACAAAGGTAAATATTTCAACAGTAAGAAATGCCTCAAGTTTTCTCATGAAAACTGTATAAAATCACAGAACTAAAAAGAATCTTAGAATGCATGTAGCCAAAACCCCTTATTTTAGAAATAAGTGAGGATCTAGGGCTCAGATAGTTTAAGTGATTTGCTTAAAGCTGTAAGAATGTCAATTCCAGACTCAAGGTCAAAGTCAGGCTCCATCTGTCCTTCTGCACACCAGAAAGAACCGTCTGCATAGACAGGATTCATCCCAAACATGATCCAAAGTGCATTAGGGAAGTGAGCTAGTGGTGGTGATGGAATAGAGTGCTTCATACCAAGTAGAGACTGCCTGTGCCAGCACTGAGCTCTGAGTCCTTTTGAGCCCCTGGCCTCTCTTCAGAGCTGGACAGCACAGACTGGGATGGCCCATGGCTTTCTGTCTGCCCCTGGACCACATCTGGGACAGGAGACAAGTCTTGTTCCACCTTTATTGGAACCAGAAGATCTGGTACACTGCCAGTTTCTTGGGTGGTGTCTGAAGAAGTTGGTGTGGTACCAGGTGCTGTCAAGTTGTTGCTGGGGGTCAAAGCTGGGGAGTCTCGACTCAAGTTCCTCATAGGCAGAGCCACCAGGCAGCCTACTGCTCCTGTGCTCATGGCCTGTGACTCATCTGCACTGAAGCTGCCTGGCTGGAGAACTGTGGCTGATGTTCCAAGAACAAGAGGACTGTCCAAACTCGTAGGCATATCACTGTGGGCCACTAGAACGAGGGGGTCCATTGGCCCTAAGGAGTTATTATTAGTAGGGAGATTCCCTCCCAGAGAAGAGCTCACAGAAGTGACATCAATGGTGAGGATCCCAGAGTTCAGTGCTTCATCCGACCCAGCTGTTGAACTGCTGCTATTAGCAGGTGTGTCAGAGAAAAGTGCTGCTAAATCTATGTTGGTGAGCTCACTTTGGCCTGGGCTACTCAGTTCACTGCTGGGTGTGAGAGAACTTGGAGCTTCCAGCTGAGGTACAAGATCTGAAAAAGCAATGGATATTTCAGTTACTATGTTGCCAGACTAAGAAATCTCCTTTCTCCTTGAAATGCTAGCAGCTGCCCCTTAAAGCAACACTGACTACTCTTTCACTAGACCTTGTCATCAGGATAAAGGCAGACGTACTGCAGGCACACAGTGAACAGCAGACACCAAAGGAAGAGCTGACTCAACAACAGAACTGGCAGCTAATATTTCATGTCCTCCGGCTGTCTTTGTGCTCCAAAGCCTATCCTTCCTCCTAGGCTGCAGTAGCTAACCAAGAAGGTTTCAATCTATCCATAGCCCAAAGTCTCCATAAGTCAGCTCTAAGACTAACACTGGCTCTGGGGTATTTTTACAATTATCTTCAGTCATCTCAGGTCTTGTCAAACTCTGTGCCCAGCTCCACATCTACTGCCATCCACAAACTGGATTAGTTTGAGTCATCTGTGGTTAGTCAAGGAGTCAAACTGGCTGTCTGGACTGGGTTGAAAGCTCCAGGTTTAGGCAGATGCATGAAGCTCAGACATCAGGTACTCTTACATTCCTTACTGAAGCAGAGGGAAGGGGCACTCAGTTCTGTTTCTCCCACACCAACTACATGCTAACCACAAATACATACTTTATAAGCATGAAAGCCAGATCAGACTGAATAAGGCTTTTTTGTTGTTTTGTTGTGTTTATCTGAGACAGGGTTTCTCTGTGTAGCTCTGGCTGTCCTGAAACTCACTCTGTAGACTAGGCTGACCTCACAGAGATCTGCCTGTCTCTGCCTCCCAAGGGCTGAGATTAAAGGTATAAGCTACCACCACTCGGCTGCATACTGCATTTTTCAGAATCCTGTTTCACAGGAAACCTGTCAACTTCTCAAAATTAAAAATAAGCAAACAAACACGCATCTTGATTCTGTTCTTTGTGGAGAGTGGTTTTGGTGGAACAAAGATATCAACTTACTAAAAAATCTTCCACCTAATATTTTATTAATTTCACAACTGTCAACTAGAGAATTGGTATGAATGGATACACAAGAGAAAATCACTGATTGAACATAAGCATGTAGTCTAATGGTTAGGATTGTGGCTTTGGTAGGCAAACAGATCCCAATAAAGACCCTGGTTTGAGTGCTTCCTTTTGGCCTTAACCTTGGCAAGTTTTCCTGCAGCATGGTGAGGTGAACTGAAACACAAGGTAGTAGTCATCAGGCAGCCCTGAGTGTCTGGTCCTCTACTGACCACGATGGGCAGAATGAATGATACAAGGATCAGTCAATTATACCATAAACATAGCCTGCTAAAAGGGCCTCTCATCCATCCAGAGTTTAAGGCAAACTCCTTTGAAGTAACCTGAATTAGCCAGCTTAGGGAAAGAGAGATGTGGTTTGAGAGGGAATGCCACCTCGGAGCTGGAGAGGGGGACAGTGGTTGAGTGACATACTCTGACATGAACTTTAGGAGACCCACTCTGTTGTCCTTAAGGAATCTACAGACTAGTAGGAGGGTAACTGCTGTGGCATGAGGTTATAGTGCCTGAGAACCAAAGGACAGATTAGCAACCACCTCTCCCAAGAGAAGAAACCAGATTAAGAACACAATCCTTCACCAGCTCCAGCTGCTCAGAGCCCTGCATCAGACACTTTAACTGAGACTGACTCATAATATCACCTTCCTTATTTTCAAAGCTCAAGGAAATAGGACTCGACAATCTGTCCCTGCTCAGGATCCCAATTGGGAAAAAGCTAAATGGTATTCCTTGCTTCACAGGTCAATGAGGGGGAACTGGTTAGAAACATGTTTCACCATCACCAAGTTACCTTACCAGGAGCATAAGTAACCAGAGAGACAGTCTCTGTGAATGTACTAGAGAGGCAGCCACCACTGCCACCCCTATATTCTTGATGTCCTGCCCATATCTGTAGATAAGATGTAGAAGGGCAGGCTTCTAAGTGCTGTACCACAGATGCTGAAGGTCAGGTCCTATAAGCTCAGCATCTTCTCCTCCACATGCCCTTGACCACTATCATGGTGCTCCTCTCATACCCCAGCCCATTCCTGAGACACAATTCTACCCTGAGCTTGGAAAGTTTCCTGTCCATCTGTAGATCACAGTCCTTTGTGTAGGATCCACTGTCTCCTAAGACCAGGAGGAAAAGGCAAGCTTCAGCGCTCAGGGATGATGGGCATAGCAAATGGCAACACAGACTCAGAGGATGAGCATACAGGGCCAAGGGCCCAGCTGCAGACAGACTTAGAGCACATGTGAAGGGGAGGCCTGCAACACGATGGCACATTTAAAGGGAAGAACTTCACAGGCAAGGGAAAAAAGTTTCAAAGGGGCTGTGGTAAGATGAGAGCAGGAGGAGAGGAGAGCACAGTCTCACGGCTGTGTGGAAACACAGGGATCCAACTTCATGGTTTGCACATTGACTGAGAGGTGAGAGGGAGGGGAACAATCCCACTTCTCTCATGCTCAGGCACATACTTCTTTGCAACCCTCAGGGGCCACAATAACAGACCTTGGCGCCGGCTGTGCTGCCGCACCATATGAGCCTTCATGCTATGCTTGGAGGTGAAGAGTCGGTTGCAGTTGGACACTGGGCAGCGGCTTTTTGGAGTACCCACATCCTGCAGATGTTTCTTAGAATGAATGTACAGACTGCTTCGAGCTGAGAACCTGGCACAGCACCCTGGAACACAGAGGGGATCCAGAGTTATACCCGAGGATGATCAAGGATACTTCCTAACTACATCAGAAATGACACTGGACTGGAAAGACAATTCAGAAGGAAGGTATTTGCCACCCAAATCTGGTGACCTAAGTTTGATTTCCGAAACTCCCATAATGGTGGAAGGAAGGAACCAACTCCACAAAGTTGTCTGCTGACCTTCACATATGCGCTGTGACCCACTGTGCCACATGCAACTCCCTCCACAACAGTAATTAATCATGTACTGACTAGTTCTACGTTACCTTTATATAAGCTAGAGTAATCTGAGAGGGAGAACCTCATAAGAAAATGCCTCCATAAGATCAGGCAAGCCTTTAGTGCATTTTCTTAATTAGTGATTGATGTGGGAAGGCCCAGCCCATTGTAGGTGGTGTCACTCTTGGTGGTGGTTCTGCGGGGTATAAGAAAGCAGGCTGAGCAAGCTATGAGAAACAAGTCAGTAAGAAGCAGTACTCTTCCATGGCCTCTTTATCAGCTCCTTTCTCCAGGTTCCCTCCTGATTTGAGTTCCTGCCTTGATTTCCTTCGATAGACCTTGATTCAGGATATGTAAGTCAAATAAATCCTTTTATCCTCAAGGTGCTTTGGTTATGATATTTCAACACAGGAATAGTAACTCTAAGACAGAAATTAAGTCAATGTGAAACTATAACCTAATCCACTCAGGATGACAAAGGGCTCAGAACCTTCAAGAATGAAGGTATGGGTCACTTCTTAAGGAAAAAAAAATAAAACAAGACATAAAAACAAAAACCCAAGACCTGCTGAGGTACTTGCTGAGGGTAGGGAAATACAGAAGCAGCTAGTCATAACACCAACTAAGGTCACATGACCAGTTGCAAAACTGAGGATGATGACTGAAATGTTCTTCTGTCACATTTTTTGTTAAGAATGTGTTTGTAAGGATATTTGTGTTTTCTTTCCAGGGTTTATCATGCTACGTAACAACAATTGAGATATCAGTGGTTAGAATATGTAAGTTATGAGATACTAAAAGACTGTCTCTCAAGGGACACTGCCACACATTCTAAGATATGTGGTGCATTTGCAGTTATAGGAGGATAGTTATATCATGTTAGGAGTAATTATGAGCTGGTTATTGGTTTCATTTGGAAATAAAACATGACATAATGAGATAAGATTGTGTGCCAAATTGACAAGGAGTGAATTTGCCATGGCTAATCTTGGTTGTCAACTGGGCTACATCTGGAATTAACTAACACCTGTAAGAGATTTTTCTTGATTGGATCATCTGAGGTCAGAAGATCCACCCTAAATTTGGGCCACACTTTCTGGTGGCAGCCTATATAAAAGGACATGAAAGATTAAAGCTTTTGGTTTTTGCCTGCTTGCCCTCACTCTCACTGGTAAGTTTATCTATCCTGCTGCCAAGATATTCCTCCACTAGATTTAAAGCCTACTTCTTCAAAATTCCAATTTATGCCGAGACATCCAGCCTTTTGGATTCTTATATTTTTCCTTTGAGAGACAGCCACTGTTGGACTATCTGGACCACAATCCACAAGTCACTTTAATAAAACCCCCTTTTAATCAATCAATCTGTCTGTCTGTCTGTCTGTCTGTCTGTCTGTCTGTCTGTCTATCTATCTATCGATATATAGATTCAATTTAACTGTTCTATTCCTCTAGAGAACCCTAATACAGATCATGACACTACGTTCCCAAGCACTGGTACTGACAAGTGACATATACCAAATATCCTGGCACAAGGGATAAAGGAAAAAATTATAAAGGACTATGTAGACTATGAGTTAGTCTGAGACACATGACAAAAATCAAGCTCACTCTGTTCTTTCTACCCATTGCTCAGAGTTTAGTGGAAGCAACTTAAAAAATCCGAGTCAAATAGTTTCAAAATGTATATGAATCACCTCTATTAAGCTATTAAAAAAAAAGGAATCCTACAGTTCTAGGGGTTGGAACCATCTCAATACATGACCAAATACAAACCTGCCCACTTCTTCTCTGTGTATCGCAGATACTGAACATCTGTCTTTAGGTCACAGGCATAAGAGGAGCCAGAACCAGCATTCCCCAGCTTATATATTCAATTCACTCACACACCAGATCTGGATTCAAGTGCTGGAGGCAACACATGTTTATAATTGCCTTCCCTTCATCCATGACAGCCTGTCATGTTGGTGCTCTGTCCTCTAGAGACTCAGGAAGGGGAGGTAGAATTCTTGAGTTCAGAGGTTTGTGAGCTGGATGAGCACATAGGTAGTAAGTTAGAAAGAGATCAATGCTGAAATAATGAATGCTGTACAATCAGCTTCTGAGAAGACTGAGATACAGATGCCAGAGCAAGGGACAGTGGGTGACCTGTCCTGGTGAGTGATGGGGCCAGGCCTTGAAGCAGACGGGTGTTAGGGCACAGCCCAGCTAAGGCTGTCTGCGTTGTAACCCTTGTTTGTCCCATGACCACAGATAAGATTCTGACTCTGCAGAACAGCTTTTTCTTGTCTGTAAAATGAGATGCATGGAGGTAAGATAAGGAACAGCTTTAGAGCTTGTCTAGAAACACATTTTAAACTTTCATGTGAGAATGAAATGAAGTCCCAAACTGCACAGAGACAGCCAGGGCCCTTCCTCACATGGCCCCACATTCCCTTAAATAGCCCACTTTCAGGTTCCTGGCACTGGCACTGCCTACCAACCTGAGGATGTCCTTGACCTCACTCTCAACACAGAGCCTAGCTTCATTTAGTCCAGTATGCAGGAGTTCTGGAGTTTCTGCATCAGGCTCCACTGCATCATGCAGAGGCCTTGATGTGTGACCAAGCCCTATCACATATCTCTCTGCTGAGGCTCAAAGCTTCATGAGAATTTCAATGCTCCATAGTTAACAGTGAATTGCCCTTTCTCCTTTCCCCAATCACTCCCCGAAGAACTGTCAAAATGAGCAGCACTTGCCTCCTGCTCACTAGCTCTACCTGAGTTAGCCTACCAAAAGTTGCCCGCCAACAGCAAATGATACTAGTGGGCCTAGCATTCATAGTTGGTCCTCCATAGACATCCTTCTGACTCAGTATCTTGCCTTCAGTGTTCCTACCAGGGCAGCCTTTCCACTGTTATACCAACATCTGTGGCTCTCCATCATGGCTCACTAGGACTTAAAAATAGAAATCAAAACAAAACTCCATCTAACAGTAATCACTACAACTATTACAACTGATAAATATTAATGCTTTTACAAGCTTTAAAATTAATTTAAAATTAATTAGCTGAATCCCTGAAGGAACCCTATGAGGTTTAGTTTACTTTATGAAGAAAAGAGGCAGTTTTGTTTATCCCAGGACTCCTCTGAGCCATGCAAGAGGCAGACTCAGGACATGAATCCAGAATTCACATTTTGAATTGCTTGAGAATTCCATCCCCTTGCAGAGTTTAAATGAGGACCTGCATGCTACTTGTCTTACCTATAGTCCAACTTGCTCTTTAAGCTAGCAGCAGTCACACAGTCTGCTTTCTGAGTACCTTTGGTCAAACTGAACATTTTATCTTTTTTTAAAAGTTTTATTTTATTTATATGAGTACACTGTAGCTATTTCCAGACACACCAGAAGAAGGCACCAGATCCCTTTACAGATGGTTGTGAGCTACCATGTGGTTGCTGGAAATTGAACTCAGGACCTTTGGAAGAGCAGACAGTGCTCTTAACCACTGAGCCATCCCTCCAGCCCTACATTTTATCATTTTATGTACCATATGACCAAACTCCTCTCTTCTCCAATCTCAACATCAGTTAAGACACTGATCTCAACTACTACCCCTCCCTCCCTCATCCAGGTTCAAATCATCACAGCAAGCTTCGATTCTATTTTTGCTGTTGATGGGATTCTCTTCCTTTCTGCTATCAGCCCCTAGCCCAGGAGCAACTGTCTTACCAGGGTGAGTGAAGTGCCTCTCCAAAGATCAGACTGAGCCTTGGCTCCAACATGAGCTACTATTGCCTGTGGATTCTCCCTCTGGTCTTTCTGCTTCCAACAGTCATCCTTTAATGTCTGGTTAGCTTTTCTTCCTTAAACTGATCAGGACATTCATACTCCGCCTCCCCAAGAGCAGTATGGATGAACACCTGACACCCAGAGTAGCCAGAATGTTTCTTGTTTACCTGTCATACTACTCACAACTGGCATGGTGACAGGAGAGAAAGCTTGATCACACTATATGCACTATGTTCAGTCTATTGTACAAATTGATGTTGGTCTTTATTATCTTCTCCAGCTAAGATAACTAAAGCCTACAGATTTAGGGTCAACAGACTCATGCTGGATTGCTCCTTCTATCAACTAGAGCAGGGTTGGTATAGATGGACCATACAAATACATTACACTTATAACATTTTAAAGAAAAAAGCCTGTGCTGGCTACTTTTATGTCAACTTGACACAAGCTAGATCTTTTTTTTTTTTTTTTGAAAGCGAGAACTTCAATTGAGAAAAAATGTCTCCAAACATTGGTCTGTCTATGAGGCATTTTCTTGATTGATGATTGATGTGGCAGGGGGAAATTCACTATGGGTAGTACCACACACAAACCTGTGGTCCTGGGTGCGCTAAGAAAGCAGGCTGAGTAAGCCATGGAAGCAAGCCAGTAAATACCACTCACCTATGGGCTCTGCATGAGCTCCTGCCTCTAGGTCCCTTCCTTAAGTTCCTGCCCTGACTTTCTTTGATGATGGTCTGTAACATAGAAGTGTAGGCTGAGATGCTCTCCAAGTTGCTTTTGGTCAAGGTGTTTTATCACAGCAATAGAAACCCTAACTAAGACAATGCCTCATGTATACCTTTATTACTGTCCAGGTGCAACAAGACTAGCTATTTGTCATTGAGGCCAAGCTACATGCCAGACCACACATGACAGTGCACTCTTCTCCTCATAATCACCAAGTTAAACAGGTAGTGGAGTACAGCTTCAGACTGAGTACTTCTTCCAGCACACTCCCCTAAGACACTGTGCACCTATTCTCAACCGATCGAATAAATACAGTGCTGTGACTGGCAATTACCTCAATGTTTCTGCAACTCAAACTTACAGCTTAACAGCAGTGTTGGTGTGGCACTTTGTCTACAGCTAAAGCAACATTTTAAATGCTACCTTCCACAGGGCATTCGAATGGTTTTGTTCCCAGGTGAGTGATACTGTGGCCCTTCAGATGCTCTGCTCTAGTGAATGACTTGCCACAGCCTTCAACAGGGCAAGTGAACCTCCGGTCATCATCATGTTTCCTGAAACAAAAAGAAGTGAAGGAGCAATCATTACAGACTCACGGGTATGAGACTTTAGACCTGAAACAGTATGCTCCCCATTCAGAATAATCAATGCATTTCAGAATGTTCACACAGTTTAAACAGGTTTGTTTAGCTGCCCCATAATAAGAAATTCTACTTTGATAGGTAGGTGGCCCCAGAACCAGAAATGGAATAATTAGTGCTACAACAATCTAGGAAGAACTGAGCCCCAAAGGAGAGAATGAAGCAATGTGAACTATTTAGAAGTCTCTATGGTCAATGTTCTTTCCAAGCCAGATGACCAGAAGATACACACACAGCTTGACAGCAGTGGTAAAGATCCCTCTTAAGTAAACTTGCAAACACTGTCTTTTTCTAAGTACTGCTTTCACTCTGAGCACCTCAGACCCTAGTCATGAAAGCAAACATGGGTCACCCACCCTCTCTGAATCTGTATAATACCAATGTCGGAACTATGACCAAGATGGAATGAGAGAACATATTGAACGTCATGTGTACACAGACCCCTAGTTGTCAGTATCACTGCTGAAAGTTTGCAAGATCGTGAAGAAAAGTATTTCTACAACATTTAAAAGGAAAAAAAACCCCTGTAATTGTATTGATAGGAATGTTAAGTAAACCAAATCAAACATATACAGGAAGCTGTCGTCAAGTGAAGAGACTCTTAGTATTTTTCTTACAGTTGTCTGCTTTTCTAAAACACTGACACTGACCTCCATTTTAAACTGCCTGAGATCTGTAAGTAATTCACTAAAAGTGGTCTGAGAACACATCATTCATGTGCTTTTAGAAGCGAAATGCTAAAATGTATAGTTGGTTTACCTTTTGTGTCTTAGAAGTTTGGACATACTGGTGAAGGTCCAGCCACAACTGTCTGAGTCACAAATAAATGGTCTTTCACCTTGTAAAAGAAAAACATGACACAGCATAGCCATGAGCACGATATCCACCACAAAGCATATGTCTACACGGAGGTGCACACTGCAGCTCATACCTGTGTGACTTCGCAGGTGAATTTTCAGTCGGCAGGCTTTGTCATATTGTTTATTGCATCCAGGAAAGGAGCAGGAGAAGAGCTCTTGTTCCCTGAAGTGGGCTCGATTATGGGAAAACAGGGCACTCACTGTGATGAACGTCTTCTCACAGCCTGGATGAAGAAAGCACAAGCTCAGCTCTCAGGACAAAAATCACACAGTGCAGCTCACACTACTGATGTCCTGTGGCAGTTCATGACGAACAGACAAGGCAAGGCATGACTCAGAAACCATGTCTGCAAAGCTCTGCCCACCAACGCTTAGCTTTCTAGAAGGCACAGAAGGTCCTGTTCCAACACACAGGCCACCTGTTGCAGTGTATGTAGAGATTAAGAGGTTGTCTTCCAAACAGCATTTGCTGGTCAGTTCTGTAGACAACTCTGCAAAAAATAGGTTTGTCTTTTACAAACTCAGTTGGCACTGCTGCCTGAAACCCAAGAAATGAGCAGGACAAACTAAACACTAACCATCAAGATTTAGTGTGGCACAGCTTTTGCAGGGTTGCAACCATCCTACTAGCTCAGATTTTCTGTCCCACTAGAGTGATACTGCATCCTCCACACTTTTCAATTCCCTCCAGCCTCTGCAACTGACACCCCACATCTTACCATCTGGTTTCTTTTTCTCTTCTATCCATTTATTCAGGTTGCCAGCTTCACCTCTGTTCTCACAGCCCCACCCTACCCCACCTTTTGGCCCAAGCGACCTACACCTCAGCAATTCCTATATCAACACTTCTTTGACAAAATATTTAGTGCTCAAACATGGTAGAAAGTACAAAGCTGAAAGATATTTAGGAGTTATCTTTGCTGCAGCTCTTTCTCAGACTAAGATGCAGTCACTAGGACTGTGAAGTGCTACACAGCCCTGCATAAAAGTAACAGCCCAGGGAATTTCTGCCCCATCCAAAAGTCCTCTTCCTTAGCCTCAAGCTAAGCTTTGCTACTTAGGGTATATGTGATTAGGTTAATCCGAACATTAGCATTCTCTGCCTTAGCAACAGTCCTCATCTCCACCTGTCAATAGGCAAGCTCTTTCACCCTGACTCTGTGATCTTTCCCTGAAGCCCCACACCATTCCCACTGCCACTTCCTAGCTCATGTTGTCAAAAGAACCTCTCTTTGTCTGGACACTTAATGTTGTTCTCCTGCTCCCTCTCCCAGCTTCTATGGAAGCCCACTTGATCTGCCAGCACAAGAACCTCAGGGGCACCTCATGCTTTTAAGTGAGTGGATCCCTGTCCTTCCCAGTATGACAGAGAATGGTGTTACCTTTACCAGGGTGAGACCAGGAATCATCATTCTCGTATTAGGAAATGACTGCATGTTTTCAATCAGCAGCCTGATGATTTCCACATAAGACTCTATCAGATATTCTGTGTGCATGTTAGAATACAATACTAGAATCTGTTGCTTCTAGAAGCTAAACCTGGTTCTTCCTCCCAGCCTCATACAACACACAAGATATTATTCCTACAGCTGCTAAACCCTACATATAATAATAATCTTCATATGAGAATAATCTACAATGTACATTAGTAGAGCAGAGTGTATATACATGTTAATGTGCAAGCTAGGTGCTTTTTAATAGTAAAAAGAACAGACATGATTCCAGAAACTGAGAAGTCTGTCAAAAATAAGCATAAAAGATACAAAAAACATCTGTGTCACACACCTGCAGAGGCTTACCCTGGTGAAGGAGCATCACTCTATTCATAATATTGGGAAGGATAGGGGTCTGATTCAGTGTATGAGATGTCCTTAGGAGCTCTGTGTCCACTAATCAATGGGGCTTCCAGAGAGGCTGGTGAGGGTCCAGAGAAGCACCAGTGTGTGGCCATTACCTCAGTATTTTAAGGTGGCATATTTTGATTTATGTGTCTTGGATCTCTGACTCCTCTGGTATTGTTAAACGCGTAGATTGAGAAAAATAAAGTCCTGACTCAACTCTGAGAAGCAGTCACTTTCAATGGAAGCATCTTAACAAAGGTTTGTAGCCTCCCCACGGACAGCTGCGACAATGCATGCCACTTCGCTGTAGGAACCGAGAGCTTCAAATCTAAGTACCGGAAAGGAACCTCAACACAAACACTGGAATGTTTTTTTGCCTGATTCTCATTTAGATCAGGGCGTAACGCTCCCGCCCCCCGCAAACTCTGCCCAAACAGCTACAGCGAGCTGGGCCCTTGGGTCCAGACACGGTCGGGTCCCGCCCCCCTCCCCCACCCGCAGGTCCACGGCTCCAGCTTACCGGGGAAATCACACTTGTAAGGCCGCTCGGGTTCGAAGTGACTGCGCTGGTGGGAGTTGAGCTTGGCGTGTGTGGGGAAGCGCTCGGCGCACACCTCGCACTTGAACAAGCTCTCCTGCTCGTGGCCCTTCATGTGTGCCTTGAGGTTGTAGACTGTGGTGAACTTCTTGCCGCAGCCGCCCACCGGGCAACTAAAGGGACGCAGCTTGTCATGCGACTGCAGGTGCCGTTTGAGCTTGTAGGAGGTGGTGAAGGCCCAGCCGCAGCCGTCCAGCGGGCACTTGAAGGGCCGCCGGCCCTGGAGGCTGCCGTGCGTCAGCAGGTGCACCTTCAACTGGTGCTTCTTGGCGAAGCTCAGCGCGCACTGCGGCTCCGGACAGCGGTAGGCCGGAGAGCCAGCGCTGGCGGCCACCGGCCCGCGGCGGGACACACCAGTGCTCGAGGGCTCCAGGGCCGGGGTGGTCGCGGGATGCAGGCCCGGGGCGGCTGGAGCGGGCGCGGCGGCCAGTGTGAAGACGCCGCGGTCGAAGCGCACCAGGAGGTCCTGGTTGTGGATGGTGACGGTGCCTGCCAGAGCAGCGCCGGGGGAGGCGGCCGGGACCTGTTCCGTGGGGCTCGTGCCCGAGTCGGGCTCGGTCTCCTCCTGTCCATGGGTGTCGGCCGCACGCGGCACTTCCAGCAGTACCACGAAGGAGTCGCCGCCGTCCTCCGGGGGCGGCGGGCTGGGCCCCGGGGCCTCCTCTTGACGCGGCCCGGGCCCGCCATCTTCCGGGCCCCTCAGCAGCAGCAGGCGGCGGCGCCCGGGACCAGCACCGAGGGACGGCCCAGCGCCGCGGCGAAGTCGGCTTGGGCCACCGCCATGTTGGTCTCCGCGCGTGGCCGGGGCGGCGAGCACCGCCGGGAGGTCCATCTTAGGCCCAGCTGAGGCGTCCGAATCGCAGCCACCGGAGAAGAGCAGCCCAGCCCTGCCAGGCATGCGCGCGACACCTAGGGTCCGCCCCCCGGGAGTCTCTGTCAAAGCGAAGTGTAGAGTACAGCCCTGAGTCGCATCTCGAGCTGCGCGTGCGCAAGAGCCGTGGGCGGGGGCGTGGCGCGCGAGGGCTGTCGGGACTGTAGTCACGAGGGAACCGGGGGTGGGGCAGGGGCGGAGCCTCCAACTTGTCTGTGCTTAGGTTTGAGTCCCAACTTGCAAAAAGAGGGTCTTCAGGTTTTGGCTCCTACTTTTACATCTGGGTAGCGCAAAGGAATGAAAGCTGATTGCATTTCCTAAAAGTTCCTGTGCCCTCTGTGCTTTGAAAAAAAGAGCTAATTCAATCTGTGATTGCCAAGTGTAAGGAAACAAGTCAAGTTTGCCTGTGGCCACATGATCCAGAACTGGCATTCAGGCTTTGAACCTCTCCACGTTGCTTGTAATCTTCTCTTATGACCAGCGCATCTATCTGCTGCTTTTGGACCACAGACCTGATTTGCCCTGTAGCAGGTCCTGATGGGATTCCTTCCTAAACCACTAAAGGCATTCGGCTTATCCTTGATACATGTCAGTCTTCTAAGTTACTAGATGTTCCCTGAACTCCACAACCCCACTCATAAATCTCATATGGATTTATCTGGAATCACACCACTCCTGTCATTACACTCAAATTCAAACATTTCACTCGTAGATTCTCAAATAACCAAGGGACCCGTCTTCAGCCTCCTTTACCCAACTGTCTCCCCGCCCCAATCCAGTTTCCCGTCCCTTCTCCCCCGAACCTGTTTTCTGTAGGGCAGGCTTTAGTCTTCTGAAAGTGCAAATACTATTAAAACCTTACCAACCTGCCCTTTGCACCTACACTGGTCTACCCCCATTTCCTACCAATCTGCCCCTTAAAATGCAAGGGTATCTCCCTCCCCCTGCATCTACCCTAAGAGGGATGGGAATATGTCTACACAAAAACTTTATACATGCTTATAGTAATCTGTTACAACAACTCCCCAGGGGGAACAATGCAAATGATCATCATCAAATGAATATATATTCATACAGTGGAATATTTTTGAGCTATAACAGAGTTTTGCAAGTTATGTCATGAACAAACCTTTGAGAAATATTTCAGCCACAAAAGAGAATGTGTTATAATGCCATGTATATGAAATGTCCAGAAGAGCTAAGTTATACAGACAGTAGATTAGTGAGAGATGGAGAATTAGAACTAGCCTCTACTAGGGGTGGGTTCTCTGAGGAGCAAAAGGTTTTGGCATTAAAAGTGTTGATTGAATAGTATATCTGATATACAAAACCACCGACAACAAACAACAGCAGTGACTCCTCTGTATGCTTCTATTAGAAATACGCTTAAAAATCAACACAGAAATAGGAAGAGCACATTTGTTTGTGAAAGAAACTTGCCTGTCTGTGTATGTGCTTGCACACTCTGAGATGGTTTGGATATGTTCGGCCCAGGGCGTGACATTATTAGAAGGTGTGGACCCACTGGAGTAGGTGTGTCATAGTGGGTGTGGGCTAAAAGACCCTCACCATAGCTACCTGGAAGTCAGTCTTCCACTAGCAGCCTTCAAATGAAGATGGTGAACTCTCAGCTCTTCCTCCACCATGCCTGCCTGGATGCTGCCATGTTTCTGCCTTAATGATAATGGACTGAACCTCTGAACCTGTAAGCCAGCCCCAATCAGATGTTGTCCTTATAAGAGTTACCTTGGTCATGGTGTCTGTTTACAGCAGTAAAACCCTAACTAAGACAGAAGTTGGTCAGGGACTGGGGTATTGCTGTGATAGGCCTGACCATGCTTTTGTTTGGAAGAATGTGGAATTGGGACTTTGGATTTGGAAAGCCATGGAATGTTTTAAGTGGGGCTTGATGAACTATGCTAGTAGGAATATGGAAGACTTTGTTGCTGTGAGTGATTTCAACTGTGTAGACCTGGCCTAAGAGGTTTCGGGGGAGAACCACCTCGGTATGTGGCCTAGAGACTGTTTCTGTAGTATTTTGGTGAAGAACGTGTCTGTTTTTGCCCTTGTCTGAAGAGTCTGCCTAAGGCTAAGGTGAAGAGACTCAAATTAGTTGCATTGACAAAGTCTCAGAAACGCCCATTATAGACTTTGTTCTCTGGTTAAGTCTCCTGAAGAGTGTTTTGAATAAGCATAGCAAGCTTAGAAAGGAAAAATATAAAAATATGGTTTGAGTTAAAGGGGCACCAGGAAGTGAAATGAAAGTGAAATTTTTTCTAGAAAGATCCTTGATGCCACCTCCATGGTGAGGTGGAGAAAGGGGCTTTGAGTACACCGTAGGTTCCTATTGGCACTATTGAGTTTGCAGTTATGTGTGTGTGTGTGTGTGTGTGTGTGTGTGTGTGTGATTGTGTGTACTAAATATGTGTTTTACCACTGAGCCTCCACCAGCCTCTATAAGAATTGCATTTTTATAAATAAACATGTTCCTGGCTTTTAGGGGGAAAGTGGAATAGGCCTAGCCTAAACCTATATGTAATTTTAATCTCATTATATTTCAGTTACACTTACATGAAATAGAACTAAATTTACTTTAAATGAATTGAAATGTCAAAATTTATAATTCAATTTCTTGGTCACACTAGCCACATCTGAATACTGGACATGGCATGTGAGGTATCCATCCAGACAAGAAATCCAGGTATTGTGGCTCTGCTGTGCATATTTGGAAACTGAGACTCAGAAGCCCTGATCCCTCACTGAAGGATGTCTGGTTCCTTTTTTATTTAGGTCTCTGGTGGGTGGTGGGCTAAAAGGGATGTTAAAGCATTTAAGAACCATCATTAAAAACAGCCATTTAGAAAAAATTAAAGTTACAGTTGTGTGTTTTACTACAATGCAAGAAAAAAAGAAAACGTGTTGGAAAGCAGTGGATAGCATGTAGACATTAGAAACATAGATCAAAATACCCGAAAGTCGGTTTTGACCTCTGCTATGGCTCCTGATGGGCTAAAGGCTTATTGCAAACGTGTGCTGGGAGGTGATGGACCCTTTAGAGGGTCCCTTTAGAGGTAGAGCTACGGGGAGTTCTTTAGGTTATTGGACAAGCCCCTGAGGGATTGTAGGACTTGCGTCCAAGCGTCTCTTCTTTCTTCCTGACCATAGTGTAAGCAGTTTGCTCTGCCACGTGCTCCCTGCCATTGCCATGGCACTGTTGACAGAGGCCCAAAGCACTATGACTTCCTTATCTTGGGTGGGGACATCCAGAAATGTCAGCCAAAAAGAAAAAAACATCCTTTTCTCTTTGTAAGTTAACTGCCTCGTAGCCCTGCCTCAGCTTAGGGGGCAACACAGCAGGAAAGCTTGCCTGGTGAAGACTGAAAAGAGGGCGCAGGGCATGGTAGTGGGAGGGGGCCTAAGAGCTGGGTATTGGGTGGTGGAGGCACTATAAAGTAGTGGCAACTTCTGGGCAGGCTGGGGAAGCACAGCTACCCAACTTTCTCGCCAGGGCTCCTGCTTCAGAGGCAAGGCTGGTGTAGGTCTGGTTGGATTGCAGGCCATGGGAAAGGTATAAAAAACCAGCTTATGGCTAATGCACCTCCTGCAGGATTCCAGATCGGCCCAGGGACCTCTGGAAGTGGTTGGTTCTGTTTTTCATGTTCACACTGATGGCCTGGAAAGTGTCTTTTCTCCACATGTTGCAGCAGCACCTGGCCACTCTGCCTCAGAGACTGTTACCCACTCCTGCTAGACCAGTCTGTGCCATGCGCTTGTTGCTACTTTAGTCTTTATTTCCTGTCTGTCTTCCCCATACTCTTCAGCACCAAGGACTTGCTGTGAGCACTTTGTGTACCCATGCCAGGTTCTTTGAGGAACCAGAAGTGATGGCATAGACAACGGATGTGGGTAACAGTGCGGGGACAGTAGTAGACAGGAGACTGACCAGCACATTTAGAAGGTCACAGAGAATCTTATGAGGCTGGTACCAGCTTGGCCAGCATGCAAGGTTCCTTCCTATCCAAGCTGGAGTCTACTGCAGGCTTATGGGCCTGTTCATGAACAAGATGTACCCTGTCTTCAAGCCAGTGGTCAAAGACAGGTGCCTCCACCTTGATAGGCCTCTGTGGTTCACTATGTGGGATACTAAGAATGCCATGTAGGGGTGCAGTGCAGGGGGGGGAGGGCGATGAGCTGCTGGGGAGGGCAGTGGGAAGGAGGGGATGAAGAGGACCCTTGCTCTTCTCAGGGCTGCAGGGCCTGCTGTAGCACTTGTTCATCTGCCACCTCGTGGGGAAGTGTCACCACCAGGCCACTGTTCTCCTGCATTGTCTGGCAGATGATCTCATAGGCCTTGGGGTTTCCAGACCAGCAGCGCCGTGCCACCTGCAGAAGCCGAGCACATAGCATTGGTATCAAGATCGTGGGGATCTATCCGCACATGGTATCCTGCCTCCCAAACGCTGTCCTTTTCTACTTGGGGATTTCAGAGCCTCCTTTGTATCTGCCCAGCTCAGAACCCCTGCTCTCTTACCTGGAACATATAACTGACTTACCCTCTTTTCGATCTGAAACCAGCCCTACCTCCCACCCCTAAGAACGACCTGGCATTTATAGAGGGCACTGCCTGGTCAGAAGGAGCTTATCCCTAGCACTCATTCATCCTTTTTCCTTTCAGAATCCTCATCACCAGCTGCAAGATCCTTCTGTGGCCTGCTTCCTCCCTTGTGCCTGGTCTGTCCTAAGTGATGGCCATGACACCTTCCCATCAAGTTGCCACCAACCATCTCCAAGCTATCCCTGACCTATATCCATACCATCGACAGTGGGGTCTCCTAAGAGGAAACCCTATAATGTCTCACTGTAACTCCTAGTGTCAGGATGCGGAGCCCTAATTCCTGCTGAAGTACTGAAATTTAGTGGTTCCTGGTGAGTGACCCTACCAGAGGCTCCCCGCCTGCACCTGCCTCTGGGTACAACCTCTGTCATCCAGAGCTACAGCTTGCGCTCTGTTCCTTTGCTCTGGAATCCCCCCTCAGCTTGCTCAAACCTTATATACCTTTCTTCATTGTTACCTGACCTCGATTCTCTGGTTGACCAATCTGGGCTGCCTCAGATGTGGTTTGGGAGAGGAATCTGCCCCATTTCCCCTTCAGGATTCTGTGCTACTGCAAAGATGGGCCACAATTGCAGGACAGGTTTATCTTGCTTCTAAAATGTTGTTTATCTCGCTTCTAAAATGTGGTCTTGGGCTGCCTTCAAAAGTGGCAGTGAGGATTGGTGTAACTGTCAGACACAGGCAAAGCTCACCCAGAACAGCAAAAAGGAACAGCAACACAAAGCAGTGAAAGATGAGCCTTAAAAGGGAGATCCTGAGGTCAGGGTACAGCAAAATGATGGAGTGAGCATGCCTGAGGCCCCAGGTTTCATCACAGCCCCCAAATAGTGAGACATCAACACCAGTGCAGGGGGTGCTTCAGGAGGATGGACAGCCCACCAGGGTCCATCTGCATGCACAGAAGCTGTACTGCAGGGTGAGACCAGAGACAAGGATAACCAAAGGGAAGTGTGGAAAAATGGTTGGGAAGGGAGGTTGAAAGGAGAGCCCTGGGGTCTAGAGAGATGGCTCACTAGTCAAGAGCGCTGGCTGTTCTTCCAGAGGACCTAGGTTCGGTTCCCAGCACCCACATGGTGGCTCACAACAGTATCTCCAGTTCCAAGGGATCTGATGCCCTCTTCTGACCCTTGAGGGTACGAGGCACATACATGGCGCTCGCGCGCGCACACACACACACACACACACACACACACACACACACACACACACACTCTCTCTCTCTCTCTCTCTCTCTCTCTCTGTCTCTCTCTCTCAAATAAATTAAACCTTTTAAAAAAGAGGGAACCCTGGAAAGTCTTGGAATGGAGCCCTTACTGGGGAAGGGCCAATCCATACTTCCAACCTGGATAGGCAGAGCTATGGAGGAGAGTGGGTAGCGAGGAGCTGAAGAGTTCAGGGGACTTACACCATTGGAGACATCCCAGCTAAGCATCATCCTGGCTTTCTGCTCAGCCTCTGGGGTTCCATCTAGAACAAGGCCAAATCCCCCATTGATCACCTCACCCCTGCAAGAGACAGAACAGTTCCCAGCTAACTCTCTGTGTCATCTTGCCTGGAGCAGGAATGCTTGCAAGACTTCAGGCATTAGCTTGAGAAGATACTGGCGCAGAGGAAGCCTTGTCACATTGACCTCTGCATCATAAAAAGCCATGTGGCCAGCAGAACAGAGCAGCTACATCCTGGCTTCTCAGATAATTATGCTTCTGAGCCGGTTTTGTCCACTTCATGGATCCCTCCAAGAACCACCCTACCACATACATCACCTCTGCTTGATGCATGTTTGTCTATCAGAATGGGAAACAATCTTTCTCATTGTATCCAGGTTGTGTACATGATGGCCAAGTGCTCTAGTGCTGAACCACACCCTGGTCTCCAATAGTACTCTGAGAAGGGAGGGAGGTTGCTTCACAGGGCCCCCAAAAGTGGTGATAAAGAATAAATGGACATACAGGAAGGCTGGCTAAAAGCTGCCATGCCCCACATGGGCTGCTAGTTGCCCAGATGTCTGACTGCCCAGAGGCTGCCTCAGCTTACCTGGTCTGTGAAATGATATGAAGTCTACCCACTTGCCATCCTTGCCTATAGAAATGGCAAGACTTTGCTAAGAAAAGACTTTGCTAAGGTACAGTTGCTTCCACTCAGTGACTTGACTGAACGGTCATGTCCTGCAGGCATGGTCTGGAACACATGAAACTGAAGCTAACTGGTGCCAAGTGGACACACAGCACAAAAGCAGACACTCCAAAAGAGGGACTGTGATGAGGCCAAGGCCATGGAGTGAGCTAAAGTTGACACATAGCTGTGGGTGGTGATCTTGCACAGGGAAGAGCCTCTCGGCAGCACACTAGGAGACAGTACGGGAAGTGGAGAATCAAGTCAAGAAGCCTGAGGGCAAACAGCTTAGACTCTTAGATTCCTGCCAAACAGGGAAGAAAATAAAGCCACAGAACTGGGTGTGGTTTGTCCCTGGAGAAGCAACCTCTGTGAGCAAGGTTCCCTCAGCCCCTTTGGCGATGGTGGGTCCCATGTCCTCCCTGCCGAATTCCCAGACCATCTGCTGTTCGTCCTGTGAGGCTTGGGACAAGCTTCAGTCTCTCTAACAGTCACACTCATCCCCTCCCCTGTGCTCCATAACCAGGGAGCTCTTTTCTGGGCTGTTTTTCTCCAGCTAGGACATGCATTGTGGTCACATTTTCCATTAATTAAAGCCACCTGACTGAGTTGCAGCTAAGAGTTTTAGTCTTGGCGGCACGGGGCCAAGCCAGCCATCTGAATGCACTGGGAAGCTGTTAATGGAAGAACTTGGCTCTTCAGGACAGAGAAGCTTGCCTGGGTCCAGCCCATACTCCCTCTCCCTTCTCCCTCTCCCTCTCCCCTCATTCTCTCTCTCTCTCTCTCTCTCTCTCTCTCTCTCTCTCTCTCTCTCTCTCTCTCTCTCTCTCTCTCTCTCTCCCTCTCTCCCTCTCTCCCTCTCTCCCTCTCTCCCTCTCTCCCTCTCTCCCTCCCCCCCCCCTCTCTCTCTCTCTCTCTCTCTCTCTCTGTGTGTGTGTGTGTGTGTGTGTCTTTCTTACAGGCCATAGCACTCCTGACTGCTCAGAGCAGCTCCAGCTTTGAACTGCTCTGAGAATCCCAGACAAGACACTTTCCTAGCAGAGGCAAACCTTCTGAGCCTCAGTTTCTTCATATGTAAAGCCTATGTTTTTTCTTCAATTCTGTGAGCGGGAATCCTGAAAGAGATTGGTGAGTGTTGCTGCATAGAGCTTGTCTGAGGAATCTGAGTTAATATTTTCAGCAGCAGAGGAATGGCCAATGCTAATCGGAAAGAGATCCCTAGGGTTTGAATGTTAAATGTTCCCTTGAGAGAGGTGGTGGAACTTTTACCGGGTGGGGCCTTGTGGGAGGTCTTCAAGTCATTGAGAAGTGCCTTCACAGGCAGGACTGTAGGAGATCTTGGTTTCTTCTTCTCCCTGTTGTGAATGGATGGTTCTGTGTGCACTCCTCGAGGCTCCTGCCATACTGTACTGCCTAAATGCAGTGTGGTCAACTGACCATAGACTGCAACTTGTGAAGCTGTGAGCCAGATAAGCCTTTCCTCTTGACAAGATGGGGATCTCTACTGTCACAGGACCAGAAAGACGACCAACTCAGAGACCGTCACAGAGGCCCCAATGACCCTACCCTGGTGCTGACTGGAAAGTGGGCTGTGTGAATATAGCTGTAAGCTGGGGAGAGTGCACGGCCTAGAACCTGCTGTCCTGGCAACCATTGCTCCCACTCTTTCAAGAGAGATAGTTATGTTGGGAATGGGAATATGGAAACGAATGTGGCTGTTACTCTTGCTGGCCTTTGTGCCCTATGTGGTAGGTACAGGCCAAACTGCTGGAGTTGCTTTATGCAAGTCTCACTTTCTGTCCCTCCATCCTCTGCACCTCAACATACTGGTTCCTAGCTCACATGAGGAATATATTCACACAAAGCCCTCAATAGAACAAGTGGTCAGGGACCTAAGTCCAAGGACTGCAGGCTCCTGGACCTGCCCCTGCCCCAAGAGGACCCATGGTCTCCACATCACCCCAAAGCCTGCCTTCTGATGTCTTCTTACCAGCCTACACCCCCTCCGTTGTGAAGCGCAACCCAGGTGGCACCACGGCAGGCGTCTCCCACGAAGTTCTGCACGGCCATGTCTACAGAGAAAGGGAAGCATGCACCATCATTCCTTGTTCTAGGTGGTCCTGAGGGCCAGGCAGGCTTATGCTAATTCTTGGGACTGAAGAACGGTGTGTCTGGGAAGTTAGGGAACAGAGACAGGGGAGTCTAGAAATAGAGGAAGCAAGAGAAACGGACCAAATCCAGTTGTACCTAATATCCTTCACTATAGCTACACTCTCTGGCACCGAATTCTCCTTCATGCCTAGGGCAGGGATTGAAAAGGAATGATATTTTTTTTTTTTTTTTAATTTAATTTAATTTTATTTTTTTAATTTACATTCCAAATCACTTCCCCTTTCCCGTTTCCTCCCTCCCCGAAGGTCCCATAAGCCCCCTTCCCTCCCTCTTTTCTCCGTTCAACCCCCTCTCATTACTCTGTCCTGGCGTTCCCCTACATCCAGTCTTTCCAGGACCAGGGGTCTCTCCTTCCATCTTTTTAGAAATCTATTGATATGCTGATTGTGTCTAGGGTATTCTGAGATTCTGGGTCAATATCCCCTTATCAGTGACTTCATACCATGTGTGATCTTTTGTGATTGGGTTACCTCACTAAGGATGATATTTTCTAGTTCTGACCATTTGCCTAGGAATTTCGTGAATTCATTGTTTTTAATTGCAGAGTAGTATTCCATTGTGTAAATATACCACATCTTCTGAATCCATTCCTCCGTTGAGGGACATCTGGGTTCTTTCCAGCTTCTGGCTATTATAAATAAGGCTGCTATGAATATAGTGGAGCATGTGTCCTTATTGGATGCAGGTAAAGTCTCTGGGTATATGCCCAAGAGTGGTATAGCCGGATCCTCCGGAAGTGTCATGCCCAGTTTTCTGAGGAGCCGCCAGACTGCTTTCCAGAGTGGTTGTACCAGCCTGCAATTCCACCAGCAGTGGAGGAGTGTTCCTCTTTCTCCACATCCTCGCCAACAACTGCTGTCTCCTGTGTTTTTGATCTTAGCCATCCTGACTGGTGTGAGATGGAATCTCAGGGTTGTTTTGATTTGCATTTCCCTAATGACTAAGGATGATGAACATCTCTTTAGGTGCTTCTCAGCCATTAGATATTCTTCAGGTGAGAACTCTTTGTGGAGCTCTGTACCCCATTTTTTAATAGGGTTACTTGCCTCTCTGGAGTTTAACTTCTTGAGTTCTTTGTATATCTTGGATATTAGCCCTCTGTCGGATGTAAGGTTGGTAAAGATCATTTCCCAGTTAGTTGGTTGCCGCTTTGTCTTTTTGACGGTGTCTTTTGCCTTGCAAAAACTTTGTAATTTAATGAGGTCCCATTTGTCTATTCTTGATCTTAGAGTATAAGCTATTGGAGTTCTGTTCAGGAAATTCTCCCCTGTGCCCATATGTTCAAGGTTCTTCCCTAGTTTCCCTTCTATTAGTTTCAGTGTGTCTGGTTTTATGTGGAGATCTTTGATCCACTTAGAATTGAGCTTAGTGCAAGGAGATAAGGATGGGTCAATTTGCATTCTTCTGCATGTTGACCTCCAGCTGAGCCAGCACCATTTGTTGAAAAGGCTATCTTTTTTCCACTGGATGGTTTTAGCTCCTTTGTCAAAGATCAAGTGACCATAGGAGTGTGGATTCATTTCTGGGTCTTCAATTCTGTTCCATTGATCTACATGTCTGTTACTGTACCAATACCATGCAGTTTTTAACACTATTGCTCTGTAGTACAGCTTGAGGTCCGGGATACTGATTCCCCCAGAGGTTCTTTTACTCTTGAGAATAGTTTTAGCTATTCTGGGTTTTCTGTTATTCCAGATGAATTTTTGAATTGCTCTTTCTAACTCTATGAAGAATTGAGTTGGGATTTTGATGGGGATTGCATTGAATCTGTGTATTACTTTTGGTAAGATGCTCATTTTTACTATATTAATCCTGCCAATCCATGAGCATGGCAGATTTTTCCATCTTCCGAGGTCTTCTTCAATTTCTTTCTTCAGAGACTTGAAGTTCTTGTCATACAGATCTTTCACTTGTTTGGTTAGCGTCACGCCAAGATACTTAATATGGTTTGTGGCTATCGTAAAGGGTATTATTTCTCTTACTTCTTTCTCAGCCTGCTTATCCTTTGAGTATAGGAAGGCTTCTGACTTGCTTGAGTTGATTTTATATCCGGCCACTTTGCTGAAGTCGTTTATCAGCTGTAGGAGTTCTCTGGTGGAGTTCTTTGGGTCGCTTATGTATACTATCATATCGTCTGCAAATAGTGATAGTTTGACTTCTTCCTTTCCAATTTGTATCCCTTTGACCTCTTTTTCTTGTCTAATTGCTCTAGCTAGAACTTCAAGTACTATATTGAAAAGATATGGAGAGAGAGGGCAGCCTTGTCTAGTCCCTGATTTTAGTGGGATTGCTTCAAGTTTCTCTCCGTTTAGATTGATGCTGGCTACTGGTTTGCTGTAAATTGCTTTTACTATGTTTAGATATGGGCCTTGAATTCCTGATCTTTCCAAGACCTTTAGCATGAAAGGATGCTGAATTTTGTCAAATGCTTTCTCAGCATCTAATGAGATGACCATGTGGTTTTTTTCTTTGAGATTGTTTATGTAGTGGATTACATTGATGGATTTCCTTATATTGAACCATCCCTGCATCCCTGGGATGAAGCCTACTTGATCGTGGTGAATGATCGTTTTGATGTGTTCTTGGATTCGGTTGGCAAGAATTTTATTGAGTATTTTTGCATCGATATTCATAAGAGAGATTGGCCTGAGATTCTCTTTCTTTGTCGGATCTTTGTGTGCTTTTGGTATTAGTGTAATTGTGGCTTCATAGAACGAGTTGGGTAGTGTTCCTTCTGTTTCTATTTTGTGGAACAGTTTGAAGAGTATTGGTGTTAGGTCTTCTTTGAAGGTCTGATAGAATTCTGCACTAAAACCATCTGGACCTGTGCTTTTTTTGGTTGGAAGACTTCCAATGACAACTTCTATTTCTTCAGGGCTTATAGGACGGTTTAGATGGTCTATTTGATCCTGATTTAATTTTGGTACTTGGTATCTGTCAAGGAAATTGTCCATTTCCTCAAGATTTTCTAGTTGTGTTGAATACAGGTTTTTGTAGTAGGATCTGATGATTTTTTTAATTTCCTCAGTTTCTGTTGTTATCTCTCCCTTTTCGTTTCTGATTTTATTAATTTGGATACTATCTCTGTGCCCTCTGGTTAGTCTGGCTAAGGGCTTATCTATCTTGTTGATTTTCTCAAAGAACCAACTCCTCGTTTTGTTGATTCTTTGTATGGTTTTATTTGTTTCTACTTGATTGATTTCAGCCCTGAGTTTGATGATTTCCTGCCTTCTACTCCTCTTTGGTGTATTTGCTTCTTTTTGTTCCAGGGCTTTCAGGTGTGCCATTAAGCTGTTAGTGTATGCTGTCTCCCGTTTCTTTTTGGCGGCACTCAGGGCTATGAATTTTCCTCTTAGCACTGCTTTCATTGTGTCCCATAAGTTAGGGTATGTTGTGCCTTCATTTTCATTAACTTTCAAAAAGTCTTTGATTTCTTTCTTTATTTCCACCTTGACCAAGTTATCATTGAGTAGAGCATTGTTCAGCCTCCATGTGTACGTGGGTTTTCTTTTGTTTTTGTTGCCATTGAAGACCACCCTTATTCCATAGGAATGATATTTTTTGACTCCATCAGAGAAGCAAGTCTCTACATTGGCAGCAGAACTTGCGAGGTGACCACCCCAGCAAATGAATGTGCTATCCCTTTAAATGCTGATAGCTCTCCTCCAAGTGGTTTTGCTTCAGATAAAGCTCTCCAGAGAAACACAAAAGTCACTCTGGCTCAAGCTTTTAGATGATTTAGATAAATTTGCTTATTATCACACACAACTCTCTACCCAGTAGGCATTCCTGTCCAACATTTTTTTTTTGGACTGAGCAATGTCTAAAGATGCGTAAGCATTTGGACTAAGCATGCTTAGTTGATAAGTGTCTTCCTCCATGAACGTGCACATGCCTCTGGCTTCCTTTACTAGGGACAGTGCTTTGGCAGTGCGCTGGCTACAAGTAACTAGCCACTCACTATTTCAGTCCTAATTTTAGTTTTCCTCAGCTACTTTGCTGCAGCAGAAACAAGCCCATCATTATAGGACAGCCACATAGCTAGCAAACTATGGAGCCAGACCCCGTGGTGAAGCAGAACCCCTTCCAGCTGCCTTCTAAGCAACTAACACGTTGAGGGACAGATGTGAGTAGGTCTGTGAAAGTTGCCATTTTGCCATCCTGGAGACACAGGCATAAAACTGCAGCTTCTTCCTGTAACTCCTTAATCCCCCCTCTCACCCCAAATTCTCACAGACCAGGGAACCTAGGCTCTCCCACTCTTGGTGCTGGGTGAGGAAGAAAAGGAGGAAGAGGAGGAGGAGGAGGAGGAGGAAAGCCTGCAGTCCAGAACCTGGAAGACGGGAAATCTATTTCCTTCCTCTGAGATGAGGCCTCTCTATGTTACCTAGGATGCTACTAATTCTTAAGCTTAGACCACACTGTCCTATCCCAGTCAGCTGCCGGAACTTCTGGGACTATGGGTGTGCACCTCCTCAGCTGGCTAACATTAAGGGACAAAAATCCTTCGATCTTCCTCACCTGCGCAGAAGGCAGAGCCATCGTAAATATTCGAAGTCTCTCTAAAGGGGCTGTCAGTGCCACTCACATCATGGTGGTCACGGCTCAGGACCACTGGTGCCTGCAGGGAGCAGGGAAAGGTATATCAGTCAGTAGTGTGTACCAGGCCTGCGGGCATAAGGCAGAGGATGAAAGGGGGGGCCACTCCAGATATCATTTGGATTTTCTCTCCTTGAAAATAGGCCCACACTAGCATGAATAAGAACCTTAAGCTTTTGCTAGGTTCCTGTGTACCAGCTGGCATCAGTGTGATATGCCAGCATGAGATCACACACCTTCACAAAACCCTATCCGGATAGCAGGACTGCTAACATGTTCATTTTGTAGGCGGCATAACAGAGGCACAGAAAGGCCAAGGAACTTGGCCTACACTAAAGAGCTTGACAGCTGGTAAGCTGGGGTGTAAACCTGTTCATGCTATATCAAGTCTGGGTGCCATCCTTGGGAAGTTTGGTCCCTGAGCCTTTGCAGAGAGGAAAGGGGCTAGAAAACAGCCTTATGTGTGTGGGTGTAGGTGTGGATATCAAGGAGGGGTCCCTGTGTGACCTGGGAAGCAGGGGTGTGGACAAAACTCCCTGTGTGATGTCAAGGATGTTACTTCCCCTCCCTGGGCCTTGATTATCTGGGCTAGGTAATTGCCGGGACCCATTTTGTGCTGCTAGTGTCTGAGAGGACAAACCCATTTGGTGAAATTAGTCACATGTACAAATAGTGCTCCCTCTATTCTAAAGATTTCAGGACCCCTGGGGACCCAGTGGGTAAAATGGGCAGCTTTCCTGCCTGTATGCATATGGTAGAGTGCAGCTAACCCTGGAGGTGCAGCAGGTATGGCCAAGGACAGATTGGTTCAGGTTACTCGTGCTGTGCATAGCCTACTTCCATCACGAGAATAAGCTTTTCCTAGAGCCATACGAAGTCAGAAGGAAAGCGGTGGGCAAAGGGGACCCAGAGCTAGCAAGATGGCAACAGGGGAGATACAAGCAACTGCGTGGTCAAGTTTCATCCTGACCGTGGTCAAAGGGAGCAGTTCCTAGTGTCCATGAGTACTGCCACTTGTGTCCAACGAAGAAACAGTTTCTAGGCCTGGCCCAGGCATCTTCCTCAAAGTTCACATTGAAGGAGATACAGCTAGCCTTCTTAACCCTCCCCAGTAGTTCTTGGGAGTTCAGAGGCTCTGCAAACTTGATGCGGCCTGCTGGGAGGATTGAGTTCTCCATGGAACTCAGAAGACCCCAGATAGCCTTGCCTTCCTTGAGCAGGCCGTGCTGTGCTTATGACTTCATCTTTGTGCTGAAACTCTTCTGGCACCTTTGGACATTCAGGGTTCAGTTGGACCAGCAGTCCAGGAAAGCCTGTCCTGTCCAACCACAGGTCCCCATCTCACCACCAGGGCTCACAGTACCTATAAACATCTCCTAACTTTTATCTGTGCTGTGTCACCAGCTCCCTGCCCTCTGTTATGTCTCGAGGCACTGGCACAGTAGGACTCTATCCAATGTTGTCCAGTGAACCAAAGACAGAGGGAGAGTGTGCTAACTTGGATCCTGCAGGTGCTTCTCAGCAGCCCTCACACAGTCGGCTTCAGGGAAGCAACCCAAGGAGCTTGGAATGCCATTCTTATTGCAGGTGCCACCCTGGGCTCCGAGGCTGGGCCATCTGCAGGGATGACTTTCTGTAGATCACACCTTTCGTTAGCTCTCCCTCACCTCTGAGTAGCATTCCCAGTACTCCAGACAGAACAATGTCACCAAGAACAGGACACAAACCCCCAGAACAAGAAGGAAAGGAGAAACCAGCTACTTTGAGCACATGGGCTCAGGGTTCTGGGTTCCCAGAGGTGTGAGAAGGATAAGCAAACTTGAGTCATTTTTCACAGTTTGAACTAGGTAACTCAGAAGACATGTGGCATTATTTTTGTGGACTGTGACTCACTTGAGCCTCACACCCACTGTGGGGCTTTCAGCATGCTATTTTTTCTCTGAAATGAAGAAATACAGGTCAGAGTGACTTGACTTGCCTAGGCTACAGCAAAATAGGCGCTACTGGGACTCGTGTTTGAATAAACCAGCTCACCCTTCCTCTCTAGTTCTCTCCACAGTGATCTATGCTCAGAGTTGGGATTCTGGGAGGATACTACGTCCTCCATGCTTTCCTTCCCTCCCCCTTGCCTTCCAAGTGGGGCCAGGCTCCCAGAGCAGTTCTTCTCTCGGCCCTTCTGTCCATCTGCTCCACAGAGTCCAAGGACTTCAGGGAACCTAGTATCCCTACAGGGGCACTCAGCCAGGGACGGTGAAAGGTTCTTGTTACTAGGGCAGGGAGGCGGTGGCAGCAGCTCTCTCAGAAGACTGGAGAAGTGGGAAGGTCAGACTGGGGTGTGAGTGGGACGTCCTAGCTGGGAGGCCCTAAGCAGGGCCTTTGTGATGAGGTGTCTATGAAACCTTCTTAAAACACAGGTTATGTCAGTCACCTTGATCTTCCTGCTGGCAATGGCCTGGTTAATGGCCACTGCAATGGCCACGCGGCCTTTCTGGTCTGAGTACAGGATCCTTGCCTGTGATCCCACCACCTGCAGAGGAGAGAATGAGAAAGTGGCTCAGCCAAAATGCATCCAAGAGCTTGGTATGGGAGAGATGTGAGTGATATCTGAGCCTGCTGGTTCATCTAGGGAGACCTCGGAGGACCAGAGATGCACAGCAACTCTGAAGTATGGGGCCCTGGGGCACATCTCTCATCAAGCCCACTAGAAATCACAGTGGTGGGCCAATGCATGTTCACAAATGACCTTCTCATGAGGTCTGGGTTACCTCACTCCCTTCTATGTCCCTTTCCTTAGGGTCCATCCCTAAAGGACCCCCTGAGACTGACCCCATGTGTACCATGGAGGTTTCCTATTGTGGGATCTGCCTCTTTGAGTCCTTTCCACATCAGAACCACCAATGTGAGACTTGATCGAGCCTGACTTGCTGCAAGAACTCTCCCCACAGCCCACAGATGAGTCCTCAGGAAAACACTGCATTATTGCCACAAGCTTGATCACACAAATGAGGAGACTGAAGCCCAGAGAGATGGGTAACCTCCCTATAGGTTGGGACTCGGATCTCAGGCTCTCGTGTTGCACCCCGGAAGGAAATGCCAGGGAGTGTTCAGGAATGAAAAAGAGTCATTTCTTAGCTCCACAGTTCTCAGCCAGGATGTGATTTGGTGATGGCTGCAGATAATTTTGGGTGGTGTGTGGACCCCACAGAGATTAATCCAGACTCCCTGGGTGTAGGTGTCTACAAAGCCATGAGTGTGGCAGCATTGTTCACAAGACCGAGAGGTGGAAACAACATGGGTGTCTGGCAGCTGAAGCATGGACAGGCAAAATGTGGTCTATACATGTGATAGAACAGAGCCCATATCTCCAGCTTCTGCCCCTGCACATTCAACAAACCATGATCTAGAGTGTTCAGGAAAGCTGGGTGTAATGGCACATACATTTAATCCCAGCACTCTGGAGGCAGAGGCAAGCCTCTGTGAGTTTGAGACTATATAGTGAGTTCCAGGATAGCCAGGGCTACATAAGATCATATCTTAAAAAAAATCAGGAAAAGGTTTAGGGGAGATACTTGAGTGCATCAAATATTTTTCATGCAAGTATGAGGACCAGAGTTCAGAGCCTCAGTGCCACATAAAAGCTGAGCATGCAAGGCAGCCCACCTGTAATTTCAGGGCTCAGTGGGTTGACATGGGATCCTTGGAGCAGCCTAGCTAGCTGGACAGTGAGTGCCGGGTCGAATGAGAGACCCTGCCTCAGTAAGTAAAAAGTGAAGACAAAGCAAGAAAGACACTCATGGTCAACTTCTGGCCTCAAACACAGACACACATGTATATCAATCAGCACACACATGGGCTTCTTTTTCCTTGTGAATATTTCCTAAGTGACTCAGTATTTAATGTTTGCAAGGCCTCTACCTTGTCTTAGGTCTAACAAGTCATCCAAAGGCAATGTAAGGCAGATGGAGGGCCTGTGTAAGTTCTGTGCCTACACGAGGTCATTCATATTAAGGGTCTGAGTAGGCTATGGTGTCTACTGGGATCGTGAAACCAAGCCACAACCTGGGTTATAGAGGGAAAACTGTAACATTCCAGTTTTGGAAGGGCAGAGGATTCTGACTCATGCTGCATAGAAAGACCTGAGACTGCCAGCAGGAGCCTGCTACTCAGGACTACACAAATACTGCACAAACTCTGCATTGCCCCACTCTTAGGGAGCCCCTAGAGCTCCCTGGGCTGGGAATGGAGGGTGGATAGTGTTTAGGCTTGTTTCAGATGGATGATAAGAAAGTTCTGGAAATGGATGGCAAGGGCAGCAAGATACCCTAGAACGATACCCTGAAACACTTAAATTAGGTTCATAAGATTTGTGCCTGCCTGTCTGTCTGTCTATCTATCTATCTATCTATCTATCTATCTATCTATCTATCTATCTATCTATCTATCTATCGCCACAATTTAAAATTGCCTCCTTCTCAGATGTTGGCAGCTCCTGGACTGGTAAACTACACTTTCTCTAAAGAAGGTGCTGCATGTCTGCCCCTCCTACTTGGGGAGCTGAACAAAATTGTGCAAAAGAGGGCAGGGACAAGTAATGGGGATACTTGCCTCTTACTGAGCACAGAGTTGACATGGACAGTGGAACCAGTGTCCTCATTGGGTCTGGCAAAGGGACTTAGTTTCTCCAGGCACCTCTGATCCTTTTTTCTTTTCTTTTTCTTTTTTTTTTTTAAATCTGTTAAGTCTGAATCGGTGTCATGAGGTGTTCAGATTTCTTGGGGCAAATGAGGAAGAACTGATGTAACACGACTGTGGTAGTCAATCTTCATGATCAGTCTGGCTGGATTTAGAAGGCTCATGGAAACACACTTGTGGTACACTAGGAAGATTTTTAGGAGAGCTTAACTGGGGAGAACCCACCCCCTGTAGCAGCCCCAGATAGTTGCATCTTGCCGTCAGCTCCTCCAGCCTCTCTGGAGGGCTTGTGTATTCTGCCTGCAGCCCTCCTTCTACCCAGCCCCAGGCTCCCTGACTTGAACTTGGGTCATAGAGACTGTGACTGGCACATTGTTTTATGGGGGCACACATGCAAACTATTACCCTAGGATAGGATGGCCCATGATGGGGACAGTTCCCTCCTGGCTCTGAAACCTCTGGCCATAGACTTGCTAGCTACCATAGTCATGTCATAGTCAGGACCAAATGTTTCTTCTTCATTTAATTTCCTCTCTAACCGGGGCCTGGCAATGGTTCTCAGACACTTTTTCTGTCCCCTGCTGGTGCTGTCCTTCACTGGTGTGCTCAGCTCTGGGCCTGGGCAGAGCTGTGCCCAGCAAGGGTCACAGAGGCACACTGCAAGATCCAGCACCACTGCCTCTGTGACATAGATGGAGGTTGACCCATCAACCCGGGGCACTCAGCAGGACTGTCATAGAGCCAGTTCAGGTGCCTGAGCTGCAGGTACTCCAGAGACTGTGGAGTAAATGGATGAAGGAAGACCTTGTTTGCTGCTCCAGAGCCCTAAGATACCCTTTTATTCTCCTCATTAAAAAAGTCAGCAAAAATAGACCATCATGGTTAGTTTTATGTTAACTTGACACAAGCTAGAGTGATCTGAAAGAAGGGAATCTCGACTAAGGAAATGTTTCCATAAGATTCAGATGTAGGATGTTTTCTTAGTGATCGACAGGGGAGGGCCCAACCCATTGTGGGTAGTTCCAGCCCTGGACTGGTGGTCCTGGGTTCTATAAGAAAGCAGGTTGGGCAAGTCATGAGGAGCAAGACAGTAAACAGCACCCCTCCATGGCCTCTGAGTAAGCTCCTGTCTCCAGGTTCTGCCCTTTGTGAGTCTCTGTCCTAACTTCCTTCAGTGATGGAAGAACTCTATTGAGTTGATGATAAGAACACTATTGAGTTGTATCTACTGTATACCAGACACTGAGCCAGGCACAGACACAAGAACTACTGTTGGCTATGAACAAGAGTGAGATGAGGTGGTTACTAGAATAGAGCATTAGGGGGATAAAGGCTCCCCAAGAAAGAGGTCAGAGTCCAAATAAACCTTTTCTTCTTCAACTTGCTTTTCATCATGGTGTTTCATCACAGCAATAGAAACCCTAGCTAACATCACATACATTTGACAAACATTAATAACTTTTTAGCATGCTGCCTGGTGATATGAGTCTGTCAGTGCTGTGCAGCTGGCCCACCATCTAGTTCCAGAAACTTTTCATGTTTCCAAACTAAAACTCCATCTCCATGAAACACTGACTCTTCATGCCCTCCCCAGCCCTGACATTCACCTCTCTAATTTTGTCTCTGACTTGCCTACTCTAGGGGCTGCATGCGAGTGGCATCTTGCGTGGGTTTGTTCTTCTGTGACTGGCTTATTTCACTTAACATCGTATCCTTCAGTTTTGCCCAGGTGGCAGAGACTGGCAGAATGCCTTTATCTGTTGCATTATAAAGAGAGACACTTTGTTGATCCATTTGTCTGCCAAGAAAGCCTTGGACTTCCTTGGCATTTTAGCTAGAGCACCCATAGGATCCAGAAATCTGTTTCTATCCTGTTAAGTCTACAGACAGCATGGGATGGTCAGATTATGCTGCTTTACACTCCCACTAATGTTGTCTAAGGTCTCCAGTTTCTCCATGTTGCTACCCAGACACCCCTTTACAAACCACTTTCTTGGATAAGGTGGACACTATAGTGCTGCTGTCAACAGTCACAAGACACAGGGTCTGTATCCCTCAGGGCATGGCATGATGGGTCCCGGGGCTGTGCTGAGACCCCTATGGCTGCACCTTGGTTTTGGGCAGTTTCTTGGCAGCTCAGCCTCCTCCAGCACTCTGCATTACCCATTTGTCCCCAAGCTAAGCTCTCACCAGTTGATGCTTGGCAGCCTCCCGGATCCAGCGTATATTATCCATATACTGTAGCTTCACAGATGCCTTCACTGTAGGGAAAAAAGGGAACAGTATCTCAGGTCTTGGAAGCTGCTTGCCAGGGGCCCCGGTGCTTTTTTCCCCCCTGCTGTATGTATGCCACAGGCAGCTGGAGTTCATGGGTGACCCCTTACATTAGCCTCCCTAAATTTGAGAATGAGTGCAAGGATTAATCAATTATTAATGAGTGCAATGATAATGAATTAGTGTCTTGGCCTATGCAGTACATTGCTGATGAATTCATTCCCTTCGAAGAACAACTATTGAGTATCTACTGTATACCAGACACGGAGCCAGGCACAGCAACAAGAACTACAGTTGGCTATGAACAAGAGTGTGATGAGCTGGTTACTAGGGTAATGCATTAGGGGGATAAAGGCTCCCCAAGAAAGGCAAGGTCAGCGTCCTCAATGCTGAGAAGCTCTGTGGGAACAGAATTCCAGACAAAGGGAAGACAGGTCTTAAAGTGGAAATGAATGGCCAGGAGAGGGAAGAACAGGACAGTGGCCACGATGCACAGCAGGTCTGAGCAGCTCATGGGGACAGACTGGTAAGTAAGAGCCGAGACTCAGTGATCAATACCAAGCACATCAACACTTTACTTAAATAATCTCACACTTTAAAGTTATATCTGGGATGAAGGCAGCACTTGAACTCATCACTGCTTGCTACTCTACAGCTCCTCAATATAGTCTGTCCTGGAGGTCCTCAGCATCTGTCTGCTCTGCCTGGTGGAATCTCCCCAGCCTGGAGTGTTCCTGCTGGGGAAGGGCAGGTCACATTATAGCTGGAGGCTGACTGTGCTGGAGATCCTTAATGCCACCACATCTATAGGCATGAGAGCACTCAGCTTCCTTGTAGAGATCTTGATAGTAGGCACCCAGCTGACACCCAGATGTGCTTGCTTAGGGCCAGCCAGCTGTTCTGAGCTAGAGAAAATGAGAAAGCAGTGGGCCAGACTTCCTAATGTAAATCCCCAGTCACTCCCTTCCACTTGACCTGGCCTCCTCTTTGTGCTTGACAATTCGAGTACATTAGAAAACACAAGCCTTATATATAATAGCCAGAAGCTGGAAAGAACCCAGATGGCCCTCAACGGAGGAATGGATTCAGAGGATGTGGTATATTTACACAATGGAATACTACTCTGCAATTAAAAACAATGTATTCACGAAATTCTTAGGCAAATGGTCAAAACTGGAAAATATCATCCTTAGTGAGGTAACCCAATCACAAAAGAACACACATGGTATGCAGTCACTGATAAAGGGATATTAACCCAGAAACTCGGAATACCCTAGACACAGTTCACATATCAATATATTTCCAAGAAGATGGAAGGAGAGACCCCTGGTCCTGGAAAGAATGGATGAAGGGGAATGCCAGGACAGAGAAGCGAGAGGGGGTTGAATGGAGAACAGGGGGAGGGAAGAGGGCTTATGTCGGGGAGGGAGGAACCGGGAAAGGGGAAATCATTAGGAATGTAAATTAAAAAATATAGAAAAAAAAGGACAATGTGTTTTAAGAGAGCAGCAGGGGCATACAGACGCAGGAAGACTGCAGACACTCAGCTCAGTGGCAGAACCAAATCTCTACACTGATGACCAGGATGAGCTCAGGGGCCCATTGTCAGAGAACTTGAGCATCAGGTGGGTGTGGACAGGGCCTGGTATGGGGTGACATGCTCACAAAAGGCAGCTGAAGTAAATGAGAAGTGCTCCTGATGTGCATAGAAAAAAAAAGGCCAATGATCAAATGACTCCTTTCCCCACTCCCGGGGTAGGGGGCCTGCAGGAGAGAGGTCGTGTCAGAGAGGGCCAGCAGCTCATCAATACCCAGCAAATCCTGGAGATTGTGGGAGTGGTTTGCCAGCCTGTGGCACTATTGTAGGGTGAGGGAAACATTAAGAGGTGGGAGGAAGTGAGGTCATTGGGGGTGTAGCCTTGAAGGAGATGTTGGGGCTACACCGCCACCCTTCCTCCTGCTCCTAGAGAGTTCCACTCCAAAATAATGGAGCCAACTGACCATTGCTGAAATCTTTGAAAGAGAGCCTAAAGAAAACCTTCACAACTTAAAAGGAAGGCTCACTCACTTAGGTGTTTGTCATGGTGACAGATAGCTGACTGACTTAGTCGCCTGTGACTTTACAACCAGCAGGGACAGAGGTGGAGCTGAGCGCAGGGCTAGAGAGCAGAGTGGGATGTGTGTGTGGGCTTCATGCTCAGAACAGCTTTTAGAGAGCAAGCTCTGAAAGTGATTGAGGTCCCCTTGTGCAACAACCTGTGGTCCTTTGATTCATGCAAAATCTGGCACAAGCCACCAGGAGATTTGGGAGAGCAACCACTCCTGAGCACCACCCATCCGGAAGTATCACCTCCATCAGCAATGGCTTTCTCCAGTACAGATGTGGCCAGATGATCAGTGACAGTCAGGTCCTGGGGGTCCCCTGACGTGCATACCCAGCGGAAGGGCCCAAAGCCCTGGGAGAATATATCCCTGCAAGGACAGATGTCTCCTTAGCACCGACCTCCTGGGCTGCCTGAACCTTTTCGCTGAACTGGGGAGTGGCACAAAGCCATGCCTAGGGGAGAGGGGCAGCACCCAGAATGAGCTCCAGCTCTTGACTTCTAAACAATAAGTCTTAGGGGACCTCCCAGCTCCTCTGACTTTTCCTTGACTTTGGCTCCCATCTCTAAATTTGTATCAGTTCTCCTCTAGCGGCAGGAATAGGGGACTGGGACAAAGACAAACATTTTCTCAAACTACTCATATAAAGATTACAGGGAAACCAGTCATCTGAAGTAAATAGCCGAGAAAACTAGGTGAACGTGTAGATTCAGCTCTGTCTTCCCTGGTGACTCAGCTTCTGTGGCAGTTGAAGTGGGACAGAGGGATGATATGGCCTTGGGCCATCTTAGCTCTATACTTGCTGAGCTAGGCTGGGTGTATCCTTGCTGTCTCCTTCCTGCTTCTCCTCCTTGGGGAAAACACAGGCCCTCTGTACCCCAGTGCTCCAGACCACCCTGGCTCTGCTTCCACCCACAGCAGTAAAGCTCAGAAGGTAACGTCTGTCTCTCTGGACTCTAGCCCTTCCATCTTTCTCTGGTCACCTCTGTGGACACTGAGACCTGTGAGTCTAAAAGTCTAGACTCCTCCATTGGTCTATCTTGGCCCTCATTCCTGCTGGATCCCCCTACATCTCCATTTCTCTTGACCACTGGCCTTTCTCAGACCTGCCCTGAACAGTCAGATGGCACAAGGGCTTCAAGACCAGATGGCAGGTTTTGGTCTTTCGGATTGAGTTATCATCCAAAGGACAGTTTGCTGGTTACATCATTTAGCAAAATGAATGGGCAGGTGGCAGGGTTGTATGCTCAGGCTCCTTGGTCATCTTACTGAGACCCTGCAGAAGCCCCCTCTGCACATGTGTGTCATGTGGAAATGCTGTGATCACTGCCTGTCTACTCCCCAGTCTGATGAGGTCTCAGCACACAGCCCTGTGGTGATCAGTACTGGAGGCTCTTCTAGCTAGAAGGCCAAGTCCTAGATCCCCCCAAAAGAAGAACTGGTACTAGTAAACCCCAAATGGGGCCTCCATCACTCACCCCATAATATGCTGGATATAGGAGGGGTAGCGGAACTCCATCTTGCTGGCTCCTTTCTTCTCTACATCCGCTCCTGTGTTCAGAGTCACCTATCTGTATGAGCTCCCAGACAGTGACTTAAACAAGGGGTCCTGGGAAAGGCTGGGAATAGTCTCAAGATCTTTCCTTAGGTAAAATAAGAGGAGAAAACACAGTGCAGCCCTGGATGGCATACTGCCATCTGTGTGGTCTAGGCGTAGGGAATAGACATAGCCCACAGACTCACTGTCAGCCTCAGAGGTACCACTCTGAGGGCCCGACCCCACTAGGTCTGCAAGTGGCCTTGCAAATGGCCATGAAGGAAGGCATGGAAGGAGACAATCGCTTGTGGATGCTGAGCCTTTTATATTTTTTTAATGTAAGGAGAAGTTAAGGCCCAGAGAGACCTGCCTGTCTGGCAGAACCAGCTTCCAGAAGGAAGAACTTGGTAAAGGCACAATAAAATCTCTCAGGTACTCACTGGGTGACCGTGTGGCCGAGCTCTGAGTATGAAGTGGGGAGGGAAGAGTTTACCCAGGTATGCTCACACAGGCCCCAGGCACCACTTGCCCAGCTTCCCCCTCTGCCTACCTGCTCTCTGAGCCTCCAAGAGGAAGGCATTACCATAGTCCCAAAAGAAGAACTTCTCCTGGGCCAACCTGTTGATGGCTGAGACATGCCTCCTCAGGCTGCAACAAACAGATGGTCAACCCCTGTCCCAGGTCCACAGTCCCACCCTGTCAAGCTTCCCCAAGCCCTTCTAAACCCAGTGCCAGAAAGTCTCCTGTAGAATCAGCCTCCTCTAGCTCCCAGGGACTACTCCCAGTGCCACTGATACCCATGTCTATTTAAAACCCTGAGGCCCTCAAGAACACTTGTCTTGTAGTGGACCCCTAAGCTCTGGGGTCCAATGTACCAGATGGGGTAGTGTGGGTATCCCAGTGGGAACCCAGTATGGACATGCAAGCTGCCCTAGGGATTTCACAAACACCAATTTAGTTTTTCCCATTGTTCCCATGAATACTGTGCCCATGATCCCCTCTGAAGGAAGGAAGCTGAGGTTCGGAGAGGTTAGCACCCTGCAGCCTCTGCTGCTCCTTCCTGTTGCCCACCTTTCCTGCACCAGGTGCTTGAAGGCAGCAGGGTTGGAGGACATGAGACTCTGGGCCTCTGAGAAGCTGAGCTGCACAGGGTAGTAGCCGCCATTGAACGGGTTGTGGCAGGATGTCTGGTCTGACCCGAGATCCACCAAGAGTTCCCCTGTTGTGTCCAGTTCATGGACAAGGCGCTCCCTGGGGGAAGTGGATGGGTGGTCAGAGAAGGCCAGGCATACCTGGGCTGGAGGAGGGCCAGCAGGCAGCCAGCACAGCCCTCACTCCACCCCCACACTCTGTAGGCAATGTCTGCTTTCTCCTTTGCAAAGTGCATGGGCAGAAAGGTTGCACAAGTCTGGGTGAGGATGATGGCCTTTCCAGGAAGGACAGAGTTGAGGGTCAGAGCTGGTGACTTGGAAGCATCTGCTTAGCACCCCTGAGGTACCCAAGTCATCAAGTTCCACTTACCAAAGATCCACCACGTTACCATGGTAGCCGAGGCTGAGTACCTCCTTCTTTTTCCTTGCTTCCCTAGAAGGAAAAAAACAGAACAGATGTCCTGCACCTGTCTTCAGCTGCCCTGGGTGTAGCTGCTCTGTTTACACACAGGGAGATCAATGCTGGCCAAATGGGGAGGCCACTGAGGGCTTGTGTGTGAGTGTGTGCTTGTGTGAGAGTGTGGGCCAGTGTAAGAGTGAGCTTATGTCGGTGTGTGGGCCCATGTGTAACTGTAGGCCTATGTATGTATGTGAGCCTGTCTGACTATGGGCCCGTGTATGGCTGTGGGCCTATGCGTGAGTATGAGTCTGTGTGTTGGCCTGCATGGCCCTGTGTGATTTTGAGCCTCTGTGACTATGGGCCTGGATGGGTGAAGGCCTGAGTGTGATTGTGGGTCTCTGTGTTATTGTGGGACTGCCCAGGCCTATGTGAGTTTGGACTCATGTGAGTGTAGACCTGGAGATAGGTGCTAAGGTGAGGTATATTCCCTCAGACCCCATGACACAAGAAAGAGAAAAAAAAATCGTAGCCTGGAATGCCCTGATTGGTTGAGCTGAGCTGCAGTGGTTCCTGGGAAATGTGTGTCTCAACTCTAATAGACTCTTTATAAAACACATTTATGGGTAGGGCATGCAAGTGGTAAGATTATTCCAAAGTTATTTGAAGAAGTAGAAACAGATAAGAGGATAAATATAATTAAGCCAGGCATGGTGATACACACCTAAAATTTCAGTACTTGGGAGAACAATGCAGGAGAATCTCAAGTTCAGAGCCCCATGGACGCCCACAAGCCAGCAGCAATAATCCATGGGAAATGGGATATCTAGACCCTCCCATGACACCCCCATCGTGGAGCCTCTGGATGATACCTGTGGCAAACACCAGGCACTGGATGGCCCAAGTCATGCTCTCTCCCCTGCTTCCAGTGCTCAGGGTCACGTGTTCTGAGTCCCACACAGCCAACTGTACCTGAGTCTCGCAATGCAGTGGTCCAAGCTGTCAGTCACCTCCATCAGCCATCCTTGCCGGTGGCGTTTTACAAGTGCAGCTTTATCCACCTGAGGCCACGGGACACAGACCATCCATTACACACCACCCCCGAGCAACCCCTTGAGAGGTGCCACCCCATGTACCCCACTTCCATGACACAGGGCAGCCAGTACATCCACTGAGAAAAAAGAAGGGACTGCTGAGACACAGCTTCCCGGCTGAGCTAGATCATCAGTCAGAGCTGACATGTCTCTTCCCACTTCTTTCTGCTTTCAGTGTGAATGGCACGGCTGGATGATGTACTGATTTATCTCCATGAGAGGAGCCCAGGAGAGTCTAGAGGAGCTAATTTTGACATCATTGAGCTGCTGAACAAATTCCAATACTCTCAGTTACATGAGAAAAATAAACTCTTATTTATATGAGCTGCTAAGGATTTCCTCAGTTGCCTGCAGCCCAACACAGTTCTAGCAAAGCTCAGACATGCAAGAGGCAGGTAGTGTCAACTAAATTAAATTACTCTGGTTTGTCACCAAGCTCCTCCCTTCCGCTGCCCCCTGCTTCCTTCCTTGACTGTGGCGTCTTCCAAACAGATGTGCAAGCCACTAAGGTAAGACCCTTGTGTACACATCTGTCAAGGAGCAGCTTGTGTACCTCCTCTGTCTGATGTCAGCCACTAAAGCTGGGGAAGTGGTGCTCTCTACTAATTAAATCACAAACATTCATTCTCTCTGTCTAGGTTCTGTATCTGAAGGGACACAGGAAGCAATGGCTGTACATACAACGTTATAGCTTCACTGCTGCAATAGAACATGGAGGGTGGTGGGCACTGTGCAAGCAGGGCCCATGTGTAGTCATAGGGATCCATTCAGTGAGGCAGGGCAAGGCTACGTGGAGGAGATGAGGGTGTTGGTGAAAGAAAACAAGGAAGGGAGGCGTGAGAAGGGATGTGGGAAGAGTGGCAAGGTGTGGGGGTGGGGAAGGAGAGGATAAAAAGAAGGGGAGACGAAAGCAAGCAAGCAAGCAGAGGATGGAAGGAATGAATCAGTGAGATTTGGAGGGCCAGGCAGAAGCTCCCCAGCTTACCTCTGCAATCACCCCAATGCATCCAACGATGGCCGCTGCCTTGGCTTGAGCCCCACTCATTCCACCAAGCCCAGAGGTGACGAAGACCTTCCCTGCCAAGTTCTCGATGCCCAGGTACCGCCGACCAGCATTCAGCACAGTGAGCTGTAGGCAGGGGAGGCGGGGAGCTAACTGTCCATCCCCAGCATATCCACCTGCAGGGACCCACCACTCATCATGTGTGCTTGTCTCTCACCACTGTGCCATGGACGATTCCCTGGGGACCAATGTAGCAGTAGCTGCCCGCTGTCATCTGACCATACCTGAGCAGAGAAGAAAAGGCCAGCGCTGAGGAGTATAGAATATGCTAGAGCCTCACAGATGTTTTGCAAACAGATCTTATTCTCCTAAGCTCTGTTATACAATTAATGATTGGGGTAGGTGGAGCAAGGCTGAACATGGCCAGCATGCTCATGCGACATGCCAGAGTCTACTCAGCCACTCACAATGGTGTTCACACAAACCTTTTCAGCAGTGACCAATATCTGAAGCCATTGAAATGCCCACACATGGACGGGGGAGAGAAATGAACTGTGATGTAAGCTCAGGGTGAGAAACAAAAGAGATGATGTGTCCCCACCATATACAACCAAGTGAAGGCGTGGGGCGTGGGGGAGCATGTTCTGCAGGATTCCATTCAAGTGACATCTGGTAGACTTAACTGTGAGGCGTCTTCATACTAAAGCTGGATCCTGGGGTGGCACTGAACACATGGCAAGGTGGTAACATCAAACACACATCTGTGAGAATCCTCATGTTGCACACGCCAGATCCATAGCTGGCATGCTGGAAGATCTCTGCAGGATTTCTACTTGAGTGTGGGGCTTCATTCCGAAGGTGTTGCTTTTATAGCTTGTCTCCACATGTTGCCTTTGGGTTCTTTCCATATTAGTACAGGCATTATTGGTTAAGATTTCCCAGCAGATGGCCTTCAAAGCGATGGTACTCTGCACCCCTCCAGGAAGCCTGTAGGCTCTGATTTTCCACGTGAATGAATAAATACTTGAAGCCGTGTGACCTGTTGCCCCCCTCCACCTATGGGCTGTGTACTCAGGGCAGAAAGTTGGCAGGAAGGCTGTGAGGTCATCAGACACAGATATTTCTAGTATATCTATCTATCTACCTACCTACCTACTTACCTACTTACCTACCTACCTACCTACCTACCTACCTGCTGTCTGTCTGTCTGTCTCTCTCTCTCATTCTCTCTCTCTCTCTCTCATATGTGGGAACCCTGTGATTTTCTTCAGACACACCAGAAGAGGTCATTGGATCCCATTACAGATGGTAGTGAGCCACTATGTGGTTGCTGGGAATCAAAATCAGGACCTATGGAAGAACAGTCAGTGTTCTTAACTGCTGAGCTCTCTCTCCAGCCCCTGATATTTCTAGTATTACTAGATGTCCTCCAATTTTCAGTGATGTTACCAGCACTGCCTGAGTGTGGTCATTACCACCACTTGGTAATTAGCAAGCACCGAGGTCAGTAGCATTTGAGACTCTCAAGGGCTCTTTGCTGCTTGCTTTTCAGTGCAAGGTCCATTGTCTCTTCTATTAGGTTCTTGCCTCTCAGAGGTGTTCCCCAGCCTCTTCTTTCCGCTGGGTGGAGGGTGTGTTGTCAAAGACCTGTGAATGAATATCAAGCCTACCATAGAACCATGCAATATACCTGACCACTCAGAACTTTCATTTTCTCTTCTAAATATGGAGACATGCATGCATGGTACTGTCTCAGTGCTCAGAAGGCAGAGGCAGAAGGATTATGAATTCTTGTTTCTAGCAAGACTCTGTCTCAAAATGACAAGGAAACAAAAAGGAGGCCATGTCCCTTATCTTGAAGGACTACATGAGTATCACAGACATAAGGACAATGCTCGCATATAAGAATCCTGGAGATGGTGAAACCCACTATAGACCCTGTGGGGTCAACGCTCTGTGGAGCTCTGGAGCTGAGAGGCTTCGTGGAAATACCCGAGTCCTGCAGATTATGCTTTTGTGATTGGATAGTTCTCATACAGGCCTATGTGTGACAGGACCTATGAATGTCCCCTCTGTCTAGATGAGGTCTAGGCCTTAAGGCTGCACAGGACACAGGCCCAGGAATGTGCACAGACTCTGGTCCTTGGTGCTCAGCTAGAATACCACATAACACTCCCAAGGCAACTTACAGCAGAAAGTTGCAGGACCAAAAACATTCTGCAACTGAAGCAGGAGACTTTAGGGGCCCCTTTAGGGGCACCCCTACCCTCCAGCCCGATGTGCTGACCACCTCAACTAACAGCCTGAGCCTTTTCCCCTATCTTCCCACACAGGATGTTCCCTGCATGACTAGCCTTGCTGCCCTGAAGGCAGGAAGGTTTTGGTCTTAAGGCCTTCTCAGTATCCTTGTACAGCAGACCGTGTCTCACCTCTGCTACCATTCCCACCTTTCCTCTGTACTGAGGATTGAACCAGAGCTGCGTGCATGCTAGGCAAGAGCTCCACTACTGAGCTACAGCACGAGGTTTTGTTTGCTTGTTTTGTTTTTGAAAACCTTTTTTTTTAAATCTCACTAAGTTGCCCAGGCTAGTTTTGAACTCACACTGTATCCCAGGCCTTGGCATCCTCCTACCTCCAAGGCTGGAGATGATAGGTGTGTGCCACCAAGCCTAACTTTTACCCTTCTGCAGTCAGTGTCCCCACACCTCCCTGTGGCAAACCCTCAGTGCCACAGTCAGACCAGGTCTGAGATCTGTAGTTCTGCCGCTTTTGACCTTTAGTCCCTATCTATGAATCAGAAGTGAGACAAGCCTGAGGTCATGGTGGGGGAGTAGTGGTGCAGGATGTACGCCCTCAGCCCTCTAACCTCAGGCTGCTTCCACCGGAGCAGGAGTTCACATATCCAATAATACCAGCAAGACTCACAGAGGCTGGTTACAGCCAACAACAAAACGACTGGGTTTTCTGAGACCCTGTTTTTCCTCTACTGTAGGAGTCTGTTTCAGATGACTGATAAATTCAGGGCACTCAGTGGTAGTGGTGGTGATAGGGCTGTACTCGTACTCCAGTTACACTATGGACTGTCACCTGGAGGTTAAGTTGCCAACTCTTCATCCTGCAGATTCCACTTTATGTGTTTTTTTTTTTCCTGAGTGATGGTCCTAGAGGTAGGTCCACAAAGCTTAAGCAGAACACCCTCTGAGCCATGCTAAAGGCCGGAAGCCTTGCAAGAGGGATCATCATGGTGCTGCTGAATACCACAGGAGAGAGTGACTTGCCAGGCTGGCGCTCTGCAAACAGATTCCCAGGCTGTATTGTCAGGGGGAAACTCAAAGTGCAGATGCTGCCATGATGGTCTCGATCCCTGGCCCAGAGTCCATGGGCATGATGAGTGTTTGGAAGGACACAGGAGACACGTCCCCTGGGGTCTCATGAATAAGGCTTCCCATATTCAGTGTAGCTTCTTCCATGACATTTGATGAAACCTTTAGATGCAGAGCTCAGGATAGCTTTACAACACATGGAAAGCTTTCACACCTTGGGTAGGGCCCACATAGTTCTTCAGGTTGGTTACAGGGTCTGTACCTGATGGGACAAGTCGCATAGCTGCACAGTTTGTCAGAGCACATGGACAATGAGTGTGTCTCGCTAAGGAATCCTCTAGAGGGCCAGGTTCAAAGTCCCTGTTCAGCAGACACCCAAATCCTCTGACACTCAAATTCTGCATAGCCCACATCTGCACAGAACCTGAGTAATTCAAGTCAGATAAGTACTGTGTAGGTGGTTATAGCAACCACACTGTGCTGTTCAGGGAAGAACAGCAAGAAAATACCTGCATGTGGTCAGTGTGGAATTTGATTTCAACCATTTAATCAGCAATTGGTTAATGGTGCATGCAGATATCACTTTAAAAGGAAAAACAAACAAACAAACAAACAAACAAAGATCAAATCCCAGCCAGCAATTTTTTGTAACGGACTTTGAGGTTCATCTAAAGATAGGCTGAACAGAGGGATGGATCAACAGGCAGATAGATAGGCTAAAGCGAGTTGTACTCTTTGCTTGTTTGTTTTGACACAGAGTCTCTCTACTATGTAGCTCTGGCTATCCTGGAGCTTGCTATTGCTGATCAGACTGGACTTGAACTCAGAGATCTACTCTCCTCTGCCTCCCAAGTGCTGGGATGGACAGCATGTGCCACCCTGCTTGGCTTCAGCACTTGTATTTTTATCATAGGATTTTGGTTGTATTCCTTGAAATTTATTTTTGATTTCTTTTTTTTAATAAAAATCACCTTATTCTAGCAGTATAGAAGCTCTCTGAGATGCATAGAGTCTGGGACTGGGCAAGTGTCTATATGTCTCCTTTAAACCAGCCGTGCGGCATTTATATTTGTGAGCCAATTTTCTGTATGTCTCGGGTTACTCATAATAAAATCTTTTGAAACAATGGAATCCAAAATTGTATGTTTCTTTGGCTATAAAAAACAGTAAGCATTCGTACAAAACTATTAGGGTACAGTTGTGTGAGAATGAAAAGATTCTGCTGTACTATGGTGTAGTTGTAAGTCTTCTTTGAAATCAGGCTTAACACAGCTCTGTTGTCCTAACACAAAATGTAACTAAGGGCAGACACCCTAGCAGAGGGCTGACACAGCGACTTACATGGTCACCCCCAAGGCAAACAGCTTCTCATACTCTGTCCTGGATGAGTAGTTGGGAATGACCTGGAAAAGAGGAAGGGCGGAGAGTGAGTGGTGTGCTGCTGCCTGATTGCCTCCTCCCCAACAGCACCCCCTTTCCCAAGTCCGACCCTGGATAGGCTGCATTGCTGATACCACAGACTCACCATCCCATTAGTGATGACCAGCCGTGGGGCACGAGGGCTGCTGGGGAAGAGGCCCAGAGGGTGTCCACTGTACATGACCAGAGTCTGTTCCTCAGTCATTTTCGACAAGTAGGACATGGTCAGCCAGAACTGGATGGACAGTGTACATGCAGGGCTCTGTAAGTGTGAACTGGCACCCACATGGGCCCTGCACCCCACACCTAGATCCAGGGATTGCTGCAGGTTGTGTCTGTCCATCCTAATAGCATTGTTCACCTAGATCCTCTTTAATCTCCAGGGTCTCCTAATACCTCCCATAATGCACCTCTACTCCCTCCTTCTTATAAGTGAAGCATCTCCACGCAACTGCTAGTGCTGAAGCACTGGGCATCAGGCAGAACCATGGACCACAGGGTGCTTGTCTGGCCACCATACCTGGGCCCAGTTGCTGAACACTTGCCCGTTGCCTCCATAGGTCACCAGCTCCTGTGGAAACTGAAGAAGTGGCATTATCTGAGATGACCTGTGGACAGGGAGAGGTGGGGCCCCTTCTTGCAGTTACACTCAAAGGAACAATGAAATGGCGGTAAGGAGAGAAGCCTGAAGAAACACATAGTAGCCACCAGCCATGTGGGCTATGGAGCATGGCTGTATATATGAAACGTAACCTCCATGTCAAGATTCCATGTGAAGGAAGGGACAGAAGGGATCTCATTAACAATGATAAGATACAGTATGATAAAATATTATTAAATCTTTTCATTCTCAGGTGGCTATTAGAAAGCTATAATTATTGGTGCATTTATATAACTGTATTATTATATATTCTTGTTATTTTATATTTGTTTCCTGCTTTTGATTTTGCCCGAGTTACAGAGAACTCTGTGTCCTAATGCCAGCTTTGTAAGTGCATTAAAGGCCTAACGGCATTACTCCGGATCTCAAGTCATGTTTCTCTGGACTGTGTTGGCCTCAGTTTCCCTGGCAGTACCTGGGCCACAGCAGGGTCCAGGTTGTTCATGATCATGTGCATGATGGCTGCAGCTGCCCGTGTCTGGCATGGGTACTGCTCAATTGGGTAGGCTCTGCAAGAAAAAGTTCCACAGTGGGCATAACAAGGGAATCCTCAGGCCTCCTGTCCCACTAAGATGTTGAGTCTGCCCTGGCCGAGCTGACAAGGTACTTGAAAGAAGTCCTTAGAATCATGAGTGTGTGGGGGTGGAGGTGGAGTGGAGGCCTGGGGTGGGGACAGGGGGTAGGGATGGGTGTGGAGCACCAGACCCACCAGCTGCTAGGCAGTCTGACTTCCCACATGCCCAGAACAGGAAGTCCGGCCCACTCCAGTCACTGTCTCTACTTCAAACCCGGGAGGAAGCTGACTACAAAGATTGCTGAGGGCTGCTTTCCAGAGCCCTCAATCTTTCCAGGGCAGATTAGTTATTTGTTCTTTTATTCACTCATCAAATACCCCTGGGCAGCAATTCCATGGAAGGTGGCAGCAAATACAGAGGGGACATGAGGACCCCATCTTCTGGCCAAGCAGTTCAGTGTCAGACACTACCCCGAACACCCCTCAGGGAGACATCTCACTACCTATTTTCTCTGCACAAGGGTGTCACCTTACTGAGCCACCTCCATAGTTCCCCCATCTCAGACAGACCGGCCCCTTCTTTAGCCATAGATTCCCCAAGGCTCCTGACTTTTGTACAGCCCTGTCTGAAGCCAAACACACGAGGACTTACCTCATCTCTATACTGGGGCAGAACCGGTACATGTAGATGTGTCCAAACTGTCGTAGCTCCTGGGCAAACTCCAGGGCCAACTGCTTCTGGATATCAGGTGGGAAATAGCGCAAGGCATTCCTCAGAGCCAGCTGTGAGGAAAAGGGTGAGAGGTGGCTGGGTTAAGAGCCCTGGGGCCCTCCACGTACTCTGTCTTCCCTTTTCACCTGGATTACCTCTGCTCCACTCAGAAACTGGTCGAGTCACTCTGAGAACATCTGCTTTGTCTTCAAAAAAATCCTTCTCTGAGAGCCACTGGCCTCTTTTATGAGGGTAAGACCTCAAATTCTCTCTTCTTGACCCTTTCTGGTCTAGGGACTGCAGACTTAGGGAAGGAAATCAGAAGCCACGGTATGTACAGAGAGGCACCTAGCTTGACTAGTGGTACAGAGGCTGTGTTCTGGGATGGGCAGACTTGGGCAGTGTGCATGGTTGATACAGTAGCCACTGTCAAGGTCCCACCAGGCCCACCTTCTCATCCACCAGCCTGCATGCTGCCTTACAAGGTGAAAGGCACTTTTCACAAATAACTCTGTTAAGATCTTGAGACTGTTCTGGGATCTCCAAGTGAAAAGTCACATAATCATGAAGGCCCTAGTAAGAGGCAATGGATGGCCAGTATCAGAGATGATGCGAGAACCAGGCTGAATGGTGAGATGTGGATTTGAGAACGCAGTGTTGCTAAAGACATAGCGGTATGTACAGAGGATTTTCCCAGCATCACCTGTGTGCCCCGCTTCCTCCTTTACTGTCTCTGTCTGGAAAGTGGGGGTAATAATAGAGCCCAGCTCCTAGGTACTAATGAACTGACACGGTTAGTATGGTGTTGGGCTGACCTATGGACCTTGTGAGTGCCAGATTACACAACTGTTCCTTCTTACACTTATGGATCTCTTCCATGCTCTGTGCTGCCTGGGATCTCTACAAAAATGCTCCTACAATCCTGGAAATGGAAGAGTCATGTTAAGCATCTAAGCCATGTACCTACTCGAACACCTTTGAAGATCCCCACTGCCTATCTTGTGACACTCACAGTGTCCTCGGCATACTGGATCTTCTCCAGTCATGCTCCATGTGGTATTCCAAGTTCTGCTCCAAGCTCTACTTGCATGGTGTCTCCTCTACCTTGGAAGGCCAATCTCTGCCTTTTCATGTACTACTTCTCTTGTCTCCGAACAGCCATTCTTTCCTTCATAGAAACCTTGTCCAAGCTGCTATAACCACTTCTGTCCCAAAGTCTTCCTATGTGACTTGTAGGACGTAGGGTTGGCTTGTTAGCAAATGTTCTTGTTCATGTATTCAATGAGCACGTGCTGGTGTTGCTGGACCCCAGAGACCACCGCAAGGGAGTCCTCAGCCAACAAGCTCAAGATGGAATGTAGGCAGAGACAGACATGCAGACTCACCATGTTAAAGGCCTCTCAGGATAGTGTGTTGATAGAGTCGGGCATTCAGGCCCACCATAGTGAAGGGCTCAGCTGAGGCATTTCATGCCCAGCAGAGTGCAGTGGATGAGGAAGGACTCGGGAGAAAGGGTCACTGAGAGAAACTGCACACAGGAGAGAGTGCTTCTAACAGCAGAACTGCTGGCCTTCTGAGGCACAGTGTGAAGGCCTGTGCTGAGTGTTTACTGACTAAAGTATAATAGGCGGCACTCCTCACATGAGTGGAGAGCTGCCAAAGAAAAGCAAGGAATGAAGCCCGAGTCCGTTCGAACAACAAAAGAATGAGTAGTGTGAAGAGTGGAAACAAGGGAGAAACTCAAAGAATGCACACCTGAACACACACACACACCTGAACACACACACACACACACACACACACACACACAGAGGAACAAACACAATCAAACATGTATACCTACACAGGTACACATGTGTGTGTGCAAACACATAGATGGAAAAACAGAAACACACCCAGGAATACATACAACCACACATGTACACATGTGTATGTACTTGCAAGCACACAGACACAGACACACACAGAACATACAGAGAACACACACAGTCACACATGTGCACATGTGTGCACATGTAACCACACACACAGACACACACACACAGAGACACAGACACACACACACACACACACACACACACACACACACACACACACCCCAAATGGAAAGCAAGTCAATGAAAGAGAAGTTTTCACTGGATTTTTGGACTCTATCATAGAGGGAAGACTTAGCCCTTCCCAAGTCTAACTCCCCAGATCCGCAAGTGACCTCTCCTTTAAGGATACCGTACCCTTCAAACACAGGGTGACATATAGGAATGAAACTGAAGGGGCATGATCTCTCAGTTCCTGCCTGCCCTTCTGCCACCACAAAGCACTGTGGAGGATGATCAGCATCACCCAGCCACAAGGGTGTCAGCAGAGGCCTGTGGAGCAACAGAGCTTTCATGGCTGAGTATCAAGGCACTGGTGCCTATTGGGGAGGTGACTGAGGAAGAAGAATGTTAACCACAGCAGAGGCATGAGCTCAGCAGAATCAGACAAGTCAAGTGAAAAGATGAGGTGGCTCCCAATCTCCCTACCTTATGCTCCCTCTCTCCAGTCCCAGCCCTGTATTGCCTGGTGCTACCCCATTTTCTAGAACCCTCAGTTCCTTTCTTTGTTGCTGTCATTCCCGACTCCTGTCCACCAGTGTCCTACCCCAGCAGCTCCCAAGCGTGCTCCCTGACTGTGGGCAGCTCTGGAAAAGCTCAGGAGTGGCATTCCCCAGAACAGCAGTCTGTGGGTGAGGATGGTAGTGGGGGTTAATTTAGCCTTTGCACTTCAGTGTCCTTCAGAAAAGCAGCCTCCCATGGCTCAGGGACTTGCTTCAGTTTGACAGCTTGGGAAGTTCTTCGGCCTAAATCCCTCCTGCAAAGGGAGCCACCCAGGTGAGGGGCTACGTGAGCTGTCATCCCTCCCAGCAGTGCTGTGTCCTTAATGGAGGCTGTACAGCTGAAGTCAACGGGAGGTTTGGGGGAGGGACAAAGAAAAACTATTGCAGAGGACACAAGAGTCACTCAGTGTTTGGAGCTGGGCAAGGTTCATGTGAAGCTGCTGACTTAGGGCCACTTCACACCCTGTCTCTTCCTATTCCTCACTAGAGGTGGCCACAGCACCACCGCAGACTGTTTGGGTGACCTTGAGCCCCAGTGTCCTCATCTGGAAGTGGGAACTCCAATTCCGTGTCTAAGGTAACTCCAGGGTGGCTTCACCTGAAGAATATCAAATGATAGATGCTGACACACTCATTCTTCTCTGAGAGCTGATAGGGACGGGGACAGCTAATATGTGGAAAGAAAGAGGGATACAAGCCACCTTGGCCACCTAAAAGACACCAAAGGGCCCCAGAATCCCAGAGGACTGGGTAGCAGTTATTACCTTCTCTTCTTCAGGGCTGAGGTCGGGAGTCCTAACCGGAGCATGTGGCACCCCAGCCCAGCGACCCCGGTTCTCAGGAAGGGGTCGTAGGGGCAGACCAGAGCACAGTTCCTGGAGACTGGACATGTCTGTAGAAACTGAGATCGAGGCAAGAATGAAGTGACTGGGCAATCAGGGGCAAGCAGGGTGGGGACAACCCCAGGGCCACCTCCTCCAGCCCCTCATTGGACCCAGAGAGGGCATAAGGGGCAGGTCATTTGGATCACTGCCTGAGAGGTAGGTTGCTGAGTGTTACTTGCCAGAGGAGAAACTCCATGGGGGCATACTCAAGTTAGATGGGTATGAATTTGGGGCACTGGTGAGCTCCGAGTGAGGTTTTTTTTCCAATCTTAGAGGGGATCTAAAAGGTGACAATGTTGGAATATTGATTCTGGGCAGCCATGTGACATCATTGAACCTGGCTCAAGCTCTACAGAAGCAAGTCCCTTGTATTCTACTTCCCTGACACTTGAGCAGGAAGGGGATGGTAGGTGTGGTTACAGCTTTCCACCCCCCACCAATCCCCAATCATTAGCAGCTCTGAAAAAAAGCCTTTCTCCACATCCTGGCCTTGGACCAAAAGCCAATGCTGGGTGTCACTCCCCCCACCTCTAGCCAGGAAAGGCTCACCACTGAGTCCCAGTGATCCTGGTAAATGTCCACTCCTGGCCAACTTCATGCCCTTTGCTTTGTCTCTGTGTACACAGGTGGGTGGTGACCAACTCCTCCCTCTGCAGAAAAAGGTCATGTCACCAGGCCTTTGGTAGAGTGGGAATGTGAACCTCTGGTTAGTTAGAGCAGTACATGAAGTGGCTGGCACTTACATTGGCCCTCAGAACTCAAGTCCCATGTCACTGAAAAGGAAACTGAGGTCAGAGAGGCAAGGAGACTTCCTGAAGTTCTGGAGCTAGTCATGAGTGGAGTTCAGATTGGAGACCTGGGACCCCACATTTGGATGGAGACACCATTGAAATGGCTTCTCCTCTTAAGAGTTCAGTGTACATGCAGGAGTAGGGTGAAGGCATCAACAAGATGTGGTATAGATTAATTAGAAAAGCAGATCAGTCTCTATCTGAAGTCCTCATGGCTGGAGACACCAGGTGGCATTCTGGGTGGCCTTGTGATGAGAGTATTTTTGCATCCTAGGATCTTATGACTCCTGGATAGCCCTGGAAGTCACTTGTTTTCCAGGGAAACTTTCTACTTCTGAACCCCAGGGAGAGGAGAGGTGGAGGTAGTGTAGATCACCATTGACAGATGCCACCAGTCATGATGGTGTGAAGAGTCCCATGAAGTCCCTAAGGAAGGATTTACAGGACTCCCACCAAGACAGCAGAGACCCCCAGAGCACCGAGAAGCCCAGAAGGGTCCCCAACTCTCACAACTCAACCAGAATTCCTTTTACTCGGCTGACACTGACTCCTTCCCGGTGTACAGGAGAATGAAGTAACATTCTACCCTGAGTCTGGCTGGTTCTAACTAATTTTCCTTTTTTTTTGGTGTTGTGGATATGCTAGTCAGTCCATCTACCCTTGAGCTCCAGTCCTAGGCTGTTTTAAACAAATTAATACAACCTGAGGAGTAGACTGGGTTATAGGACCCCCCCTCCCAATTTATAACCAGTCAGTCAAATACAGGCCACTCCCTTGCTTGTGACTAACCCTAATGTGGAATAGCTGTGGGGACTGAGGCCTGAGTTGTGGGGGTAGGGCATGTGCTCCAGGTGGGTGTTTGCTTGGGAACTGGATGTTGAAGGAGAAAACCTCTCATTCATTCCTATGTGTATGGTGTTATGCAGAGCCTGAGACTGAGAAGTCTTTTTCATGCTGGGGTCCCTAGGTTCCTAAGACCTCCTGCTGAATTCCTTAGTCACCCCCTACCCCAAAGTCAGAGGTCTCCTAGCTGTCATCTAGCCTCCTGATCTTCCTTACAAGCTGAGGTGGCTAAGCACTGCCTTGTACCAGGTATTGTTGCAGGCTGGGACCAGACTGAATGAATAGGACTCCCTTGGCAGCCCCAGCCTCTGCCCCCCACTTCTGTGAGCCTGAGTACTATTGGCCCAACTCCAGAGGCTGCACATGCTTCTCTCTGCTCACTGGGGCTGGTGCCTAGAGCCCATCTGGCTCCCCACATCCTGCAGAAGGCTGCAGAGTTGGATAAATCCCAATTCTTTTGGCCCTTGGGGTGGAGGATGGGGCAGAAATACCCCATGAGCAGCAACCCACTGTCTCTCAGTCCTAGCATGCCTTCCCTAGGTGGTATTGATTCCCTTCCCAGTAACAAAGACCTCCAATAATGTTTGTATAGAGCTCTGTTCTCAGGAGAAAGCCAAAAATCCCAACAGTTTTGTCTAATCTGATTTTTAAATATTTGTAACCAACTGAAGCTGTTTTTATATTGGGGTTGACAATTTCAAGTTCAACATCTTGACTGGAATGTTCGAGATGTCACCATTGGGCAACAGTGCCCAGAGCAGATCCTGTGCCACAGAGCTCCATACCCAAATACCACTGGGAAAGAGCTGGTCTCCCAGGAGTGCAGATATGCCTGTGAGCATAGGTAAGACCACCACTTCTGCACAGAGGGATCTGCCTGGAGACCTCAGGACACAGGAATGGAGGAGCAGCATGAGACAGGATCCTTCCAGTTTCCATCTGTGCCACGGAGCTGATCCTCTGCCACAGCACTCCATACTCAAATACCTCTGGGAGAGAATGGATCTCCCAGGGGGTGCTGACAAGCCTGTGAACACAGGTAAGACCACCCCTTCTGCTCAAATTCCTGGATGAAGAGGGACCCTCACAGAGCCATCAGCACAGGAACCAAGGAACAGCCAGGGACAGGATCCTTCGGGTTTCCATCTGCACCGTGGAGCTGACACAGTGTCACAGCTCTCCATACACAAATTCCTCCTAGAGAGACCTGGTCTCCCAGGCGTGCTGGCACACAGGCTTGCAGGAGGGACAATCCACAGTCAGAGACAGCAAGATGAGCTAACACCAGAGACAACCAGATGGTGAGAGGCAAGAACCAAGGCTACTTGGCATCACCAGAAACCAGTTCTCCCACCACAGCAAGTCCTAGACACCCCAACACACCAGAAAAGCAAGACTCTGATTTAAAATCACATCTCATGATGATGATAAAGGACTTTAAGAAGGACACAAATAACTCCCGTAAAGAGATACAGGAGAACACAGGTAAACAACTAGAAGCTCTTAAAGAGGAAACACAAAAATCCCTTAAAAAGAATTACAAGAAAAAAAAACCAAACAGGTGAAGGAATTGAACAAAACCTTCCAGGATATAAAAATGGAAATAGAAACAATAAGAAATCACAAAGGGAGACAATCCTGGGGATAGAAAAACCTAGGAAAGAGATCAGGAGTCAGAGATGCAAGCATCAGCAACAGAATACAAGAGAAAGAAGAGAGCGTCTCAGGTGCAGAAGGTACCATAGAAAACATTAACACAACAGTAAAAGAAAATGAAAAATACAAAAAGCTCCTAACCCAAAACAGTCAGGAATTCTAGGACACAATGAGAAGACCAAACATAAGAATAATAGGTATAGAAGAGAGCGAAGATTCCCAACTTAAAGGGACACCTGAAAGCCCTGGAACAAAAAGAAGCAAATACACCAAAGAGGAGTAGAAGGCAGGAAATCATCAAACTCAGGGCTGAAATCAATCAAGTAGAAACAAATAAAACCATACAAAGAATCAACAAAACGAGGAGTTGGTTCTTTGAGAAAATCAACAAGATAGATAAGCCCTTAGCCAGACTAACCAGAGGGCACAGAGATAGTATCCAAATTAATAAAATCAGAAACGAAAAGGGAGAGATAACAACAGAAACTGAGGAAATTCAAAAAATCATCAGATCCTACTACAAAAACCTGTATTCAACACAACTAGAAAATCTTGAGGAAATGGACAATTTCCTTGACAGATACCAAGTACCAAAATTAAATCAGGATCAAATAGACCATCTAAACCGTCCTATAACCCCTGAAGAAATAGAAGTTGTCATTGGAAGTCTTCCAACCAAAAAAAGCACAGGTCCAGATGGTTTTAGTGCAGAATTCTATCAGACCTTCAAAGAAGACCTAACACCAATACTCTTCAAACTGTTCCACAAAATAGAAACAGAAGGAACACTACCCAACTCGTTCTATGAAGCCACAATTACACTAATACCAAAAGCACACAAAGATCCGACAAAGAAAGAGAATCTCAGGCCAATCTCTCTTATGAATATCGATGCAAAAATACTCAATAAAATTCTTGCCAACCGAATCCAAGAACACATCAAAACGATCATTCACCACGATCAAGTAGGCTTCATCCCAGGGATGCAGGGATGGTTCAATATAAGGAAATCCATCAATGTAATCCACTACATAAACAATCTCAAAGAAAAAAACCACATGGTCATCTCATTAGATGCTGAGAAAGCATTTGACAAAATTCAGCATCCTTTCATGCTAAAGGTCTTGGAAAGATCAGGAATTCAAGGCCCATATCTAAACATAGTAAAAGCAATTTACAGCAAACCAGTAGCCAGCATCAATCTAAACGGAGAGAAACTTGAAGCAATCCCACTAAAATCAGGGACTAGACAAGGCTGCCCTCTCTCTCCATATCTTTTCAATATAGTACTTGAAGTTCTAGCTAGAGCAATTAGACAAGAAAAAGAGGTCAAAGGGATAAAAATTGGAAAGGAAGAAGTCAAACTATCACTATTTGCAGACGATATGATAGTATACATAAGCGACCCAAAGAACTCCACCAGAGAACTCCTACAGCTGATAAACGACTTCAGCAAAGTGGCCGGATATAAAATCAACTCAAGCAAGTCAGAAGCCTTCCTATACTCAAAGGATAAGCAGGCTGAGAAAGAAGTAAGAGAAATAATACCCTTTACGATAGCCACAAACCATATTAAGTATCTTGGCGTGACGCTAACCAAACAAGTGAAAGATCTGTATGACAAGAACTTCAAGTCTCTGAAGAAAGAAATTGAAGAAGACCTCGGAAGATGGAAAAATCTGCCATGCTCATGGATTGGCAGGATTAATATAGTAAAAATGAGCATCTTACCAAAAGTAATACACAGATTCAATGCAATCCCCATCAAAATCCCAACTCAATTCTTCATAGAGTTAGAAAGAGCAATTCAAAAATTCATCTGGAATAACAGAAAACCCAGAATAGCTAAAACTATTCTCAAGAGTAAAAGAACCTCTGGGGGAATCAGTATCCCGGACCTCAAGCTGTACTACAGAGCAATAGTGTTAAAAACTGCATGGTATTGGTACAGTAACAGACATGTAGATCAATGGAACAGAATTGAAGACCCAGAAATGAATCCACACTCCTATGGTCACTTGATCTTTGACAAAGGAGCTAAAACCATCCAGTGGAAAAAAGATAGCCTTTTCAACAAATGGTGCTGGCTCAGCTGGAGGTCAACATGCAGAAGAATGCAAATTGACCCATCCTTATCTCCTTGCACTAAGCTCAATTCTAAGTGGATCAAAGATCTCCACATAAAACCAGACACACTGAAACTAATAGAAGGGAAACTAGGGAAGAACCTTGAACATATGGGCACAGGGGAGAATTTCCTGAACAGAACTCCAATAGCTTATGCTCTAAGATCAAGAATAGACAAATGGGACCTCATTAAATTACAAAGTTTTTGCAAGGCAAAAGACACCGTCAAAAAGACAAAGCGGCAACCAACTAACTGGGAAATGATCTTTACCAACCTTACATCCGACAGAGGGCTAATATCCAAGATATACAAAGAACTCAAGAAGTTAAACTCCAGAGAGGCAAGTAACCCTATTAAAAAATGGGGTACAGAGCTACACAAAGAGTTCTCACCTGAAGAATATCTAATGGCTGAGAAGCACCTAAAGAGATGTTCATCATCCTTAGTCATTAGGGAAATGCAAATCAAAACAACCCTGAGATTCCATCTCACACCAGTCAGGATGGCTAAGATCAAAAACACAGGAGACAGCAGTTGTTGGCGAGGATGTGGAGAAAGAGGAACACTCCTCCACTGCTGGTGGAATTGCAGGCTGGTACAACCACTCTGGAAAGCAGTCTGGCGGCTCCTCAGAAAACTGGGCATGACACTTCCGGAGGATCCGGCTATACCACTCCTGGGCATATACCCAGAGACTTTACCTGCATGCAATAAGGACACATGCTCCACTATATTCATAGCAGCCTTATTTATAATAGCCAGAAGCTGGAAAGAACCCAGATGTCCCTCAACGGAGGAATGGATTCAGAAGATGTGGTATATTTACACAATGGAATACTACTCTGCAATTAAAAACAATGAATTCACGAAATTCCTAGGCAAATGGTCAGAACTTGAAAATATCATCCTTAGTGAGGTAACCCAATCACAAAAGATCACACATGGTATGAAGTCACTGATAAGGGGATATTGACCCAGAATCTCAGAATACCCTAGACACAATCAGCATATCAATAGATTTCTAAAAAGATGGAAGGAGAGACCCCTGGTCCTGGAAAGACTGGATGTAGGGGAACGCCAGGACAGAGCAATGAGAGGGGGTTGAACGGAGAAAAGAGGGAGGGAAGGGGGCTTATGGGACTTTCGGGGAGGGAGGAAACGGGAAAGGGGAAGTGATTTGGAATGTAAATTAAAAAAATAAAATTAAATTAAATTAAAAAAAAAAAAAAAAAAAAAAAAAAAAAAAAGGGACAGTAAATATCTTCACCAAAATTATAGAAGAAAACTTCCCTAACCTAAAGAAAGAGATGCCCATAAACATAAAAGAAGCCTACAGAACTCCAAATAGATTGGACCAGAAAAGAAAACCCTCCCATCACATAATAGTCAAAACACCAAATGCACAAAACAAAGAAAGAATATTAAAAGCCGTAAGGGAAAAATGTCCAGTAACATATAAAGGCAGACCTATCAGAATTATAGCAGACTTTTCAACAGACAATGAAAACTAGAAGATCCTGAACAGATCTCATACAGACCCTAAAAGAACACAAATGCCAGCCCAGGCTACTATACTCAACAAAACTCTCAATTACCATAGATGGAGAAACCAAGATATTCCATGACAAAAACAAATTTACACAATATCTTTCCACACATCCAGCACTACAAAGGATAATAGATGGAAAATGCCAATACAAGGAGGGAAACTGCACTCCAGAAAAAGCAAGAAAGTAATCTTTTTTCAACAAACCCCAAACTAACAAAAATAACATCAAAAATAACAGGAAACAACAATCACTATTCCTTAATACCTCTTAACATCAATGGACTCAATTCCCCAATAAAAAGACATAGGCTAATGGATTGGATGCATAAATAGGACCCAGCATTTTGCTGCACACAGGAAACGTACCTCAGTGTCAAAGATAGACACTACCTCAGAGTAAAGGGCTGGAAAACTATTTTCCAAGCACATGGTCCCAAGAAACAAGCTGGAGTAGCCATTCTAATATCAAATAAAATCAACTTCCAACCAAAAGTTATCAAAAAGTATAAAGAAGGACGCTTAATACTCATAAAAGCAAAAACCAAGAACTCTCAATTCCGAACATCTATGCTCCAAGGGCACCCACATTCATAAAAGAAGCTTTACTAAAGCTCAAAGTACACGTTGCACCTCACACAATAATAGTGGGAGACTTCAACACCCACTCTCATCAATGGACAGATTATGGAAACAGAAACTAAACAGAGACACAGTGAAACTAACAGAAATTATGGACCAAATGGATTTAACAGATATCTGTAGAACATTTCATCTTAAAACAAAAGAAGATACCTTCTTCTCAGCACCTCATGGTACCTTCTCCAAAATTGACTATATAATCAGTCACAAAACAGGCCTCAAGAGATATAAGAAGATTGAAATAATCCCATGTATCCTATCAGATCACCAATGACTAAGGCTGGTCTTCAATAACAACAAAAACAACAGAAAGTCCACATAGACATGGCAGCTGAACAATGCCCTGCTCAATGATAACTTAGTTAAGGAAGAAATAAAGAAATCAAAGACTTTTTAGAATTTAATGAAAATGAAGGTACAACATACCCAAGCTTATGGGACACAATGAAAGCAGTGTTAAGAGGAAAACTCAGCTCTGAGTGCCTCCAAAAACAAAACAAAAACCAATCAATCAATCAAACAAACAAAAAACCTGAGAGAGTTTGCATTAGCAGCTTGACAGCACACCTGAAAGCTCTAGGACAGAAAGAAGCAAATACACCCAAGAGGAGAAGATGGTAGGAAACAATCAAACTCAGGGCTGAAATCAACCAAGTAGAAACAAAAAGAGCTATACAAAGAATCAACAAAACCAGCAGCTCCTTCTTTGAGAAAATCAACAAGATAGATGAACCAGACTAACCAGAGGGCACAGAGACAGTATCCAAATTAACAAAACCAGAAATGAAAAGGGAGATATAACAACAGAAACTGAGGAAATTAAAAAAATCATCATATCCTATTACAAAAGCCTGTATTCAATACAATTGGAAACTCTGGATGAAATAAATAATGTTCTAGACAGATACAAAACACCACATTTAAATCAAGATCAGATAAACCATCTAAATAGTCCCATAACCCCTAAAGAAATAGAAGCAGTCATTAACAGTCTCCCAACCATAAAACAAACAAACAAACAAAAAAGAAACAAAAAAGAAAACCCAGGACCAGATGAATTTAGTGCAGAACTCTATCAGACCTTTAAAGTAGACCTAATACCAATACTTTTCAAACTATTCAACAAAATAGAAGCAGAAGGAACCTTACCCAATCATTCTATGAAGCCACAGTTACACTGCATATTCTCCTTTGGAGATAGAACTGTTTTTGTCTAAGCAGGAACCTGTCACAATTTCCTTTCACAGAGGACTTCATCATGTTTAATGTTCCAAATAGATTTTAAAAACTGGTTGAGTGCATACTACTTTTAGCTTTAGAAGAGGTCATATATATTTAAGAGGCATTTAACTATTATAAATTATTTTGATGACTTAAAAATGTCAATACTGAGTTGTATATTTTAAAATAAATTTTATTAGTTTAATGAAACAAAAGAAAAAATATAATTTAAATAAAAGCAACCAATATGAGAGGAGGGATTTACAGGACTAATTCTTACTTACTTTTCTGGAGGTATGAATAAATAAAATCTTTTAAAAGGTTTGACCATAAAAAAAAGATGTCACCACTGGGTAGACATATGGGCACATGGGGTACCTATGCCACCTCACAACTGCATGTGATTCTCACCCAAGAATAAGTTAGAAAACAGACTGTAAATTGTTTAAGGAGATTCACATAAGCTGAACACAGCAGTGTGTTAGGTCACTGGGTAAGTTTCCTGGCCTCTCTAGATCGCCGTAAGGGAAGGATGGATGACTTTCAGGATCCCCATCTGAAGACAATTCTTAAGAAATTGAACTGTATGAACCTTTACCTATGTTTATCCTGACTATGGCCTCTCCAGAGATACAGTGTGAAATCTATCTCCTAAACAATGGCACCCAGGGATGACAGGAGGTAAGGGGAGGACTTCACAGGTTACATACCACTTTATAACATGTAAGGGAGGTGATCCTGGGGACTGGTATCTGAAGTCCCAGTGGCATGAACACTATGAATGACCTTAACAACACTAATACCTCACAGATGTAGCTGGGGATGGAATGAGGTCCATACCTGCAGGGCCCTGAACAATGCCCCACATGCAATCAGCACCACATGATATAGATGTTGGCATTTTTGTCATTGATACCTGCACTAAAGACTCCGCCTCCAGAGACACTTTGGTTTCCTGCTAGCCCCCCTCTCCCTGACCCACACAGAAGAGGAGAGGCACAGCCAGCATCCAGATATCTCAGCCATCAAAGTTTTGGTGTGTTCAGAAATGCTCTCTGCAGGCTCTCACTTCACCCATCATTCTCTGATACTCTCCACAGAGCCTCCTTTTCAAATGCCTGCACTTACTTACCAGGCCAAGGTCATCTGATAGGCCATGAGGAATTAAATCAGGCAATTTTATTGGGAGCAATCAGACTTTTAAAATCTTTATCAGAAACAGAACATAATGACAATTGCCAGGATCAATACAGAGGACATTGTTAGGATACAATGACATTTGCAAGCTGTTCAGGGTACACAATATTACTACCTAACACCAATTGTCCTGCCAAGCGTCCATGCTTTCTTGACTTCTGAGGGAACATATGGAGAAACACAGAGCTCTCAACACTTCACTGCCTGAGGGAGTGCATCTGTTTTCTCAGGAACTGGAAGGCACATTGTGCCCCAGGAGTCATGGATTCTAACCTGAAAATTCTATGCATGCCTCTCAAGGCATCAAGCCAGGCCAACTTTCTGGTTCCTTGTCCTCCTTACTGCTCCTTTAACATGAAGAGACAGAATTAAATCAGATCCACAAATTGTCAGGCATGTCTTTGTGTGAGGCTGGGATTCACCTGTCACTGGAATGTGGACAGCTTCAGTGGCTCCAGGGAACTAAGAGAAATGTGATAGGGTCAGAGACAGGCTACACAGTCATGTTCTGTGGGAATGGCCCCAAGATTCCAGGCTCCTGAGAAAGAATAGTTACATATATCACATACGATCATGACCCATTTTCTGTGCTGCCTGTCAGGTTTCCTTGTAAGATGATGGCCATCTTGTTACCATCTGACTGCAGCAGCATGGGATCTCTGGGGGAAGCATGCAACCAGGAGCCTTCCCCAGATCTTAATACATAGCATTGAAGTGGTTTTTGGACGTTTCCAAAGTTCAAGGCAATTTGCTACTTAGCTATAATGACATGCACCTCAGGGCCTTTGCAGCAGGCAGAAGAAAGCTTTTCCAGGGAACTACCAGGGACCCGCATTTGGAGGCAGGCTTCTGCACATGGGTTCCAATCTTTCTGGTGGCCTCCAGGGATGCCCATTTCTAAGGACAATAGTGGGCTGAGCTATTCTCAATTTTGGTCACCAGGTGGCAGCTTAGAAGGCCAAAACATACTGAAGACTGGAAGACTAGACTAGGTTCTGATCTAAGAGTTTGGGAGAGATTTGGGGCAGATAGGTATTGTGGGTGATCCAGCATCCTTGGGTTCTGGGCTGGGCTGAAAGGAAGCAGACATTTCTCGAGGATGAAGCACCCTGAGAAGGATGTGGTTTTAGTGTGAGCAGGGTTCCCACCCAAAAAGGAGGTAGAACCATCATTGCTATTTGAAGCTAAAAGTATAAATGTTATTTATTTCATAGTCTTCATTAATTGATAATAGATCATTGCTATAAGAGGAACCAATTAGGATTATTGAATACTAATATCAAGTCCTTGCATGGCACTTGCCGCACCCGAGGCTGTTCAAATATCTCTGCTTCTCATTTAACTTCCACAGCACATTGAGGTTTAATATTACCACCATTGTACAGGGAAATGGAGTACAGATGGCAGGTAAGACACTAGTGTTGGGTGCAGCATCTCATCCCACACGCTCAACGCTAAATGTTGGATCAGCCATGCATGCCCTTCCTGTGCACACAGGGCCAGCTGCTTGTTTGGGTTTCCTATGAGGCTAGCGTCAGGGCAGCAAGACCCTGAGATCAGATGCAGTCTGAAGCCCACAGCACTTGCTGGATGTCTTTCTCTTCTATTTATTTTTATTTTGTGGCATCAGGATGTAAGCCAGGGCTTCACGGTTTAGGAAAGCCCTATAACACTAAGCCACACTCCCAGCTCTTTCTTTATCTGTCAAAGGCTGGACTTCACTCTGGTGTCTCTCTACAATGCAAACTCCCTGTCTGAAATAAGCTCTGAATGCCTGTGCCTGCAGCAGCTATGGGTAACATGATGGGTTACAACAGACCTAGTGCCCAGGAAGACATACTTGAGATCCCTCACTTCTCCTTGAGGCTGGACAAGTCCTGCATGAACTGGGATTCGAGTAGGACTTTAAGACACATAAGAAAGTGACACTACAGTATGTGCTTGGGGAAAGGAAGAAACATTCATTCATAACTGATTCTGGGATGGGAGAAGGACTGTCACTTACAGGTCCTTTGGGCTTGTGTTCAGCCTGGTCGATTAGCTCTGCCATTAAGAAATGCTGCAGAAGGCTTACTCTTTCCATTTCTCTACTTGACTGGGTCTTGAGTAGATGATGGCACCCAGAGCAAACCGTAGTAGGTAGAGCCAGGCCAGAGATGGGTTCCCTCATGCATTCTCTGCCCACCACACCTCTGGCTGCTGTCCTGCACTGTGGTGCAGTCTACCTCCCTTCCTACCTGAAAAGTTGCTGTGGGCTCCTGGAATACTGGGCAGGGGTCAGGCACTATGAAGACAGCTACAAAGAGGCCTTCATTGTAAAGCACCGCTTCAATAATTATCTTTTACTTTTCACTTATTGATTGATTAATTTTTTTTTTCAAGACAGGGTTTTTCTGTGTAACCATCCTGGATTTGTAGACCAGGCTGTCCTTGAACTCACAGAGATCGGCCTGCCTCTGCCTCCCAAGAGCTGGGTTTAAACTGCAGGCTACTTTTTTCCTTTACATAAGCTAAGATGCTGGGTTCTGGAAGATTTATGATCCTGGCACTTAGATCCTTCCCAGGCGGTGAGGCTTTTAGTCCTGCCACCTAGCCACTGTCCTCATGTTTTCTGACTGCTTTGAAATCTCCTTCGGTCCCTTGGGAAGTTGAGTTCTGACTTTAGCTTCTGGGTCTCAAAGCTCTTGACTCATGGTCTGAGTAGTCACTGTTTCAAACAATTTGTGCAGGATGCAGGACTTTCTGCCTATCATCAGCCTTGGGGAGATCAACGTGACTTTTGGGTATTTTTACTCACTGAGGGGGAGTTTTTTCCCTGGTACCCTGTGCTATGATTGATGCAAACACAGTCCTTAATTTTCAGGAAGGGCGGTGCCCTGATTGGTACACACACTTCCATTCAGAATCAACTTGTGATCCCTTGTGTGGTCCATGTGGAGAGTTTCTCCAAAGTGGTCTTCCCCAGAGAGGGGATTGAGGGGCTGCTGTGGGTAGCAGAAGCTTCATAGGTAAGGCAAGGGGAAGTAAAGAAGAAACAAGAAATTGCCAAGGGTTAAGGCTGGAGAAGCAGGCTGAGAGAAGAAGCTACTGAGCCTTAATGGCAGAGGTCCCAGTACCCTGGGACCTGAAAGCTGTGACATTTGCCAGTATTGAGGGTCGAGTCCTAAAGCTTGGTAAAGAGAGCTGTCATGCCTAGGCTTACAATAACTGCCCTGTACTAGGGGGTTAAAGCTTATGGCAATGAGTGTCCAGCCTGTGCACCTAGAGTTTCTGACCAACAAAGCTTTGACTTCCAGGACCTCAGCTGAAGCCTCTAGCTCTGCCAGTAGAGAACTTGGGCCCGGGACACCTGCACCTGAGAATTTCTCCGGTACCAAAATTCCCATCTGTGTAGAGTAAAGAATCCCGGCTTAATGACTAGTAGCAGGGCTAGACGCTGCTTTTCACTAGCCTGTGGTTACAGCTTTACCCTTTAAGTCGGTCAGGGGCGTCTATCTCTAGCCCGGAGCACTGGACTCAGCTTCTGGGCGGGTCCTAAACTAAGGGCAGAACTGGGCGTGTCCTGGACCTCTGCCGCGAACGCCCCGGATGACTGTCGCCTGCCAGGCGCCAGGCACAGCATGGGAAGGCGCTCCTGTTGCCGGCGGCCCTTGCCGGTGGTGGCAAGTCTAGGTGCTGCGCTCCTGCTCTTGTGCGCCATGCTGTGCGCCCTGCATCCCGGTGAGTGTGCGGGCCTGGGGCTCTGTGCTGCTTCCTCAGCTACAGCGCCTTCTGGGGCCACCTGGCACCTGCTTGTTGTTTTGGGCGGGGACAGCTTCAGTGGAAGACAGACACCTTCCATTTCCGCAGGGAACTTCTTCTTTGTCGCCCAGCAAGATGACCATTGTCTGACTCCGGTTGTGCTGCTGGTGGGGAACTTTTGGTCAATCTAGGGATGCTGTCTGTGTTAGATTTGCTCCACTCTCTGAGCCTTGAGAAGTCAGTTTGTGCTCTGGCAGGTATGCCCTTCTTAAGCTGAGATCCTGCTGAGTCTACACATCCACAGAAGAACTGCACAGCTCTATGCCAGCCTAGGGGTACAGGGCCCACGACCTGCTAGCACCAGTTTCCACCAGGCATGTGGTCAGTTTCACTCTGAATGAGCCTAGGCCTCCTCTGATCCTCTGGCAAAGCTGAGGGCAAAGGTCAGGTGTGGAGTGGCTTGGAGGTACCTGGGCAGTGGGCTACTGTTTGAGATGGTTGGCCCATTCTTAGTCTGTGTTGTAGGGGGTCTGCTCACTTCCAGACATGTTCTTACCCAAGGGTGGACAGGGGCATTAGCTGGGAGTGACTCAGGGCAAAGGGAAAACTGTTTTCAGAATGGTACCTATCCGTGGAGGACCTCAGTGGCCAGGCTTGTAGATTGGAGGTCACTCAGCAAGGTTAACCTACTATCTGTCTCCTCCCAGGGCCTTAAGAGTCTCATCTATGGGAAAGGTGCTGACTCCATACTTACAGGACTTTTGGGAGGGTGAGCTTAAATGTTACAGCAGACAGTGCTTGGCCCCCAGCCCTTTCATCACATTGGTTTCATCAGGGACCCCTGGGGTGGAAGCTAGGTGAATAGAACTGGGGAGATCTCAGGAGTAGTCACCAAGCCTGTGTCTACTCACCCTGCCAGTAGGGCACCACTGGAAGTCCCAGGGAGGGAGCCTTCTTCCCCTTACTGAAGACCTGTAGGTGAATGGCTACTCCTATATAGGTGCTTTCTCATGTCTAACGTGTCCCTTGGCACAGTCTGGGTGTGATCTCAGTGCCTGGTGATGCCACAGTTTCTGTCCACCCTGTCATTCATTGTAGACAAATGTTTACCCAGTCCTGGACGACAGTGGTTTAGGTCACTCAGGGCCCAGACACTGTTGTGGGGTATGAGGGGATAGTCTGGGCCCTGGGGTGTGTCTGCAGAGAAGCATGTGTCTGGGTGGCTGTGAGGATGTCTTCATGCCTTTTGGGACACATCTCTCCTGCCACCTCCTCCAGCCAAGTTTAAGAAGAAAAGCAACCACAGTCCTGGGCCCACTCCTCATCTAGGGAACCTAAAGGGAAGTGGGGTGTGAACGTAGGGGGGGTAGTGTAAGCATGGTTAGAGAAGGGGGTGCATGTGCTCCCCCTACCAGCTTTGCTCAGGTAGGGCTGGCATTTACACCTGTCACCCCCAGGCTAGCCTGGTGCTGTCTGCCCTGGGAAGTCCCCACTGACTCTAACTTCATCCCTCCCTAGTCTGAGATGGGTCTCTTGAGCTTCCTCAGCCTCCACCTCTTACCTCCCAGTCTCCAGATCTGAAGTTCTCAACTTGTGAGTGGTGACCCATTTGGGAGTTGAATGACCCCTTTCACAGGGGTCACCTAAGACCATCAGAAAACACAGATATTTACCTTATGATTCATAACAGCAGCAAAATTACAGCTATGAAGTAGCAGTGAAAATAAGTTATGGATGGGGGTCTCCATAGCATGAGGAACTGTGTTAAAGGGTCTCACTCAGCATTAGGAAGGATGCTCACACTTCTCTGTAGTAGGTTTCCAGCTGCCAACTTTTCAGACAGTCTTGGGCCAGCAAGAACCCAAGTTCATCTAGAGCTAGCCCTCCACTCACCTTGGGGGAGAAATGTGTGTTTCTGGTGCGCACTGGCTGGGAGACAGGGGGAAGGTTTGGTCCTGCTGCAGGGGCAGGATCCCACTGTGCCAGGCTTCAAGGGGACATGACCCTGTTTTTGGAGTCAAGTTTCAGTCTGAAGGGGATCATGGGAAAGATCTGTGGGTCAAGGAGAGCTCAAGGCCCAGGAGAATCCCAATGTCATATCTTAGCTGAAAGATGAAGACAGGCCCTGTCCCTTCCTGCTTCATGCAATGAGGTGTCACTGTCACCATCTGCTGGGCAAATGGAACACTGAGGAGTTACAGGTTATGTCTGGGTTCCAGCTGCCCCAGGGATCTCATTGGTCTTTTTCTAGTGGGGAGCCCATTCTAGTCCCCCTGCCCAGGATCTGCTACCAGCACTGACTCATAGCATAGGGTCAGCATGGTAGAGTGGGACAGCTGCCCTAGATACCTCTGTCACCAGCATGCCACCTTTGCCCCTGGGCTCCCTTGGCCTGGGCTTCCCTGCTGCACAGAACTGCACAGCTGTTTGCTGAGCCTGCTGCCACATAGTCTCTGTATGGGAGCTGGAGAACTTACACATGTCCCACCTCAGAGTTGTATCTTGACACTAAAACCACAGGTCTCCAATGCCATCTGCTCTTAGACACGTCCTGAGGGCTGGGAGTGGGGTGATTTGATCTGTCAAGAGGGAGAGCAGAGGAGTCTCAGAAGCCCTTGGCCTAAATGCCAGACTGGTTAGCCAAAGGAGGGGGTGTGGCTGCTGCCATAGAGGTCCCGAGAGACCCACTAGGTCCAACTCGGCAGGACACTCTGAGTCCTTGGAGAAATGGAATCTGGCAGATCAGTCAGCTCAAGTAGGAGTAGGGAGGCACATGTCATCAAGGGAAAAGAAGTCACTTTCTTAAGCTAAGAATGTTTAGGTCAGGATTTGAGTCTTAGAGCTCAGAGTCAGGGGAGGGGACACACTGGGGGAGATGGGACAGCTGCCCTGCACACCAGCCTCCCCTAGGGTCTTTGTGGCAGCTCCATTGCTGCTCCTAGGGTCTGTTTGTACTCCTCTGCTCTGTTGTCGTCCTTGCCTGGAATGATGATTTATGCTTTTTTTTCTACTTTACAAAGCAAAGATATTTGGGGCAGACTTTGAAAGAAGCCCAGAAGTTGATTAGATGGGAAACTGAGCAGACTGGTTACTTCTTGTTGTTATCAACTTGACATAAGCTAGGGGTCATCTAGGAAGAGAAAACCTTAGTTGAAAACATGTCTCCATCAGATTGGCCTGTTGGCAAGGCTGGACATTTTCATGATTAATGACTGCTCTTGAAGAGCCCGGGACACTGTGGGCAGTGCCACTCCTGGGCAGGTGGGCCTGGTTGTATAAAAAAAGACGCGGAGCAAGCCACAGGGAGCAAGCCAGTAAACAGTGTTCCTCCATGGTCTCTGCTTTAGTGCCTTACTTTAGGAGCCTGCCTTGACTTCCCCCATTGATGGAGTGTGTCCTTTGATGAAATAAACCCTTTCCTCCCCACACTGCTTTTGGTCACGGTGCTTTATCATAGCAACTGAAAGCAAATTAGGACAGAGAGAAGTACTACGAGAGGGACCTGAACCCGTGTGGACATATATGTCCATTGGAGGAGTAGGAGGGCTGTGGGTGATGCGCAGGGCTGGGCTGGTGTAATGTGGATCTGCTGATGGCTGATCAGATAGGGATTCTCTCACGGCAGCTGGCTTGTCAAAGTCAGTGAATAGTTTAAAGATAACTGGAAAAAGGCAGATTGGCCTTTCTTCCTGTGAAAGCTTGTCTAACAAGTCCTACTCTCCCTTCAGGGTAACCACAGGAAAGAAAGCCCAGGACACTGAATTGCAGGGCTCCCTAAAACCCCTTTTGGGGGTTCTGAGTGGGACAGCAGACCTGAGGCTTTGACTTAGCCCCTACTGGTGTTTCTGTTGGTTTGTCTCGCAACAGGGCAGTGAGAACTTATTAACCAGGATGTGGCTGTTGCAATGTGCCCTGGGCTGGACTTATCCACCCACATCCCATCCCCCAAAGCAATCTGCCCTCCCCTGCCTGGGGCATGGGGCTTCCTGCTGGAAGTGCAGGCTGAGGACTGAGGTCAGCTTCCTTGGAGTTTTCTGGGGGTGATTCAGCTCAGAGGTTCCCCGCAGGCATGTGTCCTGCTGTAATTCACCCTCTGTGACCTTTTCCCCACCACAGCTAGCACTTCCTCCTTAGTAAAGCAGAGCTGGGGGACCTTGTGGATGTGCAGGATGAGCAGGGCCTGAAAGCGGAAGCCTGCTTTACCGGTGCAGACACTGGAACCTGAGATGTACCCTTGCTTTTGAACCAGTCAGCCTTGAGTGGTTTGGTTTCTTGACTGTCAGTTGTCCCATCTAACAACTGGGAAGGTGAGTGTCCATCTGACAGGAGAACACAGGTCAGTATCACACAGCACAGTTCCATAGTGTCCAGTGTCACCTGTCCCAGACACCAGCAGTCCCACCATGTGCTGCTACAGGAACTTGGGCAAAGCCCTCTGCTGTGGCCCGTGGAACCTTCTCCAGGATTTCCTTTCATCTGCATGGGCACTGAGTCTACCTAGGGCTGGGCACCAAAAGTTTTGGTGCTCCACACATTGGTGTCTTGAGCTGAGGGAAGCAGCCTGCCTAGGCAGTCAGCATATTCCTGCTTGTCTCAGGCCTGCTTCCTACCCCATAGGCCTGCTCTGGTCTCTTTCCAAAGTACAGCTGCTTCCAGGCTCTCTGCCTCCACACTACTCTCTCCCAGCCGCACGCACTCCAAGGCTGTCCCCATCAATCTCCTTTTATTGGCACTTCAGTCCTTCCTCTGTTCCTTGTCCTTCTCTCTCCCCTCTCTAAGGTGGAGTAGGTTTTAGCTTCCCTGCTGCTGCTCAGCTGCTTGGGGTTAGGCCCTAACTAGCGGTTCTCAACTTTCCTAATGCTGCGACCCTTTAATATGGCTCCTCATGCTGTGGTGATCCCCAGTCATAACATATATTCATTACTACATAACTGTAATTTCACAACTGTTATCAATCATAATGTAAATATCTGATACACAGATGGTCTTAGGCAACCCCTGTGAAATGGCCACTTGACCCCAATAGGTTGAGAACCACTGGGTTAGGGGAAGTCTTAGTTCTGTTCAGGCTCCTCCCTGGCTATACAAACCTACTGTCTCTTCTCCATTCTGTTCTGTGAGTCTTGGCAGAGGGGAGGGAGTACAGTTGGGAACAGGTCAAGAAAGGCTAGGGGTGAGGTTCTAGGGACTTATTTGGAGCTAGAGTCAGTGGTCCTCAGTGTGCTGGACCCAAGGACTATAAGGGCAATCCTTTCTGATCAATGTACAATGTACACACACACACACACACACACACACACACACACACACACACACCATTCCTTCTATAGCCTGCCTGAACTTGCCAGACCTGGTGTCTCGATTGTTCATTGGTAGGTTGGAGATAGCCTAACCCTGTAATCTGTGACCACAGCTATTCTGGGACCCCTGGTGCCTGTCCTCCACCCACTGGCCCTTGGCATCTATTATTTAACCCACTCTTAGGCAGCTGTGGTCTGGCCAGGAAATGGAAGGCCTTGGGCAAGGAATGGTTTCTGGAAGGACAGGAGCCTCTGCATAGAGCTAGGGGTAAGATTGCTGTGATGTGATCCTTCCAGACTGCTTTCCCTAACCCTGCCTAAAGACCTAGAGGGAACCACGGCCCCTCAGTTCTTGCTGAAGCTCTAAGAAGAGCCCTTCAAGAATGGCCCTGAGTGGCACCTCTAACCTGAAGAATGGCAAGGACACATTCTCCCTTGGTGTTGGAGACATCAGTCTGGCATGTTGCAGCCCTGATGCCAGTTGCTGTATTAACACTGCCCCCTTTCCTGGCAGCTCATTCTCTGATGAAGGTGTTGCTCTGTCAAAAAGGCAGCAGGATCAGAGCCCCTTCTTTAGGTGGGGTCTGGAGAAGTTCAAAGACTGTGTCCATAAATATCCTCAAGACAAACTTCCTGCATGAGCCCTGGTCCAAGAAACCCCACTTATCCTAGGTGCACACACATGGCCCGGGTGTGCAGACAGTCCTGTAGTCTTAGGAACACTAAAGAATGCAAGCTAAAACACAGAGAGTCTCTGTCTAGTTTCAGGAATAGATAAAGCTACATTTATCAGGAGTACCATCCACACCTCATGGCCTGCATAGGCTTCGACAGAGTTCACAGGCTTCCAGACCTTTCACAGTGCCTCATACAGCCTGATGAACTCACTCTGACAGCCTGTAGCCTGGTTGAAGCATTGGCCAGTCCTTTCTGGATGCTCTCAACCCAGACCTAGGGGCTGGACAGCCATCAGACCTGTGAGCTCCTCAAGACCCTATAGAGGGTAGGTGGGGAAGCAGGGCCTGAGACAGGGAGTAGAAAGAGATGGGGCTGGGCGCTCTTTCCATAGGGCAGGTAGCTTCTTTCCTCTTGTCCCCTGTACTTGCCACACTTCAGTGGTGGAACATAAGGCCTGAGTGAGAATGACCTCAAGGACACTGCCCTACCAGTGACAACCACCTAGCAAATCCCCAGGAGGAAAAGAAGACACTGGAGGAAAGCTAAGTCACATTAAGTGGATTAAATATGTCCCAGGTATGCTGCCAAACTTGTCCAGAGCCAGCAGTGATCTCTCTCTCTCCCTCCTTATGCTCTGCAGCATTTGAAAATAAAGCTCTGGGCTCCAGCTGGTTTGGAGGAGTGAGGAAGAGTCCCCTACAGCTGTTGCATGATCTGGACCAGGTAAGTGGCTGGAATGCCCTCTTATATCCTGGATAGGAGGCCACAGTCTCCTGAATATCAGCTTTGTCCAGTATGGGCATCAGGGCTTCCTGTCTAGCCTGGAAGTCCAACTTTCCCACTTATCACCTCTCCCACCACAGCTGAGGCCTGTGATTGTCCTATGCTATGTATTGCAGACACAGGGAGGTAACACATTGTCATGCCTGTCCTGGGGGACCAGTGAACAGATGGTCACTAAGCCATGCTTGTCCCAGGGCACCAACAAGCAAATGGTCATTAACCTATGCCTGTCCCAGGAGTTTAAGTAGATGGTCATTAAGTTCCCAAATTTTAGTATGTGGTACAACAAGTGGATGTTCAGAGGAAGCCCTGCCACATCTCCAAGCAGATGGAACAAATGGCCCTACTGCACACAGATATGCCATCACACACATGCCGTCACACACACATAGTACACGTACTCTTTAGCTCAGGATGGATGGGGTTGGGTCTCAAGGAACCTGGCCTGCTTCAATATTGTTAAGTCAAAACACTCCTAACCTCTAGGAGCCTTGATGCTCAGCCACTTGACTGTACAGCACACCACAGATGTACCAGCTCCCCTAGTGGTGGTGTGCATGAGCTAGATTTACTATCATCTCCTCCTATGGAGAGTGATCTACACACAATGTCACCCCAACCCAGGAAAATGTCTGTATTTAAAACTGGCAGCAACTTCTTCTTGAATGCCACCAGAAAGAAAGAAATAAAGAAAGGAAGGAAGGAAAAGAAAAGAAAGAAGCCTAACGTCATATAAGTAGGACCACCTGAATACCACTAGGAGATCACACCCTGGCTCACAGCCAAAGGAACATACAAATAGCATGTATCGAACACCTACTGTATGCAAGTCACTCATTTGTGCTAGATTTAGTGGCAAACAGCTGGACTGGGGTCCTACCCTCACAGAGCAGACAGCACAGCCGGGTAGGGAATAGTCTGATCAGTACTTACACTTAACATGAAACTGAGTTGTGCTCTGAGGGAGCAGTGGAGATTACAGGGAAGTCTACAAGGGGATTCTGGTTGAAATGGGGAGAGACTGTTCCTTGAGAAAGGGGCTTGTAGTGTGATTTGAAGAGAAGAAGCAAGTGCTGTAGGGAACAGTCAGGCCCATAGCCTGGTAGCAAGGAGGGGTTGAGGTTGTCTGTGGTGAGCCTGGAAAGCAGGCAGCATGCCTCAGGGCCCAGATTGTGGCAAGCACAGTGGGGAGCCATGGAGGATTTTAAGCAGGAGGAGCAGGGTCAGAAGATTCCTTTGGACTGCTGTGTGGGGAATGGAGGGGCTGAATAGGGGTGTTTGCTGAACCTAGCCACACCCAGGGTTGCAGATAAGGAAGTCTTGTTACAAAGAGGTTGTCTGGCTTACCCCTGGCTGCACACTCATCAGGGCAGGGAGAAAAGACTCTCAGGGGGTCCCAGAAATAACACTCTGAGTGTTACTTCTGCTACAGATTTGCATCTTTACAACTGTAAGATGACTGCCATCCTCACTGAAGAGGATCCCAGGATGGGGTGGGTGGGTTAAGGTTCTGGTCCCCCCTGCCCCCACCCCCACCCCATGCCTTCTTGCTTTGTATCTTAAGGAAAAGCCTTTCCCAGGAACTGATTTTCCCACATCTCTGCTCAGAGCTGGGCCACATACCCTACACTCATGTCTTTTGTGATAGTATGAGGCTGCATGGCTGGTTCTTCTGAGGCTAGGCATGGATCCCAAAACTGTGGGTCAGCTGATGAAGAGGGAGGTGAGGTAAGGAGTGGCTGGCATTCCTCCACAAGGATGTGCTGGGCTCTAAGGAGGTTGAGGACCGTCTGGCCTGTGGGGTATAGCCAGGTTTCCAAAGCCACTCCTCATGGTAAGATCTTCTCAGAGCCCACAGACACTATGGCCAGGGCTGAACTTGGCATGGTGATAAGGAACTTCATTGAAGCACAAGTCTCATCCAGGCCCTGGTCCTTGCGTGTGCTTCTAGGCAAGTTCTAGGCATGTACATTTTAACTCTTCTAAGATGTCACTTTCTGGAATTCGGGTTGTGTGTCTCTGCTTGTTCATCTCTCTGCTTAGCCCTCCTTTGAACTAACTCATACAAGATGACTGACATAGGACTGTCCCTCATGAAATCACCACCTCCCTCCAGCTCTAAAGCCTATCCCAGCCTGTGGGTTCTGGGCTCTGTCACCTCTTGAGGGACAAGGTGCCCCTCCACCCATTCTTTCTGAAATGCTGTTTTCTTCCCTCCCTCATAAAACACAAAGGAGCTACTTAATGAATCCTAGACTTCTGCAGAATACTTTTAAAAACTTCAGAAACACATGTGTACATGTGAACACACACTCACATGGTCCCATGCCACTAGTGTCTGTGATTTCTTGTTGGGGTTGGGGCTCCACTATTTCTGCCTCTGCTGTGGCCTCTGTGCTAAAAATATTCTGAAATAACTCAACAATGAGTGTGGCCTCACCACTGGCTAATTCAAGAACACTTGTATTATCCCAAGACAGACTATGCCTTTATTAGTGGTCATTCCTCTTCTCTTCTAGCCCTTGACTAATCCACTTCCTGTCTGTATATTATCTGTTCTGACCATTCCATACAAAAGCACTTGGGAGACAGAGGTAGGAGGATCTCTGTGAGTTCAAGGCCAGCTTGGTCTACATTGCAAGTTCCAGGACAGTCAGGGATACTCTGTGCCAGTAAAAAAAGGGGGGATGGAATCACACAATGGTTGGCCTTTTAGGACTGGCTTCCTTTCCCCAATATAATGTTTTCAAGGTCTATCTGTGTTGTAGTATTTATTGTACTTTCATTCCATGTAATGGCTGAATAATATTGTTATGGATATAACATATACTATTTATCAATTTGTCAGATGATGGACTTTTAGGCTGTTTCCATATTTTTCTAATAGGGTAATGAACATTCATGTACAAGTTTCTATGTGCATATGCTTTTAGTTGTTTGGCAGCTGTGAGCTATAGGCAGGAGGGAGCAGCAGTAAGGGGTATCCCACAGTGTTATAGCCCCTACTCAGGTTATATACTGAGTATATAGACTATAGGCTATATTGAGTATATAGCCTATATACTATAGTATATATAATATATACTGAATTATGGAGCTTTCAGGGCTACTGTTGCTCCTATGTCAGTGAAGAGTCAGGATTCCTTAACCCTTCACATGAGCTAACACCACAATGCTTAGGCTTACATCTGAGACAATGGGTCCTAAAGACCTGGCAGCCTTCTGGAACTTTCTGTCAAGGAGGACACACACTTGCCCCATCTCTGGAACTCTAAACCTTCTTTCTCTCCTTTTCCAACCCCATCTCTTCACCCTCTCTCTGGTCTTTCCTTGACCTTCTTCCTGGCCTGGCCATTCTCCAATGCTTAGCTGCCAGGCAACTGGCGACCTTGCCCTTGCTTCGCCTCAGGTGCAGCAGTTGCCCTTCCCCCCTCTGAGCTACCTCTCCTGCCTTCTCCCTGCTACCATCTCAGCCCACAATACAGAAAGGAGGCAAGAAAAGACCCTTCAGAGAAGGACCCAATGGCCCAATGCTGCAATAGCAGGAACAATGCAGATGGCCTTACGGAGAAGCAGTCAACCTTCTGCACACACAACCCAAGAAGGGGCATTGGTACCAAACAGCCATTTATTTCTTTAGCAGGCCACAGGCATAGAAGCTTGGATTTGGAACAATTAAGGACCTGGGGCACAAGGACAGATGAGAATAGACACTTGCTTTCCCTGAGACCCAGGTAGAAATGATTGCTGGGTTTTCTAGATCTTGTTAAGCCCAATAATAACAAAAGTCTGGAAAAAACCCAGTTCCCCTACCTATGGTTGAAACTGTGTCTCCAGGAGCCAGGGGACACAGCTGGGATCTTTGTATCGTTTTCTCAAGGTGTCTGTAAAGTGTTCAAGATGGCCCGTGCTGGCATAAGGGGAGTTTGGCTATTCAGTTTCCATCCTTTTACTCAGCAGAGCCAGGTAAAGTCTGGAAGCTGCTAATTAAGGACCCAATGACTCACTCCCTAATGTCTTTGGTTATTTTCATAAAAATGAACAGCAGAAGGGTGATACAATTATCAATAACACTTTGAGTAGCTAGTAGACTTTAACACTGCCCTGCACCCTAGGTGGTCACACCTCCTCTGGCTCATATCCATGCTATGATATGGGGCTATTCTTAGAGATGAGGAACCTATTTGAATGGATACTTTGTAAGCACAGCCTGGTTCTTTTCATGGTGGAGGCAGGCTAAGCGGATCATGTCTATCTTCATAGGATTTAATTCATAGATCTATACTGTGTTTGGCATACAGGAAGTGCTAGATAAATGCTGGTGACTGTTTTTATTTTATTTTTATTTTTGTTTGTTTGGTTTTGTTTTTGTTTCTCACAGAGGAAAGATGGGCTGGGGAAAGGCCAAGCTTCCTAATCAAGCACTAAGGTTACAATGTGCAGGTAGAAGACTGCAGAGATGGACTGGCATTAAGGACACTTGTAGAGAACCCAGGTTCAAATGCCAGCACCCAAATGGTGGCTCATTCCCATTTGCAATTCCAGTTCCAGAGGTTCTAGTGCCTTTTTCTGGCCTCTTTGGGCACTGAATGCAGATGGCACACAAATACACATGTAGACAAATCACCCATACACATAAAATAAAAAAAAACTTTGCTGGGAGTAAATAAAGCAAATTCCAAAGAAACATGCCTATTTATTAATACAGAATCAATGCATTTATTTAACTACCACATACATAAAAGCCTAAAATCCTACAAGTAGTTGAATGGCTGTTGCCAAGGGATGGTTATGCCTTGTAGGGGTAAAATAAAGAGTACTGACCCTCTAGGCCTCTGCATCAAGTCCTGGCGGGTCCCACTCAGGGCTGCTCTCACGCGGAGCCAATCTCTTCCAGCTAGCTCTCACAGCATCCCAGCTGTGTTTCATCTCTGTCATAGACTCTGTAAACAAACAGTGGGAGTCCCACGCTCTTGCCCAGCACCCACTCCAAGTACCCAGTAAAGCATGACTCTTAAACTCGAATAGTTAATCAAATATATTTATGTATATGAAACTCTCAATTTCATAATGCCAATTTACAATGATAAAGTCTTATCCCAATATTTCTAACCTCTCCAAACCACCAGAAATACGTCAGAAGCCATCTGGATATCCGTGTTTCTCCCTCTCTTTCTGCTGGTGTGGTCCATGATGCCTCTCTCCCTCCTTAGCTCCTCCTCCTCTCTCCCCTCCAATCACTGGCCTCTCACCGCCTCAATGTGAATGGATAGGAAATATCTTGCAACAATGTCCCAATGACAGCCGGGGCACAGCCTTTTTGTCGTCCTTGTTAGTGTGGGTGAGGTAGGGAAGACACAATAAGGCAGCAGAAATTAAACCCGTAGTGGAGGACAAGGTCTATGTGTGTCTGCGGTTATGTGCCATTAGCCCCCTGACCCATCCTTCTTTATTTAGCTTATGTGGATAGAGAAGTCCTGTAACAACTCATTCTCTTCAATCCTATTGTTCACACAGTACCCTGCATATCTGGTTCCTCCCTGCAGTTAGACTTCATTTCTCCTAATCCCGGGGCAGATTCCGACTCCAGAGACTGGTGCCACCTCTGGGTTTCCAGTTTCCAGTTGAGGAATCCCCTGCCTGAGTCCTTGGGTGCATATCATCTGTGCAGCCTCACGGCCTGGAACCCACTGTACTGTAACACCACCATCCCTTGTCCCCTGCAGGGTCCGCGCTCTGCGATGGTCAAGGTGCACCAGCAGCGCCGTGAGCTGCTCCGCCGGGCCTGCAGCCGCCACACTCGACGCCAACGCCTGCTGCAGCCGGAGGACCTGCGGCACGTGCTAGTGGACGATGCGCACCGGCTGCTGTATTGCTACGTGCCAAAGGTGGCCTGCACCAACTGGAAGCGCGTGCTGCTGGCGCTGCGCGGCCGTGGGGACCCGGGAGCGATCCCTGCGCACGAGGCGCATGCGTCTGGCCTGCTGCCCTCGCTGGCAGACTTTCCGCCCGCAGAGGTCAACCGGCGCCTGCGTGATTATCTGACTTTTCTCTTCGTGAGGGAGCCCTTCGAGCGCCTGGCCTCAGCCTACCGCAACAAGCTGGCGCGGCCACATAGCGCGGCCTTCCAGCAGCGCTACGGCACACGCATCGTGCGTCGCCTACGACCACACGCGCAACCTGACGCGCTGGCCCGCGGCCATGATGTGCGCTTCTCCGAGTTCTTGGCCTACCTGCTCGATCCGCGCACGCGCCGTCACGAGCCCTTCAACGAACACTGGGAGCGCGCGCACGCACTGTGCCATCCGTGCCTAGTGCGCTATGACGTGGTGGGCAAGTTTGAGACACTGGCGGATGATGCCGCCTTTGTGCTGGACCTGGTGGGCGAGCCTGGCCTACGCTTCCCTGCCCCACCGCTGAGGCCAGAGAAGGACCTCACGCGTGACCAAGCCCGGCGCCTTTTCCAGGACATCAGCCCCTTCTACCAGCGTCGCCTATTTGACCTCTATAAGATGGACTTTCTGCTCTTCAACTACTCTGCCCCCTCCTACCTAAGGCTGCAGTAAGGATGTTGGGTGCAATAGGGCCTGTGGCTGCTGTGACCAGGCGGCTACCAGGAAGTCTGGAACGAACCTGGTAGTGTGGATTGGAGACCCACTGTCATAACCTTATCCAGTGGGCCTGACCAAGATCCTGGCCGGCTGGGTAGGGCACAGCTTGCTTTAGGTGACCAGACACTTGTCTGGCCACTTCTGCTGTTAGTTTGATGCCTGTCTCTTCCTCCCTCCCCCTCCCCGCGGCAGATGTCAGGCTTCTTCCTAGGACTCCAGGTTTGTGGTTTTCTGGTTTGATTGTGAGAGGCCATTTCTCGGTCTTGTCTGTGCAGAACCTGTCCATGGCATGGTGCTACGAGACAGAATGCCATGGTTTGGTTCAGTGTGGCCTGAGGTCCAGCCCTGTGTCTTCTCTCAGGCTGGCAAGGGCAGACATGGCCAGAGAGAAACTGTGCCCTGGCCAGCTTCGGGGCAAGAGGTATAGCCACCCTTGTCAGCAGTTACTGCTTAGGAGTTAACATGAACAGTCACAGGATGGTGAGCAGTATCACTCCGCGTCGACCTGGCTGATCTACCTTTGATCTCAGCCTTGCAAGAGGCTGGATCTTCCCCCGTGTCAGGGGACCATATGGTGGCAGCTTTTTCAGCTCGCTGTCTTTTAAAAAATAAAATACGTTTTGTTATATTTTCACTTTGGGGAGTTTCTCTACTTCATTGAGACATTTACCTGCCAGATTTTGGGCATCTCACTGTGTCTCTGAACCTGTTTCCTCTGCTGCTAAGTGGCACAAGAATGCAAGGTGGCAGGCAGATCAGAGCAAAGTGACCATTGGAACCTAGGTCACCTCTACAGCAGCCCACAGGTGGTGGTGATGGTGGCAGCAAGAGGGAAGCTGGAGTTCTGGAGAGCAACTAAGAATGACGGAGCAAAAGTGGGGAGGAGACAAGGGACGAGAGAGAGAGAGAGAGAGAGAGAGAGAGAGAGAGAGAGAGAGAGAGAGAGCGAGCCAAGAGCTGTGGCTGAAGAAAAATGGCCGGAAACACTGGGGAGCAGAGATCACATTTACTGTAGGAGCAAAGAATCTGACACCCAATACCTCTCCAGAAGCTGTGACTGGTTAAACAGCAGTGAAACGATTTCCCATCCTGAACTTGGGAGCTCCTAGTCTCTGGACTCTACAGCCTGGAGCAACAGAGCCCTGGCTCCGAGGGTTTGAGTTGCTAGTCTAGCTTTGGAGACTCAGGCACTCACGGTTGGGATTGCCTCATCCACTCAGATTTCTATCCAGGTGAAGAACCTCAGGTAGCTGACGGAGGAGCAGGCAAAGCCACACCCCATCTATGGGGTGCAGAGGGGCCCTGAGTTCAGCCTGCTCAGTCATATTCACCCCTGTCCTTTGCTCCTGCAGGGATCTCCCTCCTAGGAACCTGCCTGAGGCCCTCAGGGTACCTGTCTGTGAGCAGCCACAGGACCCTTGCCTCTACTGACCGGGAAAGAGCTGCCACGGCTGCTCTTGCCTGGCAGAATCCTTTGCCCCAGCTTACCCCTCACTCTACTGGAGGGACATGGAGAACCCAGGGCTTGGGGTCTTTCCAGCAACCTAAGACCATAGCTCTGCCCTTCTAGCCAAACTGGAGTGAGAGACTGGGGCCTGTGGGCACACCAGTGAACACCCACCCTCTCTGCTAGGCATATTCTGGCCCTCACTCTGTTACAGTTCACCAAGGGCTCAGCAGCTTCACACCTATTTCCATATCACTCACCTTGGTTCCTGGCTCCACTCAGCTTCCACACAGCCCCCATAGAGCCTATTTGATGAAACGGACACCCAGCTACAATGCCACACTCTCAGGTGTGTTGCATCCAGGTGTCTCCAGGTGCTGTGCCACCACCCCTCAGTGCTTATTCGTGCTGCTGATGGTGACACACACATGCCAGCTAATGTGACACCAACCCATGAGGCTCCCTCTAGATGGCCAGTTTGGCTAAAAGGGCAGAGCTGTAGTCTTGGGTTGCTGGCATAGATTCTCGTCCCCTGGCAGGCAACATACACAGACTCATGCACATACACACATTTTTAATATACACAAGACAGCTTCTCAGGTACTTCTATGCTCTAAAAATATTGCTATACTTTATAGATAATTCCATAAGAATACATAGTTGCTTCTTTAACGGCTGCCTAAGAGTGTGGGTGTAGCTGTGACCATCAGCAATGCCTACTAAGAGGTGCTTAGTTGACTTCCCACTCTTATTATTTCTAATTACTAGAATGACTACCACTATTGTTCCAATACCTTGATTTACATGTGCATGCATTTGGATAAAGCTCTAGAAATGTCATTTGCTCTTTTAAATCTTTAAGGCTTCATGATTAAACATTATACTCATTTTAAAGTTGAGAAATTAAGAGCAAATTGACCAATCCAAGCAGAAAAGGGATTTGACCCACAAAGTTTATTAGTGCTGTATGGTCTTTGCATGTGGGGGATGGACCACTCTTGTTTTTTTTTGTGGTCTCCAAGGCTGTTCCCTTTACAAAGGTCTCTGAGGCAGCTGTCTGGAGCAGAGAGAATGAGGCTAAGAAAGGAAACTTGAAAAGCAGGTGTTCTAGGGAAAGTTCTCAGATGGCTCTGAAGTCCCACCAGTGGGGGGCTGGTCATCAGCGGCCTGCAGAGGAGGCATCTTGGGAAGGTCTTGTGTGGGGAAACGGAGCTGCAGTAATTTAAGTTCCCAGAGGTTACACAGTGGAGGATGTGGGGATGGTGAGTAGAAGCTGAGTGGCTCTGTGACTTCCGGAGCGCCTAGCCTAGAGAAGACACATGGAACCACACCTGACCCAAGGAACCCTGCAGGTTGCAACCAGCCAAGCAGATGGGGTCATACTGTGAAGGCTCTTGACAGAGCTGCCTCCAGCTCTGTAGTCAATGGCTGCCATAGAGGCCCAGGAAGTGGCTTCACACACTTTTCTTGCCACCTGCTTGTCCAGCCTTAGAAATCCAAGCTGGACACAGCAGATTCCTATTACTTCTTGAGCCTCCATGGGCAGAGCTTAGGATATACCCTAGTTCTACTCATCCACTAAGTCATGCTAATTTTTCTTCTGTGGTTACCATCCACTTGAAGTTACCCTCTAGCTCCACACCAGAAATTATCCTCAATCTGAGACTGGCCTCTCTCACCTGAGACTGTCTCCGCTTACCTGAGACTACCTTTACACATTGACTAGGTGAGTCCTTGCTCTCTCTCCCCTATGGCACCTGCACGTGAAGTCCCTTACAGTTGGGCTTCTCCTTCAAGGTCCTTGTTCCTCTTTCACCTTGCTCCTTCTCCTTTCTCTGTGCTCTGGACTCCACAATTGTCCTTCTTGGCTGGACTTCCAGCAAGAAGCAGGCAAAGATTCAGAGCTGGAGGACCTCATGGGGCTGGGCTCCTCCCACTGGTCCCCTGCTAGTGTGGTAGGCTGCCTAGACCCCACATTCCTTTCCTAGCTCTTGAGCCCTGTCTGTTCCTCCTGCTGGGGGAAGAACCAATTTCCCATGTGCCTGGCCTCACTGCTGCCCAGGGGTTGGTTCTCTTAGACTGGTTTCACTGTGAACCATAGCATCAGGTACTCCCTAAAATATCTGTCACTGTGTGGACGTCTCCTTGGGTCTCTGTACTTCCTGCCCACAGTAGGTCACAGTATCTTTACCCTTTGGCCTGGGATCTTGGTCACAGCCTACTAGGTCTTAGCCCAGACATGGTTCAGAGTATGGGGGGGGGTAGCCCCAACACCCTCCCTCACTCTAACATGGCTAGACTGGACTTCTACATCCTATCCTGGATCTAAGCTGCTTCCATTTTGCACCATATGTCCAAATGAAGACAGAGGTCCAGAGACTTAGCAGCTCTTTGATCACAGCCTCAGCAGCAAATCCCCCATGGGTTCAGATAGGAGGTTTGGTTAGATATCAGAGAATTCTTGCTCTGAATTCTCAGATAAGGGAAGAGGCCAGAGACCAGGGCTAGTGTGTGTGTGTGTGTGTGTGTGTGTGTGTGTGTGTGTGTGTGTGTGCTTCCATTCATGTTGTTTCTTTGTGTGTGCTATGGAGTAAATATACATACTGGTGACTGGCCAGAGCTGATGCACAGGGACTGAACAATAACTGTAGGTTCTGAAAGAGGGGCTGAGGCATTGAGGTGGGGCTGGAGTGCCAGGGGACCCTTTGTTACCTGGCCCTGAAAGTCCCCCAGGATGGATCAGCTTGTCCACCATGCTGGGTGGAATCTCTCTTTCCCTGTGCCTCTGTTTAGGATAGAACACTGCAGTCACATGTCTGATGATGATGAGAGAACCTGTCTGAAGGCGACTGTGGCTTCCCTCAGGGTGGGGTGATGTTGACAAGACACATTTGTCTGTGTATGGCCACCAAAGACAGCCAAGTACAGGGACTTACCCTGGGATGGGTATGGACCGTGTTTGCACCAGATTCTTCTGTAAGGGCAGCTTGTCCTTCAGTGAGTTGCTCTTGGCCTTCCAAGATTGTGGGGATGCTGGGCTAGGTTCCGTCAAATGAGGTAACCTAGAAGGGGCCTTGAGTGGGTAAGTGCCTACAACTGCCAGCCACCTACAGGGGTTCACACCTAGATCTCTCAGGCCCCATACTCAGTGCATTACAAGAAATGTAGCTTTTCATCTGGACTGGGACAGCAAGTGAAGAAGGAAGAGCTAGATTGTCAGCCACAGCACAGGGTTCCTCAGGTGCCCCATGGACTAGAGTCACTCCTCCTAGCCCCGGCACCTAAGAACACTCCATGTTCTGGGGACCTTGGAGCAATATGGGGCTTGCAACAGGGCTCAGCCCTAAGTGTCTAGGCATCTTGTACCTGTAAGGGAACTTCTTGATCAATCTTTCCTGGGTCTTGAATTTGTTTTTTTTCTTATGCCGGCGGGGCTTCTTGTGGCCTTTCGAGTCCATCAGAAAGGGAGTTAGGCTGTGTCCCTCACAGCTGTGGCTAGAAAAGAGGAGGCTGCCAGAGCAGAGGCAAGAGTAGGAAGTCACGAGTGGTATCTGTTGAGCTCGTTTAACTCTCCCCACTGATGGAGGACACTGTTATTAGCCCATTTTTCATGGGAAGAGGGAAAGAGCTCCAGAAGGAAAACTGCTTTGTTTGTGTCAACCTGATGAAGTGGTTAGGGATATTGGGCTTCCAGAATTAGTTTGGAGTGACAAGGACATGGCAAAGCCCTTCTGGCTGGCTGCCTTCCGTTTTCTTCATGGCCCTGTCAGCTGGCTGATTGCAGTTGTCCAGGGAATCTTGTGACTCATGGCACCCATTCTAGGCATCTCTGCTGCCATCTTTCAGTAGTAACTAACTTCACTAACTGGCCTGCAGCTCTTCCTTCAGGGCCACTCAGGTTGCTGGAGCTTACCAGGTAGCCTAGCCTAAATTTCCAATGTAACGATGATTAGGACTTGGGTTTACAAAGCCCCAGAACTGCTCCTGCCCAGGAAGTTGCAAATGGGAAAGCTTCTGTAGCCCCATGGCTGGGCCCTGCTGTCACCCTCAGAAGCCTCAGTCAGATGGGAGGCCCAGGCCCAAGATGTTCTGGAAGCAAGCAAACCAGCAGAGCTACATAGTGTACACACTCTTAATTGACTCCACTAGGGTTGATCCTGGCCATGATCTTGGGTACCAGGCACCAAGGGAACTATAATTGCATGGCTCTGGGCCAGTAGGGCCCATAGGCCCATTCTAAGGTCAGAAGTCTCTGAGGTCACAATCAGTGACAGGGTAATTGTTGATATGTCTCACAGCAGTTGAGGGCAGGTCCACCAACACAGCCTAGGAGATCTACAGAGGGTACCTTACCTTGATAAGGAGAGTGAATAGAAACAGAGGAGGAGCCAGGCAATGAGATGGGTTGAGAGGTCTGAGGAGGTGGCCAGTACTGTCAGGAGATGCCAAAGAGTTAGCAAGTGGGTTGTTTCAGGTGACCCAAACAGGGTTGTCCAGGAGCTTGAGTTCTCAGCAGGCCGCTCAAATCCTTAAGCCTAGATTTAGGTTTTCCTCCTTCTCTCCTCTGGGTCACAAGACCCCCTCCCCCTAGTTTCTTAGACAAGTGGCTTGAAGTGAACAGCAGGGAAACCAGGTGAGGGCACTGAGAGTTTGAACAAAAGTTTCTGGTTCTTCACTGGGACCACTTTGGAGTGGCTGGGGTTGACAAAAGACTGGACTCGAAGTGGGGAGAGCCGGATGAGAACACATCTCTTACAGCTTGGTGGTTTAGACTCTCCCAGAAGGCTCACATGTTGCAGGAGCTGTCCTCAGCTGGCAGATACAATAATTGAGAGGTGATTAGATCATGAGGGCTCTGAAGTAATCAGAGAGTCAACCCACAGATGATGAATTCATGATTTTATGCTACTGTGTGGGATAGTGGAGACAGAAGATAGGGCTTATTGGAGGAAGTAGGTACTTACGGAGGGCAGTTGTTCCAGATAGTTCACAGAAATAGCAAACCTAAGAAGTTGGTGCTATGAATGCGGTATTGCTGTGGGAGACCTGATCATGTGTTTTGGAGAGTACTGTGGAAGGACTTTGAAATCTTGGACTAGAACACCATTGAGTATTTAGATCTCAGTGGCTGTTCCATAGAACTTGGAAGATAAGAATGTTGAGGACAGTGCAGATGGTGGATGCCTGACTTGTGAAGCAAAGACACTATTGGGTCGGCCATGTGTGTGAAGACTCTGTGGTGTCTGGGTCTGGGGACTCAGCAGCGATTAGCAAGAGACTGGCACCATGAAATTGAAATCTTTGCTATACTGGTACAATTGATGCTGGTTAGCTGGACCTGAGAAATTAGCAGTGATTAAGAAGAAACAAGCATCACTGAGGCAAAATCTTCTGGGAACTGTTTTCCATGAGCCAGCACACAGAAGCTGCATTCCAGTGGCAGTCACAGTTGTACTTTGCACTAGCAGCCAAACTTGGTAGAGTGAGAATCACTTATGTCATACTGGCTATAGGTAGTTGTGAACTAGCACTCTTAGGCACTGAGCCCAGCCCTTCAAATGGTAGTTTTATAACTCTTTTCTAAACTCAAAACAGTTCACAAAAATGCTGAATCTTATTGTAAGCAAATTATGTCTCTTTTTTTGATTAATAAGAAAATATTCAAAAGCCCTGAAGCTAGATGTGATGGTTCATGTCTAACATCATAGCACTCAGGTGACTGAGGCAGATGTACTTCTGCTGGACTGAGACTAGCCTGGGCTGTACAGTGAATTCCTGGTCAGCTTGGGCTTCAGTGTGAGATTATGTTTCAAGAAATGAACATACAGGCTGGGAATCAAGTAGGAAATTTTCATTCTCTTGTCTGTCCTCTCCACTTCTCAGTCTCATCCCTAGAACTGTAGCAGATGCTTGCAAGGGCCTGTCCTTCTACTGAACCTCCAGTCCCAGGACTCTCTGCAAAACCTTGGAGTAGACCCAACCTCCAGGTATGAACAGGATCCCCTTAGCTCTTTCTTGAAACCCCTCTCCTCCTTTGTCCTGCTTGCTTCTATTCCTCTCTGTCACCCACCAATCTAGAGAAGCACTCCATATCAGGCAGTCCATAGCCACCATAGATTCAGAAAGGACAATGGAAACAAAGAAATGGAATACCCACCCAACAAGGACAAAATCAGGTAACACCTAGGATCACAGTCATCTCAATCCCAGATGCCTAGACAGTGTGCAAAAGCAAAACAGCCAAGACAATATGGCTCCACTAGAGCCCACTAATCCTATGACACTAGGCCCTGAGAAATGCAGCATAGCTGAGGCACAAGACGAGGACTACAAAATAGCTATTATGACCTTAATAAAGTCTGTGAAAACACAGTGAATGGAATAATTAAAAATAATTCACAGTATGAAATTAGAATTTAACAAAGAAATGGAACCACAAAAGAAAACCCAAACTGAAACAAAACTGGAAGTGTTTAAGAAGTCAAACAAAAACCTCATAGGTAAGCCTCACCAATAGAGCACAACACATGGAAGAGAAAATCTCAGGTGTTGAAGATAAAATAAAAGAAATAGATACTACAGTCAAAGAAAATGTTAAATCTAAAAATTCTAGGCAGAAAACATCCAGGATCTGGGACACAATGAAAAGACAAAATCTAAAAATAGAAGAATAGAGGAAGGAGAAGAAATCCAGGTTAAAGGCACAGAAAATATTTTCAAGAAAATTGTAGAAGAGAAATTGCCTAACCTAAAGAGGGAGGTCCCTATCAAGGTCCAAGAATCATAATATAGAACACCAAATAGAGAGATCTGGAAAAGAATTTCCCCACAATACATAATAATCAAAACAACAAATGAAATATTAAAAACTTCAAGGGAGAAGACTAAGTAATTTGTAGAGGTAGAATGATTAGAATAAAAGCAGTTTTCAGTGGAGATGGTAAAAACCAGAAGATACTGAACTGATGTTCTTCAGACTCTACGAGATCACAGATGCCAGTCCAGACTATTATATTCAGCAAAACTATCAATCACAATAGATGAAGAAAAACATTCCTCAATAAAATCAAGTGTAAGCAGTATCTACCTATGAATGCAGAACTTTACAGAGGCTCTAGAAGAATTTCAATCTGTAGAGGTTAACCACAATCAATAAAGCACAAGGAATAAGTAACACCAGACCAGAAAATCAAAAGAGGAGAAAAACTCACATCGTAACAACAAAATAATAGGATTAATAAACACCACTCATTGATAATATTAATGGTCTCTACTTTCCAATGAAAAGATACAGACTAACAGTTTGGATAAAAAAGCAGGATCCATTTTCTTTATTGCAACAAAGACACAGTTTAATATCAAGAATAGTTATTACTTCAGGGTGAAAGAATGGAAAATATTCCAAGAAAATGAACCCAGGAAGCAAGCAGATGTAGCCATTTTAATATTTGTCAAAGATTTCAAAACAAATCAGAAGAGACAAGGACACTACATACTCATCAAAGGAAAAAAAAATCTACCATGAGGATAATGCAATTCTAAACATGCATCAAACAAAAGAGCATTTAAGTTCATAACAGAAAACACCACTACAGCTAAAATCATGAAATGACCTCATGGCGTGATAGCAGCTGACTTCAGTACCCCACTCACCAATAGATAGGTCAGCTGGACAAAAACTAAACAGAAATTTTAGAGCTAAATGACATCATAAATCAAATGGACCTAGCAGATAGCCATAGAACATTTCACCTAAGCACAAAAGATATACCTTTTTTCCCCTCAGCAGTTTATAGAACTTTCTCCAAAAATAACAATATGTTTGGGCACAAACAAGTCTCAAGAAATATAAGAAAATTGACATAACATCCTATGTAAGGACCATGGATTAAATGTGGACATCAATAACAAAACAGATAACATGAGCTCATGAAAACTGAAAAAACTACTACATGAAAAATGGTTCAAGAGAGAAATTTAGAAGGAAATGTAAAATTTTTTTATGTTTTTATGTTATGTTTGTTAGCTTGGTGTTTTTGTAGGACTCCTAACAGTGGAAAAGGGACCCTTTTCCTCCTAGCAGTTTGCCTCACCCAGCTTTGATATGCGAGTATGTGCCTAGTCTTATTGTATCTTGTTATGTTATATTGGTTGATATCACTGGGAGGCCTGCTTTTTTGGAAGGGACATAGAGGAATAGTGGATCTGGGGAAGAGGGGAGGTTGGCGAGAGAAGATGGAGGGGAAATGGTAGTCAAGTTGTATTGTGAGAGAAGAATAAAGGATGAAGATATTGAAAGATGGAATGAACTCCCATGTTCATGGATCAGTAGGATTAATATGGTGAAAATGATCATCCTATCAAAAGCAGTGTATAGACACAACACAAAATTTGAGCAGTTCTTCACAGAAATTGAAAGGACAATTTTCAGCTTCATACATAAACACAAAAAACAGAATAGTGAAAACAACCCTGAACAGTAAAAGAACTGTTGGAGTTATCACCATTGTGATCTCAAATTGTACCGCAGGGTTATAGTGATAAAAACTGCATGGTATTGACACAATAATGGACGTGTTGATCAATGGACTCAAACTGAAGACCCAGACACAAATCCATATACCTACCGGTACCTGGTGTTTGACAAAGAAACTAGAAATACACATTGGATAAAGGACAGCATCATCAGCAAGTGGTGCTGCTCAGAATGGATGGCTGCATCTAGACTAATGCAAATAGACCCATATTTATCACCCTGCACAAAAATTAACTCCAGATGGATCAAGGACCTCAGCATAAGGCCAGGATTCATGAATGTAAAAGAAGAGATAGTTGGGAATAACCTTTAACTCATTGTCACAGAAAAAGACTTCCTTAACAGGACACCATTAGCACAGGCACTGTGAACAACAGTGGGACCTCATGAAACTGAATAACTTCTGTATGGCAAAGGATACTGTCATTAGGACAAAGTGGCAGAATGGTAATATATCTTTACAGATTTATGCATCTGATGGAGGACTAACTTCTAAAATACTTAAAGAACTAAAAAAAACCTGGACACCAAGAAAATGAACAAATTAAAATGGCATACAGGACTAAACAGAGTTCTAAAAAGATAAGATACAAATTGTTGAGAAACACTTAAGAAATGTTCAACATTCTTGGTCATTAGTGAAATCCAAAACAAAACTACTTTGAGATTTCATTTTACACCAGTCAAAATGGCCAAGATCAATAAAACAGCTCATGATGGCAAGATATGGGGACAAGGGGAACACCCATCCATTGCTGGTGGCAGTGTAGCCTTTTACAGAACTATGGAAATCAGTGTGGTGGTACCTCAGGAAACTGGGAATGGATATACCTCAAGATCCAGCTACACCACTCTTAAGCATATATCCAGAGGTCTCTAAATTCTACTACAGAGACTTTGCTCATTCATGTTTATTACTGCTCTATTCATAGTAACCAGAAATTTGACACAACCTGGGTATCCATAAACAGATATATGAGTAAAGAAAGTGTTGTCCATTTACACAATGGAATATTGCTTGTTAAAAAAATGAAAATTTCAGGCAAATGGTTGGAACTAGGAAAAAATAATCAAAAAAGATAAAGTATATATTCTCTTATATGTGGATGTTATCGTTTAAGCCTTTTGTTAGGAATGCTACTAGTTGTATTCACAGAGGTTAGGTGTAGAGTAAGGGACTGGATGAGGAGACTTTCCCAAGGAAGAGGAAGTAGAATACATAGTTATGGAGCGATGGGAGGGGAACTAGAATGTGAGGAAAGAGGTGGGTAAGGGAAGGAATATGGTGAGGGACAGCTAACACTCAGGGCCATTTGAAAAGTTCTATGAAAACTTCCTATAGTAGAAGGTTTATATGTATGAAAGAATTCTAAATGAAACCATCAAATAATGGGGGAGATAAAGCCACAAATGGACACCTTTCACCACCAAATGAAACCTCCAGTGCCAGAAATGTGTCACATCTAAATTGAGTTGGTAGCCAAAGGGGTCCCATGGAAACCCCCAACAACTCAGGTGATTTTCAGGTTGTTCTCCACAAACATATCTCATTGAACATGAAAAAGTTGAAGCCTTCACCCCTACTGACTAGAGTTCACAGTACTGGAAGGTAGTCTGCACACTACCAGAGGAGAAAGCTAAAGACCAGCCCATCTACAAACCCTTCAATCTACAATGGTGACCTGCCTGCATGATATGCTTTAGCAAATTGGCACAAAAGTTGTGGGAGTAACCAACCACACTAACTGATTGCATTTAAGGAAGGCCTACTGCATTAGATGGAACCCATGTCTGACATTGCCTGGGTGGCCAAGAATCTGAGGCCAGATCTCATAGATCTCATAGATCTGTTTTCCTAGAGGAAACACAAATACTACTGTCCTGCTAAAGCTACACAGCACTAGAATGACTCCTAATGACATTCTGACCATGACCAGCCAAAGACACTTCCCCCTGCAGGAGATGGGAACAAATACAGAGACCCAGAACTGGGAAATGTGCTGAGAGCAAAAGACCTTGGAACACTTAGGTTCTAAATGTGATGTCTTTCTCTAGTCCCTCCCCTGAGGGCTCAGGGAACTGTGGTAGGGTGTAAAAGCCAGGGATAGGTGACACTGAGAAGTGTTTCCCAGACCCAACGGAACTGATGCCCACCCAAGCCCACAGAGACTGTGGCAGTACATAGGGTGCACATGTGCAAACCAGTGGGGTTCTCAGCATGGAGAGGGCAAGTAGACATGAGCTCCTATCCCTAACCAAGAAGCTATCTCCAACTGACAATGGCTTACAAAGGAAAAGACAGTTTTCTGCAATGCAGTCTTGTGGGAGGCTCCATGCTCATCAGTAGATGGCCAACATAAGACAAATTCAGTGGTAGTTTTGGAGGGTTTTGTTTGTTTGCCTCATGCTTTGAGCATTTGTTTTTGTTTCCTTTTTGTTGTTGTTTGTTGGTTTTTAGTCTTAACAGATCTTTTGCTTGTATATTGTGTTTTTTCCTTTAAAAAACAATCTTTTTTCTTTTTCTTTTTTTGTTTTTATTTTTTCTTCCTTCCTTCCTTCCTTCCTTCCTTCCTTCCTTCCTTCCTCCCTTCCTTCCTTCCCCTCTTTCCCTTTTTCTTTTTCTTTTTTCTTTTGGCTTTTCAAGACAAGGTTTCTCTGTGTAGCTCTGTCTGGCTTGTAGACCAGGCTGGCCTCAAACTCATAGAGATCTGCCTGCCTCTGCCTCTGCCTCCTGAGTGTTAGGATTAATGGTGTGTGCTACCACCAACCTGCTCATATTATGGATTTTGATTGTGTGTGTGTTTTTTGTGCTTTTTATTTTCTGTTCTTTGTTTTGCTTTATTGTGGTTTATTTTTTCCTATTTGTTTTCCAAAGATATATAGAGAAAATTAGGAGTTTGATGGGGTGGGAAGTGGGGAAAATATGGGAACAGATGAGGGAGCAGAAACTGTAGTCAGAAAATAATATATGAAAAATTATTTTCAATAAAAACATAAAATATAGGAGGAAAAACAAACACAGACACCAACAGCACCATACAAATAAACAAATGAAACCAAAGCTCTGAGCTTGAATTGAAGGCCCACTGTGTGAGGAGTTAGTAGGGAATAGGCAGTTAAGGAAGAGATCATGAGGAAAGAGATGAATTTCTAACACAGTGGCTGGATTACAAAGATAGAAAGCACTCTCACTTGGGAACTGGGATTATCTTTTAGAGTTGAGGACCACTCTGGCCAAGGAGATGGAGTAATGAGAGAGGGAAGGTGGGAACTGAAAAAGAAAAATGGCAAAGAAAAAAGAAGGCAAGTCCGGGAGCCTGCAAAAAGACCATCCTAGAGTCCACTAGTCAGTCTACCAGCTCTGGAGACTCTGCCCTTCTCAACAGGGAGTGTTCTGCTCTTTGCTTTCTGCCACAGTAAACACCTCTTCAAATTTTCTAAGTCACTGAGTATCCGGTTTATTTCATCTGTTTATATCTATCTGTCCATCTGTCCATCTGCCTGTTCATCCATCCATCCATCCATCCATCCATCCATCCATCCATCCATCCATCCATCCATCATCTATCCATCTATTATTTGCCTCAGGGAAGAACCTGCTCTATGGAACAAACACCCTCATTACAATTGGGTTTGAGATGCCCTTTGAAGTAATCCACTGCTCTGTTTACTTGGGGACACCTCTCTAGTATCCAAAGGTCTTCTCTCAGATGCTTCTCAAAGTCCCCTGAGAGATGAGTCCACAAGTTTCTGGCAAGAACATGGGTGATACGCTAGCAGCCAGAATTATGGGAGTGGAGATGGGGAAGAGGTCTGGGAATTTACCTAGCAGCTGTTTATTTAAAGATAGCGCTGGGAGTCCTGAAGCCTCCTTCCTGACTAGGGACCATCAGACAAACAGCTCTTGCTTTTAACCCACTTTAATAACCAAAACAAACCAAAAGCCCCTATCCAGGCATCTGCTAGAGTGGAGAAGCAAGGAAGGGGTATACACGTCCCTGGCTTGGAGGGGATTCTGTAATATCCATTTAGTAGGGTGGGACACTGAATTCCTGGATCCAACAGGCACCTGGGGTAGGATGGCACACACAGTTCTGAGACAGCCTGGGATCTTTCCTGGATGCAAATGCTGCTCCTTCTCCCTGGGATGCCCTCCCTCCTTGCTTTATCAGATTTCTGCTCTTTTTAGACCCAGCTCAATGTGAAGCATTTCCTGACACCCCCCCCCCGCCTTTCAGGCACTCTCTGGAGACTGAGAATCTGAGCAGTGACAGAGTAACGGCAGAAGACTTAGTGTGCACTCACTGGACACAGAGTCCAGGGAAGACTTTTCAGGCAGGGGGATGGCACCAAGTTCACATGGTGCAGCCCAGTCTCTGTTTATTGAACTCGGCCCTGGGGCTTCCCTTATCCCTGGTCCTCATTTTACTGCATTTGCTTGAGTGCCCACCTGCAGCCCCGACTCCCAAGTGTTAAGTCTGTGCTGCAAGAGGATTGCAGAATGGATTGAGGTTATCCAAAAGATCATTATGAGAGGGAGAGTACTGTTGGCAGGTGCATTTTGCAGATGGAACAGATTGGTTGGAGCTGGGAGGGGCGCCCTAAGTTTTGATGTGGGAGTCCAGGATCCTCCAGAGCCCAGGTTCCCTCAGCCCTGGGAAATCCCATGAGGCTTTTCCTGCGTCTTCTTTCCGGAAGAAGCTCCAAGAGAGGCTGGTGCATGAGAGGGTCAGATGTGGTTGATTTAAGAGGAGACAGAAGCAGTATTGGTTGGGCCGAGCTCTGTGTGATTCTAATGGAGCCCAGCCACATGCAAAAGAGGAGAACAAGAGATTCGAAGAGGAAACTTCTGAAGGATGTTTGAGTGGGTGCAGCCAGTAAAAGAGCAGAAGGGGTGGGCGGGGCTAGACAGCTATGCGGAGTTATGAGGGGAACTCAGCTGAAGTAGTGGTTGACTTCAAAGCATGGACAGGAAGAAGGAATGGGCAGAAATAACAAGGGAGGACCTGAGGAAGGGCAGGGCTAAGAGGCAGGAAAGATGGGATTGGCAGAGCTAAAGGGTGGGAAAAGGATGGGAATTAAGAAGGGCTGGGGAAGTCATTGGAGCTCAGCCAAAGGATGGGCAGAGCAAGGTGCTGGGCGGGACCCACGGGTGGAATAATAAAAATGTGCGGAGCTGGGCGGGTGGATGGAGCTGGGAAGTTGGACAAGTAGGGGCAAGCTTGGCTGTGTCTGCACGCAAGTGCTTTCGGTGGGCATGTCTGAGGTGGAAAGGGGCTCTGCTGAGTGGAGCTGTGGCACTTGAAGGGACAGATACAGGGAACTAAAGGGTTGAAGCCATTAAGTCACCAGAAGTAGCAGCTAGAATTGGTGGCAGCTTTGACATCACACTGAAGTGAGCTTTGGAACTGGTGGCTGACAGTCTTCTGAGGGGAATAGCAGGACAGGCAGCATTGATGCCACACGTGCCTCTCTTCCACATTCTGGGCAGCGCAGGACGACATTTTTTTTTGTTTTATATTTTTTTGTTTTGTTTTGTTTTTGTTTTTTTCCTAAAGTCTTTTCCTTATCTGGGGCCGCTATGAAGAGGATAGTATCAATTTCTCATCCGCGGGACCAGTGTCTCTGAAGAAAGCCGTGAGGCAGGCACAACATCACAGTGACTCCTGTGAGAGCGTTCTGGTCTGATCTAAGAATCCCAGGGTGACAAGGCTTGGGGGGGTCCCGACCCAGTCAGAAGTCACCACCATGACTGTTTCTACTACAGAGTTATTCACCGAGTCACTGATTATCTGTTACCTTGTTGGGTGACAGAAACGCATGGCTCCTCCATCAGGAGCTTGTCTCTCTTACTTCCCTATTGCACAACCCCATCCCTCTTCCTAAATTCCCAGAAAGCTTAGGTATTTACTTCTCCCCTGTGGACTCATACAGTGCGGGTTTTTTTCCTTCTTAAAACTGCCGAGCTCCTATGTGACACTAGGTGGCGCCAGAAAGTTCATATTTAAGAGCTAGTGATTTCTTGCTTGCTGGCCTATTGGTCCACTTGCTTGGTTACAGGAACTTTTAGGAAGTCCTTATTAATTTTATAAGCAGCCTACACTTTTAGTGCAGCTGTCAGTGAACACTGTGGAATTCATTTTCCAGATACAACAATGGAGGAATCATCAAGGTATTCAGTCCCCAGCATGTTTCAGTGTACCAGAGTGAACCAGTTTCTCTGAGAAGCTAGGTGAAGGACTGAATTCCCTTCTGACATTCCTACAGCTTTTGTTGCTGGGATGTTTGGGGGACTCTCCTGAGGTGCAAGGTGTTTCCTTCCTTCCGATTTTATAAGCCTTGAAACAGAATTAAGTAAGAAGTATTTCTTCACCAAAACTCTGTGTATTTCCTACTCAAGCTACTATGAGGTAAAAATCAGAGACTCTGTCCTTGTTTCTCATCAAAATTTCTTAAAAGTCAAAGTATGGTTGCATTTTCTCAGCATTCTTGGTTATATGCTTCCTAGGATATGTGTGAGTTTGAGTGTGTGTGTGTATGAGAGAGAGAGAGAGAGAGAGAGAGAGAGAGGAAGAAGAAGAAGAAGAAGAAGAGAAGAAGAAGAAGAAGAAGAAGAAGAAGAAGAAGAAGAAGAAGAAGAAGAAGAAGAAGAAGAGAAGAGGAGAGAGAGGGGAGAGGGGAGAGGGGAGAAAGGTACAAGTGCTTGCTCTCTGCTTGCCCTCTCCACTCTTCTGAAGATCAGATTTCCTTGCTCGCAGGATGGTGGCAGCCTTAGTGGGAGGTTTCCCTAGCTAATTAAGGAATTAAGACAAATTCTTGTAGACAGGCCAACCTGATCTAGACAATTCCTCACTGAGACCCAGTTCCCACCTGATTCTAGAGTGGGTCAAGTTGACAATACTGTCACAACTCCATTTATCAACCCAACATAAAACACACCATTCTATCACTTTTCCCAAATGCTCATTTTTTATCTCACAATGTAAAATAGACTCCAGCTTTAAATGTCCTCACAATCTTTAAAATTCCAACATCCTAAAAGTCCAAGGTCTCTTGACTGTGAGCTCCAATGAAATTAAAAACAAGTTATGTACTTCCAACTTAAATGGGACACTGTAAATGCTCTTATTTAAAATAGAAGAATCAGTACATAAAGTAATACATCAGGCCCAAACCAAAATAAAACAATGTAAATAGCTCCATGTCCAGCATCTGGAACCCAGGGCATAATAGGGCAGGCTCAAAAAGCTTGGGCAGCCCCCACTTCCACCTCTGCCACCTGTACTATATAGACTCTTGTTATTGTTTGTTTGTTTTGTTTTTGTTTTGTGTTTTTGTTGAGACAGGGTTTCTCTGTGCAGCCCTGGTTATCCTGGAACTTGCTCTGTAGACCAGGCTGGCCTGGAACTCAGAGATATTCACCTGCCTCTGCCTCTCAAGTGCTAGGGTTAATAGCATACACCACCACCACCTGGCCCCTCTCTCTTGTCCTTAATCTGGCCCCAGTGCACTCCTGCAGCTGTCCTTGGCAAATGTCCTGGCCTCTCCTCTACTCTGGGATCTTCACTGCAGTTTAGGTTTTACCTTCAGTTTAACACACTGGCGTCTTAGGAACTCTCTGCAAGAACTTGGACTCCTCCTTGCAGTGCCTGCCCTCCACTGCTGTCTATGACTCCACCCCACCCCTCAATCTTGCATCTTTCATGCCTTCAAAATGAATAACATGGACAATGCTTGTGATGTTGCTGAATATTGATGCTACTTCTGGATGTAGCCTGGCACTCTTGGGTAACAGGTGTTGTGTCTTTGTGTTGACTCTAAGGAAACTTCTCTGTAGTCTCAGTGTGGCACAGCAGATTTCTCTACAGTGTTGCTGATTTCTCTCAATGTTAGAATTGCTTTTCAGAATGAGCCTCAGAACCATCCCACCTTGAAAATTTCCCTGTCAAACAAATCAGTTCATCAAATCTCAGTTTTGTTTTTCCTAGGCTTTCAATATACAGGCAAAATGAAGTCACATTTTTGGCTATACAAAGTAGTCCCAACCCTAACAGCTCTCATCCCCTTCTGAAATCTCATGAGCTGGGCCTCCACTGACTATGTTTCTGTCAGCACTGTTTTTCCCAAGCTCGCACCAGAACAGTCTAATAAGCTCTGTGTATAGCATTCAGTGGTTTTTCTCTTCAAGGTTTCAGAGCCTTCTCCCCTCCCCTACCCCAATTTCCAAAGCTCCAAAACCACATGGTCAGATTTATCACAGCAAGGACTACACTCTTAGTGTTGATTTCTGTTTTTGTTTCTCTTTTGATGCTGTGATAAAATACTCTGACAGAGAAGCTTAAAGTGGAGGGGCTTTGTTGTTTGATTTGGTTTTTGTGGCTTTTTATTTCAGAGAAGATATAGTCTATCATGTTAGGAAAAATATAGGTACAGGAGCCTGAAGTCAGTCCATGACATTGCACTAGCAGTCTGGCAGCGGAGAAAGAATGAATGCACATGTGCTTCCTTTCAGTTCACTTCCCTATTCAGATAGTTTAGGGTCTCTTGCACAGGGAATGGTACCACCCACAATGGGTGGGACTTCTGACCTCAGTTAACACTATCACCATAAACCCCCACAGACAACCTGAGGAGAAGTTCTTTTTTTTTATTATTTTCTAAGTTTTTTTATTTACATTCCAAATGATTTCCCCTTTCCCGTTTCCTCCCTCCCCAAAAGTCCCATAAGCCCCCTTCCCTCCCTCTGTTCCCCATTCAACCCCCTCTCGTTACTCTGTCCTGGCGTTCCCCTACATCCAGTCTTTCCAGGACCAGGGGCCTCTCCTTCCATCTTCTTGGACATCTATTGATATGTGAATTGTGTCTAGGGTATTCTGAGATTCTGGGCTAATATCCCCTTATCAGTGACTGCATACCCTCTGTGTTCTTTTGTGATTGGGTTACCTCACTAAGGATGATATTTTCCAGTTCTGACCATTTGCCTAGGAATTTCGTGAATTCATTGTTTTTAATTGCAGAGTAGTATTCCATTGTGTAAATATACCACATCTTCTGAATCCGTTCCTCCATTGAGGGACATCTGGGTTCTTTCCAGCTTCTGGCTGTTTTTGTGGACAGATATTGTATAAATTTGGTTTTATCATGGAATATCTTGGTTTCTCCATCTATGGTGATGGAGAGTTTTACTGGGTATAGTACCCTGGCCTGGCATTGTGTTCTCTTAGGGTCTGTATGAGATCTGCCCAGGATCGTCTAGATTTCATGGTCTCTGGTGAGAAGTCTGGTGTAATTCTGATAGGTCTGCCTTTATAAGTTATTTGCCCTTTTTCCCTTACTGCTTTTAATATTCTTTCTTTGTTTAGTGCATTTGGTGTTTTGATTATTATGTGCCGGGAGGACTTTCTGGTCTGGTCCAGTCTGTTTGGAGTTCTGAAGGCTTCTTGTATGTTCATGGTCATCTCTTTAGGTTAGGGAAGTTTTCTTCTATAATTTTGGTGAAGATATTTACTGGCCCTTTAAGTTGCAAATCTTTGCTCTCTTCTATACCTATAATCCTTAAGTTTGGTCTTCTCATTGTGTCCTGGAGTTCCTGGATGTTTTGGGTTACAAGTTTTATACATTTTGCATTTTCTTTGATTATTATGTCAATGTTTTCTATGGTATTTTCAGCACCTGAGATTCTTTCTTCTATCTCTTGTATTCTGTTGTTTATGCTTGCATCTATGACTCCTGAATTCTTTCCAAAGTTTTCTATCTCCAGAGATGTCTTACTTTGTGATTTCTTTATTGTTTCTACTTCTACTTTTAGATCCTGGATGGTTTTGTTCAGTTCCTTCACTTGATTGTTTATGTTTTCCTGCAATTTTTTAATGGATTTTTTTTCTTCTTTAACGGCTTCTGCCTGTTGACCCATGATCTCCTGTATTTCTTTAAGGGATTTTTGTGTTTCCTCTTTAAGGGCTTTTACCTGTTGACCGATGTTCTCCTGTATTTCTTTAAGAGAGTTATTTAAGTCTTTCTTGAAGCCCTCTATCAGCATCTTGAGATATAATTTTAAATACAACTCTTGGTTTTCTGGTGTGTTGGGGTATCCAGGACTTGCTGTGGTGGGAGAACTGGTTTCTGATGTTGCCAATTGGCCTTGGTTTCTGTTGGTAGGGTTCTTGTGCTTGCCTTTTGCCATCTGGTTATCTCTGTTGCTAGTTGTTCTTGCTGTCTCTGGCTGGAGCTTGTTTCTCCTGTGGGCCTGTAAACCTGTGTTCTTACTACTGGGAGACCATCTCTCTTCTGTCAGGGTCTGTGCACCGCCTGACTCCCTGGTGCAAATGGCAGCCTGGAGACATCTGTCCCAGCTGCTCCACTGATCTTATGCCCTGTGCGTTCCTAGCTGTTCCACTCCAGAGAGGAGGTGGAGATCTCACCTGCACACTCAGAAGTGAAAATGCTGCTGGGAGATCACTCTCTCCTGGCAGGCCATGCACAGAAGTCTCTGGAGCTGCCCAGCTCCCTGGTCCAAATGGCGGCGGGAAGATTTCCCCTCCCAGCTGCTCCACTGATCTTATCTGTATCCCATGTTTTAATAGGGTTATTTTGTTTTGGGAACTTGTAAGTATAGGATAAATTGAGTAGCAGCAGAAAGATAATTTTCCTTTTCGTTTCTTATTTGCATTTCCTTTTCTTCTTTCCTTAGCTAAGGCTTAAATCACAACACTGAGTGGTTTAAGAGATTATTGACGAGAGATGATTGATGAGAGATGATTGATGAGATTTGATTGAGGAGAGTTGATTGATGAGAGATAATTCTCCTTTCTCATTCCTAGTGTTAAAGAATATTCTTTCACATTTTTCTTTATTCAATATAGCATTGGCTGTAAGTTAGTCATACATAGCTTCTCTTATATTTATGTATGACTGTTCTATACTTGCTTTCTTCAGGCTTTTATTGTGGATAGATATTGAATGTTTCCAAAGGCCTTACTCTGAATCTTTATGTGCTGTGCTGCATTTATTGGTTTGCCTACATCGCTGGAATGAAATAAAATTATTTACAATGTATTAAGCCTCTTCACATATTTCTTAATTCTTTTGCAAATATTTTATGGGGAACGTCTGTAACTATGCAAATCAGAGAAATTGATCTGCAGTTTTGGTTTTGTTGTATATTTATCTTGTGTCCGTGTGATGCTGGGTCACAGAATGTGTCTGGTGGTGTTCCTTCTTTCCCCATTGTCTGGAAGAGTTTGAGAAGCCTTGGTGTTGGCTCTTCTTTAAATATTGTGCAAATTCAGCAGTGACTGCATCTGCTCCCAGACCCTTCTTTGTTGAAGACCATTACTGTTCCAGACCCATTGCTTGTGGGTATTTTAGGTTATTTCTATTAATTTTGGTAGTTTGTATGTCTAGGAATTTCTCTATTTTTGCTAGATTTTCCAGTTTTAAAATATAAGCTTTCAAACTATTTCCCCTGGATTTTGTTGTAATCTTTTGTAACACTTCCTTTTCATTTTTAATTTTATTAATCTGGGTCTTTTTTTGTTGGGGGCAGGTAAGGCTTTATCAATTTTGCTTATTTTTGTAAAGAACTAAGTCCCCCTTTAAATGTATATGGGTGTTTTGCCTGAATTTATGCCTGTGCATCACATGTATGTAGTACCTGAACATACCAGAAGAAGGTATTGGATACTTTAGGACTGGAGTTCCAGATGGTTGTGTGCTGACATGTGGGTACTGAGAATTGAAACCAGGTCCTCTACAAGAACAGACTGTACTCTTAACTGCTGAGCCATTCCTCCTGCCCAAAGACCTAACTCTGGATTAACCTTATGTATTGTTCTTTTAGTCTCCATTTTATTAATTTGTGCCCCAGTCTTCAGTATATCCTACAATCTACTGTTTGGGGGGTTGGCTCATTCTTGTTTTTCTGAGACCATATGTGTCCCATTGTGTTATTTATTTATGATCTCTCTGCTTAAGTACTCAAAGACAAACTTTAAAGTTACTTTTGCTGTACTTCAGATGTTCTGGTAAGTTGTGCTTCATTTTCATTGATCTTAGGAACTTTAGAATTACTCTGTGGTGTCTTCCCTGGTTCATTCTTCACTCATAGTATACTGTTCAGTTCCCAAGTACTTGTGCTGCTGAAATGTGCTTCTATTCTGTATCTCTTATATGGAATGTTTCATATGGATGTATATTAAATCTACTTAATCTGTGGTAAAGTTTATCTCTGAAGTTTCTTGACTGATTTTCATTTGTATGACCTGTCCAAATAGTGGAAGACATTGAAGATACCTACTGTTATTTTAGGATTTATCTACCTTTAATGTTCATTAGTGTTTGTTTTATGAAATCAGGAACCCTAATATTGACTGCATATATGTTTGTAATTGTTGTGTTCCTAAAGAATTTTTATTAGATATATTCTTTATTTACATTTCAAATGATTTCCCCTTTCCTGGTTCCCCACACCCCTGAAAGTCTCATAAGCCATCTCCCCTTCCCCTGTTCCCCAATCAACCCCCTCCCACTTCCCTGTCCTGGTATTCCCCTATACTGCTGAATCGAGCCTTTCCAGGACCCGGGGCCTCTCTTCCCTTTGATGTTTGACAAGGCCATCCTCTGCTGCCTATGCATCTGGAGCCATTGGTAACACCATGTGTACTATCTGGTTGATGTTTTTGTCCCTGGGAGCTCTGGGAGTACTGAGTGACTCATATCATTGTTCTTCCTATGGCACTGCAAACCCCTTCAGCTCCTTGGGTCCTTTCTCTAGCTCCCACATTGGGAACCCTGTGCTCAGTTCAATGGCTGGCTGAGAGTGTCCCCCTCTGTATTTGTCATGCACTAGCAGAGCCTCCCAGGTGACAGCTATATCTGGCTCCAGTCAACAAGTACTTGTGGGCATCTATAAGAATGTCTGGGTTTTGTAACTGTGTATGAGATGGATCACTAGGTGGGGTAGTCTCTGGATGGTCTTTCCCTTACACTCTGCTCCATACTTTGTCTCTGTATCTCCTTTTGTTGGTATTTTGTTCCCCTTTCAAAAAAGGACCCAAGTATGCATACTTTGTTCTTCCTTCTTCTTGGGCATCATTTGATATGTGAAATGTGTCTTGGGTATTTCAGGCTTCTGGGCTAATATCCACATCTCAGTGAGTGCATGTGTGTTCTTTTGTGACTGGGTTACCTTACTAAGGATGATATTTTCCAGTTCCATCCATTTGTCTAAGAATTTTATGAATTCATTGTTTTTAATAGCTGAGTAGTATTCCACTGTGTAAATATATCATATTTTCTGTATCATCCATTGAGGGACATCTGGGTTCTTTCCAGCTTCTGGCTATTATAAATAGGGCCGCTATAAACATAGTGGAGCATGTGTACTTATTACATACTGGGGAATACTCTGGGTATATGCCCAGGAGTGGTATAACAGGGACCTACAGTAGTATCATGACCAGGTTTCTGACGAACTGTCAGACTGATTTCCAGAGTGTTTGTACCAGCTTGCAATCCCACCAGCAGTGGAGGTGCGTTCCTCTTTTTCCATATCCTCCCCAGCACCTGCTGTCTCCTGAGTTTTTGATCTTAGCCATTCTGACTGGTGTGAGGTGAAATCTCAGAGTTGTTTTGATTTGCATTTCCCTGTTGACTAAAGATGTCAACCATTTCTTTAGGTGCTTCTCAGCCATTTGATATTCCTCAGGTGAAAATTCTTTGTTTAGTTCTGTGCCCCATTTTTAATAGGGTTATTTGGCTCTCTGGAGTCTAACTTCTTCAGTTCTTTGTATATATTGGATATTAGCCCTCTGTCAGATGTAGGGTTGGTAAAGATCTTTTCCCAATTTGTTGGCTGCCATTTTTTTTTCTGATTGACAGTGTCCGTTCCCTTACAGAAACTTTGTAATTTTATGAAGTCCCATTTGTCAGTTCTTGATCTTACAGCATAAGCTATTGGTGTTCTGTTCAGGAAATTTTCCCCTGTGTCCATGTGCTCAAGGCTCTTCCCCAGTTCCTTTTCTATTAGTTTCAGTGTGTCTCATTTTATGTGGAGGTCTTTGATCCACTTGGACTTGAGCTTAGTACAAGGAGATAAGAATGGATTGATTTGCATTCTTCTGCCGGGTAGCTGCCAGTTGAACCAGCACCATTTGTTGAAAAGGCTATCTTTTATCCACTGGATGGTTTTAGCTCCTTTGTCAAAGATCAAGTGACCATAGGAGTGTGGGTTCATTTCTGGGTCTTCAATTCTGTTCCATTGATCTACATGCCTGTCACTGTACCAATACCATGCAGTTTTTTAACACTATTGCTCTGTAGTATAGCTTGAGGTCCGGGATACTGATTCCCCCAGAAGTTCTTTTACTGTTGAGAATAGTTTTAGCTATCCTGGGTTTTCTGTTATTCCAGACGAATTTGAGAATTGCTCTTTCTTACTCTATGAAGAATTGAGTTGGGATTTTGGTGGGGATTGCATTGAATCTGTATATTGCTTTTGGCAAGATGGCCATTTTTACTATATTAATCCTGCCAATCCATGAGCATGGCAGATTTTTCCATCTTCTGAGGTCTTCTTCAATTTCCCTCTTCAAAGACTTGAAGTTCTTGTCATATAGATCTTTCACTTGTTTGGGTAGAGTCACACCAAGATACTTTATATTGTTTGTGGCTATTGTGAAGGATGTCATCTCCATAATTTCTTTCTCAGCCTGCTTATCCTTTGAGTATAGGAAGGCTACTGATTTGCTTGAGTTGATTTTATATCTGGCCACTTTGTTGAAGTTGTTTATCAGCTGTAGGAGTTCTCTGGTGGAGTTCTTTGGTTCACTTAAGCATACTATCATATCATCTGCAAATAGTGATAGTTTGACTTCTTCCTTTCCTATTTGCATCCCTTTGACCTCCTTATTTTGTCTAATTGCTCTGGCTAGAAATTCAAGTACTATATTGAATAGATATGGAGAGAGAGAGAAAGACAGAGAAAGAGAGAGAGAGAGAGAGAGAGAGAGAGAGAGAGAGAGAGAGAGAGAGAGAGAGAGAGAGAGAGCGCAACCTTGTCTTGTCCCTGATTTTAATGGGATTGCTTCAAGGTTCTCTCCATTTAGTTTGATGTTGGCTACTGGTTTGCTGTATATTGCTTTTACTATGTTTAGGTATGGGCCTTGAATTCCTGTTCTTTTCAAGACTTTTAACATGAAAGAATGCTGAATTTTGTCAAATGCTTTTTCAGCATCTAATGAAATGAACATGTGGTTCTTTTTCTTTGAGTTTGTTTATGTACTGGATTACATTGATGGATTTCTGTATATTGAACCATCCCCACATCCCTGGGATGAAGCCTACTTGATCATGATGAATGATCATTTTGATGTATTCTTGGATTCAGTCAGCAAGAATTTTATTGAGTATTTTTGCATCGATATTCATAAGGGAAATTGGTCTGAAATTCTCTTTCTTTGTTGAATCTTTGTGTGGTTTTGTTATCAGCATAATTGTAACTTCATAGAATGAGTTGCATAGTGTTTTTTTTGTTTCTCTTTTCTGGAATAGCTTGAAGAGTATTGGTGTTAGGTCTTCTTTGTAGGTCTGATAGAATTCTGCTCTAAAACCATCTTGTCCTGTGCTTTTTTTTTGGTTGGGAGACTCTAATGACTGCTTCTATTTCTTTAGGGGTTATGGGACTGTTGAGATGGTCTATCTGATTCTGATTTAACTTTGGTATTTGGTATCTGTCTAGGAAATTGTCCATTTCCTCCAGATTTTCCAGTTGTTTTGAGCATAGGCTTTTGTAATAGGATTTGATGATTTTTTTTTGAATTTGCTCAGTTTCTGTTGTTATATCTCCCTTTTCATTTCTGATTTTGTTAATTTGGATACTGTCTCTGTGCCCTCTGACTAGTCTGGCTAAGGATATATATATATCTTGTTGATTTTCTCAAAGAACCAGCTCCTGGTTTTGTTGATTCTTTGTATAGTTCTTTTTGTTTCTACTTGGTTGATTTCAGCCCTGAGTTAGATGATTTCTTGCCTTCTCATTCCAATGGGTGTATTAGCTTCTTTCTGATCTAAATCTTTGAGGTGTGCTGTTAAGCTGTCAGTATATGCTATCTCCAGCTTCTTTTTGGAGGCACTCAGAGCTATGAGTTTTCCTCTTAGCACTGCTTTCAGTGTGTCCCATAAATTTGTGTGTATTGTGCCTTCATTTTCATTAAATTCTAAAAAGCTTTTGATTTCTTACCTTATTTCTTCCTTGACCAAGGTATCATTGAGTAGAGCATTGTTCAGCTTCCATGTGTATGTGGGCTTTCTCTTGTTTTTGTTGCTATTGAAGACCACCCTTACTCCATAGTGATCTGATAGGAGGCATGAGATTATTCCAATCTTCTGATATCTGTTGAGGTCTGTTTTGTGATCAATTATATGGTCATTTTGGAGAAGGTACCATGAGGTGCTGAAAAGAAGGTATATTCTTTTGATATAGGATGAAATGTTCTGTAGATACCTTTTAATTCCATTTGGTCCAAAACTTCTGTTAGTTTCACTGTGTATGTGTTTAGTTTGTGTTTCCCTGATATGTACATTGACATAGACAGAAGCCTTCTGATTTCCTTCTGTACCCAGAGCTGATCCTGTGCCACATAGCTCCTAGAGTTGATCCTGTGTCACGGCGCTGCATATCCAAATACTGCTGAGGGAGTGCTGGTCTCCCAGGAGTGCCAACACACCTGTGAGTGCAGGTAAGACCACCGCTTCTATTCAAATTACTGGCCCAGGTTTACAGGGGGGACAAGTCACAATAGAGAAAGCAAGAGCAGCTAACACCAGAGATACCCAGATGGCAAGAGGCAATGGCAAGAACATAAGAAACTGAAACCAAGGCTACTTGGCATCATCAGAAACAAGTTTTCCAACTGGAGTGAGCCCTAGATGACCCAACACACCAGAAAAGTTAGACTCTGATTTAAAGTCACATCTCATGATGATGATAGAGGAACTTAAGAAGGATATAAATAACTCCTTTAAAGAAATATATGAGAATACAGTTAAACAGTTAGAGGCCCTTAAAGAGGAAACACAACAATCTCTTAAAGAATTATAGGAAAACACAACCAAACAGGTGAAGGAATTGAACAAAACCATCCAGGATCTAAAACTGGAAATAGAAACAATAAAGAAATCACAAAGGGAGATAACCCTGGAGATAGAATGTGGGACCGTGTAAAGCAGTTTGTGGCCTGGTTGAGTAAGGCTTACTCTGGAGATTCAGTAGAACATTCTATAAAGGACAAAACCAGTGAACTATGCTCCCAGACTCCTGACTCCTCAACTCCATAATCCTGTGGCCATCAGTCATGTAGGGCCATGCCCCAGGCCCCTATTGGTCTGGCTAGACTCCACCCCTACAGTCACCTGGCTACAGCCAGGTTTTCCCCACCCCACAGTTACCTGGCAACAACCAGGTAACCCAGCCCACTTTAAAAGGAGGATTCTTGGCCCCTTCTAGCTCTCTTTTGATTTTCTCTCTTGTCCTAGCTCTTGTCCCCCTGTTTCCCCTCTCTCTCCTTTCTATTTCCCTTCTTTCCACGTGGTCATGGTCAGCTCTTATCCCTCTATCTTTTCTTTCTCTCTTTACTTCTCTATCTCCTTGTCTCTTTCTACTTTTCTATAATAAAGCTTTGAAATTATGGACTGTCTCTTCTTATCAAAACCCTCGATATAGGAGCATGGAACAGGCCTCAGTGTCTCCAGCCACTCGGAAAGGACCCAGTACTACCTGCTTAGGTAGCCTCACTCTCTGGTGCGGTGCACAGGTCCAGCCCATTTCCCCCTACACAGGCCCTACCAGCCTGTTTTCCTGGCCATGCCTCCCCTCCACCTGCTTTCTCTATGGTGGGTATGAGGGCCCTGTCCATTTTTTCCCACAATAGAAAACCTAGGAAAGAGATCCGGAGTCATAGATGCTAGTATCACCAACAGCATAAAAGAGATGAAAGAAAGAATCTCAGCTACAGAAGATACCATAGAAAACATTGACACAACAGTCAAAGAAAATGAAAAATGCAAAAAGCTCCTTACCCACATCCAGAAAATCCAGGACACAATGAGAAGACCAAACCTAAGGATAAAAGCTATGGAAGAGAGTGAAGATTCCCAACTTAAAGGGCCAGTAAATGTCTTCAACAAAATTATAGAAGAAAACTTCCCTATCCTAAAGAAAGAGATGCACATAAACATAAAAGAAGTCTACAGAACTCCAAATAGACTGGTCCAGAAAAATTCCTCCAATCACATAATAGTCAAAACACCAAATGCACAAAACAAAGAAAGAATATTAAAAGCAGTAAGGGAAAAAGGTCAAGTAACATATAAAGACAGACTTATCAGAATTATAGCAGACTTCTCAACAGAGACTATGAAAACTAGAAAATCCTGGGCAGAAAGTACACAGAACCTAAGAGAACACAAATGCCAGTTCAGGCTACTATTCCTAGTAAAACTCTCAATTACCATAGATGGAGAAACCAAGATATTCCATGACAAAATCAAATTTATACAATATCTTTCCACAAATCCAGCCATACAAAGGATAATAGATGGAAAACCCCAACACAAGGAGGGAAACTACATCCTATAAAAGCAAGAAAGTAATCTTCTTTCAACAGACCCAAAAGAAGATAGCTACACAAACATAAAAATAACAGGAAACAACAATTTTTATTCCTTAATATCTCTTAACATCAATGGACTCAATTACCCACTGAAAAGACATAGAATAACAGAGTGGATATGTAAACAGGACCCAGCACTTTGCTTCATACAGGAAACACATCTCAGTGTCAAAGTCAGATACTACCTCAAAGTAAAGTGTTGGGAAACAATTTTCCAAGCGAATGGCCCCAAGAAACAAGCTGAAGTAGCCCTTCTAATATCGGATAAAATTGACTTTCAACCAAAAGTTATCAAATAAGAAAGGACGCTTCATATTCATCAAAGGAAAAAAATCTACCAAGAACTCTCAATTCTGAACATCCATACTCCAAATGCAAGGGCACCCACATTCATAAAAGAAATTTTACTAAAGCTCAAAGCACACATTGTATTGCACACAATAGTGGGAGATTTAAACACCCCACTCTCATCAATGAACAGATCATGAAAGCAAAAACCAAAAAAAGACACAGTAACACTAACAAAAGTGATGGACCAAAAAGATTTAACAGATATCTATTGTACATTTCATCCTAAAACAAAAGAAGACACCTTCTTCTCAGCACCTCATGGTACCTTCTCCAAAATTGACCATATAATTGGTCACAAAACAGGCCTCAACAGATACACAAAAAGATTGAAATAATTCCATGTATCCTATCAGATGACCACGGACTAAGGCTGGTATACAATAACAACAAAAACAACAGAAAGCCCACATACATATGGAAGCTGAACTACGCCCTACACAATGATAACTAGTTCAAGGAAGAAATAAAGAAATTAAAGACTTTTTAGAATTCAGTGAAAATGAAGGTACAACATACCCAAGCTTATGGGAGACAATGAAAGTAGTGTTAAGAGAAAAACTCATAGTTCTCAGAGCCTCCAAAAATAATCCCGAGAGGGCATATACTAGCAGGTTAATGGCACACCTGAAAGCTCTAGAACAAAAAGAAGCAAATACACCCAAGAGAAGTAGACAGCAGGAAATAATCAAACTTGGGGCTGAAATCAACCAAGTAGAAACAAAAAGAACTTTATATAAAATCAACCAAACCAGGAGCTGGTTCTTTGAGAAAATCTTCCTTCCTTCCTTCCTTTCCTTCCTTCCTTCCTTCCTTTCTTCTTTCGTTCTTTTGTATTTTTTTTAATCAAATATAGTCTAACAGGAGTCAAACTGAAAAAGAAAACTTTAGTTGAGAAAATGTCTCCATCAGATTGTCTAGTAGGCAATACTATTTTTTTTCTCTTTTGGATTGCATTAGTTTATTCTGAGGAACAAACCCTTGTTCATAACATTTCCTCAGAACTACAAATGGACGACAGAGGGTTGTTTCAGTGAATAAACAGGATTGTTTCTAAAAAAAGAAAATTACATTTTGATACTTTGAGTGCTTTTCACTTTTTAAATTATTTTATTTTATTTTAATAGTTTTATTTATTTTTATTTTATATGTATGAATGCACATCTGGTGATTGCAGAGACCAGAATCTGTCAGATCCCCTTGGATTGGAGATACAGTCAGCTGTGAGCCTTCATGTGAGTGGTGGGAATTGAACTTGGGTCCTCTGCAAGGGCAGCCAGTTCTCTTCACCTCTGAGCCATCTCTCCAGCTCCCCTAAGTCATTTCTCCAGGTTCCTTTCTACTTTCTAACTTCAGGGAAAATATTCTTCACAGCTGGGTTGCAGGGACTGAACACATTTTTATTGTGATGAAGCACACACACACACACACACACACACACACACACACACACACACACACTTCCCATCTTAAGCATGCTGCTTGGGGTCATTTACATTTTTTCCCCCAGAACCCATGTTAGGCAGCTCACAAGTGCCTTTTACTCTCTGGATCTAGAGGATCCAACATTTCTTTTCTTTTTTTTTTCTTTTTTTTCAGTTTCACAAGATCCCCTTTATTTTTTTTAATTAGATATATTCTTTATTTACATTTCAAATGATTTCCATCTTACTGGATCCCCCCTCCCCAAAAGTCCCATATGCCCTCTTCCCTCCCCCTGCTCCCCAACCAACCCACTCCCGCCTCCCCTTACTGGCATTCCCTTACACTGCCGCATTGCATTGAGCCCTTCCAGGACCAGGGGACTCTCCTTCCTTCCTTCTTGGGCATCATTTGATATGTGAATTGTTTCTTGGGTATTCCAAGCTTCTGGGCTGATATCCGCTTATCAGTGAGTGCATATCATGTATGATCTTTTGTGAATGAGTCACCTCACTCAGGATGACATTCTCCAGTTCCACCCACTTGTCTAAGAATTTCATGAATTCATTGTTTTTAATAGCTGAGTAGTATTCCATAGTGTAAATATACCACATTTAGTCATCAGGGAAATGCAAATCAAAACAACTCTGAGATTTCACCTCACACCAGTCAGAATGGCTAAGATCAAAAACTCAGGAGACAGCAGGTGCTGGTGAGGATGTGGAGAGAGAGGAACACTCCTCCACTGCTGGTGGGATTGCAAGCTGGTAAAACCACTCTGGAAATCAGTTTGGCTGTTCCTCAGAAAACTCGGCATAATACTACCGGAGGACCCAGCTATATCACTCCTGGACATATACCCAGAAGATGCTCCAGCATGCAATAAGGACACATGCTCCACTATGTTCATAGCAGCCTTATTTACAATAGCCAGAAGTTGGAAAGAACCCAGATGTCCCTCAATGGAGGAATGGATACAGAAAATGTGGTATATTTACACTATGGTCATTTGTATTTTTGCCACCATCTGCACCACCACTTCCTCCTTCTGCACAACATCCGGCCTCCCCACCCCACGCCACCATGGTCTTCCCAACTGAGCTGAGCACTGCAGCCTGCTTTTGTTTCTTCCCATGTGAGTCTCTTAGCTCTTCATCCTCCAGTTGTCCACACAGACCCCGTTCTGCATGACTCTCGTGTCAGTCAATGTGGCAGCTTCATGCTCATCCGTGTGGTACCGTGTGCAGAATCCCCTTCTCTTTCAAAGTAGAGTAACAATCCAGTGTAGGGGGCCTGCATTTTGTTTATCCATCCTTAGGAATGCTTTATCCATAGACTCTACTTTTGTCTCTGTCTGTCTGTCTGTCTGACTGACTGTCTGTCTGTCTTCCTCTCTGTTTCTCTGTCTCTGTCTCTCTGTATTTCTCTCTTTTTCTCTGTAGTGTGTGTGTGTGTGTGTGTGTGTGTGTGTGTGTGTGTGTGTGTGTGTATGTGAAGGATATGAGATTTTCTGGTTATTTGATAATTATATTAATAAACATTTACATACATACCTTGGCAAATGGAGGTAACTGAGGAAATTGAATAAATGAAAACTACCAGAAGTTGTCATAAATTGCTGTGGATAATCCAGGCCATGGTAAGGAATAGTTGCTTTACATTTCCCCAAAAGATACAGTGGGACGTACAGAACACTTATGTATCTGGCATGTGATTTTTATTTTATGTATGATATCATGCATTTGACAATACATAGGGTTAACAACAAAAAACAACTCTGTTTTTCCACTGAAGCTCATAAAACTACTCTATAATGCATAACACTAATGCCAGTGCCCTGGCTCATCTTAAAGGAACTTATCTATCTCTGAATAATACAATGCTTACCGTTCTTCCAAATGTGAATCTGAGAATGTTAACTATATGTTTTTCAGTACTGAGGATTAAAAAAGGACTGACTGTGGCATAACCATGGGCTGTGAGAATGTGGATACAATATAAAATCTGACCATCATCGGTACTTCTTATGTGGGAGACGATGCTGTCCAAGGTGTACATCAACACAAAGAAGCTCATGAGACACAAAATAGTCCTCATGGCTCTTTGTTCTGCAGATGGCTTGAGGGAAAGGCTGGTGCTGTGAAGAAACTGGCACTGTTTTTTATGACTGCCTAAGAAAGTCACCATGTACCCACTGGAGAGGAGCATGAGACCTACAAAGATGACATCCCTGGAGGTCAATAGTATAAAAAATGTGTGACGGACAGAGTAACTCATGGGTGCCAGAGAGCAAGATGTAGTGATATGTATAATGCTAGGTGAGGTCAAATTAGACTTCGCAGTTATGTATGTTAAAAGGGGACTGCAAATGAACGTATAGAAGACACTCAGGAAAAGAAGGCATCCTAGCATGTAGTGTGGAGATTTATGCTTGAACTTTGCTAGGCAGGAGCTTCTGGGACTGAGGGTCACAGCCTGGAGGATGCTGAGCAGGCTGGTGGCACAAAGAGAGAGACTCCTAAAAAACCTGTACAAGGATATAACACACTTGCATGTGATGTCACCCCATCTCCTCCATGGCATAAAAATGTCTGCAGCTACTGAGCTCATGACAATCAGCATCAGCAGGTGGATCAGGGACAAGAGACCAATGGGCAGGTCAGTGGGTCTGGACCTCTGCCCACGAATGAACCTGAGGATGTGGAAGAGGAGAAGGAAGCTGTTTCCTGAGATCCCAATGCCAGCTCCAGAGTAAATAGTGTTTCTTATCTTAGTGTTATGGGACAGTCTATTGATTTTATTCATTTTAAGGCTGAAAGAAGCAGGTGGGAACTGTGCAGGGGGAACAGCAAGAAGATTCCTTATCCCTAGATCTGGCCTCGCTCACCAACTTCAGACAATGACAGCTCCACTAGTCTCAGGAAGACATGTCAGTGTTCTTCAGTTCAGCCTTATTCCACTTAATATCGCCTCCACCTCAAAGTGTCCAGAAGCCACTCTCACTTGCTCTGCTGTTCCAACAGTTATGTGCCCCATCCATATATAAGCTTTCTCACATATTGAAACTGTCATGTGTCATGGAAATATTTCTTTTCCTATTAATTCACATGTGAGGTTTCCTGAGGCAACAGCAACATCTTAGTTGTCTTTCATCTGTATGATCTTGATTGCCAGGCAAGGAGCAGCTCTACAGTTTTTGGTGAAGTTCAATAAGGATTGTAAGAAAAGTAGAAATGAGACCTACACATGAAACACTGTCCCTGGCTTAAACAGGCCCAGAGTCAGTTTATTCCAGTCTGTCTTTGTTTTGCTCATTCACTGCAAATCAGGTGCCCTTTGTGTGGCTCTGTAGGGAGCACTGATAAGTGGGAACTCTGAATCCAGACTGCTTCACATCCTACCACAATCGGCCACTTCTGTGTGTGACACTGAGCACTCTGAGGCTGAGCTGCTGTCACTTTCACTAGAACATATGGACAGTCGTGGTCTGTGTCAGGAAGACTCTCTGTGTAAAAGATGAACTCCACATACCAAGCCTGAGGTGCTTCCTGCACAGGGTGACCTCTGTGGAAGTGTCTGCTGCTGGCTTTATTCCTGTGAGATTCCTTATGTTTATGACTTGGGAAAGTAAATACAGTTTTAACAACAACATATCAGCTTTGTCCCAGCCTGAAACAGAAAAGATTAAATATGAAGGCAGTAGAATACCTGAGCAATCCCTTTCCAATTTCTTTCTGGGAGCATTTCAGGTGTTTTCTGTGAATCCCACCTTGTAACTGCATCTGAGATGTGTGCTGATAATCACAGTAGAACAAAGGCTTTTGTGGGAAGCAACCAGTTATCAGAGACTGGTGGGAACATGGTCTAAATTTTGAAATGTTGTATAATTACAATAGGTTCGGGGCTATTCCCACCATAAGGTTTTAGTGAAAGAAGAATTATGCAACCCATCCTGACAGATGGGCTGCTCAACTATCTAGGAATTCCATACCTTCTTGAGGAAGCACTGATATTTCTCGCACTCAGGCAACCCAAGCCTCAGATGTACACCAGAAGATTTTGTAGCGGGAGTTGGCTACAACACTTTGGCTCTTGGCGGGTTGTCTTCCCAGAAGGTCACATACATGCATCTGCCCAGAAACAATCTGGATTCATGAATGAAAGATATACAAACACACACCCGTCTCCCCACCAGTTATTTTAAAATGCCTTCTCTAGCTCAAAGACTGGGCAGTTCTAATCCTTCCTACAGTTAGCACACATTTCTCTCCTGTACTTCTGGCTTAACATCCTCCAACTCTATATTTTACCTCTGTTGCCCTGGCTCCTTCTGGGTGGTTCACTAGTCTCTGCTGCCCTAGACACTTCTGGGCATCCCTTTTGGGGGCCACATTCCTTCTTACCCACATTTCAGATGATTTTCCTTCTGCAGCTCTAAATCCCCCTGACTCAGAGGGGATTGTCTCTCTTCGTTTCCCTCAGTTCCTAGCCTGAGCAAATCTAAAGGTCCTGCCTCAGTCTGCCTGCCAATTCATTGGCCATTGGATTTTTTTTTAAATTTAATTAATTTTTCTTATTTCTTTATTGGATATTTTATTTATTTCCATTTCAAATGTTATTCCCTTTCCATGTTTCCCCTCTGGAAACCTCTATCTCATCACCCCTCTCCCTCCATCTATGAGGGTTCTTTATGAAATTCACAGGCAAATTGATGGAACTCAAAAATATCATCCTGAGTGAGGTGACCCCGTCACAAAAGAACACACATGGTATGCACTCATTGATAAGTGGATATTAGCCCAAAAGTTTGAAATACCCAAGATACAATTCACAGACCATATGAAGCTCAGGAAGAGGGAAGATCAAAGTGTGGATGCTTCAGTGTTTCTTAAAAGGGGAACAAAATACTCACAGGAGCAAATATGGAGGCAAAGTGCAGAGTAGAGACAGAAGGAAAGACTGCCCCACCTGGGGATCTATCCCATATACAGTCACCAAATCTGGACGCTATTGCAAATGCCTGGAAGTGCTTGCTGACAGGAGTCTGATATGGCTATCTCCTGAGAGACTCTGCCAGAGCTTGACAAATACAGAGGTGGATGCTCTTAGTGAATCATTGGATTGAGTGTGGGGTCCCCAATGGAGGAATTGAAGAAGGGACTGAAGGAGCTGAGGGGGTTTGCAGCCCTATGCAGAGAGCAACAGTGTCAACCAACCAGACCCCCCAGAGCTCCCAGGGACTGGACCACCAACCAAAGAGCACACATGGAAGGACCCATGGCTCTGGCTGCATATGTAGCAGAGGATGGCCTTGTTGGACATACGTGGGAGGAGCCGCCCTTGGGCTTGAGGGGGTTCAATGTCCCAGTGTAGGGGAACACCAGGGCGGGAAGGCAGGAGTTAGTGGGTGGGATGGCAGGGGGAGGGGGATTGGATAGGGTGTTCCAGAGGGGAGACCTGGAAAGGGGATAACATTTGAAATGTAAATAAAGAAAATATCCAATAAAAGAAAAACAGAAAATTAAACATAAACAAATAAATATAAAAAAGATTAAATGGAGATTTTTCTAAAATAAAATGGTATAGCATCTTTAGGAAAAGTTAAATTTTATAAGATTAATATACTGTGAGTTCTGTGTACTAGTAGAGCTTTAAATAAGTTTTACCAAAGTTTTACCGAGTGAATCACATTGGATTACCATGTTCTTTACACGGGTTTGATTACCTCAATATCAATTTCAGCAAAGTCAGAAACAAAACAAAACGAAACAAAATCAACAGAAAACAAAAAGAAGAAGGAGGAGCAGGAGAAAGAGAAAGAGGAGAAGAGAGAGAAGGAAGAGAAGGAGGAGGAGGAAGAGGAGGAAGAGGAGAAGAAGAGGAAGAGGAGGAGGGGGAGGAGGAGATGGAGGAAGAAGAAGAAGAAGAAGAAGAAGAAGAAGAAGAAGAAGAAGAAGAAGAAGAAGAAGAAGAAGAAGAAGAAGAAGAAGAAGAAGAAGAGAAAGAAGAAGAAGAAACAACACAGGTTGATTCACAGATACCTGACTCTGTATTTAGGAAATGTCACAGAAGAGGTGACATAGGCTTCAGAAAGTTGGTCCCACATGGGAGTCAGAGGATGAAACGATTTGATGGCCAGATCAGTGAAATGATATAGTCAAGGAGCAAGAAGTGACCAAGAAAAACCCTAACCCTCTTTTGTTAGAGTCAGTCATAGGAATATCCTCTGTAGGAGGACAGAGTTAGCTTGCCCTACACTGCTGAGTTCAAGGAAGCCAGGACTGCAGTGCCACCCTGCAGTTACTGCAATCAGGGAGAACCCTGCAGTTATTGCAATCAAGGAGAACCTTGTAGTGCCTGGCGTCACCAAATGAGCTTCACACAGATGACAAATGCTCAGGACAGTGACCTGAACTTGTGATCTGGAGGGAGATAGAGAGTGGAATGGGGGTGGGAAACCCCTCTGCAGATGCCCTGTAGAATTGCGCTTATGTCCCTGTGTGTGCACTGATCCAGGAGAAGTAGGAAGGACAGACACATATATTTCCTTCTCTCAACATGAAGTCAGCCTGCCCATGTCCTGGTGTGGAGACAGTGTGTGAAGCTCATGGTTTATGTCAGGGCAGCTGGGCACCTGTCTGCTCTCACATTCTTAGATCAGTGAATTGTGTTCTCACCATCACACAGCTCATCTTTACCATGTCCTCATCCCCTCATCCCCTCTGCGCTAATGTGAGATGGACACAGGGGGTTGGATGGGCAGCAGACTCTTTCATCTGCATGTGGGATTGGGATGGGGTGGAACTGATCAGCATGCTCTCTTTGTTGCACAATTCTATCTGGAAATCTAGGATTACTTGGAGAGATGCTGGCGCATCAGGAAAGAAGGTGACCAGCAGGCAGGTATCAGTGCTGCTTCCAGGAAACCCATGACACAGGAACTGCAGGAATGCCATGTCAGAGGCCTGGGAACATCCAGGCTAGGAAATCATGGCTACTTCTGAAAAGTATCTTGAGAATTGATCCCCATCATCTTTTTTGACATAAAACCTTTGTGGGTACCGCTTTGGGTTCAGACTTGCAGCTAGGATGTGGACCAATATCTTAACACATATGCAGAAACAGCAGCAGAGGTAAGCCTCACAGGAGGCTGCAGAGAAGCCTCAGCTCTGACCCAGCTGTCCGCCTGGGAGACCACAGCCTGCAGCAGACTCTGCTTGTCTTTTCAGCTCAGTGAGGAAACATCAGCCAAGTCTGGCTCTCTGCACAGCTCTCGACTTCCCTCCTAGTCTTAGTCACTGCATGTCAGCAGGAAGTGAGACGTGTGCTCGCATTTGCCTGTTCTGATGTGTTTATGAAAAGATATAGATGGAGAAAATCTGAAAGCTAAGCACAGAGCAGGGCAGGATGCGGCTTGACCAAATTTCTCTGCCTAGGGCAACAGAAGGATTGACAGACACAGACATTTTCTCTCAATCTCTTAGAATGTGGATCCTGGTTCTTTAGTTACCAGGAGTGGAAGCTCCTATTGTCTTCACTGTGTAACTAATATCTAGGAGCTGCCTCAGGAAGTTCTCTTCACAGAACATGTGTAGTGCACAAAAACGAGCCAAGAACATTGGTGTGTAATTTCTGCAAGTGAACTCGATAAAATTACTTCAGGAGGAAATATTGGTGGGAACCTTGAAGTAATGGGAGGTTGTCCACTACTAGATGATGCTGGTACATCAAGGACATTTCCTTCCAAACACACTGGAGTTGTTTTTAATTACTCAGAACAGAAGTGACATACATCATAAATAGTTTTCTTTTGGTCAAGAATATAACAAAAGTAAAAGGAAGGATTTTAATGAAGCTATGCAATGAAAACACCATTTTTTATAGTAGGTACACAAATAGTTTAAATCACTATAATATACCACATCATATAAGGAGCAAGATGGAGTTCTTCATTGTGAATCATTTAATTAAAACAAAATGTAAATATGAAACTTTGATGATTTCAATGGGAAATTAACTAATTTTTAGGGGTTTCAGGAAATATCCTGAGAAGAAAACATCCTCTTTACCTGTGTAGAATACAATCTTCAATGGTGGTGGGGCTGTCAGAGCTGAGCATCTCCTCTATAGAAGCTAAAAACATCCCTGCAGTCCTGTAGCTCCTCCTCCTTCCTCCTGCCTGGGATCTGACAACCTTCTGATTCTGCACTTGGGTGCAGGGCACTCACCCAGATGGACATGGCACGGGGAACTCTGTGACTGTGGAGATTCTGCTTAGGAGAAGAGAGTTTTTAATGTATCTATAGCTTTCAGCTCTCAGGTCTGTGGAGGATGACAAGTTCCCGCTGGGGAGCACAGAAGCATGGCATCCCAGTGGAGCATCCTACCTCCCTACTGATCTCACTCCCTCTGTCCTGGAAGACAGCCATCAGCAGAGATCTGGGGACAACTATGAGTTGCCTTGCCACACCTGTGGGAGGGATCAGAAAGTTTATGTCGTATAGACAACCCTAACTTTTCTCACTTTACTCCTTAGACTTAATTGGGATCAATTTCATTATTCATAATGCCTTTCTTTAAGATGTGTGACTCCTGCACCTCTCCCATTATGTCTCAGGGATCTGGGGGTCCTCTCCCTACACTGTTGACTGACAGCCTGTCCCTGGGCCAGCCCTACCATGGAGCACCTGGTTTCCATTCAGTGTTCCTTCTATCTTCCCTGGTTTCTGAACTGTTTTTGGGCTGTAAGACAAGAGTGCATTATAAAAATGAATCCTAAAAAGTAATGAAATCAAAAACAGAGATGAGATTCAAAGCTCAGCAATGAGGAGGCAGGTAGTGAAACAGCTGGGAGTAAGGTCATGTCTGATTGGATCCCAGCCTCTGAAGAGCAGGAATGGCCACCATATCCTCACTGATGATGTTAGGAAGAGGCTGTGCTTAGTCTGAATAGAACTACATGCATTATACTTCAGTCTCATGTGCAGGCATGGTGCACTGCACCATCCTGCACATGAGACTGTTCAAGAGCATCCTGGGTGACTCACAGAGACCTTATCAAGAAAAGCAGCTATTTTAAGGATACTCTCAAATAGGTATTAGAGTTAGAAAACAATACCACTGTGTTCAAGACTATACCCCACTTTCTCCTCTATGAGGTTCAGTGTATCTAGTTTTACATTAAAGTCTTTGATCCACTTGGACTTGAGTTTCATGCAGGGTTGTAGATAAGGATCTGTTTGCATTCTTCCATGGAGACCCATTAAGTCCAGCACCATTTCTCTCTCTCTTTTTTATTGCTATATTCTTTATCTACATTTCAAATGTTAGTCCCCTTCCGGTTCCCACCCTCCCAGAAAACCCATATCCCATCCCCCCTCCCCCTGCCTCCACTCCCACCTACCCCCCTTCAATTTCCCTACACTGGGGCATTTATTGAGACTCCATAGGACAGGGACCCCTCCTCCCATTGACGCCTGACAAAGCAATCCTCCTCTACAAGTGCAGCTGGAGTCATGTGTACTCCTTGGTTGATGGCATAGTTCCTGGGAGCCCTGGGGGTGTCTGGTTGGTGATATTGTGGTTCTTCCTATGAGGTTGTAATCCCCTTCAACTCCCCCAGTCCTTTCTCCAACTCCTCCATTGGGGACCCCACAATCAGTCCACTGGTTGATTGCTAGCATTCACCTCTGTATTTGTAAGGCTCTGGCAAGGCCTCTCCAGAGACAACCATATCAGGCTCCTTTTGGAAAGCATTTCTTGGCATTCACAAGAATGTCAGGGTTTGGTGACTGTTTATAGGATGAATTCCCAGGTAGGACAGTCTCTGAATGGCCTTTCCTTCAGCCTCTGCTCTACACTTTATCTCCATAATTGCTCCTATGAGTATTTTCTTCACTTTCTCAGAAAAGCCAAAGAATCCACACTTTGGTCTTCCTTCTTGAGCTTCATGTGGTCTGTGAATTGTATCTTGTTTATTCTGAGCTTTTGGGCTAATAACCACTTATCAGTTAGTACATACCATGTGTGTTCTTTTGTGATTGGGTTACCTAACTCAGGATGATATTTTCTAGTTCCATTCATTGTCTAAGAATTTCACAAATTCATTGTTTTTAATGACTGAGTAGTATTCCATTGTGTAAATATACAACATATTCTGTATCCATTCCTCTGTTGAAGGACATCTGGGTTTTTTCCAACTTTTGTCTATTATAAATAAGGCTGTTATGAACATAGTGGAGCATGTTTCCTTATTATGTGTCAGAGCATATTGTGGGTATATGCCAAGGATTGGTATAGCTGGGTCCTCAGGTAATACTATGTCTAATTTTCTGAGGACCCACCAAACTGATTTCCAGAGTTGTTTTACCAGCTTGCAATTCCACCAGCAGTGGAGGAGTGTTTCTCTTTCTCCACATCCTTGCCAGCATCTGCTGTCACCTGAATTTTTTGATTTTAGCCATTCTGACTAGTGTGAGGTAGAATCTCAGGCTTGTTTTGATTTGCATTTCCCTGATAACTAAGGATGTTGAACATTTCTTTAGGTGCTTCACAGCCATTAGAATTTCCTCAGTTGCGAATTCTTTGTTTAGCTATGTACACCATTTTTTAATAGAGTCATTTGTTTCTCTGGAGTCTAATTTCTTGAGTTCTTTGTATACATTGGATATAAGCCCTCTATTGGATGTAGGACTGGTAAAGATCTTTTCCCAATCTATTGGTTGCTGTTTTGTCCTGTTGACAGTTTCCCTTGCCTTACAGAACCTTTGCAATTTTACGAGGTGCCATGTGTCAATTCTTGTACTTAGAGCATAAGCCATTGATGTTCTGTTCAGGAAATGTTACCCTGTGCCCATGTGTTCAAGGCTATTCCACACTTTCTCCTCTATAAGTAAGCTTCAGTGTATCTGGTTTTATGTGGAGGTCCTTGATCCACTTGGACTTGAGATTTGTACAAGGAGATAAGAATGGATCAATTTTCATCCTTCTACATGCTGACTATGAGCACCATTTGTTGAAAATTCTGTCGTTTTTTTCATTGGATGGTTTTAGCTCCTTTGTCAAAGATCAAGTGATCATAGGTAGGTGTGTTCATTTCTGAGTCTTTAATTCTATTCGATTGATCTTCCTGCCTGTCTCTGTACCAATACCATACAGTTTTTTATCACTATTGTTCTGTAGTAGAGCTTGAGGTCAGTGATGGTGATTCCCCCAGAAGTTCTTTTATTGTTGAGAATAGTTTTCACTATCCAGGGGATTTTGTTATTCCAAATGAATTTACAGATTGCTCTTTCTAGCTCTATGAAGAGTTGGTTTGGAATTTTGATATAGATTGCATTGAATCTGTAGATTGCTTTCACCAAGAAGGCCATTTTTACTCTGTTAATTCTGCCAATCCATGAGCATGGAAGATTTTACCATCTTCTGAATTCTTCTTTAATTTCCCTCTTCAAAGACTTGAAGTTCTTGTCATACAGATCTTTCACTTGCTTGGTTAGAGTCACTCCAAGGTATGTAATATTATTTGTGACTACTGTGAAGGATGTCATTTCCCTAATATCTTTCTCAGCTTGTTTTTCCTTTGAGTAGAGGAAGGCTACTGATTTGTTTGAGTTAATTTTAAATCTTGCCATTTTGCTGAAGTTGTTTATCAGTTTTAGGAGTTCTTTGATGGAATTTTTGGGGTCAATTAAGTATATGATCATATCTGCACATAGTGATATTTTGACTTCTACCTTTCCAATTTGTATCCCTTTGACCTCTTTTTGTTGTCTAATTTCTCTAGGTAGAACTTCAAATACTATAATGAATAGGTAGGGATATAGTGGGAAGCCTTGTCTGGTCCCTGATTTTAGTGGGATCGCTGCAAGTTTCTCTCCATTTAGTTTGATGTAGGTTACTTTTGCTGTATATTGCTTTTACTATGTTTAGGTATGGGCCTTGAATTCCTGATCTTTCCAAGACTTTTAACCTGAAGGGATGCTGAATATTGTCAAATGCTTTTCAGCGTCTAACGTAATGATCATGTGGTTTTTTACCCTTTGAGTTTGTTTATGTAGTGGATTACATTGATGAATTTCCAAATATTGAACCATCCCTGCATCTCTGGGATATAGCTTACTTGATCATTGTGAATGACTGTATTGGTGTATTCTTGGATTCAGTTGACAAGAATTTAATTGAGTATTTTTACATCAATGTTCATAAGTGAACATTCTCTTTCTTTGTTTGGTCTTTGTTTAGTTTAGGTATAAGCATAATTGTGTCTTCATAGAACAAATTGGGTAGTGTTCCTTATGTTTCTATTTTGTGGAATAGTTTGAAGAGTATTGGTATTAAATTTTCTTTGAAGATCTGATAGAATTCTCCACTAAACTCATCTGGCCTGGGCGTTTTTGTTTGGGAGACTGTTAATGACTGCTTCTATTTCCTAAGGGGATATGGGACTATTTAGCTGGTTTATCTGATCCTGGTTTTTTTTTTTATTTTCTAAGATTTTCTTATTTACATTCAAAATCATTTCCCATTTCCCGTTTCCTCCCTCCCCGAAAGTCCCATAAGCCCCCTTCCCTCCCTCTTTTCCCCATTCAACCCCCTCTCACTTCTCTGTCTTGGATTTCCCCTACATCCAGTCTTTCCAGGACCAGGGGTCTTCTCCTTCCCTGGAAATCTATTTTTTTTTAATTTAATTTAATTTTATTTTTTTTAATTTACATTCCAAATCACTTCCCCTTTCCCGTTTCCTCCCTCCCCGAAAGTCCCATAAGCCCCCTTCCCTCCCTCTTTTCTCCGTTCAACCCCCTCTCATTACTCTGTCCTGGCGTTCCCCTACATCCAGTCTTTCCAGGACCAGGGGTCTCTCCTTCCATCTTTTTAGAAATCTATTGATATGCTGATTGTGTCTAGGGTATTCTGAGATTCTGGGTCAATATCCCCTTATCAGTGACTTCATACCATGTGTGATCTTTTGTGATTGGGTTACCTCACTAAGGATGATATTTTCAAGTTCTGACCATTTGCCTAGGAATTTCGTGAATTCATTGTTTTTAATTGCAGAGTAGTATTCCATTGTGTAAATATACCACATCTTCTGAATCCATTCCTCCGTTGAGGGACATCTGGGTTCTTTCCAGCTTCTGGCTATTATAAATAAGGCTGCTATGAATATAGTGGAGCATGTGTCCTTATTGCATGCAGGTAAAGTCTCTGGGTATATGCCCAGGAGTGGTATAGCCGGATCCTCCGGAAGTGTCATGCCCAGTTTTCTGAGGAGCCGCCAGACTGCTTTCCAGAGTGGTTGTACCAGCCTGCAATTCCACCAGCAGTGGAGGAGTGTTCCTCTTTCTCCACATCCTCGCCAACAACTGCTGTCTCCTGTGTTTTTGATCTTAGCCATCCTGACTGGTGTGAGATGGAATCTCAGGGTTGTTTTGATTTGCATTTCCCTAATGACTAAGGATGATGAACATCTCTTTAGGTGCTTCTCAGCCATTAGATATTCTTCAGGTGAGAACTCTTTGTGGAGCTCTGTACCCCATTTTTTAATAGGGTTACTTGCCTCTCTGGAGTTTAACTTCTTGAGTTCTTTGTATATCTTGGATATTAGCCCTCTGTCGGATGTAAGGTTGGTAAAGATCATTTCCCAGTTAGTTGGTTGCCGCTTTGTCTTTTTGACGGTGTCTTTTGCCTTGCAAAAACTTTGGAAATCTATTGATTTGCGAATTGTGCCTAGGGTATTCCAAGATTCTGGGTTAATATCCCCTTATCAGTGACTGCATATCATGTGTGTTCTTTTGTGATTGGGTTACCTCACTAAGGATGATATTTTCAAGTTCTGACCATTTGTCTAGGAATTTCATGAATTCATTGTTTTTAATTGCAGAGTAGTATTCTATTGTGTAAATATACCACACCTTCTGAATCCATTCCTCCGTTGAGGGACATCTGGGTTCTTTCCAGCTTCTGGCTACTAAAAATAAGGCTGCTAGAACATAGTGGAACATGTGTCCTTATTGCATGCAGGTAAAGCCTCTGGGTATATGCCCAGGAGTGGTATAGCCGGATCTTCCGGGAGTGTCATGCCCAGTTTTCTGAGGAACCTCCAGACTGCTTTCCAGAGTGGTTGTACCAGCTTGCAATCCCACCAGCAGTGGAGGAGTGTTCCTCTTTCTCCACATCCTCTCCAACAACTGCTGTCTCCTGTGTTTTTGATCTTAGCAATTCTGACTGGTGTGAGATGGAATCTCAGGGTTGTTTTGATTTGCATTTCCCTAATGACTAAGGATGATGAACATCTCTTTAGGTGCTTCTCAGCCATTAGATATACTTCAGGTGAGAACACTTTGTTTAGCTCTGTACCCCATTTTTTAATAGGGTTACTTGCCTCTCTGGAGTTTAACTTCTTGAGTTCTTTGTATATATTGGATATTAGCCCTCTGTCGGATGTAGGGCTGGTAAAGATCATTTCCCAGTTAGTTGGTTGCCGCTTTGTCTTTTGCCTTGCAAAAACTTTGTAATTTAATGAGGTCCCATTTGTCTGTTCTTGATCTTAGAGCATAAGCTATTGGAGTTCTGTTCAGGAAATTCTCCCCTGTGCCTATATGTTCAAGGTTCTTCCCAAGTTTCCTTTCTATTAGTTTCAGTGTGGTTGGTTTTATGTGGAGGTCCTTGATCCACTTGGAATTGAGCTTAGTGCAAGGAGATAAGAAGGGGTCAATTTGCATTCTTCTGCATGTTGACCTTCAGTTGAGCCAGCACCATTTGTTGAAAAGGCTATCTTTTTTCCTCTCTATGGTTTTAGTTCCTTTGTCAAAGATCAAGTGACCATAGGAGTGTGGATTCATTTCTGGGTCTTCAATTCTGTTCCATTGATCTACATGCCTGTCACTGTACCAATACCATGCAGTTTTTAACACTTTTGCTTTGTAGTACAGCTTGAGGTCCGGGATACTGATTTCCCCCAGAGGTTCTTTTACTCTTGAGAATAGTTTTAGCCATTCTGGTTTTTCTGTTATTCCAGATGAATTTTTGAATTGCTCTTTCTAACTCTATGAAGAATTAAGTTGGGATTTTGATGGGGATTGCATTGAATCTTTATATTACTTTTGGTAAGATGGTCATTTTACTATATTAATCCTGCCAATCCATGAGCATGGAATATTTTTCTATCTTCTGAGGTTTTCTTCAATTTCTTTCTTCAGAGACTTGAAGTTCTTGTCATACAGATCTTTCACTTGTTTGGTTAGAGTCACACCAAGATACTTTATATGGTTTGTGGCTATTGTGAAGGGTATCATTTCCCTTACTTCTTTCTCAGCCTGCTTATCCTTTGAGTATAGGAAGGCTACTGACTTGCTTGAGTTGATTTTATATCCGGCCACTTTGCTGAAGTTGTTTATCAGCTGTAGGAGTTCTCTGGTGGAGTTCTTTGGGTTGCTTATGTATACTATCATATCGTCTGCAAATAGTGATAGTTTGACATCTTCCTTTCCAATTTGTATCCCTTTGACCTTCTTTTGTTGTCTAATTGCCCTAGCTAGAACTTCAAGTACTATATTGAAAAGATATGGAGAGAGAGGGCAGCCTTGTCTAGTCCCTGATTTTAGTGGGATTGCTTCAGGTTCCTCTCCATTTAGATTGATGTTGGCTACTGGTTTGCTGTAAATTGCTTTTACTATGTTTAGATATGGGCCTCGAATTCCTGATCTTTCCAAGACCTTTAGCATGAAAGGATGCTGAATTTTGTCAAATGCTTTCTCAGCATCTAATGAGATGACCATGTGGTTTTTTTCTTTGAGATTGTTTATATAGTGGATTACATTGATGGATTTCCATATATTGAACCATTCCTGCACCCCTGGGATGAAGCCTACTTGATCATGGTGAATGTTCGTTTTGATGTGTTCTTGGATTCAGTTGGCAAGAATTTTTTGAGTGTTTTTGCATCGATATTCATAAGAGAGATTGGCCTGAGATTCTCTTTCTTTGTCGGATCTTTGTGATTTTGGTATCAGCGTAATTGTGGCTTCATAGAACGAGTTGGGTAGTGTTCCTTCTGTTTCTATTTTGTGGAATAGTTTGAAGAATATTGGTGTTAGGTCTTCTTTGAAGGTCTGATAGAATTCTGCACTAAAACCATCTGGACCTGTGCTTTTTTTGGTTGGAAGAATTCCAACGACGACTTCTATTTCTTCAGGGGTTATAGGATGGTTTAGATGGTCTATTTGATCCTGATTTAATTTTGGTATTTGGTATCTTTCAAGGAAATTGTCCATTTCCTCCAGATTTTCTAGTTGTGTTGAATACAGTCTTTTGTAGTAGGATCTGATGATTTTTTTGAATTTCCTCCGTTTCTGTTGTTTTTTTTTAAGTTTTATTTTTTTATTATTTATTTTATTTTATTTTTTTAATTTACATTCCAAATCATTTCCACTTTCCTGTTTCCTCCCTCCCCGAAAGTCCCATAAGCCCCCTTCCCTCCCTCTTTTCTCCATTCAACCCCCTCTCGTTACTCTGTCCTGGCGTTCCCCTACATCCAGTCTTTCCAGGACCAGGGGTCTCTCCTTCCTTCTTTTTAGAAATCTATTGATATGCGGATTGTGTCTAGGGTATTCCGAGATTCTGGGTCAATATCCCCTTATCAGTGACTGCATACCATGTGTGTTCTTTTGTGATTGGGTCACCTCACTAAGGATGATATTTTCAAGTTCTGACCATTTGCCTAGGAATTTCGTGAATTCATTGTTTTTAATTGCAGTGTAGTATTCCATTGTGTAGATATACCACATCTTCTGAATCCATTCCTCCGTTGAGGGACATTTGGGTTCTTTCCAGCTTCTGGCTAGTATAAATAAGGCTGCTATGAACATAGTGGAGCATGTGTCCTTATTGCATGCAGGTAAAGTCTCTGGGTATATGCCCAGGAGTGGTATAACTGGATCCTCCGGGAGTGTCATGCCCAGTTTTCTGAGGAACCGCCAGAGTGCTTTCCAGAGTGGTTGTACCAGCCTGCAATTCCACCAGCAGTGGAGGAGTGTTCCTCTTTCTCCACATCCTCTCCAACAACTGCTGTCTCCTGTGTTTTTGATCTTAGCCATCCTGACTGGTGTGAGATGGAATCTCAGGGTTGTTTTGATTTGCATTTCCCTAATGACTAAGGATGATGAACATCTCTTTAGGTGCTTCTCAGCCATTAGATATTCTTCAGGTGAGAACTCTTTGTGTAGCTCTGTACCCCATTTTTTAATAGGGTTACTTGCCTCTCTGGAGTTTAACTTCTTGAGTTCTTTGTATATCTTGGATATTAGCCCTCTGTCGGATGTAAGGTTGGTAAAGATCATTTCCCAGTTAGTTGGTTGCCGCTTTGTCTTTTTGACAGTGTCTTTTGCCTTGCAAAAACTTTGTAATTTAATGAGGTCCCATTTGTCTATTCTTGATCTTAGAGCATAAGCTATTGGAGTTCTGTTCAGGAAATTCTCCCCTGTGCCCATATGTTCAAGGTTCTTCCCTAGTTTCCCTTCTATTAGTTTCAGTGTGTCTGGTTTTATGTGGAGATCTTTGATCCACTTAGAATTGAGCTTAGTGCAAGGAGATAAGGATGGGTCAATTTGCATTCTTCTGCATATTGACCTCCAGCTGAGCCAGCACCATTTGTTGAAAAGGCTATCTTTTTTCCACTGGATGGTTTTAGCTCCTTTGTCAAAGATCAAGTGACCATAGGAGTGTGGATTCATTTCTGGGTCTTTAATTCTGTTCCATTGATCTACATGTCTGTTACTGTACCAATACCATGCAGTTTTTAACACTATTGCTCTGTAGTACAGCTTGAGGTCCGGGATACTGATTCCCCCAGAGGTTCTTTTACTCTTGAGAATAGTTTTAGCTATTCTGGGTTTTCTGTTATTCCAGATGAATTTTTGAATTGCTATTTCTAACTCTATGAAGAATTCAGTTGGGATTTTGATGGGGATTGCATTGAATCTGTGTATTACTTTTGGTAAGATGCTCATTTTTACTATATTAATCCTGCCAATCCATGAGCATGGCAGATTTTTCCATCTTCTGAGGTCTTCTTCAATTTCTTTCTTCAGAGACTTGAAGTTCTTGTCATACAGATCTTTCACTTGTTTGGTTAGAGTCACGCCAAGATACTTAATATGGTTTGTGACTATCGTGAAGGGTATTATTTCTCTTACTTCTTTCTCAGCCTGCTTATCCTTTGAGTATAGGAAGGCTTCTGACTTGCTTGAGTTGATTTTATATCCGGCCACTTTGCTGAAGTTGTTTATCAGCTGTAGGAGTTCTCTGGTGGATTTCTTTGGGTCGCTTATGTATACTATCATATCGTCTGCAAAGAGTGATAGTTTGACTTCTTCCTTTCCAATTTGTATCCCTTTGACCTCTTTTTGTTGTCTAATTGCTCTAGCTAGAACTTCAAGTACTATATTGAAAAGATATGGAGAGAGAGGGCAGCCTTGTCTAGTCCCTGATTTTAGTGGGATTGCTTCAAGTTTCTCTCCATTTAGATTGATGCTGGCTACCGGTTTGCTGTAGATTGCTTTTACTATGTTTAGATATGGGCCTTGAATTCCTGATCTTTCCAAGACCTTTAGCATGAAAGGATGCTGAATTTTGTCAAATGCTTTCTCAGCATCTAATGAGATGACCATGTGGTTTTTTTCTTTGAGATTGTTTATGTAGTGGATTACATTGATGGATTTCCTTATATTGAACCATCCCTGCATCCCTGGGATGAAGCCTACTTGATCGTGGTGAATGATCGTTTTGATGTGTTCTTGGATTCGGTTGGCAAGAATTTTATTGAGTATTTTTGCATCGATATTCATAAGAGAGATTGGCCTGAGATTCTCTTTCTTTGTCAGATCTTTGTGTGCTTTTGGTTTTAGTGTAATTGTGGCTTCATAGAAGGAGTTGGGTAGTGTTCCTTCTGTTTCTATTTTGTGGAACAGTTTGAAGAGTATTGGTGTTAGTTCTTCTTTGAAGGTCTGATAGAATTCTGCACTAAAACCATCTGGACCTGTGCTCTTTTTGGTTGGAAGACTTCCAATGACAACTTCTATTTCTTCAGGGGTTATAGGACGGTTTAGATGGTCTATTTGATCCTGATTTAATTTTGGTACTTGGTATCTGTCAAGGAAATTGTCCATTTCCTCGAGATTTTCTAGGTGTGTTGAATACAGGTTTTTGTAGTAGGATCTGATGATTTTTTGAATTTCCTCAGTTTCTGTTGTTATCTCTCCCTTTTCGTTTCTGATTTTATTAATTTGGATACTATCTCTGTGCTCTCTGGTTAGTCTGGCTAAGGGCTTATCTATCTTGTTAATTTTCTCAAAGAACCAACTCCTCGTTTTGTTGATTCTTTGTATGGTTTTGTTTCTACTAGATTGATTTCAGCCCTGAGTTTGATGATTTCCTGCCTTCTACTCCTCTTTGGTGTATTTGCTTCTTTTTGTTCCAGGGCTTTCAGGTGTGCCATTAAGCTGTTAGTGTATGCTGTCTCCCGTTTCTTTTTGGCGGCACTCAGGGCTATGAATTTTCCTCTTAGCACTGCTTTCATTGTGTCCCATGAGTTAGGGTATGTTGTGCCTTCATTTTCATTAACTTTCAAAAAGTCTTTGATTTCTTTCTTTATTTCCACCTTGACCAAGTTATCATTGAGTAGAGCATTGTTCAGCCTCCATGTGTACGTGGGTTTTCTTTTGTTTTTGTTGCCATTGAAGACCACCCTTATTCCATAGTGATCTGATAGGAGGCATGGGATTATTTCTATCTTCTTGTATCTGTTGAGGTCTGATTTGTGACCAATTATATGGTCAATTTTGGAGAAGGTACCATGAGGAGCTGAGAAGAAGGTGTATTCTTTAGCTCTAGGATGAAATGTTCTCTATATATCAGTTAGTTCCATTTGGTCCAAGGCTTCAATTAGATTCACTGTGTCCCTGTTTAGTTTCTGCTTTCCTGAACGATCCTTTTCAGAGAGCGGGGTGTTGAAGTCACCCACTATTATTGTGTGCGGTGCGATGTGTGCTTTGAGTTTTAGTGAAGTTTCTTTTACGAATGAGGGTGCCCTTGCATTTGGAGCATAGATATTCAGAATTGAGAGTTCTTGATCGTGGATTTTTCCCTTGATCAGTATGTAGTGTCCTTCTGTGTCTTTTTTGATGACTTTAGGTTGAAAATCAATTTTATCCGATATTAGGATGTCTACTCCACCTCGTTTCTTGGGGCCATTTGCTTGTAAAATTGTTTTCCAGCCTTTTACTCTGAGGTAGTGTTTGTCTTTGACACTGAGGTGCGTTTCCTGCATGCAGCAAAATGCTGGGTCCTGTTTACGTATCCAGTCTGCTAGTCTATGTCTTTTAATTGGGGAATTGAGACCATTGATATTAAGAGAGATTAAGGCATAGTGATTATTGCCATCTGCCATTCTTGACGCTATCTTTATGTCCTTCTTAAAGTCCTCTATCATCATAATGAGATGTAATTTTAAATCAGAGTCTTGCTTTTCTAGTGTGTTGGGTTATCCAGGGCTTGCTGTGTTGGGAGAACTGGGTTCTGATAATGCCAAGTAGCTTTGCTTTTTTGTTCTTGTCCTGGCCTTTTGCCTTCTGGTTATTTCTGGTTTTAGCTGGTCCTGATGGCTCTGAGTGTGGCTTGTCCCTCCTGCAAACATGCATTCAGTACTCTTGGGAGACCAGTTCTCTCCAGGCAGAATTTAGGTATGTGGAGCTGTGGTACAGGGTCAGCTCTGGTGTGTAGACAGAAACCAGAAGGTTCCCATTCCCCAGCTGTTCCTTGGTTCCAGTGTACTGATGACTCTGGGGGGGTCCCTCTTGAGCCAGGATTTTGAACAGAAATAGTGGTCTTACATGTGCTTACAGGTGTGTTGGCTCTCCTGGGAATCCAGATCTCTACTGTTGGTATTTGTGTTGCAGTGGCTATGGCACAGGATCAGCTCCAGGAACAGATGTAAACTGGAAGACTCCTGTCTTAGGGTGCTCCTTGGTTCCTGTGTCCTGAGGGTTCTGGGTGGGTCCCTCTGAGTGGCAGCGGTGGTTTTACCTGTGGTCCCAGGCTTGTCTGCTCTCTTGCAATGCTATATCTCTCCTGGAGCTATTTAGTTGTGGAGCCCTGTGGCAGAGGATCCTCATGATTTCTTTTATCATGAAAAGTTGCTAGACTTTCACAAAAGTCTTTTCTGCATTTATTGACATGATTCCATTTTTTTCTCTCCTTGAGCTCTAGCTTTTTCTCTCTTTGGACTCCATCTCTGTCCATTACCTAAGATATCCTGGGGAGCAGGTCTCAGACATTGACATCTTATAGAAACTAGGAAGTAGTCAATAGTCAAAAATACTTGTTAAGGGCTAGAGCTGCATGATAGATCAGAATGGAAGTTAAGCCTGACTCTGTTATGTATTAATGGAATTAATGGCCTTAAAGAACTCTTGCTATTTGTTTCTCAAAGTTGGGAAGGAAGTGCTCACTTCCAAAGGTGCTGAGGAGTTAAGTACTACAGAATAGGTATTTTGTGTACAGCGAGTACTCCCTTAGCAAGTTATTGGGACAGGTTTGAACTAGCCATGATGGTTCTGGGCCTTGAAAACTCTGAAGCTAACTTTTGGTTTACCCTCTTCCCTGCCCTTGCAGAGCATTCTTGAGTAAGACCTTGAAATGGAAACAGAGGATTCTGGTCCATGGTGGTCTGGTGACCACCATAGCAGGCCACACTTCCCATGTGAGGGAATTTTCTTCCATGGTCACTTGTGAAAGATCACCAAGTGTTGTATTTCTTCATTGCCCTCTTTTGTGTTTCTGGTGCTCAGGCTGTGGGTACAATTTCTAAGCCCAGAAAAAACAGCAGTCTGTCTCTCCTTAAATCTGTTCTTAGATCTCTGAGGCTGGGATAGATGTACCAGAGCCTGCCCAGCCATGTCTTTAGCCATGTTCAGGCTGCTCTGACCTCCTCAGAAGTTTCACAAGCAGAGGAAGAGTATTTTCTATAGGTAAAAATGCTCAACTTCAAGATCCAAAAGCTTCTGTGATTCTCCTGTAAATTGTCTCACAAATACTATTCAGGATGACATGAATAGGGAAAGAACCTGTCAGAGCTTGGCATTGTTTCCATAGCCCAGCAGCCCTGTGTTGGGCATTGGCATGATAGTGAATATTGAAGAACCCAGAATCCACTAGGATTCTAAGCATGTTCTAGGCACATCTGTCACAAAGTCTTTTGAGTAGTTTACTTTTGGTGGGAAGACACACCCTCTCTCTGGATAATCTCCCTCTATGGGCTCAGTTAGAAGAAGAAAGCAACTAAGTACTACCATTTATTTCTCTTCCTCCCATGTAGAAGTTTTACCAGTTGCTTCATGTTCCTGCTATGTCATCCCCACTATAATGGGCTGCACCTTCAAATTATGAGCCAAAATAAACACAATCTTTCTAAGTTGCTTCTGATTTTTTTAAAAAAGGGAACTAATATTGCTCCAAAGAGGTGCCCTATTCAATTTTTGCCTAAATTCCTTCCATAGCTCCCAGATTTTCCTGCTGTGGCTGATAGATGGAAAATGAAGAACCGTGTTATGCCCAGATTCTAAGGGATACCTAGCAGAGCTCAGAAACTGCAGAGTCTGTGGTGATCATGCATAAGAGTCTGTTTATTGTTTCAAGTCAGACTTGAATCACACATCCTCCCACTGCACAGGACTGGAGTGCTTCCTCAGGTTTGGAAGACTTGTCACTTATATACAGCATAGTTAGAGATTCTTTGAATGCTTAGAGTGAATGGGGGAAGGCAGATGAGACAAGTCATAATTCAAACAGGATACCATTTGGCAGGGCAGAATTGTGCAGTTGAGAGTGAGATTCTTCTGACCTACAGACTACCTTTATGGGCTATCAGGAACTAGTTTTATGACCAGCCATAAGTGTCTGTGAACCCCAATCACTGATCACCTCCCTTCCATGATTTAAACAGGAGACTCTAATCTCCTTTTTCCAAGGACAGACACCAGTTGCACTAGCCTCAGGACACAGAGGTGCGGAAGGCTGTCATCCATCTTGCTCAGGCGGGCAAGCTCCTTGGGTTCTCTCTGAGTGGCCAGGAAGTGGGAGGAAGCTTTTCCCTTGGGCAGGAGGGAGCAGGGGCTGGAGGAAGGGAAACCCCTGTGAGAAACTTCTGTGAAAAAGCACAGAGGCAAGCTTTGCACTTGCTGCCAGAGAGAGCATGGAATAGGGGAAAGGGAACTTCTTTTTTTCTTTCTTATATTAATTTTTTAATTAGATATTTGCTTTATTTACATTTCAAGTGGTATCCCCTTTCCGGGTTACCCCTCTGAAAATCCCCTATCCCATTCCCCTCCCCTGCTCATTCCCCACTCCCCAATTTCCTGACTTGCATTCACCTGTTCTGGGGAATCTAGCCTTCCCAGCACCCATGGTTTCTCCTCTCATTGATGTCTGAAACGGTCATCTTCTATTACATATGTAGCTGGAGCCATAGGTTCCTCCATGTATACTCTTTGGTTGGTGGCTTAGCCCCTGGGATCTCTGGGGATACTGGCTGGTATATATTATTGCTCCTTATGCAGGGGTACAAACCTCTTCAGCTCCTTGGGTCTTTTCTCTAGCTGCTCCACTGGGGAGCCTATGTTCATTCTATTGGTTGGATGTGAACCATGGGTATTTTGACCCATTTTCCAATAGGATCAAAGTATCCACACTTTGGTCTTCCTTTATCTTGAGCTTCATGTGGTCTGTGAGTTGTATCTTGGGTGTTCCGAGCTTTAGGGCTAATATCTACTTATCAGTGAGTGCATACCTTGTGTGGTGTGTTCTTTTGTGATTGGGTTATCTAATTCAGGATGACATTTTCTAGCTCCATCCATTTGCCTAAGAATTTCATGGATTCATTGTTTTTAACAGCTGAGCAGTACTCCATTGTGTAAACGTACCACATTTTCTGTTTCCATTCCTCTGTTGAGGGACATCTGGGTTCTTTCTAGCTTCTGGTTATTATAAATAAGGCTGCTATGAACATAGTGGAGCATGTGTCCTTATTACATGTTGGAGCATCTTCTGGGTATATGCCCAGGAGTGGTATAGCTGTGTCCTCAGGTAGTGCTATGCACAATTTTCTGAGGAACTGCCAAATTGATTGCCAGAGTGGTTTTACCAGCTTGCAATCCCACCAGAAATGGAGGAGTGTTCCTATTTCTCTACATCCTCTCCAGCATTTTCTGTCCCCTGAGTTTTTGATTCTGGCCATTCTGACTGGTGTGAAGTAGAATCTCAGGGGTGTTTTGATTTGTATTTCCCTGATGACTAAGGATGTTGAACATTTCTTTAGGTGTTTCTCAGCCATCCTGTATTCCTCAGTTGAGAATTCTTTGTTTAGCTCTGTACCCCATTTTTAATGGGGTTATTTGGTTCTCTGGAGTCTACCTTCTTGAGTTCTTTGTATATATTGGATATTAGACTTCTATTGGATGTAGGATTGGTAAAGATCTTTCCTCAATCTATTGGTTGCCATTTTGTCCTATTGACAGTGTCCTTTGCCTTACAGAAGCTTTGCATTTTTATGAAGTTCCATTTGTCGATTCTTGTTCTTAGAGCATAAGCTATTGGTGTTCTAGTCAGGAAATTTTCCCCTTTGCCCATGTCCTCCCGGTTCTTCCCTACTTTCTCTTCTATTAGATTCAGTGTATCTGGTTTTATGTGGAGATCCTTTCTCCACTTGGACTTGAGCTTTGTAAAGGGAGATAAGAACGGATCAATTTGCATCCTTTTACATGCTGACTGCGAGCTGACCCAGTACCATTTGTTGAAAACGCTGTCTTTTTTCATTGGATGGTTTTTCTCCTTTGTCAAAAATCATATGACCATAGGTGTGTGTGTTCATTTCTGGGTCCTCAATTCTATTCCACTGATCTTCCTGCCTGCCTCTGTACCAATACGATACAGTCTTTATCACTATTGCTTTGTAGTAGAGCTTGAGGTAAGGGATGGTGATTCTGCCAGAAGTTCTTTTATTGTTGAGTATAGTTTTCACTATCCTGGGTTTTTTGTTATTACAGATAGATTTGGAAATTGCTCTTTCTAGCTCTATGAAGAATTGAGTTGGAATTTTGATGGGGGACTGCATTGAATCTCTAGATTGCTTTAGGCAAGATGGCCATTTTTACTATATTATCCCTGCCAATCCATGAGCATGGGAGATCTTTCCATCTTCTGAGATCTTCTTCAATTTCTTTCTTCAGAGACTTGAAGTTCTTATCATATAGATGCTTTCTATGGTATCTTCTGCATCTGAGATTCTCTCTTCTATCTCCTTGTATTCTGTTGCTGATGCTTGCATCCATGACTCCTGACATCTTTCCCAGGTTTTCTATGTCCAGAGTTGTTTCCCTTTGTGATTTCTTTATTTTTTCTACCTCTGTTTTTAGATCCTGCACAGTTTTGCTCAATTCCTTCACCTGTTTGGTTGTGTTTTTAATTATTTAAGGACTTCTACCTATTTACCTGTGTTCTCCTATATTTCTTTAAGGGAGTTATTTATGTCCTTCTTGAAATCCTCTATCAACACTATGAGCTGTAATTTTCAATCCAAATCTTGCTTTTCCAGTGTGTTGGGTATCCAGGACTTGCTGATGTGGGAGAATTTGGTTCAGATGGAGCCATGTTGCCTTGATTTCTGTTGGTAACATTCCTATGTTTGCCTTTCACCATCTGGGTATCTCTGGCGTTAGTTAGTCCTGCAGACTCTGGCTGGTGCTTGTCCCTCCTGTGGGCCTGCAAGCCTGTCTCAGCACCCCTGGGTGATTGGCTCTCCTCTGGCACAGAGTGCTGTGGCACTGTCCAGCTCCTTGGTGCAGTGGGGCCCTGGCAGACCCTGTCCCAGCTGTTCTAGCACTCTGGTGTCCCCTGTGCTCCTGGCTGTATCTCTCCTGCTCAGTTGCAGGAGAGAGAATGGCGGCCTCACCTTTAAACAGGGGAGTCAAGTCACTCCCTGTAGAGTAGTTCTTCCCTGGCAGTGTAGGTGCACCAACTACTATGATATTGTCCAGCTTCTGGATGCAGTGGGGCCCTGGCAGACCCTGTACCAGCTGTTCTGGCACTCTGGTGTTCCCTATGCTCCTGGTTGGCCTGCCTGCTCAGTGGAAAAGGAACTTCTAAGAGAAAGCGCAGGGGAAAGCTTCCTGCACCTTACCTGCAAGTTGTCAGGCAGTCTCTCCAGAACCAGATCACCTTTCTGTTCCTAGGCCATTTCCTAAGGTCCTAGACACTGCTGAGGATGTGACTACTATGTGTCAGGAAGTAAAGTTTTCCCTTATCTACTCTAGTGTTCTAGAGAATTGCTCCGATGAGAGCACATGCCTCCCACAATGCCTTGTAGCTCCCAAGGCTTGGTATTGGCAGGGATACCCCCTTGCAGTATAGACTAGGAAAACCTGAAGGAGACACTGAAAGACTTGACGTCTTTGTGCCATGCCAAGAAGCCAGCATTGATTTTTGATCACCCAAGTCCTAGCCTGAGTTAGGTAGTGAGGTCTTATTACCTCTCCAGTCCAACAGGCAGGAAGTTGTTCCTACTTGTGTCCTGTAGTTGGTTTGTATTTGGGCTCCTCCTGTGTTGTCTCCTTGCACTCTGGGTATGCTGGCTCCTTCATATCCTGCTGAGACCTGGGGAAATAGGATGTGGAAGAAGGTGGGTTCAGAACTCACTGAGTTTTTCTCATCAACCTGTGTGTTACATATGTATTTTGGGAGGTGAAGAAAAAGGTGTCTTACAGGTCCTCTTTCTCTCTAAATCCTATTGGCATGGTTTGTTTAGGAGACTCTGTTGGTATAGAACCCTGATACATATTCTTGCTGGAGCTCCCGGAGTGCTGAATTGATGGCCCTGTGCCAGGACGCCTGCCTATTGCATCTAAGTCTTCCTTACTCCTTACTCCTGGGAGAAGCCATCTTAGAAGGCAGAAGAGGAAGAGAAATGAAGGAGACAGATTTGAGATGCAGAGAGGCTGGTCTCTGCAATAGATGTCCAGGTAGGTACCCAGCTGAGTTGTGTGGTCCAAAGTGCTGTGGAAGACACATAGTTAAAGATTTCCCCTCTGCCTCCAGGTCCTGGCAGGTCAGATTTCCTCACCTGTGGGAAATGCTTCCCTGCTCCTTCCTGGAATGCTCTAGAGTCTCATGTGTAGGAATCGCCACTCTTATACTGTACAGAGGCCGGCCCTATGCAAACCTAATAGTGAATCCATTGGGAAAAGAGCCCAAAATTGTCCTTGGAATTTACTTCAGTACCTGTTCTGCATTTTGTCTTGTCTTTACCCAGAGGTCAACGAGGCTCTCTCTGACACCAGTTGTACATGTCCAGTGTCAAGCTAGGGAAGGCTACCATCTCAGCCCCTACTACAGCAGGCACCAATGTAAATTATGAGGGTGACCATCCAAAGATGCCAGAAAGATTAGAAGGATACTTCAACACCCCAAATGCTCCCTGGAGTTAACCTGGTATTCTGATGCTTGATAAATGAGAGTGACTCAGTTTCTCCTACTCTGCTACACTACATGAGCCCCAAATCAGTCAAGAACATAAAGTCAGCTTACAGCCTAAGAAGAGTTTAGAAACCAATGTGTTTTCTGTGAACAGCATTTTTTTCTCATTGGAGGAATCTATGTACATGTACTACATAATTTAATAAGAAAACATGGCTTCTCCCTGTGGACCAGGGCAGGGAATTTACCATAAGTTTCAGAGATAGAAAGTAGGATAAATAAGGGGAGGAGAGGAATCCCCCAGGTGAGGCATCCAAATCTCCTTCAAGCCCTCCCTGGCTTTGCCATTGGGTCTGGGTTTATGGGACCTCATCAGATCTTGCCCACATTTCAGAAACAGGATTGGACCCCACAGGATTGGACCCCACAGGATTGGACCCCACAGGATTGGACCCCACAGGATTGGACCCCAGAGGATTGGACCCCGGAGGACAGGGACAATAAGAATGGCAGAGTCCTTCCACACTGCTGTGTCTGGTCAGCTTCTGCAGTCGCAGGTGTCCTAGTTTCTTTCTGTTGTAATAAATCCATGACCAGAATTAACATGGGAGGAAAAGGCTTATTTCAGCTTATACTTCACACATCACAGGCCATCACTGAGGGAAGTCAGGACACAAACCCAGGGAGGAACCTCGAGGCAGGAACTGAAGCAGAACCCATAAAAGAACATTGCTTGCTTAGTTTTTCTTCTGAGACCAGAGACTCAGGAAAGCATTCCTGCTTGAACTTTGACCTGTGACTAAGCACCAAGGAGTCAGGAGCATCAGCCTTACTTCTTATTTGCTCTCATATACCACCTGCCCAAGATGTACTATCCACAGTGAATGGGCCCTACCAAATCAGTCATTAATCAACAAAATATCCCAGACTTGCTCACCAGACAACCTGGTGGAGGATTGAGGTTCTCTCTCCCATATGGCCCTAGCCTATGTCACACTGATAAAAACTTACTAGCAGAACACTGCAGCATCTCTCTGTATGCTATTTGAAGGCACATTGCAACATGCTCTGAAGACAACCAAATGAAATCTGCTACTTTCAATTGTCAACTTGATATAGTTTGGAATCACTTGCAAAGTCCTCAATAAGAAAGGTAGTTAAGGAAGTCAGGGGCTAGAAAGCCAGTAGGCAGTCTTCTGTGGTTTCTGTTTCAGCTCCTGCTTGAGCTCCTACCCTGGATTTCCTCATCAATGGCCTATAGATTATAAGTTGAAACAAATTATTCTCTCTCCATTGCTTTTAGTCACAGTATTTTATCACAGCAACGGGAAAGCAATCCTGGATATGGAGCAACTTGAATAATGCTGGTGGGTCTTAGTTTGCTCCCACAGACAATAATGCAGTCAGAAAAGATGTTTGAAGGTTTTACACTCAGCTATTCCAATTTTAGAAGTATTTCCATTTAAAAAAATCCGATGTGGCGGAAACCACTGTAATACAAAACTGTGTCCTAGCAGTTCCTTCCAGTGCACAGTGTCAACACTTAGAGCCAGGTGGGAGTCTGCATGCAAGGGTCAGATGCACACCCATGTTTATCTTTGCCGTGTCTTCTCTGGCACAAATGTTAAAATATTGTGGAGTATGTGATCCCAGTACCACATTATTATTTTCCTTGGGCTCACTGAACCTGATGATTTCAGTTGAATGATTTCCCACAGAGCATAGTGTATATGGCAGCAAGAGTTTATTACAGGATATCATGAGGAATTCTCAATGGCAAAAGTGAGCAATGGGCAGACTCCATTGCGGAGGAAATCACTGTCCAGGGATGACAGACAAAGAGCCCATTGTTTCGCTTTACATACCTAGGTAGGCTTGATACTTTCCCAAAGCTTCTGGAACAGGTAGCTTCCCCAAGGGCTGTTTTCTGTTCATGGTGCTGACATGCCCATGTTTATTTAACCTTTTGCAATCTAAGGAGGGAAAGTTGTGCACCTCTCTCCTTCCTTAAAATTAGTGTTCTCACAAATGGGAGTTTCAAACCTGGCTTTGAAGGAAAAGATGGGGACATACACTCTGGCAATGCTGAAATATTCTATTAGTCCACAAATCCACTTTTTCCTTTGGGAAAGTGGAGTGCTATTTCTCCTCTTCCTCCTCTTCCTCCTCTTTCTCCTCCTCCACCTCCTCCTCCTCCTCCTCCTCTTCTTCTTCCTCTTCCTCCTCCTCTTCTTCTTCTTCTTCTTCTTCTTCTTCTTCTTCTTCTTCTTCTTCTTCTTCTTCTTCTTCTTCTTCTTCTTCTGCTTCTTCTTCTTCTTCTTCTTCTTCTTCTTCTTCTTCTTCTTCTTCTTCTTCTTCTTCTTCTTCTTCTTCTTCTTCTTCTTCTTCTTCTTCTTCTGATTTATTTATTTATATAAGTACACTGTAGCTGTTTTCAGACATACCAGAAGAGGGCATCAGATGATTCTGAGCCACCACATGGTTGCTGGGAATTGACCTCAGGACCTTTGCAAGAGCAGTCAGTGCTCTTAACCACTGAGCTATCTCTTCAGCCCAAGTACTATTCTTTGAGACAGATTTTTTTATCCTATTTTCACAATCCTTGACTTGAACAAAACTCTCCCTGCTATAGTTGCTGTCTTCTAGTTTTGTTTGGTACTGGAAATTTCAAAGGCTAGTAACAAGCAGTTGACTGTAGGGGAGGGCCCCTCCTTCCTGACCTTCAGAACTGTGATCTCTTTACTACTTGTTAGAGGAAGCCTCAGCATCTCTAAAGAGCTGGAGAATGATCGTCATTTCCTTGCTTTCATCCCCTAATTTGATAGCATATGTGTCAATGTGGTTGTGCAGCAAAGCCTCATCTTCTGGTAATGTTGAGCTTCGTCTTGAGCCACTTCCTTCCAAAGCTTGGGTCCCAGCATAATACGGGTAATAAGGAAATGGAGAAAGAACAGGCATGAGTGTGCGCGCGCATGCGCGCGCGCACACACACACACACACACACACACACACACACACACACACACACGTGCGTGCAGAAAAGGTGGGATTGGCTTGGCATCTCTGATGAAGAAGCCACAGTACCCCAGAAGCTGAGTGTGTATATTATATTCAGTTGAAAAAAGAAGTGGTCATTTCATACAGATAAAATAGGAGGCAGGTTATTGCATACAGTTGAGCAGGGAGGCATGTTTAGCTGGTCTCAGGAGTAACTGTTTCTGTAACGGGCAGTATTCAAGGTGTAAATATCTGGGGAAGGGGAAGCTAAGGTGGATAGTCTCTTCACACACTGAGAACACTCCTATCTGGAACAACAAAAGGGCTTTCAATCCCACAGAGCTTTTCCCAGTGAAGGTTTTCCTGTCACCATGGGTCTGAGCCACTGGTCATTGACAGAGCTGTACCAAGGTCAAATTACACACATTCATTTGGGACTTGGCTAGTTTTCTACAGAACCATTCATGAGTTGGATATATCTTAACCTCTTGTAAATGTTCCAGTTTATTTAGCTAACAGCACTGTCATGGTGAGAAAGCATGCATGCCAGCAAGCAGCAGGCATGGCAACTGGAACCAGAAACTGAGAACTCACATCTTGAACCCAAACATAAAGCACAGAGTGAACAGGAGGTAGTAGAAGGTTTTTAGGTTAAACCTGGCCTATGCTGGGTTCAGGTGCCCATGACCACCTCACCCAAGGCCTCCAGCTGTGCCTCTCTCCCTCTACACTTTCCTATCATTTCTTTAAATATTTTCTTACAAATTTCACTCAGAACTTGAATGCTGAAGCTGAGCATATGGAAATTAGGCACACAGAACCAACGCTACATGGAAACTGGATACTCCACATGAAGACTGAACCAGCAAAAGGCTGACTGTTAACACTGGAGGGCGAGAACCTCAGAGATGATGGGAAGTCATGGGAGGCCCAGGAGTATCTCACCCCAGAGAAGACACATCACAAACTATGAAATGGTTTGGGACCGAGTATATCTGAGGTTCAAAATGAGATAAGTTACCATGGTCTAATTGATGCAAACTTTCTGATCACTCCTGCAGGTATTGCAAGATGACTCAGATAAAGCTTGTTCCCAGCCCTCCCCAGATGACTGTTATCCAGATTACAGGGAGCAAGATCAAAGACGGCAAAGATGCTCCACTGGGATGCCAGGTCTCCCTGCTCTCCAGCGGGAACATGTCACCTTCTACAGACACTAAAATTACAAATTGCTTACATGCATTAAAGACTCCTTTAATCCTGTGCAGTATCTCCTCAGGCACAGAGTCCTCCCCTGCCATGCCTGTCTTGGTGTGTATCCTGCACCCAAGTGCAGAATTGGAGGAAGGTCTGTTCCCAGGCAGACTGAAGGAAATGGAGTTCCCTGGCTACAAGGAGGTTTTCAGCATCTGCAATGGAGACACTGAGCTCTGATGAACTCTTCAGCACAGGGAACTGTGTTCTGCATGGGTAATGAACATGCTTTCTTCTTAGGGTATTCATTGTAACTCCTAATATTCACCAGTTTTGCACATTCCTGGAATAGCCATAGATTTTTGGTTTGCATATATTTTTCTAAAGTAAATGACTCTCTGTGCCAGCACTTAAGTCACACAGTGAATTTTCTGGCTTATTCTTTCATACAGATCCTTTCATGCTACCAGGAAAATATTAAACCCACAGCTTAATGTAATGTCTTCAGCTCTGTGTCTGTCTAGAACGGTTTTGGACTTGACTTCTTTGGTTTGAATAATTCAGAGATTTGAAGCTTTAGTGTTTTGAATATGCTTGGCCTAGGGAGTCAAACTATTAGGATGTATGACCTTGTAGTAGGTGTGGCCTTGTTGGAGGAAGTGCATCAATGTGGCCATAGGCTTTATAACCATAATCCTAGCTTCCTGGAAGCCAGTATTATTCCTGCTTGTCTTTTGAACAAGATGTAGATCTCTGAGATCCTCTTACACCTTGCCTGCATGGATACTGCCATGCTCTTGACTTGATGATAATGAACTAAAATTCTGAACCTGTAAGCCAGCCCTAATTAAATGTTGTTCTTATAACTGTTGCCTTGATCATGGTATCTGTACACAACAGTAAAACCCTAAATAAGATAGACATTGGTACCAGAGACTGGGGCATTGCTGTGATAGTTCTGATTATGCTTTGTCTTGTAATAATGTAAATTTTGGGACTTTGGCTTTGGAGTGTAGTGGGATGCTTTAAGTGGGGCTTAATGGGTCATCTTAGGTATATGGAATAAATTGCTGTTGTGGGTGATTTGAAATATGGAAGCCTGGCT